>OU785236.1:6313358-7627358 GCA_917051295.2 Erebia ligea
CACTTCTTCTTAAAAACTATTAAAAATGTGCAAAATCTGTAGGTAAATTCGTATTATAGACTAAATTTGGCTTAGGATGAACCACTACTTTCAGACACAGCACTTCTTGTTTTATCCGAATCATCTAGGGATTTGTCAAAATCGGCGCTTTCAGCCCGCTCTCCCCTATTTATGTTGGTACGACTAAAAGCAAAATAGCAACAAACGAATTCTAAAACGTATCTTATTATTATTGATTTAAGAAAAGTTTTCCAAACGTTGAACAGGTTTTTTGCCACGGGGCACTAATTTTCTCCCGAGTCCCGAAAAACGTAGCTCATATTTTTTAGATTTACACAAAAGAAGTAGGTACTTACCTATGTAAATGATTGTGATGACTATTGACTGTAGGTATATAAGATTTAAGAATAACCTAAACCTAATGTAACCTAAGATTTACGTTGATGAAGTCAGACAAACCTCTGGCTCTACAGAAAAAATGCAAGGGATAAAAAATAAAGTGTAGAATAGAATAGGTACATTTTTTATATCATACCTTTCCTGCCACGGCGACGGGTCGCTGAACAATTGCGTGCATGCCCAGTATCGCAGACTGTGGCATGTTAATGATCGGCATTGAGAGCAACGAGCCGAAAACCCCGCCGTTGCTGATCGTGAACGTGCCTCCTTGCATGTCAGCTGGCGTCAGTCGCCCTAAAAGTTTATGGGGGTATTTTTAGCTCAAAGTGACCTTCAACCTTGCGGGTCTCTTATATTTTTATGAACGGGTCGATAGCGTACGCTTGCATGAGCTTTGAATGCCTAGTCAAATGGTAACACTAGCAGCTAGAGGCTAGAGCAAATGACATATTTTCTTCTGGACCGCAAACTAAGAATAGCGTAGGTACTTATTCGAATTTGGATTCCTGAACCGATTCCTGAACCGAAACCTATGTTTTTATGTAACTTTGTTCATGTAGGTACTTAAATGGATTTCTTTTCATTTCGAGGATATAGCGAGGAAACAGATGTTTTTGAAAACTGTAAATCTAAAAACGTACTGTAGGTAGGTAAGTAGATCGATATTCCATCGACATTGCATTATTTGTCTTTGGATTTTGTCTACACTGCTTGAATAATTAAATCTTCGTATTCGATCATAACATTTTTATTAAGTACTAGGTACTATTTTGGAAGACATTTTGCTATTAAAATTGATAGGTATGGTATTATCAGAAACCTTCAAGGAAGTGTTAGGTAAGTATTTACCGGATCGGATGAACAATGGGCGAATGTGCTAATGTATAGGTAACGAGTAGGTATAAAAGAATGGATATTGTGATACCATTTCTTGCTTTTTCAGCAAGTGCAGCTATAGCGAGCTCAATTCGGGGGAAGTCCATGGAGTCCACGTTTCGAACTACAGGGGTCACGAGGCCTTTCGGGGTGGCCACTGCTACAGAAATGTCCACGTAATCTCTAAAATGTAATCAGAGGCCTCGTAATAAATACGTACGTAAATAAACTCGTAGCTTATCAAGGGATGTGTCGTCAAATTTTAATGACGTTTAAATGGTTAGCGACATACTTTGTGGGCTTCAAATATTTTGTATTTAAACTGACTGATTGAATATCAACGTAATAACAGTTATATAGCCTAGATAGCTCGTACCGCTATCTAGTCTAATAACTTGAACTTTTACATAAGACTTCACTGATAGGTATAAAGGAATTTCAGAAATTCTACCCGAACAAAGCAGCAGCCCCCCTAGCATGGGCCGAGACAATTTTCTCCCCGAGGAAAGGATACAATTTTGATTCCTAAATAAATAAATAAAATCGCTAAATAACGGTGGATAAATAGCCCCGCGAGTCCCCGTGAAATGTCAAACGGGGATAAACTTCTCCTCTTCCCTGTTGCCGTGCTCTGAGAAGTGGATAAGTTAATTTTATCTCTTGTCAGTGGATAAAATCGGGGGATAAAATTTTTATCTCCGGCCCATGCTAGGAATTTCTGAACCTTAACTCGGGTCATGAGATTTAAATCGTATTCTTGAAACTTATATGATTATCCTCAAGCGCATGCCTATCTATCTATATATTATACTTATAATAAAACTGTAACATGTCCAATTCTATACATTGAAGATATTTTGAAAATTTTTTTGGAGGGCACTCATTATTCGATACTGAAGCCAAATCTGTAATTTTTTTCATTTTTGTCTGTCTGTCTGTCTGTCTGTCTGTACCTTGGCCGCGCATCACGCCGAAACTACTGAATTAATTCAAACGAAACTTGGCACGATTTGAGCCCATACTACGAGGTAGGACATAAGATACTTTTTATCCCGAAATTCTACCCCCGAAGGGGTGAAATAGGGGTTGAAAGTTTGTATGAAAGTCCTTAATTTCACAAGTTATAGCCATGAAACTTGATATATGAGCTGCGGGTTGAAAATGAAAACATATGTGTTTCACAGTTTTTCAAAATTCCACCCCCGAAGGGGTGAGAAATAGGGGTTGAGAGTTTGTGTGAAAATCCTTAATTTCTCAAGTTATAGCCATGAAACAGCATTTGGGCTTTCGTTAAAATATGAAGAAGTACGTGTTTCACCATTAGGTATTATTAGGGGACTAGCTGATGCCCGCGACTTCGTCCGCGTGAAAAAAAAGTAACCTATATAAAAAAGTAAAAAAAAAAAAAGTAGCCTATGCCACTCTCCAGGTCCTCAACTATACCCATACCAAAAATCACGTCGATCCGTTGCTCCGTTGCGGCGTCATTAAAGGACAAACCAACAAACTAACAAACAAACACACTTTCGCATTTATAATATTAGTATGATATAAAGATGACGTAAACTTTGACGTTGACGTTGGTTGGCAGTCCCAATATTAATGTGATGAGTGTGAGATAAATAATATAATGATTATTATTCTCGAATTACCCTTTCTGAGCGTATACGTGGGAATTAAAAAAACATAAGTATTCCACGCTGACGAAGTCGCGGGTATTAGCTATATTTAATATTTACATATTATAGATTATCATATCATATCATAGGTACTAATATTATAATTAATGCGAAAATGTGTTTGTTGGTTTGTCCTTCAATCACGCAGCAACAGAGCAACGGATTGCCGTAATTTTTTGCATGAGTAGGTATATTTGTGGACTTGGAGAGTATATGTTACTACTACTACTTATCTAGGCTAGGCTACTTTTTATCCTGGAAAATTAACTGAAAAACTTATTCCACGCGGACGAAGTCGCGGGCATCAGCTATAAAGAATATACATACATACATACATACATACATACATAGGCTACTTTTTATCCCGGAAAATTAATGAGTTCCCGCGGGAATCGAAAAAACTCAGTCCACGCGGACGAAGTCGCGGGCATCAGCTGATTGAATAAATGAATTGAATCTTGAATCTTGATGTATGGATGTATGTATGGATGTATGTTTGTTACTCAATCACGCCCCAACGGCTGAACCGATCTGGATGAAATTTGGCACAGAGATAGATTATAGTCTGGAATAACACATAGGCTACTTTTTATCCCGGAAAATTAAGGAGTTCCCGTGGGAACCGAAAAACCTCGATCCACGCGGACGAAGTCGCGGGCATCAGCTAGTCAAATATAAATATTAAAAATGCGAAAGTTTGGATGGATGTATGGATGCATGGATGTTTGTTACTCAATCACGCTCCAACGGCTGAACGGATCTGGATGAAATTTGGCACAGAGATAGATTATAGTCTGGAATAACACATAGGCTACTTTTTATCCCGGAAAATGAAAGAGTTCCCGCGGGAACCCAAAAACCTAAAACCACGCGGACGAAGTCGCGGGCATCAGCTATCTTGTAATAAGAAAAGAAAATAATGCTTCAAAAGTTTCTTGTTCCCCATGTTTTTGTTTTCCACGGACATCTGACCATTGGAAAATACCTGTGATCAGATTTTCCAAAGCCGCATGTAATTTAATAGAATGAGCTTGCATTCTTAATATAATATTTGTGTATCGATGTTTCGATCCAAATACTACTCGACTGTTTAAAAAACCTACTAAACACATAAGCGAAAAACGGGATAGGGAGGAATAAGCGATTATAATATTATGGTTCAAGAGGGATGGGGGGAGGCGGTGTAAAGCTCTGTCCAGCTTCCTAGAAGTAATAAAATTACGTGCCCATTACCTGTAAACAATGTTATCGCCCAGTATAACGCCGTTGATGACCGGCTGATCCATGAGTGCATTGGCCGATGCTTTTAAAAATGGCGACATGAAAGATAACTTGACGCCGTATTTCTTTGTGAACGTTTCGAGGTTGGCTTTCCGGAATGCCATAAGTTTGCTGGGGAAAAGAAATACCCACGACTTTAGACATTAATTCATGTTAACTAGTTAATAGGTAGTAAAAATGTGAAAGTGTGTCTGTCTATTATCTGTTAAGTAGGTACTTCACGCTACAAACACTGAATTAATTTTCACAAATTCACTGAGATACTGTACACCCTGAAAGACAAAGGATATTATCAAATCAATGAGTTTCCATGGGATAATACTTATAAAATAACCCACGCAGACAAGTCATTTGCATGGAATTAAATATTAATAAAACTGATACACATTGGTTTCTCCTTGTTGGTTCTCCTTCTCGGAAAACGCATTCGGTAACCGAACATTTGCGTCCTGCCTAAATGGCACAGACAAATATAAAATTGGCAGTGTTTTTTTTTCAGATTGAGTATGCTGCTTAAGCCGCTCCAGCTGCTGAGCTGGAATCTTTTATCGGATGTGCCGTGTGCTATAAAACCATGCCTCATCCTGCCTATTATACCAGCGCTTCTGTAACCAAGATTTCATTGAAAATGTGCGTCGGAAGCCTGTTTTAACAAAATAGTCCTCTGTAAAAGTCATAGGGGCCCCACTATCCTAATGTGCCCAGAACCTCCAATAGGTTAAAGACAGCCCGGTCATATACATGAGTAGTTCTAACTTCTAAAGCATTAATCCAAGTAGGTAGGTACTTAAAGTAAAAAATCTTTCTCTCAATTATTCAAGTAAGTAAGTATACAGTTTAAGTACTTAAGCCAGTTTTACCTACCTCATATCACACTCGTTGAAGGTTGTCAACATAGCCGTGGTATTCTGTGCCTCCTTCAGTCTTTCGGATATACGTTTGCGCATTTTATTCATTGCTACTGGATGTTCGGTGCGTGTGCCCGAAATAGTTTTTGTGGGATCGCCGATTTTCAAAGCTGCTGCCTGAAATTAAATTTTATGTGACGGTAATAGTACCCATCTATTGCCATCAAATGAGAGAAATGGATGGATCTATTGGCATCAAATGAGAAAAATGCATGGATTTGACTCGCTCCAGCAATTCTAAGGACAGCGGTTAGGTACATAAATATTTACCTACACATTGATGAAATTGTAAATTTTTTCAAAAGAGCAACCACCGAGTTTGCAAAAAAAAAACATTTGAATTTTGAAATCGCATGCTAATATTTTTAAAGGTTTTCTGAGTGTCTATTGTAATATTAAAATCAGGAAAGGAAATGGGTTTTTGTCTTTATTGGAGAGTTCACGATAATCCGATCTTAATTTTTCATTAATGGTGCAATTAAAAGATTAGGTAGTTAGGGACTTAAACAGAAGCAAACCCTCGCAATAAGCTGTTATTAGTTAGAAGACGCTTATTCAGTCTCTTCCTCTAGGATGGCAGGAAACAAAGACATTGGAAGGACGTTTTGCATCTTCTTGTATCAAAAACGTTGAAGCTCTTGGCAGAGCGGTCGTGGTCGTCACGAAGCGACGTGTTTAGTGGTAGATGTGATTCGCCACTCGACCTTCAGACTGATAGTCTAACTCTATAGTCTACTCGTGCAAGGAACCGTAAAAAGTGTTGACTATAAAGGACATTGCCCAAATTCGCCTAAGAATCAACAAGGAATTGAAACATACCTAATTCTGAATTTATTTTATTCCTTCAATTTTAATTACCTGAATTTAACGGACACTTCTAATTAATAATGAAAAGAATGGAAATTTAATTGGTTTCCTGTCCTTTTAAGGGCGGCCACATACATCCGGAATATCGAGCCGGGATTCCGTAAATAGGTACATCACACACATACGTTTATTTCCGTTCGGAATAACAAGGCTCAGACACTAGCCTCGTTATGTTCTGTCAGCGAATAGGACGACGATTTTCTCATGATGGCGATTGCATTGTTGCTGTATCTAGCTAAGAAGAAGAAAGGTATTGACGGAAATGGTGACATACAATAGGTCCAGCAGGCGCGGCGGCTTTCTTCACGACAGTAGTTGCGGTTGGTGTCGTCGCGGCAGGTGCGGGTGCGGATGCAGGTGCGGGTGCGGGTGCGGGTGCAGGTGCGGGTGCGGGTGCGGCGGCTGCGGGAGCGGGCTTGGCTGCCGGAGCGGCTGCTGGGGCCGCGGCCGGCGCTACCCCGGTTACGTCAACCTTTATTGAGAAAAGCACACGTCTTCATCTAAACTATTAAGGCTTGAAACATATAGAACACGGGAGAGTACCACCATTATCCTAAAACAACCGTTTAGCTGGCAGAGGGCGGACGCTTGACTCTAACAAACAATAGCACTTTAAAGCTCAATATTTCGCAAAAGGATCCCTGAATAGAATAATGATTTTCTCACACCCACAATATTTTCGAACGAGCTAGCCAACGATACCCCACCTCCTCGGCCTCTAAGCTAAGCCCACAGAGATTGACGGACATGGTGAAACTATAGGCGTACCTTGTTGACTACGGAACCCTAAAAAGAGCATAATAATAATGTCTTCCCGACTGAATTTCGGCCACGGCAGCCTATCTTCAGAGAGATTAGCCATCTGCGCGGGAGATATTATAATGCACAAGTGCATGCGCTACACAGGTACACTCTCTGTTCCTTTACTCTCACAGCCCGATGGGACGGAAAATCTGACACGACCGGAGAGAGATCAGGACCGACAGCTTTACGTGCTCTTCGAGGCACGGGGGTGAAACACTGCCAAGTTCGTAACTCCGGGCTAGTTACCTATTCTGTGCTAGTACCCAGAATTTCTTGTCAGTAAAACCCAACACTTAGTATGGCCCGACCCGTAACTCGAACTCGAGACCTCGTCGGCCGCAGTCGAACATGCTAACCACTGAACCAACGAGGCAGTTATAACTATAGGGGTATAACTAACTATAGGGGTAGGTACCTACCTTGTTGACTACAGGAACCCCATAAATAGAGGTTAGAGGATAAAGAAAATATGTTATCAATTGTTTACCGTGAACAGCGGCTGCTGCGACTTGACTGACTGGCCATCCTTGACCAGCAACTTGGCGATCTTGCCGTGGCCCGGCGACATCACCGGCAACGCCGTCTTGTCCGTCTCTATCTCCAAAACCACCTCGTCCATGGCTACGGCGTCCCCTTCTTTCTTTATTAATCTGTATTTTATACAATTTTATTTAAGAAAAAAAAAAACAAAATTTAATCATAACTGCTGCAATTTACATGCATTATGATCGAACTAGCGGCTTCGTCCGCGTGGGTTTTTTGGTTTCCGCGGGAACTCAATTTTCCGGGATAAAAAGTAGCCTATGTGTTATTCTAAACTATAATCTATCTCTGTGCCAAATTTCATCTAGATCCTTTGAACCGCTCTGGTGTGATTGAGTAACAAACATCCATCCATCCAAATTTTCGCATTTATAGTACCTATTAGTATAGATATAGATTGACTTGATCAATTACATGCATTATGATTAATTTTGTAATAAGTATACCTATAATATATATATACATATAGTTATAAGTTTGAATAAACCCGAAACCACGATTGTAGAAAATATGACTGGTAAACTAAACATTTCCAGAACAAACTTTTAAACGGTTCTACGGCGTAGAGGTCCTACGTCGCGAGGCGCGTAGAGTCTGTTTCCCCTTTGCTCGACGCAATCTTTTGGCCCAAGTTTTGACCCGTAAAATGATTAGGTAAATACTAAAATTCTATTTTTAAGAAGCTATCCTTTTTCAAGTCAAGCGCGTCGTGAGTCGTGACATACCTATTTAAAAAGTCTATTCTCCACATTGATGTAGAATTAGTATGATTCTCCATTATATTTTTTTTCGAAAACAAAAGTTTCGTTAGTGCACTGTGGACAGTTAAGATCTAAGCTTACTTGACGTCTCCACTGGTAACGGAGTCAGGAAAAGTCGGAGCTTTGACTTCTTCTATTCCTTGTAGAACTGCATGTGTTTGAATGTCTTGACGTTTGGCGTAGTAGAGTTTTGCGGGTTTTACTATGTTTAAATTCCTGTAAATGGTTACTAAAATCACAAATAAGTAGTTCGTTATATAACAATGTACCTATATATCTATATAACGATGTCGAGGTTAATAGGTACCTACTTCATCGTCAATTAAGTAGAATATAAATAATTAAAAAGATTATTTGACTTCCTGAGCACTATACCTATAGATACACTGGTTCAAATGTTTTCATTTTATACACACGATGTCAACGTTTCTGGCGAAAACATACTGCCTATACTAACGGCAAAAAAAATCTGGTGGACAAATACTTACTTGGCGCGTGGGCATTATTATAATATGGAGCTGCACAGACTAGGTATACGTGTTTCCTATTGAGGTTTTCCCTGTCCTATCCGTAATGCGTTTTTATCCTTACCTCGTAAATTTGTGGTAAATAACTTTCAAACAAGGTTTTACAGGCAGGGGAGTTAAAAAAAAGGTGGGTAGGTATACTCACTTGACAAAATGTCGGGAACATAATTTCCGATCTTGTGTTCTACAACTGCCTCTTGATGTGTTCAATGTTGATTTTCCTTGAAAAACCTACAAACAATAATATAATATCATGCATCGATGTTTGTCTCATGTAGGTATACATAATAGGTCTTGAACTGAGTAGATAAACTTTAGGAACTAAGTATTTTATTTTTTCACTATACGAAGGTATTCTTTTATTCCACAAAAAATAATACCAAAATAATACTCACTATTCTCATGATTCTACGTCTAAACATATTACAAGGTGGAAATTTTCAATTTATTTTTATTAGAAAACATCATAGTAAATCTCAACTGCCTGTCAAGAATTGAAAGGCATTATTCTTTTTTCCTGAATTATTTCTATGGAAATATCTACTAAAAGAAGTTTATCTATGCCAATGAGCGGTGCAGTATAAGACTAGACAACGCAACTTGTTGGCCACATTGACAGCATCAGATGGCTCGCTGGAATAAACTCACTTTTCCATATTCTCTGCCTTTCCTGAATTTTCTTTTTCAGCTTTCTTACAAGGTGCGATCATAACTGGTAATAGGTATTTATGCAACAGTTGTGTAATAAGGGGTATTAAAACACGAATGTGGGTTTATCATACGACGCGAAGCGGAGTATGATAATAGTATCATATGAGTGTTTTAATACCTAATTATCAACTGTTGCATACAAGACTTTATCTACACTCATAATATGAATCCTCTTTATCAGATTCTGAAATAGTTAGCTTACTGCTAACATTAAAACATCCAGTCCTAGTAACCTAATATCATCAAAACTCAAAACATGAATCGCTCATTTTTTTTTAAATTTTTTTTTTAAATTTAATTTTTTTAAATTTTTTTTTTTTTTAAATTTAATTTTTTTTTTAATTTTTTTTTTTAATTTTTTTTTTTAATTTTTTTTTTTAATTTTTTTTTTGTTAACTTTTTTTTACAGCGCGTGGCATTCTGGTAGTGAAACGCGCGTGTATGACAATGTTCTTTTTATGAAATTCGTACAGATGTTCTTTTTTTGTAATTCATACAGATACCACGCATCGAGCAGATGTGGCAGGGGTGTTGTAATGAAATTCAGTACAACATTACATCACCCGTTTGGATGATGTAATGGTTATTAAGACATTGGGTGTTTTAATGTTGGCAATTAGGTACCTAACTGTTTCAGAACCTGATAAAGAGGATTTATAGCATGAGAGTAGATAAAGGAATAAATTTATTCGCCGTCTAGTGACGAGTAGTGAAATATTCACACTCGCTTAATTTGATAATTCGTTAGCAGATGGCGCTTTATTCATCTTCCTTTATTTGTCACAAGATGGCGCTGATACAGTTTTAGGCATGGACTTATTATACCTACATGTTTTAGGCTATTCATCATGGAGTTTTTTCGCTAGTTAAACTACTGCACGCTAGATGGCATTTATTTTTTAAATCATATTTATTGGTTTGTAAAAAAAGAAAAAATAAAGATTCTCTCGTTAGAGAATTATAATACGATGTTCCAGTATGTCCTACAGGTCCAAGAGCTGGCGGCGAATTTCGGGAAGGTTTTTTCGAATTCTACAAGTAGGTACTAAATTAAAAGATAAAAACAAGCAAGTTGCCAAAATACTATTTTATTAGTTAAATTTTGCAAATGTTGTTTACAAATGCTGCGCAGTAGCGAAATAACCGCAAACGCTCTACCAGACATATTATTTTATATATAAATTTTTTCACAATTTCAGCTTGCCAAAAGGACCTTCCCGAAATTCGTCGCCAGTTTCCGTCTATAGTATAGACGGAAACTGGCGAAACTGACTGAAACTCTATACCCATTCTGATTTTTTTGATTCTACCTATAGATTTGTAGATATGCTCTTGTTTATGAGGTAGGTAAATATGTAGCATTTCCTTTTCTCTGCTTACTGGACTTTAGCAAATTTTAGTTAAATAATAGATACTTATATATAATAAAGTATAAAGTATAGATGTAGGCACAATTAACATTTACGTAAGGTTCTTTGAGGGGCATTAGTGGTGTCCACTCAAGATGCCCCGATCTTTCTCCTTGGCATTTTTGAATTAGGGTTGCTACTTACGAGCTGGTACCGATAAATTAATATTCAAGGTAAGTAATGTTTAACCTACTTACAGTAAATAATAAATTAAAATAATCAGTTAACTGGTTTGCAATTGTGTAGGATTTTAATAAATTGACTGTCAAGAAATACGAATAGTTCGCGCGCGAGTTGAATGCAGAGCTAATGTATGGTGACACATATCTGATTTATCTATCATATGATCTATTAGGTAGGTAAGTAGACTTAACAGAGAAAGTAAACGATAAAAATAATGGCATATTATTTTCACCATGTCTGTTCTTTTTCATTGATTTTTTTCACCAAAATCCAGTTTCATTTTCTTTTGATGATCACGATAAGCGTGAGTTCTGTAAATTATCTTCAAAATAAAAATTTCCCGCGGGAACTCCTTAATTATCGGGGATAAAAGTAGCCTAAATATATCCTTTCCCGGGATGCAATCTATCCCTATAACAAATTTCAGTAAAATCGATTGAAAAGATGGGCAGGAAAAGCGTAGCAGACAGACAGACAGACGGACACATTTTCGTATTAGTATGGATAAGTTAGGTACTCTCAGATCGCAGGAGCATCTAAGAAAGCATCTTCTAAAAAAAAGCTTAACTTAAAATGAATAATAAACATACCTAGTAAAAATACTTCGTTACAATTTTGTTAGTTTCTCAGCCCTATGCAGTGAAGGGCATCTCCCCTACTAATTTGCTAAGATTCGAGCGGCCCGCATCTTTGATTAGAAACCTATAGCGTCCCAGACGGGGCCGTCTCTACTGCGCATTTAGATGCTTCAGTAATTTCCGATGAAATTATTATTATGTTTAAAATACTTACCTACCCCTACTAAAACCCCTACAGTGGATTAAAGAATATGATATCCATATGCACACTAATATTATAAATGCGAAAGTGTGTCTGTCTGTCTGTCTGCTACGCTTTCACAGCCCACCTGTTTAACCGCTTTTGATGAAATTTGGTACAGACTTACAGAGATAGGTTGTATCCCGGGGAAGGACACTTTTTATCCCGGAAAACTAAGGAGGAATCGAAAAAACTTACTTAAATCCAGTGCATTTCTAGCTTTTAATAAAGATAAAGCAAAAAGAATATGAAAAATTTAATTCTAATAAAATGATGTTCCTTGCTTTTAATAAAGATAAAGCAAAAAGAATATGAAAAATTTAATTCTAATAAAATGATGTTCCTTAAATACTTACGACACTATTCACTAGCTTAGTACTTACGACTATTTTGTTACAAATTCTGTAGCGGAGTGGTCTTGAGTGGTCTCGAATTGAAAGGGACAATTACCTATTTAGGAATTTGTAAATTGTACCTGCAGGTCTGGTGGAAGGCTTTGGCTGTGTCTAGTCATCATCATGCAGGCAAAGCTATGCATCCAAGTGATTTTGCGACCGGTACCTACGACCGATGACGAATGTAAAAACTAAAAAAAGGTATCCATACAACTAATATTATAAATGCGAAAGTGTGTCTGTTCGTCTGCTACGCTCTCATGGCTCATCTGTTCAACCCATTTTGATGAAATTTGGCACAGGGATGGGTTGTATCCCGCGGAAGGACATAGGCTGCTTTTTATCCCGGAAAATTTAAGAGTTCCCGCCGGAATCAGAAAATCATCTAGTACAACTATAAGTTTATGTAATAAAAACTGCATTATCGGCATGCAATTACCAGCAGGAGAGGTCGCAGCCAAGGTCTAACTTGTCATCCACTAAAAAATAGGAAGATTACTAACTGCTTGATTGTAGGTAGCTATCATATTGTACAGTGAGAGATCCAGTGCTAGTAAGCAAGTTGGTGAAGTCTTAAGTTATTAATACTTTGGCCTGTTGTTAGAGCGACCAAGCTAAGCTCACCTAAGTTGTGCCGCTACCGGCCCGTGCTCAGTGCGGAGTAAGTTCCTACAATTTATAGCTTCTGAAAGTTGTGAGAACTTTCATGAGATAGCAGCATTATAATATTTTGTATTCTACTCACGGGTACATTCTAGGAATTTGGATTTTAAGGAACCTTCTATACTTCGTAGGTTTCAATACTAATCCATACCTACTTATAAATGATATAGGTAGGTAGTGTGTCTGTCGGTACCCATTCCACGGCTTAGGTATCCGTTAAATTGATTTTGTCAAAATTTGGTACTAACAGAGTTTAGTTTGAGAATGAAAGACGGGATTTTATCATGATCCCACTATTTACATATTAGCAACTTAGCTTGATTTTATCATGATCCCACTATTTACATATTAGCAACTTAGCTTGCATGCTGGAGTAGGCCAAATGACTCTTTCTTGAACGATCAAAATCATGATTATTCAAGTAGAAAAATAAAAAGGCTCCGTACGGTATTCTTTTAACTGATACCCAAGTGGATAATGTCTAGCACAAAGGCTAGTCTTAAATAAAATAGACTACATAGACTTTATTTAGTAATGTAGTTATTTAGAAAAATAAAATGACAAAATTAATAGTAGGTACAATAAAGTGCTTTCATTTCAGTTTTAACCTTATCAGTATTTCTACTCTGTCGTGCTACCTATGCTGGCATTCTAATCAATATGTAGGTATAAAGAATATTATAATATTATTTTTATATATATAACTACCAAGTACCGACCTATGGGTAGCTGAAGTAAAGAACCAGGGTAATCTGATGATAATAATAAGGCATTAAGTAGAGCTCTATATTATCTAAAACAAATAACCATACCTACTAAATTACCTACTAATTTCCACTCCATTCCTTCGGTCTATCGGAGGAAGTTTCAGCCGTCTCAGAGCAGTAACTGAGCCACTGTTTCAGCTTAAACGCTTAAACTTGATCAACAACAATGCCTCTATTACGTCGTAGGGATGAGAAACATGCATGTTTGATGTTATCGACATCGATATTTTCAAACAACTTTCAATTTCTTCGGTTCATCAGAGGAAGTTTCAGCCTTCTAATAGCAGTAAATGAGCCACTGTTCCAGCGTAAATGCTTCTATACTCGATCAGCAACAACGCCTCTATAACGTCGTTAGATGAGAAGTGTCACGTATTTTTGATGTTATCGACATCGATATTTTTAAACAATTTTACACTCAATTCCTTCAGTCCAGGTTCAGTTCTTCGGAGGAACATACGTAGTCTCATGGCGGTTAATGAGATTAAACGTTGAAACTTTAACAACAACCCTAATATCACGTCGTAACTCGTAGCGATGCAATGCTACGAAATATGTTAGATGTTATCGATATCGATGTACCTGTAACAAAAATGGAAAAATCTTATTATTTTTTGATGAATGCTTGTCTTGTATAGGCTCGTATAGCAAAGAAAACCTATGATAAACTTAGAACCTAGGCTGACCTAGCACATAATATGTGTAGTGGAGCGTATTTGTAGGTATAGTGTGTGTATGTACCTACCTATGTACCTATATCTTCTATGTATTGTCAGGGATATCGTCTTCTTCTAAAGGGGGTATATTATATCGTCGTTGGCCCCTTCCTCGTTTGCCACTTAGGCGATAATTAAGGAAAACTTACGATCACTGATATGAATACATCTATTCTAATTTCTTTAGATACATAATAAAATAAAGTTTAAGTTTTTTTTTTGTAGTTCGATAGTTAGGACATCCCTATATTCGTTTCCTGAGTAGTTCTGTAAAGTTAAATACTTTCTTGAAACGTAAGTCCGGTCTTGGCTAGTTGGCAAGTTGCCGATTTATTGGACAAATAGTTGTACAATTTGCGGAGATTTATAGTTTGTCTTCAATTGAATGCGCTGTAAGCGTTATTATCTTAAACTTGGAATTTCGATATAATAATAATTGTTGGCAACTTTCAGCATTCAGCAATAGTACAAAATGTGGAGTTGATAGCTACTGTCTTATATACAGATGCTATTATAGTTCGATTTCTATCCTTTTCTCATGATAAGTTTTATTATTAAAAGTTATCATGAGAAAAGGATAGAAATCTAAATTGGAAGAGCTCGCACAGGACAGAATCAAACGGCGTAAAAGCATCAAGGATGGTAGCCGTGCTCATGATGAAGCCTGGTTTGACGTTCTCGCCCAAAGAAGAGTAAGGAGGCATACCACCGGCTCTTTAATTTGCGACTACAGGTTCAGCTGCTCCATTCGTGGCCGTGTGCCGTAGGTAAGTGACGCTCGCGTATCGGTTTGTTTAGCCATAGGAACAAGTGTGTAAATCGTCTGTCAAGGCGTTAAGGCCAACGACGACGATTATAATACCTATTATACAGGAAATAATCGCGAGAAGAATTAAAAAAAAATAGTAACACATTTAAGCCTACGTACATAACGGTCAGAATACATGCTTTTATTGCTTATTTACTGAAAAAATCTGATACAATTTAAACAGGTCGCAATTGCATTATCTTTTAGTACAGAAATGTTTCGATTTCCTGGATGAGATGCAATTATTTTCTTGCGTAGCTATCTGTATATTATGTAGGTAAGTTAGATTCCTGGTAAGTCGGTAACATTTGAAAGTTTATACTTTATAGATATTAGATATTCTGGCTGATTCTGTTTAACAAAATCTCTAAACTAAACTAAAATGGCAGTTTTAAATCTAGTTCTGTCCCTTTCCGTAGGGAGTATTATGAAAGGGTTAGCAATATTTGTAATGCTCTAATTTTAGTTTAGTTTAGAGATTGTGCACTACAGAATGAGCCCCAATATCATCTATCAGCTCTGCATTCAACTCTCGCTCGCGCTCGCGAACTATTACGTATCTTAAATGTCATGCAGATTTTTTGTAAGAAAACTAGTGGAAAGTGAAAGAAAAATTACAGTAGGTACATTATAAGAATCCATACTAATATTATAAATGCGAAAGTATGTCTGTCCGTCTGTCTGTCTGCTACGTGTTCCCGCCCATCTTTTCAACCGATTTTGCTGAAATTTGGTATAGAAGAAGGCTATATCCCGGGGAAGGAGATACTTTTCATCCCGAAAAATTAGGGAGTTCCCGCGGGAATCAAAAAATCTTTATCCACGCGGACGAAGTCGCGGGTATCATCTAGTAGGTATACTTATAATTTTTTCGTAAAATTGCCAAAAAAATTCATTGCTTTTTGGTGCGGGCACAAAAACCACCCTCTGACATTACTCAATGAATCGAAAGCTTAGTATGCCGAATATAATAATAATAAATTCGCGTACGCCACGGTCCGCCTATAATCTGTAACCCTCGTCTCCCCTTCGAAATTCGAACGCAAAAATACAAAATGGCCGCGGCGTCTTGTCTTTATCTTTTCCTTATGTAAATAGCGGTGAAATATTGGGAATTTAATGAGGTTAAGAACTTTCCCGACGACGGCGGCGCCGTTCCCGCGGGCGTCCTTTTGGCGAGCTTTTGTTTTTATTTATTTTATTCACAGGTTTTCATACGTTGAAAAGCTTTAGTTACAATTCTGTCATAAGTTTTGTATTTCGCTTATATTTACTAATATTATAATATTGTGAAAGTGTGTATGTAATCTGTTAAACTATTAACAACCCATTTGGTAGCCTACAGCTAGATAGCTTGGCATATCATTTCGGAGACTGAGATAAGGTACCTACTTCTTACCACGAATAAAAAAAGTTCGGGATCAAAGATAGAGCCTTAATTTATGCGGAAATAGGGAACGGTAATTTAATATTAAAAAAAAAATTTAAAAATCAACTACAATATGCATGCGATGACAATTATACCGAGGAATCTAGCTGAAATACTTGGATAAAAAGATATGAAGGGAGAAAAAAAACAGTAAATTAAATTCACGCGGACGAAGTCGCAGGCATCGATTAGTACTTATAAATAATTTTAAATGTTAAAGATAAAACACTTATGCGGGGTGTAACAGCTAACAAAACTGGTCAAGAGTACTTTTAGCCGCTAAGTACCTACCTATTTCAGTCAAAAGTAGTTTCGATTGATTTTTCCAGTTAAATTTAATGTTGACTGTAAAATTATAATCAAGGCATTAAAATTAAATTGCTATAAGCAGGGTAAGTATACCTATTATAGTGAATGTAAATTCGTAATCGAATCTAAACGTCGTAACTATTCCAGCGAGATTTATTGCGAAAAGGAAGTCTTTGCTAGTTCCGGCGTCACAATGGCTGCTGGATCCGTTTCCGGTGCACACTTGAGAGCTGAGTGTATTAAGAACTTCCTTGCTTTTAATGAATTGTGCTAAACTAACATGGCTTTGCAAATACAATTATTTGCACTTTAAACATTAAGCTTAGCTATATAATTAAAAAATGACAAATAGTTAAACCATCAAAAATTTAGGTCTTCATTTTGCAGTTCTTTTAAAATGAAGCTACGGCACAGTTAATTATTTAATAAGGGTTAAGTATGGTTATAATTGCATATCATAAAAAAACCAAAGTGTGTGGCCCAAGCAAGTATTCTTACCTTTTTTTTATCCACTACAAGTTAGCCCTTGACTGCGATCTCACCTGATGGTAAGTGAATAGGCAGTCTAAGATGGTAGCGGGCTAACCTGTTTAGGGGCATGACAGTTACATTAAGCCCATACCCCTATTCTGTTTCTACACAGCATCGTACCGGAACGCTAAATCGCTTGGCGGCACGTCTTTGCCGGTAGGGTAGTAACTAGCAAGCCTCCCACCAGGCCAGACCAGGGAAAATTCAGAAATTATAAATTCCCAAATTGACCCTGCCGGGGATCGAACCTGGGACCTCCGCACGTTAAGACAACAGCGTAGCGCTGCGCCACTGAGATCGTCAAAACCCCTTCATAATTGACTTACTATACTAATATAAACTACTCGTAAGTAATATAATGAATGCGAAAGTTTGGATGGTTTGTTACTCAATCACGCCAGAACGGCTGAATGGATCTGGATGAAATTTGGCACAGAGATAGATTATATTCCGGAATAACACATAGGCTACTTTAATCCAGGAAAATGGAAGGGTTCCCCCGGGAACCAGACGCGGAACCTCAATCCACGCGGACGAAGTCGCCGGCATCAACTAGTAATTGAGATAATTACCTATGCTTTTGACGACCTTTTGACGACCTCCGTGGCGCAGTGTGTAGCACTGTTGTCTTAACGTGCGGAGGTCCTGGGTTCGATCCCCGGCAGGGTCAATTTGGAAATTTATAATTTCTGAATTTTCCCTGGTCTGGCCTGGTGGGAGGCTTCGGCCGTGGCTAGTTACCACCCTACCGGCAAAGACGTGCCGCCAAGCGATTTAGCGTTCCGGTACGATGCTGTGTAGAAACCGAATAGGGGTATGGGTTTAATATAACTGCCATGCCCCTAACAGGTTAGCCCGCTACCATCTTAGACTGCATCATCACTTACCATCAGGTGAGATCGCAGTCAAGGGCTAACTTGTAGTGGATAAAAAAAAAAAAAAAAAAAAAAAAAAAAAAAAAAAAAAAAAAAAAAAAAATGCCAAAATATGGTAAGTGCAAAATTAAAGAAAACTTATTTGTGCAACCAAAGTGGTTTAGCAACTGGCCCCAAGTAAATATGCCTGACAAACATAAAAATAAATTGCACTTAGTTTACGCTATACATTCTTTGGAGGACTGAATTTGGTTTAAGTAGTTATTCGCCATTTGAAGTTACTTACCTACTATACTGTTATACTGTGAAAGTGGATATAGAAATGAGCATTATATACCGACCCTCAAATAGGTAAGATGTCTCTACCGAAACTGAACACGAACTAATTTGTCTTACAAGGTCCCGTGATGAAAGCCGTTCCGGACCACCGTAATACTGTGAACGGATTTCTAAGACCCCTGTTACATTATCATATTTCGATCGTTTGTAGATAGATAGGCGAATACTACAGCTATAGATAAACTTTACTTAATTTTTTTTTAATCTATTGGAACGATAAATTATTTTTGTATTCAGTGAAAGCATATAAGTAGGTAGTAGCGAACTCGCCAACAAACTACGTGTGTAGTTTGGCGAGAAACAATATTTTGTATTTGTTTGTGCATTCTATAAAATAAATAAATTAAAAAAAAAAAGTCCATTTGTATTTAAATTCAACGACCTTTAGGTATAAGAATAGGTATATTTGTTTTTACTAATCCAACAAACCAAATCGTAACTTAACTCATGGTTTCGCAGTAGTCTACCTACCCACACAATAATAAAATTATACGTAAGTTAATATTAAGTTTTTTAGATTCCCGGGAGAACTCCTTAATTTTCCGGAATAAAAAGTTCCTGTCTCTGTCCTTTCCCGGGATATAATCTACCGCTATAGCAAATTTCATCAATATCGGTTGAATAGATGGTCCGTGAAAGCGTAGCAGACAGACACACTTTCGCATTTATAATATTAGTATGGATACAGTTACCTTAAATTAATAGGCCGGCTAGCTCAATCGGTAGAGCATGAGAGTTACCTAATCTGACGGTAGTGGGTTTGAACCTTCGTTGGAACTTTTTATTAATTAAGTTTAACTCTTAAATTGGTTATTTCAAGGTACTCTCAATTTCAACAATTATTAGCTTTTAGATTTTGTAAGTAATAATAAATCCATGAATTTTTTGCTGATTTTTCCCTCTCTAGCCAAGCGTGGCCTAGATATAAAAAGGGTAGAGTTTGCTCAGTTCGCTTACAGCTCCATTGCATAGTACATGCTACCTCACCTTTGATTTATTAGTTACCTATTTCATTGTGTCTTTTCATAAGTTTGGTATGCAATAAAAGATTTTCATTCAAAGTTATTACATTTCGAACTAGCTAATGCCCGCGATATCGTCCGCGTGGTTTAAGTTTTTTGTTTCCCGCGGGAACTCCTTAAATTCTCCTATCTCACTCTCCAGGATCCTCAACTATATCCATGCCAAAAATCACGTCGTTGGTCCGTTGCGGTGTGATTGATGGACAAACCAATAAACCAACAAACGAACAAACAACACACACTTTCGCATTTATAATATTAGTTTGATGATAGTTTACCTAATAGTCTGACCCCAGTTTAGATTTTTGCTGAAATCGACTTATCGATGTAATATTGATAGGAATATTGATGTATTTGTAGGGTCCACTTCGCGGCCGAGGGGCGGAGGGCGGTGCTTCCGCCGGAAACGCTCGCCGTCTGTGATTGCAATCCTCAATCCTGAAATCATCTTGATTAGGAAATGTCGTTTACAAGTTTGCTAATTGAGGATTTAATCCTACTCATACTTACTAATATTATAAATGCGAAAGTGTCTTTGTTTGTTGGTTTCGGAGCAACGGATCGACGTGATTTTTTGCATGGATATAAGTAGTTGAGGACCTGGAGAGTGATAATTTAGGCTACTTTTTATTCCGGAAAAATAAGGAGTTCCCTAGGGAATCAAGAAACATGTCCACTCGGACAAAGTCGCGGGCATCAGCTAGTTTTATATGCGTTTTACTGCTTTGTCTACGTGATAAGTATTTTTTTTTTGTATCACGTCGATCGTTTCTAATCTATTGATATCGCCGCCATATCTAATCTTTTTGTCCCACTAGACGAAACCCTCGACTACGTCTACTTCGTGTATTTTAATTTCTAATTCACTTTGTTATTCAAATATAAAATGTATCTTTTGACGTATCCAAGGATGCAAGCTATCAAGCTGCGCCAAATGTCATCAAAATCGGTTCACCTGGTTAAAAAGATTTTAGTGACACCCTGCACACTTTTGCATCATACCTACTATTATAAGAAAGTTTGTTTGTCTGTTGGTTTGTCTTTCAATCACGCAGCAACCGAGACACGGATCGACGCGACGTGATTTTTTGCACGAGCATACTCGAAGTTGTGGACCTGGAGAGTGACATAGGCCGGAAAATTAAGGAGTTCCCGCGAGAATTAAAAAAACTTTTACATCTCTCATATTCGGTAAGTAGGTCCTTATTACCCCCAAATGGAGCTTGTAGGTGACCAATTAGCGCTCTAGGGTAATAATGTAGCTAGAAAAGCCCTAGGGCGGTAAGTAATTAAAAAAAGTAGGTATGATGGTTAGATGTACGCGAACTTTTTGAAAGAGTGAAGAGTTTTTTTTTAATTACTTACCGCCCTAGGGCTTTTCGAGCTACATTATTACCCTAGAGCGCTAATTGGTCACCTACAAGCTCCATTTGAGGGTAATAAGGACCTACTTTACCTCACTATCGAGATGTAAAGCAGAGTAGTTAGCTCGGGTGTAAGCATCAATTGCACCCTCGAACTATAGGCGCCCTCCCTGCACTCGTGCGCCTAAATATCTCGGGCTGCAATTGATGCCTTACAACCCTTGGCTACTAATCTACTATTATATTATTAGGTACTAAAGCTGAGGTAAACTATAAATGGACCATTGCCATTTGCCAGTCGGTTGCAGTACCTACCTATTCCTATGCGGTTATTCATTAAAACAAACACATAATCTGTCATACTTGTATCTATTCCAGAGTTTAATAATGGTACGGTGGTTACTATATTCAATGTACTCTGTGGTGGTTATGGTTACCTACTTGAACAAGATTCCGAGTCTATAAGCGGTCGCGATTATTTCGCGGCAGTTTCTATCTACAGGCTTTCTGTCGTCTACTTATCCATAACCCATAGAAATTAGAATGATTAAGTAAACTTGTATATTATCTTTAAATTTAAATTTAAGCTAATTCAAGTTAATCTACTTGAATAGGTTAGTTATAAATAGTTTTTAAATGAAAGCACTTTTGATGATATAATTAATTGAAAATATCCTTGAGTGGATAGTGAATGGAAATTACTTTTCTAGAAACTAAGATTTACTTAAAGTAACAAAATGGTCTTGTCTAGAAAAATAACAAATAATTAGTATTCAACTTTCTCCCTGCGTCGTATTAGCTTAGGATTGTGACACTTTTTTAAAATTATAATCCGCCATCGACGGATATGTTGTCACAACTCACAATAGACCACTAGCACGGTAATATTACATAATATTACCGTGCCACAAGTCACTCACAATATAATATTATGTACTTACTTTTTATGAGTTTATATGACAACTGAAAGATAAAAATTAAAGCGAATAATGTTTCGCCTGTGACTTGGGCCACTTGTATTGTCCAAGCAAATCGTCTCAGCAGGTTGCCGGGGGCGTTTTCACGGCTGAATGGGAACCTGGTTTAGATGTATTCATTACTGCATAAGTAAAGGGGATTCACTTTTACGCTTATCTAATGTGTATGTTTTAGACGTTAATGTTTGGAGTACTTAATGTGGTGGTAATTTTATTTATATTCATTACTATTAGAGTGTCTCTTGTAGATAATACTTTTTATGATTACTAGTTGCCTCACCCCGGTTTGATCACTAGGCATTCGCCTAGATTAATTAATTAATAAGAGATTTTCGTTAATTATTATTATTTTTTCCGTTCTTCTTTAATTACGATTTTCTCCGGACTATAGTGTAATTTAACATTGTATTGCAAGCTGTGGCAACTGGCAACCTCTTAGTGGGTTTACAATATTGCATAGATAGGTATAACTCTTGCTTTCTACTGTATTTTTATTGATAATCTATTGTAACCTGTTGGGTGTCCTTAAAATAAATAGAATAAAATAAATAAAATACCACCGGAAACGAGGCCGTTAATTGAGGTAGATAAATTACAACCATAGGTAAAAGTAATGCCTCAAGTTTCGAGATTGTTTAAGCCGTTGGTATTATGTTATTTACCCATTTTTTTAAATTAGACGATGCTAGTGAATTCATTTAAGTGATTATATAATTTTTAACCGACTTCAAAAAAGGAGGTTCTCAATTCGACTGTATGTTTTTTTGTATTTTTTTTTTAATGTATGTTACGCGATCATTCCGCCAATAATTATGAATCAATTTTGATGATTCTTTTTGGTAGATCATACTTCAGAGGTGGTTCCATATAAAATTCATCGAAATAGCGCTTTTTGAGAAAATCAGCAAAAAACAAAATAGTTTACTGTTTTTGTTTTTTGCTGATTTTCTCAAAAAGCGCCCAAATAATGTTTTTTACTTTTTAGTTTAAGTTGGTAGATACTATAGGTATAGTTTTGAAGTCGGTTTTTGTTTTAGATGAAAGCGAATGATTATTTTAAATAGGAACTTTAATTTTTAGGGGGCAAAATTGCCTTAGCCCATCTCCGGGACGCAAGCTAGATATTAATTAATGTATGACTTTTTCTATTATGTGGCGAGATCAATTAATTAATGTTTTACTCAATCACGGTGGTAGGAATCACGACATTTCATAAGTGGCACAAGTTGTCCTAAGCGAAAAAAATAATTTCATTTAATTTCAACTAATGTAGCTAATTATTCCCCTAGGTTAAGAACCTTAGAAAGTCAAAAGAATTACCCTCATTTGTAGTTTGTACCACTTAGTAAACATATAAAATGTGAAGCACTTGTTAAGCAGTTCAAACGTAAACAATGAATAATATTCCTCCATCTCGCATAAATAACGAGGATTTATGTTTATGTGCGTTATACTTGCGGCGTAGTCCCCTCCAAATTCCTTGCAAGCTGCGGTTATCAGATTTCTAATATTGAAATCGATCATATTTTGTAGTAAGTATTTACTTACCTATCCGTATAAACATAATATCTACCTATACAATTCTACAAGGCGGAAAATTTTAATGAGTGAAACTGATGTCTGATATCATTTTTTCAAAATCTATACTTAATATTATGTGTGTCTGTCTGTCTGTCTGCTACGCTTTCACGGCCTATCTATTCAACCGATTTTGATGAAATTTGGTATTGCGGTAGGTTACATACCGGGGAGGGCATAAGCCAACCCGGAAAATTAAGGAGTTCCTCCAAGAATAAAAAATAAATTATCCACGCGGACGAAGTCGTCTGTATCATCTAGTTATTTATAATTTAAAAAGTGATAGTCTAAAATAAATATTATGCTTTAATTGAAAGCAATAATTTTTTGGAGTGGGTTGACTTTTTGTTTAAAAATACAGAAAAAATGCGGGATCCTCGTGCTCACAGAAAAAAAAACAAATACCTAGGTAGGACGGAGGACCTAAAGTATCCAAACCCCATTATTTATTCTTGCAAGACGCACATCAAACGGATCACGACGCAGGGTTACTTCCATTTGAAGCCCTTGCAAAAAGGGTAAAGAAAAAAGAATCACCAAGTAAAGACGCAATTACTCCTCGGCAAGTCTTCTACTGCATTTATCCTGATTTTAATACCCCGTATTGGGTGTAGTTAAGATTCAAAACTGTACGGTTTTGTTTGCGATTTTCGCAAGTGGAAAATTGTCGAGAGTTCGCTAAAAGCACGGCTGTATCAAAGAAATGCGTCTAATGAATCTATTGATAGCTGAGCCTATGTGTGTATAGTATTTTTTAAAACATAAACAGTCGTGTGCGTGCAAGAAGGGGAGAAGCTAAGAGACGCTTTCTTCGGCCCCTCTTTTCTTATAGAGGGATTGGGAACATTTGATACTTTTGCGGGTTTCAAGGACTTCTTTTCGTGTTATTCTTTGCTCGATCAAGAGCTTTCCTTTTGTAAATTTATCTTTTGTTTATTTTATGCTATGATTCATTTTGAAATAAGTTGTCTGTTTTGCCTTTCAGTAAATTTGAATGATGTTTATCAGTGATTTAGTTTAATTGCGAGTAAAAGTTGATAAGTTGACAGGTGACTCCTGAAACTTGAATAACATTTAGTTTGTGGATTTTTTCAACCTCACAAAAATATTATTTTAATTTTGTGAATTTCATGACTTCACACAAATATTGTTAATGAAGAAAATTGAAACTGAAACCCTAAAACAGGGATGGAAATTGGAATATAGTTAATAGGAAGTTATAGTTATATAGGAATTCTGAGTAGAGCACTCGCTCTGTTAATCAACTTGACCTTATGCTACTTTCTAAACATTCCTAATTGTGTCTATTTCAGTGTAACTTGCAGGTTTATTGCCGTTCTTATATAGCTACAGTGTGATGAACGCAATCAACTATGGTTGGCTGAGAGTAACTCTCTAGTCACTTTAGGCTAAAATGTACTTACTATTTCAGCAAGAATATCATAAAAGCCAACCACATGTAGAATAATATAACAAAGTAAAAGTCACAAATTTCAATCTAAGAGGACTTAAGATACTGTATGAAGTATGGTCTAACCTACGCAAGTATCAATACACATCAATCCGCTCACAAATCACCCCTTATTTCGCGTGGCTCCGTCGATCGTCTCAAAGTTGCTCGCACACACTTGCACGCCACTATCCGCAACACACCGACACACACACGCGCAAAGATCGCGAGGGGCGCCTGCCCTTGCCAACTCCTCCTTTATATTTTCTTTGTTATGTAAAAAAATAATAATAGGAGAAAGGGGATCCCAAAATCGATACTCAAATTGCGGTACCTACGATTGGTAAAGATTTCTTAAATTTTTTTGGGTGCTGCATTGTATAAATAAAATCTACATACCGTTTTTAACAATACAAGATAGTTAGGTACCTACATGATGATGATGTAATTATTTCTACTCAAGTGTACATACTACATACTAAGCTCCTTGAAAATTGTAATTACATATATTGGTTGGGCGGAATGTTGCTTTATAAATATTTTGTCAATTTGTACCTAATCACTAGTTTGACAGACTGCAGTCTCATTCTATGTAACCATATCCTACTTATTAGTTTTTTTTAAGAAAGTAGATGATATCCGCCGACTTCCTCCGCGTGGATTAGTTTTTGATTACCGCGGAAACTGCTTAATCTTCCGGGATAAAAAGTAGCCTATGTCCTTCCCCGGGAAACAACCTATCACAAATATTTCATCAAAATTGGTAGAAAAGTTAGGCCGTTAAAGACTGACAGGCAGACATACTGGATTTTAGCGGATTTGAGACGTAGTATTCAAGAGAGGCTAATAATGATTTTATTTAATAAAACTTTAAAATGGACTTCTAGTCTGTCAATTTCTTTAACTTTATATAGGTTAAATTTTCGCTATAAAATAAAGTTACTATAAAATGTAAATGCCAATTACCCTAAACAAAAAAAAATTCAGAATAAATTTTGAATAAATTGAGCCTTACCTGAAAATAGTGTAAGCCTCACGGCACGTGTATTTGTTAGCGCTTAGATATATTGTAGTTCCAAAATTTGATAACGAACTAATAAATGAAAATCTCAACGATATGATCACACGAACATCTCCCGATAAAATCGATCCGAAACTAACACCAAAACCGTGGAATATGACCGTTGATGACCCAAATAGCGGTCCAGAATCAAAAGGAACCGGTTATCAAAACTAGACTTTGTCTTTTCATAACTCACAAAAGTGTCCTCCAGATGCTGCGGATGCTGCGTCCGATCAAAAATAAACTGGTTTAAAATTTTAAATCACGTGAATAAAGCCGTTTAAAGCTTTGTAATCGGTTATGTTTTGATTTATTTGATTTTTAGTGCAAGCGACGCGTTTACAAAAAGACGAAGCGAGCTCAACAGGTACCGTCGCGATCGAAAGCTTTTGTATATTTCCCGTATTGTTTTCTCATTTCCCGTGAAATATTTACAGCCACATATTTTGTACAATTAAACTTAATATGCATGTTAAGTAAATGTATCTTTTCAACGTCGTTTTATTGTTTCGATGTTCAATCTCTGTTTCAGATACGAAATTTATATTATCTTTTATTATGGTTGCCTAAGCTTGATTTTTATATTATTTTAGAATAATATAAAAATCATTATTTTAGAATAATATTTTAGAAATTTTAAAGGGAATGTAGGAAAACAAAAAATCTAATTTAAACATTTTTATTTGAAAAGACACACTCAAAAATTAGAAGAAAACCTTACAACTAATTTTATGAGTTACTAAGGTACTGTAAGATAAGAATTATATTCGTCTTTACATTTGACGCACCATTACAATGTAGGTATATACGTCTTCCGTCATGCATTTTTAAAATTTATTTACTTGAATCCGTATTTAAAATAGGATTCATATTGGCCAAATTTAAACAAGCCCCTATATTACGAAGCATATCTACTTGGCTTGTTGAGATACTCGCATTCATTGTTGCTATGCTGAATACAATATAGTAAGTAGATAGTTAGATACGTTAGTAAGATACCTTATTACCTAAACTAAAACTGCAAAGGAAAATGCACAAAATACATAAAATAACCCAGCGTCGTAAATCCATAGGTCTAAATGACCCAAGGTCATGAATAATGCATTTATTCATTCCTCAAAAAGGACGAATTTATGTCGACTTTTGCGTGAGTTACGTGGTTATATTAAATTTGAACTTGTGGTAAATAGAATACGCAAACTTTGCATTTATGTTGTAAAGTGTAAGTATTTCTTAAGTCTTTTTGCTGCTTAATGTTTAACTGATAGTGAATAAATACTGTAGAAGCATCTCTTTTACTCCTTTTGCATTGTCGCAGCAGTTTTGGGCTCATACAAAACTTTGGGGGTTTTGGATAGCCAACTTGGCGATTACCTTTTTAATAACCTTCATTTTATGGCCTATCATTATAATGTATATAACTGTATATTTAATCGACGCTATAATATTATGCGTATTAGCAGCTGTTGCTGCTAACAGGAACGATTGCAATTATCTCATTGATTACATCAAAGTTTCGTAATAGAGGGGCGGCTATGATTATAAGATTAAAGCCGGTATTAGACGGTTCATCATCGGTTCCATTTATTCTTATAAATTTTTGCTCATTGTACCGTGAAGTCCGCCATAATTTATCGACTTAATTTTTCACTTCAACAAATAAAGTACATATTATGCACTTGGGATGAACCGTCTTACACCGATTCATTGTTCTTAATATTTTGTAAAGTGTAGGTCAACTTTACAAAATATAGGTACATTAGATTGTAAATTCATAACAGGTTTCCAATATCTATTGTAGAATCGGCGGGATTCCGCCGAAGTGCTTTTACCAATTTACCCAAAGTTCACTCATGTACCGATTCCCCCGGTTATCACACTTTCTAAAAATAAAACTTACATTAAAATTTTTTTTTGAAGAATAACTCAGTAATTAGGACACTATAGATATTTTATGGACTATGAAAATACATCTACGCAAACACAAAATAAAGATGAAAATAAAATCCACTGCCCTTAAAACATTTTGCCCGCGACTATACCAGCTGGACCGATACAACTTTTTTCTTTCCACGGGTATCACTCGGCATGTTTGTTTCTGTATAAAAACCACTAAAACGCTTAACTAAAAATAAAATACACAGTACTGAACTCTTACAATATGAGGCGTAACGAAATAAACATTGTTTTTATCAGACTTCTAAAAACGGCGAAGGGTTCGACTCATATTTTGTTGACATAGGTACTCGATTTAAACTACACTTTACTTTACTCGATTACCTACTCGATTTAACTTACACTTAAAAGCGATTTAGTTAATTTTTTTAGTGCCGTCAATTTTTGGCAACCGCATTAAAGAAATTCATTCCGCATTCTTGCTAAAGAAAGACAGCATTAAAAAATACTAAATCAGTTTAAACGTTCTTGTGCAAGTGGTGTTTATTGTTAGGTATAGGTACTAGCTATTGCCCGTGACTTCGTCCGCGTGGTAAAAGTTTTTTTAATTCCACGGGAAATCCTTAATTTTTCGGGATTTATAGTAGCCTATGCCGCTCTTCAGGACTATACCATGCGTCGATCCGTTGTCCTGTTGCGACGTGATTGAAGGACAAACCAACAAACAACCAGACTTTCGCAGCTATAGTATTACTATGATTTTTAAAAGGTGATAGCAGAACATTCTAATTCGCACGCGGCATGCGTGCCGAAGAAGAAGAAGAAGCCCCTGACTATTTATGCAATGCATTAATTTAAGCTAAGTACGTCATAAGCCTAACTTTTGTTTAATTATTATTTATTATTTTTGTGCGCTCACATACCTACGCAATGTTTGATCTTTGCAATGGCATGTATGATGTAAGTTTAATTTATGTGAGTAGCTTACTAATATAAATTCTTTATGATAAAATTAATTTCTTAAACCTTAAATATCTAAGCATCAGCTTTTTACTGTACCTACCTAATATCACACTAATATAACGCGCGTGATTATGATTTTGTCCGCATGGATTAAAGTTTTGAAAAACCTCACGCGGTAGGTAGGATTTATTTTTACCGGTATATTTATTTATTGGTTAGCGCTTGTTTGCCATCAGACTTGCTTGGAAGTGGTGATGAAGCCGCCTAAGCTTAGAGGTTTGTTATGCCTGTCATCAGACTGTCTCCATTAACTAAGCTATTTCTGTGTCAATCTGAAACTAGTTTAGAATAACAAGCAAGAACCAAATAAACAGACACGTACTCGTATTTTGGACCTTGGTCCTCACGAAGGTTTTGTTCCGTGAGAGTACCTACCTAGGTAATGCCTGCGTGTCGATGTTTTATAATACTATGGAAGTAGGCACCAATAGATTGAATAGAAATTTCATTTCATTCATTTAATCTCGACGTGCCCAAATTTTAGTCAAAAAGTCCAATAGTACAGAGTTAAATAATTATAAATCATATCTCTATTAATAAAATAAGCATTTTATTAGTCTACTTTCTTACCTAGGTACTTGAATAAGAAGGAAGATTTATCCACGCAGAAAAGTTTTAAAATATTTTATTTTCATAGTTTCTAAGACCTTGTTTAACCTTTTATTGAATGAAAATGCAAGTTTTCTATGATAGATAGGTAACTTTATGAACTGAAATTCCTAATTATTTTTATTTAAAAAGGGTCATTCTCAAACGGCTCAAAAAAGCGTGTCCGGGTCGAAAACCTGTATGAAATAGATTGCTAGCCACTTGATAATTTTTTGTATGGTAGATATGATCAAAATAATAAGGGGGGCCTATGTCCTTTTTTAGGTAAACATTATGTAAGTTAAGTTAAAAAAAGAAAACCGCGGAAATATTGACCTCGGTGCCGTGTCCCGCACCCCATATTGCGTTGAAAATTATTTTTTTTCTTTTTTTCTATAAAATATGCCACTATTTTGCAGGTGCTTACAAGAAACTAGTTAGTTACTAGCTCAAATTATAATATTTATAATCAATAATAGGCCTTAGTTGACAACTTACAACAAATCGTTTTCGCGTCCGACGTTTACAATTGATACCGGTGGCGCGCTCCAATTCTCTTATAACTTCTGTACTTTAATAACTGCGAGAATAGTAGTAAGAGTAACACAAACTATCCGTCAAGCAGCATCAGTGGTTAAAGGCAACACGTCTGTGCCTCTCTGTGCGTCCCTTTTATTAAGGTAAGTAATCGCTTTCGGTGGCTTGGTATACCCATAAACTTGATTTCGGTGGAACTGTTCTATCCATATCTATATAAACTACTATTATTTAATTTATACAAACGTATATCGTATGAGTGCTAGATTGCAATTAAGGAGGTTATTATTTTAAATTTAGGATACTTTTGTAAAAATCTGGGATATTGCTCATTATTTTGATTTCAGTGGGATTGATCTCAGTATTTTCGGTGGAAATAGTTAATATATTTAGTAAAAAAAGATAGTTGCAAAATTCATTTTTTGATTTTTCCAATTTTTGAGCATGTTTCTAAATGGGGGCTGTATTTTTTTATTATTTCACAAGAAAGTATAACTCAAAACGAAAAAATTGCGACCTGAAAGAAGTCTCTACGACAATTTCCCAAAGGAGAATTTTAATTTGAAAAATATTTTTTTGGGCCGAAAAACGTGATTATCTCGGAAGTCTCTTAACTTTTTTATCTGAAAAAATTTGTGAATATTTTAAATATAAAAATGTATACTTTCACTAAGTTTCGTCAACATAAAATTATTTTTGTGTAAATGAAAAATAAAAAACGATAAAAGCGGTTTTTTGCATTTTACTCGGAGATTTTTAGGTTATGTGAAAAAACCATTTTTACAAAAGTGGTAGATCTTTTTATGATCTACAACTTTTCTATTGTACACTTTTCTCTCCGAAGTCAACTTTCGCCGGAAATCACAATAATCCCAAATTCCACCCCTTATCATCCCCCAAATATATCTGGAAAAACCCCTGCTCACGCATTTTTTTTTACGTTTATTATATGCCACTTTACCATTTCCAACTGTTCCCATCCTGTTCACAATTTTGTTTTTTTTCGCTTCAAAATGAGCGACTGGACTATGTGTGTTATGATAGATCTAAATAGAGACTGTTTTAAGTTCCTACTTTGTTATGGTTACTATTTTTAATTTCATTTAGTGTGTCATTTATTTAAATCAAATAATATATATATCTTCTGGGGCAATTCGGTTGACATCAAACGAACAATTATATTGCAAAAACGGGCTATAAGAATAATATAACGCAAAAAACGAGATGAATCACTTCGTTTAATATTTAAAGAAAAGAAACTGTTAACCTTAACTGGGATTTACTTAATAGAGCTGTGTTTACTTGTCAAAAATTATGAAGATCTATTTATAAATAAGTCATGCTATAGAACTAGGCAGGTAGCATCAAGACAAAAAGATCACTATGACTTAAAATTACCAATATCAACATCTAAAATGCATTATAACAGTACGTATGTGAGTGCAATACCGGTATTTAATAATTTACCTTTGGAAATAAAAGCGCTTCAAAACCTTAATAAATATAGAAGAATCTTTAAATTATGGCTCAATAACATGACATTTTATAGCTTAAATGACTTTTTTAATCGTGACAAAACTAAGGAGTTTACAAATTTAAAAATTAACTTGTTCAAATAATTTTTACAAATAATAATAACCATATTCTGTTTTTACTAATTAATAATCTGTACCAATTATTATAAATTGTCTGAATCAAATGTTATAAATAATTGACTTTATGTTAAATTTAAGCATAATGTTATATCGTATGCCTGTTAGAGGTAGACTGTTCCTACTATGTAAAATTATTTTAAGATCTTCAACTATTAAACAGTCAAACGATTTAATAGATGAAATGAAATGAATGAAATGAAATAAAATACATACATAAGTACAAAGTAGATTTTCGTAAATTTTCCTAAATCTAAGTTAAGTAATTAAAGTAGGTAGGTAGATGTTATGTTATAAGTAAATATGTTGATAAAATAAAATATTTTATTGTAAAATTAACCTGAAATTCTTTACGTTTAGTCTTCAAAATATTAAATACCTCCATAAATGATTTTATTTTGATTTCGGTGACTAAAATATTGATTTCGGTGGACACCATTTTTTGAAAATCGAATTACAATGTAACCGCTGGGCCTATGAAGTTCCCTTTACTACCAATATTAACTAAATTAAATCTAGATTTGATATTTCCAGCTAGTATGTCTCAAATACAAAAAAAAAATTGTGCCACCGAAGTCAATCAAATAATGAGGCGCCTGAGAAGTACCCAAAATTAGATTTGAACGTAAAAAATGATAATATCTTGATACTAAAATTTAATTTAAAAAATCGAATCCAAAAGCAAGTTTTTAAGTAAAGCTGTCTCGACCAGATCTCGATATTGGTAAGGGTGGAGACCGGTCCAGCAGCTGTCCGTTTGTTTGTCATTCTAATAGGATGGCTCATTTTACTCTTATACAGTGGTCATCTGCTCCAATATTAATATCACCTTTGAATAATTATTTATTTATTGATTGAGAACTTAGCATTTGTATTAGGTAGATAATCTAAGTGCAGCTCTTTTCGATTATTAAAAAACGAGCGACATGTCCTACCTAACACAAAATAGTTGAATAGGTACTAACTTAGGGCGTGCCTAGGAGTTGCTTGTTGTAAAAGGCCTAAAACACTAAGGTTTGAATCATTGTTGTCTTCGTTCAATGAAATGAAATTAAATGCATAATGAAAAGTCGGTGAATGATGACACGGCCAAGACGTGGCACATTGTACCTACCGAGTGAATTGTGGACCGTACACTATCTACAGCTTGGTTGGAAGATGGAAATTTTTATATTATAATTTTATTTACCTTAATAAAAGACTCTCATAATATTATGGCGTGTTTTCACATAATTTTCATATCAATATTTTAATTTATTTAATAAGTTTCATATTAGTTTATAAAAAATAAATAAATTTTATAAATTAAAAGAAAGAATAGATGTTTTTTTAAAACTTCAGTTTTCTACTTGCCAATAGATGCCACTCGTTAAGAGCGATACTAGTGACATCAGCGGTTAAATTGTAAACTACTAATACAGAAAGCGTCATCTATTGTTCAGTAGAAGTCTATTTGTTAACGTCTACTCCTCGCTGGGTGGCGCCACAAACATTTTAACTGTTACTAACCTATAAAGTTTGTTTCTGTAAAAGGATATGATAATTAATTATTTATGATTGATTATTAAAAAGAAATGGATACATTACACAATTTATTTAAGGTTTTTTTTTCTTTTTCGAAGAAACACCAGTTTTTCTTCATAGATAGATTTGGATAGATTTTAGTCAAAGAAAAAACAAAACTTTAACAAAAGAAAAACAAATAGGTAGTGGTTACCTACCTATTATATTTTTTTCTTGTGAGTGGGCAGGTATTTATTAATTAATACCTAATATTATTTTAATCAAAAATTCTAGATCAATCTCACAATATAAGTAATATTTTTATAATGTAATATTGGTAGGTAATAAATGTGAAAGTTGTTTGAATGATTGTTATCTTCATGCCCGTACCACGACTGAACTAATTTGGCTGAAATTTGGAATGGGGATTAACACAGGCCACAATAGGTACCTAGTACTACCTACCTAATAATTATTCTATCCCGAAAATAAAGAATACCCACGAGCATAAAAAACTTCAATTGTTAAAATTTTAACATTCCTTTCTTTTATTGTATGAAGCTGTCAATTTTCCACACTCCACAGACTACACCACACTCCTTTGAAAAACACATTTTTTCGCGTCATCGGACCGTTCCAAAGAAAATTACTGACCGGACCTGTCCTAAATAGATAGTCATTTTGTTACAATTTGCTAAGAAGCACAGTTGTCTGTATCGCAAGGTAATATGGTTGGTTTTCGTAGCTAAATAGTTTTATTGGTTTTGCTTGATATTGGTACAGTATTAAGCATTATCTAGTCAGCTATGACCTGCTAAACAATAATGTGGTAACCGATCCCCATTTGAGTTAATTTTCGCTTTGTAAGCTTGTAGCATAAAGTGAAGTTGCTTAGGGTTTTCTTTCATGTAGGTATATTTAGATGATTTCATACGTTTTTATGGGTTTCTTTATGGTTGCTGTGAGTCTTGCAAAAAGAAACGATTTTTGGAGGGTTACAGTATCAAATGGTTAGATTCGTAAAGAATAGGGTCAAAGCTTCTCTATAATATTATTATGATAAATCAAATAAATATTATAAATGCGAAAGTTTGGATGGATGTATGGATGTATGGATGTATGGATGTATGTACCTATGTATGGATGTATGGATGTCTGTTACTCAATCACGCTCCAACGGCTGAACGGATCTGGATGAAATTTGGCACAGAGATAGATTATAGTCTGAAATAGCACATAGGCTATTTTTTATCCCGGAAAATTAAAGAGTTCCCGCGGGAACCGAACAACCTCAATCCACGCGGACGAAGTCGCGGGCATCAGCTAGTTTAGGGTTTTCTTTCATGTAAGTATATTTAGATGATTTCATACGTTTTTATGGGTTGCTTTATGGTTGCTGTGAGTGCAAAAAAAAAAACGTTTTTTGGAGGGTTACAGTAAATTTATCAAATGGTTAGATTCGTAAAGAATAGGGTGATAGCTTCTCTATAATATTATTATGATAAATATTTATGTAAGTTTATGTTTTTCATAATTAAAATAATTATTGTAAAAATATCACTCAGGCAGTTTTTTTTGTTTCTGACTTATATATCTCAAGACTAGCACTTGTAAGCTTACCAATGTTACGATATAAATATTACTTATGTACCTGTAACCATTTACTTCGTTTACCTACTAAAGACTCCAGAATAATGGATGGGTACATATTTAGAGCGTAAAAATTGCAATAGGTGCTTAAAAGATGAGTAAATTCGCAGGGAAGCTGATTTATGTCGGTGTCTTCCGACGGCCGACGTCATTATGCTAATGATGGCAAAGGGTAAAGTTAATTTTTCATTCATATCCCTGTATCGGTGCGTGCATCCGACTTCACTTTTCGGGACAGTTTTATTTTCACCAAATTTTATTTAAAGCTTAGGTTACAAATTGCGCCAAGGTAGAATCATTATAGCTGATGTAAAAAAATGTTCCTTTAATATGTATATATAACATATTAAAGTGGGAATGTAGAGTTATGTTTCCAAGTCATAGCACAGAATAGGTAATAGTTTAGTAAGTCATAGTCCAGATAGGTATGCATATTTAGAGGTCGCTAGATTTTTGAAAATGGAATAAGTATCTTATCTTACTTGGAACCAAAAGTATTAAGTATTTTTAATATTTTGTCAAGAAAATGGGATTAAAACCATGATTTATTAATTATTTAAGCTCTCAATTTTATATATATATATATATTATTTATATTGTATGTGTGCTATCGATTACCTAATTCTAAAAAGTAAATGGAAAAATTCATAAGGGTTATTGAAACTGACAAGATACGCCCAAGAATCAATAGACAATAAAAAAAAGTGTGTGTAGGTATGCAATTCACACACGGCAGAAGTGAAACTTCAGAAAAGTAGCCTACGAAAGAATGAGATAAATGAAACTTGTTTTCTATCTCATTCTCTCGCAGGCTTAATTCTATTTTAAATATGTTTGTTTCTTTTTGGTGTCGCTTTTTCGTTTCATCGAATTTTCTTATCACAACGATGCTAAAGAAGTTTCACTTTTAAAAAAATTTAAGAGTTTTTGTTCAGTTTGTTTGTATACTTAATTGAAAAAAGAAACATTTATGTAAAATAAATAATTAATTATTAGTGGTGCTCTATTTAGAGCTATATAATCAGATGAGAGTGTAGATGTTAAATATCCCACAAACTTGCAAGTATTCTTGAAGCAGAGAGGAAAATAAATTTAAAAGTGGCATGCTTGAGTGGAGCCAAGTGTTCACACTTTCACGCGCTCGCCACAAAGTGCGCCATGGAGGAAGGAATTACGACTATGAAGTGCGCCGCGACGCCATTCTGGTTTTTTCTTACCGCCATTACGCGCGCTACTTGCGTTCGGAAATTCTTATTGGTTTAATTCTTATTGGCTGGTAAAATTCGCACTGCGAAAAATATTCGCGCGAATTTTACTCTCGCGATTTATATTTCGCGTAGGTACAGATTTCACCTACTTCGCATATAGTGCGAATAAATTTCCGCGCGGTTTTTGTCAGTTTTTATGGATTTTTGGCACGTCTAAAATGGAAAACAGAACTAAAATTATTATTTAGTACCTACCTATTACTATTACACCTCCATAATATGATTTGTATACCTAGTTACAGAATTGCGAACAAAAAATTCGCGCGAATATTTTTCGCAGTGCGAACGTAGTCTTATACCTACCTAGCACTTTCACTAATTATTAGAAAAAGTTTTTGAAGTGAAAACTTCTTTAGCCGCGTTGAGCACTTTTTGGTAGGGGGTAAACTTGTGGATTCGCGTCACCGTCACCGACATAAGGTCTTAAATATAAATAGGTATAGGTACTAAATTCGTAATTAAACTTTAATGCCTTAGTTTTAAGGTTTATATATATATATATATATATATATATTTTTTTTTAATAAAAAATAAATAAAAAAAGAATTATTTTAAATATTCGTTTTTACTTCTATCGGCAGGTAAACCAAGTTACGTACCTACACCCTTTTTTCATATTGTGGATTATGTACCCTAATAGGGAAACAAGAAACGATACGAAAAAGTGTAGGTACCTACTAGATAACTTCCTTATAGGTACGTTATCAAGTACCTACATACTCTTTTGTTTTTCTAGTAATCACAAAACAAAGACGTCTGTGCTCCGTGGGAGGTTTTTTGCACATTTTTTTAAACAATTAGGTAAATGCTGTGTTTGTTAGTATTTAGGTGCCTAATTATGTATCTATTATAATTTATAAGATGTATAGTTCGCGCGCGAGTTGAATGCAGAGCGTATGTATTTGTCACCTCAGGCCCCGACTGCATTCAACTCGCTCGCGTGCTATAGGTACAGCTAATAGTTATGGAAAAATATCATGAGTAGATATTACCTACTCAGCAATGACTTGTTAAAATCTTGAATTAGGGTAGGCACGCACTAAACTTAATTACATATTAACAATCAATAGTCGATATTTTTAAGAGCAGAAAATTCACAAAATTATCAACTATTCTACTAAAGTTGTAAACAGCCAACGAATATTGATATAGGCCCGAAATTTAATATCAAATATTTCAAACACGCACACACCCGCGTATAAAATACACAACGAAAGGAAACTAAACTCACACAGGGTTAAAACACAAACACATTGGAGCGTAAGAGGGGTGTCTTTGTTACACATTAAGGAAGAAGGGCATGAAGACGAGGTAGGGGTGTGCCCGGGGGAGGGTGGGACTCTGTTTTGTATTCAGTCCGCTCGGTCGTTTACGATTTCGCGCGGGACACTTGGAGATTTCCATGGCGTAGCGTCGCAATGTTTGTGACGATACGGAATTTCTTTATTAGAGGACCGCTTTATTGCCGCCCGGACATGCCAGCGGGCTGGATTCCGGGCTATTCGATTCTGCGTGAGAAAATTTAGTTGAGAGATCTTCCTCTATTTGTATTTTAGAAGGGATCTTTGCGAACTGAGATTTAGATTATTTTGGAGTGGAATGGGTTCTATCCATACTGTAATATGAATGCAGTGAAAGTGTGTCTGTCTGCCTGCTGCGCTTGCACAACCTGTCTTTTCAACCGATTTTGATTTTCAAAGGTACAGAGTTTCATTCCGGAAATAGGACATTAAATTTTATCCTGGACAATTAAAGATTTCACGCGGGAATAAAAAACTTAACATCTATATAACAATATAGATAATAGACAAGTAATAATTTGTTAAGGTGGTCGAGGAGATAACTGGAACGGGCACGCCCCATTTTTTGGTTTTTCAAACTTGACAAATATTTTTTTTAGTGGGATGTTAAACATATTTTAGCTTAGAATACACTTTTGAGCTTTCATATAATAGTCATGTTTTCCTTATTGATTAATATTATTGTATTTAATTTTTTCAATGATATTTTTTCATTTTAGCTAAGATTTTTTTTTGTTTCGTTTATCCAGGTCTGGAAAGCCTCGTGTGGAAATTTTGAAGGTCCTTTCCCTTTTAAGGTCCAATATTTTTACACAAAACTTATGAATACATAGGCCACAGAGAACTTAGATCCTGAGTCGTGAAATAAAAAAAAATACGAGTCCTTGTAGAGTGAGAGACGTTAGCTATAAAACGGCATGTATAAATAAGGAAAGCAGTTTCTAAAAATAAGAAAATTTATAATTGAATAACAATTTACATAATTTCCGAACGCATGAAAAGTGGCAGGCATAAAAACCTAAGCGCGGCGGAGTCCTTACAAGAAGACAATTTCATGCAAATCTCTTTCCGCCGCTTTAGCAGAGACCAACAAAATGTATGCAGGGTTGTCATAAACTAGAGTCTGTATAGTCTAACACGTGAGATTCTAACCATGTTTACTATTGCAGATTCTTGTAAGGGAATGCCAAAGTAGTTGCCAGTTTAGGGGTCGCCAGAAGAACAGCGCTGTTGTGGTGCATAGATATATACACCATTACATCATTACGCTGGGACGATGACCTTTTTGGGATAATTTGAGTCACAACATTTTTAATTTTTATTAAACTACTAGCTGATGCCTGCGACTTCGTCCACGTGGATTGTGGTTTTTCGGTTCCCACGGGAACTCTTTAATTTTCCGGGATAAAAAGTAGCCTTTGTGCTATTCCAGACTATAATCTATCTCTGTGCCAAATTTCATCCAGATCCGTTCAGCCGTTGGAGCGTGATTGAGTAACAAACATCCATACATCCATATATCCATACATACATCCATCCATCCAAACTTTCGCATTTATAATATTTATTTGATTCTTTGAAATCATAAAAATATTTATGTCTTTTATAGTATTTTTTATATCTATTTTTATATTTTTTATCAATCATCCAATTTCAATAGGATTATTAATTTTATAACAAACCTTATTTATTGGCCTTTTTTTAGGAATACTTATTAATTCTTATTGATTTTCTTATATTTTACAGATTGATTATTATGCGGATATTTTGCAGATTCTTGTAAGGAAATGCCAAAGTAGTTAAACCAATTTAGGGGTCGCCAGAAGAACAGCGCTGTTGTGGTGCATATTTACAGCATTACGCTGGGACGATGACCTTTTTGGGATTATTTGCGTCACAAAAATTTAAAAAGCTAGACTGATTTTTAATTTTTGCAAATGTATTTTTGATTCTGTGTCCGAGAAATCACAAATAAAGATTTATTTATTTAACCACGGAAACCTCTCTTTTGAAGGTATATGGAAACATTGTAATAAATTTATTAACAGTGAAATTTTGTACTACCTATTTAGTACATCAACCTAAGAATATAACTATGACACCAAAAAAGGTAGACTTTTGGACTCTACTAATTTAATTTACACAATATGCTATTTGCGAAAAAAAAATTATTATAAGATTTTGCGCTCGTAACTTCACAAATCCAAAGCCGACATCAGGATAAAATACAACAATGTAAATTGTAATACAACTTCGACGTAATCTGCTCCACTAAAATGTAAAAATGGGGCAAAGTCTGTGGTGAAATTAAAAAAATTGGACTCTGCCCCATAGTTGGGGCCTGCCTGCCTTGGGTTCTGCCTTGGTGAGGCAGAGTCGACAAACCCAATAAATCCAGGCGTTAGCAACCCTACGAAAGTCGGGTGTTAAAATTATTTTCCCCAGCAGTTTTACTTACGACCGAGCGAATTTTTTTCCTTTTGTTCCGAATGAAAACTGTCGGGAGGAAATGGATAATTTTATCAATAAAGCGTTCAGATATCATTTTGTTTAGAAAGTGAAATTTTATTTTTAGAGGATATGTGAATGTTTTTAGATTTACTCATGTTTAGGTACTTTAGCTAAGACTTTTTAATTAATTATGCTTTTTGAGCCTTTCAGATTGAAGAATAGCTTATAAGTGCAATGTAAAAGTGCAGTCACGATTCTAATCGAAATTTTGAATGTGTGAGATGAGATGATGACTCCTACTAACCTCGAACTTGCCCGTAACTCCTACATTTGTGACGAGAAAATTTTACCTTTTTATTCCTTAAGGTAAACTTCAAAAAACAGTCATCAACATTGACCATAACCAAAATATAAGCTTACAATCCGTCAATATCGTCAAGTTATCTGACCCGGTGGCCAAAATTTTTTTTTTTTATGCCTGATAAGTTTTTTTTAGAGGTAGGTAACTTTAATGGTTCACAAAGGTCCACAATAAAAAAAAATCTTTAATGATACTAATATTACAATTGCGAAAGTGTGTTTGTTTGTTGGTTTATTGGTTTGTTGGTTTGTCTTTCAATCACTCTGCAACAGAGCAACGGATTGATGTGATTTAGCATGGGTATAGTTGAGGACCTGGAGAGTGACATAGGCTACTTTTTATCCCGGAAAATTAAAGAGGTCCCGTGGGAATAAAAAAAAAATTATTCCACGCAGACGAAGTCGCGGGCATCATCTAGTAACTCATATTTTGTATTCATAGACTACTAGCATCTTTATTAATAGTCTGCAATTTTTATGACTGTCCCTGGGTTCAGACTCTCGCGTCTCATTTACGTTTTACGTCGGTCGTCGGTTCGAGAATTAAAGAAGTGACACCACACCGACTGCATACTAATGGCGGATCCGAGCTAATCCTGGCTGACTGCACGATCGTTATAATTTGAATTACAAAATTTAATAATGAAGATAATATTGCGAACCTATCTTGACAATGACGAATCTTTTTTGATTTAATTAAGTAAATAATAGTTTTAATTCTACGTTATAACTATTATACTTTTGTCTTTGCTATTAAATTACCTACTTAAAGCTATTGAGAAGATTCGTAGAAATATAGAATAACTAGATGATGCCCGCGACTTCGTCCGCGTTGATAAAAAATACCTAAATTTCATCAAAATCAGTTGAAAAGATGGGCTGGTACAGCGTAGCAGACTGACATACTTTGTTTTTGATAAAATAAATAAAAGTTGTAATGAATCTATGACGGGAATTATGCCTTTATGTGTGTTATAACTACGAAAATACTTCTCAGTAATTCAATTGAAATGTAATGAATCTAGCTTTTAAAACATGTAAATATGAATATAGTTCACTCTTAAAGTAAGTATCCGCCTCGCTGTATTCCGCGTAAATTAAAAAAACATCGGTATAGCAAATAAATAATTTTAAAATGTTTACAGTAATAGGCACCTAAGCAACATGCAAAGTGAAGTTAATTATAGATATGACATCCTATACTTAACTTTATATGTGTCGTAATAAACGTTAATGTACTCCATTTACTATCCATTACAACCGTAAAGTGTACAAATTTGAAGTTCGTTAGTCGTTAAGTCGACCGCCAGTTCACCTTATTACCGAAGTCCACGCTCTGGGAAACTCTCAAACAAAGAGAACAGAACAAACAAACGAGCGTTTTCGTCAAACAAAACACGTACAACAGCGATAACCATCTCCTCTAATGAAAAGCACTAGCTAGTTCTGATTGCGACCCCACTAACAATCTTAAAGTTTTGGAACCCCACTCACACATTCGCAAACCACCCCGGCCCCACCCACTAAGGAATGGAAGAAGATATAAACTGTGCCAGCGTTAAATGACCCCCCACGCCGCGCTCCCCCAATAATAAATGAGGCGCGGGAACAACACGCAATGTGTTCTCGAAGTTCTTTAATAACTGGACGTATTCAGAAGCGGTTTGGGTGAGGGGGGCGCTCTAAGGAACGAAAGAAGAAACACCCCAGCGGGAACCGCAACGAAAACCGGACAGTCCGCCCCCGCAAGGAACCTAAAGTGTGGAGACCGTATCGATCTACGCCCCTCCGCTTCTTAATGCCCACTTTGTAGGATGTCCATTAATTATGCCGGACGGCGTGAAATGAAACCTTTCGACGATTGGAACGCCGGGAAATTCGAAAACGGTTTTAAGGAAATTAGTTTGTTGTACGCTGTTCAATTAAGCAATGGAGGATAGATTTCAAATTCGGAACATACTTAAAATACTTTTTGCGTAATTGAGTGCTTTAGTTTTGTACTTGCAAGGTTTTGTTGATTTAATTACGTAGATTGTTCAACTAAAATATCGTAGCATATGTGGATCTACGCTCGTAGCCAACATCGTAGCACTCGTAGCATATCTTCTATAACACAGAATTGGGAATGTGTGCATCATATTAAAAATAATGTGAAGATATTTAATATTAATCCATACTACTAATATTATAAATGCGAAAGTGTGTCTGCCTGTCTGTCTGCCTGCTACGCTTTCACGGCTCATCTGTACAACCGATTTTGATGAAATTTTGGTACAGAGATTTTTATCCCGGAAAATGTAAATGTTCCCGCGGGAATCAAAAAAATTTAATCCACGCGGACGAAGTCGCGGGCATCATCTAGTAGAATTATAATTAATTTGTTAGAAAAAACTTTAGATCATAAACCACAACTGGAAGCAACTTTGAGTCAATTAAACGAAAGTTATACACAGAGTAAAAGAATTTTAAGTTCACATATCTAAGAAAAGTGATAAATGTAATCGTAAAACATGCCTAATAATAGATAAGTATACCTAGTATTGGATAGGCGTATGGCTAACGATTTATCCTGAAGTGGTGGTCGACTGGCCAGTGTAAACACATTAATCAAGTCAGTAAGACGAGAGTCGAGAGCGGATGAAAGTGTTCTATTACTAACGTACAGGATTACATCCTTACTCTAGATAATATGTAATCATATTATAATCTATCTCTGTGCCAAATTTCATCCAGATCCGTTCAGCCGTTGGAGCGTGATTGAGTAACAAAACGTCCATACATCCATACATTCATACATCCATACACTTTCGCATTTATAATATTTATTTGATAATACATTATAACATATTATTATTATACATCATTAATATGATAAATGCGAAAGTGTGTTTGTTTGTTGGTTTGTCCATCAGTCACGCCGCGACGGAGCAACGGATCGACGTTATTTTTGTGGCATGGTTCTATAGCTGAGGACCTGGAGAGTGACATAGGCTACTTTTTATCCAGGAAAATTAAGGAGTTCCCGCACGAATCAAAAAACTTGAATCACGCGGACGATGTGGCGGGCATTAGCTAGTCAACTGTAATTTAATCACAAATATAAAACCACTTTAAGTAAAATGATAGAAAATAATTTAGTTTCACCGCTTTCGATATTTGGATTATGTTATAAAAAACTTTTATTGTACTCGTAATAATGTATTCTAGATACAACTCAACAACTTGTAACTAACCTGACGGGGTCCCTAAGAATCTATACCTTACTCTACCTATAAAATTCAATATCTCTTTAAAATGGCACGTGAATCATCCAGCAGCAAGACCCTCATAATGTTGCGTCCATAATAAACCAAGATCTTTTAGAGTTTCGGAAGCCCCGAGTTCAACCATCCCAACGACTTGCTTATATACCGATCTAGATGTAATTGTGACGTGTTCAAGTTTTAAATAATTTATAAACGCCTTCAAGTATTGATTTAATGTAAAGTAAATGGTGATTGGTAGCTCCACCCCGCTCACCAATGATAGGCTTCGGCCCTCTCTTGGTATCCCATGAGGCATTAGTCATCGACTAATAGGTCTCATAAGTATACCAAAAGGCAGCAGCCTCCCCTCCTTAAACCACTAGGTCACCATTTGGGGAAATAGCGCGACGTATGCAAGCATACTTTAATTTAGTTATACAACACGGAAACCACCATGGGTAGTAGGACGTCGTTTGTACGTTACATAGGTTGTGAGCCAATGTGACGCAGCATAGGTCGTGAATCTATGCATTTACAAGTAACATAGGTTGTGAATCTATGGAACCGTAAATAGTATAGTAGCACAGGTTGTGAATCCATGCAACTATGAATAAGTGTCGAGGCTGAGTCAGGCGTAGTGCAAACAGCTAGATATTCGGTATCTCACGTGTGATCCAACCTTCGGTAATAATAAACAGCGTCCTATCAACCATGGTTAGTTGTCGTTCGAATGTAACGATAGTTACGAGAGTTTACATAATGTAAGCTTATGTAATCGCATGGCAGAGTCAGGTATACTGCAGAACATAGTAATGCACATGAAGTACATTGCGCACAGAGAGCAAGCTCTCTGGTTCAACAACAAACCAATCCCATCCAAACGTCCAACTAGGTAGACATCAGGACAGAACCAGCCGTGCCGAGGCATCGCCGAAGCGATATAACTTACATTCCGCAGCCCCAACCCAACCAGCGATGATTATATGTAGGTAATATACGTGTAAGTATGTAGTATTAAAATATGTATATAAATCCACCATAGGCGGATCAAATATCGTTGGAAGCCTCCAACGACATTATGCGTTCGAACGAGCGACGGACATCGTGACACATACTGCACGCACCATTACACGAACAGCGAATCCACTTTGCTCAGCATCAGCCCGAGAACGACGGTGGACATCGTGACACATACTGCACGCATCAAGCGCATACACCACAGCACCGCTGTGCACCATCACATACGCAAGCTACCACAGCATACAATCGCATCGCCGTCGCTTGTTCGGCGACCAGTCCGTTTGTCGGAAATCTTTCTAGCATGGACCGAGATCGCTCCTCCCTATATATACTATATTTTATTCTCTTGATTTAAATAATATTTTGACTGAGAGGTACGAATCGTCACATTCAACCCCCTAAATTCTGTGATGCGTGCAAATAGTTGTAATTCTATGCAGCATGCAGAACAGAATTTACTAAACTAAAGAACTAATTGTAAATGTTATGAGTACCAACGTCGCAACCCCCCGCGTCTACGGTTTTATGATCGCTCTAATCTATTGCTACATCTTTACCTTTATAACCTAGAACTGTCATGACTACTTTGTTCCCTAAGCTTCCTTCTATAACCCACGTATTTAACCCATAACCTGACAATTTTCGTCGATTACTTATATCTATATCACATCAATAGTTACTGCAGCATCGCGCCTACCTGCCCTATCCATCCATTCTCGCACTTTACTTTCCAATCACCTTCTCCCATTCACACATATGGTATGAAGTAAAACAATACCTAAAATCTGTATTCCATACTGATTTCCCATTTGTTTTTCTCTAAACTTACTTCATTATATCACTATATAAAGCCCTAAAGCATTAAACCAACATCGGCAACCCCCCGATGTGGTAAATTTTATGACGTTAATACAGCTTTTGTTACCAAACTCAACTAATTCACAACACTTCCCTTAACCTGCTAAACATATTATATCTCGTACGTTGAGCATTCCTCCTACCTCTAATACCATGACCATGTCCCTAAACACATATTACATAACCATATCACTTACGTAGTGTCCTACCCACTAGACGATCATCGGCAACCCCCTGATGATATGATTTTATGACATAATAATGACTGTCATCGAGTTCAACTCTTGTCCTACGCTATATGGGGTCGGCACAACATGTTTTCCTCTTACACTCACTTCTGTTATTCATCAACCTATCACTCACCTCTTTTATACGCGCATATGTTCTTTCACACAATCCATCCATATTTTCTATGGTCTCTTTTCCTTCTACATTGTAGATCTATCATTCTTCGCGTAATATGCCTTTCTTCCCTCCGCATAACATGCCCGTACGATGCTAGTCTATTACTCCTCATCTTTTCTATCACTGGTGCTACTTTCAAACTTCCCCTTATATATTCCTAATCTTATCCATTCTAGTCACACCACACGTCCATCTCAACAATCACATTTCGGTCACATGTACTTTTCTTTCATCCGTCCCTTTAACCGCCCAACATTCTGAACCATACAATGCGACAAGTCTAACGACTGCTTTATAGATTTTCCCTTTTTGTTTAAGGCATTCGTGGGTCGCATATTACACACGAGACCTGTCTTCGTTCGGCTGATCCTCAGGCCAACACTCTCGCTTTGCTCTACTTACATCACTCCATCTTACATTTTCCTCAAATCTTAAAACTGTTACTTGTAACATCTCACAACTAGTTGCCACAACCCCCTGTCCATAAGACATCTATCTTATGTCGCTTCATACCACCTTCCATACATTCATCCTATCAACAAGTCGCTAAGCCTAATTGAACCCAAAAGCTTCCTCTGACTCTTTCCATTTCACGGACAACATATTGTAGGCTTTCGCCTACTTTGCCCTACCTATCTTAACACCGGGACCCATTGAGATACGAGTAGTTGTGACTATCCTGGTCACGGCACCATATTGTAACTAACCTGACGGGGTCCCTAAGAATCTATACCTTACTCTACCTATAAAATTCAATATCTCTTTAAAATGGCACGTGAATCATCCAGCAGCAAGACCCTCATAATGTTGCGTCCATAATAAACCAAGATCTTTTAGAGTTTCGGAAGCCCCGAGTTCAACCATCCCAACGACTTGCTTATATACCGATCTAGATGTAATTGTGACGTGTTCAAGTTTTAAATAATTTATAAACGCCTTCAAGTATTGATTTAATGTAAAGTAAATGGTGATTGGTAGCTCCACCCCGCTCACCAATGATAGGCTTCGGCCCTCTCTTGGTATCCCATGAGGCATTAGTCATCGACTAATAGGTCTCATAAGTATACCAAAAGGCAGCAGCCTCCCCTCCTTAAACCACTAGGTCACCATTTGGGGAAATAGCGCGACGTATGCAAGCATACTTTAATTTAGTTATACAACACGGAAACCACCATGGGTAGTAGGACGTCGTTTGTACGTTACATAGGTTGTGAGCCAATGTGACGCAGCATAGGTCGTGAATCTATGCATTTACAAGTAACATAGGTTGTGAATCTATGGAACCGTAAATAGTATAGTAGCACAGGTTGTGAATCCATGCAACTATGAATAAGTGTCGAGGCTGAGTCAGGCGTAGTGCAAACAGCTAGATATTCGGTATCTCACGTGTGATCCAACCTTCGGTAATAATAAACAGCGTCCTATCAACCATGGTTAGTTGTCGTTCGAATGTAACGATAGTTACGAGAGTTTACATAATGTAAGCTTATGTAATCGCATGGCAGAGTCAGGTATACTGCAGAACATAGTAATGCACATGAAGTACATTGCGCACAGAGAGCAAGCTCTCTGGTTCAACAACAAACCAATCCCATCCAAACGTCCAACTAGGTAGACATCAGGACAGAACCAGCCGTGCCGAGGCATCGCCGAAGCGATATAACTTACATTCCGCAGCCCCAACCCAACCAGCGATGATTATATGTAGGTAATATACGTGTAAGTATGTAGTATTAAAATATGTATATAAATCCACCATAGGCGGATCAAATATCGTTGGAAGCCTCCAACGACATTATGCGTTCGAACGAGCGACGGACATCGTGACACATACTGCACGCACCATTACACGAACAGCGAATCCACTTTGCTCAGCATCAGCCCGAGAACGACGGTGGACATCGTGACACATACTGCACGCATCAAGCGCATACACCACAGCACCGCTGTGCACCATCACATACGCAAGCTACCACAGCATACAATCGCATCGCCGTCGCTTGTTCGGCGACCAGTCCGTTTGTCGGAAATCTTTCTAGCATGGACCGAGATCGCTCCTCCCTATATATACTATATTTTATTCTCTTGATTTAAATAATATTTTGACTGAGAGGTACGAATCGTCACAAACTTCGATGATAGTTTAAAAATGGATTTGGTTTGAGAGCGATGCAGAAAATTTCGTTAAAACATTGTAAACATAATATGTGAGATGAATCACATTATTTAAAAAAAAAGTTTAATATTTAGTTTTTAGCATTTTAATGAGTTTTAATTTGTTGTATTAATTAATATTTAAAAATGTCTAATTATAAACTTAGGTACCTACTATTTAACTATTTAGGTACGTGATATCTATTAAATGAAATATTATTATGTCTTCAAGTTTATAGTTGCTAGCGTAGGATTTTACGACACTAAAAATTATTAACAATTAAAATTACTGGAGTTTAAAAATGTCGTTGTATTGCAGCTATGGAAACCAATTGCAAGGCTATACTTAAATAATTTTATCGAAAATTATGACACGATTAACAGGCATTTGCACCCCGCTAGTACTGTAGATATAGGTACCTAATATACATCGTTTGTATAAGTTATGTGTAGGATATAGGATATAATACGAGTAGCTATCGTTGTCTTTTCGAGTGGACGATTAGCGTCAGCACACACATTAATCAAGAGGTAAGACGAGAACGGACCGAAGGCGTCGGGTTTTCTGTGTAGAGAGATTATTCTGGAGTAACACGATTTTAGAATCGTGTTATTAGTTTTTTAAGCAGATAAAAAGCAAACAAGGAAGATCGTTTGCAATAGGATTCACAGTTTTTTGTTACCTATATACTAGCGGATACCCGGCGTGTGCTACTATACGCTAAAAAAAGAAATTTAAAAATAATTTTAGTAGTCTAAAACCATCTTCGCATTATTGCCTTTCTACTGAAACTGGTTTGGCGCACATCCGTTGGATGGTTTCAAAGTCTATAACGGACATAATGTAGAAGCATTTTTTGTGTTTTATACATTAGGATCGCGTCGATTGTGGCGAGCGTCACGAGGTCACTTCAATGCGAACACAACCTTCAGAAATGAAGAATGCGACCGAGAAGAAGAGATATTAGGATAGGTTACCCAATACTGATAGTTCGACCTGAGTCGGCTACTTATTTACTTACTCGTAGGTATTTGCAAAAGTTTAAGATAGTTTTCGTAGTATGCATTTTTGAATAATAACTTTAGTTATGCTGAGAAAAACGCAACTTTTCCGTCTATAAGTAGGCAGTTGCTTGCAGCAATAAGGCCGCCTTTGCGTACTACCATGTTAGTTTAAGATATTATATATTTTGTTATTTGTTCATGTAACTATTTGGTGTGCAATAAAGTTTTTCATTCATTCATTCATTCATTCATTCAGGGTTAATCATATTTCTCAATTACAATGAATTGGCAAGTCTGAAAGAGCTCTTTTTCTTCTGCTATAGATAATAACCTTTATAAATTTTCAATACGCACGCTGTTGTTACATAATATAACGGTTTTAAACGTCTGAAACTAATTTCAATTTTTTTTTAAAAGTTGTTGCATCATTCTTCAGATACTTATTACTTTTTTTTTAATAGAAAAATAACTTTGATCCAGAATAAGGTGTCTCGATATGAACTACTCAATGTTAGAGCTGGCCACAGGTGTCAGGCAGCACTTTGATAATAGGGTTGCTCTTAGCTCAGTTTCATTACTATTTATTGAAGTAATCTACCTACCCACATAAATGTATACGTATAGATAAGTCTACTTACTTTTCTTTGCATTCTAAAGACGAGCTGATTTACATTTATGACTATCGATATAATTACACACAATATAGATCACTATAGGATCACTTGAAGGATTTTCGCTGAACGATTTTCTAACATGTAGGTATACAAAGTATATGTGTATTTTATATGTACTTAGGTTTTTTAAAATTGATATCGCCATTATTATTATGTACTTAGCAATTTTTATTGCTAAGTAGATAAAAATGAGAATGCCAAACAAACGGGCTAAATCAGCGGTTTCAAAGTCTTTAAGTTAGATTAAATCTGGACAAGTGGATTTCATTTTCATCAAGCTCAAGTGGATTTACTTGCGATCCCAATTTTTTTACGATCTCATTTTAATATCTTTGAGCACATACACTGAAAAAAATAGCACGACACTTTTTACTGTTTTGGCACAGTAAAATTTAATTCGGTTAAAAATACTGATTTTTTGTAAAAGTAATTGGTTACTGACAGTTCGTCGAAATGGGCAAAAAACAGTAAGAAGCTAATCAGTTGTTTCAATTGTTTGTACATTAATGTTTACTGAAGCAAACGGTTCTTTTTAAGTATTGCCGTTTTCAGAGCTTTACTGATATTGTAGCAGTTAATTTTACTGCTTCAGAACAGTTTTTTTAGAATATAGTTAGGAGCTAAACAGCTATTTTAATTGTTTGAACTTTAAAGTTTACTGAAACAAACAGTTCATACTAAGTATTACTTTCTTACTTACTGTCTTACAAACAGTAAGAATAGTCAACCGGTAAAATCTACTGTTATAACTCAACTGTTTTTCATTCGGTTACTTGAACTTGTTTGGACAATAGGCTCCATTTTTACTGGCCAAAGCAATGTATATTACCGAAAAAGCAATTAGTTTTACTAATTTTTTTTTTCAGTGTAGTGTCAGTTATGAAGCTTCGCCATGATCCATAAGGTGTAAGGCCGATCGCAGATTGACTTCTATCGCTAGACTTACAAGTTTAGCTACTGAAAATTAACGAAAGCTAAAATTGCTCAAGCGACAGTTACCAATGTGCGGTCAGCCAAACCGCTACATCTATAATATGTACATATTCAAGTATTTTACTAAATCCATATAGAAGATAAGCATCCTTAGAATTGGGCGCTCCTTGTGTAGGGGGTAGGGGTGGCAGGGACGCGGGGCAAGACACTCGATCAATACCGACCCGACTTTCAAACTGCTTTCACCCTCACGAAAGTCGCCCGGACTCTACCCGAACGGACTCCGATGGACTTATAAAGAGGTGATAACACCAATCCTTAATTTTAAGTTTTTCAGCATAAGGACGGTTTTTTTAATTTCATAAGGCACGTAGTTGGTAAGTTCTGAAGTCTACCGATGGTTGATAATCCATAGTTTTCTTCAATCGCGTTTTTGCTTCATGACACTCGTGGACTTTTTTATTAAACTGTTTTCATTAGAATTAGAGAGCTAGATGTTCTTGTAGTATTGTATCTCTAATGCTGCAGCCACGTGTTGTGAAATCTGAAACAAAAATATTTTTATTATAAAATGTTCTTAATGGTCATTTCTTTAGTAAGTTGGTATATTTTACTAAATATTGAGATCTGTACAAAAGAATAATCACTAACAATAATGCCCTTTATAACTATACGTAATATCCGGATAAACTCACGTATATTATGTATAGTTATAATGAATATCACTCACGATAGTTTAAACGTTAAAATAATGCCCTTTCACAATTATTGGTAGCTGTATTATATTACCTACGTAATATTATAACGATACATATTATGCAAATATGACAATGTCTCTGAAGTTCGTTCAAAGATCAACTGGTTACCCATTCGCTTTCGTCGGAATCTACATATTGTTTCCCTTCTGTATTGTGTATTGTTCAATTATCCTATGACTCCAAGCTATTTAAAGGAAAACTTTAAATAACTTGGTGAGCAGTCTCTTGTCATGACAGACCAGATAGAGTTCTTCCGTCAAACGGAAAATTCGTTCCCTTTAGTGCCTACACATGGAACAACATATTTAAAAAAATCATTTAGATTCAAGGCCATTAGCATAAGGAATGAACTGCTGTCGCAAATACATATTTTCGAACTAATATAATATATTATTTATTTTAGCAAGAAAAAATTTACAATTATTTTGCTATAATCCGCCTACAGATTCTGTAGGCGGATTATAGCAAAATAATTGTAAATTTTTTCTTGCTAAATCATGAACTTCCGCAAAGTAACGCCTGATTCTATCCAATATTATTTATTTTGTATATAATATATTATTGGTTAGCTATTAGTATTCAAATTTATTTGTACGTCGTGCTTACCTGTTAGTCTGTCCGTGTAAAATATTCTGAGTATAAGCTTGGCGCTTTTTTGAAGGGAAAATTGGAATGTCGGAGTTTATCAAGCCTGTATTCTAAAAATTATATTCATAGTAGGTATGGTGTATCGTTTAAACAGCTCTACATAAATCTACCCACGTCTTCGGTCCGCTGTCTTCACGTACGCCTCAACCCACGCCGCGCGAACATTTGTTTCGCCCCCTACCCTCGGGGCCGTGTCTTATCAGGGCCTATGTACTGTATAATTTCATTAAGACCTATGTAAGTGGCGTATGCTTCTAATATTTATGTGGATGTTACGTTCTTCTATACGGGATGTTTTTAGAACTTAATTAGATGTATCTACCAATATTACCATCTTTTAATACGATATCAAGTCGCATCTTTGGATTCCTATGCCCAGCAGTAGATGACTATCGGCTTACGACGATAATAACGACTAAAGTATAAAGAAAATAAAATGAAAGTGATTTTTTACCTACTTGCGTTATAAAAAGCAATAATGGAATATAGTAAAGTAATCTCCCCAAAGTAGGTACTTCAGTTTTAATTTAGAAATAAGGGATACCTACTGGTATAGAGAATTGTAAAGCAAATGAGGTTAATTAGCCTTTAATATGAGACCTGATGTCTCTGAATAAGGATCAAGGATATTCTAATATAATATCATAAACATAATATCTTTGCATCAGATCATGACGTTTGGCAACGTCCATACCTAGTATGTGACAGATTTACCTCGAGGGCTCTGTAGGGCTTTATCTATCTATTACTTATTCTGTGGTAATATGACCGTTTATAGTTTCATAATAATAATTATCTTCCCAGTAGCATCCCTAAATCAATCTTAAACTTGATATTTTGTGTTAACCCTAAAAGGATGCTGGGATTTCACGTGAGAACGTGAGGGTTCCTCTGACCTGAGGTCATCGCACGGTAAGAAATATTTCAACGGTTAAATATGGGTCGTATAAAAGACGCGCTTTATCTCACGTAGCATGTTCGTGTACCTGTTATAAGGTTTCGGTTTTCTATTCTATACTTTTCCTATACTATTCTATACCTAATATTACTTTACCTATACTATTCTATACCTATCTTCAATAAAATATAAGAATAAATGACTATTATTTAATGCCGACGATGATTTAGGTGTTTTATTAAAAATCCCCTGGGAACTCTAACTGTGCGGGACCAAAAGTAGCCCCAAACGTAGCAAAAGTAGCAAATAAACAGAAGCTGTCCCCGGGATGTATTCATTAAATCTCTGTACCTACCTAATTTCATCAAAATAGGTTAACCGGATGGGCCATAAAAAAAGGTACCAGACAAAAAACATACGGACATACTTTTGAATTTATACCATAAGTACTTACCTATAGCACAAATTCTAGTTTTAATTATTAGTTGAACGTTGTAAAATGCCGTGAGAAATCATAACAATACCAAACATGCAACATGTTATGTAACCGTGTGTCAAAGGTTCAGCATTGGTCACATTGTGACACATGGGTCACTGGTACCAGGTAAGGGTTTGTGTAGGGGCTATTTTTTAACAACTTGTTCATATAAATATTCTTCTTGCTTCATTTATGCACATTAAAAAATATCGGTCCCCATTTATTAAATTAACAAGCTGATGCCCGCGATTACGTCCGCATGGGTTGAGGGATTGAGTTTTTTTGTTTTCCGCGGGAACTCTATAATTTTTTGGAATAAAAAAAGTAGTCTATGTGTTATTCCAGACTATAATCTATATCTCTGTGCCAAACTTCATCCAGATCCGTTCGGCCATATAGGTGTGATTGAGTAACAAACATCCATCCACCAATCCAAACTTTCGCATTTATAATATTAGTATGAGTATGATAGATTATATTATAGATGGTTAGGTATATTGTTTTTTTTTTGATATTTTTTACAAAAAAATCTTGTAAGCATATCATGCTACGAAGCATTTACAAAAAAAATACCTAATATAGTGACCTAATTTATGTGTGATTTTTTAAAAGTCTTCGTCTTTTTTTTTATCCACTACAAGTTAGCCCTTGACTGCGATCTCACAGTGGTAAGTGATGATGCAGTCTAAGATGGTAGCGGGCTAACCTGTTAGGAGCATGGCAGTTATATTAAACCCTATTCGGTTTCTACACGGCATCATACCGGAACGCTAAATCGCTTGGCGGCACGTCTTTGCCGGTAGGGTGGTAACTAGCCACGGCCGAAGCCACCCACCAGGCCAGACCAGGGAAATTCAGAAATTATAAATTTTCAAACCCTGCCGGGGATCGAACCCGGGACCTCCGCACGTTAAGGCAACAGCGCTCAACACTGCGCCACGGAGGTCATCTGAAGTAACGTTCAGATCGTGAGAATTTAAAATGCATAGATCTGTGACCATGTGGGTCACGGGGTCGCCATCGTGACCGTGGGGTCACTTGTACCGGTTGCTGTTTGGTAAAGGGTTGGGTTGACTGTGATGATACCTTTCTTTTCATAACTTGGTAACATTGATCTTCTGATTTTGCACATTCACAAAACTTTTGTTCTAAGTATGTAATAATATGTTCGTCTGGGTATGTTACTGGAGCAGTTGCTTATTTATTGTATTCTCAAAATATTTTACATCAAAGCCAAACTTTTTATTTCACCCATTGGCATTATAATGTTATGGTTATAATTTTCTAACTTAAAAAAGTGTACTTAGCTACATTAATAAAAAAAGAAAGGATAAAATCATCTACCAATAGTTAGGTAAATCCATATACTCGTAGGTCGATTCGTCAGAGAAGTCAGTAAATAACCTAGTGGACGATAAATTTTACAGCAATTTAAACTTAATCGTTCACTCCCAAGCGTTTGTATCTTCCATCTACGATCAATATCAGTTGTTGACAACCTTTTCTAATCTTGTAAGCATATCATGCTACGAAGCATTTACAAAAAAAATACCTAATATAGTGACCTAATTTATGTGTGATTTTTTAAAAGTCTTCGTCTTTTTTTTTATCCACTACAAGTTAGCCCTTGACTGCGATCTCACAGTGGTAAGTGATGATGCAGTCTAAGATGGTAGCGGGCTAACCTGTTAGGAGCATGGCAGTTATATTAAACCCTATTCGGTTTCTACACGGCATCATACCGGAACGCTAAATCGCTTGGCGGCACGTCTTTGCCGGTAGGGTGGTAACTAGCCACGGCCGAAGCCACCCACCAGGCCAGACCAGGGAAATTCAGAAATTATAAATTTTCAAACCCTGCCGGGGATCGAACCCGGGACCTCCGCACGTTAAGGCAACAGCGCTCAACACTGCGCCACGGAGGTCATCTGAAGTAACGTTCAGATCGTGAGAATTTAAAATGCATAGATCTGTGACCATGTGGGTCACGGGGTCGCCATCGTGACCGTGGGGTCACTTGTACCGGTTGCTGTTTGGTAAAGGGTTGGGTTGACTGTGATGATACCTTTCTTTTCATAACTTGGTAACATTGATCTTCTGATTTTGCACATTCACAAAACTTTTGTTCTAAGTATGTAATAATATGTTCGTCTGGGTATGTTACTGGAGCAGTTGCTTATTTATTGTATTCTCAAAATATTTTACATCAAAGCCAAACTTTTTATTTCACCCATTGGCATTATAATGTTATGGTTATAATTTTCTAACTTAAAAAAGTGTACTTAGCTACATTAATAAAAAAAGAAAGGATAAAATCATCTACCAATAGTTAGGTAATTCCATATACTCGTAGGTCGATTCGTCAGAGAAGTCAGTAAATAACCTAGTGGACGATAAATTTTACAGCAATTTAAACTTAATCGTTCACTCCCAAGCGTTTGTATCTTCCATCTGCGATCAATATCAGTTGTTGACAACCTTTTCTACTCTCTCTGCTTCCTAGCTTCCTATTCGTATTTTATCAGGATACAAAATACACTTTTCTCAATCGCAGATACCTACCAATAAAGTTTCATTTCATTTCATGAAATAATCTTCTCGACATTTTAAATTTTTCTTAAAGCTTTTCCTTTTTACAACGCTAATTTAAATTCTCTTTCTGTAAAGACGGGATTTATGTGAGAAACTATGAATGTCACCTTTGTCTTATTATAGCAATTTTTTTCTTTATGCTCTTTGACTGATGTATCTTTTGTTGCTAGTAGAGGTTCATTTTGTATTTAAAGTAATAACGATCCTGAAGTAGTATTTAGTTAGACTCAGCTTTGATGTTAATTTATTAGTGTAAGCAATTGTAAGTAAACAAAAAAAAAACGTTCCATTTCTACTTTCAGCGATTTTAAAGCTTTAATAAAATGCCAATGGGTACCTAATAGTTCTTATTATAGTAATTATTTTTAGTACATAATCATGGTATGTAGGTACATAGATAATAATAATATATGCAAAGGTTGGAAACCCCTGTGGTAGTTTATATGATAGGGCAAAGCAATTCTCTCGACTAAAGGCGCTGTAATCTGTGAGATGATAAGAGTAGGTTTGTATGGAGTGGCAAACTATAAACAACAGAATATGATGTCAAAAGAGTTCCTACAGAATGATAAGTTAAGCTACATGAACCCACCTTGGAAATAATGTATTTAACATTTAAGTAAATATATATTATATCTACTTAACTTTCGCTATTTCACTATAATTTTCTCAAAAGTGTGTAAGTGATGTGAATGTCAAAAAAACTTAAACTTTATTTCAATAGTATTCAACTTCTTTTTAAATATTACGTGTCTAGTTTTCCTTAGAATAGATATAGAAAAGGTAAACGAATTGCAGAAACCTCCTCAGCAAAACGTCCATGCAATGCGCTTTGCTTTAGACGTTCTTGAGTTAGCTTTTTAGGGTTCCGTACCCAAAGGGTAAAAACGGGACCCTATTACTAAGACTCCGCTGTCTGTCTGTCTGTCTGTCTGTCTGTCTGTCTGTCTGTCTGTCTGTCTGTCTGTCTGTCTGTCTGTCTGTCTGTCTGTCTGTCTGTCTGTCTGTCTGTCTGTCTGTCTGTCTGTCTGTCTGTCTGTCTGTCTGTCTGTCTCCAGGCTGTATCTCATAAACCGTGATAGCTAGAAAGCTGAAATTTTCACAAATGATGTATTTCCGTTGCCGCTATAACAACAAATACTAAAAATTAAAAAAATATATATATTAAGGGGGGTCCCCATACAATAAACGTGTTTTTTTCGTATTTTTTTGCTCAATATTAAAAACGGTAACAGGTAGACGGTTCAAATTTTCACAGAATATTAACTTGTATATTACCTTTCAAAATAAATAATTAAATATCAATAAAGTAAATATTAAAGGGGGGCTCCCATACAACAAACGTAATTTTTATTTTTAATACGTCATAAATCGTAAAACTTACTACAGGTTTGTACGGAACCCTCGGTGCGCGAGTCCGACTCGCACTTGGCCGGTTTTTTCACTCCAATAGGGATGATAACCACTCAATCAAATCAGCAACTCTTTATCAAACTTCAAAACGCACTTCTAGTATGGAAGGTGTATGAAATTCACAGTTGTGACGTCATAAAATTTCAACGCACGTTTTTTCTTTAATCTATATTTTAAAACGGTTATCAAACCTAAAACTAACCGAGGATGTGAATTTTAGGTCTTTTGGAAGACCCTCTATTTCATAATCAGTCAGAAGTAATTTATTTTTGATATAGGCATCATCCCTATTACGATTGGGAACAACGTACAATTCGTGAAAAGTGCGTCCCCTACACGTTTCAGCGATAAGCCTCTTCTAGTTAAGGAAAAATGTACTACAGTGTCTTTTGCCACCAATCTCTTTCTCTCTCTCTCTCTCTCTCTCTCTCTCTCTATTCTTCAATGCTGAGGATCGTCACCACATTCATAATATAATTTTAAGAGTTTGTTTTGGGTCGTCTAAGAAACGCCAAACAGCTTGAGTTTATTTGGAGGAACATTGTACGCTCTAGTAATGTAACATCTCATCGGCTGTAATAAAATCTTGCCGTCGAGGACGCTTTATGAATATTGTTTTGGCGCTATAAAAGATAAGGCGCGCCAAGCCACCCCGAGAAATATTACTTTGCTCGCACGGTTTATTGCTTAGCTATGCTATCAGCTATCGTTACGAATAGCGGTTAGCTAGCTAAGCCTCAGGCGTTAGGCTAACTTCCTGTGGCATTTTAAATAGTTTTTTTAGAATTTTGGAAATTACAAACTAGATAATAAATCTAGATAAAGAATAGGTAACTACACACATTTTAAGAAGTGTGTTTAATTCTTTACTTAGCTCCCTTTATCTTATGGGATATTTTAAAATATTCAATAATACCATCAAAACAATGAGATGTGGTAGATTCTTTCAAAACGTACTTAACCGAGATTAAGTAGGCAGACGGACGGACAGACTTATTATAGTCACACTATAAGGCTTGCTTTTCACCATTTTGGTATGGAACCCTATAAAAATGGTAACATTTCGTTGTATAAACGTTGTTTATATAACAGCGAATCCACAAATAGGTAAACAAAAGTTCGTAAAGTAGGTATATTTCTACCTAATAAGTAGAGATTTTATTAACTGTTACACAATCTGACCTTCAAATAAATTCGCCATACAAAATTAAAGCCCACTCATTTATTAATATTGAAGCGTAACCAAAAACGCTTCAGCATTCAAAGGTTCTGGGCCGGAAAAGCAGATTTATATAACGACCCAACTAAGATAATAAAACTATACTATATCACCGACCCGAGTATTAATATACCAACATTTATCATACCCCCCGTCTTTGTGTAAGAACCCGCCGCTTTCACCCAAACAAGTTCTGACAACGAAAACTATTCAAACATTCGTGGCTAACATCGCAACTTGTACGGCGGCGTTCTTAACTCGCTCGCTCCGGCAGTAGCTCTAGGAAAATTGGAAAATTCTACTGCGCTAATGAAATTCAAACCGTGCACTCCTAAACTGTAAGTTTAATTTACAAAAACAGCAAACGCCGATTGCTTTACGAAAGCTCAAAATGAAGTGGACTGTATATCTAAACGTATAAAGTTTGTTTTTGCGGATAAGTTTGTCTAGCAATTCGCCGGAAGGGTTGAGTCGTAAGGAAGTTCGACGATTATGTTTAGTCAGCGTTGCCTGTGTAATGGAAAGGAAGTAGGATCGGGGCCTGTAAGATGCGGTCGCAAGGCGGGTATGTTTAGACCCCGGGTAGCGTGGGAGGGTTATTTGTTCGCTAAGGCTCTACTGCGGGTCGGATTTAAATTTCGCACCGCTCTTTGTCCCTAATGTCCTTCTCAGTTGCTTGATGAGGTACCTCTTTACAAGTTTAAATTGAAGTACTCCGTAAATTGTTTTGAATTTAAGGTCGGTTCAGTCTAAAAGAGACACCGACAAAGAAATACCTTGAAATTTGCCCACATTACTGAGCGTAGCATGTTTCGTTTTAGTAATTAACATTTAGAAGACGTTTAGCAGAAGAGCGTTTCAAATGGTGATGAAGAATATTATGTGAACAATATTTTTCTTAATTCTTTCGTTATGAAGTTCATAATAAGAGAAAATGTTTCTCATTTTGTCTATGAGTTGTTTTAAACGAGATTTATTCTCCTTCTAACTTTACATTAACTAATTATAGTAAACATTCTTTAAAAATCCCAAAACTAAGTAAAGTTGTGCTTTTGTCGAGTCCTAGCTGTTCGTATTTTATCCATCTGTCTGTCTATCTGTGTCTCTTTCTGAATATGTTTATCATTTCTCGGCTCATCCATTTAACCGATTTTCACGAAATTTGATACATAGTTTCTTACTTCTAGAGACGGACAAAGGTAACCCTTTATGCCAGAAAACTAAAGAGGTCGAAATTTTTAAAAAACCTCAATCTACCAGGACGTAGTCATCTAGATTCGAGTGTATTATATGTACAAGTAGGTATTAAGTACCTATACAAGGTATATTTCTAACAATAAACGAAGTATTTGCACAAATAGCTGTCAGTACTCGAAGCTCGCCAGAACAAATAGTCTGCTGTATATCAAGTGGGTACGTAATGTACCTACTTAGTACTTTTAAGTACATAATATCTAGAACTAGATGATGCCCGCGACGATGCCCGTCTGCATAGATTAATTTTTTTTCATTCCCGGGGGAACTCTTTAATTTTCCGGGATAAAAAGCCTATGTCCTTCCCCGGGATGTAACCTAGCCCTATACCAAATTTCATCGAAATCGGTTAAAAAGATGGCCCGTTAAACCATAGCAGACAGACAGACAGACACACTTTCGCATTTATAATATTAGTATGGATTTCTTGATACAGAATTCTGGTTACATAATCATTGAAGCAGTATTTTTTTTATCATTGTTTACTGTTTACTTGTTGCTTAAGTATAAGTTATTCTTTCGGCATCATACTATACTTTTTTACAACCATCATTATCAACATACGAATGTTCTTTCTGAATAAGAAGGATTAGGCCATAGTCCACCACTCTGGTGCGGATTGGCAGACTTATGAGAAAAACCTATGAGAACATTATGGAAAACTCTCACGCATGCAGGTTTCCTCGATGTTTTTCTTCACTGTAATAGCAAGAGACATTTCACTAATTCTTAAAACGCATATTTCTTTATTTTTCATAAAAGTTAGAGGTGCGTTCCCGGGGATCGAACCCGCGCCTCCCGACTTAAGAGGCCGAAGTCTTTAACCATTGTTACTATAGAGTATAGTTTTTGACAATATGTAAATAGCGAGTTATATTCAAAAGCTGTATAGTAATAGCTTACTAGGCCATAAGCTGGGTAGGTATATAGCTACTTTTATATAATTATTGTGCCACGAAAAACCACAGTCTGTCTAATCAAAAATGTCTTTCAAATTGTATATCAGTACTTAAGTATTTTCGTAGTAGATTCAACCTTGTAGTAAGCGGGTGAAATCACGTTCTACTAGTAAATAAATTAGCTAAAACCATACGTATAGGACATTCAGCGAGCGCGTTACATGGGGCATCGCCATGCAAGTTTTAATGAAAACGCTCCGACTACTCGACATGGTAGGTACATTGGACAAGTGTTTATAATAGACCGTACTGAATCGTTTTGGGCCACAGAAAGTAGAATATACAGATAGCTAGAAAACGAATGATGTTAGTAAGTATAGGTAATTGTAATAAGAAGATGCCTATTTACTCTTTACTCGCTATGCAAACGTATTTAAATAGCAAGATTTAATAAGAATCTTCTACTTGCTCTATGGGTAAGAAATTAAAAAAAAGCGCAATAGTTCCTATTAAGTTCCCTTCGTGTGTTTTTGATGCTAGAGATATAGAACTGTAAGTAAAATGCTATATAGCTTGGTAATACTAGTAAATGAGGGACGAGTGGCCTTATACATGGTAGATAAAGTATATCAGTCGATTGCAGTTGTTAAGCAACGTTGACCCAAGTCAACTGTAACTGTAACTGGATGGGTGATCGAATTTGGAGGTTCAAATTTGGCCTTTTCGTTTCCTTCGTAAGAGTTGAAATACTCTTAGTCGATTCGTATGCGAAAGGACTTGGGAATCCATCGCATTATTGTCCCAAGATGAATGGAAAGGAATCACGACTCTCAGCAAAGAGGAATACAACGCAGAGAGAGAAAAGTTTTAGTCAGCAGGGGTCGGCGCTGACGTGATCTCTTGCCAGACTTTTTTATAGCGCGCCTGATTCTGTTGATATCACTTGCACTCTCTGTAGGAAATACGCCGCTTGCGGGTTTGATTGCGTTAATTTTTTTGATTTGCCTATGACTAATAGGGATGATTATAATAATTCGTAAAAAAACAACGTACTAAAATAACACTAAATACAGGCTTATTGACCGAGCGAAGCGAAGGTCTCTGAGTCTACTTGGGTGAATTGGCACTTGTCCGTCCGTCCGTCCGTCCGTCTGTCAGAGCTTTATAACTTCTGAATTGCGGAACGTAATTACTTCAAATTTAAATATAATATGTAAACCAATGGCCTCCCGCCGAATATGGCTTAAAAAGTTATAAAAATCTTTATTTCAGGGGGGCTCTCATAGAAGCGAACGCGAAGTAAAATATTTTTTATAACGTTACATAGGGTTGCGGTATATCATTTTAAAGATAATTAGGAATAAAGTCCAAAAATATTTTTTTTAAAATTTTTCCCCTAAAATTGACGAAATGGGGGGCTTTCAAAGAGGCGATTTTCTAACGTCCAAAGTTGACCTCAGAACTCTCAATTTTCTGAACTCTCAAGCCTGAAACTTGATCAATTATTTGAATTATATCCTGTACTTGAACAACAAATACTAAAATTAGATAAATATTATAAGGAAACGAAATTATTTAAGATTTAATGATGATGATATTTTTAACAGAACTTCACAATGATGTCAATAGATGGCGCTCTGTGATACCGCGAGGTCTCAGTTCGGGGCGAACCACTAGTATAAATAAATAAATAAAATGCTAGGTATGATGCCTATAGGAATATCCAAAATAAATTATTTCTAACTGATTATTAAATAGAGATTCCAAAAGACCTAAAATTCACATTCTCGGTTAGTTTTAATATTAAAATATAGTTTAAAGAAAAAAATGGGCGTTGAAATTTTATGACGTCACAAATGTGAATTTCATACAACTTCCATACTAGAAGTGCGTTTTTAAGTTTGATAAAAAGTTGCTGATTTGATTGAGTTGTCATCATCCCTATTTTATTAGTAAAGTAGGTACCACCGCTTTAGGTGTGCCCCTGTAGTCTACAAATACACTTCATTAAGTTTGGAGTTTTGTTCAATGTAGGTTCAGAAAGTGTCCAAAAAGCATCACGCCCTATTTACGGTAGGGAAGCGGTGGGTCCTCAGGCGCGAAGGTTAGTAGGGTTGCCAAACTCGAGGAAATTAGGTCATTCGTCCCTTCGGTTCTCTCTTGTGAAACAAGATGTGTTCAGGCCTAGTCATTAGCTGGCTTCTTTATCTGTTTCATTTGCAGTAGGTATGAAGTAGGTAGAATAGAAATTGTCTACATAACATCCTACCTCATAGTTCATACTTAATGTCGAATTACGTTTTAAACTTAAAAACTTACACTGATGCTGAGATTTATGGAGCGTACTTTGCCTTTTCTCAAACTTTACTTACAATTAAAACAGGATGGACTTGAGTGTCATAAATCTATCTCAAAGTCAAAGTAAGCTCTATATAGCTATCTCAGACTGAGACCTATGCATTGAGAGTATAGAAAAACACAGAGGAAGTGAGAAACTATGAAACTATTTATACTGAATAGAAGTTGATCTGAGTCAAAAAAAAGGTTGCTTAGTAGTAAGTACTCCACCCATTTCAGACTGTTTTCTTGGGTACAAATTGAAATATGATATTGTAACAAACAACAATACAACATAATATATTGTACATATAGGTTTTACAATATTTCAATCTGAAAACGTTGCATTGATAGGTACCTATGGTACATATATGGATTCGTAAGAACAAAATATTGAATGGGTAAGTCTTTACGCCTATAAACTCTATCGAGTCCACTCTTCGAGCATTTTTAATTTGGTTATATGCTCGAAGACCGTATACCTACCTACCTTGACCCTATCGAATAATAATTGGCAAGAAATTAAGTAACATACACAACACGTTTATTTTCAATGTTACATCAGATTTATTTAGGTAGGTACAAAAATAAGTATATACTCGTATTATTTACACGGACGAAGCCGTCAGCAAACAAAGACGAAATAAGCGTAAACAAGTTCGAATATTCTGAATATTACTTGTTAAACAATAGGTATAGGTCTTTACTTAACCCCCTCTGTTATCAGTTTGCACCCCATCCGCGCCCGCTTCTCAAAACTGGGGCCTTTTCGACCGCCTTCAACCCGCCCCCGCCGCTTAGTAGCTCTGCGTCAATCTAACCTGTGGTCATACTACTATCGCTTAAAGCCGTATTATTTTAATATTGTTGATCGTGTTCTAAAATTATAATCCTTATTCTAGGAGATTTAGGCGCCGCGCCGTCCAATTATCATCGCTCGTACGATGATGCGTGCGTCCGACAAAAATGATCGCGCACCCGTGCGTTCAAAAATACTGTTTTCTACTGAATGCCCTATTGATGATCGCGAGATCATGCGATGCGATCAAATTGTCTAGTTTTCGTCGCGCGACCATCGACGCACAGACGATCGCCGATCAAACATACTGATCAGTACTGAATGTCCTAATGGCGCTCGCGTAGGGACCTCGCTTGTTTCTTTTTTTATAGAGTAGGTATAGTATGTGGTCCATATATGGATGTGGTGGTGGTGTGGTCTTTTTTTAATGCTGTTTACGATTAAAGAAATATTGCCCGACAGCAAAAACTGTACATCTCTGTCATGAGCCATTTCGAGTGTGATCGCATCGCTCCAAAATAGGACACACGATTTCTTATCGCGCGACCAGTTTCATCGCACGATGAAAACGCATCGCATCATCGCGGCCCACAATAGGACGGCGCCTTAAGGTAGGTACGTGACATAAAGCTGGCATTTTGAAATAATACTGCTTAAAGCGATGGTAGTAACCCCCCTTGCCTTCATTTGCCTCGAATCTATCTTTCAGCTTTGTATATTGGTCAAGTCATTGCAAGAAACATTGATCTTCTAGAGCGAGTGGCGTGGATTGGACAATTTTTAATGAAGTTATTTTATCCACGCCGGATAGGAGACATTTTACTATACATAATATTTTATGCGTTTGGTGTTAGAATTGAGTTTGTTTGTTTTTCATGCTTGATAATGTTAGAATTAGGTACTTAAAATTGAGTTGTCAGCAAATGCGACGTGGATTCAGATTTTTGAAAATCCTTTGTTTTCTTAGAATAAAATGTGTACCTACTTCAGGATGTTTGGCCATCCGTGCCAAATTGTATCAAGGTTTATTTGTTAGGATACTGCGCTTGCTTGCTGTGATGCTGAACCATTAGAAAATGGTGGGACTTTCTTTTTGCATTTATGTTTAGTATTTCAGTTTTTGATAAGAGTAAAGTGTTATAAAACGTGTGTATACTGGCAGTCAAGTGCTTCCGTGCATTATAAAAAAGCCCGGGGGAAAATAAAGACAAAAATAATAAATAAAAAACAAACCTACTAAAATCAAAGAGTATATTTAAAACTATTTAGTATATATAATACACCTTAAGATAAATTAAGAAGGTAAGTGAATGCATGAAATAAACTTAAGAAATATCTGTCTCAAATGGTTTAAGACATATTCGGAAATAAAGGCTTATAGATTTTTATTTATTATTTATTCACTAGATGATTCCCGCGACTTCGTCCGCGTGGATTAAGATTTGTTTGATTCCCGCGGGAACTCTTTAATTTTCCGGGATAAAAACTATCCCTATACCAAATTTAAACAAAATTGGTTGAACAGATGGGCCGTCAAAGCGTAGCAGACAGACAGACAGACAGACAGACAGACATTTTCGCATTTATAGTAGGTATTAGTATGGCTTAATAAAACTAGTAGTAGCCTAACTACCAACGGATGTTTCATTAAGTTTTCCAAATTACACAGCTCAACTGAAATCAAAATCGATTAAACCTGTTTCCCAAGTAAATGAAGTGAGCCAGGGCTTCAGGGAGCGTTGCGGATAGAAGTTCGCGACAAATTGCTTACCCGCTAACGACTTCGGCTAACTACCTGCTGATAATGTAGCCGGCTATTTATAAACTTGGCTTTCATTTCCTAAGCTTTGACTGGACAGCTTCAAATGTTAGCAAATTAGTGGCTGGCGACAATCTACCTGGCTACTATGCACGGAATTTCATATTGCACAGAATTTAATTTCGATTCGGATCTTTGCAGAACTTAATTTCGATTTGGGTCTTTCTACGAAATGGGTAGAAGTAATATCGTTGTATTCGATTGAGAATTTTATACCGCGAATTCAGAAAATTGTATTCTCTCTGAGGTTGTTCCTACTTAGATAAATATATAAGTATATAATTAACTTACACCTATGTATAGTACATACTTTTTAACAAAAGGTACTCACGGGTATCCTGAGTATTAAGTGTCGGAGTCGAATTTGTTCCGTATGCGTAAAGACTCGACTCAGCGCACTTCTTCGGCAACCCACTAATGTTAATGTACTTATAAGACACCGTGCCGCCGGCTTTTGTCTCAAGGCTAGCGTTCACTATGCTCGCCGAGCCGAGTCGAATCAAATCACAATAACTCGCCACCTAAGTACTTATATTTTTTACTACGAAACTGTGTCGATTAGCGGTGTGCCGAAGTGCAAAGAGTTGAGTCTTTACGCGTTCTTTAAAAATCTGACTCAATTCGATTTGGCTGTAGTCGACTCCGGGCTTTACGAAGACATTAGTCTACACAAGTTAGGTAAAAAAAAATCTACCAAAAATCCTTGTTGTTTTTATTCAAAACGAAATTTCACTGAAAGATTTAACTACAAGCGTAAAGGTGACCTAAATAGGGCGCCACCCGCCTTTGTCTTGTGAAGACAGTATAGATTCAACAGAAGCGGTGGTACACCGATGATCATATTCAAAATTTGAAACCATGTTATAAAAAAAAGTGTGTGTGTGTTCAATTCACACACGGCAGAAGTGAAACTTCAGAAAAGTAAGCTAAATCCTATTATGAATATGTTTGTCTCTTTTTCGTTTAATCGAAATTCCAAATCAGTACGATTCTAAAGAAGTTTCACTTCAATAAAATTATTTTCATCTCGGGAGTGGGACCTTTTGATTTCGAGAGAAGTAAGGTACGGGTTTGTCGTAAATAATAGGTTTAACGGTTGAGTCGCACTTAGAATACTTTTGTACCATATTTCGTTATACATATATAGGTAGGTACGTACGCCTATAAATAGTTGACTTTTAATCAAAACAAACATAAACGAGTACACTCTATACCATGAAGTTAACCGGACTGGAATTAGTCGTACATTAATTCCACTATCCACCCCCATTTAATAAGTTTCTCATCGACCCCGAGCTTAAGGCTCCTTAATTTCACTCGCCCCCCGCTCCCGCACTCCCCGCGCGGCCCCCGAAGACATATTTCATCGACAACTCCTCCTTAACTACCGCCCGGCCAACTTTGGTAATATTTCATATGTAAATAATATACAAGTTACGTGACACTGTAACTACCGTTTTGGTTTACGGGCGCCTAGTAATTTGGGGTTATATTTTGGCAATTTTACAAGAATTTCAGCGTTTGTATGCCAAGTATGACGGCTTGATTTGAGTTTATTTAAGATAAGATAGAGCTAGTAATTTGCCCACGAACACTTAAGATAAAAATATGAATACAAGTGTAAAGTTGTACTTGCAGTCGATTGAAACACTTTTGATATTTAAAATTTAAGGCTAATGAAGCAACTATCGAAAGTTTTGGATCAATCAATGTTTATGGATAAAGCTTTAGGTTCTAACAATACAACGCTCTAGTTTTCTGTTGCAAATTTACGATACGAGTACCTACTCGCTTTGCAAGAAAAAGATCGCAGTTTGATTTTATTAACAAAAGTTGGAATACTTAAATAATATATTTGCCTGTTTTCGTACATACATTTATATCTACCTTATATAGCGCATATAATAACTAATATGGTAAGAAGCCTAACCACTTTTCTATAATTAACAGATTTGTGATTTCAAATTACGTCATCAGAAATACCTCTACAGTCTATACCATTACAATATTACTAACTCATAGATAATGCTCACGACTTTATCCGCGTGGACTGAAGGTTCCCACGGAAACTTTTTAATTTTCCGGGATAAAAAGTAGCCTCTGTGTTATTTCAGAGTATAATCTATCTCTGTGCCAAATTTCGTCCAGATCCGTTCAGCCGTTCTGGCGTGATTGAGTAACAAACTCCATCCATCCATCCATCCATCTATCCAGACTTTCGCATTCATATAATATTAGTATAGATTACTATAACGGATTATTTAGTCACATTTGTAATTTTCCATAACTATTTATTGACACGAATAGGCACTAGGTAGGTATATTTCCCTTGGCAGAATATACACCGTAATGGCCAAATCTAAGCTTAAAACTTATCACCCGGCTATTCAAACTAAAGGTGTGCCCGAAATGTTTACGAAGCATTTGCTTAATAACAGAAACTTTGGGTTGGGTAGGATTCTCTAATACCAAGCGTAGATACATGCCGCGTCTGTGTGCGTTATAACTGCTTTTAAGAAGCGGTTACATGCTACCAATGATTATATAACCAACTAGCGGACGCCCGCGACTTCGTTCGCGTGGCATAAGTTTTTTAATTCCCACAGGCACTCCTTAGTTTTCCGGGATAAAAAGAAGCCTACATTACTCTCCAGCCTACTCAACTATACCCATGCAAAAAATCGCGTCGCGTCGATCCGTTGCTCTGTTGCGGCGTGATTGAAGGACAAATTCTCTATTTGACGTCCTTGGGGATAGAAATTTTTAAAACTGTAAAATCCGTATTTCATAATTTTAAACCTGAAGCCCAAATACCAAGTTTCATGGCTATAACTTGAAAAATGAAGGACTTTCATACAAACTTTCAACCCCTATTTTACCCCTTCAGAGGTAGAATTTTCAAAAACTGTGAAATACGTATATCTTAATTTTTTACCCGTAGCTCATATACCAAGTTTTATGGATATAACTTGAGAAATGACGGACTTTCATACAAAGTTTCACCCCCTGTTTCACCCCCTTAGGGGTGGAATTTTGAAAAATCCTTCCTTAGTGAGCGCTTACGTCACAAAAGGAACCTACTGTCAAAATTTCAAGTTTCTAACCCCAGCGGTTTAGGCTGTGCGTTGATATATAAGTCAGTCAGTCAGGACTTTGAATTTTATATAGCGTTTAAGTTTTTTTCCCCATAGGCACTCCTTAATTTTCCGGGATAAAAAGGAGCCTTTGTCACTCTCCAGGTACCTCAACTATACCCATGCAAAAAATCACGTTGATCCGTTGCTGCAGTGTGATTGAAGGAAAAACTCTATTGAACGGCCTTGGCGATCGAATTTTCAAAAATGGTGAAACACGTAGGTACTTCTTCATATTTAACCGTCAGCTCAAATATCAAGTTTCATGGCTTTTACTTGAAAAATGAATGACTTTCATGCAAAGTTTCAACCCCTATTTTACTCCTTCGGGGGTGAAATTTTGAAAAACTGGGACACACGTATTACGGAAAGCCAAAATACAAAGTTTCGTTATATATAACTTGAAAAATATCGTGAGAAATGCGGGACTTTCATACAAACTTTCATCCCTTAATTCACCCCTTTGGGGATCGAATTTTTAAAAATGGTGAATTACATACTTCTTCATATTTAACTGGAAAACCAAGCGCTAGGTTTCACGGCTATAACTTGAAAAATGAAGAACTTTCATACAAACTTTCGACCCTTATTTGAACCCTTTCGGGGTAGAATTTTGAAAAACTGTGACACATGATCTTCTTTATTTTTTAACGAAAGCCAAAATACCAAGTTTCGTTGATATAATTTGAAAAACGTTCATACAAACTTTCATCCCCTATTTCACCCCTTTGGGAATTTTCAAAAATATTGAAACACGTACGCTAACCCAAATGCTAAGTTTCACGGCTATAACTTGAGAAATAAAGGACTCATACAAACTTTCAACCCCTATTTCACCCCTTTGGGAATTTTTAAAAATGTTGAAACACGTACGCTAGCCCAAATGCTGAGTTTCACGGCTATAACTTGAGAAATAAATAACTTGAGAAATAAAGGACTCATACAAACTTTCTACCCCTATTTTACCCCATTGGGGGTGGAATTTTGAAAAATGTTGACGCACACTTATTCTTATTTTACCAAAAGCCCAAATGCTAAGTTTCATGGCTATAACTTGAGAAATGAAGGACTTTCATACAAAGTTTCAACCCCTATTTTACCCCTTTGGGGGTGGAATTTTGAAAAATTGTGACACACGTACTTCTTTATTTTTTACTGAAAGCCAAAATACCAAGGTTCGTTGATATAACTTGAAAAATGTTTTGAGAAATGAAGGAATTTTTTACAAACTTTCATCCACTATTCCACCCCTTTGGGTGTAGAATTTTCAAAAATGGTGAAATACATACTTCTTCATTTCTAACTGAAAGCCCAAATGTTAAGTTTCATGGCTATAACTTGAGAAATGAATGACTTTCGTACAAACTTTCAACCCCTATTTTACCCCTTTGGGGGTAGAATTTTGAAAAACTGTGACACACGTACTTCTTTATTTTTTACTTTAAGCCAAAATACCAAGTTTTATGGATATAACTTGAGAAATGACGGACTTTCATACAAACTTTAACCCTCTATTTCACCCCCTTAGGGGTGGAATTTTGAAAAATCCTTCCTTAGTGTGCGCCTACGTCACAAGAGGAACCTACTGTCAAAATTTCAAGATTCTAACCCCAGCGGTTTAGGCTGTGCGTTGATATATAAGTCAGTCAGTCGGTCAGTCAGTCATCAGTCAGTCAGTCAGGACTTTGAATTTTATATAAATAGATTTATTAATGTATTGATTTAAGAATTTTGTAACTGTATGATATGGAAGAGCGGAACCTCCTGACACAGGTATTTAATTATACTTAAAAGGAGGTTCAAGCCCCAATGTTATTGAATTGTATTAATGTTTGTAAAATAAATCTTTTTTTTTATTTTATTATTATTGATTATTCTTATCTTGCTGGCTTCCAACTAGGTTTTGCTGGATGAAAGGACATTGTCCAAATTCGCCTAAGACTCAACATAAGGCTATAACTTGAGAAATAAAGGACTCATACAAACTTTCTACCCCTATTTTACCCCATTGGGGGTGGAATTTTGAAAAATGTTGACGCACACTTATTCTTATTTTACCAAAAGCCCAAATGCTAAGTTTCATGGCTATAACTTGAGAAATGAAGGACTTTCATACAAAGTTTCAACCCCTATTTTACCCCTTTGGGGGTGGAATTTTGAAAAATTGTGACACACGTACTTCTTTATTTTTTACTGAAAGCCAAAATACCAAGGTTCGTTGATATAACTTGAAAAATGTTTTGAAAAATAAAGGAATTTTTTACAAACTTTCATCTACTATTCCACCCCTTTGAGTGTAGAATTTTCAAAAAGCTCAAGCCCCAATGTTATTGAATTGTATTAATGTTTGTAAAATAAATCTTTTATTTTATTTTATTATTATTGATTATTCTTATCTTGCTGGCTTCCAACTAGGCTTTGCTGGATGAAAGGACATTGTCCAAATTCGCCTAAGACTCAACATACGTTTGAAATATACAGTAATTCTTAGCTTATTTTTTAACCTTTGTTCCAAATATTAGAATTCAACGGACACTTCAAATTAATTAAAAATAAATAAATGGGTATTAAATTGACTACCATACTTTTCCGCCTCTCGATTACTATCCACAGATCAATAACGTAAATGTTAAAATAATAAACATTACCACCGCTTGTGCGCTGGTTCCGTAACTAAAGAAATAACATAAAAGCAGCTTGAAGCGTTGAGTGCGTCAGCAGTCTGAATATCGCAACGCCATCTATTGAAAGTACAATAAATGTATATATGTAACGCCATCTGTAACGTTTTAGGTGAACTACGACGAAACTTGTCTTTTCTACATACTGTTTACAGCTCTATTACAATTGGATAAAGATGATATTTATTTTTAAAGCAGATTGAGTCGAAATAACCTCAAAATTGAAAATATATTTGGTAATAAATAAATTCTCAGAAGTGTCCGTTGTTTCAATCTGCTCTCAAGTATTAAAAGGTTATTATTTTGAACCCAGTATTCAATGTGGTTTGACGGTTGGTTTTTAGGCGAACTTTGTATGGGGACAGGGCAATGTCCTTTCAGGAAATCTTTTTTACTGATAGAAAAATGTCTTAGTGATACCAAAAATATTCCTGCTAAATGACAACTTTTTAGACGTGATTGATGCCGTACCTTCGTAGGTATATAGTATACTAGCTGATGTCCGGGACTACGTACGCGTGGATTGAGGTTTTTGGGTTCCCGCGGGAACTCTTTAACTTTCCGGGATAAAAAGTAGCCTATGTTCTATTCCAGACTATAATCTATCTCTGTGCCAAATTTCATCCAGATCCGTTCAGCCGTTCTGGCGTGATTGAGTAACAAACATCCATCCATCCATCTATACATACATCCCATACATCCATACAACCATCCGTCCAAACTTTGGCATTTATAATATAAAGTATAGATTAGATACTAGGTATATACCTACTATAGACAGTTCCTTTCTCCTTTTATATATTTATATACATTGATTTACATTCACTTTCACTTCACACATTCATAATCTTAGCCAATAAGGATACATATTAGAAAAATAAATTATTTCTTACTGATCATTAAATATCTATTTTAGGTCTTTTAGAAAACCTTCTGTCTTCTAAAAGACCTAAAATTGACAGCCTCACTTAGATTCAAGTTTGTTATCCATTTTAAACTATAGATTAAGGGTGTATTTCCGCAAATCCGTTAAAATATATTAGAATGATGATTAGAACTGTCGGTACATTTTGTGACTAAGTCGGACAAAATAAAATGGAACTAAAAATTACTACACATAGATTGATCCTTTATCTTAAATTTTTGGAGATGACATTGTTAAAAATCTTTACTTAAACCTACTATAAAAATGATTTTCCGACACCTCTTCGCACAAAACATCGCGACTTTCGGTACATTTTTTGCTGTATGTATACCATTGATGTAGAATTTTAGTACCTATTCTATTTCAATGATGTATACCGATTTTTTGTCTTTAAAAAATACCATCTGTTAAGAAATATGTTCACCTCCAATTTTCACCAAGAAAAATATTAAAAATACTTCAAGACTTGGTGGAGTGCGTCACTCCACCAAGTCTTGAAGTATTTTTAATATTTTTCTTTCCAAAAATTGGAGGTGAACATATCTCTTAACAGATGGTATTTTTTAAAGACAAAAAATCGGTATACATACAGCAAAAAATGTACCGAAAGTCGCGATGTTTTGTGCGAAGAGGTGTCGGAAAATCATTTTTATAGTAGGTTTAAGTAAAGATTTTTAACAATGTCATCTCCAAAAATTGAAGATAAAGGATCAATCTATGTGTAGTAATTTTTAGTTCCATTTTATTTTGTCCGACTTAGTCACAAAATGTACCGACAGTTCTAATCATCATTCTAATATATTTTAACGGATTGGCGGAAATACGCAGAAATAAATGCGTTGAAATTTGATGACGTCATAACTATGTATTTCATACAAACTTCCATACTAGTAGCGCGTTTTTAGGTTTGATAAAGGGTTGCTGATATGATTGAGTTGTCATCATCCCTATTTAGATATAGTTATACCTATTATAAACTCGAAATTATGTATTTCTATCTGTTTGTTACCTTTTCACGACCCATTCTATAAAATTTAGTACAGAGATAGCCACTCGGAGACGGACTTATATCACTTATCTACTCATGTGCTTATATTATAGGAAAAACGACTCCATGTATCCACAGCTTTAAAATATACATATAAGTATGGGGGCGAAAGTAAGGGTTGCTATGGCGACGTATCTTAAAGATCTCCCCCTACCCCGTCTCAGTTTTCGCCTTTCTCCTTTGATAGCGTTCTTGCGGGGTGGCGTGAATTCATTGTTAGCTACATATATACACTCAGGCTATTATGTAGATATTCATATATTGTTTTAATCTACTTAGATATTTCTATACGACGCCAAGTTATTTCAGTGCTTATTTTCCTGTAAAAAGTATCCTTTTGTTTCTGAAGAGTGTGATTTTCACCTTTTTTGCAAGATAGGCACTTGCATGTAGAATGGAAAATATCCTAAGATGGGGACGCACGCGGTTGGATATCTCGGACTATTTTATTTCCAGATTGTTAAAAGACTTATTTTTATTTAAATTAATAACAAAATATAAAATTAAAACTATGAAATACATTAAAATGTAATAGTATGTAATTATAGTACTGTACCTACTGTTATGTAAGTTTATTATGTTGTAATAGTTAGTTTTAATAGTTAAGTAAAGTAGGTTGTTTTAATTTTTCTTTTAGTTTACACGTGTGTTCACTGTGTACCGCCCTGTCATCGTGCAACCAATCTCCTTTCTTAAAAAGGTTGCTTCGAAGAGATCATTCATAGTGATAAGGCCGCCTTTACACCGTAACAAGTTGTAAATTCTGTCACGATTCGATTTACCTCTGTTTTGTTATACTTATTTGTTAAAGTGTTTTTACTTACTTACTTAAAATTTAAATTAAAAACTAAATATTAAAGCTAACTATCATCCCAACCGCTGTAATGAGGCAATGTGCCCAGAACGCTGGCTGCATTACCCCGCTGAATAGCTAAAAAAATAAGGACTTCTTCTTACTTCTTTAAAAAAAAACTCAATCTACGCAGAGAGAGAGAGGGAATTAGAGCTTAGACCCACCGCGCGGCTCCAATGCGGGTTGGCTGGTATCTTATTATAGTTGAACATAATATAGAAAGAAAGAAAGAAAGAAAGAAAGAAAGAAAGAAAGAAAGAAAGAAAGAAAGAAAGAAAGAAAGAAAGAAAGAAAGAAAGAAAATATATGTTACCTCTTTAGATGTACCTGAGTAAAGCGTAGGTGTAGTCTTAATTATGCCCTGGGGGGCTTACTACCATCGCTTAAAGCAGTATTATTTTAAAATGACAGTTTAATACCGCATTCCTTGACGTCCTTAAAATAAGGATTATAATACCACAACACGAACGTCAACAATATTAAAACAATACGACTTTAAGCGATTGTAGTATGCCCCCTGATATATTTAGCTACAGAATAATGAACTATTCACGAAAATTTGACTCAGATACTCTAGGACTAAGTACCTAATTACAGATTCATAAGGAGCACCAGAGTCCAGACTATAGCCTTCTCTGTAGCTTTTCGTTTACTTATCCTACTATAGAACAAAATAGTGTTTAAAGTAATGGCCAGACCAAGTAATATAAAATTAGATACCATATATTATTAAGTATTTTTTTTTACCACAAAATGCAGTTTAAGATGGTGGCGGGCTTACCTGCAGTGGCAGTTATGTTAAACCTATACCCAATCGGTTTCTACTTTCTACACGGCATCGTACCGGAACGCAAAATCGAGCTTGCTTGGCGAATGGTGATTACGGTTTTGCCGGTAGGGTGGTAACAAGCCGCGGCCAAAGCCTCCCATCAGGCAAAATTATAGGACTGATCGATATTTATTATCAACGAACAGTTTAATAAGTGGTTGGGTAATAAAAACTGGTGGTAGAGTCATGTTGTAGCAAAAGAACTACAAGTTGATCTACACGAAATAATTAAAAAAATTTGTGATTTTCACTCACTAACTGTGAAATGGACTCTTGGCAAAAAAAAAACTGACGCACAAAATGTCTGCGCGCACACTTTTAGGTACATAAGGAGCTATTCTAGACTTAGTTCTAGTTAGAGGACTAATGCAAGGAATGTCCCGTCGGTTTGTGATGTTTCCTACGTCAAAAATAAATTATTTTTTAGTTATTTTATACAATAGAGGATCTCACAAAGGACGTAATATCCACAGCCCCCGTTACCTACTTAGTTTTATTTAATAACGTGCGAATTTCGATGAATTCACAAGCATCTATTTCATAGGTACACCTCTGCAAGAGCCCGTTTTAACTTTTGAAATGAAGTTGCCGATTTGACTAGTTGTGAAATATCCGGTTTATACTAGCACGATCATCATACAGTCAAGGAAAGAGTACCTATTTCCTTTTTCTTTTTGGGTTGTAAAGTGCGTAGCATTTCCAACAGAGTGAAAACTTCTTGAGCTATTTTCCCACCCTCCCCCGGGTTAGCCGGGCGGGTCTAATGGAGTGGCGAGGCCCCGGGTGTTCCCACAAGCCATAAAATTGTAAATTAGTGATGAGCCGGCTGGCCGCGCGTCGCTTATCGATTTATTGATAGTTTTACTTGGACCCTTCATGTTTGATGAGTTTTAGACTAATTCGAAGTTTTGTTGTTATTGTCTATCCACCCATTCGTTCATGTTTACTATTTATGTACCTCCCTAGTTTTACTTAGAAAGGGCAAGGCATACCTATAATTCGATAATAGAAAAAAATTACGAAAGTTTTCCTTGTTTACCAACTAGTTAAAAATAATTAGCAGGTACGTACATTATAGGTATTAGGTATTATTATAACTAGAATCTAGCTGCTAGATATAGAAAAGGTATGGCAGTTACTCGTACATCAAATACCTGTACGCAAATAGGTACCTACCTAATAATAATGTTTGTTTCATAATTTTGTAATTCATGCAAGTAACTTTTGTTTTTATCGTATTCACAGAAATTTTGGGACAATTTATACGTATAAAAACTTCTAGAAACGTATTGTAAGTATGTATGGAAAACAATTTTAAAAATTAATATCTGCCATAGAAAAGTAAGTAATTAATAGAACAAACTGACCTTTAAAAATTGTGCCCCATTTTTAAAGATTTTCACGATTCACCTCGGGTCTTTAAGACCCATCTTATCACTACAACATTTCTGTATCGACTAACTATACTTACTCAAAAATCACAAAAATTACCAGTAACGGTTTCATAAATATTGATAAGTGTCCAGTTTTATTCCGGTCAAGGAGTTATGTTAAAATCTCTATTGTTAGTACCGGTTCTTGTCAGACAAATTAAGGGTGCTGTGTCCGCAACAACATTAAAATTACCTTCATATAACAATGTAAGTTAGCTTTATTATATTCTGCATAAGATTTAAAATGATTTGATTTTTATTTTCGGCTGTGTTACGATTTAAGTTAGTGATAAGTAAAGGTGTATGCATATAAAGTGTCCGAAGCTGCATCATCCCCTGTTGGATTATTCTAAATCTGAACTCTTGGTCTCTTTGACCCGCGGCTATTTTAGTGTTTGAGCTCAGTGTCGTGGGACTGTCGCTGAGATGGGATTCTGTGGGAATCTACAGCAAATGCAAGGGTCTGGAACTGGATACCTTTATGGGACCAACTTTCAAAATAAGTTAACTAGTTAGGTATAGATAAATTGTCACTTACTTTATTTGATTATTTCTGAATTTTATTATGGGTTAAATTTTGTACTACCTACTTAAAAGTTATCCATAATTATAATTATTAAAAATGCGAAAGTGTGTCTGTCCGTCTGCTATACTTTCACTGCCCTTCTGTTCGAAACCGATTTTGACGAAATTCGCAACAGGGATATCTCTGTGTACCCGGGAAAGGATAGATATATCGACTATCCCGGAAAAGAAAATAGTTCTGGATTCGGGAATTTCCAAAATAATAAATCCACGCAGCCGAAGTCACGGACGTCACGGATAACATCTATAATAGTGGTATAATCAAGTTATTATCAGTATTATTATTTTTTATTGAAAAAAGGCAAATTATATAAAATTCTCTTACTTAATACTTCCGAACAGAGGTACTCGTATGTTGTATATTGCATAGGATGAAGGAAACGACCTCCAGCCACTCCCCTCTCTGTTGGATTCATTTCCGGTCGCAAATCGTCTTCCCTCCAGTTACGGACATTGCTCATATTTATATATAGAACCTATACCTTCAAAGTCTCACATACTTCTATCTTTTATTTATCTCTATTACATATTATCGCATACTAAAATTGCGAGTTTGTCTGTTTATAGTTTCAATAAAGTACCTACCTCAATATAGGTAGGTAAAGTAAGTAGATACATCATCATAATTTCAACGATTTGCCTGGTGGGAGGCTTCGGCCGTGGCTAGTTACCACCCTACCGGCAAAGACGTGCCGCCAAGCGATTTAGCGTTCCGGTAGAAACCAAATAGGGGTATGGGTTTAATTAACTGCCATGCCTCTAACAGGTTAGCCCGCTACCATCTTAGACTGCATCATCACTTACCATCAGGTGAGATCGCAGTCAAGGGCTAACTTGTATTGGATTTAAAAAAAAACTTCAATTTGTGCAAAGAAATATTTTGGGGGTGAACTTGAGATTATGATTTTCTTTAATCCGCATTGTTAATAATTGAAAATTTAAAAAAAAAAAAAAACGACCATCCGAATTGGAAATTCTAAACTACTAGGCTATTACCGATTTATACCACAGACTTATCTTATCTGACCCGGTGACGGCATCACTAGTACTTAAATATAATTTTTTTTAATAAAAACAAAAACTAAACAGGCGTAAAAATTTGTTCCAATTTTGGCCAACGGGTCAGTGTTTGTAGGACCAATCTTTTGACAGCTAAAAAGCTCATAACCGCGATTAAATATTAGTAACGGATTATTTTCAGATAAATAAAATAAAGGTTTCAGAGTAGGTATAAAAACCGTTGTAAGTATATTAATATGTAACAGAACCAAGCAACTTAAATTTTTAACAATCTATTTTGAACTATAACATCATGTAGAAGTTAAATAACATAATATGATATTATAGGGGGTTTAGAAGTGGTTAGAATGATGGAACGCCTTAGGGCCTTACTGAAAATCTGCCTTAGCAGGAACCCAATTACAGGCTACGACGTTATTACCATAACGGTACTTTACTATCGCGTCGTGCTAATTACACTTCTTGAGTTACAAGGTATAAGCGTACAGCGTTTTAAAACCAACATTTTAGGGAAATGGCATGCAGCCGTAAAACTTTCAAAGTCTGCAGGAAATCGAAAAGCTATACCCGCCGGATACATAGGTATCATCAGTTTTGAAGCATGCTCGAAGGATTAGATACATTCCCGACATAGAGGCATAAAGGTACTGCTTACCCTAGTTACAAAAGCTCAATGCATAATTTTCATCATTCCCTGCCTGAAAGTAGGTATCTACGTAACCAATGCCTATAACCCGGGCTCCGAATACTGTGCACACCACTGACTGTTTACGTATTCTGGCCCGCATTCACGTTACGTCAAAAGTGCTACAATTTGCTACAATTGAACATAGACTTATTATACCTATTTTACTCTAATGTCATTGCACTTGAAAGAGTCATATGATTTTCTTGCGACTTTTTAAAGACTATACTTTTCATTAAAAAACTATAAATTACCTAAATTTGGTATTTCAATATGTGCTACTTTGGTCTTTAGTTTAAATTTATTATAATATGACAGAAACATGATTGGCAACAATTTTCTCAATACAAATATTTTTCAATTATTCTCCAAAATTTTGCATTTTTAGTTTTATTCGGAAAGCTTTTCTGTAGGTATTCTAGATAATTGAAATTGACAAAAATACTATGTCTATGTTTTATTTGAATAACTATGTAGTTTATTTTCTCTTGCTATGCTTTGATTTTCCTTCCGTTCTCTTACAGAGAATAAATCTATACTTCTCAGGCTATTCCTCGTCGTCGATCGTTTTGGGCTCTTGTAATACATAATAATATGTATGAGTTTTGTATTTCTGGAGCTTGTTACGCTGGACGACTGCGCTTCGTCAGCACGTATTCCGCGCGTCTCAACTTCCATAGAAGATCCAATTCTGACCATACTCGCTGCCTTCGTATACCTAAAATCGGAACGAACGGACGTACCTATCTTACATTTTTATACTATATTCTGATATAAACCAATTTATTATATTCATATACACCAAAAAGGACTTCATTATTCCTGAACCTGCTTCGGGACAACCGCCCTACATAACTAGCTTCATAATATTTTTGCTTATACTTACCATAAAGCACGCGCAAATCGTCCCGTGCTTAAGGCGCGTTCAGATAAACACCGTTTTGGGCTTTTAAAATACATATGTGTATGAGTTTTATCTTTCTGGAGCTTCATAATATTTTTGCTTATTACCTTATACCACGCGCAAATCGTCCCGTGCCTAAGGCGCGTCCAGATAAACACTTTATGTGCCTACTCGCGTTTTATGTGCGTAGCCCGACTATCGCAGGGTCGATTGCTTGCGACATTAACAAAGTTAGACCTTACTAAATTGTGTGCATTAATAGCCTATAAAATATTACACAATACTCTACCCTGAATATTTTAATGACCATCCTATTTTCATGTCCATATCAAAAACTATACTTACATAATAAATTTAAGGGATAACTATTAACTACCTACAAGCTACGAGTATAATATATATCATTGTGAATCGAGATCAATTGGGAGGTATAGGTAGATACATCGTGCGAATAATTCATGGTCGATAAAACTAAAATTCAAGAAGTGTCTATAAATACCTAGGTAGGTACCTACTACAGCAACAGCGAATAGTTGTCTTTCGATAGTTTATGAAATGAACATTTTTATTTCATGCAGCGGTAGGTAGGTACCTACTTGTTTCGGTCTGATATTTAGGGACTTAACTATAGATTCAGACTTTTACGAATTATTGCATAGCGGGAAAAATAATGTACCTATCCAGTAAAGTGCGATTCCTAAATAAGTTTTGCATTGCAAACGCAAAAAAATAAATACACTAAAATTTATTTTAGATTGTAGGTATAAATATTGAATTAAAAATAGAAATGTCGGCCAATTATAATATCACTGATTTTAATATTATGAAATCCGATAAGTAATTCAGCTGTTGAGAGTTATTTATAGATTCTGCAATACAAGAACAGTATTTTCTTCTACCTAGGTCTTCACATAGTTGTTAGTGCAGACAAAGAAAGTGTAACCTAAAGGTTGAATGACTCGGGGTGCGTAGCGCGTGGGCCCGCGTGACCCTATTGGCAGCTTGAGCGTTAAACCAGAGGGGAGTCTTGACTATTTCTGCACTCGCCTTTAAACGATATATTTTTATCTTACGCAATCGCTGCTTGTTGATACAAAAATGCACCCAAAGTACGAAATAGTTGAATACCACTTGCGCAACGACCAGACCAGATCAGGGGGTCTACTCTCTTTCTCTCAAACGAAACTTCGCAAACAAACGTAATTAGTCGGTTATTAGACCCACACAAAATCGTTCAATCCAATCGGTCACGAAAATTTTCTATGGATCCGTACTTCGTCTGCGTGTACGAAAACGAAATAGAGAGGAGCATAGAGATAATAATATTATGTAGGAGAGGAGTTAACGAAATTTCGTTCGTTTGTTTGCGAAGTTTCGTTTTAGAGAAAGAGAGTAGACCCCCAGGTTATGTGGGATTTCTACCCACTAAAACCCCCTCGGTGGCCAACCTCTGCGTGTAATGAGAAGAACTCCGGGAACTCTTAAGAACAGCCGTTCAGCCGTTCTGGCGTGATTGAGAAACAAACATCAATCCAACCATCCATCCATCCAACCAAACTTTCGCATTTATAATATTATTAGTATAGATACTCGTAAGTCATGAACAAACCGAGAGCTGTAGCTGTATCTAGGTACCTAAGTCCAGTGCTAGTTAGTGTTGTATTGCAGGTGCACTAAGCCAAACTCCTAAACTGGTTATAGCAAGTTACGGCCCGCGGGAGCATGGGCGGCTCCTTTAGGGCGGTTTCAGATTAGCGTCTTTTTTGCGCCTATAAGCTTGTATCGGCTTACGCGCTTACACGCGCGCCACATTTTGAGCTTTTTTTATTTTTATCCACTACAAGTTAGCCCTTGACTGCGATCTCACCTGATCATAAGTGATGATGCAGTCTAAGATGGTAGCAGGCTAACCTGTTAGGGGCATGGCAGTTATATTCTTTGTTCTTTATTTGTGAAACATGCCTGAGGAGACATTACAGTTGCCCAATTCGTCTCCCCAGGCTACAAATACCTTAAAATTAAAATAAAACTAGACACAAAATAAAACAAACCAAACTAACAAACTAGGCATAATAAAAAACTCAAATAAAAAAAAACATTTAAAACACTAAAAATAAACTACATATCACTTACTTTCTAGCATTGGTTTTATTTTATTAAACCCATTCTTCCCCATGCTTATTCGATTTCTACACGGCATCGTACCGGAACGCTAAATCGCTTGGCGGCACGTCTTTGCCGGAAGGGTGGTAACTAGCCACGGCCGAAGCCTCCCACCAGGCCAGACCAGGGAAAATTCAGAAATTATAAATTCCCAAATTGACCCTGTCGGGGATCGAACCCGGTACCTCCACACGTTAAGACAACAGCGCTACACACTGCGCCACGGAGGTCGTCAAAAAAATCGAACGCGCGTACACGCACTTATTCCGGCTTGTTCGGTTGGACCCATGGGTCAGTCAGTAGTAGTAGTTAGTAGTATACGAGCTTATCTATAAGCGCGCCAACGCTCGTAAGAGCTGTGCGTATGGCAACGGCCCGCCTTTACGCGCTTTTAAAATCGAGCTTATACACGCCGTAAAAACGCTAATCTGAAACCGCCCTAACAGGATTCATCCTAACTTTCCTACTAGATAATGATCTTCGCTACGTTTTGGGTGCAGACGAGCGTGCGAAACGCGAAGGCTAAACAACGACGGTATAAAAATTAGAATAGAAAATTTATTAGTACGCCTTTATCTTTAGCAAAACTAAATCGACAATTTAAAGGTTTTGTGTAAATATCAAAACCGCATTGTAATCCTTCTACATGACAGTTTATATTCCTACTAGCTGATGCCCGCGACTTCGTTCGCGTGGTTTAATTTTTTTTAATACTTACTCACGCTCTTAAATTTTCGGAGATAAAAATTATCCCACTGCCCATGTTACTCTCCAGGTCGTCATATATAGTGCGTTCGGTATCATAGTGTCGGTACACCCGCAGGGGCTGCAGGCACTTATTATTTTGCTTTTATTTTATTATTCTGCTTTTGTGTACTGTGTTTGTTAACTAAATGTTTTTCTATTCTAAGAATAAAAAAAGAATACTATTTTGTTTATTCTGATGGTTATTGTAATAAAATACGAATATAAATAATAAACACAAGTTAGGTAGAAAAAAGAATTTTAATGAAAAAGGTAAAAAGTACCTATAAATAAACAATAGGTATATATATAGCAGATAGCGGAGTCAATAAAAACCACCTTTCACCGCGGCGCGGCGGCTCGATGTAATATGCGAAATTCTCCTGTACCTGTACGGCGGAAAGCGGTGAGCTTGATGTCATGGCGGTGCCTTTGACAAAATGAGGCACGTGCCCCGGCGGCACGGCGGCGGTGCGGTCAAAGGCGACCGTATGAAAACGAACAGACTTTACCTACCCATGCGAAAAATCATGTCAATCCGTTGCTCTGTTGCGGCGCGATTAAAGGAAAAGCCAACAAATAAACACACTTCCGCATTTATAATATTACTCGTATTGTATGATTAATATGAAGTTTGATAATATTATGTTGGGCAGAAACTCTTTATCATTGCTGTGGTTTTTATTAGAATAAATTAATAATTTAAGTACTTTTCTTTCCCAAACAAAAAAATTAACAATATGTCTTTTATATTTCTGGTGAAGTAGGTACCTATTCATGGTTCAAACTTAGTAAAAAGCAACGCCCACAGTTCGGAGGCAGTGGGTACTTTACATAAAACTCCACTAGACGACGCACTCATCAAATCAAATAAATCAAATCAATATTTCCCCACCACCACCACCACTACGTCCCACTGCTGGGCACAGGCCTCTATTCTCATAGGAGAGGGGGAATTATAGAGCTTAGACCCACCACGCTGCTCCAATGCGGGTTGGCGAGCTTTATCGACTATTATCATGTCACTAGTTATAATAACCGGGACCGACGGCTTAACGTGCTTTCCGAGGCACGGGGGTGAAACACCCACCAACTTCCTAACTCCGGGCTAGTACTGAGAATTTCTAGACAGAAAAACCCAATAATTAATTATGGCCCGACCCGGCACTCGAACCCATGACCTCGTCGGCCGCAGTTGAACATGCTAACCACTAGGCCAACGAGGCAGTTAGACCAACGAGGCAGCGACAACGATTTATTCAAATTAGGTACACTTATTGACGTCAATTACTTATGCTTATTATGATGATGGTATATATGATGGTGATAAACAGTTACGGTATCTTAAAACTAAAGCTACAAGGGTTTTAAACGCGCCCTGGTCTGAGAAGAACCCACAACAAACTTGGCCGGGGGTTTTTTTTTACTTATCACCATCGCAATGTATTCTATTCTACATTCTACATCGAAACCTATTCTGTGGCATTAGGTACACTGATCTACGTGGATCACTACGTTGCAATAGGAGTTTGTGTGTAAGGCAGACGAGCGTGAAAAAGCGTACGAAATTTTGCAAAAAGTCACGCCACTTTGCTTTGACTATGCTACAATGTGCCTTGAGCCTACTTGTCCTCCGATAGATATTGGGTGCCCGTATCTTGTGACTATAGATAAGGTCTCTCTCTCTAAGTCGTATTCCCCATTACTGAGGGTCGTGACCCCTTCCACCAATAATCTTTGTATGGACGATGTCGCGCCAAGTTATTATGTTTTTTGCGACACGCAGGGCTTCGTGGACCTTGCTGTCGAGAGCGGTGCGGATTTGTTCTGACCGGAACCTCGGGCTTCGTCCCCGAGGTCTCTTTCCGTCCACTTTGCCAGGGATGACAATATTTTCAAGGTTGTACTTATAGATGAGGTAGTCGATCGTAATTTTACCAACAAATTTAGATAAATTAAGTAGATACCAGTAATAGCGAAAGATTATAGCCGCTCTACATTACAATATTAAATTTCTGCATAAGCAACCCATAGCATACCCTCACATTACCCATTAGGTATAGTTACCAAAACTAAAACGTTCGCTAGCGCCAATTCGGCAAACTATTTCGGGCACTGAATTTACATATCTTCATCAGAAAAGGTAGGGTAAAGATGATCTGGCGAATTGAGCGGCCGAAGCTCAAAGGGGGAGGGTGATCCCCCTTTTCCCCCTCCCACACCCTCGATAATTGCTCTAAGAGAGCGCGTCTTCATACCACTTCGGTGACATTCGTTGACGATAATTCGATTGGGTCCGAATTACCCGTTTTGTTCACTTTAATGTGAATTTCGTACAATATGCAAATCTAATACACCCTGAAAGGGATTTTGGGTTATCTGTGTTACATAATAGAAGTCTTTTTTGTATATTTTTCCGGGATACCGGATTAAATGAATAGTGTTGGCAGTAATTGCGTAGGTAATGTGTAGAGCTTAGGCTTTAAACCTGCGGCAAGTAGGTAGGTATATAACTTTTATATCGGGTAGCTTCTTAAATTACTAGCAAGTTTTTTTTAAACTATTAAAAATCCACAGTAAAACGCACCTACCTACTACAACAAACTAGTTTTGAAATTATTTAACATTACAAAATTAATAATTAACGCAACTTTTTTTTATTATAAATGACATTTTATTTCAGTTTAGTTTAACTTTTTTTTATTGAATTAAATAGTATAACACAAATACATTCAATGTTGATTCAATCCTAATTCATTTGAATTCTGGCTTCAAATTTATTCAAATCTAACCAGAATTTTCATGTCATTTGAAAACACATAGCGCCATCTAACGGTGAGTAGCATAAATACTAACAGGAAAGAATTTTTTGCGAGAATATAATATAATTTTATTAATAATGAATAGGAGTAGTATTAATATTACATTTTTAAATATAAATAGATAGGTATATACTGGTACTTCAAACTTGATTTAACATTACATTGGGCACATTGACACGAATATTGTAAAATATTTTTTTTAATTGACTTTTTCAGGCAATTGATTATTTATTATAATTATTTGTCATTGAATATAAAGTTTTAATTTAATTTTTGTACAGTTTCTTGTAGTTCCAGAATTTTAAAACTTTGCAAAACTTTTGTTTCTTCTACTCATCACTAGATGGCGTATTTGTAGACAACACGAAACTTATGAAAGCTCTTCTAAAAATTGAACTCGTTTGTGAAATTCTTACAGTTGCAAAGTAATTAAATTCTGTAGGTACTTAATGATTTTTTCAACTGGAAATACAATACCTCAAATGTTACACTTACAATTATTTTAATAAAGACAATTTTCTATGAAATATTAAAGTTTCTATGAAAATGTTAAAGTAAGTAGGTATGGGTTGTCTGGAGGAGATCACCATCACTTATCTTACAGTTGCAAAGTAATTAAATTCTGTAGGTACTTAATGATTTTTTAAACTGGAAATACAATACCTCAAATGTTACACTTACAATTATTTTAATAAAGACAATTTTCTATGAAATATTAAAGTTTCTATGAAAATGTTAAAGTAAGTAGGTATGGGTTGTCTGGAGGAGATCACCATCACTTATGAGACCGCCCTTGTGCACTTTGTTTTGTTTTGTTTTCTTTTCTATGTATTTTTATGTCTTGTGTAGCAATAAAGAGTTCATCTATCTATCTATTTCTATCTAAAGTTTGCTTTGTTTAAAGACGTGTCAGTTGTCAAAAATATAATGTGACCGTGTCCTACAGTGGAAAGCGCCATAATAAATGTCTTCCGCCAGCAGAGGACGTCTACCAGTTGAGGCGATAAACGATGACGACGATGAAAGTATATAAGTTCCTAGCCAATAGATACCTATTACCTAGGTATTAATTTTTCTCTCGGACTCTATAGACTTTATCTATTTAAAGGTAAGTATAAAATTGTAAAATTATTTTGCATCAAGCATTAATTATTATTATCGAAGCAATAATTTGATTTTGAATAACAATAATGTTAATTATTGTTATTCAAATGTTATAGGTTATGATACGTTTTGTTGGTTCTAATTTATTTATCCCGCTTGCGTTACCGTATCTGATAGCGATAGTATCTAAATACTCCCTTGACATATTTATATCACAGAAGTTACCTAATGAAAACGACCTCCGTGGCGCAGTGTTGAGCGCCGTGTGGAGGTCCCGGGTTCGATCCCCGGCAGGGTCAATTTGGGAATTTATAATTTCTGAATTCTCCCTGGACAGGCCTGGTGGGAGGCTTCGGCTAGTTACCACTCTACCGGCAAAGACGTGCCGCCAAGCGATTTAGCGTTCCGGTACGATGCCTTGTAGAAACCGATTAGGGGTAGGTATGGGTTTAATAGAACTGCTATGCCCCTAACAAGTTAGCCCGCTACCATCTTAGACTGCATCGTCACCATCACCATCAGGTGAGATCGCAGTCAAGGGCTAACTAGTAGTGGATAAAAAAAAAAAAAATAATAAAAACTTACCAAAACTATTTTGGTTACGAGCTGCGAGTAGGTATGTCATCATTTCAACCAATCAACGGCCCATTTCTGAGCACAAGTTTCCTCTCAGCATGAGAAGGGTTTAGCCGTAGTCCGCCACGCTGACCAAGTGTGGATTGGCAGCTTCACACACCTTTGAGAACATTATGAAGAACTCTCGGGCATGCAGGTTTTCTCATGCAGTTTTCCTTCACCGTTAAAGCGAGTTTATTTAATTACTAGATGATGCCCGCGACTTCGTCCGCGTGGATTAAGTTTTTTTGATTCCCGCGGGAACTCTTAAATATTCCGGGATAAAAAGTAATACTAATATTATAAATGCGAAAGTGTTTCTGTAACTTAGAGGGATAGATGACACGCCATGAAAATGCCAAGGAGGATAGAAATGGAATAAAATAAGGTGAAATACGCGTCAAAATTGAACGATTTTAAATTTAGGATCATATTATTATTTTATTAATCATTAAATTTTTTTTTGACGATTGGACAATAATTTTTGGCATTCTGTTTTTTCAAATTATAGCAGAACATAAAACATTTCAAAGATACGCTGCCATAATACTATGTACCTATAGGGATATGGGGCATGGCATTTAAGGGCCTATAAGTATATCAATCTAAAATCAGTGAGTCTATCCTTTTTGATACGGATAGATACAAATATAATAAAAGGGTTTTTATTATTTGAATGTTGGAATATTTGAATTAATTCACTTCTAAACCTTTGAAGCGTTCGCAAAGAAAAGCGAGACGAATTTGTTTAGCAGTGCGCCTTCGGGGGAATAAGGTGCTTGAATTCTTCATTTCGCAATTCATTTCGCAATTTTGTTGTTTTTACAATTGAAAATGGTTATCAGATGCAAATCGCCTGAGACGTATTTTTGGCCATAGCGCCGAGGATTTTGGGAGGATCGAGATGAGAATAGTACCTACCAAGAGTTGAGGAATTCACCATTGAAAATGGTTATCAGATGCAAATCGCCTGAGACGTATTTTTGGCCATAGCTCCGAGGATTTTGGGAGGATCGAGATGAGAATAGTACCAAGAGTTGAGGAATACACCATTGAAAATGGTTATCAGATGCAAATCGCCTGAGACGTATTTTTGGCCATAGCTCCGAGGATTTTGGAAGGATCGAGATGAGAATAGTACCAAGAGTTGAGGAATCCATCATTGAAAATGGTTATCAGATGAAAATCGCCTGAGACGTATTTTTGGCCATAGCTCCGAGAATTTTGGGAGGATCGAGATGAGAATAGTACCAAGAGTTGAGGAATTCACCATTGAAAATGGTTATCAGATGCAAATCGCCTGAGACGTATTTTTGGCCATAGCTCCGAGGATTTTGGAAGGATCGAGATGAGAATAGTACCAAGAGTTGAGGAATCCATCATTGAAAATGGTTATCAGATGCAAATCGCCTGAGACCGTTATTTTTGGTTATAGCTCCGAGGATTCTGGGAGGATCGAGATGAGAATAGTAGAGTTGAGGAATTTATCGAGACACGTGTAAGCGTTTGAATTTTGAAAATCGGCTGGTAACTTTTTTCTAAATTTTGAAAAATGAAAAAAAAATCGGGGTTTTTGGGGGGGGTGTTTGTTTACTAAATTGTAAATATTTCGGAAAATAACCGACTTAAGAAAAAATGAAAAAAAGCGTCCTATGGTAGGTATTACTTTAGCTATAAAATGGCGAAAAAATTTTGAAAATCGGTCATTAATTGTGTAGGTGGTGGACCTTTAGATTTGGAATTGTAGAAAAACGGGTATTTCCGTATATAAAAAGATGTAGCTTCTATGATTATTGACCGATCGTCATGGTAATGGTTACTCAATCACGCCAGGACGGCTTATCTGGATGAAATTTGGCACAGAGATAGATATGACACACTTTTTATCCCGAAAAATTAAAGAGTTCCCACGTGAACCGAAAAACCTCAATCCACGCGGACGATGTCGAGGGCTAGTGTACCTATGTATATTCATATCAAATTACAGCTTTCAAGTACCTACTGAACTGACCTGCGGACGGACGGACATGGCGAAACTAAATAATGGTTATTGACTACGGAATCCTAAAAATAAAATATTTCGCGCACTGAATTACTGACCAAGTAGGCGGGGTTAATTTCTTAATTTGCTGTTAAATTTTAAACAATTTTTATAAATGAGCGTTTAATACCTAGGTACCTACCTACTAAGTATTAGAGTAGGTAAATGTGTTGCAGTTAGTATATTGTTCGTTAGGAAGGTAGGTACGTACGAATTAGTACCTATTTTTCTTACGTCTTGTATTTTCTCGCAATTGGGTATTTGACTACTATTCAAATAAATTATGTTTTAGTGATTTTTAAATAGAGGATCTCTAGAGGGTCGTATCTAATATCCACTGATAGTTTTATGTTGAATAACCGTTTTAAACAATCGATTAAAGTAAAAGAGTGCGTCGAACTTTGACGACATCGTCATTTCAGAATTTCAGACAAATCCCATACTTAGGACTCGTTTTGACCTTTGAAAAAGTTCCTGATTTGACTAATTGTCAAATACCCAATTGAGGTGAAAAGTTCTATGTATCACACGATAGCAAAGTTTTTTGTTTCTTGTGCCTTTAAACCCGTCACTACACCCAGGAATTTAAGTTAGAATCCTATTATAAATATTAGGAATTATAGAATCCTTCGCTCGGGATTCAAACTAGGTAGGTACTCGTAACAAAAACGCTATCTTGTTGAACAAATATTTTTTTTTTGCTAAAATCTAAGCTTAGATCAACTAAAATTTGCCTATTGGATAGAAGCAGGCATTAGGTACTTTGCGGAAGTCCATGATAATGAAGGAACTAGAAATTTAATTCGCTATAATCCGCCACAGTAGGTAAATCTGTGTGGTACAGTGCGTATCTTGCACTTGTAGCTTGCGATATTCACCACAACACACAAATCTTCCAAATTATTCTCAACGTAGGACTTACTTACGTTTCACTCCGACATCGGAGCATCTTCAGGAGATGTCGACTCGACAATGCACGATTGTAAAGTGCAAATTTCGAGTTCCTTCATTATAAGATTTGCCTGTTATTTTAACTTGAGTTGTCTTAATATACCTACTATTTCTTTTATGGATAGGTGCCTAGCTACGTGCTTAATTGCCTTTATTTTTATCTAAAAATCTTAACTTTTACGCCACGTTCGCACTGCGAAAAATATTCGCGCGAATTTTATTCTGAAACAGATTTCACATACCTACTCCTACAATTTGTATCAAAGCAGTATACCTAGGTAATTTTTTTTCGCGCGAATTTCGCAAGTGCGTGCACGTCCATATGATTTCTTTTGTTACAGAATTGCGAAAAAAAAATCGCGTGAATATTTTCCGCAGTGCGAACGTAGCCTTAAAGTTAGTCTAAGAGTCTACCTAACTATGTCTTCAATATGAAAGATTATTTATAATATTTGTTGGTTGCCAATTTAATTTTAATTCAATCATAAAATAGCTTCAATATAACTTAGGTGCATAATGATGCGAAATTAAAGTTTCTATGAGTCGTGACTCTGATGATTCTTTTAACTCAGAACTGCAAACTGTTTACTGTACCTATTAAGATTTAAAAAGCTCAAGCTATGATAAAATTCTGTGGACAATATGATCGTATGATACCCCAAACACTTAGCCGAAGTCGAAATCAGGAAATAAGTCTTGAAATCAACGAGTGAATTAAGCCGAAATTAATACCAGTCTTCGTCCGCCGTCGGAAGCAACATGGCTGCCACTATCAGTCCACCCCACTCACCCCCTAACTCACTCCTCGCCCCAACAGAGCTTGCTTTTTTGCGAGCGAGAGAGACTTCTGCTCTGGAATGCTTTCGTTCTAAAATATTTTCTGCCAATTCTTTAACAATAACTAAATTGAACCTTCTGAATAAGAGCTTTAAAGTTCAAATTCAGTTGCAGCGTTAGACCTAGATATGGCATTAGGCAACTATAGAGCTTAGATGAAAAGTGTGAAAAAGTGAAAGAGACGGATAGAGCGCACCGTCTCGGCCGGTCCAAGTTTTCGTGAGTCGTTCGTAGCTTAGGCATTCCTCTGCTCGCACGTATCTGTTTTATTTATGCGCGAAAGAGATGGAGATATTTTTCGCGTTTTCTTTTTTTATTTGGTCTTTATCTTGTGGGGAGAAAAATGGTGCGTTCGGGATGTTTCGGGGTATGAGTGGAGGGAGGGTAACGACCGCGTAGTTGCGTGTAATGTTAGGGGGTGAAATTATACATACACACGGTGTATAGATAATGAATAGTGGTGTAGAATGTTTAATCACGGTTTTTGGAGTACTTAGCCCCAGTGCGGAAATATGAGATAATTATAGGCAAAAATAATTTCCAATTTTGTCGTTGGAAAATTATGAATTGAAATTTTTAATGAAAACCTGATAGCTGTGCTAATGGTTTCAATGAGTTTGGCATTAATTGAAAATTTGGCCGCACTTTAATTTATAATGCGGTTTGCCTAATGGCGAAAAGAATATTAATGAGTTAGGTAGTTAAATTTTTTTAGGACCACTTATTATTGGTCCAGCCATTCGTTAGGTTTTGCGGTCGCCCGTTGTTGGCGAGTAGGATAAATACCAACTTTATATAGGTAGGTACCTACAAAAATATTGTAATTTATAGGTGTAGGTAGTTATATTATCGTAAGATTAAAATATGTATATGCTAATTTATTCCAATGTGTTGAGTTAAAAATAGGAAGGTATACTTACCTAGGTACTTAGGTATAGGTACCTATTATTTTATTACGAAGTTTATAAACTACTAATATTTATGTATTAAAAAACTTGCAGTAGGTAATAGGTATGTATCAATGTTTTGATGGGATGGGATGGGTCTTTATATTTGACATAAAATACTTAGAACTACTTATACAAATACCTTAGATACAAAGGCGGCAGGAGAATTGCACTTTTGGTAACCATCGCCTGAAAGGCTGATTCAGTGTTAGGTGGATGTAGAGCTCTCCACTGATCACAAAAGTTGCTGTCTGCCTGCATGTGGATGGGTCTTCGCTAGATATGGCCGTTCAAAGACGGTTTATTGTTACCAAAAATGAACGATAATTAGAAAAGCTGATTCTTGTACAGTATTAAAGTATGCGCATTATTATGTCGTCCAGTAGCAATCAACGACATAATAATTGCTAATATTTTTTTACAGGAACGCATAGTAAGTACCTATAGCTTATAACTTATTTGAGAAGTGATATCTAGTAAAAGACCCATCCCCATGCGTCAGTTTTTATTCTGTTTACATAGGTAGGTACTGCGCATACTTTAATACTGTACAAGAATCAGCTTTTCTAATTATCGTTCATTTTTGGTAACAATAAACCGTCTTTGAACGGCCATATCTAGCGAAAGACCCATCCACATGCAGGCAGACTGCAACTTGTGTGATCAGTGGAGAGCTCTACATCCACCTGACACTGAATCAGCCTTTCAGGCGAAGGTTACCAAAAGTGCAGTTATCTCTTAGTCTATAACGCTCACAGCAAGTTCGACCAGACAAACCTTTGGTAAGAGGAATGATATTTTAACTAAAATAATTTTTTGTTGCATTTCATCCATGCAATAATTAATATCTACGCTTTTTATATAAAAGTTTTGTGCGATTTTATTTACATACAGGAACGACATTTTGTTCTGTCGAGCTAGTGTGCACGCACTACAATAGGTATACCTACCTACAGACTTTTTGTTCGCCACACCAAAAATGTTTTCTATGTTTTCGCTCCAAAAAGGCGGATCATTCGCGCCAACTCGGCGTGAAACACGAAACTTTAACGAAACGATTAACTTTTTTTTTTTATCTAAGTAAGTATTACAAGTTAGTCCTTGACTGCGATCACACCTGATGGTAGGTATAAGTGATGATGCCACAGGATGATGCAGTCTAAGATGGTAGCGGGCTAACCTGTATGGCAGTTATATTATTTACCCATATACCCCTAATCGGTTTCTCTTTCTACACGGCATCGTACCGGAACGCTAAATCGCTTGGCGGCACGTCTTTGCCGGCAGGGTGGTAACTAGCCATGGCCGGAGCCTCCCACCAGGCCAGACCAACTTAATAATATTAATTGAACCGTTTTACCACAGAGCAGCGAGAAACCGTCAGCATTGGCATTCTTATGTGGTTGACGTCCAATCTACTCGAACGAAAAGGTTTTGCTCTACGTTTCTGGTCCGATCCGCTAATATGTGGAATACCCTTCCAGCGCACGTATTTCCTGCCACGTATAACTTAAGTAGATACCTTCAAGGCAAGTATAGGCACCTAAGTATAGGCATTTTCTAGACTAGCGCGCTTCAATCTAGACCTCATAATTGCTTTATATTGAGCATGATTGTCGTCAAGCGCCAACGACCTCAATTTACCTACCCTTGTCAAACAAAGAATGTGGACCTATTTTACTAACGCCATCTAGTCTGAAAAGCGGGACAGCGCTATGGCGGGGACAAGGACAGGCTTATACAGGTGTGAAGCGTGCTCTACAGGTCAGACGCCCAATTTTTTTCTGTGAAAGGGCCCATCTAGTACCTACATATTATTTCGATGTCAAGCGCAAGCCTATTCTGCAATAAAAAAACCGATAAAGTGCGAGTCAGACTCGCACGCAAAGTGTTCCGTACCACCACACAATATAAATTATTTTAGTAAATACTTAACCGGTTTTTTCACAACACTTTTAGTGTAGTTTTTTCACAAAATATCATCAACAAAAATAGACTAAACAATAAACATACTGAAATAGCTACTAGAGTCACCAAATTCCGCGCGACTTATTGTCCCAGACAATGTCTGTTATGTGACAGATACAATACATCTCAGCACAAAATGTTATTAAGAAGCACCCTAAACCCAATAGGGTTAATCATGCAAGATGCGCATAATTCCTTAACTCGAAAGGGTCAACCGTGAGAATGAGGGGTCAAGGGTCAAAGATACCTGTTCAACGAATATTCATTTCATGTGACCCTTATAAGATAAGGTCAAGACTTCTGACCCTAAACTAATTAGCATAAAAATAAGGTACAAGAGATTTATTTAAAGTAGCTTTGAACGTGAAAAGTATAAACTTATGAGTTTTATGGACTAATTAGTCGTTTAGCTAAGAAATTTAGTATGGTTTACTAAAATACGTGTCCTAATAAGAATTCCTGTTAAAATTTAACTGTACCTAGTTAGCTGAATCTTATCAATCGATCCGGGTTTTTCTAGCTGCAAAAAAAGTTTTTTATTTTGTTAACTATTTAAGAACAACATGTTGTGCCATGCGAGATAAATTTACCGCCATTTGGTAAAGCAACAGTGTAGATAAATAGATGCAACTCTTTATTGCACACATCTTAAAACTGAAACTATAAACAAAAAGGTAAAAAGATAATACAGAACGGTGCAAAGGCTACAACTACCTACTAGAAGTACTAATTAAAGAGAACGAAATAATATACGGTCTAAATTTAAAAAAAGGAAGAGAATATATCAAGTCATGTGTGAACTAAATTTAAGAGACATTCTACGAAACTGCACGAAATTTAATTCATGTATACTTACTTACCTACTTCTCTATTAATAACGACTTCTCATCTCATTCCCCTTTTAAATTATGCAAGTTTTTAAATGCCTCACACAACGGACCAAAATAGACCTTGGATGAGCTTAAAGCGAAAATTTCGTGGGAATTAAAAAATCATCTGCAATTCTAATTAGCAAAATAAGCGAACTTTCTTGTTGACCCCTTTAGAATCTGACCTCACCTGTTCTTTGCATGTTTAATTACTGAGATTAGCATATTTAAAGAATGTCCAGATTTTTTCTCACATCTCGCGAGCTATTTGCATTAGAAAAAGCGTCTTCGCCCCAGAATCTATTTGTTTTGGCTTTGGAGTGCGCAAAACGTTTTAACGATTTTTTGGGGCAGTAACAGTTGCTTGATACTTGTGTGCTATTATTAGAAGGAAAGAAACCTCATTAGTTCCTTTCTTTCCTGATGCTATACAAAAAATTGTAGGTAGGTACAATAGGGATGATGCCATATCGAAAATAAATTATTTCTAACTGATTATTGAATAGAGGGTCCTCTAAAAGACCTAAAATTCACATCCTCGATTAGTTTTAAGTTTGATAACCATTTTAAAATTTAGATTAAAGAAAAAAAGTGCATTGAAATTTTATGACGTCACAACTCACAACTGTGAATTTCATACAACTTCCATACTAGAAGTGCGTTTTGAAGCTTGTTAAAGAGTTGCTGATTTGATTGAGTTGTCTGCATCATCCCTATTGTCAAAACCTATACATACCTATGTAATGTTACAAAATAAATTCTACCGCATGCTAATTTAATATCCATTGCTAATTTAATAATAACTATGTGCAAGAAAACAGAATTTGAAACTTATTGAAATCGTAAAAATGAAGTGTAGGTGCTAAGCACAAAGAAACTGTAACTGTAAAATAATAATAATAGTAGATTATTAACCAAGGGGATAAAGCAGTGTCTTCTGTCGCGGGTGACGATTTAAATCGCGAGCGTAACGAGGGACTCGAAGTTTACTCCCGAGCGTAGCGAGGGTGTTAAAAACTGAAATCACGAGCGAAGCGAGGGATTTAAGACGAGTCCTGAGTGTAGCGAGGGATTTAAGTTCACCCAAGACTAAGACAGCTTTATCACCGAGGAAAATACTCTACTTTTCGTACCATTTGCGAAAAAATTAACACAATAATAATCAAATAAATATTATAAATGCGAAAGTTTGGATGGATGTATGGATGGATGTTTGTTACTCAATCACGCCCCAACGGCTGAACGGATCTGGATGAAATTTGGCACAGAGATAGATTATAGTCTGGAATAACACATAGGCTACTTTTTATCCCGGAAAATTAAGGAGTTCCCGCGGGAAACGAAAAACCTCGATCCACGCGGACGAAGTCGCGGGCATCAGCTAGTATGTCATAAGTTTTTAAATAATTTTCCTTGGATTTTGTTGGAAGCAAATTATTTATAATTGCGGCAGCATTTGCACTGATGGAATCCGACAATTCACTGTCACTGTTGCTTTGATTTAACATCGTAACGTATTTTTAGAACATTAACATAATAATAAATTAAAATAAACTTAACGTTTATGTATTTGAAGAAAACAAAAACGCGGCAAATTCCTAGACTAATATTTTTTTGTCGGAAAAGCAAAGGCATCAAGCTCATACGGCCTCGTCGGTTTTCGTCATTTTATTTAATAATCATAACTGCATAATCTTCTTTTTATATGTCTGTGCTGCATAATAAATGCGTATTCCTTTTTCAAAAAGATGTATAATGCTTTATATACAAACTCAATGGTGTAAACACAGATGTAGTTCAGTAAGTATAAATTTCGGTAAGTAAGTATTCCAAAAAATCACATTCTCGCCCTAGAGGATGAATGAATTTCAGTACAATTTTCTTTCCCTGTTTTTAACAGATTAAAAATGACTATTGTTATGTTCGCTTTTTGTGGCATAGAATGTCACTTTTTTGAGCAAGTGGTACGAAAAAGTTATTTTATTTTATTATGCTTATAAGAAGAGTGCGTTGGATGAGGATTTCATGTCGATTTTCAGTCACCTTATGCTACGTATTTTAGGCTAATTTTTTAAGAAAATTTTCTATCCAAGAGTTACGGAAGTTGTCGTCGAGTCAAAGTTGAGGAGTAGATTTTTATGCTACCTACGCCTTGCTTCTTAGGTAAGTACCTAACTATAATTTTTTTAGTTCCCCACCTACTGCAGTTTACCTTCTCAGTCGTATCTAAGATTTGGGACCCTGAGACGGTTCATACTCGATGCGGACTGTGCCGCTGGTTTTTTAGTGAGTAGGTATTCTGGAGTGAGCCCCACATAACCGCTTATTGCGGAAGAAAGCATTTTTCCAGCCATAAAAAAAAGGTAGAATTAGTAACTCTGTGCGATTATTTTATTTCTGACCGGTCTAATAGAATGCCATTTCCCAAAGCGCCAAATGTAATCAATAAACTAAATTGAGGCCGTTTCAAACTGGATAAATATATGCTGATAAAACTATATGTGACATGATTAAAAACTATTTCTCTACATACCTACGTCATCCATTCAATCAATACGAACCTAATATTATTTTTTCTATACACGAATTTATAGGAAATTCGGGTACCTATAGTATCAATTTATTAGTTTTGACAACCTCCCCGGCACAGGGTTGAGCGCTGTTGTCTTAACGTGGCAGGTCCCGGGTTCAATCCCCGGCAGGGTCAATATGGAAATTTATAATTTCTGAATTTTCTCTGGTCTGTTCTGCTGGGAAGCTTCGGCCGTGGCTAGTTACCACCCTACCGGCAAAGACATATCGCTAACGACGGTACGATGCCGTGTAGAAACCCACTAGTGGTAGGTATGGTTTTTATTAAAACTGTCACACCCTCAGGTTAGCACGCTACCATCTTAGACTGCATCATCACTTAAGATCATGTGAGATCGCAGTCAAGGACTTCGTCCGCGTGGATCGAGATTATTGCAGATTCCCGCGGAAACTCTTAAATTTTCCTGGATAAAAAGTAGCCCCGACACATAAACTATACCAAAAATCATCAAAAACGGTTGAACAGATAGGCCGTGAAAGCGTAGCAGACAGACAGACAGACACTTATAATATTAGTATGGATTGCAAATGTGACCACCAGCTTAAACCGTGTGTGGTTTCGCCTGTTGAATCGCAATCATCGCAAATTGAATAATGAAAGAAAGTGATGTCCTATCCTGTGGAGTGTTTTCGTCGTTACAGAATGGTAAAGCAGTTTGAATAGAACATCAAGAAGCATAAAAATAACCCTTGGCTCTACCTGGATATAATGAATGATGAATGGATGAATAAATACTTAGTTATTTCTATTTATTTAATTATTATAAGTAGACACGTTTTTGTCGATATAAATTACTAGCTGATGTCTGCGACTTCATCCGCGGGGATAGAGGTTTTTTGGTTTCCGCAGGAACTCTAATAAAAATTAGCCTATGTGTTATTCCAGACTAAAATCTATCTCTGTGCCAAATTTCATTCAGATCCATTCAGCCGTTCTGGCTTGATGGAGTTACAAACATCCATCCATCCATCCATACATCCATCCATCCAAACTTTCGCATATATTATTAGTATAGATGTCGAGACAGACAGGAAAACCGGTATAAACCTATAGCCTTTTCTGTATCTTGGTATAGGCTGTGATATGTTGGTATACTAGCTCGGTATGATAGGAACTAGAGATGTGAAACCGAGCGCTTCACCCGCCTCGACTTGAAGTGATCGACTCGATATTGACACCGACCTCGATCGGTAAACAAGATCGTAACCCACTGAACCCGATGCACGCAAAACGAAGACCAACACTTTCCGAACGCGATGATTCTCCATTCAATATTCCGATTTGAAAAAAGAACTTGTAGTGACGTGACCTTGCTTTTCCTCAGTTCGTTTTTCGTAGAGCACGCAGGCGCGGTAGGGTCCGGATCAATGCCGAAAAACGGGGGTCCTATCCCCTGGCGTCCCACACAAAGTAAAGCTCGCGGCATCTGAAGGGTTAGCTTCGCCGGTTGCTAGGCTACCGCGCCTTCGTTTGGGTCGATAATGCCGCGCGATATAATTTTCTTTAATAGGCTTAGGTGGGACCCTAATGGGCGTCGTTGGCATCGGATATCTTTTTTAGGACGGGCTTGGGAGTTGGGCGGTCGGAATGATTTCCTATATCAACGGGTAAACGGTAAACGTTAATTGAGAACAAAATTCTCCACGTTACATTAAGAGCGTTTTTTTGCAAAATTCTCTTCTATAGGTAGATAATACTTAGGTATGTAGACAAAATGTACATACAAGTGCATTTTACGAAAAGAATAGGAACAACTGCTACAGTAACACTGAGTAACCTATGCAGTCTGCAACTTACCTATTAAGCAAAGTACCTAATACATATTGTTATTTCTTTGCCAACAGGGAGCATGTCCGGGTCGTCTTTGCGAAAATCAATCTTTTTTAACCAAGAAGAAGACTAGAAGAAAAAATTTCAATAAAATAACGAGACCAGAAACTCGAGGAAAAAAGAAAAATTAAAAAGAAAAAGAAGACTACAGAAAAAGAGGCATAAAAGAAGTGGTTTTTAATAGGAAATTACTGAATAAGCTAAATTTATTGAACTTGAAAGCATCTTCTTTTTTTCCAAACTAAACTGTTTTGTTTGTTGTAGGTATACTAATTTAGATAAATAAAACGAAAATATTTCCATTCCCGTTTTTCAAGGTTAATTACACCCAATTCAGGTTTGAATTTATTTTAAAGTAACATGCTTTAATTAACATTTCAATAATTTAATTTTAATCAGGACTCCAGATATTTTTGTTCGAACAATATTTTAACCTATCTGCACAGAATATAGACAGTGAAATATTAAAGGTAATCTATTGAATATTTTATAAATTCTATGCATATGACAACAGTCCTGGGATTCAAAAATGTATATTGGAAATAGTATGCTGGATAGTAGGTACCTATAGACACCATAATGAAGAGCCAAAAACAAAACATTATCCACGCCTTTTCAACTTTTTTTTTAGTTTAACATACCTACTTAAAAATTAGTAGAAACATACTGAAATACTGAAGTGGACCGCGATTACGTGTATAAGTTGTACGCTTAGGTATGGCATACCTATTTGTAGCTATCCAAATACTACACAATCACAGAAATCAGAATCCAGAATATTTATTGAAGTTGCAAAGATGCGGTTCAAAATAGACGCCGTCGCGTCGCCGCCCAAATGACTAGTAAAACATGAGTAAGTAGGTAATTGTTATAGTAAAAAACACACGTATTTGAATTTACGGTCTTTTACCGTTGTACAAGCGTTGTATGTACGTACGGTTGTGCAAGCTTGGATAGGGCAGTGATGACAGTTGAAGCTGAAAATTCGCAGAGTAGAGACCGCGTGCAAGAAAGTGTACACTATTACGATGGCGCTAATTACTTCAACGGACAATGTTGATTGTAGGTAGGTAGGTAGGTACTAATAGAACAAAAAAATTACACGATTACATCAACTGAGAAAGTTTGGTAGGTTGGTAATTACGAATTACATGAATAGAGAAAGTTTCGTAGGTAAGTAGGTACAATTCGATGCAATCCTTTCGGCGGCTGAGAAAAACGCTCAGTAGGCAATCGGTTAATGAAGGTTTCACGTTTGGTTTTAGAAGAAGAAAATAAAATAAGTTCTCTCAGTGCGTTCACAGCTCATTTCTCAGCAGCCAAAAAAGATAAAAACACTCTATAAAAAGTACATTTTAACAGCTAGCTTTTGCAATATTTAGCTAATTTTATGTTCCCTTGCTGAAATGCAGTAGGTATAGGTAGGTATACGGTAGTTCCTCTTATACTATATTGAAATTCTCACACGTTAGACGAAAATGATCAGTCCCATTCACTCAAAGCCTGTTTGTACGCACTAATCAAAGACAGGGAAAGCGTCCTTGACCCAGCTTAATACACAAATGCCTATAGGATGCCGCCGATAGCGAGAGTGCTATTTGGCTGGATGGACGCCGCCATATAATATGCTTATGGGCTACCGGGCTTAGACGTTACCACAACCATAGTATAGTTGATATGCAAACAGTAACTAGGGTGTAAGCTGTTAACTATTAACCAACACCTACCTGCAAGTTTACGTTCAAGAAATGAGTAAATTTACATTGAGATTTTTGACACCTTTATAGATATAATGCGCTTGTTTAGTGGCAATAAAACTTTTTCAAAGTCTAGACAGTTAGGTACTAGCTTGTACTGTCAATTTCTGCAGGTCTTTCAATTTGAAAGTAAGACATTACAGTTTTCGAAAATTTGAGCCACATTAATAACTTCTATCAGTTAAATTGGGTACATTTTATTTAGTTTATGTATACCTAGGCCTACTTTTACGAGCGCTTATAAACTGTTAAGTCTGTAATGACTCTACTCTCTAAAACAAGTTTTGTAGAATGACTTCGACAAACTACTCAATTCGTTCGACTCAGGTCAACTCGTGAAAACACGGCTTTACTCTTATTTTTATGCCAACAGATTTTCCGACCTATTCGGAAAACAGAATCCGGCAAAAAACTCATCACTTAGGCATTATATTTACGCGAGATCGACAGAGACAGGTAATAACAGTTCAATGTACGAAATTCTTCGTGGTTCGCGTCCGGACTTTAGTTACCACCCTACCGGCAAAGACGTGCCGCCAAGCGATTTAGCGTTCCAGTACGATGCCGTGTAGAAACCGATTAGGGGTATGGGTTTAATATAACTGCCATGCCCCTAACAGGTTAGCCCGCTACCATTTTAGACTGCATCATCACTTACCATCAGGTGAAATCGCAGTCAAGGGCTAACTTGGAGTGGATAAAAAAAAAGCCAACAAAAATTCTGCAGATTTTTTCCTAGCATATACTTTGACATTTTCTCGACTAGGTATTATAATGGTGCAGTTACATCAGTCAAAGTTCGCACAAGGAAACATTTCGCAGTGTTTTTGTGTCCAAGGACTCGAGATGAAAATGTTCGTGCACAAAATAAATCTGCACACGATTATGGTGAAATGGCGCCATAAGGGAAGACCTAATTGTCTGAAGAAGATTGATAAATAGTTATTTAATCTTTAATCTCCAACCTCGACAAAATTAATTCCATAGACGAGTTGATTTTGATGATGCATTCGGTCTGTAGCCAAACCTCAAGTCTAACTTGCCTCCATGCTCCATTACCCGAATGTTAATAGATAGTAAGCTAGTAAACGTTACACACGAGTGACACGACGATCTTATAACACCTGTTGCAGCGTAAACCTACAACTCCTATTAGACACGAACTCCCACCCAAACTGTGTTGAACTTGGTCTTAGGAGGTCCACAATTGGGTATTTGACAACTAGTCAAACCAGCAACTTTTTATTCAAACGTCAATACGCGTATGGGATTTTGTATGAAATCTTGAATAATTGTGACGTCACCAAAGTTCGACGCACTTTTTTTACTTTAATCGATAATTTAAAATGGTTATTCAACATAAAACTAACAGGGGACGTGGAAATTACGACTTTTGGGAGATCCTCTGTTTAATAATCACTAAAAAATAATTTATTTGACTAGTTGGTAGGTACATAGTCAAATACCCAATTTTATTGAAATGGATACCCACAAATATTTGAACTGATCTGGTCAAATAGGATGCTATAACTGAGGTTAATACAATACAAAACTGATTTGGTATTATGTCGTGGCTAGTTACCATCAAACCAGGCTATAGACATATTGCTTTGGAGGGTTAACTTTTCGTCGAGTAAAAAATGTAAGTGCATAAGATCTCACCTGGAATATAGAAAAGTGAATAAATAAAAGATTTTTTATTTATATACTAGCTAATTACCGCGAATGGATGTATGGATGTTTGTTACTCAATCACGCCCCAACGGCTGAACGGATCTGGATGAACCGAGATAGATTATAGTATGGAATAACACATCTCTATACTTTTTATCCCGGAAAATTAAAGAGTTCTCGCGGGAGCCGAAAAACCTCAATCCACGCGGAGGAAGTCGCAGGCATTAGTTAACTAGTTTCTCATAGTTTCAGTATCGCTTCAATGAGCATTCTCAAATTGTTCTATGTATACAGACCAGTTATAATTGAATAGCGATGTAGTGACACAATCTTAGGAAAGCACCTGTTGCTGCAACCTGTAGTAACTAGTAGTTACTCAACCGGCTCCGATGTATAGTGACCAACCGAGCCTTCCGAGTGGCTTCGACCGCGAATTATCGAGTTAAGGTCTGTTACTAGGTATCTATGTATGAGCTTAGCCGTTTACATTATCGTTTACACGAGGCAGTGAAAGTGAATGGTTAACTGGCTAAACTATATGGCTAGGCGTATAATATACTACAAGAGAACACAGATTAGAGATTTTAGGGTTGAGTAGTGGTCTAAGTTCATTGCAATTCTTTCTCCTTTGATCTCAGCAAGCTCCCATAATAGTTAAATTGATAATCAGAGCTAGTTAATTATTTTGCATTCTAGAAGGTTCTAGGGTGAAAAAAATACGTTTCTCACGATCACGGTAGTATTATGCGTCATATTATAAAAGTTCGCAAGACATATTTTTTGTCCATACCTACTGAGTTGTCGCCCTTAGATGGTGTCGTCGTTAGGACTGTTGTTTGTTTAAGTAGATCAGGATTTAAAACGATTTTTAAACGGATGACTGATAAATTTTGGGGTCCCGCAATAGAAAGTGCAATGTCAGTAGACTTGAGGTGGACAGGACACTCCAAACAAGTTACATGGAGCATGACCATGGAAATACCTAATCTGCAAGAGAACTACAATGTTATTCAAAGGAACTTGAAATTTAATTTGCTATAATCCGCAACAATAGGCAAATATATGTGGTACAGTGTATATTGCACTTGCAGCTTGCAATATTCACCACACCACATAAATCTTCCAAATTATTCTCACTCCGACACCGGAGCATCTTCACTACAATGTACCTACATTTTCGTATTTACTCTGGCACAGGTTCGATGATTTTGAATATTATTTTAGTTTGTGGTTAAACTAGTGAAAGTGATATGACCGAGTTATTAGCTCTAAATAATGCCAATAGGTATAGGGTCGTAAGGTTGGTAAAAAGGGTACGTAATGGACTGAAGGCAAACGTTAGAGTATTATAATCTGTAGACTTTGTAAGTATTTATTATCTTCTCTTTAATTAAAACTCAGATTGCGTTTAATACAAAAAATTAAATAAGGAATAGATAAATTAAGAAAAAACGATTACTGATAATATTTACAAAAAAAACCCGCCGTCCAAGTGATCGTTAATGGGCATGGTGCAAAACACTTTGTATGAATATTTTTTGATATTTATCGCTAAAAATACACTTAACTTAGTGGTTGACTGTAATTCAGTTCAAATGAAAAATGTAATTCACTTATTATGTAAAAAAAAGGAACTGATAAAAGTTCATGTACCTAATAAATTAAAACATTTAATTTCAGGAAAGTTTTTTTAACTTTGTAATCATTTGACTATATTATTTGACTATATTCTACACTTACCTACTTATTAGGTAGGTACATACAATATTCGATGCTGGAATATTTTGTTTATTTAAATGTGTTTGCTGACGCTATGCATTTTAGACTGAACATTCTAGTGCAGACCAATACGTATTGATAATAATCGCCTAAATCACGGAGCATCAGCAATCATACGTTCATTGTGAATGAGACACATTGCGTTATTGATATAGTTGCTCTGGTATAGGTTAGAACAAAATGCGTAATGTACATTGTGTAGCTGTTATTTCTCGACGAAAAGTTCGATGAGAATATCATAATGAAACAGTAGGCTTCATTGAGTAATTTCCTAAAGCTAATTGCTGTCATATTACGGTTCGGAAACTTATTAATTACCACATACCATAACCAAATATAACTGAATAGGCCTTTGGATTAATATTGTATGTAACAAACATTTTAAAGTAAGTTTCATGATATTACCTACCTAATATAATCGCAACGACATTAATATATATATAGCTGCTCGTGCTGATTGACTGATTGATCACCTCTCCTGGACAATTTGGTATGAACTTTTTTTTTTTCACTTATCGTTTCGTATAGAAAACAAAAATTCATCCGGAGGAAAAATACGGAGAGAGCTGATGATTGAGGATTTCGAAGACGGATGAAGAGCACCAGCCAGGTTATCGAAGATAGGTGGGGGGTGCTCGACCAAATGTCACTCGAAACTTCATCCAATTGACAGTTAGCTGAAAAAAATTTCAAAATGGCGGATTTAAGATGGCCGCCATACAAATTTCGACGGTGTCTATCTCGGAGAGTATAAAAGATGGAAGAGTGGTTTCTTGGCAAAAGATGATCAGGACATGAGGGTCTACTTGATGAACAGGAAAAAAATTCAAGATGGCGGAATTTATTTTTCCATAGAAAAGGGTATTGAAGATAGGTGGGGGGTGCTCGACCAAATGTCACTCGAAACTTCATCCGATTGACAGTGAGCTGAAAAAAATTTCAAAATGGCGGATTTAAGATGGCCGCCATACAAATTTCGACGGTGTCTATCTCGGAGAGTATAAAAGATGGAAGAGTGGTTTCTTGGCAAAAGATGATCAGGACATGAGGGTCTACTTGATGAACAGGAAAACAATTCAAGATGGCGGAATTTATTTTTCCATAGAAAATGTATGGCGAATATTGCTATGCAAGACTTTGATGCGGTTCCTTTTCAAAATTTGTTTTTATGGAAGAAATCTCATTTTGACGAATGGTTCGGAGAAAAAAATATGGAGAGAGATGATGATCGAAGGTTCGGATGATGGGTGAGGAGCACGGTCAGGGTATTAAAGATAGGTACCTACTTAGGGGCTGCTCAAACAAAAAGGGAGGGGCGGGGGGTTGGTGGTCTTTGTTTTATGTTTTTCCTTTATGAAATTTTCTTTTACGTCGGACGCTTGGCGTGCTGGCGCTTCCACTGTGCTCACTAGCATAGCAGTGTGTTGTTCAGATCAGAACACGTAGACAGTAAACCAGCTGCCCGATTATGTAAGAATTGTCGATCAAATCGTAAAAGTTCGGCGTCAAAGTAAAATAAACCATAACAGCATAAAATTATAGCTCAATTTCGTTTTTCGAAATTGAGCTCTAATTTAATGCTGTTATGGTTTATTTTACTTTGACGCCGAGCTTTGACGATTTGTTCGGCCATTCTTACATAATCGGGGGGCAGGATAGTAGGACAGCGAGTAAGTAGACAGTGGACCGCGCGGTCCATTACGCGGTCCGCTTCAGCGGGCCGCGCAGCCACGCGCCATACTAGTTATTGTATAAAAGTGGGCGCACATGGCCAAATAAGAGATTTTAGCCTAGACGCGTCTAGTTGAATCTAAGCTTCTATGTAGAAATGGGTAGGTTATAGTGAAGGTAAATTGCTGGTAACTATCTCTAGAGAACCTTTGTAGTTGCAGTAGTCATTTGACGACCTCACTGGCGCAGTTTTGAGCGCTGTGGTCTTAGTGATAGGTCTCGGGTTCGATTATTTTTCGATGGTCTGGTCTGGTTCTTCGGCTATGGTTAGATACCCTACCATAAATACGTGCAGCCAATAGATTTATTAATTTATAAGGGTTGTGTGTTTAATACAACTTTTGTACCTCTACTATCACAAGCTGTACTAATAAATAATTGATTTCACACACACACTCACTCAGATTTGTCTTACAGTACTAATTGATTCTAGGTTGCCTGGTAAAGATCATTTTAGTGTCACCTTTAGTTTGTACTTCTAGTATATATTATTATCGTTTGTAACTGTTCTTTTGCAATAAAGTTGTTCAATAATAATAAGAAAAAGTTTAATAATTAAAAAAAGAGCAACTGCTGAGTTTCTTGCCGGCTCTTCTCAGCAGAACGTGCGTTTTCCGAACCGATGGTAGAGTCAAAATATGACGTAACATAAGAGACACCATGTATGTCCTACATGTTTTAAATAACTAAATTGAAACAAATTGAAACAAATTAATATCTAAGTAGGTATAATCACTTACTATCATGTGGGATTGCAGTTAACTTGTAATAAAAAAAGCCTAATTACATTTACCCAATATAGGCGGGTGAGTCGTTAGAAAAATGGGCGTTTTCCACGCTAATATAATTTCCCAATGCGTCATCAATCACCCGGAGGGGCGAGTTAAGTCGACACATGTAAATTTTAGGCAGAGTTATACGTTACGCAACTCTGTTTGTAAAGGCCCATCAGAAATAAGCTTAGAATTATAAGTACGAGGTATATTTAAAAGATTCGATCTTTATTATTTCCAAAAATGATAATTGATAGGCTAATCTAATCAATCAGTAAAATATGGAATAAAAAAAATATTATTATATAAACCTTAAAATAACGGCATTAAAGTTTAATTACGAATGTAGTATATTTATATTTAAGACCTTTTGTCTTCGTAACAACGCGAGGTGTCGGTGACGGTGTCGGTGACGCGAATCCTCAAGTTTACCCCCTACAAAAAACCCAAAAAGTGCTCAACGCGGCTAAAGAAGTCTTCACTTAAAAATGTCTTGCTTATTATCTTAACCCCAACATAACTTTTTTAACTATTTATTAAGAAAGTGTCTATATATTGAAACATAATAATTATACCTATTCAATGCAAACTCAAAATCCTATGAATGAAATTATGCAGGTACCTATAGTTAAACTGTATTGTAGCCTATACCCTTAAAGCTCTTGCCATTTTTAACTGTAACGGCTGCCTAGTATTCCGCTTTAAAGCCTCCAATTCCGTTAGGTTTATCTACTCATGTGCTCCAAACACTTCATTTAGCGATATTCTTAGCAAAAACTGCTGAAAAAAAGCGAGCGTCAATTAGCGAGAAAGCGCGGGTAGGTAGGTATACAGCGGGTTAGGTCAAATAATCGGCGGCTCATTTGCCACCCGGGCCCGCTCTCCCCGTGTTTACTACTCATTAAGCCTGAAGATCCTCTGTTATAGATGTTTGTTTTGTATCTGTATGCCTAAGGGTGGGTTGGGGTCGGTTTTTTATTGCTTAGTGATGTGGGTGTCGACAATATGCTTGCCTGCTTTTTAAATTTAGCTTTTTGCTCAAAGAAATTAGGATTCTTGGCTAGTACTGTCATGATTTTTAAAAAAAGAATGTTGAATAATTTGTATAGGATCAGATAAATTTCAATACACAGTATTTAAAGAATAATTATTTATTAGTGTGGCAATATTAAGAAGCTGGTCACACCAAATACCGAACGGAATGGTAGGGGACGTGGGTGGAGATGCGTGGTGGGGCCGATAGGTACGGCCTCTCAAAATTAGGAAACTACGAGGCAGATCATCGGAGCGCTAACTAGAAGAAACACCTCTACAAAGTAAGGTTTTTAATATCTCAGAAGTGTTCAACCTAATACCCACAAAGTGGTCTGAAAGTGACGTGAAAAAAATCCAGGTAAGTTGTTATAAAAATATCTCTGATAATAAGTGTTTTATATTATTAAAATTACGGCTTTTGCAGAGTCAATCCTTGTGTGTGCTTTTAACAATGCCTTTTGTAAGGTTTAGGTATTATTATTTCTTTGAGTGAATTGTCATTGAGCGATCATTAATGCGGGGTGTGAACTTTATAATCGTGTAAAATCGTAAATTTAAAGCTAAATTAGTGTGGAATTTGTTATTCAATATTATTTGATTTGTTAAATAATTAGTTTCATCTACGTAAGGTTCCCACATTTACTTTTATTGAGTACCCACATTTTTTTTCTTTTTCTTGAAAGCCTTACACAAGATGGCAACAGGCTTTATATCCGCTATTAAAAGCAAAAGGGGAATTCATAGTTTCGATTTTAAATATTTGAGTCTATTTTAACTGAGAACTCATATATAAATCAAACAGTTGAAAACATTAGGTGTTTCTCTTTTATTCAATAATAATAATTTATTTCACTACATGATAAATATGGTATACTTATAGTAAATCTTGTAGTAATCTAAAATTTGAATGTTTCCTTATGTTCACCTAGTATGACCCTTGAACAAAGTTCTGGATGATCGCTGCCATATTGTTATTTTTGTACCACCCACATTAATTTTTTAATTTCACAAGCTTAAATTTTACACAAAGTTGATTCAAAATCTTACTTTGCTAGTTTAAATAAGTTTTAAAAAACAAGCACAGGATTTTTGTATGATTTGTTAGAAGTCGGACTTTGTGTTCAAATATACTATAGTTAAAATTAAACTTTGCAATTTATAACTACGTGTTCACATTTTTCTTTTTTTATTGTTTATGTAATAGACGTTTCACTAAAGGAGGTTACATATATTTAAAGTGATGAGTTAAATGAATATTGTTTTTTACATCAGTGTGTTTGATTATTTAGTAATTATTTATTTATTGGTTCTAAGTGATGTAATGGTTACATGGACCTATAAATGTTATGGGTCTATGGATGATTGTAAAACGTGAGCGTGCGTTTTTTTTTGATGAAGAGATATTTGGTGGACATGAGCGTGTGTCGTGATGGTAATAAAACGTGAGCGTGCGTTTTATTTGAGTTATTTGGCAGACATGAGCGTGTGTCGTGATGGTAATAAAACGTGAGCGTGCGTTTTATTTGAGTTATTTGGCAGACATGAGCGTGTGTCGTGATGGTAATAAAACGTGAGCGTGCGTTTTATTTGAGTTATTTGGCAGACATGAGCGTGTGTCGTGATGGTAATAAAACGTGAGCGTGCGTTTTATTTGAGTTGAGATGTATGATAGACACGAGGGTGTGTCGCGATGGATATAAAACGTGAGCGTGCGTTTTATTTGAGTTGAGATGTATGATAGACGCGAGCGTGTGTCTCGATGGATATAAAACGCGAGCGTGCGTTTTATTTGAGATCGCGTAGACATGTGCGCGTATTGCGTAATTGATTACATGTGAGCATGCATTTTAACTGAATAAAGTTTTTTTTTTTTAGATATTTGATGCGAGAGTGTTATGTTGTCAATAAAACGTAAGCGTGCGTTTTATTAGAGTTGAGATGTTTGCTAAGGCACTACTGTGTGTCATGGTGGTAAATAATGTAACATGCGTTGCTTAAAATGACATGACCAGTAACTGCCCTCCGATTCGGGACGATGTGCAGGATTTCCGTTTTTACAGTAAGGTTTCAAAATTAAAACCGAAATTTTCTATGGATTTATTATTCCGAATAAGGTCAAGGTTAAAATGTCAAAAAAAAAAAAAACAATATGTTTATTGTTAAAATCTTGAGCGTCCGTTTTCCTCTTTAAGCACTACTCCATTTTGACGTTCCGTTTTATCCATGCCTAATAATAATCTTGTAACCCTACATGAATACCATTTAAGTACCTTAGTCACTATATTATGAGTGATTTATTTTTGATAATTGAATAGTAATGAAAAGGAAATGTATGTTTTGTTTATAATCTTTTTGTTAGTTGACAAGCCTCAATGAAATGTGAAATTGATCGAACAAAGCATTTTCAAATAACCACTGCGTTTAAAGGAACGTAACGCCCTCTGGCATTGCATCTGTCTGCCATCTGTTGCCGAATAGTTGAAAAGAAGAACAACAACTAGCGCCATCTAGTCTGGGAAAGCAGGTTTTGGTGATTTTTTTTTTTAATTTTTTTTTTTTCTCAGTTTTCAGAGCCTTCAGACTCCTGAAACTTTTTATCTGAAAACTATAAAATATAACAATTACAATAATAAAGAAATCCTTGTTGCACATTGATTTTGGATATCTAGGCAAGCTCCCATAGATGCACTGGTCAAGTCCTTTTGAAAATGAAAATGAAAATGAAAATGATTTATTTCATGTAGGACCACTAGTGTCACTTATGATAAGTTGTAAGAATCTACCACCGGTTCGGAAAGCTGATTCTACTGAGAAGAACCGGCAGAGAGACAGTTTTAGTTACACAGAAGTGTTTCATGACGGTGACACAAAGTGATCGTGGGTCATGGTAGCGATATAACAAGTGAGCGCGTTATATTACTGATGATAATAAAATATGCGAGTATGCGTTAAGATGTTTATAGTATTTTATATATAGACATGTTAAATAAGATGAAAGTAAATCGCGATGGACTAAAAAGCGGTCGAACGTACTATGATAGTGAATTGTGATTTATTTGCCTGTATTGTAAAGTTATAAAATTAATGATTTATGAATTTGAAAAGAGAAAATTTCGTTTAATTTATGAATGTCAGAGTTAATGAAACGTATCTTTTGAATGAGTGTCACTAGCAGTGTGTTGATATAGACTGTATTGCTGAGATAAATAAAATCAATAGAGTTTTTAGTCAATAATTGTTGTATATTTGGAAACAAAGAATGAAATATTTTTGTATTGTTATAAAATTGTATTCTTAATACGAAAATTGTGAAGTAAGCGATGAGGGACTAAATAGTTTTTTTTTTTTTTTTCATATTACAGATCATGTCTAGTTCACGCGGTCTTCGTGTAGTGGCTAAAAGGAAAAGAATTATTAGCGTTTCTTCATCCGACGATGATGATTATTCAATGCCGATTCGTCGAAAAAACGACGAAAATGATTTAGCTGAAGAAAGTGAAGGAAGTTCCTCCAAGCGCTATTGCTCGTCCAAAGGTTTGATTAATTTAACAGAGTTGATAAGTGTATTAGATACGAAAAATAAATCATCGATTACCTCCCAGCAAATGCTAAATGCTTTGCCAGAATTTGATCCGAGTAATCAAGCTCAAAACGTAGAGAAATGGTTGCATAAAGTAAATGAATACGCACGAATATATAATTGGGATGATCGCCAGACTTCACACTATGCGACGCAAAAATTAATGGGAACAGCGAAAAAGTGGTTTTATTCTCTACCTAGTTTAGATTTTTCTTGGAATGAGTGGCAAGTGAAACTAAGGCGGGCCTTTCCAATAGAGGACAACTTTGCACATTTATTGGAAGAAATGTTTGCTAGAAAAACTAAACCTGATGAGAGCTTACGAATTTATTTTTATGATAAACTATTGCTATTAAATAGATGCGAAATAACTGGAAAAAAAGCAGTAGATTGTTTAATTCATGGGATCGCAGATGTGTCATTGCGAAATAGCGCGCAAGCACTTAAGTGTGAAGACCCAGAGGACTTACTGAAACATCTGGTGGTACAACAACCGCAGTCCTATCAGATATCCCAGACGCAAAAGAAAAGATTTTTCAAAGCAATTCGTTGTTTTAAATGTGGAAAGGAGGGACATACCGCGAATAATTGTTTCACTATAAAAAAGGAAACAGTATTTAAGGCAAAATGTTTTAATTGTAATGAAGAGGGCCATCGTTTTGCAAATTGTCCTAAAGTTTTACTAAAGTGCAGCCTTTGCAACAAATATGGCCATAGTATCAACAATTGCAATCGATGTTCCTCTTCAAATCAAGACAATGTAAAAACTAAAAGAGTCCTGAACATTGATTCTGATAATAATGTTAATGATAAATATAATAAGGAAGTTCAAGTTAATAATAAAAAAATTAAAGCTTACATTGATTTTGGTAGTGATTGTTCCCTTATGCAACGAAGCGAAGCGAATAATTTAAAATTACCCAGAGATATAGAAAACTTGCCATTAATTAAAGGGTTTGGTAATAATCATGTGTTACCACTTTTTAGGTCTCGAATAAATATCAATATAGATAGTGTTGAAGCTGAAATTTCAGTTTATGTAGTTGATGATTGGTTTTTATATTTTCCTCTATTGATAGGACAAAATTTCACAGAATCTGCAAATATTGTAGTGATAAAAGACGATAAAAAACTATTTTTTTATAATCAACCTACAGTTGACACAGAATTTTCGTCAGTCGGACTGATGACAACTGAATCGATTGAATTAAATAAAATTCATTTATTATCCGTAGAAAGTAATCCAGATTTTACTGGAGATGTCTATGTGGAAGGTCAATCAAGAAATGAGCCAGGCAAAGAATTCTATGTACATCAAGGAGTTTACAGCCTGGAAAAGGGTAAAGGGCACATCCTTGTGTCTAATATTTCAGGCAAACCTTTCACATTGGAAAGCAAGATACTAACTAGGGCTATTCCTATAACAGAGCCTAATGTACTTAACATTAAGCGAATAAAAAATGTATCGATCGATAATTTATCATTAATTCAAAAGGAAGATATAAAGGTAGGCCATGATGTTGATGAAATCACTTTTAACAAATTACATAATTTATTACAAAATTATCGTGATTGCTTTGCTATGACTTTAGATGAAATAGGATGCATTCCTCCTGAGTTTGAGATGAAAATTGAACTTAATGATGCTAAACCCGTTGTCTATAGACCATATAGATTATCCCATATGGAAAGGGCAAAAGTTAGAGAAATGATAAATGAATTGGTAGAAAATAATATTATTCGCGAATCGAATTCTGACTACGCTAGTCCTATTCTAATGGTAAAAAAGAAAACAGGAGAACAAAGACTATGTGTAGATTTCAGAGCATTGAACGCTAAAACAGTAAAAGACAGATATCCACTTCCCTTGATAGAAGATCAGGTAACAAATCTGAGTGGTAATAAGTATTTTACAACTTTAGACATGGCGTCAGGCTACTATCAAGTTCCACTTTCTGAAGAAAGTAAGCGTCTGACAGCTTTTGTAACACCTGATGGGCACTATGAATTTAATCGAATGCCTTTTGGGCTTGCAAATGCTCCCGCAGTATTCCAAAAAGCAATTAATAAAATTTTAGGCTCTAGACGATTCGACTCAGTTCTGGCTTATATGGATGACTTGCTCATACCAACAAAATCAGTGGATGATGGATTTGTAAAATTGGAAGAAGTTTTGAAATTATGTCGAGAATATGGGTTAACCTTAAAGCTTTCTAAGTGTTACTTCTTCTCTACAAGTATTGAATATTTAGGCTATGATGTATCAGCAGAAGGCATAAAGCCGAGTGAAAGGAAAATTGCAGCAATAAAAAAATTTCCAAATCCAAGAAATGTCCACGAATTGCGGCAATTCTTAGAGTTAGCAAGTTATTTCAGGAAGTTTGTCAAAGGATTCGGAGAAATAGCTCGTCCATTGACAAACTTATTGAAAAAGAATGTGAACTGGTGTTGGACGGATATTGAGTCAAAGGCAGTATTGACATTGAAAGGAATATTATGTGAACGACCAGTTTTAGCAATGTTTAATCCGCAGTTAAAGACAGAATTACACACTGATGCTAGTTCTTTAGGGATTGGTGGTATTCTTATGCAGTGGCAAGAAAATCCAAGGGTATTAAAACCAGTCGCTTACTATAGTCGACAAACATCTCCAGAAGAAAAATACTACCACTCATATGAACTAGAGACTTTGGCGGTAGTATGCTCCTTAAAAAAATTTAGAACATATTTGTTAGGAACACATTTTCAAATATTTACTGATTGTAAAGCCTTACGGCTTACATTTAGTAAAAAAGATTTAATGCCGCGAATAGCTCGATGGGTACTGCAGATGGAAGAATACGACTTCGATATCGAATATCGTCCTGGTGATCGTATGGCGCATGTTGACGCTTTAAGCCGAAATCCAGTTGACAATTATAATGATGATTGCGCCCCAGAAAACATAATATCAGTTTTACATATACAAGAGACTGATTGGCTCGTCACATTACAACTTGGTGACCCTGAAACCAGTCGCATAGCAAAAATTCTTAAACCTGATATCGATGATGAGTTTAAAGATCTCAAAAAACATTATGTATTAAAAAATAATGTTCTGTACAGAAAGATTAACGAAGACCCCAATGAACTACGGTTGGTAATACCCAAACGAGCAAGATGGCAAATTTGTCGTCTTAACCATGATGAGATAGGGCATTTTGGTGTTAAGAAAACAACAGAACGTATTCAGAGTCAATATTGGTTTCCAAGAATGACCACCTTCATAAGGAAATATGTAAATGCGTGTGTAAATTGTGCTTACAATAAAGACAACAATCCTTCTAAGCAAGGTCACATTTATCCAATTGAGAAAAATAATGTACCTTTCCAAACAATACACATAGATCATTTGGGACCATTCATTAAAAGTAAACGAGGTAATTCATATATTCTAACTATCGTTGATGGATTTTCCAAATACGTTTTTGTTAAACCTGTAAAAGACACCAAAAGCTTAACGGCAATAAAAGTACTTCAAAATGTGTTTCAAGATTTTGGTACCCCAGAGAGAATAATTTCTGATAGAGGATCAGCATTTACCTCTGATAAATTTAAGAAATTTTGCCAAGAACACAAAATTAAACATGTTTTAAATGCAGTCGCTTGCCCACGTGCTAACGGTCAAGCAGAGAGATTTAATCAAACTATTTTAAGAGCAGTATCTACACAGAATTCTGGAAAAGATGACAAAGATTGGGATCTAATAGTACCTAAAGTTCAGTTTGGTATTAATAATACAATAAATGCAACAACTGAGAAAACTGCATCAGAAATTTTATTTGGAGTAAGATTACGGGCACATTCGGATAATATATTAAAAGAAGGTTTTAGCGAAACAATTCAAAAAGAAGATGACGTTATAGGTATTCGAACAAAAGTGAAAGAAACTATAGAAGCAAAGCAAGACAAATTAAAAAACAGTCATAACACGAAAACAGCTCCAGCAAAACAGTATAATGTGAATGATTTAGTTAAAATTACTAAGGTATCTTTTAACGAGAATATTGGAAAAAGTAAAAAGTTGCTTCCTAAATTTGTAGGTCCATATAAAATTACTAAAGTACTAGGTAATGACCGTTATAAAATAGATAGTATACCTGGGTTTAATAACAAAAAGAAATACTCTACTGTTGTAGCGGCAGATAGAATGAGACCATGGATCAATGTTAAAGCTCTTGATGTTTTGAGTGAAGAAGATTCAAGTTCCGAATCTGATTCACAGTAAGGCCTACGGAATTTTAAACAACGGCCGAATGTCATGATAAAAAAATAAAAATAAAAATATTGTAATGAAGAAAATTTGATCAAACTTTATTAACTATTATTATTTGATTAGTTTAAGTTCATAAAGATATATAACATAATGTAGATTGTGTATAACATTTTGTGAATATTTTTAATAAAGTAAATATAGTATAAAGGTGTGTATAAAACTGTGTATATATATTTATACTTTAAATATATATGTAAAAATATAACATATGATTGTAGCAATGAATATAAAATACTTAATAATAAATTCATCGCTTATTTTATTTATCTTTTTAAAGTACAATGTGTAATTTCCCTCAGATACATATTTGTCTGTCGGTTGAATTATTTGTACGTGCGCCGGAGGCTGCCCGACGTCGGATGGCCGAATGTCATGATTTTTAAAAAAAGAATGTTGAATAATTTGTATAGGATCAGATAAATTTCAATACACAGTATTTAAAGAATAATTATTTATTAGTGTGGCAATATTAAGAAGCTGGTCACACCAAATACCGAACGGAATGGTAGGGGACGTGGGTGGAGATGCGTGGTGGGGCCGATAGGTACGGCCTCTCAAAATTAGGAAACTACGAGGCAGATCATCGGAGCGCTAACTAGAAGAAACACCTCTACAAAGTAAGGTTTTTAATATCACATTAGTTAAGTAACTTTCCAGGGATCCAAATTTTGGCAAAGATTTGGTATGAAGTGCTTATATATTGGTAAACAGAGATTTTTTTTGAATTTTGAACGCACGAAATTTCGAGCTGGCTCATGCATGAGCCTGACGATGATGCATGACGTTCTTTAACTTTTGCTTCTATAGCTTTGTAGGCAATTTTACAAATCTCTTTTCTCTGAAACAAAACAGTTCATGCATTCTTGTTGAAAACAGTTTGTTCCGCTTCGTAATAATTAAGCGAGAATCTCGCAAGTCGGCCATTTTCCCCGGCAAGTCACGGCGTTTAATTTCCTAGCTGTAATTTCGCCCGCGTAATTTTTCTCGCGCCATTTACTCGCATGTCCATCATTGCAAAGGCTTTTCGTGCGAGACTGCACGCAAAGGGGTGAAAATGAAGGGATATGTAAATTAAGGAATTAATATTAATACATATGTAAACGTTGATATGTTATACTATAATGTTCTTTGCGGTCATATTATGGAGTGGTCATGATGCTAGTAGGTAAATAAATTCAGCATATGTTTTTTTTATCCACTACAGGTTAGCCCTTGACTGCAATCTCACCTGATGGTAAGCGATGATGCAGTCTAAGATGGTAGCGGGCTAACCTGTTAGGGGCATAGGAGTTACATTAAACCCATACCCCTATTCGGTTTCTACACGGCATCGTACCGGAACGCTAAATCGCTTGGCGGCACGCAGGGAAATAGGTATTTTGTATGTATACCTCGACGGGTCTTCTGCAAGCTGGGCAATGTTGCCAGTATAATGGTAACTATTGTTACCTTGTTCCGGTGAAGTCGTTTAATTTAAATATCAAAATTCTAAGCTTCAATAAAAATTTAACCCTAAAACGCTTCGTATATAAGGCTCTTTCCCGGCCATTAAGCACAAGATGTACGTTCCAGATAGTGAAAGCCTAATGGCGCCCGTTAAATGCCTCCAATGGCATCGTTGGGGCTAAAATTAAAAATGACCGTGATGCAGCGTTTTCTTTTTTGTTCTAAAGGGACGGAGGTGAATTTGTTGAAAGAATATTTCGAAGGGACGTCCGTTATGACCCCGTGGGGCGTAGGAGGGTTATTATATTGCGTAGAGGGTGCTGAAGTATAATGAGTCCCTTTTCAAATTTTCCTTCAAAATTCGTATTTTCATTAAGCGATAATAACAGAAATTTTGGGCGGCCTTTAGACCGTATAATACTTATACGTGGGTATGTTACGGGCATTGTGAGTTGCTAATTTAGGGTTTCTATAGAAGGTTATTCGGCTTTCATTAACGAGCCTTACATTTTTTAATGAAAATAGTATACACGTACCGATTTCCAAAAAACATATATTTTGTTATTCTTATTGGTCTCTTTAAATTATCGTCTTGGGCTTTGGCATAATATTGATGGCATGATATTTAAATTAATTATGTAGGAGTACTTAAAGATCAAAACCGTGTTCTGTGGAGATTTTCGCAAGAGACCTTTCTCCAGCCAAGGACGTTGGTATCGGTTGAGACGACGACGACAGTGACGATGATTTAGAAAAAAAAATTATTTAGATATTACGACAGATAAGGTGAATTTTCTTAATGAAGAATCCAATCCAGAATCTCTGAATAGTCTAAAACTGGTGATGGATAAGCTATAATAGTTAAATCACTCACACTCAATGTTAAAACGGAATTAAGAAAGCCTATTATATTTCCATGAAATCTAAATTTAGTTTCCCTCATACTATAAGCGATCCTCTTAAAATCTGATGTCTGACACATTACCAAATAGCAAAATGATTCTATCCAACCGCAATATTCTGATAGGTAACAAGTAGGACGTGTTATGCGGATAGGTAACAAATTAAACTTACTCTTTGCAAAGTCATTGCAAATGATACGGGTAGGTTTATCTACATATTAAATAGACCGCATTGGGACGACACTTTTTCATATTAGTACCAATATACCTACTCTCAAACAAACGCCCGGTACAAAGCCTCCGGATTAGCCGTTTACATAATCAACTGAAATTTTCGCTTTACAAAGAATTAAGCGTGGAGAGTGGGAGAAATGATTATAAATGGAGTGTTTTGGAAGAATATTTTTTGGGAGAACGGCCTAAGCTTTTAAACTGAGCAAAGTACGTAATTTAGAGCGTCCCGTCGTCGGGCGTTAATTAGTATTTTAATCAAAATTAATAGGCGATTACTTCGGAAATTGTGAAGTAGATTCTAAATGGTGTTTTACGTTTGTGTTTAGTAGATACTCAAACTCCAAGGGACTTTAACTAGATGACGCCAGCGACTTCGTCCGCGTGGATTTTGGTTTCTCGAAAATTCCTGTAAGAAAAACTGCCACGTCAAAAATAAGTTTATGACTATGTTATTCCGCGAAATTTAACCTATCTCGGTACTTACTAAGTTTCGTCAAAATCAGTTGAATAGAGGGCGGTGAAAAGGTCAAGGTCACCACCTTTGCGTATTTTGCGTATATAAGTACGGAATCTTTAATCTTTAAATCAAGAGTGAATAGGCATCTTCTAGCCAAGCGCGTCCCATTCTTAGACCACATCATCACTTCCCATCAGGTGTGATTGTGGTCAAGCGTAAGCCTATAAGGAAAAAAAATATATAATTTTGAAGAATAGACACGCATCTAAGGATCCTAAACGAAAAATCGCCAATGGAGCATGCTAGCTCTTCTCACTCACAACTCTGTTTGCATTTCTTATTAACCCATTAAAACACAAACCCCTGTGCGGCCGCGAACGCCGCGTACGATGCCAAAAAAGCCAAAATTCTCACGCGTGAAAGTGTCGCTTTTCTTTTACCTTTTTCCAATGGCTATCGACGAACCGCCTTTCGATTTCATTACGGACGTCCGACGTTTTTTATTTTTAAATCGCGGCGTGCTTCACGCGGTCCGGTGTTTTTATTCCCCACCGGTTTTGTCCGTATTTTTTTCCGCCGGCTCGTTTCTGTTTTTTATGCACGCGGCCCGCAAACAATGCCATCGCGGCCACCGAATTAACTCCCAACTTTTCGCCTTTTGTCGCCAATAAAAATATTTTAATTCCGCCGGCCTGTTAATTATTAATTAATATTTTTCGCGGGCCGCAACTTAATGGGCTCGTTTAACACGTGTTCCGATGCGATTGTTTTTTCGCGAATCGTATTCATGAATGGAATGATGACGTAATAGGATAATGCCAGTGTCGGCAATTTTACGTTTTTATTGGACGGCGTGTTGTTGATTTTTTTTTTGTGTTACGAGCGCACCCCGTCAATGGGACGAATGCATCGGACTTTAATTCTCAATGTCATTATCACTTTCACAATGAGTGCTCATGATTTTAAATTTGTTCCAATATAAAATTGTTGAGCGTATTTTTTTCGCACCTGTTTATCTTTATTGGATTTTTTTGCTTTCATGCCTGTGTTTTTGAGTAGGTACGCAGCAATGTTTTTCCATTCATCACCTACCTGATTGATAGTACCTACTATATATTGAGTAATGCTAGCTTTTCATATCATACGTCTTAATAGGTAGGCTAAGTAAAGACAGTATTACAAAATAATTCAAGAGCCTCTTTTCCATTTAGAATATCTATTACCTGCTCGAACTCTCTACTTATACCGCTCCTAAAAGATTTAATAACTGTGCTCTAGAACGGGTTTGTTTAAGAACTATTGACAAAAAGGTGGTGATTTGTATTTTGTACGTGGCATACGGTCGACTTGACCCCTGTTGTATTGAATTAGATGACCTCTGACCCGGCACGTTATGTTAGGCAAGCGTATAACTAGTTTTGGATATGTATTATTATTGAATTAGTTTAACGGATAGCTTGTCCGCGCAATTTTACCCATTAATGGCTAAATATAGGATGCATTTATTGTATGGTCTACCTCATGTAAAACTTTACGTCTAATAACATTGGATAATGGAAGAAGGAGAATAAATAAAAAAAAAAAACGGCAGCTTTTGATAATTTTTGGTTAGCACTTGTGTCAAAAATGTATACCTATTAAAATTAAAGATTGTAGTGTATGTGCCGTATCAGAGGCCCAATTATTGTCTAAGCCAATCGTAATCATCTGACAGCTCATAACGTATAACTCGAACTTTTTAAGGAGTTCATACATGCTTTTTGACGTGCAGGCATCTATGACCGCCGTTACACAGGTCGAATTATTTATTACGTTTGGCAAACGATTACGATTACGATTTCCTTACACAATCGGGGAGCTGAGAGGTATATACCTACTTTAAAGAAGAATTCCCTGTAAGTACCTACAAAATTTCGCATTATAAGTCCCTAGCGTAAGACTACCATCCCAATTATTTGCCACGAGAATAAAGTCGCTTAGCTATCTATGAATATGTAAATACTACTTTAAATTATTATTCAAAAAGTAGATGTTTAATACAGAAACTTATTCAGTTCGTTAGCATTGCGGTGGCATCCCTAGAAGTCCGCTTTGCATTTTGGCCGACAACGACACTCTCGGGTAAAGTTAGGACAGAGACGGGGCGAGAGAAACGCTTGCATTTCTAAGTAGCATTTTTTAGAGATCCTTTTGTGGCGTACATAAACTTTTTTCATTACCAACTTACCCTGCGTTACTATTGGAAAAGTCATGACCGCTAAGCCGGCGTTTCGGTTAGGTAAAGTCTGATATCAGCCATAAGTTTGTTCAAACTACCAGTAGATAATTATACCTACCTATTAATTTTGAAATAGTTCTTTTCTCGGGTTGTTACTGTCCATAAGTTAAACATCTTATTGTTAATGAATAAACGGACCGTTGAAAAAGTATTAAATCTGAGCTTTTTTAAGAAAAGTTAATTAGATAAAAGTTTGATGTTAAGTAGGTACCTACTTGAATTCGCTGAACCGGTATAGTCACTGCGACTAGACAAGTTTTTAACGCTTAAGCATATAAAGTCGTATGCTATATTTTGCGTATTTAGGTAACACCGAGATTTATTAAAAGTTTGTATTCTTGCCGATTTTTATTTAGAATTTCTAGGTAGTAATTTAGGTACCTAGTAGAATTTCTTTCCGAACCGGTGGTAGAGTGTTGACATATTCCTACGTGAAATAAATCATTTCATTTCATTCAGTAGTAGAGACCTTTAATAGTCAGCATGTCTTTCATTAAATGAAAGTATAAAGTTTCGGTGTAAAGATTTAGATAATATACATTTTCCTAGGTGCTCGCCCGTTAGTATTTGGTTAACTGAGCTATACTTAGTTAGTATTTTGTGGCTCAATAGTGTCTACAGAACCTGCAGCACTGCATATTCCTATCACACAAATACATGAAACCGCACTCTACAGAACCCCGCGGTATAAATCATTCCCTACATTTGATCTTTTCCAGAGCTTTGCACTTGGAGATCGTAAAGCACAGCGCTCCAGAGAATTGCCGGACAGAAGCAGTTAATTTAGTGCCTTTTGCTTATTTTATAGAAGAACATTGCCCGCTTGAGTTTTCATTTATTTTTGCTTGCGGTTTTGCGGGCTGACGGTTGAACATTACTTTTTGCTGGAAGAAATCTCTCCAGTAGAGTCAGGGTGTAATATTTTACTTTGAAATAAATAAATCCATAAATTATTAAAACCTATTCAGGTTTGTAAATAAATAAAAAACTATTATTATTCATAGTCTTTGACGGCGTAAAATTGACTTTTTTTCATTTTCCCGATTCCGCATAATGTGTATTTTTTGCTCCGAATATGTTAATCTCCTGGATTTAGCTTTAATGATATAGGGGCAGTGAGTTTGTAGGTCCGATGGTTACTGGGATATGGGATATGTTCTGAAGTCGTGTAAGCGTACTGTGGGACGACCTCTAATTCACTGGACCAACGACCCTAAGAAGGTGACGGGAAGTAGTGAAGAAGGGAGAAGACCTGACCAGCCCCCCGATTCTTTAGGGAAATCGTAATCGTAATCGTTTTTCAAACGTGTAATTCGACCTGTTTAAGGAGGTCATATAGATGCCTGCACGTCAAAAGCATGTATGAACTCCTTAAACAGTTCGAGTTTTAAGATGTCAAATTATTACGATTGGCTTAGACAATCGGTGGCGCGCTCTCTGTGAGGGTAATGTCCAGCAGTGGACTCAAACGAATTGATGATAATGACAATAACTAGATTTACAAAAGTATCTTTCGTGTATAATTGAGAATTGTAAATGCGTAAGTACTTACTAGTAAAGCAGGCTTTCAAAATTGCGACTTCAAAAATCCATGCTTTTTACCGTAAAACGGTCGTTTAATACTTAGGTACTTAGTTACCCTACTTGGCTATAGCTGGGTTACCTATGTATTATGGGCGCGTCACAAGGGCCCTACCTCCCCCAACCACCTTTTACGACGTAAACACGCGTTTTTACACAGTTTCCCAAAGTTTTAGTACCTATTTTATATCAATTACAATTTCATAGTAGTTATAAAATAGTTTACCTACAACTTATAAAGTTATCTAACTTTACTATCTATCTAACTAATTTATTTTCTGATGATTTTTATGAAAGTTTTATGTCCGCTTATAATGACTTTAAAGCTTGCAATAATTATTAATGTAAACTTTAATCTTGAAAAGAGTTAAATCTATACAGAGTTTGAACGGATGAAATTGAAATAGTCGATGAATATTTGTTTTATTTTTTGGTAAACTGGGACCTCATTACGGAAAAATGATGGTTACAGTGTAATGATCTTAGAATCGCCTCTAATTAGCTAACACACTTCACCTACTGGCCAAAATCCACTGTCGCAGCAAGAATACCATAAATCACAACGATTGAGACTGTAACAATCACTGATGCAGGTTTTGCATAATGGGGTTACAGAGCTGGAGTGCTTCGACAGTCACGACCTTTTTGGTCGTTCTGGCTGGCCAAGTTGTAGCTTTGGTTTATTTATTAGGTGCTAGAGTAAACTTGATAACCACTAGACTAACGAGGCAGTGGTTATCATGTTCGACTGCGGCTGACGAGGTCCCGGGTTCGAGTCCCGGGTCGGACCATAATTAGGTGTTGGGTTTTTCAGATTAGAAATTCTCAGCACGAGCCCGGAGTTAGGAAGTTGACCTGATGAGGGCTGTGTTTGACCCCCGGATCGCACGTTAAGCCGTCGGTCCCGGTTATTACTAACATAAATAGTCGTTAAAGCCCGCCAACCCGGATTGAAGCATTTGCTCTCTCCTATGAGAGTGGAGACCTGTGCCCAGCAGTGGGATGTTAATGGGCTATAGTGGTGGTGGTGGTGGAGAGTAACCTTTGAAACTTTGGGCACCGCAGGCTCGAGTATTGCGGGGGAAGTGAGGACAAATCGCCGCCGCCCGCGGCCAGGCACGCAAAGCCGTTTGCAAGACGCACCCTTCTAATCCCACTCGCCCCTCATTACATACAAGGATAGTCAAACTGGCTATGGCCTCCCCAACAGAAGGTTTTATGTCTTCTAATAAAATTTCTGAGCTGTTTGCAGCATTTGCAATTTCATTTTTGTATCTATCTGTCTATGTGTAATCAGTGAAATTAAAATCAGACACCCTAACTTACGATTTTCTCACATAAAAATCATTAATTAAATTGAATTCTGTCCTATTCTGTAATATTTACTGACACTTCAACGCATATCACAAACCCCTGCGCAACTATAGAAAGCACAGAAAAGATAAATTTTGCACAGAGGTTCATTTTATAATGTATCTAGGGAATAAAGTTAGATTTTTTTTAAATATCTAAGGATGCGAAGACTCAGTCGCATTTAACATTCGGTTACATTATTCGGTTCAGCTGTTCAGTCATTCGTTATTCGGTTCGGGTATAAACAACAGGTTTTTATTTCAATCAAATAAGGTTATCACGTCCGGGTCATGGTTAACAAATATCACCTGAATTCAGTGATTGAAGAGAAGTTAGCTTAAGGTATGCACATACCTATCTATAGGTATACCTATCTATACCTACCATATAATACTAACTATTACTACGTATATATCCTGTTAAATGTCTACACCCTTATCTGATATTTCTACATTTTACGCAAGCAAAATATGAAAACGGGTTGGAAATTTTCCGAACAAAAAGGTTTAATTCGGCTGAAAAGTTATCTTTCGTAACTGTATAGGCCTTTAAATTCTGCAAAGGGTGAAGACCACAATTACCTCCTCCCAAACCCTCCCAAACCCCCTTGGATTATATAAGGGGGAAGATAGTTAAACCCGGTCCTGAATAAATTTCGCTCGTCAATAAAGGGTTTTGTCCCTTTTCCCTTGGAATAAAGGGATGTTTTTGTTATCTTGAGGATTGGCTAATTTGACAACAACAAAAGGGCTTCCGTTTTGGGAATTGCGCCGCGATAATCAAGGTTTTTGAGATATAAAAGGAAAAAGGTATGGTAATTTGCGATATACAGAGGTCTAATAAATACTGCGAAGCGGGATTACGTTTGCTACGAGATCAAGAGATAAATGAGGCTTTGTTTTTATATACTACGTTATGTTTTTTATGTTATAGAATGGGTTTCGTAACATAAACCTAATCGGAATTAAAAATGCTCGTGTCTTCTAGGCAAACGCGCTCCTGCACCTTAGTCCTTAGGCTGCATCACCACTTGCAAGCAAGTCTCATTGCAGCCAAGCGCTAGCCTATATATTTAATTTAAAAAAAGACTTAATTTTAAGTATCTAAATATACCGGTGTTGACACACCATATTATCTTTGTTCACACTAAAATGCATTGGAGGAATAAATTTCTAGATCGACGGTACATGAGAATTTGCTATCTGCAAAGATGTGGCGACAAGCGATTTATAGCGCGTATGTTATTTAATAAGATTGGTGTGTTCTGTAGAGTAGGTAAGTCATCTTATTACTTACCTACTATAATTTTATACCTACTTCTGATATCAGTATGTAGTATGTAGCTACCCTTGTGGGCTGTGGGTCCCAGCTTTTTCATGGCTATCGAGTGGAAACTTGGATAAAAACAAACGAATGTCTGATTGACAACGAAACGCCTGAGTGTTATGGGGTAGAATGGATGCGGAGGACCTCCTTCCGTGGACTGTGCACTTTAACTGCATTCGCAATCTGTTTTTCGTATTTAACTTCGGCTGAAGCTAGAATAGATTATGTTATCTTTGTCAATGAAAATATTTCTGCGTACTAGTAAGTTTGACTTTCTTTACTAAATAAACTAGCTGATACCCGCGACTTGGTCCGCGTGGAATGAGTTTATTTATTTCCCAAGGGAACTCCTTAATTTTCCAGGATAAAAAGTAGCCTATGTCACTTCAGGTCCTCAACTATACCAATGCAAATAATCACGTCGATCCGTTGCTCCGTTGTGGCGTGATTGAAAGACAAACCAACAAACAAAAACACTTTCGCGTTTATAATATTAAATATTGGATAGAAGCAGGCGTTACTTTGCGGAAGTCCATGATTATGAAGGAACTTGAAATTTAATTTGCTATAATCCGCAACAATAGGAAAATATATGTGGTACAGTGTATCTTGCACTTGCAGCTTGCAATATTCACCACACCACATAAATCTTCCAAATTATTCTCAACGTACGTTTCACTCCGACACCGGAGCATCTTCAGGAGATGTTGACTCGACAATGCACGATTGTAAAGTGACGATCGTGTCGAAAGGGCCGGCTTTTATACCTTTTTTGACATGACTCATACTGAAGCCCCGCCCCCTCCCCCCCTATTCCTGTATAAATTGAGTAAAGGTGAATTTGATACATTTATTTGTTCATTTAATAACTCAAATCCTCTATTATTGTGTTTTATTATTTATACACACATTTATAATATGGATGTGGATTTTATTGAGCCTATGCTATGCAGTATGCTACAACCAACGTGGGAACTACAAATAACAAAAAATATTACACTTAAACTAACTTTAATAAGTCAACGTATGGGTTTAACTTAAACAATTAAACAGTGCATTTTCACATGTGAAAACATTAAATACAAGGTAACAATTCATACTTATACTTATAAAACATGATGGTGATAATCAGTTACGGTATCTTAAAACTAAAGCTATACGAGGGTTCCAAACGCGCCCTGGTCTGAGAAGAGCCCACAACAAACATGTTCACATTCGTACGTGTAGATAACTCACTGCTGAGTAGGCAGACCCAGCTTGCATAATAGCAGGGTATAATCTACCACTAAGTAGATATCACCTCCTCAAGTAGGGTTGTCCACTCATCAAGGTGAGAGCTGTCGAAGATGTCAGGTGTCTCGCACAGAGACAACCCTAATCGAGTGATCTAGATACCTAGACCGGGTTCAAGCACGTTTGTCCAGTTGGTATGAACGTACCTACAGCTATTATTATCGTACAGAACAAACAAATGACTTTGAAAGTAAAATATTACTGATCATCCCAAAATGAGTTTGTTGGTTTGTCTTTTAATCACGGCGAGAGTAAAGACGAGTGTGACATAGGCTACTTTTTATACCGAATGATTTAGAAGTGATTTAGAAAAAAAAACAACTTTATCCATGCATAATGCACGACAATGTATCCCAATTTAATTAATAGTGTGTTGTTATTCTTCTATATTTTTAATATTTTTTTTATGTATGTGCAATTCAAATGTAATATTGTAGCCCGATAAGACGTATTGGGAAACTGTAATGTCTTATCGGGTATTTCCTATCAATAAAAATAAATAAATAAATAAATAAATATCTTGCAGCAGTAAAATACAGTCACTAATCAACCCCAATATTCCAGTATTCGAACATTAATAGGCAGTTAATTGAAATTTTACCAAGCTCTTATAGTCCTACGAAGTGAAGCATCGAAAGCCCTTGTGCCAATGATATATTCATACAAAAAGGCAATGCATTGTGTGCCGAGCCATATGTACTCGGTATTGATAACATATAATCAACAACGTGTATACTTGTATGGAACGGAAGTAGGTACCTACTTTATACTCGTACGGAAAAAATCCATACTAATATTATAAATGCGAAAGTGTGTCTGTCTGCTACGCTTTCACGGCCCATCTATTCAACCGATTTTGATGAAATTTGGTATAGCGGTAGATTACATCCTGGGAAAGGATATAGGTTAGGTACCTACTTTTTATCCCGGAAAATTAAAGAGTTCCCCCGGGAATCTAAAAAATTTAATCCACGCGGACGAAGTCGCGGGCATCAGACAGACGGGTAGCAGACAGACACACTTTCGCATTTATAATACTAATATTAAGTATGGATTATGAACTCAACCTGCTTTGTTACTGGCAACTCAAAATAATTTGGAATGCACGACTACGTAACCTAATAACCTGCAGCCATCGACCACACAACCAATAGACGCCTAATTACTATGCTTTCGTAATGCAAACAATTCAGTCAAATGACTCAAGTAAGCGGGCGCGGGGTACTAAACGCTGATTGGTCTACTCAAGGTCAAAAAAACCATAAATCAAATGGGATGGGGTCCTAACTCCTAATAATTATTTATCGATAATTAATTATCGATATACTCTAATTAATATTTAAATAACTCGGTAGGTTTTGTTACAAGGGCGTGGAATTATATAAGACCTATTAAGTCTGATGTGTTGTCTGAAAGTGTTCGCCCTATATGAGGAGTCTATTAGTTGTATGGTCGATGCCTGCAGCATTAAAGTACAGTAACGTCTATAGCACTTTTTCCAGAATTGGAACATTAAAAGTTATTTGTTTTATAATAGAGGACCGTCATACAGAGTTGAGCGTTGAAAGCCCTTGTGCCTATCCGCGTTTGCCGGGTTTGAATAAACAAAGTTTTTGTGAAACCCTGAGAGATAAAACATCAAACAGTTGGGCCCGGATCGCCATACATCGCTACATTTGCCTAGATTAACAACCGCGCACAAGAGCGGTTACTTTTGATCCCGATTCTAATGTATTAAAACGTTTTATTTAAAAAAATTAAGGCTGCACCCAAAGGTTATATAATATTAAGTATAATGGTATTTTTTTGAAGTGAAAACTTCTTTAGCCGCGTTGAGCACTTTTTGGTAGGGGGTAAACTTGTGGATTCGCGTCACCGACACCGTCACCGACACCTCGCGTTGTTACAAAGACAAAAGGTCTTAAATATAAATATACTACATTCGTAATTAAACTTTAATGCCTTAGTTTTAAGGTTTATATTTTAACAAATTCTATTTAATTAATTTTTTATTTTTATTTTTTAAATATTCGTTTTCACTTCTATCGGCAGTCCACAGGGACTCATAGGACTGCAATTTTTTTTTCAACGCTTAAGTTTTCGTTTAAATAGAAATGAGACTTGTCATAAAAATATGTGAAGCTATTTAAAGTAAAACTATTTATGTATGTATATCCAAATGAAGAAATAAAGCTTTGTTAGAGAAAGTTTCAGACTCATTTTCGATCGGCATCCCTATTCCGTAAATGCTGCATCGATCATTGTTACAATCTCAATTGTTGACAAGGGCTAAATCTATGGTATCTTGCTGCGAGAAATGATATTGGCTAATAGCGAAACTACCCAATCAGAAGTGATTGCGATCGTTACACTGTTGCGATCACAAATTCGTAATAGGGCCCCAGGCTATATTACCGCTTCCGTGGCTTCGTTTATCGTCCCTGAACATTTCACCTAAAAATGGGCCGAGTTAAATCTTGTCTGTTTTTCGAGCTATTTTTCTCAAGGGCCGTACGTGTGGGGTGAATTATCGCGGGGTGAAATGATGGTAACGAGGGTGTGTGGGGATGGCCTAATTTTTTACGGCATGCGGGTGAGGTCCGTGGAAGAGGTTGGGTTAGGTAAGCACATTATAAGGGTCTACCTACTGTTAGATTGAAAGTTAAATACAATTTATGTATGGTATCCCTGTTATGGTTTTGTAGAGTGGCAACACTGATCTGGGTACTCGAGGATTATCATTGAAGATGGCGGAAGGCTATTGACGTGTGTCTGTGTAAATAATTGCTAATTAAAGTATTAAAATGGATAAACCGTGTTTGGATTTAATATCTCAGAAGAGGGATAATGTATTTCACGTGCTAATTAATTGTTTATCCGGACCTATCCTGAAAATGGTACAAATTGTAATTCAAGATGTTATGACGCCATGACCGTGACGTAATACGTGAAGCAAAAAAAAGAAAAGAATTATTAATTGTTGTCATGACGGAAGGTTGAACTATAAAATACAAGAAGGATAAATGAGTGCTACAACTCGTATTGTGAAATGATCGTAAGTACATAAATACCTACGTGGGTTGGCAATCGGAATTGCATTGGAAAGTTGGCATGGAAAACTTAAAAAGAGGTATCAATGGAATAGTTAGTACTTATCAAGTACTTGCATACAAATTACCAAAGGTCAATGAGGTATGAGGTTTTACTACTATATCAATTCCATTCAGCATGTAAAGTGCCTGGAGAGAGACCTACCTAGTGGTACTGTGTGTAGGGTACATGGAAACGGTGAGTTTATTAAAATATTTATTTGAAAGAAATGATTAAAGGTTATAAAGGTATCTTCCATTATGACTACAGCCCATTAACGTCCCGCTGCTGGGCACAGGCCTCCACATTCATAGGAGAGAGGGAATTAGAGCTTAGACCCACCACTCTGATCCAATGCGGGTTGGCGGGCTAAAGGTCTAAAGATAACTAGTATAATAAATAGATAGATCATACCTACAGAGGGAGATAAGTAAGTACTTGCAGGTTGTACTTGCTTACATTAAGTACTTAAGTATCTAAGTTTTATGTGAAAGATCATAGTGAATTACACTAGTAGGTAGTTCATAACATGATCTACCTATGAGATATTTAAAGAGTTAAGTCAACGCTATAATAGGTTGGTATGGTAGTTGGTCGACTACATAACATGGTATAAGTATTATGTAACTTATTGAAGAGGTATTTACTAATTTATTTAGTTGGAAATTAGTTTAATTGATAATCTTGTACCTAAATTGATAGTGAATATTCAATTTATTCTGAGAGTTATGTGAATCATATATACCTAATATTGTTTGAGTAAATGAACAGAGGTCAAAAGTAACTGTAATATTATACATTCCATTAAAGCAAGTATAACCCATTAAAGGTCCTTACAAGTGAAAATTGCATTTGTAGAGTGAACGGATACCCAGTTAAAATAATAAGTAAGTTACAGTTTAGCCGTTTAGTATAAATAATATCAGATCTATACATGTTTGAAGGGCTAAAGTATATAATTGAGTAAGTACATTATATATAAAGATTGGGTGGCATAGATAGGTACCTTTGTTCGGAAAATGTGAATTGAAATAATATCAAATCTGCCTGGATGAAGAATGGGTTAGCGGATTTGGGTGTGAATTATGATGGTGATATGACAGGTTTTGAGACCCGGTTCAACTGAAGTTGGTATTTAATAATAAGTGTGTTGTCTGTCTCAAGTATTGCACAGTGGCTGGTTGGAGCGGTGTGCTTTATTGCCTGATAGAGCATATGATTTCTCATTATGCGGAGAGACTGAAGGAAAAGAGAGATATCACATCAGTGATTGTACTCACACCTGGGGTACCATGGTTATGGTGCTGTGTACGGGCTTATGTCTGTTAAGATAGCAAAGGTTTGCCAAGATAATAATATTTTTAATTTTACAGGTGTAATTAATAAATTAATTCTTGAGTTTTAGTGTGGTCTTCGCAATGTTCTCTGGCCAAGACCAAAAGCTAGTGGCATATTATCTTATGGTGGTTGCTTATCCTGCACCTTGAATAACAATGGAATGGAATGATGTCTATATAACATATGGGCCGAGTCCGGGTTGCATATCTTGCAGTCGTGTTAGCAAATAAATGCAAAAAGAATTAAGTGGTAATTTTGGTAAATTCCAATTTAATTGTAATGGATCATGACTCTTTAGTCAAAAAGGATGTGGCAAAAACAAATGGAAACATAAAGGAGAATGTCCATTGTTGCAAAAGGAAAGTCATCATTTTGTTTAGAGGAAAAATAAAGGAGGATGCCAAATTTTTGGAAATGGGAAATTATCATTGTTGTTGAGGGAAAATAAAGGAGATTGCCAAGTTTGTAAAAGGCAATGGCACCTTTTAGTGCAAGGAGATTTATATACAGTCATCTTATATGGTGCAAGGAGTTACAAGAATGATGCAAAGTTTAAGATTTAACTTTTATAGTTAAAGAGTCAAAGTCAAAATATATTTATTCAAAGTTGGTACTTACACAGTACACTTAATGAACGTCAAGTATACAAAGTATAAGACGTGGTGGCGATGATTAACATAGGTATCTTAAAACTAAAGTTACGAGGGTTCCAAACGCGCCCTGGTCTGAGAAGAGTAAAATTGTTTCTTATGAATTTGGGAGCTAAAGCCCGGCTGCTGAAAATAGAAATGTTACTCTGGAAAAAAAAAATAAAAAAAAATAAAGAGGATGTTGGGGTGGAATGGTACTGGTGGACCGGTAATGATAATATTGCAAATAATTCATATGGTGGAGATGAACAGGGTGTATAATATGAGAACATAACGGTATTTTGGGAGGGACTCATTTGTGATATTTTGGTTTGATATTTGTTGAGGTAAAAACAAAATAGAAATAAATATGCCTGCGGGGCCATGGGTCAGCTTCAGGAAAATACCTAAAGGTGAAGTACACTTATTGTAAATGTCACATGACTGAGGGGCTTCAGAACAAATTGATGCATGCGCCAGCAGGGCTGCACAGCAGATCAGTTTTAGCTAAATACCTAAAGTGGGGTACACTTACTGTATATGTCACATGCCTAAGGGGCTTTCATACAAATTAACGCATATTGGCGCAGGGCTGCACGGCAGAACAGTGCAGAGTACAAAACAGTAAATGTAACATGCCTTAGGGGCTTCAGTACAAACTAATACATTGACTTGCAGGGTTGCAGATTAGTTTCAGGGAAATGCCTAACAGGGGCCTATGGCTCAGTGGTAAGACACGCCTAAGGGGTTTCAGTGCCAATTCATGCATATGCCTGCGGGGCTACTGGTAAGTTTCAAAACATGCCTAAAGGGGCTCCAACGCAAATTATAGCACACGCCTCCGGGGCGACAGAGCGCATACCTTAAGGGGCTGCAGTACGTATAGCGTATGCCTACTGCGTAACGGATCAGCTTGCTGGGCACACAGCTGATAGAACATGCCTGAGGAGTTATATTATATGTTACAGCACATGCCTGCGGGGCTACTTCACACAGACTGCCTTCAGTATAATTTTAATTATTTTTCAGTAAAGGGCAGTTAGCCGTTGTGGTTGTCGAACCTTGCCTTCGGGGCCTCAGTACCTGCCTTCGGGGCCTACGTACTTGCCTTCGGGGCCTACGTACTTGCCTTCGGGGCCTACGTACTTGCCTTCGGGGCCTACGCACTTGCCTTCGGGGCCTACGCACTTGCCTTCGGGGCCTACGCATTTGCCTTCGGGGCCAACGCACTTGCCTTCGGGGCCAACGCAATTGCCTTCGGGGCCGACGTACTTGCCTTCGGGGCCTACGTACTTGCCTTCGGGGCCAATGGACTTGCCTTCGGGGCCTACGTACTTGCCTTCGGGGCCTACGCACTTGCCTTCGGGGCCTACGCATTTGCCTTCGGGGCCAACGCACTTGCCTTCGGGGCCAACGCAATTGCCTTTGGGGCCAAAGTACTTGCTTTCTGGGCCTACGTACTTGCCTTCGGGGCCGACGTACTTGCCTTCGGGGCCTACGTACTTGCCTTCGGGGCCAATGGACTTGCCTTCGGGGCCTACGTACTTGCCTTCGGGGCCTACGCACTTGCCTTCGGGGCCTACGCATTTGCCTTCGGGGCCAACGCACTTGCCTTCGGGGCCAATGCACTTGCCTTCGGGGCTAACGAACCTTGCCTTCGGGGCCGACATACCTTGCATTCGGGGCCGATGAACCTTGCCTTCGGGGCCGATGAACCTCGCCTTCGGGGCTTATATGATATACTTTCAAGTGTGGACATTAGCGCCCTCGGGGCTGGGACTGTAAAGCCTATCGGATTCTGATGAGCAGATGGTGAATCACTAGTAAGTTACCAGTGGAGCTGTACGCTGACCGCATAACTCATGTGGTTGTTCCTTGCCCGTGGGGCTCACCGCTCATGTAAGTTAATTCCGTACGTCTTATATTTTACAACATTTTGAATATATCGCTGGTGTGGAAAATAGGGGCCATGATGCCAGTAGACTTCGAAAGTCTAGCCTGCGGGGCTGCTACGTTTCGATTTCCGGTAGCGAGAGTTGCAAAATAAAGCAAAGCTTAGGTAAATTGCCCGCGGGGCTAGCCAGATTAGTACAGGTAATCTATTACTCGCCGTTGGGGGCATGATAGTATGCAAGTAGCAAAACAGCTGTGTTTCAGGCGAAAGCGCAATGATGATGATGTTCAGTGAGTGTCACGGTTAGGTGACAAAGGCTTAATAGGTCTGTATAATACGCAGATGATATTCCAGATGATATTCACTGAATTCAACTATTGTTTTAAATGCGAGGCACTGAGTGGCAAACAAGTATTATAGCCGCCGCGTAAGTTGAACTATGCACAGAATCACATTTCGGGTGTCAAACGAAGTGCGGTATGAGGTGCGCCGCGAGGGGCCGCACGTTACCATACCCTTACTTCCCGCGCATGCTCCGCATAGTCCTGTAGTACGCTGTACCTGCGCAGACGATCGCCATTTTGGGTCAAGTTATGGGACGCGATTTATATCGGTGTTATGTTTTGATGCTATTTGGGGTTCACTAAGATTCATGTGAGAGTGACAATATTTCTCTGCAGGTTGAGCGATGTAACAAAATATCGTGCAAAGAGACTCGCTCTATGATGTTCCTTGGGATATTCATTCATGAAAGTGATATGAATACCATAATTAGATTGAGGAGGAACAGTGGGAAGTAAATTACCAAAATATTGAACAACCAAGTAGGTACACTATTACACAATTATATTTTATTAGTATTATATTATATTTATATTATGATATTAAATTATATTATATTATATTATATTACGTTTTCACCACATTATCACGACTGCACAAATCCAATTGATATAAGTTGCCAAGCAGATGCCAAAGTATGTTGTATGGAATAGTATCAACATTTGAGTTCGGTTTTACGAAACGTTGAAATTTGGCAAGAGCTGATGAAGGCGTTACCGGGCAGTTGAGTTGCCTGTTGTGTTAAGTTAAAACGAACAATACAATGCAGGGCCACGGTATAAGGTTAATCTATTCTTCCGGTGGGAATAAGGTGCTTTTGAAACTTCAACATTTTAAATGAAATTAGGCACGTAGAGATTTGCTCAAAAGATGGAGCATGTGCAAAGTATACAAAATGGCTCATTGTAGAGAACGTAGCTCAGGTCTTCGGGTTTTATTGAGTTTTGTAACCAATTGTAACCGATTGTCAGATAAAGTTCTGGAGGTGAATTGTAACATAAGCTAGCCTGGCTAAGGCTTACAGAGAAGGTATATGTCATTTATGCCATGTGTAAAGAGGAAAGTATAATTAAGTGTAATGAATGAGTAATAATAACCATTCTGGAAAATAACAAAGTGAACATGAGTATACTCATAGGAGAATTAATTATAGGTGTATATTAGCACCAGTAGACTATAAGAATCTTATCTATCATTTAATCAAATGATTGTGGTCTCATCTCCGTGAGAATGTCGAAATTGTTACAAATTGCACTTATAGAATTGAAACTTTGTGTTAAGAGTAAGCAAGTGTATGATGGTATAGACCAGACAGAGTTAGTTTCTCCCATTTCACTGATTAATACCTAAAGATTAATTGTCATTAAATTGCACTGAGTTAACTAAAGTAAGTAAGGCAAAGTTATTAAACATCATGTTTTTGGGTAATTAACGGAAAACTCTGTGTAATGCTGGAAAGCTACTTCTGAATAAGGTTCTGTTTACAAAATGAACATGTGTAGGAAGCTTTTGTTGTTTGTGAAATATGGCGATTCAGTTACTTCAGTATCTTGCTACACGTGAATTCACCAGAGTTAGAATAATATGATGAGATGTGTCATGGGTGATAAATTCATATTTACTTATTAGGTGATGTTTTGTAACGCGAAAAGACGATAGAGACTGATGCTCTTTTACCCTAAAACATAGTCTTGTTATCTGCAACTGTACTTGGCTAAGGGTTATAATGCCAGTGCTTTAACATTTGGAGTGTCAGGCGTTAAAGGCCAGCGTTAATACTACAAATGGCGGAGTAGCATCAGCAATCATCGTGATTTTAATTAACTGTTCAAATTATGTAAACTTCGGGACGAAGTTTGGGTCAGGATGACCGAACTGTTAGATTGAAAGTTAAATACAATTTATGTATGGTATCCCTGTTATGGTTTTGTAGAGTGGCAACACTGATCTGGGTACTCGAGGATTATCATTGAAGATGGCGGAAGGCTATTGACGTGTGTCTGTGTAAATAATTGCTAATTAAAGTATTAAAATGGATAAACCGTGTTTGGATTTAATACTACCTACAAAAAGGTTAGAGACCTTATTTTAAGTTGTAATTTTATTCTGTGCTTGTTAGGTATACCTATTTAAAAAAAAACGGTAGATTATTGTAATTCACCTAGGTAGGTATTATACGTAAGTGTAATTACCTAAGAGTTCTTGATTGCAGGCGAAATGGAAATTATTTCCTATTCATTAGCACCAGAAAATCAGCATTAATCCATACTATTCCATACTAATATTATGATAAATGCGAAAGTGTGTCTGTCTGCTACGCTTTCCGGCCCATCTTTTCAACCGATTTTGATGAAATTTGGTACAGGGATAGGTTGTATCCCGGGAAGGACATAGGCTACTTTATCCCGGAAAATTCAAGAGTTTCAAGCCAAAAATCTTAATCCACGCGGACGAAGTCGCAGGCATCATGTAGTTCTATCTATATCGAAGTCTACAAATATGACCTATTTGAACCTAATAAACTCGAAATCTGTCAGGTAAACAATCAGTTTCAAACTTTAAATAGTCCTCTCATTTAGGGAATTGTTAAATATTTTATGATTTTTACTCACTTTTAGACAATACGTACTTCTTGGGACTTCTTGGGAAAAATCGTACGTGATAAAAAAGCATTAGGTAAACTCTGCCTCTCTCTCCCTCTATAGAGTCCTACCTACAGATAGATTATAATACCTACCTGTGAGTAAAATTATTTAAGTTAGTGTTGAACATTTTGATAACTTCCCAACACCTCTCCTTGGCTCAGCTGATAATTCTCAAAAAGTTCGCACATTCGTATTAAGTTTTTAATATTTTTTTAATAGAATAGCGAAATTAACTATATTCTTACTGGGTGTCCCACGACACTACACGGATTGATTTATTTTACACAGATTTTCTATAGAGAGACAGTTATTATTAGTTATTAATTTCTACCAATTGCAAGAAGGCGATTAGGCTTACAAATTTAAATATTGAATACCTATCTGTATTTTAGGTAGGTATCTTTAAAGCCGCCTCCTACTTAAAATACTGTAAAAACCATAAATCACATCCGGCACATGGCACGCATCCGCTCATAAATTACGAAGATTTAATTAATATAACCGAACGAAATCTTACCGACGCCATTTTGGATACCCTTATCCCTCTCCCTTCGAACAGATGATTACGCTTCGACAACTTTACAAATGATTTACGAAAACTTTTATTGCGAAATTTACAGTTTTAATCTAATCAATTTAGAGCTTATAATTGTATGGAGCTTAAATTTTTGGATGTTATATTAAGTTGGTCTCTTTATGGTCGGTCTTTGCGTAGGTACCTATAATTAGGGAGGGACCCTCGGACATGAGATTTTGGGAGTTTAAATTGATTCAATCGAGGCCGATTCACTCGGGAGATTCAGTTTACGTTTTTAGCTAAGTTTAACGGAAATCAGGAGTAACTGGGGCGAAAAAAATACGGCGCGTGAAAGAATGAATTGGGTTGGGTTGTAGGTACGGTTTCGGTTTTGGGGCGGGTTTCCGTATCATTATTTGGTTTAATTTTAATTTTTGCCCATTCATTTATTCTTACTATTCAGGAGAAAGGATATGATAAAATGCATGTTGCAAGTGAAGATTATAACGTAAACTGTATCCAACCGAGTATAAAATGAGGAAGGCAGAGGACCGTGTTTGGTGGCGCGCTCTCGAAAAGGCTTAGGTATGTCCAGCAGTGGATGGATACAGGCTTATGGATGCAAGGAAGTTAAGTATATTACTTAACAGGTAGTACTAGTACCTAAGTGAAATTTCAATGTTGAAGTCTCATAGAACAATGTCGTGAGCGTAAAGCTAATAAATTAACAATTACAAAGTTTCCTTCGCTAAAATGAAGTTAATTAGCTTACTGCAGTCCCCATAGTAATATGTATCTCATTACTCATTAGCTGAAACACAGCTGCGCTTCAATTTATCATAGTGTCTTTCAGGGAAGGGATCCTTAATTATATCCAACTTAAGGCTGAGGATACTTTATTAAATTCTTTTATATAACAAAAAAACATTTTACACGTGAAGATAAGGTTGAAGGTGAATATAAATATTGAGTTAAGATAATTTAATCTCTCACTGCGGCGTATTCCTCATTACTGAGGGTACTCCAGTCCATTATTCCATAATGGCAGGGGTTTCTTGGGATAATACTCTTTCTGATAAATAGTTCTTTACTGATAAATAGTCCTGCCTATTTCTCAGTAAAACAAAATGATAAGTAGTTATAAATAAAATAAGAATTAGGATGTAATTAATTATTTAGAAATAAAACGCCAGCATAACAATGAATAAAGAACTAAGAACTTAAAACGAAATAATAATTAGGTATTTGAAATTCAAATAAAGCATAAAAATACTTACGTACACGTGCACAATGCATAAATCATAATACTTAATTTCTGCCATACTTGAAAAGTAAATAACAGAAAGATCATAGAACTGTTTTTTAGGAAACGAATTAGGTAGGTTCATCTTCATACCTACTTTAACCTTTTATTTTACTATATTTACTTAAAAAGTGCATGAGCCAAATAAACTCGGAAATTAGCCACATTGCTGTAGGTAACTTCCAGTACAGTTATCTAAATCAAAACTAATTGAATCACGGAATAATATTCACTATCTAAACAGATTTAAAGCGCGCCACACCACCGCCAAGCTCCGGATAAATTATTTAACATGAAACTCGGCTATTTCCCACTGGAACAAAAGCTTGCTTCAGAATTATATATGAGCTGGGCTTAAAGTTTAGAAGCAGCCTGTGCAAGTCTAAAAGCTTAGGCGATGCGTATGATAAATTTGTTAGACACGGCAATCGTATAATTAATTGATTAAGCAAAGCGAGATATATCGGGCAAACTTCCATGTGTATATTAATTGTTCGCCTGATCTAACATTTAAAGAATGAATGTAATTATTATAATATCACAAATAATATTTTTTCTGATGGGAGGTTACGGTCGTGGCTAGTTACCTCCCCACCAGCAAAGACGTGCCGCGTGTGGAGATCAATTAGGGGTATGGGTTTAATTCTGCCATACGTCTAACGGGTCAACCCGCTACCAACTTAGACTGCGTCATAACTTTACCAGCAGGTGCGATCGCAGGGCTAAGTTGTATTGAAATTTAAAAATTTACGTTTTATAGAAGAAATAATGTTTTCCTGACTAGTAATATCAGTCTATTCGATTTTGAACTCTACATTATATGTAAAGTCAGCACAACATTAGCGGAGTAGAAGCCGCGATCTGTCAGATACAGAATTTAACTTGACTAGCGTGTAAATAGATAATGTTTATATTATCTTAATTTGCACTGCTAGAGGTCGGGGTACCAAGTTGCTGGCATGGCGACCTCGTAGCGGAAATCGGAGTGTTGTCAGACTTACACCAAAACGAACGTTATAAAGTGAATCTCAGGGTCATTGGATAGTTATAGTCGCCTATAACCAACACCGCGGAGAGGAGACTTATATCGAGCAGTTGAGAGCTGTACGAGCAGACGACTAGGTACGACGATAACGAAGATGACGATGACAATGACGACGACTAAACTGATTGAAACTAAACATATTTTTATGATGCAAACTCCATGCGAAACTTGTTTTAAGTAGATCCTAAACATTCAGGTATTAAAATCCAATTCTGTTAAATAATATTTGAGTACCATAAGTATTTTTGTGCCTTTGAATAAAATTCAGATATTACTTAATTCAGATATGTTTTTGAAAAAGAACTTTCTACGTTTAAAAGAAAAGAAAGACTTCACAATATATTATTCAGTTGAAAATAAATTTCACGTTTTACAAGAACAGCTTAAGTGCAGTTTAAGCTCTATCTTGCATAAATTTAATTTATTTTAATGCCGTCGGTTTAAGGTTTCGCCATGGTATAGGAATTATAAATATTAACTTGAATGGTATAAATAAGTGCATTGGTAGGTTAAATGTTATTTTCTGATAATTTTATTTGTCAAATTGTAAGGTGTAAGCGCTATTATATTTCTATAGTAGGTACCTTATTATTTAATTTTAGTAGCCTTGTAATTGTGGACTGATTTATTGCAATATAATCGAAGCTCTTTTCAGACTACGCTATAATATAATAGCATATAGCATATAGTTCATAGTACAACAATATCGCGCTCCATGCATTATTATGGACACGTTCACACTTCACTGTACGATATTCCTTATTTGCTATACTATATAAATCAAATATTATAGCGTAGTCTGAAAAGACGTACCTACTTATAAGATTTATAATGATTTGAAAATCAAATCTAAAATAAACACAACACCTCAATTCATACGAGTTATTATACAAACCGTCATGCAAGGGTGTTATTTATTTAACGTCTACGATCAATAAACTAAATATACGAGATATACTCGCACTTATGAATCTCGCCCGTGGACAAGTTAAATATTTACGTACAGACGGCTGACGCGAACTATTGTCATTGTGGTTTGGACTTCCAACTGTAGTTACATATTATTTTGAAACAATAATTAAGGTTTTTATTATAGCTCTGATAAAGATAGCTCCGTGCTTATTAATTAAAGCGTGGAATGAAGGAGTCCTGAGTTCGAGTTTTATACTCGGCCAAGACATCGAACACAAGGCCAGAGGGTGCAAAAGTCAAAGTCAAAAATCATCTTACGTTGGTTTAATGTAGACTTGCTTTTTCTGATGCAGTCGATGCGGCTGACTTTTGCTAACACGCCGACACACGCATTTTTAGTAGCGTATGTATTGTAGAAATATTTTTCTATCCTGAGTATATTCATTATAACGATTTAGTATAAAATATAATATGTAACTTGTCTTTACATAAGAAAGAACTGACTAGTGGTTTTCGTAGTTAAAACAACATGCTATAAAGGAAGTTTTATAAATCGTTACCGCAAAGCTTTTCTCAGAATAAAATTCAAATGTTTTTATTTCAATAAACTTTTACAAGTGTTTTAATATAATAGTTGACTATAGTAATATTATAAAAACATGTCCAAAAGCAATGAAAACCAAAAAAGACATTGCTTTTGGAAATGTTTTGATGGACTTTGATTTTCATTCATGCTAAGAGACAGACAAACATGGCGAAAGTTTTGTGTGATATTTAAAAGATATTATGTATTTACGTTTTTCTTCTAAGTTTCCGATAAATAAAAGTCTACACTGTAACAAATAAACGACTATATTCCATAGCGATTATATTCAACGTGTGCACCACTGGGCTCAGATGTTTCCAGACTATAGGAGAATGGATTTAATTGGACGGTTCTCCGGACAAATAGTACATATTTATCCCCGTCTTAACAGCGACTTATCCTTCCTTGAATTATTGGAAAATGGGCTTTAGAAACCAAGCTTTAAGCTTTTAATATTATGCGTTTAGTGTTAGGTATTATGCATTTTATTATTACAGTAAGAGCATTTTGTATCTACTGTTTATTTTAACGATAATGTGTTGCGAGTTTAAATTAATTTTTCAGTGTTTAGGTAGGTAGGTTTAAACATGGTTGGTACCATGTTCGCGTCTATAATTTTAAACTGAATCATTCCAAATCGGTTTGGTAATAAATAAAGATTATTTTTCCCCTACTTGCTTGGAAATTACTAATTTTTTTTTAAATCTACGTCAATTGGCATTTCTGGCAGTTAAGAACTAAGCTGCACTGGTTACCGCGATAGGATAAAAAGGTGATTCCCCTTTGAAGCGGGCGTTACACACCAAAGTTTTGTCCTGTCCTATCCGCAATGTCTTTACACCAATCGCGCTGTCGGACTTAGCAAGTTCGTCGCGCAAGACAATAATTTATTGTCCATTTATAGGGTTTTAATATAAAAATTGCTTCCTGTATTTAACATAAACCAATTGAAAAGTAACAAAAAGTCTGGAAGCTGGTAGCTCACAATGCTGGTACCTACTTAATACAGTATTCAGTAGGTATACGTGTAATAAAACATGTGTTTAGAAGGAAACAAAGGAGAGAAGCAAATGAACTAAACAATTCCGGTCCGTGACAAGTCCATCTGTACAAAAAGGATGCAGCTGCGTAATTGAAACTGTCCACCGGACTCATTAGGAGCCTCCGGACCGCAAGACAGATAAAAAAATAAATTGTCTCTGCTCCTTTTTGTTATAGAATTCTGTACTGTGGTTTTCGGATGGTTACAAGTACATTTTTTATTTTTAGAACTTCTCTTAGGACTTTGGTTGGTAATAGATGCCTTAAAATTTAAATTATCATTTTTGTTATAAAAAAAATTGTAAAAATAATGAATTGAATGTTACCCAGGCTGGTTCTTATGGTATCAGGACATTGTACTGGTATACCTACATAATTGAAAATCAAATGTATTGGAAAACGTCGTCGTGAAGCCTCAACCTTACCTCCTACTCGTCGTCAACCTCAACCTTAAATACAGCAAACCACAAATGTCAACTCACCCCCCTAGTATCACAATGTACTATTATTTTTTAGTTTTAACAACGTATTTAAAAAATCATACTAATTATTATAAATGCGAAAGTGCAACGCCACAACGGAGCAACGAATCGACGTGATTTTTGGCATGGCTTTGGGTTGAGGACCTCAAAAGTGACATAGGCTATTTTTATCCCGGAAAATTAAGGATTTCCCGTGGGAATCATAAAAAACTTAAACCACGTGGACAAAGTCGCGGGAACCAGCTAGTAATTAAAAAAACTAGATCATGCCCTCGACTTCGTCCGCGTGGATTAATGTTTTTGAATCCCGCGGGAACTTTTTAATCTTCCGGGATAAAAGCCTATGTCCTTCCCCGGGATACAATCTAACCCTGTACCATATTTCATCAAAATCGGTTGAATAGATGGGCCGTGAAAGCGTCGCAGACAGACAGACACACTTTCACTTTTATAATAATACTAGATGATGCCCGCGACTTCGTCATCGTGGATTAAGGTTTTTTCATTCCCGCGGGAACTCCTTACTTTTCCGGGATAAAAAGTAGACTATGTCCTTCCCCGGGATATAACCTACCTCTATACCAAATTCCAGCAAAATCGGTTGATAAGATGGGCCGGGAAAGCGTAGCAGACAGACAGACAGACAGACAGACAGACAGACAGTCAGACAGACAGACAGATAATATTTTCTCATTATTCATATGATGATATATTCTCATTATTTATTCGCATTTATAATATTAGTATGGAAGTATGGATTAGTATGGATGAGAAGCTAAGCAAGCGAGACTCGGTAGGTAAGTACCTACGGAGGCTGTCATTGAACCAACCCTTATTTGTTTAGCATTCCTTTTGTTTTGCCATGAGGCATTTTCTAACGAAAAGTATCAATTATCCCCCTTTGTTGTTCGAACAAGACCAGAACGAATTATATTTAGATCCGCTAAATGCAAATTTAGATTTTCGCTTCATATCATAGAAGTTAAAAAAATGGTCAAATTAGATAAAACGAAGATTTTAAGAGAAAATCAATCAATCAGATAATTTATCTTTAAATAAACATGAAACGGTTAGAAAACCGGCTGTGTTGTGTTTAATATTATTATCACTTTTTACGATAGCATAAGCAGTCGTAAAAAATGCGACATTTCGAGGCGAGTATTATATTTGCATAATGCATGTTATACAAATTCTGACTGGAGGGCTGAAGAAGATGATTATGTATTTATCACAACGCAAATTCTTTGAAATAAAACATGACTGCCTTTATTGACCATACACAATATCATAATCATTTTACATAACATAATGTTCAGTAATAAAATAAAGCTTCGTCCACATAACTCGTTAACGGTAATCTTACCACACCAGGTACCCGTTTTGCTCCAAATTCAGTTTTTGTGCTAATGCAAAGTATAATTTTAACAAAGGTCCACGGGCACACATAGATGTTTGCATAAATTGTCGTAACCGTACCCGGTTTGGTTGTCGTTTATTGAGGGATTGTGTGTGACGTCATGGATTAGCCTATGCATCAAGTGATAGGAGACAGCGGGTAAACTCTTGAATCAAATAATCAAATAAATATTATAAATGCGAAAGTTTGGATGGATGTATGGATGGATGTTTGTTACTCAATCACGCCCCAACGGCTGAACGGATCTGGATGAAATTTGGCACAGAGATAGATTATATCTGAGTCTGGAATAACACATAGGCTACTTTTTATCCCGGAAAATTAAGGAGTTCCCGCGGGAGACGAAAAACCTCGATCCACGCGGACGAAGTCGCGGGCATCAGCTAGTAATATAAATAACTTTGAAAAAGTGATCACTTGGTGAAAAAAATTAATGACTGGCTTTTCAACTACGTAAAGCAGGCAATATAAGTGGCTCTGGGCCCAGCTCAACAAGCTCGGCGGGTAAATTTGCTATCTGGTGTAGTTAAAATATAATCAACGATACCACCAGCATATATGCCGTCGCTATTTGTTAATTTGAATACAAGAATTTAAAAAATATTTCCATTCGAAGCTTTTGACTTGGACCAAATAAACAGCTTTTAGTGAAGTCAAGCTCATCAAAACGTTGAGATCACAGATTAATAATTTTATTTTTCACCAACTTTTCTGCGTAATAAGCTGACACATATCATGAGTGTCCGAAATTATGTAAATGTGTTAGTAGATTAAAATATTACGCTAGATTATGCCCGCGACGTTGTCGGCGTGGATTTAGGTTTTGAAAATCTTCCTCCTCTTTTAATCTGCCTGCCTTGAGGTCTGCCTTGATGAATCTTTATCAGGTGTTGATTGGTCTGTATTATTTCAAAGGAAAGTCGCAACGCGCAAAATATGTCCCAACCGATCGCCGTAACATCCCCTATAAGAAAATAGCTATATTTTCTTGTACCTACGCCCGGGATATGGTGGAATGTTTTCCACAAGCTTTTATGATGACCAAAAATGAAAAGCATGACCAGACAAAAGAGAGGTTATGCATTGGTTCATTGATCTCCAGCAGAATTACAGCAGTTTTTCACAACTTCCTTCAACCTTTTTTTTAAGTTTTATATCCCTGTGCAATTTAAATTAATTTCAAATCACATTCCAGTTGAATAAAGTTTAAATTCGAGCATTTTAGCGTTCTTATTTTATAAAATTTCGCTCAGGATTTACAATCCGGGTACTTCAGCGGGCCCGAGAGAGCCATAAATAACCGGGTCCGTGGTACCTCGTACGGTAGGCGAAACGAAAAATTGTTTTAATGGAAAATGAGCTTTGTACATAAGAAAATTCAGGCTATGTAATTTGGGGTTTACTGTACCCCTTCTCCCTCCAGCCCACCGCAAGCGGCTAAGGCTAACCCGTAGGGAAGATGAAAGAACACCCCAATATATCTTTTTCCAAGTGTGGATGGTTTGAGAATTTTAATTTTGCGAGCGAAAAGGTTCAAGGGGTACTTAATTTAACGTATTTTTATAAATGCTGACCGATATCACATGCGTTGTGTTAAACAAAAGGGTTTTAAAAGGGTCTTCCATTTTTAGTTTTTTTTAAATCTTAAGAGTATTTAAATGTTTTAGTGCTTGAAAAAATAGTTAGGTACCTAGTATAAACCTAAAAAGCTTATGCTTAACTTTATGAAAGTATCTACTAAATTTCGTCAATATTACTTACATTTCTATACGCATCATATGCAACAATCGAAATAGAAACATCAATGTATGCAACCTAGAATAGGTATCTGCTGACGCATTCATGAGTTTCAGCACAGAATTATTAATAGTGCGTTTCAGAAAACATGCGTTGCGTGAGACTTTTGCTCTATCGCCAAACGTTAAACAAAATCAAAAAAAATTGAAACAGCAAATATAAGCTACCCGAGCCTATTACCTAGTACCTAACAAACATTTGATCGAGTTCAGTTTACTTTACCCAGACCTCTCATATTTCGTCAACACCGCATCCCGTAATTAATTGCCCCAAGGAATTCCCCCTTAATGACCGGATCCTTTTTCCCCTAAACCTGTTTTTTATTTCTTCGCAAACCGACCCTGGGTTTGAAATTGAGGGAGACCCACTTATCTTAATAATTATGTGCTTTTTTTTATATATGTCATAAAGTACTAACAACAGTTAATACCCTATTAAAGTTACGATCTAGCCTATGAGTAAATAAAGCTAATGAGTAACATTATTTTAACCTAAACTTATACTATAAAATTATATCTAAGAATTGGTCCATTGACTTATCTTAGTTTACGCTAAATTTTATTATGAGACATTGGGGCTGATTCTGTAGTGCACAATCTCTAAACTAAACTAAAATTAGAGCATTACAAATATTGCTAACCCTTTCATAATACTCCCTGCGGAAAGGGACAGAACTAGATTTAAAGCTGCCATTTTAGTTTAGTTTAGAGATTGTGTTACACAGAATCAGCCCCACTGTGTTCTTGTGTTCTTTGCATTGCACTTAGCACTACACTTTCACTTTACTACACTAACTCGAAGGGCTTAGTCCTTTTAAGTCTACGCACTAAATCCGTATTATGTGCTTAATTATAATAATTAATGGACATCTTTACCTGTTGTAGTGTAATGTGATTGAGAAAATATTGTGTTTATTAAAAATACCTGCTTGAAATTAGTCTAAGAGTCAGCCGTGGATCAAAGCATCACCTCTAACTTATTAGCAAGTAAAGAGGATTTTTGAGACAGGCTGAGCCATATTTAGCGTGTCTGTATACTCAGATTAGGGCACGTTTGGAAACCACGCAGCTTCAGTTTTAAGACACATACATAGAAAAAAGTTCCGTACATAATTAGAGTACATACTTGGTAGTTTATCTCTATACAAGTACTGTTAGGGGAAAGGCTGCTAATTTGGAGAATTTTTTTAAAACGCGTTTTTTTTATTAACCTAATTCTTTTCGAGGTATTGGTCCAATTTAGCGATTGGTCCTACTTTCCCCTATGTCAGATGCTATTAGGATGACAGCATTCTATCCTTTTACCTCGAGTGACTGTAAGCATAAGAGGAAAAAAGATAAACTTTTTTTATTATCCTAACTAGCTGATGCCCGCGACTTCGTCTGCGTGGTTTAAGTTTTTTTTTATTTCCGCGAGAACTCCTTAACTTTCCGGGATAAAAATCCTTTGTCTTAGCCTATGCCTAGCCACTCAATAGGTCCTCGACTATACCCATGCCAAAAATCACGTCGATCCGTTGCTTCGTTGCGGCGCGATTGAAGGACAAACAAACACACTTTCACATTTATAATATTAGTATGATAGCATCTAGATTGGGTTATATTACTAAACGGGTAACGTACCTACCTATAACCTACCTATGTTAAATTTCTACACCCGCCTCAGGGCGCTTGGGCAAATAAGACCCTCTTTATTTACCTAGTCTGCGCCAGCAACATATTTTAATGAAGTAGGCTGTCCTGCCTACTTCAGATTAAATTAACATAATTATACCTTTGTCAGTTGTCTTTGTGTAAAACGTTTGTAGAAATGTTAGCAAAAGCATTTTAGATTTCATTTACATTTTAATACTTAAACCTCGTGAAATATCTAATGAATAAGCTAGAAACTGACTAAATATACCTAACTTTATTGTGATATTTTTCAGACGTAAAATTATTATTTACTAGCTGATGCCCGCGACTTCGTCCGCGTGGATTTAGGTTTTTTGGTTCCCGCGGGAACTCTTTAATTTTCCGGGATAAAAAGTAACCTATGTGCTATTCCAGACTATAATCTATCTCTGTGCCAAATTTCATCCAAATCCGTTCAGCCGTTGGAGCGTGATTGAGTAACAAACATCCACACGTCCATACATCCACACATCCACACATCCACACATCCATACATCCATACATCCATCCAAACTTTCACATTTATAATATTTATTTGATTTATTCACACTTACACTTAGGTACACTCAATACCTATATCATTCATACTTACATATTTTTATGTGTGTTTATCGAGTTAACAGCTTTTTGTAGGTATACCTAGTCATCCGCTACATATCGCTGCTACGTCCGAAGGAAAAAACTTTTTGCAACTAGAAATCCTTTGTAATTTCTAGAAGTTATCTACTTAGATCATTTTAGCGATTTAGGTAACAAACAGGTGGGTATGAAGGCAAAGAGACACTGTGTAAGTGTAATTTTTAGGGTTCCGTACCCAAAGGGTAAAAACGGGACCCTATTACTAAGACTCCGCTGTCTGTCTGTCTGTCTGTCTGTCTGTCTGTCTGTCTGTCTGTCTGTCTGTGTGTCTGTCTGTCTGTCTGTCTGTCTGTCTGTCTGTCTGTCTCCAGGCTGTATCTCATAAACCGTGATAGCTAGAAAGCTGAAATTTTCACAAATGATGTATTTCCGTTGCCGCTATAACAACAAATACTAAAAATTAAAAAAATATATATATTAAGGGGGGTCCCCATACAATAAACTGTTTTTTTCGTATTTTTTTGCTCAATATTAAAAACGGTAACAGGTAGACGGTTCAAATTTTCACAGAATATTAACTTGTATATTACCTTTCAAAATAAATAATTAAATATCAATAAAGTAAATATTAAAGGGGGGCTCCCATACAACAAACGTAATTTTTATTTTTAATACGTCATAAATCGTAAAACTTACTACAGGTTTGTACGGAACCCTCGGTGCGCGAGTCCGACTCGCACTTGGCCGGTTTTTTTTAAAATTGATAGGTAGATACCTGTATATTTACCAGTTTTACATTCAGACTTATTGTCGGTGATAGCATTCAATTTGAATGTAATCTCCATGCATTAGGCCGGTGATTGGCGATCACAATCGACTAATTAGATTCCCGCCCCTTCTGATTTAACGTTGTTAAGACGACATTTATCGCTCCCGACAGAGTCTGGATTAATGCTGTAGGTAAGCCTGGGAATTTGTACCTACTTTACGAAAATACTTATATACTTAATACATACAAAAAGATATATTACATAAAATATATAAAGAGAAAAGACCTGACGGAATCATCGGCGCCTAGCCTAAGCCCTTCTTCTTAGAAAGCTAAAATTGACAACAGTTATTCCCTATAATATTATATTTCTTTTATTCATTCCCTTTGTAATATAAGAAGGCAAGGAATAAGAACAGATGGTTCGAAATTCCATACGAAGCGAATTGCCTTTATTATTTACATAGGTATAATAGTTTAGTAGTTAGTTTTGACGACCTCCCTGGCGCATTGTTGAGCGCTGTTGTCTTAACGTGGGAGGTTCCGGGTTCGATTCCCGGCAGGGTCAATTTGGCAATTTATAATTTATGAATTTTCTCTGGTCTGGTCTGGTGGGAGGCTTCAGCCGTGGCTAGTTACCACCCTACCGGCAAAGACGATTTAGCGCTCCGGTACGATGCCGTGTAGAAACCAACTAGGGGTAGGTATGGGTTTAAATATAACTATCCCCCCTAACAGGTTAGCCCGCTATCATCTTAGGCTGCATCATCACTTGCCATCAGGTGAGATTGCAGTCAAGGGCTAACTTGTAGTGGAATAAATATAAAAACAAAGTTGACGACCTGTAGCACACACTTCAAAATTGGTTACTGCTGCTGACGAGCAGAACCGGACTGAAGTTGAATCCATTTTCTGAACGGAAAAATAGAAGCATGAAATTACAAAGAATGTAGGTATACAATATATTTAAGGGTTTTCTGACATGTATAGTATAGGTACGTGTAGGTGTGATTTGGAGCACGAGGCGTGGAAGTAGCGCGGTGGAAGTTGGGCAGCGGCCGGGCGGGTCTTGCGGCTCCACTTCGTAATGAGTTGGAGGCCGCATGGAGCAGACGTCCTACAGATGCGACAGTAGGCATTAATGTTAGGATGTTGATTATATAATGTGTACCTAGTCAATGGTGTAGCTGTTCGTGTATCCAGGTGTGATTGGGAGCTCAAGGCGAGGATGAGAGCAAAACTACATGATAGCAGAAAAGCGAGGCGTTAAATAAGCGCGAAAAATGGGCAACAAACGTGCAGGTTTTGCAGCTCCAATTCACAATGAGTAGAAGGCCGCGCACGGAGTAGATGGTCTACAATACATTTGTAGGCCATCATCTAGATGGCCACAGGCATACAGTGTTCCTCCGTGAAACCGTGTGGTGAAACCGTGTGTAGTTTGAGTAGGAAAAGGACCTGCATGGATTCATGTATTATTATGATATTTATTGTAAAACCCTTGTCGGATCCATATAGCAGGCAACACGCAAGTTAGTAGCTAGATAGAAGGTTCCGTACGTCGCGTTGGCAATATTAAAATATGTCTGAAGTGTAGGTACTATTGTAAAAGTGTATCCATACTTATATTATAAATACGAAAGTGTGTCTGTCTGCCTGTCTGCTACGCTTTCACGGCCCAACCGTTCAACCGATTTTGATGAAATTTGGTACAGGGATAGGTTGTTTCCTGGGGAAGGACATAAGCTACTGTTTATCCCGAAAAATACTAGAGCTCCGGCGGGAATCAAAAAATCTTAATCCACGCGGACGAAGTCGCGGGCATCATCTAGTTTTATCATAAGTTTGTAAGTTAATTTTGAAAATTGTATATGAATGTTTCATAGCTCGTATAAGGTATCCGTTCTGCGATTTCATTCATCTATGTTCCAAGTTAAATTTTGGGTTCGCTCTCGAGACTACTGATATTTATCTGGCCGCGGTCCGACTTTTTTAATATAAATGTTCTTTGTTCCTGACGGGAGAAAGTTTTAATGAAAATTCAAATAAGGACAACTTTTTAACCTTTCGCTTTTTTGTGTTTTGGAGAGGAATTGTTTTTTTTTTTTTGTTATTCCAAGGACTAAGGGTTAAGTCCTTTGGGACCGCTATTATTGCCTCTGTTTTACATAATATTTATTTATCAGCCTCAATTATGTAAAATTTGAATTAAAATGTCTTAATTTACTAACACATATTATAAATAAATATAATAAGTATGTGGTTATGGTTAAACCCACTGGACGGATTGGGCTTACAGATTATGATATTGTAGGCACCCTTATGATGTAAGAAACGATCTTTGAAAATGCAATCCCTATAAAAAAGCGGTTTGAAATTTACCAATCAAAATCGAACTTACGTGAGCGAAGCCGCGGACAAAAGCAAGTTAGGTACATATAAATTCACACATATTATTTCTTCATACCTAATGAAAGCGCCTATGGGGTTCCTTAACTGCAATGCAACCTTCACCATGATACCTACATCACAGAATACTAACCATTGTAATACGGCCAGTCCTTGCACGTAGGTCATTCCTAATTCGCATTTAAGGTTCTGTCATAGCGTAAAATCGGCAAAACGGAGATTTTTAAAGCAGTGTTGCAAACGGTGACATACCTAATGTACCTACCTATATGTGCTTGTAAAAATAATTTCCTGTTTTCCGAGACCTTTAAGCAGCCATTGACGCATCTCACATTTTTTTAAATTTTTTATTTATTTTTATCCACTACAAGTTAGCCCTTGACTGCGATCTCACCTGATGGTAAGTGATGATGCAGGCTAAGATGGTAGCGGGCTAACCTGTTAGGGGCATGGCAGTATTATTAAACACATACCCCTATTCGGTTTCTACACGGCATCGTACCGGAACGCTAATTCACTTGGCATCACGTCTTTGCCGGTAGAGTGGTAACTAGCCACGGCTGAAGCCTCCCAGCAGGCCAGACCAGGGAAAATTCAGAAATTATAAATTCCCAAATTGACACTTTTTTTTTTTTTATCGCTGGAAAAATGCTTTGACGAAATTGACCCTGCCGGGGATCAAACCCGGGACTTCCGTACGTAAAGACAACAGCGTTACACAGTGCGCCACGGAGGTCGTCAACACCATTAAAAAACACAATTCAAAATTCACAACACAATTCAAAAAAATCACTACATTGAAGTTTTAAGTACATTAGAATAAACTAAGGACAGTTATTGGACTGTAAATTAGATACAGTAGAAATTAATTATAAGTAGAAGTTTAAGCTAAATTAATATTACTTATTAGCCCATAGGCTAGATGGTAGTACACAATAAAGTTGCCATTATAATATTGTAATGGGACTTTATGGTAAGAAAAAAAAAAAAAAAAAAACTACATTGAAATTTATTTTAAACATGCAGCCTTCCTCTTAGTTTACCTTAAATAGCAAGATTTCTCCTTTTTAAAACTAATAATTTGCTCTATAAATCCATATAAATATTATAAATGCGAAAGTTTGGATGGATGGATGTATGTATGGATGTATGTTTGTTACTCAATCACGCTCCAACGGAGGAACGGATCTGGATGAAATTTGGCACAGAGATAGATTATAGTCTGGAATAGCACATAGGCTACTTTTTATCCCGGAAAATTAAAGAGTTCCCGCGGGAACCGAAAAACCTCAATCCACGCGGACGAAGTCGCGGGCATCAGCTTATCAAATAAATATTATAAATGCGAAAGTTTGGATGTATGGATGTATGTTTGTTACTCAATCACGCCCCAACGGATGAACGGATCTGGATGAAATTTAGCACAGAGATAGATTATAGTCTGGAATAACACATAGGCTACTTTTTATCCCGGAAAATTAAGGAGTTCCCGCGGGAAACGAAAAACCTCGATCCACGCGGACGAAGTCGCGGGCATCAGCTAGTATAACATAAAATTCATATTTCTAAATCAAACACATTTTTGGATTAATTTGTATTGAACAGTAAATATTTATTTTTTTACAAATTATTTCTTCCATTTTTTGCGACATGCGCTTGCTCGATTTTACCCCCCGCGCGCCTTAATTTTATCTCGTGAACTCACAGCGCCTTAAATATGGGCTCTATTTCGCTCCGCCTCAAGAAAGTCCGAAGGTCGTTCGTGGGAATGAGCATTCTATTTTATAACAAAACTAGATGATGCCCTCGACTTCGTCCGCGTGGATTAAGGGTTTTTTGATTCCCGCGGGAACTCCTTAATTTTCCGGGATAAAAAGTATCCTATGTCCGTTTCCTGGTTCTAAGCTACTTCCCCACAAATTTTCAACCAAATCGGTTCAGCTGTTCTTGAGTTGTAAATAGTGTAACTAACACGACTTTCTTTTATATATGTATAGATTCCACAATCTATTTTAAACTTGCCTTTACACAAGTTTAAGAAATCCATTATAAGTATGCTTCTGAAAAAAGCTTATTATACTGTTGAAGATTATGTAAATGACAAAAGAGCATTTGACTCGCTCCAGCAATGCTAAGGGCAGCGGTTACATAAGTATAGTATACATTAATGAAATTGTAAATTATTTTTTTCAAAAGAGCAACCACCGAGTTTCTTGCAGGTTCTTCTCGGTAGGAATGTAATTCCGAACCAGTGGTAGATTCACTCGACGATTGAAAAGTACTTGTAAAAGTTTATTTGAATAAAAAAACATTTGAATTTGAATTTAATATTTCAGAGCAAAAGCAATAGGTAGTATTAAAAATATAGGGTCTATTTTGTTCAAGTGTAGATAAAATAATTGAAATTAGACATAATCATGATGTTTTACCTATAAAAATGCCTGTTATTATAAATGTTGAATGTAGTATATACATAATATGCAACCTACATAATATATGTTTAAAGCTTAACTAAGGATCGAAAGTTTTGTGAAATTACCGCTCGCCGCAGCTTCAGAGCTCAGAGCTTTAGTACTGTCAGCAAGTCAAGATTTTATAATCAAACGATAAATCAAAATCAAATATTTATTATTCAAGTAGACTTTTAACAAGTGTTTTACAATAGTCGAGTGAAGCTATCACTAAACGCTATCTAACAAATAAACGCTATGAAGATAGTGGAATAACTAATAATAGTCAGATATTGATATCGTGGGTTTTAACTAAACGAAACTAAACTGCATGTCTAATGATCTTCGATCCCTTTTCATAATGCTCCCTGCAGAAAATGATATCACTAGATTATTTAACCTGTCCGTCAGTCTGACTGTCAATTTTGTTTGGTTTACAGATTGTTTACATAAAAAAAGGAATTAGTCACAATCAGCATTTAAAATTAGTTTTTAGTATAGCGTAGGCCCTACGGTATGTCTACGAACTACGCGCTACGGCGTAGAGCGTAGACGTAGGAGAATGGCAAGACGGCCACGGCAAGGCAAATTTGGGACGGGACACGACAAAACGTGTGCTTGAAACATCCACGTTGGAGAGGAACGAGGTTTTATCCTGAAGCACTTATGTGCGATTTTTTTCGCCAGATTAATTTTTTTCCCTAGATTCACTCTTAGATTTACAATTTTCAAATTCAAATATTTATTATTCAAATAAAAAATGTGGATGGTCAAATGCATCTACCATTGGTTTGGAATGTTATTCATACCAAGAAGAACCAGCAAGAAACTCGGCGGTTGCTCATTTGCAAAAAAATATATAAATATAGTGAATATAAAATTTAAACAAAGTGTAGATGATGTGTAGATGCTTTAAAACAGCAGTCCCAAGCATTACTGGAACGAGTCAAATCCAAACAATTTTATCATTTAAATAATCTTCAATAGTAGATATAATAAGCTTTTTTCATGGCCATAATAATTTTAATAATTGTAACTCTATTGCTATTCAAAGAAATTGGTGTTAGTATTTGCTATGGATTTTTTTTGTTGTTGTTGATGATGATGATTTTAATCCACTACAAGTTAGCCCTTGACTGCGATCTCACCTGATCGCAGTCAAGGGCTGATAAGTGATGACTTGCAGTCTAAGATGGTAGCGGGCTAACCTGTTAGGGGCATGGCAGTTATATTAAACCCATACCCCTATTCGGTTTCTACACGGCATCGTACCGGAACGCTAAATTGATTGGCAGCACGTCTTTGCTGGTAGGGTGGTAACTAGCCACGGCCGAAGCCTCCCACCAACCAGGCATGACCAGGGAAATTTCAGAAATTATAAATTCCCAAATTGACCCTACCGGGGATCGAACCCGGGACCTCCGCACGTTAAGACAACAGCGCTACACACTGCGCCACGGAGGTCGTCAAACGATGATGACGATGATGATAGTGATGATTTTGATTTAAACATAGTTTTGTTTTGAATCTTTATGGTAAATATATTTTTTTTTTGTCAACCATACATAGTATAAGTTGCCTCCACATAAATTACGACCGCCAAAGGACAGCGCCGTCTAACTTCGCACTTTGCTCATATTTCGCCTAATGGATATATGGGCGGTTTTAACTTCCGACGCAACTCGCTAATTGAGTGCGTTACGTCTAGATTCTAGACTTGAGTGGAAAATATAAAGTATAACTGTATTAATAGTTTATAATAAGTTGATGGTGATAATTTAAAAAACCCGACTGAGTTTGTTGTGGGCTCTTCTCAGACCAGGGCGCGTTTGGAACCCCGTAGCTTTATTTTTAAGATACCGTAATTGATTTTATCACCATCATGTGGTTTAAGTTTCGGTCGTCAATGAGTGTACAGTGTAGGTACCTACCTAAATTGAATAAATAATATTGATTGATTGATTGAACACTATGGGTGAAAATAGACTAGAGATAGGTAGAGTTATTACACGAGTCGATTTTCACCGGAGCGAAAAAATTCTATGTCTATGATTTTCACCGTGTGGTCCACGTGTGGTTTTTGACAAAAATTGACAGGTGTGAATAGGGATGATGCTTAAATCAAAAATAAATTATATCTAACTGACTATTGAATAGAGGGTCCAAAAGACCTAAAATTCACATCCTCGGTTAGTTTTAAGTTTGATAACCATTTTAAAATATAGATTATAGAAAAAAGAGCGTTGAAATTTTATGACGTCACAACTTGAATTTCATACAACTTCCATAGTAGAAGCGCGTTTTTAAGTTTGATAAAGAGTTGCTGATTTGATTGAGTCGTCATTATCCCTATTCAGGGTAAAGGTAATAGATTGCATGCGGAATTGCCCCGAAAAATCTACATGAGCCCTAGTACTGGAAAGAACCAGTGCACGCATTTTTCCATACTGAAAAATGAAAATGTGTGTGAAAAATTTTATAGCATCCTCGGTGCATCAAAGAACTCATGAATATAAAGAAGAACTTTCGGGTATTCAGGTTTTCTTTCATCATTATAGCAAGTAATATTTTCTTAAAACGCACATTAGCTCCGAAAAGTCCGTGGGTCCGAATTGAAAGCCTGGCGTCTAGGCCGCTAAGCCATCACTTACATCTGTACTTACAGATAATGGTCTGAGAGCCACTACACTACGACCTTCACCGATCCGTTAACCAGATGAAACATACTTTTTATTTTTATTCAATATTAGATAAATACGCTTAAAATAGCTTGTCTATCAAAATTCTGACCGCCCCCCAATCATGTAAGAATGGCCGATGAAATCGTTAAAGTTATGCGGCAAAGTTTTTTTTTTTTTTTTTTTTTTTATTCACTACAAGTTACTTTGACTGCGATCTCACCTGATGGTAAGTGATGATGCAGTCTAAGATGGTAGCGAGCTAACCTGTTAGGGGCATGGCAGTTATATTAAACGCATACCCCTATTCGGTTTCTACACGGCATCGTACCGGAACGCTAAATCGCTTGGCGGCACGTCTTTGCCGGTAGGGTGGTAACTAGCCACGGCCGAAGCCTCCCACCAGGCCAGACCAGGAAATTCAGAAATTATAAATTTCCAAACCCTGCCGGGGATCGAACCCGAGACCTCCGCACGTTAAGGCAACAGCGCTCAACACTGCGCCACGGAGGTCGTCAATAAATAAACCATAACAGCATTAAATTAGAGCCCAATTTCGTGTACCCATTCTTATACGTTTAGGTATGTACGATACTCTAAGTCTAACGTATAAGAATGGATACACGAAATTGAGCTCTAATTCAATACATTTATGGTTTATATTACTTTGACGCTGAACCTGTACCATTTGATCGACAATTCTTACATAATCGGGGGGCAGGCTATTTTTAAATTAATTTTTTTTTGACAGGTGTATTGTATACCATCGCGTTTCTTATAAAATTACCTATAGGCTATATTTGATATATTACTCAAGCGGTTAACTATGGACTATGGTAAGTAAATGTAAAAATACTTGTAAAAAAAATATACTTGTAAAATGTAAAAGTAAATGTAAGTATGGTAAGTAGTATGGTAAGACTACGGTGGACTATGGTAAGTACTATATAATGGTATGTGGTATGGTAACTTCACGGATCGGAACCGAAAAAGTATGTTTCATCTGGTTAACAGATCGGTGAAGGTCGTGGTATATTTAGTATATATTATGTGCATAAAACATGCATAAATTCAAGAAAAAAAGTGACTGTCATAATGTTATAGAAATAGAATAGAAATAGAAATGATTTATTTCATGTAGGACAACTTGTGCCACTTATGATAAGTCGTAAGAATCTACCACCGGTTCGGAAAGGTGATTCTACTGAGAAGAGCCGGCAGAATCAGTTTTCCGAACCGGTGGTAGATTAATACAAGAAATAAGAATAAAATTGTTGTGCCCTCTTCTAGACTTTGTAAAATCAGTAATTCATTTGTCGGTAGCAATATACGTTTTTATAATAAACTCCCAGAAGACATATTGGAGATGTCTCTCAACAAGTTCAAAGTTTTTGTAAAAGGAAACTAATTGAAAAGTCTTATTATAGTGTAAAGGATTATTTGAATGACAGGCAGCCATGGGTATGAATTGTTCCAGCGGCTAATTATGTTATATTATAAATATAATTACGTAATTTCCTATATTATTTGTGAGATGGTGATAATAAAAAAAAAGCCCGGCTGAGTTTGTTGTGGGCTCTTCTCAGACCAGGGCGCGTTTGAAACCCTCGTATAGCTTTAGTCTTAAGATACCGTTGTTAATTATCACCATCAACTCTTAATTCTTTATAAATATGACGTTCAGAAGGTGTGCTTTTGTAGGTACCAATTTTGAATAAAGATGTTTTGAGTTTGAGTTTTGAGTTTATCCGGCTCTCGATTATAATAGGTAGTTACCTATCTTCTTTATAACTTTCTAGTTTCTACTCATGAAAAGTTGTTCCTCAATATTTCCTAATTATAGTACCACTAGGTTTTCCAAAATATTTAAGTTTTTACAGAATAAATGGAAAATAATGTCGCTAGCGCCACCTAGCGAACGAAGCTCGAACTCTGCTGTCTGCGGAAGGGTCCCAGAAACTCGACTATTAATTTCCTAAGGGAACTCTACACCCGCAACCCCCGTACCACGTTCTTCGGTTAAAAAATGATTTTTATTTATTTTACTTCTATTAATTATTTTTAGCACCTTTTCTAACCTAGCCTTACTTAAAAAAAATTATTTGAAGATGCATAAAAGAACAACATAGTCAATCGATAGAAGTCCGCAGCTGGACATAGGTAAGAGACCTATGTCCTAGTAGTGACCAAATATTTAAGATTGGTCTCTGAAGCGCAGCGGAGACCAATCCTAAGTCTATGGTAGTGACTTCATTAAATGGCGATTATGCCAGATATCGGTGCTTCTAACTATCAACCCCATTGCCGCATATCATCACCACTGAAATATCTACTGTTTTGAAAACTAATTTTCTTTTCAGTTTAATTTTGTTTGGGATTGGTTTATTTATTTGAGCACGGAAAATGCCATGCTAAGTGTTAGCACTTAGCATGGCATTTTATAATAAATCTTCGTAATAAATTTATGAAGTTTATAGTTATTTAGGTGGATGTGATTCTAAAGTTCATCAAAGGCTAAATTTACCTTGCATGAAAGATTTTTTCACCTTTCACTTTTCCTTATTCAAGCTGACACGATGACGGACGGTGACAGCGTCGCTAGTATCTTTAAAAAATAAAACAAAAACAAAAACTAAACGGGCATAAAAATTTGTTCCAATTTTGGCCACCGGGCCAGATAAGTTTGTGGGACATTAAATCTATTAAACTAGCTGATGCCCACAACTTCGTCCACGTGGTTTAAGTTTGTTTGATTTCCGCGGGAACTCCTTAATTTTCCGGGATAAAAAGTAGCCTATGTCACTCTCCGTCCCCAACTATACCCATGCCAAAAATCACGTCGATCCGTTGCTCCGTTGCAGCGTGATAGAAGGACAAACCAACACACTTTCGCATTTATAATATTAGTATGATGTATCATCCTAAATGTGTGTCTACTTACGTTATGCTTAATATAAAAAGTATTTACTACAAATATAAAATAAATAAGCCTGATGTTAAAGCATATAAACAAATACGTGGATATACTTAATTCAAACTATTCCAGGGTACAATATCATCCAGCAAATAATTACAAACAAAACTTTATGTTATTTAAACGATAAGAAAAAACAGGACAACAGAAATATGTCGCGTGACAAAACAAGTGTCTAACGACAGGGTTTTCGCATCGGGGCAACTTGGTAGCGGCCCGGACGCGCCGGTCCCAACTCGGGGCTTATCTTCACGGGCGCATGACTCTCCTATCCTAATGTAATGAAAAATTACGCCCATCTGATACCGCTGGCTCCTTTTTGTTCCACCTTCCATCATACTTAATATTACTTATTATAAATGCGAAAGTGTGTTTGTTTGTTGGTTTATTGGTTTGTTGGTTTGTCCTTCAATCACGCCACAACGGAGCAACGGATCAACGTGACCTTTAGCATAGGTATAGTTGAGGACCTGGAGAGTGAAATAGGCTTTTATCCCGGAAAATTAAGGAGTTCCCGCGGGAATCAAAAAAACTTAAACCACGCGGACGAAGTCGCGGGCATCAGCTAGTTATAAATACCCGGTATTATGTAATCTGATGCGCTTACTTAATTGTCATGCTGCGGCAGACGTTAGTACTTTTCTTTTTAAATCTGCTGCAAAGGAGCTATAATGGGAATAATGGGAATTATAGGAAACGATTTTCATCTCTGTGGAAATTATGCTCGGAGAAGTGGGGCTTTTCCTTTTGTGTTGCGATATTCAATATCGTATAAGATTAATTGGAGCATTCTAGACGGTAGAAAATTTTAATGGTAATTTTTTTCAAGGTCTTCAGATTCTTGTAAATTTAACACTACCTAAGTAACTTTTATTAATTTATTTTGTTAGTCTGTTGAGCTTATGATTAACTTATGTAACTAATTTTTACTCGTATCTTATTTAAAATTTGTTGGTTTTAGAGCGTGTAAAATTTTTACTAGTTTACACGCTTTTGAAATATCGTGCAAACCTACAATAATTATGAAATGGTTCTAGATAAAAGGACTGCCCTATTACAAAAGTTACATCTTTGCCGATAGGGTGGTAACTAGCCACGGCCGAGGCCTCCCACCAGAGAATTCAAAAATTATAAATTCCCAAATTAGCCGAGCCGGGGACCGAACCCGAAATCCCACGTTAAGATAACAGCGCTCACCACTGCACCAGGGAGGTAGATAAAAAAATTCTAGAACTAACCAGTGCGCACAGAAATCCAGATACATAGTTGGATAAATTCGGCTATGCGTGCGGTTGCCGATCCCATACCGGCATAAAGGCATTGCGACACATTCATTTAGCAATTGAACAGTCTGGTTCACAAGCCGCTTTTATTTTAGGATTTAAGTAATAGGATGACTAAAGTAATTGAGTTTACTTTTTTTACCTTTGAAATAGTTTTATGAATTAATATCGTATAAAAATTGTAAAATTTTCAAATGTTTTAGCAGGTCTTCGACCAAAAAATTTTTGCATGAGTATTCGGAAGATACTCGTAGTTAAACTCTTATTAGTAAACTTTCAGCCTTCTATTCAGACGGTTGGGGGCTCGGGACAAAAAAATTTGTATGGCGGAAAAGAAGTCTGTGCACGCACTTTATGCAGCTGCACAGGCTACCGCTACAGGACGAAACGTATTTCTCAAAACGTTCTGTCCTGGTTTGTCCGAAGTATGTGTACGCCCTCAGTATATGGAACGCGTACATCAGCGCGACAGGACAAAACTTTGTTCCCCTCCAACGCAGACGTATATTATCCCTTATATTATCCCCCTTATATTATTGTGTTATCAATAATTGTAGATCTCATTGGAAAATCTATGGACAAAATGTAAAAAAAAATATTGTAATAACTGACATTTCATAACAATTTTTTTATATTAGGATAAATCAATTATTTTTAAGAATAAACCTGTGTTATAATTAGTTGTTTTTTTTTTGCCTGGTGGGAGGCTTTGGCCGTGGCTAGTTACCACCCTACCGGCAAAGACGTGCCACCAAGCGATTCAGCGGTACAATGCCGTGTAGGAAACTGATTAGGGGTATGGGTTAATAATTATAACTGCCATGCCCCTAACAGGTTAGCCCGCTTCCATCTTAGACTGCATCAGGTGAGATCGCATACAAGGGCTAACTTGTAGTGGATAAAAAATAATAATAATTAATACTTAAATGCATGATATAGTATAGAACTTATATATTATAGTTTCCATTTATTGCTTCCCGATAGATTTATTTTGAGTGTTTTTCACAACAAATAGCCGGGTACTCAACATAATTACGTGCATTGTGAGCGGGTTTTTGCGCGCGCCAACCGCACAATTTAGTTAGCGTAAACAGCTGCCTCTAATTTATAGCGAGTTTTATAATTGCGCAAAATTCGCATAAAACAAGCCATATTTAAACCATAATCGATTGTCTGTATTGTTGGGCTGCCATGCAGGAATTTAACGGTATGGACGTAAGTCGAAAAATTGAGCTTGGAACTATTTCCGAGTATTTGTTTGTTATACTATTGCCAGGAATCATGATCATTGAATAATGTCTTAGATGAATTTATCTATAAATAATGTAATGTATCTACTATTTATGTTTATATTTTTTTTTTACAAACAATATTTCAAATAGAAAATTGTGCTTTGTTCTTAATTAACGTTGTTGTTTAATTTGAATAGATTTAAAAAAAATATATATATTTCGTAAACAATAAAAGCGTAATACCTAGGTATAACTACAATAGATAGGAACTACTATTGTAACGTAGCAAAATTAAGTAAGTGCCTATTTTATGTCGAAGTAAAATACCTTATAAGTTACAATACCTACTTATTTAAAAAAAGGTGTGAGTATCATTAAGAATACCAACCGTGAGCAAAAATAAAAAAGAAGTGGACACCATAAACAACCAGCAAACGTCTTCACTGGAGTAGAGTTTTCAAGGCAGTGCGTCTTGTCCCCTTGCGTTCGCGGACTACCCTCATCCCCACAAATTCACCCATCCCACACCCTAACTTCAAACTACGGGTAGCGTTTTTAATGTTCACCTCCTCACTCGGTTCTCGTCCGTTATTGCTATGCGACTGTTAAAAGACGAATTCTCCATTTTTACATCTACGCTATAATCAGACTTATTCCGTTATACTAAAGACTACATTCTTTTTATAAATGAATAAGAGTTAGATCCTTGTGTAACAGGATAGCAGATAAGCAGAACAATAATAATATGCTCTTTTGAGAAATTTGTTCTCGGGATTGTAGCACCAAATTCCAGATTAAGCCGTATTGCTTAGGTAGTAGATTCGATTTTTAGAGAATGGAATTTGGTACAGATAAGTCCAATTCTCTAGTGTAGAAATGGAGGTGCAATAATTTAAGCAAGGGGTGGAATGCGATGGAGAGTTCTTTTTGGAGTTTGTGCGAGTGAGACGTGCGTAGAGGTCGAGGGTGCGGGTTAAACGCGCCACAGGGACGTATTGTGCGTGCAAAAAAATAACAATTGCATTTTTTTTAATCATCTGCCTGAAAATTGTATGGAATAAATAAGGGAATTCACTCTTCAATGCTTACTTTATTCGATAGCTGATGCTGTTTTGTTGAACTATATTGGCTAAACGGGGCTATTTTCAAAGCAATTTATACAGCTTTACAAACTCAAATTAGAGTTTTTAAATGCGAAAGTGTGTCTGTCTGTCTGTCTGCTTGCTACGCTTTCACGGCTCATCCGCTCAACCAATTTTGATAAAATTTGGTACAAGGCTTAGGTTGTATCCCGGGGAAGGACATAGGCTACTTTGGAATCAAAAAATCCACGCGGACGAAGTCGCGGGAATCATCTAGTTCAATATAAAAATATGTAAATTAACGTGCAACCATTCCAAGGAATTATCCTAAGATTTGTAGCACTACATTTTACCAGTATTGAGTTTGTTATATTTAAATATAAAAGAGTAGAAATAAAGTTGTCTGAGTGATTTATAATATTACATACCTAGTACTTTAGCCGCTAGGTCTAGGAACTTGGGATATAGTTATTGTACTTATTGTCTGTAGAATGATTCTCTAAGAAAGGATTTTCAGATTTCCCGTCCAAGCGAAGCCGAGTTGGGTCACATATGTTTAAAATAAATATTACAAATGCGAACGTGTGTTCGTTTGTTGGTTTGTCCTTCAATCACGCCGATGACTGTTGATTTTTGGCATGGGTATAGTTGAGGACCTGGAGAGTGACTTATGCTACTTTTTATCCCGGAAAATTAAGGAGTCCCCTGCACGGGAACAAAAACAAACTTATTCCACGCGAACGAAGACGCGGGCATCAGCTAGTTTTAAAATATAGGGGAGTTTGGAAAAATTGAGTACACATTCACTATTGGACTACATTCATCCATCTGACGACTTGATAGTTGGTGAGCTAGAGAGAGTCGTGTTTGTAATACCCAATGATGATTTTATGAAGGCCTTTATCTACAAGTACCCTTCATGTTAGTTATAGATATGTGCCTTCTGCGCATATGGCAAATACTTAGAATTAGTAAAAGTGCAATGAGTTATAAAAAGAAAGTAAAATAAAAAGTTTTTTCGATTCCGACCCTGACACCCATCAACACCCGAATAGGCCGACGCTGCGAACGCTAAAAACATTCCCCTCTTCCCTTTCTCCGATTTTTAAGCCTACTCCCACCCCCTCTAACTCCCGGGTTAGCCAGAGGTACATTTATGCGCAATAAATTTTGACCGCCAACATCAATTCAAAATGGCGTCACTCCTACGCATCCAACTGCACAAAAAGTCACTCTAACACAACTGAGCAAAATTCACAATCATAAGCGTTAAGTTTCGCCTATGTAAAAGAAACGGTTTTGAGTTTTGAACCCAACTGTGAGGCTTAGCAATAAATGCCTTTCAACGTTTTATTATAAAACTCGTTTTCGCCTGAATCTCGTTGATTGCATAAAAGAAGGCGCCAGCTTTGCGGGCGGGCAGACAGACCGAGGTAAATAGGGTAGATATTGTCTTTACTCATTTGTCTTGGTGATAGTGCGGTAATAAAATCCATTGTTCTGTCGACCTATAGTGTGTTTGTTTGTTGGTTTGTTGGTTTGTTGATTTGTTGGTTGGTCCTTCAATCACGCCGCAACGGAGCAACGTGCTCCGTCAGCTTTAAATCTAGTTCTGTCCCTTTCCGCAGCAAGTATTATGAAAGGGTTGACAATATTTTTAATGCTGTCTTATATTAGTTTAGTTTAGAGATTGTGCACTACAGAATCAGCCCCATTGATTCATCAAGGAATCTAATGCGGGACCTGTGGCTTACGAGACGAGAACTCACACCGCTTTACGATAGCGTTTTTCAAAATATTATGCTCACCAGGACCTTGCATAGAGAATTCGTAAATTCGTTATCACCAAAGCACTTACGGGAAGTAGCCGGTAAAAGCCGACACACGCTGAGCAAACTTTCACCGTAGATTGACACAGCTCTCTATTTGTTTGGTAATACGATGTTTTAGGCTTCGGTGTGTACCATCCGGGTATACGTTTTGGTCTCGTTGTATCAGGAATATGGGGTGACCCTTGTATTTACTTACTGATGTCAATTTGTGACTTGGTTTTTGGAATTATTTTGACGTTTTACCTACAGTATAGATCTTTTTTTTATGCTGATGAATTTATTTCTGACTAGCTGACGTCCACGACTTCGTCCGCGTGGTTTAAGTTTGTTTTTATTCCCGCGGGAACTCCTTAATTTTCCGAATTAAAAGTTAGCCTATGTCACTCTCCAGGTCGTCAACTAGGTATACCTACCCATGCCAAAAATCACGTCGATCCGTTGCTCCGTTACGGCGTGATTGAAGGACAAACAAACACACTTTCGCATTTATAATATTAGTATGATAATTTAAGTTTCAGTTGCGTTTGATTTTGCTTAAACCCTTATGTGTAACCTAGCTGAATCTGTCCAGGGAAATTTCTGAAAATGTATCTTAGCACCATCTTAAGTTCCTACAATCAAAAGATTTTTTTGAATGTCAGTCAGTTTAGAACATAAAGAATCATCCACGTACTTAATAGATATTAAGTAGAACAAATTCGGATTGCTGTTTAGTTTAGGGATAAGCTATATATCATTACAATACCTACTTGTTCTTAATGCTATGTCATAATGTCAATAGGTAGGTATGTCATGATCATTCTAATTTGACTAGCTTAGACTGAGGTCACATCAGTAGGTACCTTAATTGCTGCTAGATGCGATCCACTTTACGTTCAATGGTGGGTTTTGAAAACGACAGTGATCTGGAGTGTACCTATAATAGTTATTTTAAAGAAATTATATAGGTATTTATTGGTTTGTCACGATGATGATGAATGTGGAATCTTGATCGTGTTTATATCAGTTAAACCAAATTAGCCTGTATCTGTAGAAGAATAGAGTTCTAGCCTTTTCACATCCGAACAATGTCGATAAAACTCCGTCATCAACCGTTGACTCGCCGGTAGAACAAAAAAAACCTATAGGTATCACCGAGTAGGTACCTGTCCCCAGCAAAAAACAAAGGGTCATCAGTATCGGAAGTGTGAGCCTCATCAAGATAAATAGAAATGTCACGATGATGGATCACAGCTTCAGGCGTACAGCGGCTGCCATAATTTAGCCGTATAAACATCGCATGAACGATCTTATTGCAAAAAACATAAGGTTTAAATTCGTATGCGTTTAGGTTTAAAATTTACAATAAAATGGCTTGCCTCCTGCAAGGCTCTGCTATCTGCAGCAAGTAAATAGGAGTGTACATGCTATGGGGGTTTATCGTTTTTTAGGGAAAAGGGTGAATCTATTTGCGCAGGGTAATTGAGTAAATAAGCCCGAAGTAAATCTCACTGATTCCTTTTTCAATAACAATTATTTTCGTTACGATATCGAAAGATTATGATACGACTACGATACGATATTGAAAGACCCATAAAAGATTGGAAAGAAGAGAGGAATATTATAAAATTAAAGACCTAGAAAGTCCGGATAAGCAAGTAGTTCCCGGGGGAGAATTAAAAATCTAAATACACGTGGGTATAAAGTCGCGGGCATCATCAGGAAATTGTTTAATACCTACTTAGTTTATATTGAATAGCTGTTTATATTGTTGAATAGTTTATACCTAAGCTCCGCGGTAATTGAGAATGATATCATACCAATGCCTATTATAATTGCAAAAGTGTGTTTACTTATTTGTTGGTTTGTCCTTCAATCACTTTTTTTCATTTATTTGTTCATTTATTTATTTGTATGAAACACATTACCTACAATATTTTCAGTTAAAACTATTGGGGCAGTGGTTTCCAAACTAGGATTCCCTGTATCGTGGAAACCACTTCCTTCCGAGGGTAGGTAACAACAAAAAAACTTAAAAATAATTACAAATGTGAACGTACAACTTATACAAACTATACACATATTATTTAATCAATATATTGATTAATGCTTCTTTGTTGGGTTTAAAATTGTGTGTGCAACGGAGCAACGGATCGACGTGATTTTTTGCATGGGTATAGTTGAGGACCTGGAGAGTGACATTAGGGTAGTTTATCCCGGAAAATTGAGCAGTTCCCGTGGGAATTTAAAAAACTTATTCCACGCGGACGAAGTCGCGGGCATCAGCTAGTCCTTAATACAGGTTTAGGAATAGTTAGAAGTCAGACCTACCAAGTACCACCACAGGCTACCACCCACGTATAAATGGCCAAATTATAACGTAAGTTCAAATTTTATTTTCTTTTTATCTGATTATGTTACTTTATTATCATTACTAGCTGATGCCCGCGACTTCGTCCGCGTGGATTTAGGTTTTTCGGTTCCCGCGGGAACTCCTTAATTTTCCGGGATAAAAAGTAGCCTATGTGTTATTCCAGACTATAATCTATCTCTGTGCCAAATTTCATCCAGATCAGTTCAGTAGTTACGGCGTGAAAGCGGAACAAACATACAAACAAACTCACTTTCCCATTTATAATATTAGTAAGGATAGTAAGGACAAGGATTATTTATGGTCATATCATTTGTGTTTCGTGGGTTTTTTTATTTCTGTTATTTATATTATACCTAAATAAAAAAATTGAAATTGAAAATTGTTGAGATTATGTTTTCTGTGTTATGTGCGTTGCTCATATACTTACAAGACGTCAATATTGATAAGGTTGTCTCAATCTTGTTTCTCGATAATGTATGGTGCTTATATGCTTATAATATTGTACATAATTCCTTGGAATTATTTTTTTCGAAATGGAATTTTGAAAGTAATACCTTGATTTGTTACATCTTGAGGAGGCGTTATTATCCCAAGAAAACCTATATCAGGAAAGGGGTCACGACGTTCAGCAAAACAGAGGGAGAGGAAATCCTTGTCAATGTGGATTGCCGATGGAGACCTGAAATGAAACAGACAGTGGCGATTTTAGTGACTAAAAACAATTATTACTGCTAACTTTAAGAATGTGATCACTAAGTATTTACTTGGATTTAAACACTTAGGTACGTATGTGTTAGTACACGGATTATTTATCCTAGATTCCTACCACTACTGCTTACGTAATTTTCTTCTTAGACCAAATTTAATCTATAATTATCTATCTAACATGTATGTGCCTATAACCTAAGGCAAATTTATTTCAAATATTGAGCCGTATAATATAACCAAATGAAGCCAAGAGTCAAATGTAATGTTATAAATATGTTAGGTAATCCTTATTTAATAACTAGCTGATGCCCGCGACTTCGTCCGCGTGGATCGAGGCGTTTCGGTTCCCGCGGGAACTCCTTAATTTTCCGGGATAAAAAGTAGCCTATGTGTTATTCCAGACTATAATCTATCTCTGTGCCAAATTTCATCCAGATCCGTTCAGCCGTTGGGGCGTGATTGAGTAACAAACATCCATACATCCATACATCCATACATCCAACCAAACTTTCGCATTTATAATATTTATTTGATAAGTACTATGTTCAAAAAGCATTTAAAATTTTTCAGATTTTTGAATTTTAATGCAACAGGAAATAATAGCTTAGACGAGTAGTTGAGCGTAGACAAAAATGGCCACTTGCTTTAAACAAAGAGAAATTAGGTTAATTTTCTTTAGTTGAAAGCAGTTTATGCAAGGTTTACTCTGAAAAAGTTTGTAACAAAAGGCAAGTAATTAAGTTTTCAATTCCAGGGGCATATTAAAACAGTTGTCTGGAGAGAACTAAAAAAAATAGATGAAAAAAATGCAATGACTGCGCAAAAACAAAATGGAAGGCTTAGGTATTACTGGGGCGAGGTTCAAATACGCATGTGCGTTCGGGCCGCCCTATACGCGACGTGCCGCGGGGTGGCCGGGGTAAAACCAGCACTTGGGGCAATAAAGGGAGGTGGGGTTTTATTTTCGTAGGCATGTTTCAATCTTTCTTGAGCATTTCCCTTTGATATCCGAATAATTTGATGCGGTTTATGATTCTACCCTAAGGCTCTATATGCGAAGGTACCTGCCACCTACATAGGACTGGGGTGGGCTTTTGTGTTTGCAGAATTAATTAGAGGGTGTTTTAATTTTTGCTCCGCTTATATATGTTGTTCCGTATTAGGCGTTCGTTATAAAAACATAGGACTTCGTTTTTTGTTTAGGGTCAGCTTTGAAAACAAACGAATTCCTAATGAATCTCGTGGCGCGTGCGGAATGGAAAGCATAGCGAATATTTTCCTTCATCAAAGACGGCTTGATTTGAATATCTCATTATCCTCCTCTTTTCTGTAACACGCGCGAATGCAAATGGTTTGGGGCTCGTGGAAAATTTCCAACGTAATGCTTGTTTGAATTGTAGTTCGTTACACAAAGTGGAAATGGTTTGTTTTAAATTGTTGAGGGGCGGTGGAAATTTTTATTCTAACTCATTGAGGTACACAGGCAAAGAAAATTGCATGTGTTTTCGTACATGTTTCGAGACTAGTTTTTGCAGCCGAGCGACGAAAGCGACGCGACTCAAAACGACTCCATAGAAAATGGCAAACTTATCTGCGCGACAGCGTGGCCTACCATCTAAAGGATGAGCTACTGTTTGAGTTACGTCGAGTCGTATCCCGTTTTCGCGCTGGGATAACGGGTTAGTCGCTCACGCAGGACAATGCCTTAGAGCGAAAACGCACTACGAACCGACCGGACAAATCATCCGCGCGAAACGCCCGCGTTCCCGCGGGGAAACGACGTTTTATCCTGTTGCCTAGTGTTGGCGCTCCATATAAAACTGAATGACGCGGACTCTCTGCCCGCTAGACAATTTTTTGCTGTAGCGTGTTTTCGCCCTTATTGAAATGCTTTTTAGTCTCCACTACTATAGTTCCGTGATTTCCGTTTCCTGCCTATTAAAGATATCTTAGTTGGTACGGTTTTCAATAATGCTTCTGCACTTCGCCTGAAAGTGCCATTAAGTCTCACTCACACACAAGATGGGACGCGCTTGCCTAGAAGATGCCTATTCACTGTTGATTTAAGTTAGGCAGTTGGCGGTGTTTCACCCTAGCATGATAATAGTCGTTAAAGCCCACCAACCCGCATTGGAGCAGCGTGGTGGGTCTAAGCTCTAATTCCCCGCTCTTCTATGAGAGTAGAGGCTTGTGCCCAGCAGTGGTGGTGGTGGTGGATTGTAATTGGTGGCAAACACAGTTTAGGTTACGGCAATTGGCATCTCTCAAATGTAGCATAAAGCAGCTCTAAATAAAGTTGGGCTGTTGCGTAATTGCGTAACGCCAAATGAACCAAACATTGTATCGATTTTTGATAAAAGCCTACAAAAAGGTGCGGTATTGAATAGGAAAACCGACAAAATTATCGACAAAAAGTCCATACTAAAATACGCTCTCCCGCTCTAAAGCCCAATTATTCACTTTGACGTCGGCCGCGTAGATAATCATCTGTCATATGACGCTGGGCGGGAAAAGCGTCCACTTTAGCCCGACCTCCTCGCTCTCTTTCAAAGCCTGGTTTTTTAACTAAATATGTGTGCGGGTTAGTGCGAGTAGGGTCTACATACAATGGTTGATGTGGATGCAAAGGACAACGGCATATTTTGAGTTGGGTCGGTTTGTGCGTAACGTAAGATTCTTTGAGTGACGTTTTTTGGCATGGTGAGATAATGCGGAACGCTGTTGTCAGGTGTAATTGGATAAGCACCTATGTCACACTTAGGTTTTGCTGGTGAAGGGATATTTAAAAATGAAAATGTGGCACGCAGATTTTTGTTACCAACAGCCTTTAAATAAATCAATATCTAATGACAAAATATACCTACATATTACAAAGACAAATCAATTACTTATATTACTTACCTATGTACTAAATTTAAAACTATCAGTATATTAGTGTAGCCAATGGGCCACCTCCTCAGCCTGTGTCATATTATGATAGGTAAGCAAAGTGTATTTTAGTTGTTTTTGGTAATCAATTATTTTTTAATAAAAGCTAGAGGATGTCCAAGCCTTCAGCCTTGTGGCACTTACCTACCTAAATCTACTTCGTGGTGTTTGGTGCTAGGGGTTTAAAAAATCCGGGGTAATGCCACAGAATAGGTAATAGTTATGTTTTGATTTCCCGGGATTGTAGTAGTCTATCACTCTCTAGGTCCAAAACTATGCTTATGCAAAAAATCACGTCAATCAATCTCTCTGTCTGTCTGTCTTCTGCGCTGTAACAGCCCATTTTTTCAAACAATTTTGATAAAATTTAGTATGGAGATAAAAGTGGAAGGACATAGGCTACTTTTAACCCAGGAGAATTATAGTTGGCGCGGGTACTTAATGAACTTAATTAACGCCCAGGAAATCGCGGGCATCATCTAGTTGTCGATATATGTTGCTCCAAACAACCATACCAATAAACAAACAGAGTTTCGCATTATCTATATCTATACTTTTAATAAAACTGTAACAGGTCCAATTCTGTACATTGAAGATATTTTGAAATTTTTTTTTGGAGGGCACTCATTATTCGATACTGAAGCCAAATCTGTAATTTTTTTAATTTTTGTCTGTCTGTCTGTCTGTCTGTCTGTCTGTCTGTATCTTGGCCGCGCATCACGCCGAAACTACTGAATGAATTCAAACGAAACTTAGCACGATTTGAGCCCATACTACGAGGTAGGACATAGGATACTGTTTATCCCGAAATTCTACCCCCGAAGGGGTGAAATAGGGGTTGAAAGTTTGTATGAAAGTCCTTAATTTCTCAAGTTATAGCCATGAAACTTGATATATGAGCTGCGGGTTGAAAGTGAAAACATATGTGTTTCACAGTTTTTCAAAATTCCACCCCCGAAGGGGTGAAATAGGGGTTGAGAGTTTGTATGAAAATTCTTAATTTCTCAAGTTATAGCCATGAAACAGCATTTGGGCTTTCGTTAAAATATGAAGAAGTACGTGTTTCACCATTACAGAGGGATTATACCGTGGGATAGTAATATAGGCTACTTTTTATCCTGGAAAATTAACTGAAAAACTTATTCCACGCGGACGAAGTCGCGGGCATCTGCTATAAAGAATATACATACATACATACATACATAGGCTACTTTTTATCCCGGAAAACTAATGAGTTCCCGCGGGAATCGAAAAAACAGTCCACGCGGACGAAGTCGCGGGCATCAGCTATAATAAATATAAGCACGGGAGTTAGAATGATAGCCTTGTGTAAACTAAACGATTTACATAGTGATAAACGCAATTGCAATTTTACTCGTATATATGAGTAAACCTATAGGTACTATTAATATTATAAATGCGAAAGTTTGGATAGATGGATGGACGAATGGATGGATGTTTACTCAATCACGCCAGAACGGCTGAACGGATCTGGATGAAATTTGACACAGAGATAGATTAAGTATAGTCTGGAATAACACATACCTACTTAGGCTACTTTTTAAACCGGAAAATTACAGAGTTCCCGCGAGAACCAAAAACCTCAATCCACGCGGACGGAGTCCCGGGCATCAGCTAGTAAATAAAATAAAATAATAATGAATTTAGGTAGGTATTTCTAAGAACCAATAGGTTCATAAATTTAAATAAACCGGCCAAGTGCGAGTCGGACTCGCGCACCGAGGGTTCCGTACAAACCTGTAGTAAGTTTTACGATTTATGACGTATTAAAAAAAAAATTACGTTTGTTGTATGGGAGCCCCCCTTTAATATTTACTTTATTGATATTTAATTATTTATTTTGAAAGGTAATATACAAGTTAATATTCTGTGAAAATTTGAACCGTCTACCTGTTACCGTTTTTAATATTGAGCAAAAAAATACGAAAAAAACACGTTTATTGTATGGGGACCCCCCTTAATATATATATTTTTTTAATTTTTAGTATTTGTTGTTATAGCGGCAACGGAAATACATCATTTGTGAAAATTTCAGCTTTCTAGCTATCACGGTTTATGAGATACAGCCTGGAGACAGACAGACAGACAGACAGACAGACAGACAGCGGAGTCTTAGTAATAGGGTCCCGTTTTTACCCTTTGGGTACGGAACCCTAAAAATAGCCTATAAAAAGCTTAAGAGCCATATTAAAAGAATCCAAGAGAAAATTGTGGCTGACGTAGAGCTTATACTCGTAGTTAATTGTTTTAACGCAAAACAATGAAGCTTGTTTCCTACAACCTTAGTTAAAAGACCATTCAACCCCTCTTCCGGGCGATCCTATAAAACCCCATTACGCCGATGCTCGAGAACTTTCTATTTAATTAGCTATGGTGAAAGCGTCCTTAAGTAAACCGACACAACTCGACGAGCTAATGGACTCTGCCATTGTTGGTCTGCACCCGCCTTAAGTCAATAAGGTAAGTAATAGTCTATTAGGTCAAGCTCACTCCTATGAGGCGATTACCATATTAAAATGCAACTACTTTTTGTAATAACTAGTTATAGGGTATCTATTAGAAGTTAATACAGAATGGGCAGGATTAAGACCTATTTTATACTTACTTTTGTAGTGAAAGCCTTGTGGTTTGGACGTCCGGCTTAATATACAGGTGGCCAAAACCCTTCTCATACTGTAGGCAAAGTGAGAGTTTTTTTACGTATTCGATTGCGACAACGTTAACAACCAACCTATTATATGGAAATAGATGATGCCCGCGACTTCGTCTGCTTGGAATAAGCTTTTTTAGCCTATATCACTCTCCTGGTCCTCAACTATACCAATGCAAAAAATCACATCAATCCGTTGCTCTAGTTGCACCGTGATTGAAGGACAAACCAACAAACCAAAAAACCATCAAACCAACAAACAAACACACTTTCGTATTTATAATATTAGTATAATATGATATGATTGATCGAGCGCCAGCTGTCAGCGCTTGACAATTCCTGCATATACATAGTCGCAGTCGAATGGGAAGAAAATCTCCTACTAGGCACCCTGAGAGGAGACTCGCAATGGGTTGAAGTGATGATACCTACTCAGACCAGGGCGCGTTTGGAACCCAAGTAGCTTTAGTCTTAAGATACCGTTGTTAATTATCACCATCAACTCTTATTCTTTATAAACATGACGTTCAGAAGGTGTACTTTGTAGGTACCAATTTTGAATAAAGATGATTTGAGTTTGAGTTTGAGTTTGATTATTAATAAATTAGTAAGTAAATATTTTATCGATATCGGTACGTTTGGAAAATACAATTTCAACTCATGCTACAGAAGCCGGAAGAGGATTTTCCTTTATTGCAAAGTAGGCTGGCGCTTTACGACAATAAATTAAGCTATATGGCAGCACGGTCTAGATTGGAACGTGCCTTCTTAGAAAATGCCTTTAATACACTAAAAGTTATACAAGTTATATACATGGTAGCACTACAAGGGCTGGTTGCATATCAGGCGGTTAAAATAAATGAAGGGCCGCTTGCGCAAGGATATTTAAACTGGTTTAGTTAAATTTTGTAATGCTGTCACTTTTTGGCAAATGGATCTTGGAGTTGCAAAAAATTTAACTATATCAATTTCGGAGTCCTTGTGCAACTGGGCCTAAGTAAGTTGAGTTATGCGTTGTCGTTAAACTCAAAGTTTAATCAAAGTTTACCACCAAACAAAGTGGGCTTAATAAGTTATTAGTCATTACCTTCACGCTTTTATTAAAAATCAAATTTTAAAGACTAACTTTAACGTTATTTTAAATGGTGGTTAGGTATATAACGGCTAATCTGTTTTCTAATGGGATGAAAAATGGCGGGGGTATAAAATAGGTGATCTATTATTTACAATGGAGATGAGGTTAAATAATATATTAAAAGAGCACTATGCCTACCTAAACAAACAAAAATAAATTTAAATCCGTAAAATGTGAACCAGGTTTCAGCAGCAAACAAGAAAAAAGACAATAAAATAAAATCGCATGAGATCCGTATGTATTAATCCTTATTGTGTGAACCTTTTATGTAATCCGGAAAGTACGAATAAAATTTTATCACGTATACCGAAAAAAAGTTAGACCTCCCACAACCCTTGTGCCGGGGAAAAAGGGAATATTTCTTTTTGATTACAACAATATAAACTGTGCCTTTCCGTTTGGTCCAAGTGAACAAAGAAAAGCGATTCTTTTACATTGTTTTCTATCCATTTTAATACTTTTTATATACTTATATGAAATACTAAACTGCTAAATACAGCTTGCAAAATAGGTGTAGCTTTGTTCTTTGGACAATAAGCACGCAACCACGCTGTCAATACGTCAACCTTAACATCATCATCATCTTAAGAATAGACTTGAAGGTTGACGTATAAGTACGTCAACCTTCAAGTCTATTCTCAGAATTAGAAGGCTTTGTCCCACCACGCTGGCCTAGTCCAGATTGGCATACTTCACACACCTTTGAGAACTCTCGGCGCGGCGTGCAGGTTTCTTCACAATGTTTTCCTTCACCGTTTAAATCAAGTAATATTTAATTTCTTAAAACGCACATAACTCCGAAAAGTTAGAGATGCATGCCCGGATGTCGAAGCCCCGACTACCTACTACGAAGCCGGACTTCTAAACCACTAGACTATTACCTCCTTGTCTGCTGTATAGTAGAACAAAAATAGTTTTGTAGAGGTATCACAGAGCACTAGACCATCTAGGAACTGTGATAGCTAGTAGAATTTGGATCAAAAAACCTTTGCATACACTGACTAAAGGCGCTGATAAAGCGCGTTAGACAGTCGTAGCATCTTTACGTATGCTTGGTTTATCCAGTTTGCACTTCTTTAGGCACGTGTCAGCTGCTCAAAATGTAAATTTACAAAGGCCTTAAGAAAAATTTCAGGGCACTGAGGCAGCCATTGTCTCAATGATGGTTAGGCGTCCAGTTGCATATTTCGTTATGCGTGATGAAGTATTAATGGAGTAGATAATATTATATTAGATGGATATTTTTCAAGAGAATAATGTTCATCGTATCAGAGGGTAGATTACCTATCAGACACAGAAAATAAGGTAGCTGACATAAGCATAGCTGACTGAAAAATCTGTCGTCTAATGAAAGCCTGAGGTTCGCGTAATCTAGTAACTTAAACCACACCAAGTAACCCTTTTCAGAGTACGGCAAATTAAGCAGGGACGCCCTTTGCGGCTCCAGGCAAAAATTCAATTACAAACTTCAGGCCCATCCCAAGAGCACGCCTAAAGGGTACGCTTTTGCCTCTAAATTTTTATGTGGCCCTTTACAGGGCCGTAAATAGGGTGTTTTTTATGAATATTACATTCACGCTACCTCCAGGGTGTTGGAGGGGTACATAATACATGATTATGTACCTACCTATTTGAAAAAACGGCTATCATATTATACGTATTTATATTTTTGTATTCACAAGTTGTGAGTTTTGTAAATACTACCTATATGATGCCCTCGACTTAATCCACGTGGATTTAGGTTATAATATAAACATCCTAGAAGACCTTATTTATTTCCCGGAGTCAATAGTAGCATAGATCAATAATTTCCTTCCACAGAACACAGTCTCCGTACCTACCAACTTTCGTCAAAATCTATTAAACAGATAGGTCATGAAAGTGTGACAGACAGAAAAAGTGGAATACATAGTGTTCGTTTTAACAACTTGTACTACTGCGGTAGATAAAAAATAGTAGGTAATTGGGATTTAAGAACCCGAAGAAAAACAAATAAAGGTACACGATACTTTGACAGTTAAGTAATATACTTATGGATATAAGTACATAATATATGGAGTATATAGAATGTAAAATGCATTTATTTCCATCTCTCATTATATTTTCAGTTTCAGCAGCATTTGTCGTAAAAAGGCTCAATATATAAAGCGCGCCGCAAATCACCTAAACTTGGCGCAGAAGCCCGCGGAATTTGCATAATGACTTCATATTATACCTACTCCACTCGCCGCGCGAATTTTAATGTTGCTATTTTAACGTAACGTATACAGAGTATTTTTATATGCCGCCCAAACCTCGCCCATTCTATGGTTATATACGCCCATAAGCTTCCACCACCACTACAGCCCATTAACGTCCCACTGCTGGGCACAGGCCTCCACTCTCATAGGAGAGTGGGAATTAGAGCTTAGACCCACCACGCTGCTCCAATGCGGGTTGGCGGGCTTTAACGACTATTATCATGTTAGTGATAATAACCGGGACCGACGGCTTAACGTGCTCTCCGAGGCACGGGGGTGAAACACCACCAACTTCCTAACTCCGGGCTAGTACTGAGAATTTCTAGACAGAAAAACCCAATACTTAATATGGCCCGACCCGGGACTCGAACCCGGGACCTCGTCGGCCGCAGTAGAACATGCTAACCACTAGACCAACGAGGCAGTTAGGCCCATAAGCCCCATAAGGCCCATAAGCTTCACGTAAACATATAAGTATGTGGAGGAAAGAGGGACTTCCTAATTAAATGTTCGTAACTGCTGATAAAGTTAGGTAACCTAATCAATAAAGTTGTCGAGTGAAGTTTACATAGACCGTACCTTTACAAGCTACTTATGCTGGAAATACACTTTAAATATGCACTTGCCTTCTCCCAGTTCTGCGTAGAAAGAACGAGGACTAAGGTTTTGGAGTTCCTGAGCATACTCTCCACAGAAACGATTACTTTGTATCCACTCTATATGTATATATCACTACTTTCTACTCTACTTATAATATTACTAGCTAATGCCCGCGACTTCGTCCGCGTGGTTAAGTTTTTTTCCCCACAGGCACTCCTTAATTTTCTGGTTTAAAAAGTAGCCTGTCAATCTCCAGGTCCTCAACTATACTCATGCAATCACGTTGATCCGTTGCTCTGTTGCGGCATGATTCAATGACAAACTCTATATTTTACGTCCTTGGGGATCGAATTTTCAAAAATGGTGAAACACGTACTCTTGCATATCTAACTGAAAGACTAAATGCTAAGTTTCATGGCTATGACTTGAGAAATGAAGGACTTTCATACAAACTTTCAAGTTTCAACCCCTATTTTACCCCGTGGGGGTGGAATTTTGAAAAACTGTGACACACATTACTTCTTTATTTATTACTGTAAGCCAAAATACCAAGTTTCGTTGATATAACTTGAGAAATATCTTGAGAAAATGAAGGACTTTCATACAAACTTTCATCCCTTTCTTCCCTTTCACTCCTTCGGGGGTAGAAATTACAGAAACTGTGAAACACATATTTCTTAATTTTTTACCCGTAGCTTGTAAACCAAGTTTCATGGATATAACTTGAGAAATGACGGAGTTTCATACAAACTTTCAACCCCTATTTCACCCTCTTAGGGGTGGAATTTTCAAAAATTCTTTCTTAGCGGATGCCTACGTTATAATAGCTATCTGAGTGCAAAATTTCAGCCCGATCCGACCAGTGGTTAGAGCTGTGCGTTGATAGATCAGTCAGTCAGTCAGTCAGTCAGTCAGTCAGTCAGTCAGTCAGTCAGTCAGTCACCTATGCCTTTTATATATTTAGATAATTATTTTCCTGAATATTACTACAGCTCAATTATCCAAAGTAAATCCGATAGACAGCGTGTATTAGTTAAAAAAAGTGTGTGTGTGCAATTCACATACGGCACAAACTTCAGAATAGTAGCCTACGAGAGAATGAGATAAATATAACTTGTATTCTATCTCATTCTTTCGCAAAATCCTATTATGAATATGTTTGTCACTTTATAGTGTCGCATTTTCGCTTCATCGAATTTTCAAATCACAACGATTCTCAAGAAGTTTCACTTCAAAAAGATACGTAATATTCTCATTATAGGATTATCTATAGCTACCAACGTATAATAAGCATAATCATTTATTATTGTTAAGGTTTTAGTAAAATACCAAATTCTTTTCATTTTAATAGGTACCTACTTTCAATTTAGAGAGTATTGTTGCTAGGTACTAAACTAAAAGATTTTTACATTTCACGACTAATAATTGTCGTGCATTAAAAATCTCGAACGAAGTATAATAAGCTGATGCAGCGCCGTGCAAGTCGATACCCATTAAGCGCTTGTGAAAGAAAACCGCTGATAAATTGAGCCCTTTGTCTTTTACATCCACCCCGCTGCCGTTTAATCCACGGACGTATTGAACATTTTCAACGATTTATGTAGTAATGACCACTTAATTTGAACTTACAAATTTTTCTTACCATAATCAAGAGGATTCTTAAAATAGGCTTTTTTTGTTTCATAGGAGCTTAAGACAGGACTCGACTTACCACCAAATTGAAAAATCTGATTCTTTAAATCAAAGTCACTAAAAATATTTAAAAAATCTGTCAAGAATTTCTATCTATCACCATAAAATACAGACGACTAGTTTTAATTTTTTATTAATAGTATAAGTTATATATATTAGCTTATTAAATACATAATATATATTAGTTTATTTTCATATATATTTTTATAAGCGTCATATTATTTGTGTAACTGTTAATGTATTAGTATGTACTCGTAGGTATTTGTTTGTATGTTTATAATATTAATACACCACCCGCAAGTTAATCTCCTTATCTTCTCCTAATCCAAAGGTTGCCTGGCAGAGATCGCTACTAAGCTATAAGGCCGCCTTTTTGTATTCTACTTCTTACTTAGTGTTTTCTGTGTTGTGTTTTTATATTTTTGTGTTGTGGTGTACAAATAAAGAGTAATAATAATAATTCTTAGAGAGCTGGTTGAGCAAGCAAATAATATCAGCAAATTAAATCACGTTGATCTTAAATTGCTCAGCTGCGATGTGATTGAAGAAAATCCAATAAACAAAACCGTAAAATCTTAGTAAAATATAATTAAATTAAAATTATTAATTACTAGCTGATGCCCGCGACTTCGTCTGCGTGGATTGACGTTTTTCGGTTCCCGCGGAATCTCTTTAATTTTCCGGGATATAAAGTAGGTATAGTCTATGTGTTATTCCAGACTCTATATCTCTGTGCCAAATTTCATCCAGATCGGTTCAACCGTTCTGGCGTGGTTGAGTAACAAACATCCATCCGTCTATCCATACATCCATCCAAACTTTCGCATTTATAATATCAGTATTAGTACAGATGCCATCTTGTGGCCAGCTAAATGCGTCTTACCTAGTTCGGAAGACTGATGGGCGTCCCAAGGTGCTGGAAATAGGATTGCAATCCCGTATAATGGCAGATATGAAGCAGGGGTGGTGGTAGATCCCCGCTTTATGTGGACAGAACATTTTATCAAATGGGTCACAGCGAACCACGAAAAGAAAAATAATTCTAGAAGAGACTTATGTTTATGACTGGTCAGGCCTGGTCGCTGTTATCAGTTTGACACAATATACGACCTATGTATTTACTATGTATACAAAGAGCCAGGAATTAACAAGAAGACAATCATAAATACCTACCTATTATAGATTATAACTCCGAGAGGGATAAGTGTAGGGTAACCATTACTTCTAATAGACCTCGGGACGCTATATTGGAACTGAACTTATAAAAGTGTATCCTCATTGAGTTATCTATTATATATAAGTCAACTGATTTATTGAATAGCTATTTTTACCAACGTATTCAAGAATATGTAGGTACGGCCGATAGAAACCATGTCTGCGTGATTGCTAAGTACATCAGAAGAAATCTTGCTTTAGACTTCATGAAACAAATATTAAGTACCTATAGTCGTGGATGGTATGCTCGGTAGCAGGATTAGCACATGATTGTGATTTCACGTGTAAGAAAGTAAAGATTAATCCATATCCACAGTAATAATGTTATAAATGCGAAAGTGTGTCCGTCTGTCTGTCTGCTGCGCTTTATCGCCCTTTTTTTTTAACCGATTTTGATGAAAGTTTTATCCCGGGTTAGGAGTTAGGACATAGGATAATTATATCTCAGAAAATTGGAGTTCCTGCGTAAATAAAATAAAACTTAATCCACGCGGATGTAGTCGCGGGCATCGTCTTGTTTTGTTTTGTATAATAAGAATTTAGTTTTTACCATTAGGTATTGACCAGAAAAACGGAGTTTATTTATTTAATTTATTTGAACTACCAACAGAAATACAAGTAGTTACCACAAAATGTTAAATGGCTTAGGCACTAGGTACAAACACGCAATTCAATTTATAGGTAGTTACATCATGCACATAAGAAAAGCCTACCTACATAATTAACACAAGCTTGCATTGAGAAATTATTAAGATTACTAAAATAAGACTATAAAAAATTAATGAAAATAAATATATAATCATGCAAGAGTTATCCTGACTCTTACCTTAAACAATGGTTAACCTAGATAAAAGGGTAAATCTCTACTATTTACGTCACGTCGTTACTCATTACGCATGCGAAGGCTTTGAAGGTAAAATTACTGGCCCTTGAGGGGAGGTTGGGGTCGGATAATAAATGACGCCGGCCGCTCTGGGGCGAAGTTGCCAACTTTTTGTGACAAATTGCCCGAAACTGCGTGCGACTAAGCGAGGAGTTGAATTAGGTACACGTCCCAATTTTGTAAATAAAAATCTGTCATATAGAAACTTTTTGCGCTGCCTACTAGGTAATATGTACCTAGGTGAATAAAAAAAATTGTGTGTGTCAGCTCCGACGCACGACTGGAGTTTACTCTTTACGAACAATTATAAAATATATAGATTAGTAAATGAGGGTCAATGAACGCATTTTTTATGTTACTGAAAGCATGCTTGATACATTTATGTAGGTATATCTATATATATATAAATCTCGTGTCACAATGTTTGTCCTCAATGGACTTCTAAACCACTTAACCGATTATAATAAAATTCGCACACCATGTGCAGTTCGATCTAACTTGAGAGATAGGATAGTTTATATTATATAGATTAGGATTATTAGTGCTACCCGTGCGAAGCCGGGGCGGATCGCTAGTTAATTATATAATTTACATAAATATGATGATGGGTGGATGAGGAAAGCGGAGGACCGTATGTGGTGGCTCGCTCTCCAAAAGGCCTATGTCCAGCAGTGGACGAATGCAGGCTAATGGATGGATGGATATAATTTATATTCATCAAAATACATTACATAGTCATGGAAACATAAACAAGTGTTACCATGGAAACATAAACTCAATAACGTAACGGAATTTGATATTACTCCCCATAAATTTTCATACCCCGGGCCATTTCTTATGTAAATATGCAAATCGATTCTAAAGGAGGTAAACTCCAAAATATTTTTACTAGCTGATACCCGTGACTTCGTTTGCGTGGTTTCAATTTTTTTTAATTTCTATGTCCTTCCGCAGGACACAAGTTGCACAACCTATGCCTGTACCAAATTTTATCAAAGTCAGTTGAAAAGATGGGCCGTGAAAACGTAGCAAACAAACAAGTAAAATTGAGGAGTTCCCGCTTTATTTAATTAAAAACTTAAGACGCGCGAACGAAGTCGTAGGCATCAGCTAGTCTACCTACATTTTGTTGGTGATGAGTGGGTATCGAAACTAAATTAAGTATTTCGAAATAGCTGTAATGCTCGCGTAATATTAACAGCCTACTTCTATTAAATAAAGTCCACTATTTAAACTCAGGTACTGTACTTCCATTTTAATACGGATGAAAGAATTAATTGTATTTTTGGATAGGTAGGTTCCTATTTCAATAAAACTGACCAAAAATGATAACACGAATCTAAACAGAATGTTCCTTGGAAATGAGAAAATTAATTAAGTGGGGGGACAAACACAGCCAATAAGCGTTGTTGTTTGTTCAGGACCCGAAGCGATTCGCGTTACAGGTGGGTATGCAAGATCCCCGATTTCCCCTCGTTTACTCTACGCTGTGTAAGGAAATTTAACACATATATTGAAATCCAATTAGGCATGTTTGTAATATAAGTTTACTTTGGTGGGTTTACCTACGTACCTAAGACTTAATAAAATGATATAACAGTTTGAAGTTATAAGAGCACAAATTCTCTATTGGATAGAAGTAGGCGTTACTTTGCGGAAGTCCATGATAATGAAGGAACTAGAATTTTAATTTGCTATAATCCACCACAGTACACTCCGACGATTGTAAACGATTTTACAATCGTGCATTGTCGAGTTAATATCTCCTGAAGATGCTCCGAAGAAGATGAAGTCACTGAAGATGCTGGCTTACTGGGCGGTGAATGTCGCAAGCTGCAAGTGCAAGATACACACTGTACCACATAGATTTGTCTACTGTGGCGGATTATAGAAAATTAAGCATGTATTTTAGTTCCTTCATCACCAATTCTCTGTCAACGCGCTATCAGAGCGTGGCAAGTCAACAGTCAAGGCACAGGTAAAAATTATTTAATCTATACCTCGACTTAAATCGAGGCGCGGCAAGTGGCGAGAAGCAGAGCTGTGGTGGCCGAGTAGCGACTAATGCACGGTGATATGGTCAAGCTCCACAAGAGGAGCGCCTTCTTCTTGCTGCTTGAAATGATTGAGTTGGAGTTGAAGTAATAAGAAAACACAAGCCACCCCTCACTCACCACCGAGGTTTTGGAAGAAGTACCTATAACTAATACCTAATGGTTTTGTAGCCATCTTATTCTGAGTAGGATCTACGAGTAGGTATATCTCAGTTTCCCGAATCAATGGTAGGTAGTCTCTAACGAACCGGTAAAACACTTAAAAGTACCTTCGGTTTTAGGTTTTGTAGATAAAAAAAATGCATGAACGCATGAACGCCGACGAACGTCCATTTTGACAGGATCGAAATCCTGGCTCCGCCGCCTTGTTGATAGACCGACGACGGTGCAGATCCTTCTCATTATTATTAGCTGCAGAAAAAAATGATTAAGTAAGTAGATAAATTTGTAATAATTTTCTTTTTAAATGATTTATGTAGGTAAATAAATACAGGTACCTAGGTAATCAAAACGACTTTCTAAAATAATGTCCTCCATTAATTCTAACCTCAGTATAATCCGATAGGCGCTGCCCTCTCCAATTACAAAAGGACCTCCCCAAAAACCCTCGGCGCTAAAAAATGTGAAAAAAAAACAAAAGTTATTTAAATAAAACCGGGCACCCGCGCTCTGTGCGCATAAATTGCCTTCATTAATTTCCGGACCCGCGAAATATTGTCTTGAAAGGATAATCAAATACAAAAACAGGGAAATGGCGGTGCGTCATTTCCATACATTTTCCCCTCCCCTTGCCCCCTTTTCGTTCCATTTCGTCCCCTTTTCCGGTCCCTCCGACCCCTTTATGAGTCCTCCAATTACGATTCAACGGCCGAGCTTAAGGTAGCATTAGAGAGAATGGTAATGGACGCAATTATCTATATATACCTAACATCGCTAATTAAAAAAAATAACAATTCAGACGTGGAATGTTGCGCATGTGAATTTTTATGGCATAATGACATGTTATGTTCATGGAAAACTCAACCCATTCAAATGAGGAGATCCGTAGAAGAACTAGAGTGTTCGATTTAGCTGCTCCACGCTGCGTTTGGTCAGGGCACATTATAGTAGGTACACATTTGAAGAACTGATAATCTTTAAAGTCCCAAGGTGCTGGAATGGCGCCCTACGTTGGCAGAATGGCGTTAATAATAGTATCATTATTATTTCGCAGTCGCAATATTGTATTTTACTAGCGACCCGCCCGCGACTTCACTCCCGTGGTAATTTCGGAAAATCCAAAATCATACTTAGCTAACTTGATGGGTCAAGACTAGAAGCACCCACACCCAGCTTAATATGAATAAATCGTTTGAAAACGAGGCTAAATCCGTACATTTCTTTTCCAGTATAAAAGGAAAACCTAACTCCCCAAAATACAATTCCCTATGCTATTGCTATTTAAGTAAAACAAGAACGAATATACCATAGTCTATCGTCACACCACAATTATTTTACTGTCCTTCTTTTCGTTCGTTTAAAGCTATTCTCTTTTAAATAAAAGTGGGGTTCTTGTCCGATATTGCAACCACAATGTTACGCGACTTTTTCGAATTCCTTCCATACAACACATACATACATACATGGTAACTACTTACATAAAAAATGTGGAAAGAGGTGTTTAACCATTGAATATTACTATTAAATAATTGCAGAAGTTGTAAGGTTATAGAATATAATAATTGTGACTTATTAAAAAAAAACAGTTGAACAACAATTTTAGACGTTACATAGTTAGTAGACGTAATGGCATGGATTTGACTACTATTACCTATCTTTGTTAGTAAGAGTGGTCATTAGGTACATCCTACATAAGTAGGTACTTGATTTACCTACCTATGATTACGTCTAGGCGTCGAAATCTACCTACTGCTTTATTCGGACACCAAATCCCTCTATACTTAAAATTTTGCGCCAGCCTTTATGATATCTGTACACAAACCTTACTGTTCTATACAGCATACAAAAAGCAGCGCTAAAACTATAAAAATAGAGTCCGCTTTCAAATAAGGAAACTTAAAAAGATTGTGTAAAATAACATTTTTTGCATTCTAAATCGTATATTAAGGCGGGAAAGCAGGGTTTCCATTGGTGGAATCTAAATAAGCCTTTGAGAAAACGCGCGTTATGTAATAAAAACATTTATTTTGTCCGTTCACGAGTAAATATGAGTCCTCTTCCCCTTATATACAGTGATTTAGTGCGACGGAGATCGTTTTGATAATTCTTTCATATTTCGCTTGGCGGAGCGTTATCTTAGTAGAAAACGCGACAAAACAGACTTGAATTTTCACGTTGTCCACCCTCTTTTTTATCTCTTGTCTATTCATTTATATTATTAGATAAAGCTATGCATATGAAATTTATTTAATACTAGCTGATGCCCGCGATTTCGTCCGCGTGGTTAGTTTTTTTTCATTCCCGCGAAACTCCGGGAATCTCATCTCTCATCGATAAAAAGTAGGTATTTCCCCGAGACACGATCTATGGTCTTTACCAAATTTCATGAAAAGCGGTTGAATAGATGGGCCGTAAAAGCGTAATAAACAAACAAACTCACATTCGCATTTAAATTATTATTAGGAATTAGGATTAGATAACACTCGCGATTTCATCCGCTTTAATTTATATATGAAACTATTTTTTAAATATTTTTTTAGGAATATTCCGGGACAAAGAGTAGTAGGTACTGCACTCCGGGTTACTCTACCAAACTTCAATATCGGTTAAATAGATGGGACGCGAAAAGCTAACAGACTTATTGCGAGCATATTTTCGCATTTTTATTTAATTATTAGGTATAGTAGAGTATTGTAGTAGATTTAGTTTAGTGAGTAAAATGGTAATTAGAACTATAGGTAGTAAAAAAATAGGAATCGTTAGCTAAGTATGAACCTACTTCATTTAGCTCAAAATATTATTATGATTGTACTTTTTTTTTGGCAAAGGACGAAAGTTATCGTTTTACACCAAACAGGTTACGACCAAAAGAACTTTTGAACGATGAATTAAAAAAGTTTCGCCAACTGCAGCAGCTGTTGCTTGCGTTCCGTTGCATTATACCACATCCCTTTGGCATTGTAATCGATTACAATCTGGCAAGTTTAAAAAGGCAACAAAGAGGTTGTTTATCGAGTCGGGATCCAAACCAGATTCTGCAGCTCGGAGTTCGCATTCCGTGTACCTGTGGCGTTGCAAAACCAACCCTTTCGAACGTTGCACGATAAAGAACTTGTTTTTGTTATGTATTGATATAATTGGGCTCGTTATGAGAACAAGTTGGATGAGCTCTGGTAGATAATATGATAAGCTGCAGAGCAATGCAGCAACGTCGATTTGCAAAAATAAGTTGCTGCGTTGAGATAATTTTATTATTACTTTAGGTGATCTATACCTACTATAATATTATTAACAGGTAAAGTTTGTGAGTTTGTAAGGTTGTAGGGGTAATCACTGGATCTATTGAACCGATTTTGAAAATTCTGGTACCAATAGAAAGCCAAATTATTTGTGAGTGTCATAGGCTAAGTATATATTATATTATATTAACCCGAAAAATTATGGAGTTCCCGTGGGTATTTAAAAAACTTATTTCACGCGGACAAAGTCGCGGGCATCTGCTAGTATGTAATATGATATTGTTCATACTAATATTATAAATGCGAAAGTGTGTTTGTTTGTTGGTTTATTGGTTTGTCCTTCAATCACGCTGCAACGGAGCAACGGATCACCGTGATTTTTTGCATGGGTATAGTCGAGGACCTGGAGAGTGACATAGACATATTTTTTATTCAGGAAAATTAAGGAGTTCCCGCGGGAATCGTAGAAACTTAAACCACGCGTACGAAGTCACGGGCATCAGCTAGTTTAAAATAAATGTGAAAAGGTCCGCGCGAAAGTAAAACACACAACTAATCTAAATGCAAATGAAGCTACCGCATTACTGGTAGCATATTGGACCTTATTGATTATCTTCTATGCTATGCCGGCCCAATTTCAAAACAAATTTATAAAGTTAGGTACTACTATGTAAATGTGGCTATCTACATGCTGCACGTTTTACATGCGTTTGAATAGTACCACCTACCTATTGTACCTACTGTGCGTTTCGTTGCAAATATCCAATTGTCATTTTTTTTATTTAAAAATTATACACATGCCAAAAATCACGTCGATCCCTTGCTCCGTTGCGGCGTGATTGAAGGACAAACCAACAAACCAATAAACCAACAAACAAACACACTTTCGCATTTATAATATTAGTATGGATAAAGTATGATTTAATCCATACCTACTAATATTATAAATGCGAAAGTGTGTCTATCTGTCTGTCCATCTGTCTGTCTGTCCGTCTATCTGTCTGTCTCTCTGCTACGCTTTCACGGCCCACCTGTTCAACCGATTTTCATGAAATTTGGTACAGATTTACTTTGTATCCCGGCGAAGGACATCCGCTACTTTTTATCCCGGAAAATGAAGGAGTTCCCGCGCGAATCGAAAAACTTCCACACAGACGAAGTCGCGGGCATCATTTAATAGATAATAAAATACACAGCTATATGTGCCTAAAACTAAGCCTATATTATCATATAAAGTTCTACTAATCAGTTTAAGAAAGCCGTAGAAAGCATTTAACCTAGGTACTTTATAAATAAACAAGCAGCGATATCCCAACTTTTCATACTTTAGTGGCTTTCAATATAATGTGGCAATAGGCGGGGTACATAGTTAAAACCGATGGACGTGGGGTCCCAAAGTGCTGGAGTGGCGACCCCGCACTGGAAAGCGCAGCGTTGGCATACCCCCTACTCGGTGGACGGACGACATCAGACGAGTCGCAGGGAGCCGCTGGACCCTGGCGGCGCAAGATCGCGGCGTGTGGCAGTCCATGCAGGAGACCTATATCCAGCAGTGGTTATATCGGTTGATGATGATGATGAATATTATAATGTATTTAAATAGGTAAAACCTGCTTCATTATATACTTAGGTTCTTCTAATTCATATACATACTATTGACTATACCTACCTAGTACCTACTGCCAAAATGAAAAAATATCTTTCAGATTCTTTTAAACCTTTATTTAGTTACGAACTTCATGCGAAGGTTTTGATCGTGGTCGGCTCTGGATGGTAGACCTAAATAAAATAAGTTACTTGAAAAAGTTTAACAAAAAACATGTTCATCGTGTTTATAAAGACTAGATGCATATAAAAACATCTGCCAAAAGTTCTATATATGCAGTAAGTATAATGGCTATTATTTCACCACAATGCATAGGTAGATATATCCCTTTCCTACAGCGATCGAGTAGGTATGTACGAAAAAAGGGTTAAGACCCTTCGCACCGAGCTCGATTCTGCACCGACGCCGCTGCAAGCTTATTTACCTGCAAATTCCAGTATATAGGCTAAAGCTTGGGCAAACAAATACGTAAACCTGTTTAGTAAACTTATTTACAACTGAAACTTGCATACAAGAATAGTCTTTAGGTTCATAGCAATAAAGATCGAATACTTATTGGGATAAAGTCATTGTAGCGAAAATGTTTTGGTGGGGAGCTGATTTATAATAGCTGGTCAATAGTATCGCTGATTTCATTCGGTCGATATTTTGTTGGCGATCATGTAGTGCGATCAAGTTCTTGTGATTGCGTGAAGCCAATATTGGCAAAATTGTTTTCAGTTCGGAAAAATGATTGAAATTATCGGTGAAAAGATTGTTATGTGAAAAAGTGCATAAAATGTAGGTATGTAGACCTGAAATCATTTTTCGAGTGAATTTTCTTTTATTCATTATTTTTTAAATCACTTTATTTTATACGAGTCGGATACTTAAAAGCAATAGTAAAATAGTCGATTTGAATGAGTGTCTAAACGTGATACCTATACACGTTTAATAGATACCTACGCGGCTGTAATCCTTCTATTGTGTTTATCGTGTCTATTTGAACCGGGTAGAAAATCCCCAGTGCTTGACTACTATCACGTTTATAGCCTCTATCATAGAGGCCATAGGCATAGAATATAGAGGCTCTATGGCAGTCATAGAATCTAAAGGAAAAGGAGAAGATCCATCTTCTCTACAGTAGGTACTTTGAAATACTGAAATAATCGAATGGTCGACTCAAGCGCTTCAATGGAAGCTATAAGCATCTTAAATTCGATCACTCTTTCCTTAGCTATATAACCTTGGCTTAGATAGGTACATAACCTAAGGAAGTGATTTAAGTAAATGGGTGACTGAATTTAGGCCCCCAGCTTTTAATTCTTGCTTGGCCGCCCACTTTGTTATCAAGTCTAGCCTTAGTCTTTGAACCCGGACTCCGGAAACTTTTTTTTTTAATTTATAGTCTAGCGCTTGGCTGCCATCAGTCCTGTTTGCAAGTGGTGATGCAGTCTAAGGTGGAACGCGCTTACCTATATTCTGTTCAACCATTTATTTTACTTTTGACATAAGCACGCCCATGAAGTTTCACAAATATTGACACGCAACTATCGACAAAAAGAGGAAATACTTCATAGACGCAGTTTTTTATACAATAGTGAAGCGACGTTCCCTTTTATCCGATATTTCGTACCTCGTATAGTGAGTGTATACTCTCGTGTAAGCTCTCTTGATTGTCCTTGTACCACACATCTTTAGCGCTGGATGGTTTCTATGACCTTTTTTTTTGACTCTAAATTAATTAATTAATTGAATGACCTGCCTGTTTCATATTAGGTACATTTACTGTATTGTTTTATTTTCACGATTTATTTTAATACATATTAATATAGGTACATAGTAATTTAAACGCAAGTTAGTTATGTTTATAAGACAATAAAATATGTTGAGCAAAAATAAATATCTATGTGTCAAATTGATTAAAACTTCTTCATAAAGAAAGTAGATTATTATCAAAAATCGAATCAGTAACGCATTAGAATCTAATGCGTTACTGATTCGATTTTTGTTCTAATGATTAGAACATCATGAACTCGAGCTGCCAAAAGTAAAATAAATGACTGACCAGAGAATAGCGGATGCGTATTCACTGCTGCAAAATTCTAAACACACCATATTAAATAACTTTATTAAAGTAATAAAAAGTTAAATACATTGGAATAAGTTCTCGTGTTCCAAAACCAGGGAGACCGCAGACAAAAAGTTGTTTATTTATTTTTCCAAGAGACGCACGCCATATGGGCGACGGATTGTAGGTACGCAAAATGACAACAATCCTTGAACAATCGCACTGAGACAATTGTTGTTGTGTACTTTCCGAAGCTCGCATCGACTTTGTATTTTTTTAGACTTGACTACACCATTTAGACTGGCCCCATGTTGCGCTGGTGGATTTAATTTATTTATTGGTGAATCGCTCGCCATGTTTGATGGTTTTATTTTATAGCTGTTAGTCTACATGTGCTTTGAGTGCTAATGCAGTGTTCCTACACTATTATCTACAATAGGTATTAGTTATACGAGTGCATAGTGATAACTCATACTAGGTACCTATATTAGTTAATGCGACATTTGTGTTTGTTCATGCCACGCCACGAATTCATGTGATTTTTTTGCTTGGATATAGTTAAAGACTTGGAGACTGATATAAATGTAGAATCCCGAATAATCATCGAATAACTAATATACCTATTCCCATGATTTTTTTTAAAAATCGAAATCAACGTGGACAAGACGTGGGTGCTGGGTATCATTCAGATTTCTAACAATATTAGAAAGTATGTATCAAGTGAATATTTTAAATTCAAATAATTATAAAAAGGTAGTTCGAATTTATGCTTATTTTGTGGTCCTTTTCTAGTAGATAAGTAGTATAGTGGTATAGGCAGACATCAAACCAGAAACTTAGTAGCTGTATATTTATTAATTCAATATCTTTGAGATAAGATCTTTGGATCAAACCATACAGCATCTACAATACCTAATTGATGGTGGATTTGTAGGTAAACTCTACAAAATCAGATGATTTATTTTATAGAATATTTACGTTGAATAAGTATTTCAATCAATTATGTACCTACAATATTTTTTCTATTATTTTTAAATAAACTTCATTTAATGTTTTTTACTTACTTAATTACTGTTATAATCAAATTAAATAATAGGTACCTACATGTAACCATTAATTTCTTTCTAATTAAGTACATAAGGGATCTATCCTATTACATATTGGACAAAATAAAGCTGTTACTATACAGTGTAAATCCTATTGAACATTGAACACAATCTGTTTTGTTCCAGAAAAGGCGCGAAAACATTTCATTGACGGCGACCATTTTAAAGAAAAAAAAATGAGTTTGAAAATGGAACAGTAACCTCTAACTCGGCCACGGGCGCTCCGTAAAAAGACAACTACAATATTTGACTCCGCAACGTTTGAATATCGAATACTCTTTCATCGAGCCGACATCGGTTTATAACTTGGTCTACGAAATTTATCCTACTCAGAAGCAGTTTGCGAAAATGGCACGAATATTTCAGGGAGTTACTGGTTTTTATTCTACTTACATCTGTAACCACAGATGTTTTGAATTATCTAATTAATTCAGGTGTTGTTTCGATGAATTATTTAACATAATTTTTTTTACTCTTATTATATTTAAGGAATTGTAACAAACCCACCAAAATACTATCCATCTAAAAATGTATTTATAGACCAATATGGAGTAAAGAGTGCCAGTATCTAAGATGGGTAGCGTGTTTTCATATCAAACTTTCCATCGATGCATATAGGAATAGTCAGAAATATTCCTGTTGCTAAAACTTATGAGTTATAACAGAAATTAGTGCAAAGTCAACATTTTCTTTATTGTTAATTTCACACCCAAACAGGAAATTGGTTTTAAGAAATACCTACACATAGTTTTGAGCTTTGCATGCAAAGGCGGTAAAAGCTCCCATGGACGTTAGATAGGTACCTATACCTTATCTTTACCATCAAAGTGCAAGTGAAAGTTTTGTATTAAGTATAAAGCTTGTTTGAACAGTGATGTACCGACTTCATCCGTGGTATATATATTTTCTGCCGTTCGGAAACCATAAAATCTAAACGATAAAATCTCTTTTGGATTATTTTGTACGAAGTTTTCCCAAAGCTCAGTAAACTGGCTTGAATCTTTAAGTAAAGTTTAATAATAATATCATTGTATGGACAGGCAAGGAAAAAAATGATACCTACAGCTTACATATTCTATCAATTAAATTTAGGTAGATACCTAATAAATATGGCCAGTTGTACTAATACCAAAACAATCAACATATCGCGCAGAACTTTTTATTATCGGAATAATAAAATCTATCTAAAAGTTATATGACATTCGATTTTTAAAAACACATCTTGTTTTATTATTCCAAGTTCAAACAACAGCTGAGTTTAAACAATGAGTAGGGTATCGTAAGCAGTATCGTTTACTTAAATTTTATCGATTTCCGGAATTAGGTATCAGTAATCAATATTTAAATCAATAGCCTTTATTCATTTACTCTCTCCAAAACTAATATTGAAAGTGAAACATCAAACATTCTGAAGCCTTTTTAAAAAAAATACTGTTCATCTTTGACTGGTGTTTTCTAAATAGCAATAGGTCAAAGGAATATCATAGTAATGAAATGGTTATGAAAAATAAATAGTATAGATTCAAAAGCTAGCCGTTCATATCTAGGCACTTCTCATAGCATATTTGCATTTTAAAACCTACCTTTTATGGGCTGCCAATGCGATAGGAATATTTTTAAATGCATTATATACCAAAATCCTTACTAATCATACAGTAGTATTACCTATAAACCAAACGTACCAATTTTACCTCAATTTGAATTTGAAATTGAATATTTCATTCAAAAGAATGGGAAATATTTTCCGAGGTTGGCAGTCCTGAGCTTATAAATTGAGCTTTGCTTTGCTAATAGAGAGCTTTAAATCAAAACTCCACTTTACCTATTGTTGATATTATTCTGAGCCAATAGGTAAATCATCTCTTCAAGAAGTTTCTGGTTCAAAATAAAATATGAAATATGAAATAGTAACTGAAAGTTACATACCCTCTACCAACCTAGTATAAACTAATTTTTTTAGGTTCTTTTTTGAGTAAGTATATTTTCTTAACATAAAAATGCTATTTTGAAACAGAGGCTGAAATCTTGCTGAAAGCATTATTCTAAAAAAATAACCTTATATACCTACCTAGTAGGTAATATTTTCTTTATTTTGTAAAACATTTATTATTTGCCTCGCATAGCCTAATTGCGCATAGCATTACTCTTAAAAATTTACAAACAAAACAACATTCATTTTTCACGAAAGAGAATTTTTAAAATTCAAACGACATTTTCTGCGAGAGGTTAGTAATTATACGAAAAAAAGCGCGCAGCGAAACGCCGCCATCTTGAATCCGCGAGGCGTCACAAGCGACCTTTTTGCTAAAAAAAAGGCCTAAGTCCGAGTTTAATACATACGTATTATGTGGGAGACAGCGGTGATTAAGTAGAGAATGGGTTTTAAACAAATGTATGCTCTATATTAAATTGTTAAGGTTTCTTTTCGTTTGCTTGGACATTTGTTGTTTTTTACATTTTTGCGCATAGGGATCGGCGAGGCACATTTAGCGGACCCACCCTCGTAGGGATGAGATTTCTTATATGGTGATATATTATTAATTTCTCTGGGGTAGCAGAGTGGAACTGTGTAATGGAAATGGAAACGCGGTGCTTTATCGCCGAGCCTGATGTCGCAAATAGCATGTTAATTTTTTTCGCATTGTTTTTTCGCTTAACTTTTTTTGATGCGCTATGTTTACCGTAGCACAATGCGCTATGTTTATGTACAACAACAGAAAACTATTTATTTAACAAAATCTAGAACGTATGATCTTTACTTACTTTCCTACTCTAGCAATAGACATTGCATTTTTCCTAGAATAGGCAAAAAAAATTGAAATAAGAATTCAGATTAAAAACGACGTTACCGAATCTCATTAAAGAAATAAAATCATTTCCAAGTCACACAATGTTTTTGGTAACTAAATTATGGTATATTCGTACTCGGATTTAGTTTTGCGCGCGAAAGATAAAGGTTGGCTATTGTGACGCTTGTTTTATGCCCACGGAATTTAAAGGCTTTAATTTTAAAAAGCGCATAAAGAAGCAGAGGATTCCAAAACGTACCTACTTATTCATTTTAATGTTAACTAGTTTCTCTGCATATTCTGTAATAAATTCGCTTATATTTGACATTAAGTACCTACTCGATTTTTTTACATTACCTTACCAACCGAGCCAAATTGTATTAGCTGATCTACAGTATCCTTAGGGGTTAATGCTATATTTAAAATAATTGAGTTATTACAAATTCTGTGAAACATACGTCATGTGATGTATTGGTGTTTTACTTGTAAGTGGTTTAACTTTAAAAAATTATTACGTAATATTTTAATTAGGTAATAAACAAAGGTAATAAATTGTTACAAAGGAAGTCGAATGTTATGAAGAATGAATCCATCAATATCCATGTAGTTCTTGTTCATTTTACTAGATAATATTATTAAAATATCTAGTAGATATTATTATGTATAGAAAATTAAATCCGAAATTCAAGTTATATGTGTAAAAATAGTGTTCAGTAAATTTAAATACTTATCATCTGCTTTGTTCTACCTAAAAGACTTTATTAGACAGTATATTTCACACAACAGGTAATGAATTGAAATGAAATGATTTGAAATTAAATGATTAACTTATTTATTTCAAGTACGACAACTTGTGTCACTTATGATAAGTTAAAACTATACCACCGGTTCGGAAAGCTGTTCTACTGAGAAGAGCCGGCAAGAATCTCAGTAGTTGCTCTTGCTTACATTTTTTTCTTCTTTCTATTGCTATTTTTTTCTTGCTCAGCATTTTTAATAAGGAACTAAATGTATTAAACTTATTTTAAAAAAAACGGTTTTATAAATCTTTTTAGCACCACGTATAGGTCTAAGTACACACTCATTTCAATTCACCATTATACACATGTTATTTGGAGAATTTCATACTAACATAGTACCTACAACACCACAAAAATGTAATGCCTTGTATACTTTTGGACCGACTACAAAAAAATAGGAGGTTCTCAATTTGAACAGACTACAAAAAATAGGAGATTCTCAATTTGAACCGACTACAAAAAATAGAAGGTTCTCAATTTGGCGCGTATGTTTTGTCGCAGCGCTTTTTTACTATTTTCTTAAAAACCGTATTAATTTATGAATTACTGATTGACAATAAATAATTCATGTTTTGCAAATTGTAACTTTCTATCTTTCCATACCTAAAATACATAATCAAGAAATACCTCAATTCAATTTACATAATATACCCACCTACATATTATTACATAGACGTTTAGATATACATAATAACATATTATGTTTTGGTCAAATGCATGTAGGTACATAATTGAAATGTTATTGTGATATTTAATAATTGTTAGTTGTGCAAGTTTCATAAGTTTAATCAATGAGAAATGAAAAGGAATACATTAATTCAAAATTCTCTGGTGTTGTTTTATTTAAATCGTCAAAGATTTAAACTTACCTATATCTAAATGTTAAACATATTAAAAAATGCCCGCGACTTCGTCTGCGTGGTTTTAGTTTTTTTTATTCCCACGTGAACTCCTTAATTTTCCGGGATAAAAAGTAGCCTCTCTTCTCTTCTCCAGGTCCTTAACTATATCCATGCCAAAAACACGTCGATCCGTTGCTCCGTTGCGGCGTGATTGAAGGACAAACCAACAACCCATAAACAAACAACAAACAAACACACTTTCGCATTTATAATATTATAAAGTATGATAACATGTCTTATCAGCCAGGTAAAATAAAAAGTAAATAATAGGTAGGTAAGTAAGTACCTATACTGAAACGTCAGCGCGAGAAGACGTGCGCATTTCAAGGAGCTGCACAGACCTGGGTGACACGAGGAAACGTGTTTCCCATGGGTACCACATGAGCGTTTCGCGCGCTCGTTTTTTCTTGACCTGTCCGTAGTGTGTAATCACCCTTAAGTTTTGTTTCTTTAATAACTGAGCCAGCAATGATATTCTATTATATCTAAGCATCTAAGGCATCCTATACTTTAGTATATATTTAAGTATTTAAGGGGAAACTACTGAATTACTACACCAATCATTTAAAGAAAAGAAAGAAAAAACATTTATTTTCCAATTCTGCCACACATACCCTTCCTCAAAGGTATGCTACCCCGGCGCTTCCATCACCACCACCAACAGCAATGAGCTACACTAGCAAGGTGACAGAAGCGCCGGGACAACAGGAGTCATGTGTGGCACAACACGAAAAAAGGCCCCAACTCAGAATAATGCACGCAATGCAAATTTTAATATGCACAATGGCAATGTAAAAACCATGCAGCATTTCATGTAGCACTATAACATTATATTGATCTAGCTCTACTATAGTCTATGTCTATAATTTCAGTTATTATTTCAGTCTACTGTATCGTCGCTATGCCAGGTAAAATTATAGCCCAGCATAAAGTCGAAAAAAGCCTAGATGATTTTATGTAAACGTAGATTCGGTTCCATGTGCCTTATGTAAAAACTGTGTCAATAGAAATTAAACTCTATCCTGTTAATATAAGATTTAATTTAAAATTGCACTATTTCAATCCACCCTTGTCTAGGCTCCTAGTTCGCAATAGGGGTGTACTATTTTCAAAGGGACGCTATTCTATTGTATTGTTATGTATTTATTCATACATGTGTTCTTATCGGTTTCCTTATTGGTAAAAATAAAATATGTGGGTGAATTTATTACAGTTTATATAGGTAGGTTATTATACCTATAGTGTAGTATATAAATATTTATATGAACTATGTAATAAGTTGGCAGAACTGAGAGCGTATTGTTAGGGAGTAACTGTAAATGTAACTACCTAGTTTTCTATTGAGTATCTAAGTACCTATCTATCTAGTAAAAAACTTATTAGAACGTGGCTTAAAAACTATGATTATGAAAGTATCTACAGAGATACTTTTCCAAAGAATATTTAAATCGGAACACACACGCATATACACAGACACATACACATACACACACACACACACACACACACACTCACTTACACACAAACACACAAACTTACTTTTAAATGTTTTTTATGTAGGTATGTCTTAAATCTGTCTATTTATTTTATTTTTGTATTTATTTCGTATTGAATTATTGTTGTTTTTGCATTTAGTATTATAGTTGTAAATCTACATACGAGTACCTACCTACCGAAATTTATTTTCATTTGGCAACTATGAATAATTGTTTGTTTAAAGAGTGGGAAGACACTGTCTCCTGTAACACAGTTTTTACTACCTCAGGAGGCAGGGTTTCATGCTATTGAACTTTTGTGATCAGTTTTGGCAAATAAAGATTTATTTATTATCTCTATTAGTTTTTTTATCAAGTAAAGTTATTATACTAATAAGTAGTATTCTATGAGTGAAAGAAACGTGTTAAGGGACCGGCGACCGCCGCTCGCAACTTCTACTCGAACCGCAAATATAAATTTGCCGGTATATTGCTATCCCTATTTGGCTGAAGACACATGATCGCGTGCAAGCGCGATAGCAATATGAGCGTACAGAATTTGTTATACATTTAGTCTTGTTCCGTGAATACCAAAAATGATGAATGAAAAATTGTTGTGTTTTTAACTTCGTGTTGTTATTCTGTAACTTGACAATATAGGCTATGTTCCTGATCAATTAGTACGTGAGATATCGTTGGTTTTAATATGAAACAAATAAGGAGAAAACATGTCGTTTATGTCGCAAAAACATGCAAAACGCAATGTGCTTACATTTAATTTTGGGAAAGTATTTTGGAAAAATAATTATCCACGAACCTAGATAAATACAAGTTCAATCTTAATAATCGCATAATATGGAGGAAATATGCTCAAATTACTAATTATTTTGGTATTACGTTTGTATGAGCAAATAGCCCTCCGCTGGCGCCTTAACCTTGGGTATCTTCATGGCACGTGGTATGATTTTGTACGAAAACCTCTCTCTCTCCTATCAACCCATTGCCGGCTCACTACTGAGCACGAGTCTCCTCTCGGAATGAGAAGGGTTTGGCCATTGTCCACCACGCTCGCCATGTGCGGATTGGTAGACTTTACATACCTTCAAGAATTACGCAATTTACAAAAATACTAGCTGATGCCCGCGACTACGTCCGCGCGGATTGAGGTTTTTTGGTTCCCGCGGGAACTCCTTAATTTTCCAATAAAAAGTAGCCTATGTGTTATTCCAGACTATAATCTATCTCTGTGCCAAGTTTCATCCAGATCCGTTCAGCCGTTCGGGCGTGATTGAGTAACAAAGATCCATCCATCCATACATCCAAACTTTCGCATTTATAATACTAGCTGATGCCCGCGACTTCGTCCGCGTGTATCGAGGTTTTTCGGTTCCCGCGGGAACTCCTTAATTTTCTAATAAAAAGTAGCCTATGTGTTATTCCAGACTATAATCTATCTCTGTGCCAAATTTCATCCAGATCCGTTCAGCCGTTAGGGCGTGATTGAGTAACAAACATCCATATATCCATACATCCATCCAAACTTTCGCATTTATAATATTTATTTAATTGTATATACTTAGTATAGTATAGTATAGTATTTGTATAGATCTCTGCGTCATTATATTATCAGAAGCCGAATCGCCCCGTCTTCAATCCGAAGAAATTTCAGAAAAAGCTTTCTTAGTGGGTAAGTTTACGAACACTTAACAGGCTACTTACCTACCAGCCCCCCGATTATGTAAGAATTGTCCATCAAATGGTAAAGGAGCAGCGTCAAAGTAATATAAACCATAAGCGCATTGAATTAGAGCTCAATTTCGCGTATCCATTCTTATACGTTTGAGTATCGTACATACCTAAACGTATAAGAATGGGTACACGAAATTGAGCTCTAATGTAATGCTGTTATGGTTTATTTACTTTGCCGCAGATTTTTAACGATTTCATCGGTCATTCTTACATGATTGGGGGGCAGGTTAGCCCGCTACCACCTTAGACTGCATTATCACTTACCTTCCAGGTGAGACCGCAGACAAGGATGATCTTGTAGTACACACAATAAACAAAAAACTTGTTTAGGTACGCGTTTCAAACGCGTTATGTAGTTTGGCAAATCCACGTGAACAAGTTTTTTTTGTTTTTTTTAAGTTATTAGAAATTCTAATTAATATTATGAACCGCGTAAAGTAGTTTAGAATTATTATAGTGTACAATTTGAAATACCAACAGGTTTTCAAAGTTACTTCACTACTAAGTAACTTTGAAAACCTGAGTAATCTTGAACATAATAATATAACCTTCCTAATATTATTATAATCTAATCATGACGTTGTTCCATCACTTTCCTGCTTATGCTAAATTACAGAATTATCAGGACAAAGGAAAAAACTTTGGTAAATAAAAAAAAATGACTGGCAGACAAAAAGTCCGCGTCACCGATTCTTAAGTGCAGCCGCACACATTAGCATGACAGAACAAATCGTCGTTGCTTTTTTCTCCTGTCGAAATCTGTGTGCTTTCGTTCATCTCGTAAGTAGCAGAATTATAAACACCTGAAATATATACTTATCATTGAATACAGATATAGATACTTATATATCTACAGTTGCTATCTATTTGCTTGCAGCATTTACGAGAGAAATTCTAAAAGTGGGTAAAAAGAAAGAGAGGAGAGAGGAGGGAAGTTAAAATTAAGTATTTTCTTTATTTTTATCTGTAGGAAATATCACATCAAACATGCCGGACTGATTAAAAAGTCGTTGGGCGTATAATCAGTTTTTCTAGCGTTAGTTTTTACGTAGCATCTACGAAAATTATTACTGTAGGTAGATTTTCTCGGCATTTGGAATTTGATCGGGGTATAGGTTGAATTCAGCATAAGCCTCGTAAAGCCTTCTAGGCTTATTAAAGTTATACTCGTATTTTTACGTCAGGGTCCAAAAGATCAAAACTTACATTTTTATCGACCTCCGTGGCGTAGTGTTGAGGGCTGTTGCCTTAACGTGCGGAGGTCCCGGGTTCGATCCCCGGCAGGGTTTGGAAATTTATAATTTCTGAAATTTCCCTGGTCTGGCCTGGTGGGAGGCTTCGGCCGTGGCTAGTTACCACCCTACCGGCAAAGACGTGCCGCCAAGCGATTTAGCGTTCCGGTACGATGCCGTGTAGAAACCAAATAGGGGTATGGGTTTAATTAACTGCCATGCCTCTAACAGGTTAGCCCGCTACCATCTTAGACTGCATCATCACTTACCATCAGGTGAGATCGCAAAAAAAAAATTATCACGGGTACCAACATGGATTTACCATGTTTAATGGATATATCATCGTCGTTTACATACATAGCTGAAAATCTTCAGGCATGGTTCCCTCCACTTTGAGGATCCCCCTTTCTCTAATTCGCTGCCGCGTGGATGGTTTCCGGTCTGACTAACGTCTCGGGCTACGTCCGGTTGGTCTTTTCCTACGATTTCACCAGTCATCAACATAGCACTACAGCAATGGGTGGGCCTTGGCTTGGGCAAGCAAATTTCTCCATCGGAGGCGCTCCGTACTCCCAAAACCCTCATGTCCTTTTTTCAATCCGTCAATCCAGCGGCATTCTTTCTTGTGATGTGACGCATGCATATTGTGTGCAACATAGCTGGAATTACATAGTCCCTATAGTAAATATTTCCAAAAACTATGGCCTCAGGTCAGAATTGCTTGAATCCTGAGCAATCCTTTGTCGCTCGGCTATGCACCTAGTGGGGTCTCCCTGAATGCCGATGTCATTCCAGCACCTTGATACAACAACTTTAATATCCATCGTTCGAAATGTCGACTCTTCAGCTTCATGGCTCGAGCTATTCGCTTACTCCGGTTCCCCTGAGGACCAACATGGTTCACTCAATTTATACTGAACGTTATTGATGTTATATTACCGGACAGGATAAAACAACCTCGCGAACATTTTATAGTTCCATGTTGGCGAAAGGGCTTCGTTGAAAGGAAACTACGTTACATCAGGTTACCTAAAGTTTATTTTAAAGTTAAAGGTTAAAGTTTAGTTTAAAGTTATCTGTTTTTTGTTTATTATTTAGTCCTATGTTATGTGTGGCAATAAAGACTATCTATCTGTCTAAAGTGAGCACACAATACTGTATTATATTTAATGTAAATGACGCGGCCTTTTTTATCTTGTCCGATCCGTAGTGTTTTAGTATTAGTTTTCACCCTAATGGACGCCCTTCTGGTAGTATTCCATATGCTGACTGGATTACTTATGCTGAGGTGAGTAGCGTGGTGTGTATGGGATTTGAAGCCAGGACATGGATTATTTAGGTAGGTACCTACCTTAAACTTTGAGCTATATTCATTTACGCCTCTATATCCTGAACACTATTAAGTAGTTCGTAATGTGGAATTTCGATACATCTTGTCCACGTCAGGAAGAATTGGAATTCAGCAGTGAAAGGTTACGATGAGGTGGTCATCAGATACCGAATTCTAAGTCACTACCTATTAAAGTTCTATGGTGTCTTTTTTTTTTTTTTATTAACTACAAGTTAGCCCTTAACTGCGATCTCACCTGATGGTAAGTGATGATGCAGTCTAAGATAGTAGCGGGCTAACCTGTTAGGGGCATGGCATTTATATTAAACCCATACCCCTATTCGGTTTCTACACGGCATCGTACCGGAACGCTAAATCGCTTGGCGGCACGTCTTTGCCGGCTTTGTCTCCTTGTTGCAGCCTGTTACTGCGTCCGCAATAGCCAGTATATTATAATATCAGCCATAAATATTGCATATTTTAAATTCCGACTAATTGGCTAAATTGTGACGACCTCCGTGGCGCAGTGTTGAGCGCTGTTGTCTTAACGTGCGGAGGTCCCGGGTTCGATCCCCGGCAGGGTCAATTTGGGAATTTATAATTTCTGAATTTTCCCTGATCTGGCCTGGTGGGAGGCTTCGGCCGTGGCTAGTGACCACCACCTAGTGCCGAGACCTTCCCCTACGATGCCGTGTAAGAAACCTTGCCATGACCCTGATAGGTTAGCCCGCTACCATCTTGGACTGCATCATCACTTACCATCAGGTGAGATCGTCAAGTCAAGGGCTAACTTGTAGTGGATAAAAAAAAAAAAAAAGACACCATAGAACGTTTACATCTACGTTTACGTTTAAGGGCTAACATGTAGTGGAATAAAAAAAATCCATCGTGGCAGCAAGAATACCATAAATTCAGCCAATCACAACAATTGAGACTGTAACAATGATTGATGCAAGTATTACATACCTAGTAAAGCTACTTACTGGGATTTAATGCAGGATAACCTCATTGTGCACTGTACCTCTCTACTCTCTCCTGATAGGTAAGTAGTTACCGAAGAATTTCTGTTTGATCTGCTTTTTAGGGTTCCGTACCCAAAGGGTAAAAACGGGACCCTATTACTAAGACTCCGCTGTCTGTCTGTCTGTCTGTCTGTCTCCAGGCTGTATCTCATAAACCGTGATAGCTAGAAAGCTGAAATTTTCACAAATGATGTATTTCCGTTGCCGCTATAACAACAAATACTAAATATTAAAAAAATATATATATTAAGGGGGGTCCCCATACAATAAACGTGTTTTTTTCGTATTTTTTTGCTCAATATTAAAAACGGTAACAGGTAGACGGTTCAAATTTTCACAGAATATTAACTTGTATATTACCTTTTAAAATAAATAATTAAATATCAATAAAGTAAATATTAAAGGGGGGCTCCCATACAACAAACGTAATTTTTATTTTTAATACGTCATAAATCGTAAAACTTACTACAGGTTTGTACGGAACCCTCGGTGCGCGAGTCCGACTCGCACTTGGCCGGTTTTTTATTGTTAACTACTTACATGATGCCCGCGACTTCTTGAATTTTACGGGATACAATATAGCCTATGTCCTTTCCCGGGATACCTATCCCTGTTCCAAATTTCATAAAAATCGGTTAACCAGATGGAGCGTGAAAGCGTAGCAGACAGACAGAAATCTTCAATCACTTTCGCATTTATAATTAGTATGGATAGCATGGATAGTTGGCCGCATAATTTTGTCAAACCCAATATATTTCATTAATTGCAATGAAGACTTAGCGGAAAATGTCTGGCGGTAAGGGTGAAAATATTCGTCTGGCGAGAAAAATGTCTGCGTGCGCTCTTTTATGTGGCGCTGCCCAGCCTACCGCGACAGGACAAAACTTGTTACCCCTACGACGCGGATGTTTTGTCCTGTTCTGTCTGTGGTATGGTGTGTTTCCCCCAAATTTTTTTTGTAGTTCCTCACGTGACCACCAGGAGCGCTGCTTTTCATTGTAGTTAAAAGTTGCATTGAAGAATTAAAAAATATTTTCTTCGTTGTCATAATTTTAGTTACTGATCAATAAATTGGACAACAAAATATCAAAGTTACGTTACGTTGCTAGAGGGTCAGGGTTATAGTGAAGAAATATAAAATGGGATAAAAATTTTCTTTTTCAGAACTTCATAAATAAATTATTTGACTCATAATTATTATTAGGTACCTAAATACCTATTCATATTTTATGAAGTTATAAAAAGACAAAAAAAAATTTAAGTTTTTAAATTTCTTCACTGTGACTTCCTACGAATAAAGAATTGCATAAAATAAACAAATAAACAAATAAAGAAATAATTGAAGCTATAATTATTATTATTAAAATATTAGTACAATATTATAATGTATTGTTAAGGTTGCCTGTTAACATTTCATACAGATCAGATCATTGAGGTAGGTACATAGCTGCATACCTACATAAAATGCAACAGCCTGGATGGCGTCAAAACCATTAGAAAAATATTAATCACTCTATATAATTTATCAATTATTGTAAAACAAAATAACAGTACCTAACAAAACTTACTGCTTGGGATAAAGCTTTCCTCTTCATAGCATGATGCTACTCGCTAACAGATGGCGCTGCTGAACCATGATTTTTTTAATGCATCTTTTAAATATATCTCGAAAATCAGAATAAAACTAAATATTAAAAGGGTAAACAAGGCTACAAAATATATATCTAGTTTTTATTCATCTTTTTTTATTTCCTAATTATTAGTTCCCTAATGTACATACAGATGGCGCTGTTCAAAAGTTTGCAGAATAAACTTTTGTCGTGCTTTGGCGCTGAAATTATGCTAAACACAGTTTACTTATTATTATGTAGGTACTTACGTCAGAATAATAATATATTACTGACTCTTATTTTGAATATTAAGAATGGATAAGTGTGTTCTCCCTTGTTTTATGTTAGCTAAGCTTTATGCTTTGCAAAACTTTTAGCTAGGGGCCAATTTAAACATAAGCTTGAGTTAAAAATTAAAAAAATTAAACAAAAATATTTAAAGAACTTCAGTGGGCGTTACAGTTAATAAATGAGTAAAGGCAAGCAGCTTTTCTTAAGATGCTTCTAAACCGATTTTGATTAGACTTTAGTATTAGATAAGCATCTACTTATACATATCTATTTCAAAGTTGTCAATCACGAAAGGGCGTTATGTCCCTGGGATTTTGTTGTTTTTGCTACTTACGTAAGTACATTTTTTTTTTATACTTTGCCATAAGCTCATGCTGGGGTGGTTTGAAGTGAAACAATTTTTTTGTTGTAGGCTCGCGCTTGACGACAACCATGCTTAAAATAAAAAGCAATGATGAGGTCTAGGTTGGAGCGCGCTTGTCTAGAAGAAATATTGCATATTGCCAAATGCTGTTTTTATAAAGCCGCGATAAAAATTGTTCCATTACTGGAAATACGCTGGATGTCCGATATTTTATAAGTAGGATTCTTAATCTTAATCAGATACTTTTTTTTTGATATTGCCTTGAAATATTACCATTTTTCTTCATCGGACGTTTCTTTAATTGTTTCCTCGCACTTATGAGAAAAGTACTATACAAGTCTCAATTAGTCAAAATAGCAATTTACAGCCTCGTTTACTTAAAAAGGCCTCAGCTGGCGCATCGTCCTTTTAAAATCACTTGCGAAGTCCTCGGCTTCGCCTCGTCCTTCCATACTCAGCCATGAATTGCTTTATTTCCGGCCTGTGCAGTAGGTAATGTACCTACTATAAATTATTGGGATACTAGGCTTGATTCTTCAATGATTCAGTCACTCATACGAAAAGGTACACATAAGGTACCTAGTAGATATGTAGGTAGGTATATGTAGGAAATGAAATGAATTTATTTATTTGTAAGAATAAAGAAAAGATACGTCATACGAGGTATCAAATAAATATTATAATTGCGAAAGTTTGGATGGATGTATGTATGGATGTATGGATGTATCTATGGATGTTTGTTATTCAATCACGCTCGATCGATAACAGAGCGATAAGGTCGCTCCTTAACAGAGCGACCTTATTTGCCTTATGCGATCAAGCCCTAAAATAAAAAATGACTATTTTTTTATTCATTGACAAGACGTTAACTGTCGCCTATAGGATGTTCCCGGGTCATCCAGTCCGGAATTTCCCGGACTGGATGTTGATAAGGGATGTTCCAATTCCCTCTCTCCTATGAGAGTGGAGGCCTGTGCCCAGCAGTGGGATGTTAATGGGCTGTAGGGGATGGCTTCTGTACCTAGTAAGGAAAAAGTCCCGGGTTCAATTGTGAGACATTCCTAAATAGCTTAGACAGAGTTAGACAAGAGATTTAAGTTACTTCTAGTTACTCGGTATATAAGTTACCAGCAATGCATATAATTCAGTCATTGTATATATTATGTCATTCCATGTAATGCCGGGTTTGCTTAGGCAATGTATAAAAACGTAATCTATCGTTTACCTACATACTATTCCTAGCCCATTGTATGTAATACCTAGATATTGTACCTATAGAATGCCATGAGGAGATTAGTTAAGTAGGTATATAAAATGTGAACAAATGAAACATATTATTTTGTTACCTAAGAACTAAGTAGTCAAATTTGACTAGAAATCATACCTACTAATATTACGCTTACTATTAAATGTAGATGTTATAGGATGGGCTTCTCGGCTCTTCTACAAAAACACTATAGGGGTAGGGCAAACAAGACTACCTGGACTCGGGGTATGCTGATTCGGTTTTGGGACGGATCCTTATTTTTTTTAAATATTAGATGATGCCCGCGACTTTGTCCGCGTGGCTTAAGTTTTTGAAATTCCCGCGGGAACTCCTTAATTTTCGGGGATAAAAAGTAGCCTATGTCATTTCAATTTCAATTTTTTATTTTTATAGATAGATAGATATAGATAGATAGATATTCCTGCGCTCATTGAGCCGGCAGGGGTTAGCCGGGATGATGGCAAGAGACCTGATGGATTGACTCTGGTTCCCTGGGAACGGGGACGGGCGCTAATGCGGGACGCAACATGCGTAGACACATTGGCCCCGTGTCATATCAGGGAGACAGCATCAAGGCCGGGAGCCGCAGCAGAAAAGGCTGAAACCGGCAAACGGCGGAAGTAGGTATGCCTCCCTCATAGAGAGTTACATATTGTTCCGTTTGCCGTGGAGACCCTGGGGCCGTGGAGTCTTAGTGGCAAAAATTGTTTGCGAGATATTTCACCGCGGTTGATTGCCTCATCTGGTGAAAGAAGGGCTGGCTCATTTTTTGCGCAAAGGATCAGCCTGGCTGTCCAGCGCGGAAATGCAGCCAGCATTCTTGCCACCATTCCACGCAGGCATGATTTATATAGTAATTAGGTTAGATTAGCAAGCTTTAATTTCTATTGTATTGTTTTCAATACCTAAATGAAATTAAAAAAAAAAAAAAACAATTTATTTATTTAAAACATGTAGGACATACAGGTGTCTCTTAGGTTCGGAAAGCAGACGAAGAGCATTCCCCGGGATACAACATAATATCCCTGTACCAAATTTCATCAAAATCGGTTGAACAGATAGGCCGTGAAAGCGTAGCAGACAGACAGACAGACACACTTTTGCAATTATAATATTAGTATGGATTGTTACCCTATTATACCTAAGTATAATAGGTATAAAGAAAATCGCCTTACCTTTTTGGCAAGTAGGATTTTTTTTTTTTTTTAGTAGGATAAGGGTTCTGTGCTCGTATTCCATAAATTGCCGGATAAACATTCGGTTTTGTATAGAATGCCTAAGTAGAGTATGAAATGAAGAATATTTCATACATTGCATTGAAGGTTTTAGGTATTCTATAGAATAATGGATTTTACAGATTGGCGATAACATAATATCGGTTTTAGTCTCCATCATCATTCACTAGATTTAGCCATCCATGTTATGTTTATTACCCATGTTATTATATCGCAACAAGGTCACATTGATTCTTTCGAAAAAAAATAGATACAAAACAGAGTTAGGTCTCTGTTTTGTATCTATTTTTTTTTTTTAATCTTAATAAGCACTCTTCAACCAGAAAGCTTAACGGGTTCCCCTTATAACTTTCCATAATAATATCAATTCTGGAAGTGGAATTTAATCGATTAGTCAAATCATCTAAACGTAGTAAATAGTTCCAGCTTCATTTTATTTTACCAAAATGCTGTTGCTATTTGCCAACGAATATATTTTTATATAGAACAATTATGTAAGCCTGTGATTAATCAACGTGAATAGCAAACCTGCCCGCGTTATTGCATAGCTCTATGTACCTACGCGTTGTATAGCGGTGACATCTCATTATATACCGGGTCTATGTATACCCGCGATCAGCTATCTAGGACGTTTGCACGCAAAAATCTAGTACTAGGTGCTTGCCCCCGACGCTGCACACACACGCAAATCCACCCGCGTACATTCACACATGGCTCGCCAAGGAGTGAGACTGCGTGCGAGAAAAAGACAGGCACAAAAAACACCCGTTGGTGTGAGGTGCTGCCCCCAAAAAAAGCACCAAAAACGCAATCTGCGCAACTTTCCGGCGCAGAATCGTTAACGACTCCCGCTCTCTTTATCGTGCACGCCGTGCCTCCTATATTTCTATTTTTTCTCCACCGACCATTAGACGTAAGACAGTTTTTTTTACATGCGAATGTTCGCTTTATTCCACGCGTACAGGGAGTATTTTAGAGCGCGCTCGCGTGGCGTATATCTTCGGCGTCGGTCGCGAAACGCACACATTCGCACCGGAACAGAAAATAACGATCGCATTTTTGACCGAAAAGGACGGACAGATGGCTGAAAAGAGAAGAAAAAAACGACAACCATTTTGCTTGGCGCACCTACGACGCGGCTAGGTGAGGTTTATGTATGCTATCTTTTTTTGAGAAAAAAAGCCAACCAAAACAAATGCACGTGGCCGGGTGTTATGACCGACGCGGGAAAAATTCTCTCTCCCGCTAAGAGATGCCGTTGCTGGCGCTATTTTTTTCCCGAGCTCAATTTAGTTATGAAAAAATTAGCGTGGCGGCGCTTCAGTCGCGCGCCTTCGACGGATGGCTTAGCGACGTTGAAATTACAGTCGCTAATGAGTACACATTGAACATGATTATTAAATATAATTTAGATTAATTATGTCGTTAAACAAAATAATGAAAAACAGGAAATTATTGATGTTCAAGCCGAAACTAATGGTTTTTGCATAATAATCATGAAGTAGTTATGATATTTAATAAAACAAAATATAAAATGAACTGTGAAACAACCGTAACGATTATCTGTAGGTAACCAGCATGCATTCACGGACATGATTTAATTTAATTAGATGTTAAAAATAAACCTAATATATATATGTATTTTAATTGATATTCATAACTATAAATGAGGATGCATACAAGTACCTACTTATAGGCATAACATTAATTTTAAATAAAAAATATATCAAAAATACGTACCTACGGCCTAACTACCAATGTCAAAAATAGATTTTACATTTTCTAGAATAATTCTCCCCGCGACAACGTCCGATTGAATAGGTTTTATTAGGTATAGGTTCCGTTGGAAAGCAATGGGTCCTGAGTCAATTCTCAGTGGGAGTCTACTTAAAGCGAGAGATTCTCTTTTGACGCAAAATCTCAAGTTTCCAAATGACAGCCTATCAGTGTATTCGTCTGCGTGATTTAAGCTTTTTTTAATTCCCCGGGGATCTCCTTACTTTTGCTGGATAAAAGTACCATATGTCCTTCACCGGGATGAAACCTGCCTCTATACCAAATTTCTTCAAAATCAGTTGAAAACACAAAACAAGAAATCTGCTTGGTTGAAAAGATCGGCCGTTAAAGCGTAGCAGACAGATAGACTGACAGACAGACATTTTCGTATTTATAATATTAGTATGGATAAATTTCCGACTACTTCGTTCGAGTAAGTTAAGATTTTTGAAAAGCCAGTAAAATTTTCGAGTGAGCTCTGCTACTCTGTCTCCTAAACTTCAAAATAGACCTATTAATTATTATACTTAGTATGAAGTAGACGGTATGAAGTTAATAAAATCTAAGTCGGTTTTTCAATAAAAAGTTAATCAAAACTAAATAGTTTCAACAGGATGAACTCTTTTGAATTTTTTAGAAAACTTGAAAATAAGTTTTCTATTTTACAATTTTACTACCTCTAAAATATATTTAAACATAATACTCGTATAATAAGAGTATACTTTTAACTAATTTTTACTTTTCTGTGTATGTAAGGAATTTTATGGTAAACCTTAACCGTTAAAATAGCATAGAAGGATTTTAGAAATACTGTGAAAGTTTTACAAAGAAAACAAGCTTAAGCTAAGCTTTATAAAAGCACGCTCGTATAGCGGGAGTTAGCAAATGAAACCACATTTTTTGTTCTTGTAAGTCTTTAATCAGATTTTTATTACTGTGACTTGTATAAAATATTGTGTGAGTAGGTGTACCTACTATGCCTGTCTGGAAGAGAGTTGGATTTAGGACGAGAACTAAAGGGCGTATTTTGACTTTATTAACACTTTATTGGTAAACTTAAGACAATTGGCACAATGGTGAGAACAGTTTTTCTTTCTTTTCTTTCTTTTTGAAATTGTTTGGGGTTGACATACAGAAAAGAATAGGTATAGAAAATGTAACATTAAATTCCTACATCCATGATTTATCTTAAACACACCTTGTGCAAGTGGGCCTAGTTGTCAAAATATTAAGCGTCTAATAATGACAGAAGAATAATATGACAAGAACGCGTTGAAAACGCGCAAAACGCAAAACGCCGGTGTGGTATTCTAATCACAATAATTATTAAAAACTTATTTATTAAGTACAACCAAATTGTTGAACCAAAAATTACCAGAAAAATAACTCCGTAAAACAATGCATAAAAAGATATTGTAGATTATTTTAACAAAGTTATAAGGAAACTCTGAAAGCTTGCTTATCCTAAGACAGTCCTACAGTTATGACGACGCTCAGCAAAGACGCAGAGAGAGATAAGAGAAAGCGCAAATGCAAGAAGCGGAAGCGCAGCGCAGCACCGGAAGCAAAGATGAGCCGAAGATGCTTACACTCTCTCGATTGCTTCAGAGGACCTGCTGATGCACCGTAAAGTTACTCCTGAAAGCAATTAAAAGAGACATAAGATAACATAGCATCAATAAATGGTTGTAGGTATTTCACTAGATTGTAATTCTCGAATTATTAAAAATAGGACAATCTAGTGAAAAATAGTAAACAAGGTGATACACGCACCTTTTTCCGCGTGGAATTATATTTTTTAAGAAAAATTTCATCTCCAGGATATACGTGCGAATTATTTTATAAAGTTTTTATGTAACTGAAAATTTTATCTTGGACCAATATATTATTATTTAATTTTATATCATTTCATTATACCAGACACATTTTGAATTTGAATTTTATATTATTAATTTGTAACGTTATTCTAAGTAATTTTAATGTAAGAATTAATCCATACTAGTATTATAAATGCGGAAGTGTGTATGTCTGTCTGTCTGCTACGCTTTCACGGCCCATCTGTTCAACCGATTTTGATGAAATTTGGTACAGGGCTAGGTTGTATCCCGGGGTAGGACATAGGCCCAGGGAAGACCCGGACGAAGTCGCGGGCATCATCTAGTGTAATATAATTTGTGCACACTGTCTCTGGCAGTAGATTGTGTACGGGAAGTTTCTACATAAACAGCTATTACCCACAATTTTGCTGAGTAAATGATTTATGATGATTATGATTTATAAATTTTGTTTTACATAAATTAAGCAAATGCAAACAGACGGACATACACAATATAGCAATGGTAAGAATTTCCATTCCTATTTAAATGGCTAATAAATAAGTAACATCGATTTGTTTGGGTCATAACAAAAACAGAGTGCAGGTAGATTGGATTAAAATATGTATACGAGAATACTTACTTAGAACGTAGTGATGTTGTGGAAGATCTGTTACTGTTGTTTCAGACACCTGAAAAAACCACAATAATAACATTAAAATCATATTTTTGTTAGTTAATGGTAATTAAAGTTAATGAGGTATTTGTTTATATTTATTAGTTAGGTCTTTTAGCTATGATATCTTTGTAACTAATAGCTAACCTAGCTACTTCTGCTTGAGTTGTTAAACATATTCTATCGATTATGGTTGGACGATATAAAGGGGTGGACAGGGCTTAGTTATCTAAAATTAAAAGATGAGAATTAAGAGATTTCAAAGAAGGCAATCAATGATGATGATTGATTAAGGGCGAAAATACACTACGTAAGTACAGGACAGGGCAAAACGGTATTTTTTGTTCAGTAAGAAACGTGAAATGGTTTGTCTGTGTATTTAAGTGCAAATACACAGACAAACGTGGATTTATGCATATACTTAATTTAAAAAAAACCGGCCAAGTGCGAGTCGGACTCGCGCATCGAAGGTTCCGTACAAACCTTTAGTAAGTTTTAAATTATTAAAAAACTACTTACTAGATCTAGTTCAAACCAATTTTCGGTGGAAGGTTGCATGGTAATGTACATCATATATTTTTTTTTAGTTTTATCATCTCTCGCGCAAACTATTCAGTTTAGAAAAAAATTATATCAAAAACCTCAATATCATTTTTGAAGACCTATCCATAGATACCACGTATAGGATTAATAAAATAAAAAAATTGAGTTTCAGTTCTAAGTATGGGGAACCCCCAAAATTTATTGTTTTTTTTCTATTTTTGTGTGAAAATCTTAATGCGGTTCACAGGATACATCTACTTACCAAGTTTCAACAGTATAGTTCTAATAGTTTCGGAAAAAAGTGGCTGTGACATACAGACAGACAGACAGACAGACAGACAGACAGACAGACAGACAGACAGACAGACAGACAGACAGACAGACATGACGAATCCATAAGGGTTCCGTTTTTGCCATTTGGCTACGGAACCCTAATGACATAACCAAAGCAGATTAACTTATAAAAACTAAGTTTTTAAACAGCGAAAAACTCGTAGACGTCGCCGTAGCAATTTCGTAGCAGTGCAAATACACGTCTATTAAAACTTGTCAGCAGCATGAGGCACGATTAAATAGTTAATTGTTTAACAGGTTTTTTTACGACCTACCTTTACAGCCAATTTTGCTGAAAGGTACATAGATATGTTGCATCCCGGAGAAGGGCATAGATTACTTTTTATACCGGAAAATTAAGGTATTTATGCAGGCAATATCTAGTACTAGCTAATGCCCGTGACTTCGTCCGCGTGGATTGAGGTTCGATACCCTCGGGAACTCTTTAATTTTCCGGGATAAAAAGTAGCCTATGTGTTATTCCAGGAATATCTGTGCCAAATTGTATCCAGATCCGTTCAACCTTTCAGGCGTAATTGAGTACATCCATACATCCATCCAAACTTTAGCATTTATAATCATATAATATTATAAATGCGAAAGTTTGTTTTTTGTTGGTTTGTTGGTTTGTCCTTCAATCACGCCGCAACGGAACAACTGATCGACGTGATTTTTAGCATGGGTATAGTTGAGGATCTGGAGAGTGACATAGGCTACTTTTTATCCCGGAAAATTAAGGAGTTCCCGCGGGAATCAAAAAAACTTAAAACACGCGGACGAAGTCGCGGGCATCAGCTAATATTAGTATAGATTGAATAATTCTTACTTACCCAGTAAAACTCAAGCTTCCACAGCTAATGCAGATTCGCTTTCATCAAGTGTGGGCAACGATGAAAAGGACGAACCTTCAGGTAGTCATTCTCCAGGTGCAGAAGACCGAAGCAATGCAAATCTGAAATCATATTATATTTAAGGTTTATTTTAACTGATAAGACGTTTATTTTGACGAACTCCCTTGCGCAGTGCTGTAGGGTTACAAGTGGGTGGTCCCGGGTTCGATCCCCTGCATGATCAATTTAGGAATTTTTAATTACAGATTTTTAGCTGGTCTTGTCTGGTGGGAGGCTTCGGCCGTGGCTAGTTCACACCCGACAAAGACGTACCGTGTAGAATCCGATTAGGAGCATGGGTTGAATATAACCGCCATACCTAACTGGTTAGCCCGCTGCCATCTTATAACTGTATCATCACATATTACGTATCAGGTAAGATAGGAGTCAAGGGCTGGTAATTTTGTAGCGGAATAAAAAAAGGGTTTGATTAGAAAAATAGTTTTGATAATCCGCAAAGGCGACAAATTGCCAAATGATTTATTGTTTAATGTGTTCAATTAGGAATATTTTAATAGTTTTATTAAGTCAGTTGTATCCTAACTTTCGGGGGCACGGTAGGGACCAATTTTGAGGCCCTATAGTTATATATGTTATATTATAGGCCCATCAGCCCCAAAATCGAGCCCTTCTACATAATTTCATTTATGTCTTGGCGGTTATGAAGATTATTTGATTATACAAAATGTTTTCTGTTCCATCCAATTCTATCTTCTATTTCTCATGCAAGAAGGTTGAATACAGGTCGTTTTATTTAGTTAGTTTTATTTTACCCAAAAGAAAATCGAATTGGGGAGGGAGCTGAATCGGTTTATCGCAGATTTCGTCAGTTAACGATTATTAAATAATGGGGTTAGACGACATTTATTTGAAAACGGTTCTATTTACATGATTATTCCAAAACGAGAAGACTGGAAAATGTGATATTAAGCTACAATCTCGCTATGGATTTTTATATTGAAAGCCTTTGCCACTCTGCTATACGTAGTCTAAATATTCAACGATTCATCCGTAATATTATTGTAATCACTTGAATCCATACTAATATTATAAATGCGAAAGTGTGTCTGTCCGTCTGTCTGCTACGCTTTCACGGCCCATCTTTTTAACCAATTTTGATGAAATTTGGTATAGAGGTAGATTGTATCCCGGGGAAGGACATAGGCTTCTGTTTATCCCGGAAAATTAAAGAGTTTCCGCGGGAATTAAAAAACATCAATTCACGCGGATGCAGTCGCGGGCATCAAATCAGTATGCTTATAATATAGTATAATTATAACAAAAACGAATTATAAACAAAAAAAAGTGCAAAACTGTTATTGTTGAGTCACAGTGTATTTAAACAAATTAAACATTAATTTTACCTATTAAGAGTCTAGACTAGACTGTTTAAATATCAGACATAATTATAGTGGCTATAAATAAGTCTCTAAACTAATTGTTAAATAGAATGCTGCATCTCTTGCATGAAATCAAATTAATTCGCGTCGTTAAAGTACAAGTTTTAATGGCAACTTCGAATATTAAACTGTTCATAGCTCTCCAGAGGTTTCTAATGACTCTAGTTTTAGAAAATGGTGGAAATACATATTTGATTAGATTTAGTGGGTACATACATCCTACAAAATTGGTAGTTATACCACCTAACATTATTGCTTATAGAGTTGAACTAAGGGCATACAATAGGTATGGAACATATCGTTGGCGTCGTACGGGAAACATGTTTCTTCCTATTGGATAGAAGCAGGCGTTACTTTGCGGAAGTCCATGATAATGAAAGAACTAGAATTTTAATTTGCTAAAATCCGCCACAGTAAGTATGAATCTATGTGGTACAGTGGCACTTGTAGCTTGCGATATTCACCACAAAACACAAATCTCCCAAATTATTCTCAACGTACTTACGTTTCACTCCGACACCGGAGCATCTTCAAGAAATGTTGACTCGACAATGCACGATTGTAAAAAGATGTTAGGTTAGGTTAGGTAAGTGGCGGATTATATAGCGAATTAAAGTTCTAGTTCTTTCACGATTCGTCCTGTCGACATATAGAACTGCCGTAAGGTAACGTGAGACCGATATTACCCGTCAACGGTCGATCTAGTGGAAATTAGTAAAACGCAATGTGAGAGTCGTTCATATACTTACTTATAGTTCTGACTTAGCCTAGATATATTCAGAAATATTTGCCGGTCAAAGCTAGCAAAAATATAATATTTATTTCAAATTTTACAATTGTTTCGATGTGTATTTATTTGCACTTAAGTAGATGTAAACTTATTTCGAATTCATATTTTTAATTAATTATTACCTGACACCTGTTCAAATAGATACTACTCGATAACTTTAGGCAGTGTATTTGCATCATCAAAAATGTAATATTACGTATTACTTACTACGTTTTTAAATATAAAATTATAATCGATTTGCGAAGAAGAATGCCATTTATCAACATTAATTTAATCCTTCCTATACTATAATAATAAGCATTCAACTAACAAATCTCTGTCGTCTCTACGATTATAATACGTGTAGACGTAGATTGGTATTAGGTACTGTGGGTACACTCGAGGGTGGGTCCGACGATACAGAAGAGGACAAGTTTAGGATTTGCTGTAAATATATATCAGTGTGAGTATAGTTTAGAAATTCGCGAAATGTGGGCGGACGTGGACTCGATAGTATATGCGAAAATTATAGACTGCTCATTGATTCGTCAATTTGAGCACCCTATAAATTATTATCATAATTTAAATGAAATTAAATGAATCCAGGATACGCAAGAAGATATTAGCTAAAACATAGAATAAAATTGATAAAAAATAGTAACTGAATCCGAAGTTTTAAAATCAGTCGTCGAAACCTTTAGCAAAGTGCTTACAATTTGCATTCAGTAATCGGAAAATGATTTTATTACGTAAATCAAGAGTAGATTTTTTCTAGATGAATATAATTAAATTAAAAAAAACCCATAAGCAAACATCGCGCCGTGAGAAATTCAGAAGAAATAACACCAGATCCTTGCTTCAAAATATTTAAATTCATAGATATTACGCCGTTAAAATTTCATAAATTAACAAATAGTATAAAGAGAAGTGAATTAATTTTGGGGAGATACAGAATCCTTTGAACATCTAACCGGTCATCGTGAGATCTGGTCAGAGATCAATTCAAATTATAATGCGAGAGTCGTTCTCACAATTACGCATGCGCCGACCTTCTGACAGTGCTACCCTATGGCTTGACCGTTGATCCTTGATACTGGTTTGTTGAATCTTAATAAAGCATTAATAGATTTTGTTACTAGTATTTAGTATATCGCAAGTTTTCTAACCTCCCATACAAACAGCAAACGTAGTTTTTATATTATTGGTAGGCTTGAGGCATAAATTTGATGTTTTAACTTTATTAGTATTTTGATGAAACGTATTAGACATCTATTAATTATTGATCATTGAAATTAATTTAAAATCAATAATTTAATAATTTTAATTATAATTAATTAATTAAAAATCAGCTCTTATGGTTGAAATTAATGCAAGTAAACAGTTTAACAACGTTGTTATTCATTAAAAATGGTATGGTATTTCTGGACAAATAACAACGCTGCAAATACGTGCAACGATTTCGTACTTGCAAAAACTTATTTCGGCCGCAAGTCTAGCCTTTCTAAATTTTATCTAAAAATTTTACATATCCTACAATGGACTGCTTGAATTCACATTTTGTTTGTAGTGAAGGTTCCTCACTTGAGAAGCTTTGCAAATGTGGGTGTTGCACACATCTGCGTTTTGTGCAATAATTTAAATTGTATTGTTAATATCTATTGACGTAATGAATCAAATCTTATTTTGAATTATGAGTTTAATTAATACATATTGTGTCTAAAATATGTGTTTTAAATTATAAAATATGGATTTCATAAAACAAAAGGGTTAAATTATCTTCTTTGTATAAAATTCAATGCCTTTCACGCTTCGAATTCCTACTAACATTATAAAGTGAATGGGTGTATGTCTATACTAGCTGATGCCCGCGACTTCGTCCGCGTGGATTTAGGTTTTTCGGTTCCCGCGGGAACTCTTTAATTTTCCGGGATAAAAAGTAGCATATGTGCTATTCCAGACTATAATCTATCCCTGTGCCAAATTTCATCCAGATCCGTTCATCCGTTGGAGCATGATTGAGTAACAAACATACGTCCATACATACATCCATCCATCCAAACTTTCGCATTTATAATATTTATCAAAAATATGTGTTTTAAATTATAAAATATGGATTTCATAAAACAAAAGGGTTAAATTATCTTCTTTGTATAAAATTCAATGCCTTTCACGCTTCGAATTCCTACTAACATTATAAAGTGAATGGGTGTATGTCTATATATATAATATTATATAATATGTTACTTTTGACGGCCTAACCGTTTGACCGATTTCGACAAAGTTTAATATAGGGGTTCTATTCCTGAGATGAGCAAACCTTTTATTCCGAAAAATGCAAAAGTTACAATGGCAGTTTTTATTTTATTTTTGGTCGGAAAAGTTGAAAACTTACAGCTAGGTGCGTAAGGTGGAAAAAACAAGGGCGTGTAACAAGGATAGTTACTTAGTGGATAGGTACTTGGTACATAAAGTTAAAAAACGTAATTTCACGCGGACAAAGTCGCGGGCATTATCTAGTAAGTTTATTATTTCGCATCACCATTTTATAACTAAACAAATAAGTAAACCGACTTAACGATACCAGTAAGTCACAAATTAATTTTAACAAATTTAAACGGCTTTTTATCGTGTGTTATAAATTAGTTCCACATGAGATGGAGAAGCGTGTGTTATGTAACCTAGTAATTATTATAAAATGTAAAGATTTTCGTTTTAATTTAAAAGGTGGATAGGTAATCATGGAAGCGTAACACAAACAGTAATTTTCCAACTGTGTTCGCAGTGTCGACTTTTTCGTTGGTCTCTCTACAAATTCACGACACAGTGGCATTGTGTGTGCGGAGACTTAGCGTATAATCCCATGTGAACTCAACATTACAGCTCGCGGCGTCACTCTGACGTGGTATACGAGGTGTGTGTGTGTGTGGGTGTGTGCATGTGTGTAAGGCGAAGTTAGATCGTCCACACTTTACCGCCGAGCCTCGATAGAAACTGTACAGTGTCAGGAGATTTTCGATTGCGATTATTGTAATAATTTTCGCAGCAATAAAAATGTCATTATCCGAACCAGTGGTATTTTCACTTAACGATTCAAAAGCACTTGTAAAAGTTTATTTGAATAAAAAACATTTGAATTTTGAATTTTGAATTGTCAAGCCAAAAAATCAGAAAAAGAGTCAGAGAGAGAGAGATAACAAAATATACTCAATACTTCCTCATGTTGACGATATAGATTTTAAGATTATACAAGTAACTAAGTATTTACTAAGTTAAGCTTTATTTCTTTAATATTAATACGTATTTTCAGATCTTATAATATAGTATGTTTATCATCTTCAAGTGACCGTCAACGAGTGGTTTACTAGTAGCAGTTCAGAGACAAACAGGCTGAGTAAGATGTTAATAAGTCTACTTAAAGTTTAAAGTTTCGTCACGAGAGTCGTAAGTAAGATGACTGGCAGGCAAGATCCACTTCTGTTTAGATTTCCGAAAAACATTAGCAAACTGGTAGGCCGAAACAGCGCGACGAATGGATGTACGCGGTATGAAGAGGCTTGGAATATGGAGTTGTAGAGAAGTCGAAGGGAGGGCTTTGCCCTGTCGAGAGGCAGTACGATTCTAGGCAAGTTATACTGATAGAGAAGATGATGTGATGTATACCTAAATTTTTTTATTTGAACTGATTAGAATCTAAAGTTCCACTAGCCCCTGCGGCTGTGCTCTGGTCAGCTTCTAACATCATTAATCTAACTTTCGTGCTACCCTTTATAATAGTTCGGTCCGTTCCCTCGGGCGGAGGGTGGAGGGTGCAAGTAAAGAGGGGGGGGTGGGGGTGTATTAACATACGAATTTGGCCAGCCTTCTTCTTGAGGGGGACGAATTTAAGTTTTGCGCCGTGTATTGATCCGGACGGTTTTCGCTAGTGTAATGATGCACGGCTTAACGTTATCCGTCAAGCGGCCATCTTGTTTTTGTTTTTCATTTTAATAATTCCCGTTTTTTTTATATAGTGAATATAATATAAATAAATAATCACTAGCTTTGTGCTGGTGTACCAATTCCTATTAAATACGCATTTAGTCTTTGTTATGCCTTTATTGAAAGCTATATTTATGGCACATATTTTTAACAAAAAAGAGTGTTAAGAAAAATAAAAGAATAATTTAATGAATAAAATAATCAAAATGTAGTTCTTACTTCTACGACAATAGGTGAAGCATCATTATTATGAAGAGAAAAGCGAAGTTTAGGTATTTTGGCTACCTTAATGCATAATTAATATATACTTAGGTCCTACTAATAAGTACTTATTTACTATGTACGTTATGTTGTAGATAGGTATTATTAATAAGTACTTATATATTAAGTATGTATGTAAAAACACAAACAAACACACATTTTTGGTTCATTTACACTAATCCCCATAAAGCAATTAATGTTGAGCTTAAACGCAAGTTAAAAGGGTAACTTATGGGCTCGGAAATATAAACAGAACATGACGTCTTGTCGGATAAAACTGATTGGATCTCAGTGGAGAGGAAATGATGCAAAAGGACGGCACCAAGTGGAAGCGATTCCCATCTCGATGGTGCCACTTTTAATTAAATCTTCTAAGTGCTTCGTGGGGTCAATTTCGTTGCCTATTTTTTAGTACGAGTTTTGATACTTTCGCAAGATTCTTCAATCTCATAACCATACAGTCGCAATCGTATTTTTTACAGCTATGTCAATATTTTTCAACTATCAATTTGTTTCAATAGCGAAAACGCTCTAAAAAATTTTGTTTGGCGGGCATAAAGACCGCCTCATTTTCGTCACACTGGTCTTTTCGATGGACTATCAGTATGGATTTTTTATCATAATTACCTAATTTTGTATTGACAACTGACAATCAAACAGAGCTTTAAAAATAATTTATCAGCTCAGCAATTTAAATTATTGTCATTAATCTGATAGGTATATTAGAGGTCAATAAAGGTAGGTACTTAAGCCTTGGGTCACAACATACCACATAATTTAAAATAGGAGAAATTAAATACTAGTGGTTCGCCCCGAACTGAGACCTCGCGGTATCCATAAACTTGTACAGAGCGCCATCTATTGACATAATTGTGAAGTTCTGTTAATAATACCGAAGCACATTAAAAATTAAATAATTTCGTTTCCTTATAATATTTATCTAATTTTAGTATTTGTTGTTCATGTACAGGATATAATTCAAATAATTGATAAGTTTCAGGCTCAGCCTTTCAGAAAATTGAGAGTTGACGTTAGAAAATCGCCATTTTGAAAGCCCCCCATTTAGTCAATTTTAAGGGAAAAATTAAAAAAAATATATTTTTGGACTCTATTTCTAATTATCTTTAAAATGATATACCGCAACCCTATGTAACGCTATAAAAAATATTTTACTTCGCATTCGCTTCTATGAGAGCCCCCCTGAAATAAAGATTTTTATAACTTTTTAAGCCATATTCGGCGGGAGGCCATCGGTTTACATATTATATTAAAATTTGAAGTAATTACGTTCAGTAATTCAGGAGTTATAAGGCTCTGACAGACGGACGGACGGACGGACGGACGGACGGACGGATTGTGCCAATTCACTGAAGTAGACTCAGAGACCTTCGCTTCGCTCGGTCAATAAGCTCCCTTTTTTCCTTTTTACTGAACATACCTAGTCGTTATATTTTCATTGATTCGGACATAAAATGAAAAAAATAAAATGAAAGCAATACGTCATCATAACATCTGACACTCGGACGACGCGTTCGCATCTTTTGATCTCAGAGCGCGCGGTTCACTGGCTCAGAGCGAACCAATGAAGCGATCATTTCTAACACCCAACAAATCCCTTCGTCATTTATGTGTTTCTAACATTATAAACGTGTATTTCGATCGAAATATACCTACTTAGGTACGTCCTATTTGTTAAATCGTATAATATCATATCTATATCTATATAATATATAAAAGAAAGTCGTGTTAGTTACACTATTTATAACTCAAGAACAGCTAAACCGATTTGGTTGGAAATTTGCGGGGAAGTAGCTTAGATACCAGGAGACGGACATAGGATACTTTTTATTCCGGAAAATTAAGGAGTTCCCGCGGGAATAAAAAAAACTTAAACCACGCGGACGAAGTCGAGGGCATCAGCTAGTTAATAATATATTATAGACAAAATTTAAAAAATATAAATGATATAAGTACGTCATCATAACATCTGACACTTGAACGACGCGTTCGCATATTTTGATCTTCTTCTTATTTTGTTTTATGGCGTTTATTAGTGCCACACCAGCTCAGAGCGCGCGGTTCACTGGCTCAGAGCGAACCAATGAAGCAATCATTTCTGAGACTTATAACAAATCCCTTCGTCATTTATGTGTTTCTAACATTATAAACGTGTATTTCGATCACAATATACGTCATTTAACTTCTATCTAATACTACTAATATTATGTTATGAATTTAACACAATTTTGACGGCATTTAAAAATGTTTCTACAATAACTTTGTGATGGAAAATCTAAATGAATTTAAAAACAAATAAAAATCAATAAAATTAATTATTGAGAATTGGTTGTCACTTGTCAAGAATATAAACAGCAATTTAATCTCAAAGATTCAGCAAAAAATACTAAATTTCGACAATTATTGTAAAACTAGTTTGCATTTTTTGATCTCATTGATCTCAGAGTACTCGGTTCATTGGCTCAAACCAATGAAGCGATCATTTTCTAACACCTCAATCTTTTCTTTTCACGGTGCACCGATGTTCGTATCTACGTGTCGATTTGGATTGAATAGATGCGTTTTAATAGGCATGTTTTTGAACGATTAACTGTCAATTTAGTAAGCACAAAATATGATCCATTAATTATCATTTTTCGACTGGTGAAAAATAGTAAAGGAATCCTCTTAGTGCCTTTTTTATTTTCTTGATATCACGTAAGTAAATATCACGTTCAATAAAATAATCGGACTCAGGTTTGTTTCTGCAAACTCAAACTCATATTTTTTTATTCAAATAAACTTATTACAAGTGCTTTTAAATCGTCGAGTGTATCTACCACTGCACTGGTTCGGAATGTCATGCCTACCTAGAAGAACCAGCAAGAAACTCGGTGGTTGCTCTTTTTAAATAATTAATTTACAATTATTATTATATCCATGTGTACATAGTATAGCAGTTAGTATAAGCAGCATAATTTTATGTTAAATCACAAGTGAGACGGCAAAACTTCAAAATACAGTGATTTGGCCAGCATCTAGATAGCTTAGCAGTCATACCTATACGTGAATCGTTAAATATTATCATAACTTGGTGACAGCTGATATTAAGTAAAAAAGTTTACTATTACCTGACCGCTATTACTATTACTATTTATATACTATGTAATGCAAGTTAGCCTGTCTGTAAGTACGAGTACGTATGTCTGTTATCTTTCATCGCCTGTGTTGAACCGATTTAGATTAAATTTATTACGTACACACTAAAGAGATATTCTAATTTGCATCCCGAACACAGATATAATAGGTATGCTACTTTTTATCCCGAAAAATCAAAGAGTTCCTGGGGATTTTTTACCTAAATGCACGCTGACAAAGTCGTGAACTTTGTCTGGTTGTTTCTATTTTAAGAGAATATTAGTATTAAAAAGTGCTAGTATACAAGGTAATTACGATAATAGTGCAATGATATTTACAAGTTATAACTACCAACATTATCCATACTTACGAGTATATTATACTTAAATGCAGAAGTGTGTCTGTCTGTCTGTTACGCTTTCACGGCCCATCTGTTCAACCGATTTTGAGGAAATTTGGTTTAGGGATAGTTTGTATCCCGGGCAAAGAAATAGACTACTTTTTATCCCGGAACATTAAGGAATTAGGGAGAGAAAAAACTCTAATCCACACAGACTAAGTCGTGGGCATCATCTAGTCTAGTTTATTCTAAAAGGAGCCTCTGTGTAAAATTTCAGCTTTCTAAGTCCAAGGGTAGGTATGTGATGAGCATTGTTATTAAAGTTAATCAATGGATGAGTCAAGACTTGATATTATGATCGTCTTACGAAAAATTGATATTGCATTATACAATAGGTACAATAGTTATGACAATACATGACTTCAGCTTGATACGCGGAAGCTTTTAATTTAATTAAAAAAGCTGCTTACAAATAAACACCCTAAAACCCAATGTTCTATTTCAACATTTTCAACACCCTTTAGGTTAGGTATTTTAATGTGTACGCCCGCCCCCACAACCCTCTCTGTTCATCCCTTAGATAACTCCTCTAAGATCGTCCGTACGCACTTCCCCTATTTAATTGTGACTCCCGGATTCATTATTGCCGTATCCTTGCTCGACCCTTTACTCTTATCTTTGGACTTGCTTGGTGTGTGTTGGGATGTACACAGATAACGATAATTACGTTAACTCTAGAAGTGACAAAGGAAGATACTATTTGAAACAAATTTACACACCTACGAGGAAAACATGAATAAATAGGTATTCAAGAGGTTCTAAAAAAATTATCCAGATTTTTTTGTATACCTAGGTAAAGAGATTTTTGGAAGTTCTACCGATCCACGTTTTATAATGTAAGTTACTCTGAGGCTATAACAAACCAACACGAATGGCGCTTTTGTTTATATTTTAGGATTTATGATTATAATGCTTATATCCCAACTAATCTGAGTATTTCATCCAGAAAATCTGTTTCTCTGTAATTACGCTAACAAAGTGAATGGTGCGGTACAGACGCTCGTATGTGTTGGTGAAAATGTGTGTGTTTGACTAATTTACGTAATTCGCCTTTTGTGGAGTCACCCTTGCATCCCTTGGTTGTAGTTTGGGTAGATTTATCTATATGGACCCTACAAATATTTTACTAGTGGAACTAAGATGTGTGACTGCCTCGTTGGTCTAGTGGTTGGCATGTTCGACTGCGGCCGACGAGGTCCCAGGTTCGAGTCCCGGGTCTGTCGGTCGGTCGGTCCATACTTGAGTATTGGTTTTTCTGACTAGAAATTCTCAGTACTAGCCCGGAGTTAGGAAGTTGGCGGTGTTTCACCCCCGTGCCTCGGAGAGCACGTTAAGCCGTCGGTCCCGGGTATTATCACTAACATGATAATAGTCGTTAAAGCCCGCCAACCCGCATTGGAGCAGCGTGGTGGGTCTAAGCTCTAATTCCCTCTCTCCTATGAGAGTGGAGGTCTGTGCCCAGCTGTGGGACGTTAATGGGCTGTAGTGGTGGTGGTAAATTTATAGTACCTACTCGAATCATTGAAATAATATATTTGTAAGTACATATCTACTTAAACGTAGCTGTTGGTTCTATTTTGAAGTGAAAACTTCTTTAGCCGCGTTGAGCACTTTTTGGTAGGGGGTAAACTTGTGGATTTGCGTCACCGACACCGTCACCGACATGCTCGCGTTGTTACGAAGACAAAAGGTCTTAAATATAAATATACTACATTCGTAATTAAACTTTAATGGCTTAGTTTTAAGGTTTATATTTAAATTATTAAAAAAAAAAAAAATTTAAATATTCTTTTTCACTTCTATCGGCAGTCCCTATGACTGAAAATTTTTTTTTCATTTATTCTACTACAATTAACCTAGCCCTTGACTGCAATATCACCTGGATGAATTCTTTAGTTTAGTTTATTTCACATAGCTTAATATCTATTCATCATCATGTACCTACAGCCTATGTCAGTCCACTGCTGGACTAAGCCCTCTTCAGCTTCACGGCATAAAATTCTGCTTTATGCTTAATATTGTTGATTATTGTTTTACATACTTTCTTAGATTGTTAAACAACTTTACATTAGAGCAAAATAGAGGCAAATTCGTACGTCAATATAAAATTGCAAAAGTAACAAGAATAACCTATTCTGTGCTCTTATTAATTAATACATTCAAACGACTTTTATTTGTTTAAAAATATTGATAAGTTTTGCAAAATAATAACGTAGTAAATACTAAACATTGACTTCCGTTGCCAAAACATCGCTTATGTCGCTCTTAAGTATGTAAGGAATAAGGATTATTAAAACAGCAAGTTATCAAGTACAACTTGGGGCTGGAGTATTCTCAAGAAGTTTCACTTCAAAAGTTTTAAGATTACGGTACATTTCCTTATCTCGTGATAGCAGAAACCACAGCCAAAAGCAAAGTGTAATATAAACTTAGTGGAAAGGATTGGCAACCAAAAGCGCGCCATGGTGTTGGACGGCGCGGGCTCTGATGGAATGGTGACAAAGGCATGCGAGAAACGCGCCGCCCCATAAACAGGGTTGCCAGCTGCTTCACACGAAAATCTTTAAAGATCATTCTGTATCTAATATCAATGTGTTGGGTCGTTGATTCATAACAAGTATCTTATGGACACGTTTAGCTACGAATGTTTTTTTTTAATCTACTACAAGGTAACAAGTTAGCCCTTGACTGCGGTCTCACCTGATGGTAAGTGATGATGCAGTCTAAGATGGTAGCGGGCTAACCTGTTAGGGGCATGGCAGTTATATTAAACCCATACCCCTAATCGGTTTCTACACGGCATCGTACCGGAACTATAAATCGCTTGGCGGCACGTCTTTACTGGTAGGGTGGTAACTAGCCACGGCCGAAGCCTCTCACCAGGTTAGACTAGGGAAAATTCAGAATATATTATAAATTCCCAAATTGACTCTAACGGGGATCTAACCCGAGACCTCCGCACGTTGAGACAACAGCTCTCAAAACTGTGCCAGGGAGGCCGTCAAAAGCTCACCAGTAGGACCGTTTGATTGCTAGGTATAGTAGGTAATAGGTAGGTTGGTGGTGGTGGATACAAAAACTGCCAAAACGTCACTTTTAACATCAGTTATACTATGGTCATACTAGTTTAATTTTTTTAGTTAGACAAGTAATGCTTGACGTGTACAACTCCTGAGCAGGCCATCATCGTTCATCTGATAGCATGTACGGTTGTTGTTGGTACTTTTGTTTAAGCTTATAGCATAAAATACAATCAATTGAAATAAAAATAAACTTACGTTAGTAGGTGCTGAATAATTTTAAGTTCTTTAGAGATGCAGAATTGATGGTTTGCTCGTCTTGTAGTGAGAGAATACTGCGGGGAACGTGCCCTGTAAATAAACATTGTTTTTAATTCATATATCCATATCCATATAAGAATAAATCTATATATATAAAATTCAAAGTCCTGACTGACTGACTGACTGACTGACTGACTTATATATCAACGCACAGCCTAAACCGCTGTGGCTAGAAACTTGAAATTTTGACAGTAGGTTCCTTTTATGATGTAGGCGCTCACTAAGGAAGGATTTTTCAAAATTCCACCCTTAAGGGGGTGAAATAGGGGTTTAAAGTTTGTATTAAAGTCTGTCATTTCTCAAGTTATATGAACGAAACTTGGTATTTTGGCTTTCGGTAAAAAATAAAGAAATACGTATTTCACAGTTTTTCGAAATTCCACCCCCAAAGGGGTAAATTGGGGTTGAAAGTTTGTATGAAAGTCCTTCATTTCTCAAGATATTTCTCAAGTTATATCAACGAACCTTGGTATTTTGGTTATCGGTAAAAAATAAAGAAGTACGTGTGTCAAAATATTTAAAAATTTCACCACCAAAGGGGTTAAATAGGGGTTGAAAATTTGAATGAAATTACGTCGTTTTTCAAGTTATCGCCCTGAAACTTGGTATTTGGGCTTCCGATTTAAAGTTATGAAATACGTATTCCACAGTCATGAAATTTCTATCCCCAAGGACGTTAAATAGAGAGTTTGTCCTTCAATCACGCCGCAACAGAGCAACGGATCGATGTGATTTTTTGCATGGGTAGGTATAGTTGAGGATCTGGAGAGTGACATAGGCTTGTTTTATCCCGGAAATGAAGGAGTGCCTGTGGAATTTAAAAAAACTTATGCCACGCGAACGAAGTCGCGGGCGTCCTCTAGTCAAATAAATATTATAAATGCGAAAGTTTGGATGGATGTATGGATGTATGGATGTTTGTTACTCAATCACGCCCCAACGGCTGAACGGATCTGGATGAAATTTGGCACAGAGATTGATGATAGTCTGGAATAACACATAGGCTACTTTTTATCCCGGAAAATTAAGGAGTTCCGCGGGACCCGATAAAACCTCGATACACGCAGACGAAGTCGCGGGCATCAGCTAGTACATAATAAATGTGGAAGCTGTCGGTGACCTTTTCAAGGCCAGTTCGTTTTGATGAAATAATTTGGTACAGAGATAGATCGCATTCCGAAGGACTAGGCTGCTTTTCCCGGAAACTCAATAAATTTCCACGAGATTGTTAAAAATCTAAATCCACGCAGACGAATACATAATGCAGGAATTGATTTCGTGAAACCAAAAAAATCTTAACTTCATTTTCGTGAAAGATAATGTGTACGAATCTAATAATAAGTTGGAGATTCGATATTTAAAATAGGTATAAGCTCTTTAAACGGGCTTTCCTTATATTGATAAGTACCTACACAGGCAGCCCTACAGGAAGCGAATATCTCGCGAGCCGTCCGTAATTGAAAACATAGTGTGTTCCGGCAGTTTTAATCGTCCCTGCCTAATGCAATGCCGACAACCGATTTATTTGCAGGCCACGTTTAGGTGTAGGCGGAATAGGTTTAAATACAGAATTTAGAATTATCTGCACTATCTGCTTTTGAATGCATTGGGTTTTGTCCAGAGTTTCATTAAGATTTGATATCGATGGGGGTGTAAGGCTATTGGCTATCTATACTTATTACTTATCCTTACTAATATTATAAATGGGAAAGTGAGTTTGTTTGTATGTTTGTTCCGCTTTCACGCCGTAACTACTGAACGGATCTGGATGAAATTTGGCACAGAGATAGATTATTGTCTGGAATAGCACATAGGCTACTTTTTATCCCAGAAAATTAAGAAGTTCCCGAGGAAACCAAAAAACCTAAATCCACGCGGACAAAGTCGCGGGCATCAGCTAGTAAACACTAAAGTTTTTCGATTATTGAAATTGTTATTATCAAGAATTATTATCCGTACTTCCTTGCTAGAATTTTAAGTGCAAAAATCTTTCAATCATGCCGCAATAGAGCGTGGAAAGAGTTGACATTATTTTTTCAAGGCTACTTTTTATCCCGAAAATCAAAGTACTCCCCCGCGATTTTCCACTTATATTGTGTATCATCTAGTAGGTAAAATATGAATAACTAGCTGATGCCCGCGACTTCGTCCGCGTGGATCGAGGTTTTTCGTTTCCCGCGGGAACTCCTTAATTTTCCGGGATAAAAAGTAGCCTATGTGTTATTCCAGACTATAATCTATCTCTGTGCCAAATTTCATCCAGATCCGTTCAGCCGTTGGGGCGTGATTGAGTAACAAACATCCATCCATACATTCATCCAAACTTTCGCATTTATAATATTTATTTGATTTCACCCTGGAGAAAGACCGTACTCACATAATACAGGCTAGGTATTTTTTCTCCAAGAATTTGAAAACCTAGTACCTACTAGTCATTTACGTAACTTAGTAACCAACTATTTAGGTTTTTATCTGATTTACACCATTTTCCTACATCATTTACCATTTACTATTTATTTTTTATATAATTCTAGATGAAAATAATGTTGGGTATCCAAATGGACTCTGTGATAAAATTTAGAACATAATATCTGCTCTATATACTCTTTCGCTTGATACAGTTTCCACTATGTAACAAAACGGGTTTTACATAACAGTTTCAAACAACAATGTACGTAGGTACACGCGCGTACAAAAACGGAATAAACAAACTCAAAACTTTGCGCTGCTTAGGTAATTGTTAAACCTAGCGTGAGCGCTTTTTGCCGCAGCATTACGCCAACTTGTAGTAAAAGTTGCCAACTGCTGCCACTCTAGCGGAACTGGAGCTCTAGAACTTTCTAGACTATATAGAAACCACAAAGGTATGCTCGCTCGGTATCAGCACATCAACACTATCTGCTTTTGAATGCAAATGAGTTGGAAAACTCCGACGCAGTAAGAAACTCCAGCTACGTGCGATAGTGCGCGGCAGAGAGATGTTATATCATTAGAGCGTCTAAAACATCATCAACCTGACTGTCTTACAAAGGTACCTAACATACATAAAAAAAAAGTATGTTATGTATAACATACATAACATACTTTTTGCAATTTAGAATCTGGTCTAGAACAATGCAAACAGCTATAATAATATACTTAAATAAATACGTCATGAACCTAAAGCATTCACGTTAATCATTACATTGCGATTTTTCGTAATTGACGGAATTTCTGTCAGGTATAATATCCATATCCATATTAATATTATAAATGCGAAAGTCTGTCTGTCTGTCTGCTACGCTTTCACGGCTCATCTGTTCAACCGATTTTGATGAAATTTTGTATGGGGATAGTTTGTATCCCGGAGAAGGACATAGGCTACTTTTTAAACAGTTACCGAGGGAATCAAAAAACCTTAATCCACGCAGACGAAGTCGCTGGCATCATCTAATGGCTAAAATTGATTACTTATCTACTGAACAATTTGTCAATAGTGAAAGATTTCTAGGCACTACGAAATTGGTGATCATTATCATTTATCATTTATTATTAGGTATATAAAACTGTACAGTTACTGCCGCTTTCAATGAGATGAAATCGAAAAAAATCATTAACGTTTTAGTTGTCACAATAGATCGTTCCGAAAATCTTTATTAAATGGCATAACCCATACAGTAATGTAGTATGTTTTACTTTTGCTACAGTAATGTAGCAAAAGTAAAACAGCTATAAGTAGGTACATGTTTCCGAAAAAAGAAATAAGTTCTAAGTAGTCTTTGTAGTCATTAGAAGAGTGGTACCTTTAAGTGAATCATGAATAATAATTATTAATGCACATTGATTCACTTCACGATTCAAATACTTACATTTTTATTTTTAGTTATTTTAAGTTAAAAATCTATGCTAGGTATGTTAGGTCAGTTGCTCTATAGGTAGTGGGCACTTCATCACTATGGTGCACGGTATGTATGATGTATCTGCTCCTAGTGGCATTATGTACGTTTCACGCTTTATTTTCTAGTTGTATTTCCTCGCAATTTCGTCTGCTCGAGAAGTTTTGTAATATAAATGTTACGAACAATATGAATGTTTGAGACTCGTGTACAAAATATTATTATGTACTACTACCTACAGACCTGCAACTTTGTGTATCATAAAGGACATGCTTCATATTACACAGTCAGGGCTTGAAAAAAAAGAATAAGTATTTTAATCGTTATGTGATTATCGGTAACAAGGTATATGGTTCAAGTAAATAAGAATGTAAAATGCATTACTCACATATTTATGAGAACGACTCTATTAATAAAAAACGGCATTTAGGTACAGGTCGTTCACTCTGGCACGGGCATATATACCTACCTAAGTCAATAAGTGGTAATAATTATATACTTATTAAGCATTGAGTTAAATGAAAAACTAATCGAAAATACCTACATACAATGACCATCAAGTTAGAAGCATGCCCCTACCATGCCTGCCATTCCATGCCCCTTATTTAGCCCGCTACCAACTTAAACTGCATCAACACTTACCATCAGGTGAGATCGCAGTGAAGGGCTAAATTGTAGCAGAATTTAAAAAAATATAAATTGCAGTCAGCAGTTTGAAGTGTTCAGTATATAGTAGGTACATAGAAACCGTTGTATATAAACCATGTATTCATTAGTAAGGTCCTTCTTATTATCATACTAATATTATAAATGCGAAAGTGTGTTTGTTTGTTGGTTTATTGGTTTGTTGGTTTGTCCTTCAATCACGCCGCAACGGAGCAACGGATCGACCTGATTTTTGGCATGGGTATATAGTTGAGGACCTGGAGAGTAACATACTTTTTATACCGGAAAATTAAGGAGTTCCCGCGGGAATCAAAAAAACTTAAACCACGCGGACGAAGTCGCGGGCATCAGCTAGTGTATGTACTCATTTAAGCACAAAATAACAATACAGTCGTTTACCTAAAAGCTAAATTGATATAAGTAGAATGAAATCCTAATGATAGCTAGATACCAGCACTGTAGCGGTACGTAGGATGTGTCTGAGAAAGTAATTTATAAAGTTGGATAGCTCGACGATAGCCCGTGTTATTTATCTTGCCCGCATTTTCCCTACCTTCACACAAACGCCGCTTGCTCTGTGTACGTAGATACTACTGTTTTATGTTAGTTTAATAATAAGAGGTGAGAGAGAGTTGGTAAAACATACCTACTTAAATCTAATCTATATCACCCAGATATCAAATATCAAATAAATATTATAAATGCGAAAGTTTGGATGGATGTATGGATGGATGTTTGTTACTCAATCACGCCCGAACGGCTGAACGGATCTGGATGAAATTTGGCACAGAGATAGATTATAGTCTGGAATAACATATACTTTTTATCCCGGAAAACTAAGGAGCTCCCGCGGGAACCAAAAAACCTCAATTCACGCGCACGAAATAACTTATCTTAAATTCATAACTTAAGTATGAAGGTACACCCAGTGGCAGATAGAATATAATTAGTAGATTGTTACACAAGGGACGTAAGTAAGCTATTACAGAACAAGATCCAATTTGGCGCCAGTGCGAGCGCAGCTCGCATAGGGCGCTAATGGATCGCGTGCACCCGAGATATTTAGTCACACGAGCGAGCGCAGCGAGCGAGGGTGAATATAGTTCGAGGGTGTAATAGCTACTTGCAACCGAGGTAAGCATTCTACTTTATATCATTCTTGCGAGGTAAATAAAACATTGGTAATGCAAAATGAAATTTTAGCATAGAGTAAAAACACCACAATGACGGTGGTTTGTAGCTTTTTGACAGCATATTGAAATAAGAAAGCAAAACACATTCTGCCAAAGATGTAATTCCTTTCTTTGCACGCCATTTGTTGAATTCTTCGTAAGTTTTCACGTAGCGCTCTTTGGACTTATCCGGCAAAAGGTTTTGCATCATTTGTTCTGCTTCAAGCAAACAAAAATCAGGCTCTCCTCCTTTTTCATCATCTGATGAAGTGCTTGACATTGTTGTTAATAACTTAAATCACTTTACGAACAAACTTCACAAACTTTCAGATCAAATGAAATGCCGCCATTTCCATTTTTTTTTCGTAAATAGTTTTCCTTTTTTTTTTTACGGCTCTGAGTTCCAAGGAGTTTTGCATAGTTTGAAATGTATGGAAATTAAATGCCGCCATGTTCAGTGTTTTTTTTTTCAGTAAAAAGTTTTCTTACCATTTTATAAGAAAAGAGATTGTTTACCAAGGAGTTTTGCATAGCTTGAACTGTAATGTGAACATTACAATTCAAGCATAGTGGACGTAATGTTGCTTTGAATTGCAAACACCAACTTACAAGGAGACTTTCCACCATAGTAATCCCTAGTTACTGAGCAAGTATGATATAATAGTATATTACAGTGCTCACTTTAGTACCTGGTAGACATCGCGTCGTTAAGTTTAATCAAATACTAAAAACTATTGCTTCGACAGAAAATACCTCTCACCGGTTCAGCTTAGGATAATAAAAAAAAGTTAATCTCCTTTCCTCTTTTAATTATGTTTTAATTAAAAGGGGAAAGGAGATAATTTTTTTTTTTAAGGTTACTCGAGAGAAAAGAATAAGATCAGCATCTGGAAATATTCAAACTATGGCATAGAAAATTCAAAGCGGACCTCAGCCAAGTGAAACCGGACCCCTTTCGAGATGCGCAACGTAACGATCGCCTTCACCCCAACTTCTCATCTTAATTCGGGATCAACGACCCGGTGGACCCTTCGCGATTAATGGCCTAGGGAGCAAGACTTGCTAATACAGTGAAATTAAGACCCTCCGCCATCTATGAATGCCCCCCTTTACCCCCTTTAGAAGAATGGGACAAATGGTAATGGTAATTTTCTTAACGACTGTACATACTTACCTTACGGATAAATTTTGGGCTGCGTTTGTTTCTCTCTGAAGAATCATGGCGGAACTAACGGCACCGCCCCTGCTCATTTGCAAGATATTTCTGAAAATCATTTCACATGGCCAAGGTTCGTGGTGTGTTGTAGGTACTTTAATATTCCTAAATATTAGCCAATTTTCAATTCTTTATGTACTACTGTAATCAACTGTACCTTTAACTTTTGATCGATTTGGTTGAGTTCGACAAATTGTTCCACACTAAATGGTCGACGTCGTAAGTCGACCATTTTTTACTAGTTAAGTCGAAGAACTCAATTTTACCAATCGGCATTTCGATTCATATTCATATTCATTTCTTTATTTCGATTTTGGCTTGTATAAAGCTCTTACGAATATCATATAAAATTACAATTAACTCAAATATGATTACAAAATTACAAACAAAAAAAACATGAGACAAGATCATAAAATTATAAAAATTAAAAAAAAAACTTTTAAACAAGATCAAAATAACAATTTACAAAATATACAAAATATCATAAAATAAATATAATTAAACTGTTTTTTTACTCGTCGCCAGTTAGATAATTATTATTAACGTTATAAATACGCGAGAGTAACAAACGAAAGACCGGGTCGGTGACAGAACTTTTTTATTGTATAAGTGTACCCCAACATCTAAGAATGTAAAAATTACACTCAGGTGCCCATGGAATTCGGAAGCTTTTTTTGGGTCCAAACAAAAACAAGAGCCCATTTTCTGTCGGAGTGTCATAGCCGTTTATATTTGGATATGGTTCGAAAGACAGATTCTACCAGAAAGACACATAATGTGTGCATATATAACAACAGCAAAGATGCCTGCCCAGATACACTGCCCAAACACACCTCCTCACACCCTAGCGCGACAGAACAAAACTACCACTCCAGTGCGAAAGTTTCTGTGGTGTTCTGTCCTGTTCAAGCCATATTTTGATTTCGCTCGAAATTGGTACTGTACATAAATATCATAAATGTGGATTTAATTGGTTGATCACTCAGCTAAACATCTTTAATGAGAACTATTTTATAATATTAATTAGAATAGGAATGGTTGATAAGTTGATAATTAAAACAGCGAGATCAGAGAGAGGCACGAACAGCGGCTAGTTTTATTCAGCGTAACAGAGTGAAGTGAGATGACATTTGACAATACAAATTACAATATAATTGACACTGACAAACACCAATGTCATAGATATTCTTTATAGATTGCGTTCAGTTTAACATCCTCCCTTGAACGCAAACCCATGGCTTCGAGTAATTGTTGGTGTTTTGGCTTCGGCAGGGCTTTGGTCAGACAGTCAGCGAGCATCGAGTCGGTGCCCACATATTCAACCTTCACATCACCATGTTCAACTTTGTCCCTTAGGTAGTGGTGACGAACATCAATATGTTTACTCCGAGCATGATAACTATATGTACCTGAAAGTTTAATTGCACTTTGATTATCACAATACAAAGTAATAGGGGCAACCTTTAAAGAAGGCCACAGTTCATAGTGTAGCTGTCTCAGCCACATAGCTTCTTGAGTAGCAGCTGAGAGCGCCATGTATTCTGCCTCAGTGGTTGATAAAGCAACGGTGTGCTGCCTTTTTGAATTCCATGAAATAGCAGCACCCTGGAATTTGAAAATGTACCCAGTACATGATCTTCTATCTTCAGAACACGAGGCCCAATCAGAGTCAGAATATCCAGTAATTTCTTCATCAATATTACTTTTATAAAAAAGCTGTAGGTCCTTAGTGCCTTGTAGGTATCGAAATAACCTCTTTATAGCATTCCAATGCTCTGATGTAGGTAAATTGTTATAGCGACATAATGTATGTACTGCATAACAAATATCAGGCCGTGTTCCCTGTGAGATATATAGCAAGCAGCCGGTGGCTTCTTGATAAGGTATGTTTATCACCTCTTCACAACTTGAAAACTTAATATTTGGTTCCATTGGAGTTCCAACTGAATTGCATTGTTCCATATTAAAACGATGTAATGTACTTTCTATGTACTTAGTTTGATCTATAGCTATACCATCAGAGCTATATGTAATACATAGTCCAACATAATAATTAGCAATTCCTAGCTCTTTCATTCTGAAGTTATTCATCATTTTTACTTTTATATCGGTTGCTGACTCTTGACAGTTGTGAAACAATAAAATATCATCAACATACACAATTAAAAACATTATGACTTCATTTTCATGTTTATAATATACACAAGGATCTATCTTTGATTTTGAAAAACCAATGTTGTTCAAAAAATTATCCAACTTTTTATTCCATGTTCTACTGGCTTGTTTTAAACCATATATAGACTTATTTAATTTGCAAACATCTTTTGTCCCATTTTCATATCTAGAAGGCTGTGACATATATAATTCAACATCTATATCACCCTGTAAAAAGGCTGTTACAGCGTCCAGCTGTTCTATCTTGAGTTGATGTTTAGCTGCTATTGCAATCAAGTATCTGATAGAGGTTAATCTGACCACAGGTGCATAGACATCAGTGTAGTCTATATACTGTCTCTGCTGATAACCTTTTATGACCAATCTTGCCTTGTATCTAGAGACTTTCCCATTTGCATCTATTTTTGTTTTAAATACCCATTTGCAAGGGATTGCAGTCTTCCCTGGAGGGAGCTCCGTGAGAGTCCAAGTATTATTTTCCAATAAAGAATTATATTCACTATCCATGGCTTTAATCCATTCCTGTAAGTTAACACTTTGCAGCGCCTGCTCTAACGTTTCAGGATCAGGCTCAACAGACGGGCTGTTGACTTCATTCTGACAGAGGAAGGTAGGCATTGCTCTGTGTTTTCGTGGTCTCAAAGTCATTGGCTTCTGAGTGACATCTAACGGAGAAGACAATGGGGAAGAATATTCTGGGACAAAATCTTCATCATCGCTGCGATGGACTGTGTTTTCACTTTCTATAACAGTATCATATGTGTTATCCAGAGAGCTGCTTGTGGTTTCATTTAAATTATCATTTGGAGATTCTGATAGTGGCAATAAAGCAAAATCTTTGTTTATGCTTTCTTCAAGGAACACTACATCCCTGCTTCTAAGGATTTTACCTTCAGTTTTATCAAACAATCTATAGCCCTTAGACTCCATGCAATAGCCCACAAATATGAGTTCTTTCGACTTGTTATCCCATTTAAGTCGCTTTTCCTTTGGCACATGCATCATAGCTCGGCAACCAAACACCCTCATGTTACTGATATTAGGTTTGATACCAGTCCAAATTTCTTCTGGTGTTTTATACTGTATAGATTTAGTGGGTGAGCGATTAATCACATATGCTGCTGTGGCTACTGCTTCTGCCCAGAACATTTTTGGCAAGCTGGAATTAATAAGCATACATTTTGCACGTTCAATTAAGGTTCGATTCATCCTTTCACTCATGCCGTTCTGTTCCGGGGTATAGGGTATAGTGAACTGACGTTTAATACCAGAATCTCTACATAATTTATCAAATGCTTCATTTACATATTCCTTTCCATTGTCGGATCTTAGTGCTTTAATCTTGGTATTTAATTGATTTTCTACTAATTGCTTAAATTCTTTAAACTTATCAAGTACTTGAGATTTTGACTGAATAAAGTAAACAAATACCTTTCTAGAGTAATCATCCACAAAAGTGACATAATATCTGGCACCTCCGAGTGACTTTTCCTCCATTGGCCCACATACATCAGAGTGAATCAATTCCAGGAGGCCGGAAGCCCTTGTGCCTATGTGTTTGAATGGTTGTCTTGTTTGTTTACCTTTTAAGCATGTGTTACATACTACATTCTCTTTCTTACTTGTTTCAATGTCCGCTCCATCTGTAGACTCATTAAGTTTCTGAAGATCGCAATAATTAAGATGTCCCATCCTTTGATGCCATATATGCACTGAAGATAATAAAGCATATGTTTCATTATGAACCACATATAAATTATTTCTTGTATAGCCAGTGAGAATTAATTTAGAATCTTTGTAAACTTTGCAACTATCTTTGCTAAACTTGACCTGGCAATTATTCTGTGTAATTTGACGTACAGACAGTAAGTTGACAGCTAAATCTGGCACATATAAAACATTTTTGACTTGTATTGTACCAATTTTCTCTTTATTCTCACTATTATATGTTTCTATATTTACTTTACCACAGCCTTTTACTTCTAATATTTTATTATCTGCTACCTTTATACTTGTCACTGAAGCGGGTCCGAAGTCATATAGCCATTCTCTCTGATAAGTCATGTGCATTGCAGCTCCGGAATCAATATACCAGCATCTGCTCTCGAGGCCTGGAGAGGCTGGAAATGCCGCTACATAGCTAGAAGAATTGTTATTATGATTAGAATCTGTCTTCTTGTGATTTGAGCTGCCTGATTTGCAAAATTTGGCTACATGGCCATATTTATTACATTGAAAACACCTGGGACCCTTTTTATTCGCTTTAGAACCTGATCTTTGGCCTTTGCCAGACTTATTAAAGTTAGAAAAAAAAACAGAGTTGTCTGGAGTTTTCACATCTTGGAGAATTTTGGTCTTTACTAAATCTGCTGTAATGGCCACACCTGAGCTCTCCATGGCCATAATCATTGGCCTATAACTGTCTGGTAAACCGGCAAGCAATAGTGTACCGAGCCACTCGTCGTCCACTATAAACTTGATGTTTCTGAGCTTGTGTGCACATGTCATTACCTTGTTAACATAATTCTCTAAACTACCACAACTATCTAAGTCTGTAGTGATTAGTTCTCTTAACAAGCCTACCTTCCTTAGCAGGCCTGAGTCATCGAAGGCCTTCCTGAGATTATTCCATACCTCCGCCGCCGTTTTTGCCTCCTCAATGTGGATGTATATCGTCGGATCCACAAGTAATATCATCTTCGATCTTGCTTTAGTGTCCTCGTTTTTCGTGAATGTAGCACTGCCATCCACGCACTTCCATAGGTCTTCGTGCTCCAAATAAGTTCGCATCGCAAAGCTCCACGTGGCGAAATTTTCCCGACCCGCCAACCGGTCGATTTGTGCAAAACCATGGTGTGCGTGCGGAATAGCCATAATTATTGTGATGCTGAAAAGAAAATTCTGAAAATACGAGAAGATGGCCGCCCGGATGCCTGAGTCGCGAAACGTGTATCGACTTGCATCGGCTAATTTACTTATTATTTTCACTTAAAATGCCTTATCCCTATTCGAGCAGTTTTGCCCATAACCTAATGAGAACTATTTTATAATATTAATTAGAATAGGAATGGTTGATAAGTTGATAATTAAAACAGCGAGATCAGAGAGAGGCACGAACAGCGGCTAGTTTTATTCAGCGTAACAGAGTGAAGTGAGATGACATTTGACAATACAAATTACAATATAATTGACACTGACAAACACCAATGTCATAGATATTCTTTATAGATTGCGTTCAGTTTAACAATCTTCAAACCAAATCTTACCTAATTAATCAAACCTTAATTAATCAAGAGCATACCTATACGCAGCCGGTACAATATGATAATAATTAAATTTCTAACTCCAAATACCTTTTCATTACCAGTTGTTATTTGCGAGGGAAACAAAGGCACCCCCTTACTATCAGGATATTTGCTTTTGTAACTAAAATTAGTTTTCGAGTTTTCGTCGACCCTCCTCAGAATGAAATTAGACATCCCCCTAGCTTATGTGGAGGAGGTTGGAACATATTATTATTAGGTATATAAAAGCTTTGCTTAGCTATACAATGTTATGTTAGATAGCTGATTAATTTTCATTTTATAATAGCACTAGCTGATAACCGCGACTTCGTTCGCGTAGATTTATGTTAAGTAAATTAATCGTGGGAAATTAATGATTTTCGGGGATAAAAAGAGCCTATACCGCACTCTCCAGGTCTTTAACAATATATGCGTACTTGCCAATTAATGCTCCATTGCGGTGTGATTGACAGACAAACCAACAAACTGACAAACTTTCGCATTTAAATAGAGGCACTATAATATACTGGATAGAACGCGAAACATTAAAATAAATAAAACAAAAACGTACTAGGTAATTTAACAATTTGTGAGTAACAAGATAACAATGGTCAATGTATTTAAGTATACCTAGGTAATATCAACAAATAGAAAAAGTTAAAAAGTGTAGAGTAAAGTCTAATAGCTGAATTATTCGCTAAACTAGAGGATGCTCGCGACTTCGTTCGCGTGGCATAAGTTTTTTAATTCCCACAGGCACTCCTTAATTTTCCGGGATACATCCTTTATCACTCTCCAGGTCCTCAACTATACCCATGCAAAAAATCACGTTGATCCGTTGCTCTGTTGCGGGGTGATTGAAGGATAAACTCTCTATTTAACGTCCTTGGGGATAAAATTTTCAAAAACTGTGAAACACGTATTTCTTTATTTTAAACCAGAAGCCCAAATACCAACTTTCATGGTTATAACTTGAAAGATGAAGGACTTTCATACAAACTTTCAACCCCTATTTAACGCCTTCGGGGGTAGAATTTTCAAAAACTGCGAAACACGTATTTTTTTATTTTAAACCAGAAGCTCAAATACCAACTTTCATGGATATAACTTGATAAATGACGGACTTTCATACAAACTTTCACCCCCTATTTCACCCCCTTAGGGGTGGAATTTTGAAAAATCCTTCCTTAGTGAGTGCCTACGTCACAAAGGGAACCTACTGTAAAAAATTCAAGATTCTAGCCCCAGTGGTTTAGGCTGTGCGTTGATATATAAGTCAGTCAGTCAGGACTTTGAATTTTATATATATTGATTATTTAAGAGGTCAACTGAAACCCGAAAGGTTTCTAGCACGAATAGGAAGAATATTAATCTTTTAAGGCCAAGTAACAATATAAATACAATTCGAGGCGTGTTAATCCGTTCTCGGAATTCCGGTCCAAATTAAACGCGACAAATCTGAGCAGAATTTTCGCTTTGATTCTGTTACTTTATTAAAAGAGCCAATATCTACCGGACAGTATAAAAACGCAAGTGAATGGCGTAAAGCACTTATACAACATGAATACAATCATAAAACTTACAATCGAGTGGAACCGCGCGCAATTTTTGCACTTAGAATTTCGGTAATGTCTGTAGAACGAATTTGTACTTGAACTACTTATAAAATTTTATTTTCAAAGCAAACACCTATACCTATCACTTAAATTATGCTCGTTTGTCGTTTTGTCCTTGATGATATAAGAGATCACAAAATTGTAGTCCCGCCTTTAGTGCCACGAGCATCACACGACTTCAAAGCTGAAAGAAAAAACAGAAACGCGCCTCTCTGACAGCGCTGTCACTGTCATCACTATTTCTTATCTTCATTCGTTTTTTTGTGTCAATAAAAGCATCACGCGTTTATTTTAATAATTACGTTTTTTAATAATTAAAGTGCTAAAAAGTCCTAATAATGTACAGAAAAGATCTCCGTGGGATGAGGAATATCATCCCTGATCAATTTAGGGAAATTGGAGATTAAAATATGCGAATGGCCCTAGTCAATTAAGACGATGGTAAGAATGTGTTTGCAATGCTTACACGCGTCACGCATATTTACAGCGCAGTTTTACGAGGAAAAAGAAAAGGCTGAAAATATTCTGTGACGAAAACTTAAGAAAATTATACACTACAAATATACGAATTACCCGAGTCGAATGACGAAGGTAAGATTGTTTGCAATGCTTACACGTATATTTTCATTTGTTAGTTTGGCAAGAAAGGCTGAGGGATATTCTGTGGGAATATACAAAAGCCGTACCTACTCATACTATAACCTGGTGGTGTTCTTTGCGACACTGTGGTTATGAGCCTAGGGGTGTTCTGCGGGATCACACGTGGTTTCGTTAGTATGTAAATATTCGCCTGCATCCATAGACATGCAGTGTACACTGCTGGACGAAGGTCTCCTGCATGGATCTCTACAAGACAGTAACTATCTACGATATTAAGGACTGAAACCTAGGAGAAGCATTCGGCGAAATGTACAGGCCTAGTGTGTAATAATATCATGATGCCATGATTACTGCTAAAACTTGCGAGGTGGGGTCATCAATGTTTTACCTACTGCACATTGAATACAAGATTTTAATACAAGATGAGTGGAAATTTTTTATGTATTTGCTTTTATCATAAACAGTCAGCATCCGGAAAAGGCTGAGGGATATTCTGTGGGAATATACAAAAGCTGTACCTACTCATACTATAACCGGGTGGTGTTCTTTGCAACACTGTGGTTATGAGCCTAGGGGTGTTCTGCGGGAACACATGTGGTTCTGTTAGTATGTAACTATTCGGGTCTCTGTGAAGAGTATTTTTCCCCGGGAACTATGGAGACTAGTCCTTAGAGGAATATTACTAGCAGTAAAGAACTAAGTACTAAGCTTGGGGAATAATTTTGAAACCTCAAGGCTACTATTCGATGTACTTTTCTTTTAGAGGGTCAATCTTCAATTATTCACTATAAGTAGTATCAAGTTTACTATAGCTTTTGCACTACTTATTACAGCACTGTGTTGTTGTTCAAAAGTTTAGAACAAAAGAGGTAAGCTTTAAACTAGCGGGGCCCTCAAGCATCAGTGTGGGCCAGGGGAGGAAATATGAAGGGAAGTAAGAAGATAACTTAAGATTCAGTTACTATTTAAATTTAGTCAGAGCAACGGGTTTTTAAACCTTATCAGCAGTTGGCTCTATTCCATCAGATGGTTAAATTTGGAATAACCAAGACCGAATAAGATACTACTTAATTATGGGAGTTATGGAATTATAGAAAGCCAGAATATAATATCAAAAAGTATAACAAATCTCATGGATTAGGTGATTCGGTGATAAGGTACTTTTGGATTTTGAATAATTCAAAGGAAAAGCTACAACAGTTTCTAAATTAAACAATTTAATCATTTCTTAGTTTCTTGAAGCTAAAAAATGCTTGCTACGTGATAAGGAGCACAACATGAACTGAAGCTCGGTTTGAAGGTAATTATTACCAAATTAATGTTGTTGTGTGTGCACTTGCACCCCAACACATAGAATATTATGGAACTTAATACCTACAGCTAAGTACCTACAGCTTAAGAATACGGGTGATTACACTAATATCTCAATTCTCTTGACTCCTGATGTCAAATTATGGTATGCAAACAGGTGTTTGCAGGTGCCTATCTAGTTATGGGGCAGAAAATGACCTACATATTATAAGTAGTTCAGGGTACCGAGGTTCCTACAATAGTTCAATTAAGGATGAAAGAATATGGGTTTTTACAAAAGAATATGCAAGGAAAAGACTATTTTAAGACATAATAATATAATCTATATCTGTACCCATATTCCTGCAAATAAAATATTATTTATTTATTTAATTAAAACAGAATACACTGACTGTATACCAAACAAGAGACATACCTATTGTTGTCTTCTTAATTGGCATCTCTGAATTGAGAAATTAAGTTTTAATAAATAAAATCTTTTGAAGTTAACCCTAGATCACCTATTAAAATAAAACTAGTTTTTATGCAAGGGATAATATACCTATCCTTTTCTATTATAATATTATGACTCTGATAAGGTACATTAGGTCTTATAATAATTGAGATAACTGGAAGTTAAGTACCTATATTAATAAAATAGAGTAGGTAGGTACCTACCTATCTACCCATTAAAATGAAAGTAAGTTTTCAGTTTTTGGGTAAATTAATATACTTAGGTAAGTACTTCTAAGGAAATAATATAATTGAAAAGGAATATTAGGAGCTTGAGTTGAATTTGACTTTAATATCATCAAACATAACTGACAACCTAGTAGTTTTTTGCTATTAGTATCTCTATGAATACTTAATAGTATTATGCAGTATCTAGCTGTTTTTGAATAAAGAACATAGCAGATAGTTATTCCACCACCACCACCACTACAGTTACCATTAATGTCCCACTGCGGGGCACAGGCCTCAACTCTCTTATGAGAGAGGGAAAGATAGTTATTATCAACATTTAATTTTGAACCTTTGGTGAACTATCTCTTGATTAATTATTTACAGCAAAAATAACTGTTGCCTACTGGTGATGGTTAGATGGCTATGTTATGTTTCTTGATATCTGAATCCAGAAGTATTTGTTGTAGGTGGCAGGTGCATTGACCTTGTATTAATGCAGTTTATATTTCTGTTTTTTCCTCCTTTTTTCTTTGTGGTTCATAACAGTAACACCTTGGAAATGGTTATGTTTGATAAAGTTAAGGTAGTTGTTATTGTGCCCTACAGGAGTGCACAACTGTGTTTCCTTTAAGAACTTGAAAATAAATAAATAATATTGATTAATATAGGTAGGTACCTAATAGTATACCTATATTGGTAAAAGAATGCCGAAACCCATCTAAAGATTTGGGCACTTTAGACAATTCTGGGCAACCACATCCTTTTTGCTTTAATCTCCGACTGATGGTCGGTAGTTATTTAGGTATCAGACATGCTTCCATCAAGCAGACACAATCATTATGTTAGCTTCTATATTATCTCTCAACACTCAAAGAATAGGTATAGAACCTACAATATAATTATGATGTACCTACCTACCAAAGGATATCATGAAGGATTATTGTACCTACCTAGTGGTTCCCATATATATACGAAATGATAGTTCATAAATAAATTAAAATATAGGTAGGTAAAAATGTAGTGATTGGAGTAGGTACCTAATCACTGTAGTTTGAAGATATAAGACATTTTTTGGCAAAATGTGCTATAACACTTACCTACTCATATTATAATAATGAAAGAAGAGTTATCAATTATTGTTCTTAACCTTATTACACTTAGCTACAGGTAAAAGAGTACAGGTCTTAAACTGTTTCACTAATTGATTGATTACAAATAACGATTATTAAAGTAACTAGAGTAAGTTAATAAGAATTCAGCAGCTAATGGTTAGGTGCTTGCACTTCTTTTTTTGTCATGAACAAATAGAGTGGGTAACATTACTTAAATTATACTTACTCAGTTAAATCTTACTATCATGGGATTAATATTGTTAATATTCTGGTTTACACAGAACATTTGAGCATTGGGAATATTCAAGATTCTTTATTTCCAGAAACATTTTTTACAATGACATTTTATTCTATAAGTTTTCCAGTAGGAATGTTTCACCTTATTATTCATGCATGTATAATTACTTAATTTAGTTGTTTAGGTCTATTGTGTGAAATTTAAAAGTTCATATATCTGAAGAAAATCTGATGGGGGTATATTTTCAACAGATGTTTTCTGTTTACCGTTTTCTGGTTAGCCGTTGGATAAAGGAAGATAGTAAAATTGATATATTACTATAATTATGTATGGCCGTTTTCGCCATGAGACATAACATGAACATGAACATACCTAAAGAAAAGGGGTTAGTCAATATGGATGACATCAGAAGGTTGGTTGGTTGGGACCGGTGGATTCTGCAATGGTAGTTAATTTTAAAATAGACCTATTAGACTTGACGTGTGAAATAATATGATTCCCACTGCAGATTGTCTTTGCCTTCTGATACAATATGCATCATCCCAGGGATGGGCTAGAATATGTTTAGGTACCTACTTACTACGAAGTAGGTAATCTTAATACACTTGTATGATTATTTTTTTAATAATCATGCTAAGTTTTATACTTAAAATAAGTTCAAAATAGAGTTTTCTGATCAAATTATTTGTTCTATTAATTTTACAACAAATCTTTGAACATCTACAATTTTGTGATCTCTTATATCATCAAGGACAAAACGACAAACGAGCATAATTGATAGTCAAACGAACTTACCTGTAAGTGAAGTTCGACTGTAATTATGCGAAGTTGTCGTTTTGTCCGAAGATGATAGGTCCCTCCCTACCCTTTCTTCTCACAACTTTGTGATTGTGAAGAGTATGCCCCTTGTTGTAAAATTAAAGAGCTCTTTAAACTGAATGAAGATAAGAAATAGTGATGACAGTGACAGCGCTGTCAGAGAGGCGCGTTTCTGTTTTTTCTTTCAGCTTTGAAGTCGTGTGATGCTCGTGGCACTAAAGGCGGGACTACAATTTTGTGATCTCTTATATCATCTTCGGACAAAACGACAACTTCGCATAATTACAGTCGAACTTCACTTACAGGTAAGTTCGTTTGACTATCAATAAACCTAAGTAAATAAAATTATGTAACCTACCTACCTATAATATTATGAAATTCAAGCAAACAGTAATGAATAAGGTTCTAAATAGTGTCCATTCGGGGGATTGCTAAAACGAAGGCTTGCAATTAAAACTTCTTTGTGCGGCGGTCCTGGGGGGGAGGGGGGGAGGAGGGGCGGTCACTTGACGGAGTCCGTAATTGGAAAAGTTCCTCTGACTAGCAAGCAGTGATAAAGGTTACTTGTGTCAAAGTATACCTTATTATGTAGAACAGTTGATTTATTATTATTAGAATATATTATTTTCAGATCATAAAGTAGGTACCTACCTATATTATATTTTTTTTTGTTTTTTTCCAGCGCTACTACTTCAATTTTCATACAAATTTCAAACCTAGGGTTTTGAAATTTGTATTTATTTGTATTTGTATTTTAATATATCAGTTTCAAAAAACCTTTATCGGATGCCTGCGTCATCTATGTAAGTATGTCGACACCTTTTCCTTGATGTTGTCCGTAGCTTTATTTTTTTCGAAATCCCGTAAGACCTGTTACATTTAGGTACTGGAATGAAAAGTAGCCTTTGCCACCAGGTTACAATCATACAAAAAATCACTTTGATCCACTGCTCCGATGCGGGACAAACCAACAAACAAAATCTAAAACTATTGATATCGCTTGAATACATTTTATCTATTTATAAGAAAACAATGGTTATTGTATGTATTGAAATAGAACCTATCATGATAGTGGGAGTGGCATAGGTAAACTACCATGCTAAGACAATGACCAACCTCGATAGGCATAGAAACAAAGACGTGGCACTGAATAGGCATAATTAAATACCTAGAGAATTCTAGCTTGTTTTGTTCTTGCTACCTTTTGAGTCGGCCATTGCTATTATCTAGGTATTCTTGGGGCTGTCTGTTAACATAAGTAGATACTTAAGTAGTAGTACTAAGTATCTATTTTTGTGGTAGGTACTTAAGTGACCCGCTACAAAGCTAATCTAAAAAGGTAATCTAAAAAGGGAGAGTCTAAAACTTTAACTAATGGTATTCTCAGGGTGTTTCATGGAGAGGGCCTAGTCGTAATAAGCGGACTCTCAATTCTGTGGCTAAAGTTGTTATAAAACGGTATTATAATGTTATTTGATCATCGGCAACAAGTAAACATAAATTAGCAAGGACTAACGTACATTTTATAATTTTATTACAATGCTTCACACACGAGGAAAGTTTCTAAACTTACATAAATACATATCAAAAATTTGCGGAACGGACAAAATTTGAACCTGCGTCTTTCTGGGACTAACGTAAAGGTACACTAATAAGTATTACTCACGTAATTCACTTATGTAAGTAACTTACGATATGTTAACGGCCTTGTAAGTCACGTTTTGTATGCAAATGTTAGAGTTAGTTACTTACAAGTACGAACGTTACTTACGTAAAAATTTCAAGTGTAATTGTGGCTTTAGGTAATACAGCGACCTTAATTTACATAGACGGGCCCTGTCAAACAAAGAATGTGGGCGTATTTTACTAACGCCATCTAGTCTGAAAAGCGGGACAGCGCTATGGCGGGGACAAGGAGAGGCTTATACAGGTGTGGAGCGCGCTCCACAGGTCAGACGCCCAATTTTTTTCTATGAAAGGGCCCATCTAGTACTTACATAATATATAACGATGCTTTAATAAAATAAATGAGAAAGAGTTTTTGTTTGTTTGGTTTCATTGGTTTGTCCTTCCCGCCATATTATAGCTACGAATCGTGGGGATTTTTTGCATAAATAAAAGACTTCTTACGGGTTTTTCGAGGGATTTTAGAAGAGTTCCCACGGGTTTTTAAAAATATAAATCCACGCGGACGAATGTGCGGACATCGCCTATAGTGTCGAACAATTTATTATCTCCCAATACTTACCTACTATCTACTAGTCTACTATACGTTATAGTTAAGGAAATAGAATTTACGAGGGTAGTTAAACCAACAATATTGTTAACCTATACGGTGACTTGTTAATTGATATTTACACGTAGGTACGAATACAGGTAAAACAAACTTAGTGGCGATTGTTTAGATTGGCCGGTGTTTAATTTCAGTGTATTTACCCGCAGAAATATTAGAAACTGTTCCACGGAGGGAATGACTGAGAATTAGTTATTTACTTTTGCGAAATTAAGCGCGCTTTTACAAGCGTATTTTGTTTTACGAAAATATATTACCGGAGTAAAGTAATAAATATATACATTTTTTTTTTTTTATTGAAATCAATACAATAGAAGTTAAAGCTAGCTAGCCTAACCTAACTACATAAGGATATATAATATATACATATTATATATCCTGTTGGCTTATTTACGTCTTGGCCAGCGTGGTGGGCTATGGCCAATTCCATCTCAATCTGAAAGAAGACACGTACTCAATGGTGAGGTGGCAATGGGTTGTATCTAAATGATGGTAGGTATATAAGGGCTTTATTATAATACAGTTATTAGGAGCTTTAATACACCTATACTGCCTTTATACGAGAAGCAAAGCGACCCGGGCTTTAGTATTATAGTAAGTCGGCGCTTTAATATATAGATACCTATATTGTAAGCAATGTATATAGCAGCCATATATAATCAAGTAGGTACCAAAACAAGCCATCAAAAATTCACAGTCGAGAAATTCATTAAAACAAATTTCGCTCCCTCGTTAAACTAAGGCCCTGAAACTAGCAAATTAATTATAAAACACGTCAAAACAAGGCCCAAAGTTCGACCCATCTGAGACAAAGGGTGCCCTTAATTCGGTCCCTACTCCCTACTTTATCGCAAAGTCTGATCTCCCCCCTACCATTGATCTTAAGGGTGACTTGACCCCCTTCGGGGGGAAAAGAAAATCACGAAGGGGCGCGTGGGTCCGCGTTGCTTAGCAAGATTATGTGGGGTTAGTTTTCGTTTGTCATGCCGAAATAATAATTGCAAGGGATTGGGGATTCGTCCGTAAATTGCGGGTTAAAAGGGAAATTACATAGAATAAAATGAAAGCTACTTTAATAAACCTACTTTTGATATTTAAGAAGGAGCTGAAAAGGTAGGCTCAAAGCGCTGGGTCTAGAAATTGAGATTGTGCATGTCAACCGAATGAGAAAATCCAAACGGATAGAGTCGGAAATTTCTAAAACCTAGAGTTGTATAAAATTCCTATATAGTGCTAAGTATGCTTATTCAGCGAATTCTATACTTAAAAATATAATAGATAAGTAAATCTATAATGACAAGTTTGAATACCATTTTCAAAATCTAATTGGAATCTTTATCTTATTGGAATATACACAACAAGATTTTAATGGTTCCAAGCTTTCACCTACCGCAAGCTTGGGACCATAATATTATCTTGCCTAACCTTAGGGTTTTGTTGGATCATTTTAGCTGCGATATTTTTTGTGAACACATTTTCCAATTATTTTCTCAAACACTAAATTAAAATACCAACTCTAATAAGAGACGAAGTAAAAAGCATAAAGCAATAAACACGAATATAGGTTAACATTTGTAACGAAACGTGCAGAACAGAATAGACGACAATGAATTGCTAAACGAGTCACGAATTCCGTACGAAAATTTGTCCAATATACTGGGCGTCATCTTAGTTGGGAGGGTCTGGGAGGGTTTTATTATAGGTCCGGGCGGTTAGCGGCGAGCCGGGGGCGCACTTCTTATGACGCGAGGGCTGCCATTTTGAGATTTTAAACATATTTATTTTTGAATTTTTATCTTTATTATATAACTGGACGATGCCCGCGACTTCGTCCACGTGGATTTAGGGGATTTTCGAAACATCCCGCGGGACCTCTTTGATTTTCCGGGATAAATAGTAAGTAGCCTATGTCCTTCCCAGTGTCGTGCATGGAGTTTGATGGCAGGGCATTAATTTGGTATGCATTACTTAGGCAAGAACCTGCTTAATAACAGATTATAATGAAAAACTGGCATTGAGCTTTTACAAACATGGTAAGCGGTGCTTTCACGTCTCTATGATGTGCACGCGATTGGTTTTTCCCCAGGATGCAACCTATCTCTGTGACAAACTTTGCAAAAGCTGCCCACCAATTCCCATAAAAAGTTACAGAAAAATGATGCGCCGTAATCATTGATGTAGAATTTTAGTACCTGCAATAAAAGAATATAAAATACTGACTCACTGATATAAATCATAATAATTCATCATACAATCGAATGTTAAAAAAAGTTGTACCTATTTGCATACAATTTTTTGACTTTGCTTTTGACTAATTGAGGTATTAGTTTCTTTCTGTATCGTAGATCCCCACTAACATCGCCTTTAGTTTAAATCGTGACACTAGTTGTAATTTGTAGGTTGAATTTTTTTCTGCTGACTCTACTATCAGTGACACAAAGGCAAAATATAGAGATAAGTCCTTTCGTCCGCTAATTTTCTTCTTGTTTTTATAATAATTCTAAATCAAATAATTAAAGAGATACTGAAGAAAAAACCCATATCATTTGATATTTTTTTGATAAGTTTGTTCGAATAAGTACATGACGCAAGTAATTAAATCTACGCTGATAATATTTTAATATCCCAACAAAACAATAGCAACCCTAACCCGCATCTAGTTCGCAAACAAAATGCCTCCCTCATCCCGACAAGAAATTACATACTTTAATCTTATCATTGGAGTGAAATAGAATATTAAATCGGGCTGTCGCCGACGAATGGCCGGACCGTACTAAACGCGAGGTCCCGGGATAAACACATTCGATTTGACAGCACAAAGAATGTCTTTACGTTCTGAATGGGCTGAAGTTATTTGCGTTATCTCATTAAAATTTTCGCTAGGAACTAGTGTGCTTTTGGGATCCTATATCTATTGAAATACCTACTTTCATCTCTATCTATACTAATAATATTATAAATGAGAAAGTTTGGATGGATGGATGGATGGATGTTTGTTACTCAATCACACCCCAACGGCTGAACGGATCTGGATGAAATTTGGCAAAGAGATAGATTTTAGTCTGGAATAACACATAGATTACTTTTTATCCCGGAAAATTAGGGAGTTCCCGCGGGAACCAAAAAACCTCAATTCACGCGGACAAAGTCGCGGGCATCAGCTAATAGTTACATTTTTTTTTTCACCATCCTTTTTGCATTTAAAGAATACACGAGCAAAGTGTCTCATAACAAAATCTAGCGTAAACTTATTTTATCTAATTATATTATTAATAATAGTATTAATAATAATTATTAATAATAGTATAATAATAGTATTTTATTTATATCTAATTTTTATAGTAAGTATAAGTTTAGGTTAAAATAATGTTAATCATTAGTTTTACATTATCTATCATTATAATCTTTTTATTCATCTGTCGTCTATTATTACCTATTACTATTACTTTTTTATACAGTATATTTATCCTATATATTATTACATTATACATTTCTGTGTTTTTATGTATATAATATTTATTTATACATATGTCTGTACACCCCTCCCGCTTTCTTTTAAGTTTCCACTGCCCTAAGGTTGCCTGGAAGATATCGCTATTTAAGCGATAAGGCCGCCTGTTGTGACATATCCAATAAGAGTGTTTTTGTGTTTATATTTCTTATAATGGTGTACAATAAAGTATATTTTACTTTTACTTTACTTTACTTTAAGTACCTATACTTACTTAGTACTTACTCATAGGCTAAATCTTAACCTTAGTAGGGTACTAACAGTTGTTGGTACTTCAGGAAATAAAAAAAACATCTTGTTTAATCGATCTCCGCCCACCACTGGACACGCGAGCGCCAGAATGAAAAGACCATGCTGATGCTGACCAAGTGTGGTTGGCAGACTTTACACACCTATTAATAATTAAGAGTATGGAACTCTAACAGATTTCCTCACGATGTTTCCTAGGTACGTGCCGGGCTTTGAACTGTAAAGAAGGAACAAAACCACTGAATGTAGGATATCATCGTAATTTTCGAGCTAATAACTAGAACTAAACAGATACTACTATAGTTACAGATCGTTACTATTAAATACCAAATCAATACAGTAGTGGGTACATGTTAAGTAGAGTGACACAATTCTTTTACTACAAGTACCTATCTATCTATATGCAATAAAGTAATTGCATCAATTATAAAATCACAAATTATATACGAGAACCCCAATTTATGAATCGAGCTTAAGTAGGTACATAAGTTTTGTTGAGTGCTGTTAAAATATTTCAGTATATTTTACAGCAATAAAGAGTATAAATTTAGATTTTCCCGACAAAATATGCAAAGGAGCTATTGTAGCTAGGCATCCGCGCCATTATTTCACAAAAGCTTTCTAAACATCGTCAGGGGCCCGGGGAGCGACGCACAGCCACCGATCCGTATCTTGAGGGTTAGGTCGACATCGCACAAATATATCCAAGAGCAGGGGACTCGGGTCTCCTTATCCTTTCCCCCTTTTCACCACTATGCCCCCTCCCACCCTCTATAAACAGTACTAAAAACTGGCGCGCAAAATTGTTAAATTTCGACATGGCAGCTTTTGTCCCGCTCTAACCGGGGTTGCAATTTGTTGAGATAACATTGTTAGGACCTCAGCTATTTACGATTGGGGAATTAATTTAAAGGATATAGTAATTAGTCTTCGGATATTGGAGCGATTGCTTTGATACGTTAATATTTCGATACCTTAGGAATTTAGATTTGAATTCAGTCAGTATTCAGTATCATTATTATCCTTGGAATATTTGGGTGGTTTTAGGCTTACCAGGAAACTTCACTAATTAAATGATATTACCTCATTCAAATCTTTGTGACATCTTTTTATCTAAGATAGTTTTTCAAAATGAAGTGATATATTAACTAAACATAACAGATCATTAATTTATTTAAATAAAGATTTAAATAAATTAATGATTCGGTTGATTTACTTTGATGAAATTGAATATTATAGCATATTTTTCTCTTCTCACTCATCAATGCCTAGCCTAAAGTCTTGAACCTAGAACGCTGAAACTTTGTACGAATTTTTTTATTATTTACACGAGGAATAAGGACGGATCTTTTGAAATGTCTTCGAGAGAGGACCGCCGATAGTAAAATGTAAAATACGAAGTTATGAGAAAAACACATAACGTAAAAATGGCCGAATGTAGGAAACCGAAGACAGGATAGAGGGTTTTGTCAATATAATACCTGCAATTTTTATTTTTCTAAATGCAAAAATAGTCTTTTCGAAATCCTAAACTACTCAACGCACAAGTGAAACCTATTGGAAAATATTGCTTATGAAAAACGTGGAAAATTTTATTTTTATTTTTATAAATATTCTCAAAAAAAAAATCAAGTAAAAATACTATAATTCTAGCATCGCGGTCGTCAAGTGCCACAGAGGGGGATAGTGCAGGTGCCCCCCACCCGTTTCCGAAAGGGGGGTGGGGAATGATGGCTGAAATTCACGTTTTTAGGCCTATGAAGCTTTTTAGCATGGCGTCCACGTACGCTCTGTGGACATTTTAATGCGTATGTTATATATAAACTTCACATGAATAGCCAGTAGGTACCCAAATAATAGGTGTAATCAGAAACTGCTGCAAAAATTTGCTGCTTATTCTCTGTCCAATAAATTACTTTTGGCAGCTCGATTCAATGATGTTCTAACTTCTATCTAATGCGTTACTGATTCGATTTTCGATAACAGTCGACTTTCATTATGAAGAAGTTTTAATCGAATTGACACATTAATATTTATCTTTGCTTAAATTTTTTTTTGTTTTATAAATATACCCAAGCAATTAAATGACTAAGAATTTCAAATTCAAATTTCAAATTTCAAAAGTTTTTTATTCAAATAGACTTTTTACAAGTGCTTATGAATAGTCGAATGAATCTACCACTGGTTCGGAATGCCATTCCTACCGAGAAGAACCAGCAAGAAACTCGGCGGTTGCTCTTTTGAAAAAAAATAAATAAATTACAATTTCATTAATTTGTAATTACATACGTAACCGCTGTCCTTAGCATTGCTGGAGCGATTCAATTCCATGCTCCTTTGTCATTTACGTAATCTTCAACAGTATAATAAGCTTTTTTCAGAAGCATACTTTTAATGGACTTTTTAAACTTGTGTAAAGGCAAGTTTAAAATAGGTTGTGGAATTTTGTTATAGAATAGAATGCTCATTCCCACGAACGACCTTCGGACTTTCTTGAGGCGGAGCGATGGAGTCACGAGCCTATGGCGGTTTCTAGTTGGCCTATCGTGCAAATCGCATATTCTTTTGTAATTCTGAATATGCTGTTTTACAAAGATTAAATTACTGTAAATATATTGCGAAGCTACTGTAAGAATACCTATTTCCTTGAATTTCTCTCTAAGGGATTCACGTGGTTTTAAATTATATATTGCACGTACTGCCCTTTTTTGTAATACAAAAATTTTTTGAATATCTGCCGCTTTACCCCACAGCAAGATTCCATAAGACATAATACTATGAAAATAAGCAAAATATACAATCTTTGCAGTTTCAACGTCTGTTAACTGCCGAATCTTTCTGACAGCGTAAGCAGCAGAACTGAGTTTACCAGCTAGATTTGATATATGGGTGCCCCATTGAAGCTTAGCATCTAAGGTCACTCCCAAGAACACGGCGGCCTCTTCTATTTTTAACATATCATTGTTTACCACTAGATTAATGTTACGTGTATTCTTGGTATTGGGCAGTGCGAACTCAATACACTTAGTTTTTTTTGCATTTAAAAGTAAGTTGTTTACAGTAAACCAGTGAGTGACCTGAGAAATGGCACTATTTACGTCGTCAAAATCTTCCTTATTTCTATCGACTTTAAAAATTAAAGACGTATCATCAGCAAATAGCACAATATCGCAAGTATCCTGGACGAAATATGGTAAATCATTTATATATACCAGGAACATGAAGGGACCCAGAATAGAGCCTTGAGGGACACCCATTAACGAGGCTGATCCGGATGATTTCACATCATTTACGCATACCGTCTGAATACGGTCACTAAGATATGACGCAATGAGGCTAAGTGCAGTGTCTTTGATTCCATAGTGGCTTAATTTGGTCAACAGTGTCTCATGCTCAACACAGTCGAATGCCTTAGACAAATCACAGAAAATACCAATAGCATTCTGTGAGTTCTCCCAGGCATCAAATATATGTTTTAACAGCGCCGCGCCCGCATCGACTGTTGATCGACCTTTCGTAAATCCATACTGCTCGGAGTGAAGTAATTTATTTAAATTAAAATGTTGGAGCAGTTGGTTAAGCATAATTTTTTCAAATATCTTGCTAAGGGTTGGCAAAATTGAAATTGGTCTGTAGTTATTTGGATCACTTTTGCTACCTGATTTAAAAAGAGGAATCAATTTACTAAATTTCATGAGGCCAGGAAAAGATCCCAAATCCACAGACTCATTAAAAATTTGAGCAAGATATGGCGCAATAACATCAATAACATTGCAGATAATTTTCACTGATATCCCCCATAGATCTCCCGTTTTTTTGCATTGTAAAGATTTGAATGTTTTTATAATATCATAGGGGGTCACGTACTGAAACTTAAACTTAACACTGCACTCAGAGACATTACTACTGAGAAGTTTATAGGCTTCTGTTGGCGAGGAATTAAGGGAACTGGTAGTGGAGATTGGAATATTTTGGAAGAAATTCTCAAATGTATTTGCAATTTCTAAATCGGAGTCAATAATATGGTCATTAATCTTAAGCTCCAGTTTATTGTTGTCCACTTTATGTCTACCAGTTTCATCAGAGATGACATCCCAAGCTGCTTTTATTTTATTTTCTGAATTGATAATTTTCCGCTTTATGTGAAGGGACTTTGCTTGAATGCAAACCTTTCTAAATAATTTTGAATAATTTCTTACGTATTCCAAAAATGTAGGGGTGTAATTATATTGCTTTTGAGCGTACAAGTCAAACAACTTATTCCTACTTTTATAAATTCCAACAGTAGCCCAGTCGCTGAATCTAAGATTTTTAAACAGTCTTTTTTCTATGATTTTAAATATTGAATTAAATTGGTTATTTATCAAATCAAAAAATGCTTTATAATGTTCATCCGGACCACCCTGTATAAGGTCAAGTTTAGGCAACATGTTTGATAAATTTTGCTTGAATTGCCTTACTTTTTTAGTGGTGACTGGTCTATACTTTATTATCTTCGTTGTGTTTTGTTGAGAGCTAGGAATAGATACCATTTGTCCGCAATGATCGGATCTGAGATTGGTTATAACAGATTTTTTGACAACTTTACAGTCACAGAAAATGTTGTCAATACAAGTAGCCGAATTTTCAGTTATTCGTGTAGGTTCAGTAAATATATTTTCTAAATTAAAGCTTTTAAATAAATGAATTAATCTATCACTCATAGTTGTGCAAATCAAAATATCAATATTAAAATCTCCACAGATTAATATTTTTTTAGATGACCTACATATTCGCCTTAGGATCTCCTCCATCACTTCCTCAAATAACACAAAGTCTCCTGAAGGAGGTCGGTACACGCAAACTATAATATACCGCTCCAGCTCAACACAGGACAGCTCAATAGTGCGTTCAACAGAAAGATTAACAATGTCTTTTCTTTCTTTGCAATTAATATTGCTGCGGGTCATTATCATAGATCCTCCACGTATAGCCTTCTTTCTGGAGAACGCACTTAACAAAGAGTAATTCCTGAGATTGATAATTAACTGATAACTGTTGAGCCAATGCATATTAATTTAATTTAATTAAATTGAATATTAATGTTGGTATGTATTAAAGTAAATCATTTCAATACAACAGTACAGTGAATGTACATGAATCCGTCAGGTCATAGAAACCATCCTTCGCCAAAGATGTATGGTAATTATGGCACTTCATAGGCGCCTACACGTCATAATGAATCAAAATTATCAGAATAAAAATAATTTTTCGTGGTCGGTTATTTGTCTGTTTAATTCTTATGTCAGGATAAAGTTTTCTTGATTCCCACGGAAACATCTTAATTTTCTGGGATTAAATAATCAAAAAAATATCCTTGCCCGGGATCAAATTTCATCAAAATCGGTTGAAAAGATGGGCCGTCAAAGCGTAGCAGCCAGACAGGCAGACTATAAAATTAGCATTTATTATATAAGTAAGTATGGGTGCTTATAGTAGAATTTTATCAAAATTCTTTGAGTTGTTTTAATTACTGATCCAAACTAATCGGTATTTTTTTGATATATTCTCTAGACTCTAGGAAATAGGTAGGTACCTAGTTGTATTATGCGACTATAGTATGAACGTTTCGTTTTTACCACATTATACAATGCTAAATGAGCACAGATAAAATTGAGCTGGAACTTAATCTATATCCATACACCGTATAGTGACGCGCCACTATTAATCATAGAAAATGACGTAGTATTGTGCGAGTCGACTCAAAATTGTGAAAACCTATCCCGTAGCTCGCTGGCGAACTAATAACGCGCTCACACTTCGGAAAATACCCACCGGGGGGGTACTGTCGCCGAAAAACTTCCGGCGCCCAATTGTTTCAATATTTGCTCTTTTTGATCGTCAAGTGATGGTTTCAAACGAAAGTTGTCCATACTGGTCCATACTACTGAGTATTGCAAATAGTAGTGTGGGCCACTAAGCTTTACAAAATATGTACCTAATACTAGCTGATGCCCGCGACTTCGTCCGCGTGAATCGAGGTTTTTCAGTTCAAGCGGGAACTCCTTAATTTCCCAGGATAAAAAGTAGCCTATGTCCTTCCCCGGGAGCCACCCTATCCCTGTACCAAATTTCAGCAAAATCGATTTAGAAGAATTATTTCAAAACTATACAGTATTACTGCATTGTGCGATAAAAAGTAGTCCATAGACAGTGCCGTGCAATTTATAGAGACATAAAAGCACCGCTTACCCAAATGGATATATTATGTTAATGCTCATTTTTCATCAGCCGTTGGGGCGTGATTGAGTAACAAACAACCATACATCCATACCTATATCCATACATCCATCCAAACTTTCGCATTTATAATATTTATATTTGATCTACGCTCATAATTTTATGAATAGGTACGCTTAATCTATGTTTACAACATCTGATACCACTGGTATACTTAACATCACAAAATAGTACAGAATATCCCGGATTAGTATGAAACTTCTCGTCTACGAAAAGCAACGACCTATGGGCAAGTATTAGCGTAACATATAGAATTTATACTTGGTCACTTTCTGTGTCCAAGTATTTTTTTGTCATCCTTAGACAATCTCCTTGGCGCAGTAGCACGGAATACTAATAATCTATTAGCATTGGTGAGTGCTATGGTCTTACAAATGGTAAGACCATAGCTGTAAGGTACCTACTAATAAGTATCCTGTGGTAAAGGTCTGGTACGGTGGCGAGTTTCAGAGGCTTTAGCGTTCCGACAAACATGTTCATCTTCCGTTTCCATGTTTAAATTAAACCAAAAAAAAAAAAAAAAATCGACAGTTTTTTTTTTTTGTTTTTTTTTCTTCCAACCATACATCATACGGCAGGACGATGATGCCGCCCGCATGTGTGCGTGCAAACAGCAGTGTGCGGTTCGCGTGACGTTCTGCAAGCGACGTGATATATTGAGAACTGCACCAAAAATCGCTACTAGTTTATGTAACGCAACATTTCGCGTTTTGTTTCCCATTGTTGCCGCGGTGTTGGCTTCGGGGGCTTATTAGGAGGCTGTTCGAAGTTAATAAGCTACAATCAAGCCATAGATTCACGCATCAGATACCTTTTAAGTAATTTTCAGCTAAGTGACTTTGTTAAGCTTTTGATGACAGCCGTCAAGGACTCATAATTAGTGGGACTCAAGGTACGATTTTCGGTGGAGACAATTTGGAAAGGTGATGATCATGGTTCCATACAATGTCCCATGCAACCCAAAAATAGTTGAGTATGAGTTTGAGTTTATGCCTATTAATTGGGGTAGAAATTAGGTACCTAATAAGTTTTTTTTTTATCCACTACAAGTTAGCCCTAGACTGCGATCTCACCTGATCGTAAGTGACGATGCAGCCTGAGATGGTAGCGGGCTAACCTGATGGGGCATCGCAGTTATATTAAACCCATACCCCTATTCGGTTTCTACACGGCATCGTACCGGAACGCTAAATCGCTTGGCGGCACGTCTTTGCCGGTAGGGTGGTAACTAGCCACGGCCGAAGCCTCCCACCAGGCCAGACCAGGGAAAATTCAAAAATTATAAATTCCCAAATTGACCCTGCCGGGATCGAACCCGGGACCTCCGCACGTTAAGACAATAGCGCTCAACACTGCACCACGGAGGTCGTCATATTTGATTTGATTTATTCATGTCTGTTACAAACAATTATTACTAGTCTTGCCCAATTTCATATTATGAGTTCTAAAAAGGTTCTGGTTATGTCTGGGTGGGAGGCTTCGACCGAGGTGTGACATCACCTGCAAAGCCAAGCGATTCAGCATTCCAGTACGATGCAGCGTATACCAATGAGAACTGCCAGACCAGCTCCCATCTGAGACTGCCTCATCGTTTACCATCGCAGTTGAAAGATAACTTGAAATAATATAAATGAGAGAGTCTGTCTGTCTGTCTGTCTGCTACGCTTTAACGGTCCATCTTTCCGCCCGATTTTGGTATAGGGATAGTTGGTACTCCGGGGAAGGACATAGGCTTTATACAGGAAAATTAAAGAGTTCCAGATGGTATATAAACGGACGAACTCGCGGTCATCATCTAGTCCAAAATAAAATGGAATAAGAAAATGAAATGGATTAATAATTGAATAACGTGAAGAGTAGGTACTCAGGTAATATTTTGAAAAGCTGTTAGTATCGTTCTACTTTACTTACAAGTGAGCCCAAGACTGATATCTCACCGTGCTTGGTGGTAAGTGACAATAATAATTATTATATTAAAGTCCATTAATATTATGGTACTTAATGGGCTAACCTGGTAGGGATATGGTATCGTACCCCGTACCCGACCCTATAAACGTGACGGCACCTCTTTCTGGTGTACCTACCACGGCCGGAGACCACCCATCCCACTATATAAGACAAGAAAGAATATGGACATTTAAAATTCCAAAACTACCCCAGGGGTGAAACTGGCCACCTTCTCTTGATAAGATCATAGCACGTAGCAGTGCCAAGGGAGGTTGTCAAGATATAAAGGATGAAAAGCAGTTGTCAGGATTATTAACAGCTTAACGCAAATCAAAAAGTACTTTTCGTACCACTTGCTCAAAAAAGTGACATTCTATGCCACAAAAAGCGAACATAACAATAGTCATTTTTAATCTGTTAAAAACAGGGAAAGAAAATTGTACTGAATTTCATTCATCCTCTAGGGGGCGAATGTGATTTAAATTTGGAATACCTACTTACCGAAATTTATACGGAACTACATCTGTGTTTACACCATTGAGTTTGTATTATACATCTTTTTGAAACAGGAATACGCATTTATTATGCAGTTATGATTATTAAATAAAATGACGAAAACCGACGAGGCCGTATGAGCTTGATGCCTTTGCTTTTCCGACAAAAAAATATTAGTCTAGGAATTTGCCGCGTTTTTGTTTTCTTCAAATACATAAACGTTAAGTTTATTTTAATTTATTTTTATAAATAAGTTAATGTTCTAAAAATACGTTACGATGTTAAATCAAAGCGACAGTGACAGTGAATTGTCGGATTCCATCAGTGCAAATGCTGCCGCAATTATAAATAATTGGACCAATGTTTCGAATGTTAACTTTTACTTTTAATTGTCATTATTTTTAATAAATGCTTATCTCATATTATTATTGTGTTAATTTTTTCGCAGATGGTACGAAAAGTAGAGTATTTTCCTCGGTGATAAAGCTGTCTTAGTCTTGAGTGAACTTAAATCCCTCGCTACGCTCGGGAGTAAACCTCGAGTCCTTCGTTACGCCCGCGATTTAAATCGTCACCCGCGACAGAAGACACTGCTTTACCCCCTTGGTTAATAATCTACTATATCTAACAATATTTAGCATTGTCAATTATCATACTAATATTATAAATGCGAATGTGTGTTTGTTTGTTGGTTTGCCCTTCAATCACGCCGCAACAGAGCAACAGCTTGACGTGATTTTTACCTAATAGTTGAGTACCTGGAGATTGACATAGAATACTTTTAATCCCCGAAAATTGAGGAGTTCCCGTGGGGAAAAAAAACTTATTCCACGGGGACGAAGTCGCGGGCATCAGCTAGTGTAATATACTAATATTATAAATGCGAAAGTTTGGATGGATGTATGGATGGATGTTTGTTACTCAATCACGCCCTAACGGTTGAACGGATCTGGGTGAAATTTGGCACAGAGATAGAATATAGTCTGGAATAACAGATAGACTGGAAAATTAAAGAGTTCCCACGGGAACCTAAAAACCTTAATTCACGCGGACGAAGTCGCGGGCATTAGCTAATGTAATATGTAGGTATACGTATCGATTGTATGGGTAAACGCGGAAACAGCTAAAATAAATAGTACAGCGAATTTGTGCATTCGTTCCACATCGCCTACGATCGCATTTGCGGTTCTCAGAGGAGGAGTACTGCGCGCGTATGTACCTATATTTCCGAATTTTATGCCTACCACGTATTCACGCGGGTACGCGCCCTCTACGCGTATGTGTGGCATAGTTCAACATGGCCAGCTTAAAAAGCTACCTTCCTGTGCCACAACTTTATGGGTCCGATACGCAGTTCCGACAGCGGAGTGGGACGCGTAGGGATCACGATATAATGGTGGTAAGCTCTGGTGTGGGTGTAGTTAAGCGATAGTGAAGGGGGCCACCCCCGTCGCGTCATCGTTGACTATTGCGCCTGTGTTAGAGAATGAACATTTAAAATGCCCAGCCCATGACGATCACTGCGCGGCCATTTTAGGTTTTTTTTCATAATGATTTTTTGCGACACGTTCTACCTAATAACAATACTCAGTGTAGCATCTCTTATATTTTTGAATTATAAGTACATATTATGAAAAATATCATATTTTTTTCGGTTTGTACCGAAATCCCAAATAGCAATTTTGATGGATATAGATTAGGTACCTACCTACCTATATATCTATTAAAATTGCTATCAAGCTACATACATAGCTTGAAACTTTCGTACAAACTTCTTTCCCTATTAAACCTCCGAATCCTTTTTTATGAGTTCCAATCAGATCATATTATCATACCCCCTAACATTATAAATTCGAAAGTGTTTGTTTGTCGGTTTGTTGGTTTGTCCTTCAATCACGCCGCAACGGAGCAACGGATTGACGTGATTTTTGGCATGGGTATAGTTGAGGACCTGGAGAACTCTCCAGGTCCTCAAAATTCCGGGATAAAAAGTAGCATATGTCACTACATAGGCTACTTTTTATCCCGGAAAATTAAGGAGTTCCCGCGGGAATACAAAAAAAAACTTAATCCACGCGGGCATCAGCTAGTAGGTACCTACGCCATAAAAGAAACCTGTTACTTACTTATCACCCTGCTAACTTTCTAACTCAAGCCTTTTTAATGTTTTCAGTGTATATTTTTTAATAACAAAAAATTCTAAGAGTAGGTACGTGCCGTGGATTGGACTCACCTTCACATATTTCACAAAAACAACACATACCTATTAATCTCACATCACTATTTATTTATGATCAATATTGCTCTCACTTAAATTCACAATTAGTTTAACTACACTATTTATTCATATTAACCGTAAATAGAATTCATAAGACTTACATTATTGACTTAGTTTAAACCAAAACTAGATAGTAAATAAGTACGTGTAATCATACTTATTTGATGCGTTTCAATCAAGAGACTGTACCAAAATGCGTGAATTAAAGTCTTGGGGGCATCGGTCGCCTCTTATTCCCACATAAATTTGTATTAATTTGGATATTCTTGACCATCTGAGTCTATATAATATCTCGCGGACTCACGTGGGGTCAATTGGATTAAACAAGGGTCTGCTTTTATAAGGTCAAAATATGCAAATGTTCTGACACAATAGATAGATAGATAGATCTATTAGATAGATTTTAGGATACCAAACACGAAATTATTAGGTAAAAACTAGCTTTTTTCCCGCGACTTTATCCGCGTGGAAAATCACGTCAAGTTTCATTTGAATTCATTCAGTAGTTTCGCCATGATGCGCGGCCAAGATACAGATAGACAGACAGACAAGAATGAAAAAAAATAGTTTTGGCTTCAGTATCGAATAAAGAGTGCCCTCCAAGAAAAAATTGTTAGTTTTACCTATTATAAGTAAATGATATACCTAAATGTGTTTTTAAATGGACTCAGTTTATTAAAAAAATGTTATTTTCGGACTTTTTCCTATGTTTAGCGTATATAGCGTATTTACCTTTTACATAGGCCTAAAAAGAACCTTGTTCTTTTAAGTGAGTAGATTATACTTAGTAGGATAAAATTGAGTTTTTAGGTTTTCGTAGTTGGCTACATAAAATCTTGTAGTTTTTTCAATACCGTGTCGCGCCTGTATGTCACACTTCACATCCATTCTGGATAGAGTCCTACTGATACTGTGGGTTGCGACGATAGAAAAATTAAAAATCTTGCTTGGTTCTTAGGAAAATATAAATACAGGTTAGCATTTAAAAAGTCGATTTGTAACTTAGCGACTTGTTATTTAAATTTAAATACCATATTTTTGACTAATTGCTAACGCAATTTGCAACGTTGCTAACTAATTTTTTTTTTTAATATATATTATATAGCGAGCAAACGAGCAGGCGGGTCACCTGATGGTAAGTGATTACCGCCGCCCATGAACATTTGCAGCACCAGAGGAACCGCCAATGCGTTGCTGGCTTTTGAGATGTTTGTTTATCCGCCCTTTGAAGAGCCCCATATTATAATCAAGAGGGAACACAGAACATGGAAGCTGGTTCCATACTTTGCAGGTAGGTACGTGGCAGAAATGACCTGGAATAACGGGAGGTGGAAGAAGACCAGGTATCCAGGTGGTGAGGATTAAATTTGTTTCTGCGACGAAGGGTGCGACTGGAGAACACGGAAGGTGGTATTAGAATAAATAACTCTTCAGAGCACTCCCCATTGTAGAGACGGTAGAACACACAAAGAGAGCTAACGTCTCTTCGGTGCTCTAGGGACTCCAGCGTGCAAGTAATTTTGGGATTGTCTACGAGTCGAACTGCCCGCTTTTGTACCCGGTCAAATGGAAGGAGCTGGTACTGGGGTGCTCCGGCCCAGAGGTGAGAGCAGTACTCCATAATATGGGACCGAACTTGCGCTTTATACAGCAAAAGCCTGTGCTGAGGTGCAAAGTATATTTTTGCTCTGTTAAGCACCCCGAGTTTTTTAGAGGCTACTTTGGCTTTACCTTCCAGATGCTCGCGGAACTGGACTTCGTTCGATATACTTACACCGAGGATCCCAATGCTGTTAGATGGAGTAAGGGTAGTGTCTGGAAGAGAATAGAGGTTGTAAAGGCGGTCTTTTTTGCCGAAAACGCGCAAACTTGTGTTGTGGGGTTGAAGTGCACAATATTCTGTGACCCCCATTGTGATACTTCCTATCTACTTATATTAGGTCTTTACCTATGAAATTGCCTTTCTTCAGTACTGGTCATTTCAAATAAAAAAAGTTTGTAATGGCTCTGTATTCTAAATTCAAATTAATTTTATTTTAAAACCATGACATTCTTTTTACAAACTCAGTCTTTTGTTTTTTGATTAGCGTTGTATTTTCATTACATTTCAACATTTTTCGTCATAATGGATGCTTTAAAATTTCGTGTAATTATGGAATATGAGTTCCGTCGTGGCACCAACGCGACACAAACGGCACGTAACATCAAAAACGTTTACGGAGAGAACTGTACAAACGTACGCACAACCCGTTATTGGTTTTCCCGGTTCCGTTCTGGAAATTTTGACTTTAATAATGAAGCTCGTGGTCGTCCGGAGACTTTGGTCAACAATAATGAATTAAAGGCGATTGTGGAAGCTGACGAAACTCAATCTACAGCTGAGCTAGCAGCAGCTTTTGATGTAAGCATCAAAACAATATTGATCCATTGGCGACAAATTGGCAAGGTAAAAAAGCTTGATACGAGTAGATGGGTGCCCCACGACCTTAACGATCGCCAGCGCAACGTACGCGTCGAGACCTGCCTTGCGCTGCTCAACAGGCAAAGAAATAAAGGAATTTTGAAACGAATTGTTACGTGCGACGAAAAATGGATTCTGTTCGACAATCGAAAGCGCTCAGCAAGTTGGTTAGATCCTGGTTCAGCACCAAAGCAATGCCCTAAACCAAAAATGACCCCTAAAAAGGTGATGGTCACTGTTTGGTGGTCTAGTGCGGGTGTGATTCACCACAGCTTTTTACAAAACGGCATGAGCATTACTGCAGATATGTGAAGAACTGGAGAGAATTATGGAGAAGCTTGCACATCTGCAACCAGCTTTGGTCAATCGGTCGTCCCCACTGCTCCTTCATGACAACGCGCGACCCCTTACTGCGCAACAGACAGTCTCCAAGCTGCAAGAGCTGGGGTTGGAAGCTCTCCCTCATCCGCCATACTCACCAGACCTTGCACCTACCGACTATTACTTTTTCCAAAATTTAGACAACATTTAGTGGGTAAAAAATTCAATTCCCGAGAGGCAGTACAAAATGCCTTTGAAGAGTTTGTTGCCTCCCGTCCAGCTGATTTTTACAAGAAGGGCATCAATAAACTGCCAATGCGTTGGCAAAGATGCGTCGATTGCATGGGTGATTACTTCGAATAACAGAAATAAAAAAGTTTTAAAAAATAAGTACCTACTTTCACTTATTCCATACAAAACGGCAATTTCATAGGTAAAGACCGATTATTAATAAATTGGAAAATTTCATTAATATAAGTAGATTGATTATTAATTTTGGCTTCGAACTGGATCGATTCCATATTTTTGTTACTGTTTCACTGAGTTTAAGTACTTATACCTATTGTTTTCGACTAAAGCGTGTTTATTGGAGCGATTGACTGTAATTAATAAAATTGGAATAGGAATTTGCTCTTAATGTGGAAAGACAAAGCAAGTACCTTTAATGATAAGTAGTTATTATTTTACTATCCTTCTTATATATATATTCCTTATACTGTTCGTTACACACTGTACTGTTCGTTTACAATTACTGTTCGTTTGTCTCGCTAAAACTCGAGAACGGCTGGGCCGATTTAGCTGATTTTGGTTTTGAAATGTTTGTCGTAGTCCAGGGAAGTTTTAAACGTTGATAAAATATGGAAAAATTGTGAGGAAGATAGTAAAAACAACAATTTCATTTTCCCATATAAACTGTTCTAGCAAATTTCCCGTCAAACATTTGACGTTCGTCCCTTCGGTACGGTAGATAGTATTAGTATAGATTCTTCTGTACATGTGTTTGTAACCAACTCCTCCTAAACGGCTGGACCGATTTGGATGTAATTTTTCAATGGGTTCCTGGATGAATTGAAAACACAATTGGACCAGTAGGTGGCACTACAATCGGGTTCTAGGTTCAGGGCAGGACAACGTCTGCCGGGCCCGCTAGTACCTACCTAATATATTAAACTTGCGACATTTATTGATGGATACCTACTGCCGTATTATATCAATTATATTAACACCATGGGTAGGGTTTCATATAGTCCAACACATTACCCCACACATTAGGAAATATAAATAAGTTCGATCTGTATTTTCACCTTTAAGAGTGCCCTCCTTGAATATTCGATTGTTTCAATGTAGAAAGAAAAGAAGAACCAGCCCTTTTCCTTTTCTTCCTTTCTAGGGAAAGGAACTAATTCTTATTAAGAAAGGAATTATTGAATAGGAGAACTTAAATTTATAAAACAGGTTTGGAATGCTACAATTTTTATTTGCCTAAAATAATAAAGATGTATCCGTAAAAAAAATGAAACATTAACTAATTGATTGATTAATAACAAAACGTACATGGTTGACCTTTTCTTCCAAGTCTAAGAACAAACTGACTGCTCTTAAGTCGGCATGCTTGGCGGACTCTTTTTCTTCCAGGACCAGAGATATCGCCAGATGCTACACCACTCGTAGTGGGTGCTGCATCTGGAATTCCGGCTGCTGATTCTCCTGCTGGTGCTCTGGCCGCAGGGCTTGAACTTGATTCTGAACCACATTCGTTGTCGTTAATTGTCGTTAGCTCTTCTATAATCGAATAATCTTGTCCATAGTAGCCCGGTTCATAAGAATCTGGTCCTAACTCATTTCGATTGTTTCCAGTGATACTACCTACTGGTCTAAAAGCTCGTCCACTTCCTGGTCGCTGGGTCCCAGAAACGCCTTCTTTTGTAGTTGGTGAAGCACCCGGTGTGCCCGATGATCCTAATTCAGGTATGTTTGTGTTAGTTTCTGAGCCACCTGCGTTATCCTCAATGATCAATACCTCTTGTGGTGCTAAATAATCTTGCCCGTAGTAGCCTGGTCTATAAGAATCTGGTCTTAACTCATTTTGATTGTTTATAGTGATACTATCTACTGGTCTAGAAGCTGGTACACTTACTGGTCGCCGGGTCCCAGAAACGCCTTCTTTTGTAGTAGGTGAAGCACCTGGTGTGCCCGATGATCCTGAGTCAGGTCTGTTTGTGTTATGAATTTGGACTACCTTTGGTCGTTGAATGGCGGAAGGTCGGTCAGGAATACCTCGTCTACATCCGTTTTCATAGAGTCCGCCCTCTTCTGATCCTCCGGATGATCCTTGTTTACCAGAAATGAATCCAGGGCCACCGGTATCTGAACTTGAGCCACTACTGGATTGAGTCGATGTGGATCCGCTTGCTGGCCCTTGGGTACGAGCTGCGCTTCCTGCCGTTGTTCCAGATCTTGATGATCCTGATGCAGCACTGGCAGCAGAGTAACTTGTTGCTAAACTACCTCCATTGTTATTAGTGATCGATACTAATTTTTGTGGTCTGTAATCATTTTCTCCGTTATAGCCTGGCCCGTTGAAGTCCAAATAAGTTGGCCCCTCCCCAGGGGCAGTACCTGCCGGTTTTGATACTGTGTGGGTACGAGCTGCGCTTCCTGCCGTTGTTCCAGATCCTGATGGTCCTGATGCAGCACTGGCAGCAGAGTAACTTGTTGCTAAACTACCTTCATTGTTATTAATGATCGATACTAATTTTTGTGGTCTGTAATCATTTTCTCCGTTATAGCCTGGCCCGTAGAAGTCCAAATAAGTTGGCCCCTCCCCGGGGGCAGTACCTGCCGGTTTCGATACTGTGTGGGTACGAGCTGCGCTTCCTGCCGTTGTTCCAGATCCTGATGGTCCTGATGCAGCACTGGCAGCAGAGTAACTTGTTGCTAAACTACCTTCATTGTTATTAATGATCGATACTAATTTTTGTGGTCTGTAATCATTTTCTCCGTTATAGCCTGGCCCGTTGAAGTCCAAATAAGTTGGCCCCTCCCCGGGGGCAGTACCTGCCGGTTTTGATACTGTGTGGGTACGAGCTGCGCTTCCTGCCGTTGTTCCAGATCCTGATGGTCCTGATGCAGCACTGGCAGCAGAGTAACTTGTTGCTAAACTACCTTCATTGTTATTAATGATCGATACTAATTTTTGTGGTCTGTAATAATTTTCTCCGTTAGAGCCTGGCCCGTAGAAGTCCAAATAAGTTGGCCCCTCCCCGGGGGCAGTACCTGCCGGTTTTGATACTGTGTGGGTACGAGCTGCGCTTCCTGCCGTTGTTCCAGATCCTGATGGTCCTGATGCAGCACTGGCAGCAGAGTAACTTGTTGCTAAACTACCTTCATTGTTATTAATGATCGATACTAATTTTTGTGGTCTGTAATCATTTTCTCCGTTATAGCCTGGCCCGTTGAAGTCCAAATAAGTTGGCCCCTCCCCGGGGGCAGTACCTGCCGGTTTTGATACTGTGTGGGTACGAGCTGCGCTTCCTGCCGTTGTTCCAGATCCTGATGGTCCTGATGCAGCACTGGCAGCAGAGTAACTTGTTGCTAAACTACCTTCATTGTTATTAATGATCGATACTAATTTTTGTGGTCTGTTATCATTTTCTCCGTTATAGCCTGGCCCGTTAAAGTCCAAATAAGTTGGCCCCTCCCCGGGGGCAGTACCTGCCGGTTTTGATACTGTGTGGGTACGAGCTGCGCTTCCTGCCGTTGTTCCAGATCCTGATGGTCCTGATGCAGCACTGGCAGCAGAGTAACTTGTTGCTAAACTACCTTCATTGTTATTAATGATCGATACTAATTTTTGTGGTCTGTAATCATTTTCTCCGTTATAGCCTGGCCCGTAGAAGTTCAAATAAGTTGGCCCCTCCCCGGGGGCAGTACCTGCCGGTTTTGATACTGTGTGGGTACGAGCTGCGCTTCCTGCCGTTGTTCCAGATCTTGATGATCCTGATGCAGCACTGGCAGCAGAGTAACTTGTTGCTAAACTACCTCCATTGTTATTAGTGATCGATACTAATTTTTGTGGTCTGTAATCATTTTCTCCGTTATAGCCTGGCCCGTTGAAGTCCAAATAAGTTGGCCCCTCCCCAGGGGCAGTACGTGCCGGTTTTGATACTGTGTGGGTACGAGCTGCGCTTCCTGCCGTTGTTCCAGATCCTGATGGTCCTGATGCAGCACTGGCAGCAGAGTAACTTGTTGCTAAACTACCTTCATTGTTATTAATGATCGATACTAATTTTTGTGGTCTGTAATCATTTTCTCCGTTATAGCCTGGCCCGTAGAAGTCCAAATAAGTTGGCCCCTCCCCGGGGGCAGTACCTGCCGGTTTTGATACTGTGTGGGTACGAGCTGCGCTACCTGCCGTTGTTCCAGATCCTGATGGTCCTGATGCAGCACTGGCAGCAGAGTAACTTGTTGCTAAACTACCTTCATTGTTATTAATGATCGATACTAATTTTTGTGGTCTGTAATCATTTTCTCCGTTATAGCCTGGCCCGTTGAAGTCCAAATAAGTTGGCCCCTCCCCGGGGGCAGTACGTGCCGGTTTTGATACTGTGTGGGTACGAGCTGCGCTTCCTGCCGTTGTTCCAGATCCTGATGGTCCTGATGCAGCACTGGCAGCAGAGTAACTTGTTGCTAAACTACCTTCATTGTTATTAATGATCGATACTAATTTTTGTGGTCTGTAATAATTTTCTCCGTTAGAGCCTGGCCCGTAGAAGTCCAAATAAGTTGGCCCCTCCCCGGGGGCAGTACCTGCCGGTTTTGATACTGTGTGGGTACGAGCTGCGCTTCCTGCCGTTGTTCCAGATCCTGATGGTCCTGATGCAGCACTGGCAGCAGAGTAACTTGTTGCTAAACTACCTTCATTGTTATTAATGATCGATACTAATTTTTGTGGTCTGTAATCATTTTCTCCGTTATAGCCTGGCCCGTTGAAGTCCAAATAAGTTGGCCCCTCCCCGGGGGCAGTACCTGCCGGTTTTGATACTGTGTGGGTACGAGCTGCGCTTCCTGCCGTTGTTCCAGATCCTGATGGTCCTGATGCAGCACTGGCAGCAGAGTAACTTGTTGCTAAACTACCTTCATTGTTATTAATGATCGATACTAATTTTTGTGGTCTGTAATCATTTTCTCCGTTATAGCCTGGCCCGTAGAAGTCCAAATAAGTTGGCCCCTCCCCGGGGGCAGTACCTGCCGGTTTTGATACTGGTCCACTTTCTGGTCGCTGTGTCCCTGCTGTTTTGTCTACTATTTTAGTTGGTGAATTACCTGGTGGGCCTGATGAGCCTGATCCAGGTTCTTTTGTTTTATAAAAATGGACTACCTTTGGTCGTTGATTGCCGTAAGGTTTGTAAGCACCACCTCGTCCTAATCCGTTTCTATAGGCTCCGCCCTCTTCTGATCCTCCGGATGATTCTTGTATACCAGAAATCCTTTCAGGGCCACCGGTATCTGAACTTGAGCCACTACTTGATTCAGTTGATGTGGATCCGCTTGCTGGCCCTTGGGTACGAACTGCGCTTCCTGCCGTTGTTCCAGATCTTGATGGTCCTGATGCAGCACTGGCAGCAGAGTAACTTGTTGCTAAACTACCTCCATTGTTATTAATGATCGATACTAATTTTTGTGGTCTGTAATCATTTTCTCCGTTATAGTCTGGCCCGTAGAAGTTTAAATAAGTTGGCCCCTCCCCGGGGGCAGTACCTGCCGGTTTTGATACTGTGTGGGTACGAGCTGCGCTTCCTGCCGTTGTTCCAGATCCTGATGGTCCTGATGCAGCACTGGCAGCAGAGTAACTTGTTGCTAAACTACCTTCATTGTTATTAATGATCGATACTAATTTTTGTGGTCTGTAATCATTTTCTCCGGTATAGCCTGGCCCGTTGAAGTCCAAATAAGTTGGCCCCTCCCCGGGGGCAGTACCTGCCGGTTTTGATACTGTGTGGGTACGAGCTGCGCTTCCTGCCGTTGTTCCAGATCCTGATGGTCCTGATGCAGCACTGGCAGCAGAGTAACTTGTTGCTAAACTACCTTCATTGTTATTAATGATCGATACTAATTTTTGTGGTCTGTAATCATTTTCTCCGTTATAGCCTGGCCCGTTGAAGTCCAAATAAGTTGGCCCCTCCCCGGGGGCAGTACCTGCCGGTTTTGATACTGTGTGGGTACGAGCTGCGCTTCCTGCCGTTGTTCCAGATCCTGATGGTCCTGATGCAGCACTGGCAGCAGAGTAACTTGTTGCTAAACTACCTTCATTGTTATTAATGATCGATACTAATTTTTGTGGTCTGTAATCATTTTCTCCGTTATAGCCTGGCCCGTAGAAGTCCAAATAAGTTGGCCCCTCCCCGGGGGCAGTACCTGCCGGTTTTGATACTGTGTGGGTACGAGCTGCGCTTCCTGCCGTTGTTCCAGATCCTGATGGTCCTGATGCAGCACTGGCAGCAGAGTAACTTGTTGCTAAACTACCTTCATTGTTATTAATGATCGATACTAATTTTTGTGGTCTGTAATCATTTTCTCCGTTATAGCCTGGCCCGTTGAAGTCCAAATAAGTTGGCCCCTCCCCGGGGGCAGTACCTGCCGGTTTTGATACTGTGTGGGTACGAGCTGCGCTTCCTGCCGTTGTTCCAGATCCTGATGGTCCTGATGCAGCACTGGCAGCAGAGTAACTTGTTGCTAAACTACCTTCATTGTTATTAATGATCGATACTAATTTTTGTGGTCTGTAATAATTTTCTCCGTTATAGCCTGGCCCGTAGAAGTCCAAATAAGTTGGCCCCTCCCCGGGGGCACTACCTGCCGGTTTTGATACTGGTCCACTTTCTGGTCGCTGTGTCCCTGCTGTTTTGTCTACTATTTTAGTTGGTGAATTACCTGGTGAGCCTGATGAGCCTGATCCAGGTTCTTTTGTTTTATAAAAATGGACTACCTTTGGTCGTTGATTGCCGTAAGGTTTGTAAGCACCACCTCGTCCTAATCCGTTTCTATAGGCTCCGCCCTCTTCTGATCCTCCGGATGATTCTTGTATACCAGAAATCCTTTCAGGGCCACCGGTATCTGAACTTGAGCCACTACTTGATTCAGTTGATGTGGATCCGCTTGCTGGCCCTTGGGTACGAACTGCGCTTCCTGCCGTTGTTCCAGATCCTGATGGTCCTGATGCAGCACTGGCAGCAGAGTAACTTGTTGCTAAACTACCTTCATTGTTATTAATGATCGATACTAATTTTTGTGGTCTGTAATCATTTTCTCCGTTATAGCCTGGCCCGTTGAAGTCCAAATAAGTTGGCCCCTCCCCGGGGGCAGTACCTGCCGGTTTTGATACTGTGTGGGTACGAGCTGCGCTTCCTGCCGTTGTTCCAGATCCTGATGGTCCTGATGCAGCACTGGCAGCAGAGTAACTTGTTGCTAAACTACCTTCATTGTCATTAATGATCGATGCTTGTGGCCCGGGTTCAGCATTAATGGCTGGTGTTACTTCGATGGTCTTATCTCCGGTTGTTGGTCCCCTTGCGCCAGAAATGTTTTCTCTTTCAACTGATGTGGCTGTTGATGAAGATGACGAACTAATGTTTTGAATAATTATCTGTGGTCCTTGATGGTCGTTAGGTCTATCAATACTGGTCAGTCCATATTTGTTTTTATAAGCTCTACCGTTATTATCTGCTGCAGCTACTGCGGCAGATTTTCCAGATGCTGCACCTCGTGCTCCAGCTTCTGTTGCGATGCCACCGCTACCAGCATTGCTACTTGCTGCAGTTGATGCTGAGGCTGCTGATCCTGTTGCTACACTAGAATTTCTTTGGGGTGTTTGACTTGCAGCTGATGCAGATGAGGAACTGCAAGAAGTGACAGGTATTCCATCATTACCCTTTACAGTAGTTCCTGGAATTTTTTTGATGATAGTATCTTCTTCATATATTCTTTCACGACCTTTTTCATCTTTTTTGAAGACGAACTCCATTATTTTAATATCACCTTCCTCTAGGTCGCTGCCACAACCATTTTTTAAAAGGAATTCTTTGTGAGTGGTTAGTGTTTCTTCCACTTCTCCAGTATTTTGGTTAATTCCAAATTCATCACTTGTGGTTTCATTCTTCGTTTCATATTTATTTATGTCATTTAAAATATTATGAAACCTTTCGTCGATTATTTCTGACGTTATGTGCTGAAAGGTGAAAGATTGTTTTAATTCAATATTTTCGGTTTTGATTAGATTGTTAGGAATTTTGTGCAGGGTTTGTCATTTATGTCTGTTTCGGTTGTGTGATAGAGAACATTAATTCCTTTCCTTTTGTTTAACTTTTCAATCAAATTTTAAATACATAATAAGAATATGAAGTTATTTTCGTTATCAAATAAAACTATTTTAAATTTACTGCCGAGAGATCAGCCTATCCTCAATATTAGGCCCTAACTTATGCGAGTTCTTATATCAACTTGATCCGATGTTGACAAATAAGAAACTTAAGTACTTCGACTAACTGTAAAGTGACTATTTATTGGCCATAATTTTTAGGGTTGCGTACCTAAAAGGTTGGTTTGCAACCCTTATGTCTATCCGGTCAAATTTTGCGTATATTTAGTAACTATTGGCTACAGACTTAAAAATTAGTAATAAAAATTAGAATAGTTTTAAACAATGCCAACAAATGAAATAATACAAAAAATATTATTATTTCTATTACAAAAGGGGCTGAAATGGGGAGTAGAAATTTTAAAGTGTAAAGGTACATCCTACCTATCATATGAAAGAGCTTCATTTACACACACATACACACACATTCTAAAAAACTTTTTGGTGAAAAATGTCCAAAGCTTGCAAAGTGAAAAATCTCAGAAATAATTTCAGTTCCCGAAAAATTTATCTAGCCAGGATAGTTTTTGAGAAATCAGCAAGAAATGGGGGTATTAAAATTTTAAAGTGGGGTCAGTATATCGAGTAGGGTATCAAATTATTATGAAAGAGCTTCATTTGCACATTTAGGTAAACATGTTTTTATTTCTTTTAAAGTTTCTTTGTTGGTGAAAAATTACAAAAATTCCACCGTTCCCCCCTTATCTCTGAAGATTGCAAAGTGAAAAAACTGAAAAAATTTGAGTCGATAGAAATTTATAGTAACTTCACACAAAAAATATTACGAAGTTTCTATCCAGGATAGGTTTTGAGAAATCAGTCCTTTACAAACCAACAAGTTTTGCGGTCCGAAATAAAAGGGATTTTTTCAGAGATTTTTGTAAACTTTACAGGATAGGTACCTACATAAAAAAAGCTTTAGCTAGGACAGTTTTTTTTTATAAATCAGCGGTAAACCATAACATAGCTGTAAAGTATTTTATCTACACTAATGTTATAACATTCTACTTATGTTTCCAATACTTGACTTATAATTACTACCGTTATAGCGCAGATAACAAAACACTCAATTTAAGCAATTTCACATGATGGTATAATATCCACATCGATATCGTAAAATCTCATTATAACATCAATAAAACGCGACCAATTAACCTGGCGAGCCTTATGTCAAAATCCTCATACAAGTTGTATAAAATTTTGATATTAGGCTGGCTTTTGAAAACAGTTGGGTTATACGTGAAAACTTCGTCGAAACTACTAAACTTACATACACAAAACTCTTTGGTAAGATCTTGTGCCAATTAAATAAAAAACGAACAGCGCGCGCTCGCTCCTGATTGGCCCTGCGCGCGCAGCTGCGCTCTCATTGGTTAGATTTTAATGGCGGCAAGTTCACTGTGACAATACACGTACGCGTGAATTTAATGTTTCGCAATGTGTTTTTTTACTCTTGTTGTTTGATAAATTGCATTAGTGAAGATAAAGTAGTGTATGCAACTGCATATAACACGGGTATTAAAACACTCGTTACTATTATGAAACTCGCTGCGCTCGTTTCATAAACTCACACTCGTGTTTTAATACCCTTCATTATATGACAGTTGCATAAACTACTATTATTAAAAACATACCTTGTTTTATATCATACTAATATTATACATGCGAATGTGTGTTCGTTTGTTGGTTTGTCCTTCAATCACGCTGCAACGAAACAATGGGTCGACTGGAGAGTGACATAGGAACTTTATATCCCGGAAAATTCCCGGAAAAGTTTTTTTGGTTCCCACGGGAAGGAGTTCCCGAATCAAAAAAACTTATTCCACCCGGATGAAGTCGCGGGCATCAGCCAGATAGTAATATAAAGCTTACCTGCAATGCGCAGCACAAGATCACGAAGGCTGCTACTCTCATTTTTCTGAGAGTTGGGACCAAACTGATGTAGATTCCTAATTTTCATGCCCTTATATACTCGAAATTCTATGAAAATATTGACGTGTGAGCTTGTGTAAACCATACAAGAACTTGTTCAAATATTGATATTTTCAACAGTAAAAATCGACTTTATTTGTAACAAAGCTCTAACCTTACGATAAACAATACATGACAATTAAATGTTGATTATGACATTGTCTTTTTGTATACCAATATGCCATTTGTTAATTTGGCAACAGCAAGTAGTCATAGATATATTTATATATAGGATAGTAAGCAAATCTAGTGCAAGAACGTCAAGAACTAAGGTTTGTCAAATGAAAGAATACAATGTAGTCATCAAACGTGCAAAAGGTCATCAAAATTTGGCCGAGTGATTCGAGTTTAGGGTGAATATGGTCCAAAGCCGCCAAGGCTGGGAGATATACCAAATGTGAGACAAAAATTTAATCATCAAACGTTCTGAAAGTCATCACAACCTGTCCGCATGATTTCGAGTTATATGGTCGAGTAGGTAAAAACAAAAAATGGTCAATGAGTGTTTATAACATATTTTTCAAATTTTATTTAACAAGAGTTCGATACCTTCTTGAGTAAAAATAATTACTCGAATGTCGAGTACCTAATAATAAGTTAAATTGATAAAAAGAATGTCCTCGTATCAATTTTAAATATTTAATGCCCTTCGGCATGTTTGAAGTTTGTAAGACCCTTTCATTTCGCATATGTCTCACCCTTGGCCATTCTTTGGCCAACTCTCATACAGCTCCACCACCACCACCACTACAGCCCATTAACGTCCCATTGCTGGGCACAGGCCTCCAATCTCATAGGAGAGAGGGAATTAGAGCTTAGACCCACCACGCTGCTCCAATGCGGGATGGCGGGCTTTAACAACTATTTATCATGTTAGTGATAATAACCGGGACCGACAGATTAACGTGCTCTCCGAGGCACGGGGGTGAAACACCGCTAACTTCCTAACTCCGGGCTAGTACTGAGAATTTCTAGTCAGAAAACTTCAATACTTAATTATGGCCCGACCCGCGGGCTGATTACGTAAAATGTTGCAGTAGTGACAGCAGTAGCAATGCGACAGCAAACACTACGCGATCGGTCGCAAAATGTCACTAGAATTCGTATTACGCAAGCCGATCGCACGTCTATTGCTCGCCTGTCGCAGAATGCACTTTTCATGCACTTTTGCTATCGATACTAGCGCCACTCGCGACAGGACAGCAATAGATGAAAACAAAATAAGCAGCTATATCTATACCTTTTACTGTCATCTTTGGTACGTTCCTTGAGTATGTTTCTTGTCTGTGTTTGAATTCAAAGAGTGATTCAAAGAGTGATGAAAGAGTTCATTTTTAGGGTTCCGTACCCAAAGGGTAAAAACGGGACCCTATTACTAAGACTCCGCTGTCTGTCTGTCTGTCTGTCTGTCTGTCTCCAGGCTGTATCTCATAAACCGTGATAGCTAGAAAGCTGAAATTTTCACAAATGATGTATTTCCGTTGCCGCTATAACAACAAATACTAAAAATTAAAAAAATATATATATTAAGGGGGGTCCCCATACAATAAACGTGTTTTTTTCGTATTTTTTTGCTCAATATTAAAAACGGTAACAGGTAGACGGTTCAAATTTTCACAGAATATTAACTTGTATATTACCTTTCAAAATAAATAATTAAATATCAATAAAGTAAATATTAAAGGGGGGCTCCCATACAACAAACGTAATTTTTTGATATTAACAATAAACCTCTACAAACAAAGTTAGTTTTGCGGTTCATTTCGTCTTGTTTTTAATACGTCATAAATCGTAAAACTTACTACAGGTTTGTACGGATCCCTCGGTGCGCGAGTCCGACTCGCACTTGGCTGGTTTTTTTAATGTATGTCGGTGCTTATGTCCGTCGTTTCTAAACCGATTTGAAAAAATATTTTTTCAGTGGTTAGAGGAAGCTCGCGAGGTGGTCCCATAAAAAAATCTGACTCCAAATCCTCAATCCTGATGCTGTAGGTGTACCGTACTAAATGAAATTCTCAAAACTAGGGAGTTAGGAAATTTTTATGGTGAATTCATATAGTAGGTATCAAGTCACGTGTATACGATTCAACTCTCAACTCCTCAACTCAGATGCTGCAGGGTACAGGAACTCCTTAAAAATAGCGATTTAGGTTTTTTCTATGGTGAATTCATATTGTAGGTTTCAAGCAACGACTTCATACTTAAAACCAAGTTCCAACTCCTCAACTCTGATGCTGCAGGGTACTGCACTCCTAAGCCGTGGGGATTTAGAGTACCTACACTAAAAAGTTAAAAATAAAAATAATTTCCAAAAAACCGACTTCCAAAGCCAATGTAAAGTAAAAAATTATTTTGATTTCTACACACTATGTTGAAGTCGGGCGAGTATAACAAAGATAGGCAAAGGTGACGCGTCAGGCTCGCTGTGGCCTCGCCCGACTTTAACATAGTGTGTAGAAATCAAAATTATTTTTTACTTTACAGTGGCTTTGGAAGTCGGTTTTTTGGAAAGAATTTTTATACATATATTCAAATAAATTGAATCTACTACTGGTTCGGAATGTCACTCCAAGAAGAAACAGCAAGAAACTCGGTCCCTTAACTCTATCTACATTTTTAATATGGGAAATTAATAATCGAGCAAATAAAAAAATGATTGGCGACTGTAATGGGATACTTTAATACTTAACCGAGCGCGGCGTTAAATTAAGTGTTAGCGAAAATTAATTTAACTGGGGATATATCGAATCACTAAAAATAAGAAAATTCGCTGCTAAAAGAGGGCAACAATTAATCTAAGCTAGCAATTAAAATTTTTGATGCCCAAATTAAAAACTAAAGCTAGCGAAAAACATAGCGAATTTTATACGAAGTATACCTACTTAATTAAAGGGGCGTTCTCCGTTTTCGTCGATTCTGAAATCGATATAAGTTTGTAACGCGTAAAGAAAAATTTGAAATTAATATATACCTACCTACCTACTAAATAACTAGCTGATGCTCGCGTCTTCGTCCGCGTGGTTTTAGTTTTTTTGATTCCCGAGGGAACTCCTTAATTTTCCGGGATATAAAGTAGCCTATGCCACTCTCCAGGTCCGCAACTATACCCATGCCAAAAATCACGTCGGTCCGTTGCTCCGTTGCGGCGTGATTGAAGGACAAACCAACAACCAACAAACAAACACACTTTCGCATTTGTAATATTAGTATGATTAATTATATGTTCAAGTATCGGATCAAAGGATCACCTGTTTGAGTTAATAAATGAAGTGCTCCAAAAATATACCTTTTAGGATGTTTCTATTGTTAGGTACTGTACTGTTATACTACTTGAGTTATTTTTATATTTTAGCTTATTATTCTTTTGAAAACAGCAGAAAAGATAATTAATTCAGCTTTTACAAACCTTCGGGGGCGGGGGGATGAGGGGACAACGCAGAATATCATGCTTAGCTATTTAAAATAGGTTGTCAGTTGACAGTATTTTTCAAAAATGTGGATTTCTCCCAAAACCGAATTAGGGGGTCTACTCTCTTTCTCTAAAACGAAACTTCGCAAACAAACGAACGAAATTTCGTTAACTCCTCTCCTACATAATATTATCTCTATGCTTCTCTCTATTTCGTTTTCGTACACGCAGACGAGGTACGGATCCATAGAAAATTTTCGTGACCGATTGGATTGAACGATTTTGAGTGGGTCTAATAACAGACTAATTACGTTCGTTTGCGAAGTTTCGTTTGAGAGAAAGAGAGTAGACCCCCAGCATGAGCCCGACACCACGTAGTCTTGTCTGCCCTACCTCTAGAGTGTTTTTGTAAAGTGCGAAGCCAGAAGTGTAGTCTTCTGGCGCAGCCCATCCATTTTACATCTACATTTTATAAATTGTTTATTAAATGCAATTTATATTAAACTAGGTGATGCCCGCGAATTCGTCCGCGTGGAATGTAATTTCTAATTCCCGCGGGAACTTTTCAATTTTCCGGGATAAAGTCACCTATGTCCTTCCCCGGGATGTAAACTATCTGTGTATCAAATTTCATCAAAATCGGTTAGGTAGTTGGGCCGTGAAAGCGTAGCAGATAGACAGACAGACACACTTTCGCATTTATAATATGTTGTTATGTTTGAATTGTTATCTTTGTAACGAATTAATTAGAATGTTGTGTTTACTTTTAAGTGGTCACTACATTTAGCTTTTTCTATATGATAAGATTAGCCTAGAATGTTTTAATGTAAGTGTCCGTTAGTAGACCTAGTAAATAAAAATAAAAAATAAAAATAATATGTATTAGTAGGTATGGACAAAAATAAAGGATCAAAAGGAAATCTACAGAGAGCATAATATTATATCGAGCTTTTCAGTTTGACTTGATAGGGCTCCTAGTTTGTGGCGCATTTCACTCGCCAGTCGCCACCTCGTCCTTCTATTTTCCTTCCTCCTTCTCCTTCTGGCTTCGCGCTTCCTAAAAAATCTCTACTGGTAAGTAGGATAGACAAGACTGCGTGGAATCGGTTAACGGGGTGTTTACATAGATTGGGCTGGTATACATTTCCTTTGGTATGGTTTGGTAGGAGGTTTTGGTCGTAGCTAGATTTCTATGGCTAAAGCTACTGCCAATACGGCCAAGCGATTTTTCCCGTACTGTTGGTTGTCATTGTCAATACCTTTACGTACCTAGTACCTACTACCAGGCGGTTATATCGCACTGTTAACATAATTATTTGCAATTGTTAGATATAATGTAAACAATAAACACATTGCGAAATAATACCTAAATTAATGTGAGGCTCCCCTACATCTGTTCAAATAATAATATTCACAATAATTATTGAGATGTTTGAACTTTATTTTACGCAGTTCGAAGGAAAACAAATGCTATAATTTTAATACTATTGTTTAAACTTACAATAAATATGTACTTAATTATTGTCAATTAAGATATTTATTGTTTCACACATATTGAATACTAGCTGATGCCCGCGACGTCGTCCGCAAGGATTGAGGTTTTTAGGTTCCCGCGAGAACTCCTTAGTATTCCGGAATAAAAAGTAGCATAAGTGTTAATCCAAACTATAATCTATCTCTGTGCCGAATTTCATCCAGATCCGTTCAGCCGTTCGGGTGTGATTGAGTAACAAACATCCATACATCCATCCAATCTTTCGCATTTATAATATTTATATTTGACTAGATAATGCCCGCGACTTCGTCCGTGATTCCCGCGGGAGCTCTTTAATTTTCTGAGATAAAAAGTAGCCTTCCCCAAGATACAACCTATCCCTTTACCAAATTTCATCAAAATCGGTTGAACAGATGGGTCGTGAAAGCGTAGCAGACAGACAGACACACTTTCGCATTTATAATATTAGTATGAATACGCACAATAGCATATAGCAATAAAGATAAAGAACTATATTTTTCAAATTAAAACTACGAAATTCATTAAAATCTAAAACAAAATTAAAGACTAACATAAAATATCATTAAAAAAAATTAAATAAACATCAAATTATTGTCAATGTCTAGGTAGGTATACCGTGTATTATTTTATTTATAGCACCACACCCGCTCGGAATGTACTGTCTAGTATACTGTCATTTATTATAACACGTAACGATGGACCAAAAATGTACATTAGGTAAACTGTAATAAAAATTGAAGTTATTTACACTCATTTTTAAAACTGATCTATTGTGTTAAACGCCTGATTTCATTTAAGAGCAAAGGTGCAATTGCGCGCTTTTGCTAAGCCTCGAATTATGACGCGACGTGGACGGTAAGAATTTATATAGTCCCATAAACTTACCCGACCCGGTGACTGTGTCGCTATTTAAACCATTTATTTATTAAATTCCCACGTGAACTCCCTAATTTTTCGGGTTATAATAATATATTATTATACCTAAAGCCATAGATATTCACAAATAAAGTGGCTTTCTATTGGTACCTATCAGATTTTTCAAAATCGGTTCAGTAGATCCAGTGATTACCCCCTACGACCTCACAAACTTTACCTTAGTATTAAGTATTAAGATAAATAATCATAATTACTGGCAGGCAACCATCGACAAAAAAAGGCCTAAGAAATAATTTAATTTAATTAATTTAAAATAAAACAAACCGATCACTGGCAGAGTCATGCTGGCAGGGCTTAATAATAATTGTAATTTTTGAATTTCTCTGGTCTGGCCTGGTGGGAGGCTTCGGCCGTGGCTAGTTACCACCCTACCTGCAAAGACGTGTCGCCAAGCGATTTAGCTTTCCGGTACGATGCCGTGTAGAAACCGATTATAATATAACTGCCATGCTCCTAACAGGTTAGCCCACCACAATCTCAGACTGCATCATCACTTACCATCAGGATATCGCAGCCAAGGGCTAACTTGTACTGGATAAAAAAAGTATACCATCAGAATTAAAGGAGGATGGCGTCTAAACTATAAGAGCAGCACCGCTTAAAAAAATGCTATGAACAAGTTTTTGACACCTACATACTTATAACTAGGGTAGAAGAATGATCATTAATGACGTCGTTGAAAGATAGTCATTTATTAGAGTGAATTGCAACGTACCTATTTGCAATATGTTTTCATAGAAAAGCGTAAAAATGGTTGCGAGCCGATATTATTTTTACGCTCACGGCGCCTGCGGAATGCGTGACATTCTAATGACAGACCTTCTCTATCAAAATAATGAATGATTCTTCATCGTTGGATATATTATTAATTTTAGGTGCATTATTACGCAGTTTATTACAGTATAAGTAGGTATGGTTATGCTCAAGTTATGCTAGTTAACTAAGTTGGTAATACAAAGCTTTCGTACGTATCAGATGATTATAATAAGTTGATTTTCACCATCATGTTTTTTAAGTAATTGGACGTCAATAAGTATACAGTGTACCTAATTTGAATAAATATATATTGAGCTTGAGTTTGAACTAGTAAAAACTTTGGAATTCATTGATTATTAACCTCATAATAATAATTTTAGTGGAGGTAAGCTGAAATTATGTTTTCGACTCTCGCTGTTCATAATATTCAAGATGTTCATATTCAAGGCATATGTACACTAATTTCCCCTAATAATATAATATAACAACACCCTAATAAATAACAGGTTTTGTAACTGTGTTAAATCTTGACTTTACAGTCAAGTTGATTTTAAGAAGGCTGACACGGACGGTCGTACTGGACGAAGCTAAAAGAGTTCCTTGTTTTATTTACTACGGAACCCAAAAAAACTTATCGATGGTACTTGTTTCCTTTAGTGTGTGAGTGTCTATAAGATTACGAGGTCACGAGAGTCGTACAAATATTTTCTAAGAGCAAGCAAAGATTTGTCTCAATTCCTCCAATGTTTGAAGAGGTCGCCAAATATCGTTACGTCGTTCTTTGCTCGTAAACTAACCCTCGCTCGCCTTGGCTCACCCTTAATTAAGTTTCACTGTAATTTATTGCAAAGGGTAGGTAAGGTTTGGCAGCTCTAGTTTTTTATTCGACTAAGTACTTACCTATAGCAGATTTTAACAGACTATAGCAGAATGGAAGCATCCTAGTTCCTAGTTGTTGTGAGTAGTTGAAGATGTTCCTAACTCTATGATGATATAGTTTGTCTTGGTGTTAAGTAAAAATAATAGCCGCTATTTGATTCAGATCAAATAGATCGCAGTCAAGGGCTACCTTGTAGTGGATAAAGAAAAAAAAAGATTGTAAAATATCTTTTATTTCCAATACAACATACTGGTGACATCTCTTAGTTATTTTAACGTTTGAACTATCCTGAGTGATATTCATATTTAAAATCTCTTAGTTAGTTTATCTTGAGTTTTCATCATTCTCGTCTAATACGATTTCGAAGACGAGCTATAGTTGGCTTATTCCTGCTCTTCTACTGATAGGAGCGTTGCCGGGTCTTTTTGGTAACATCAAAATTCAACTTTATTTACTTCACCATAGCGGCTGTAGCTGACTCTAAGCGGCGCGCGCCATTTGATTCTACAGCGTTTTTTATCTTCTTATTGTTCAGTCGTGTATAAACTGTATACTTACTGCCTTTAGTATATGCACTACGTAAGTTCGTACATCGCCTGATGTAGTCGCCGCGCTGTCGCGCGTATAGTCGTAAGATAAAAATGTCGCCTAGACAGTGCGTATATTGTCTGTGTATAAACACGCAAAAGCCAATGACGATAAAGTTTGACCAAAATAAGAGAGAAATAGAACCCCGCACCCAATAACTTAAACGCAGCTTAGACTAAACTTAGCACTGATGAACCAGGAGCTAAAATACCTACCTAGAAATACCTGTAGAAGGTTTGAAAAACGCCGGTACATTAAGTACAGTTTTTTTTATCCACTACAAGTTAGCCCTTGACTGCGATCTCACCTGATGGTAAGTGATGATGCAGTCTAAGATGGTAGCGGGCTAACTTGTAAGGGGCATGGCAGTTATATTAAACCTATACCCCTGTTCGGTTTCTACACGGCATCGTACCGGAACGCTAAATCGCTTGGCGGTACGTCTTTGCCAGTAGAGTGGTAACTAGCCACGGCCGAAGCCTCCCACCAGGCCAGACCAGGGAAAATTCAGAAATTATAAATTCCCAAATTGACCCTGCCGGGTATCGAACCCGGGACCTCCGCACGTTAAGACAGCAGCGCTCATTACTGCGCTAGGGAGGCCGTCAAACACAGTTTATTTTTTGTTAGCACCCAATTGCATCATTAAAGGAATCTTAACGACTCAGCACCTGACACGGGCGCAAACAAACGAGACATCTCAATCCAACATCTGTCGTCAGTCTGTCGGGCCCTAATCAATTATTTTGTGTCTATTGTAAACTTATGACAACTCGTGACGATTAAAAAGAGAAGGAAATTATTTAAAGGTTCTAATAAAACGAAATCTGTTTGAGTTGTAGTTGACGACCTCCCTGGCGCAGTGTTGAGCGCTGTTGTCTTAACGTGCGGAGGTTCCGGATTCGATCCCCAGCAGGGTCAATTTGGGACTTTATAATTTCTGAATTTTCCCTGGTCTGGCCTGGTGGGAGGCTTCAGCCGTGGCTTGTTTCCACCTTACCGGCAAAGACGTGCCGCCAAGCGATTTAGCGTTCCGAATTTCCGATACGATGCCGTCTAGAAACCGAATAGGGGAATGGAAAGAAAGAAAGAAAGAAAAAACATCGATTTTCCAATTTTGCCACACATGCCCTTACTTCAAGGGTATGCTACCCCGGCGCCTCCGTCACCAGCACCACCACCAACAGCAATGAGCTAAACTACCAAGGTGACAGAAGCGCCGGGACAACAGGAGTCATATGTGTAGGCTGTGGCGCAACCTGAAAAAAGGCCTCAACTCAGCATAATGCTGCATGATTTGAATATGCACAAGGGCAATATAAAAACCATGCAGCGCTGATTTTCAGCCGAGACCTTGTTGCAGGCGACGTCGCGGACCCATAATTATAAATAACTAGCTGATGCCCGCGACTTCGTCCGCGTGGATCAAGGTTTTTCAGTTCCCACAGGATCTCTTTAATTTTTCGGGATAAAAAGTACCCTATTATTTAATCCGGACTTCTAACTTTACGTCTGCAAAATTTCAAAGCAATCGGTTCAGTAGTTACGGCGTGAAATCGGAACAAACATACAAACAAACTCACTTTCCCATTTATAATATTAGTAAGGATAAGGATAATACTAGCACTAAGTCACTAATTACAGCCTATTGTACTTATACCATCACATACTTATATACTATTTTAAAACCTATACATTTTAATTGGATAGAAGAAAACAAAATAAATAGGTATAATTCATTATAATAGTCTAATAATTTCTGTTAAATTCATATATAATAATAAAAATAAATAATTATGATTAAGTAATTGCTATTAATAAAAAAAAATTCTTTCCAAAAAACCGACTTCCAAAGCCACTGTAAAGTAAAAAATAATTTTGATTTCTACACACTTTGTTGAAGTCGGGCGAGTTTAACAAAGATAGGCAAAGTTGACGCGTCCGGCTCGCCCGCGACTTCATAGTGTGTAGAAATCAAAATTATTTTTTACTTTACAGTGGCTTTGGAAGTCGGTTATTTGGAAAGAATTTTTATTTTAACTGTTTATTGTACTCTAAATCCCCACGGCTTAGAAGTGCAGTACTCTGCAGCATCAGGGTTGAGGACTTGAGTTTAAGTATGAAGTCGTTGCTTGACACCTACAATATGAATTCACCATAAAAAAATTCTAAACCGCTATTGTTAAGGAGTTCTGTACCCTGCAGCATCAGGGTTGAGGAGTTGGAACTCAGAGTTGAATATACACGTGACTTGATACCTACTATATGAATTCATCATCAAAATTTCCTAACTCCCTAGTTTTGAGGATTGCATGTAGTACCTACGCTAGGTAGGTACACCTATCAGGATTGAGGATTTGGAGTCAGAATTTTTTATGGGACCACCTCGGGAGCTTCCTCTAACCACTGAAAAAATATTTTAAAATCGGTTCAGAAACCACGAAGATATGGACCGACATACATTAAAAAAAAAACATCTGCGCCGAATTGAGAACCTGCTCCTTTTTTTGGAAGTCGGTTAATATAAATAAACATTAATAATTAAAGCTATATGTATAGTGATAATAATTGTAACGTAACCCTATAGAAATGAAAACTCCGCCACCAGATCCTGAAATTCAACCTGTTTCTCTAAAAGGTATTTTTTTTAATTTATTTTAAATGTAAAAATATTTTTTAATTTTCTAATTGGAGGGGGTATATTATTGTGGAATCCGAAGTCGATTGCGATTTGCGACTGCTTCTGAGGCGATCGGATTCCTCATCACCCACCCAGTTAAGCTTAATGAGTTTAATATAACTACCATGCCCCTAACAGGTTAGCCCGCTACCATCTTAGACTCCATTATTACTTACCATCGCATCGCAGTCAAGGGGCTAAATTGTAGTGGATAAAAAATAAATAGTAAATTACCAAATTGACCCTGCCGGGGATTGAACCCGGGACCTTCGCACGTTATAGACAACAGCGCTCAACACTGCGCCAAGGAGATACTTCAAATGGTTAATTAATTTTAATTCTAAACCCACGCGGATGAATCTGATTTGACTAATGTAGTTATCTTGTTATTGCTATTATAGATTTTCTGCCCCCCGATTACGTAAGAATTGTTCATCAAACGTTAAAGATTTTTGTCAAAGTAAAATAAACCATAACTTCATTGAATTAGAGCTCAATTTCGTCTGCCCATTCTTATACGATTAGGTATGACCGATACTCGAACGTATAAGAATGGATACACGAAATTGAGCTCTAATTTAATGCTGTTATGGTTTATACACTTTGACGACGAACTTTAACGTTTTGATCGGACATTCTTACATGATAAGGGGGCTGAGACTTTCATCGACAGATTAGTCAAGTGGCCACGGAAATGGTTAGAAACTTGGCATAACAACTTTAGCAAGATAGTGTACTCGAATCTATAACAAATTGAGGCTTTCTGTTGTGACTTTGTGATAATAACTTAACTAAACTTTCCGACGGCGCGGTGGTAGTCTTGATTCTTGACGTACCATATTAAGTGATACAAGTTGTCCTAAGTGAGGACTGAAACAGTAGGTAACCGAAATAAGGGGTTCAAACACTGTTTTTTGAAACTGTTATAAAACAGAAACCCATAAAACGAAAACAGAAACGGTAATGTAACCCAATCAATCTGTAACCGTTTATTTCTGTTAATAAGTGTTTTTTATCTGTAACCCTAATAGGTACATGCCCTAACAAGTTGCACGGTGTGACAACGCGTTCTTCTCACTTCATTGGACTTTACACACACTGACACAACATGGCCATGATTTTGTCAAAATAATTGCAACCATCGGTGCTTTCACCTTAGGTTCAAATTTGAATACGCGTCAACAGTAAATTTGGCAACGTCGCTATTTCGGTTACACATTAAAACACTTTCATTTCTGGTACAGGTTCGTTTCTGTTACAGTAATATAAGTGTTTCAGGTTAACAGAATTTAAAACACATTCAAAAGGGTTACAGCTTCGATTCTGTTGCACTTATATTTCTGTAACCTTTATGAATCTGAATTTTCCCTGGTCCTAAGTAAATTAAATGACGAATGGAAGTAATTCTAAAGAACGTAGGTAGGTATCTCCTTAGACTGTAGTATAACCTAGATAAGGGACAGGTGATTAAATATTCGAAGTCGTATTACAAAAACTATTGCATATTATTAAATGTCTTAAGAAATAGGGTTGTCACCCTTGCGTTAAGTCATCCTGTCTTGTGATCACAAACCAAGACGGCGCGTGCGTTACATATGCCACGACGTCTAGTCAAAATTTAACCCTATTTCCATGCCTTTAAGGTTGAGAATAAATTCGTTTTAGAAGCTAAAGTAAACCCGTTGGCACATTTATGGAAATAAGTAACTTCCGCTCGTGTGTCCAGCACGCGCCCGGGCGTGCACTATGCACGTGTACGCATCTGGAGTGACCGTTGCGTTTGAAATTGTTCTAACGTTCGATACTTGAAAATTATTATAACCATTTTCTTTAAAAAGTTTTTTGCAGTGAAACTTCTTTAGCACGGTTATATAAGATTAGAAATTTCGATGAAACGAAAAAGCGACACCAAATAGAGACAAACATATTCATAAATAGGATTTAGCCCGCGAGAGAATGAGATAGAATACAGGTTATATTTGTCTCATTTTCTCGTAGGCTAATTTTGTGAAGTTTCACTTCTGCCGTATGTGAATTACACACACACTTTTTTTTACACAGAAAGAAGAAGAAAAACTTGTTACAAAAAAAGATCATGATCATTTTCCTGATTAAGTAAATACCTATAACAAGTAACAACAACAACAAGTCCCCATATATAGATATTCGATGGGTTAGTAATTAGTATAAGATTTGACATCTCAACAACGCGCAACGTTGATAGAATTCGAGCGTCAGAAAACTTCAGCGTTAAAGTAAAATGGCCCCTATATACCTAGATTTAACACTCAAGTTCGTCCACACATCTACAGCTAGGGATCTTTCCTTGCACAATTAAAATCAGTTACTGAAATTGTGACTTTAAATCAAGAATGAATAGGTCCACTTTTCTCTGGCGTATTTGTGTTTCAACCTTCGAATTTCGAATTCTCTCAAAGTTAGGTGACTGTAAAATCCATACTGTACCTACGGTTACGGGATAACTAGCATTACTAAAATTCCTATACGCATCCCTCCCCTACGCTCCACTGATGTGTAGCCACACATTGATCCTAATTTCAACCTGTTGCATCTATCTAATGCCAATTCGCCTATTATTAGCAATTACTACGTCATTCTATTTTATTCAAAACGGATATACACTATTCTATTTGAATATCAATAATATCGGATTTATTTAACAACTATAAGCAGATGCCCGCGACTTCGTCCGCGTGAAATAAGTTTTTTAAATTCCCACGGGAACTCCCTAATTTTTCGGGTTAATACATATAATATAGCCTATGACACTCACAAATAATGTGGCTTTTTATTGATACCAGAATATTCAAAATCGGTTCAGTTGATCCAGAGATTACCCCCTACAACCTCACAAACTCACAAACTTTACCTCTTTATAATATTAGTATAGACTATAGACTATCAACAGCAAGCAATTCATAGGTACTAAATACTAATATTATAAATGCGAACTGTCTGTCTGTCAGCTACATTTATACGGACCTTCTTTTCAACCGATTTTATCGAGTAGGTCCAGCAGTAGCCATGTTGCATCCCGGGTAAGGACATAGGCTAATCATACTATACTAATATTATCAATGCGAAAGTGTGTTTGATTGTTGGTTTGTCCTTCAATCACGCCGTAACGGAGCAACGGATCGACGTGATTTTTGGCATGGGTATAGTCGAGGACCTGGAGACTGGAGAGTGACATAGGCTACTTTTTACCCCGGAAAATTAAGGAGTTCCCGCAGGAATAAAAATACCTAACTTAACCACGCGGACGAAGTCGCGGGCATCAGCTAGTCTTGAAAATAAAAGAATTCCCACAAAATTTTCAATAAATCTATATTATCCATGTGGAATAAGTCGCAGGAATACATTAGTTTTTTTCTAAAATTAGGCAACTGGAGTCGAACTTGGGAACTGTGGCTAGCAAGACGCACAGCTGTGCCACAAAGACCGTCGGAACGCCTCAATATGACCGTTAAAAATAAGCCACCGTGCATTACTTCCTAACACAGGGACGGACTACAAAATACTTTTTATTGCTCGTGTAGTGGTACACTAATATTAGTTGAGCGCGAACTGGCCAACAAACTACGTGTGTAGTTTGGAGAGAAACATAATTTTTGTATTAGTTTGTGCAAATCATACTACTATTATAAATGCGAAAGTGTTTGTTTTTTGGTTTATTGTTTTGTTGGTTTGTCCTTCAATCACGCTGCAACGGAGCAACGGATCGACGTGATTTTCGGCATGGGTATAGTCGTGGACCTGGAGAGTGACATAGGCTACTTTTTATCCCGGAAAAATAAGGAGTTTCTGCGGTAATCTAAAATACTTAAACCACGCGGCCGAACTCGCGGGCATCAGCTAGTAATAAAATAAATAAATAAAAAAAGTAACACCGGACCAATACTTTATTTGTTCATTACCTACTCTAACTATTATTTCACATTCATGTAATAGGTACTTATTGGGTTGATGTGGATGTTTTAGCAATTTGAGGTTAGACCTGAAGCACTTTTACTATAAAATTAATATAATTTGCAGCTCTAGTCATACCACCACCAATACCAAAAATCCCATGGTAGCTTTGACTTACTGGCCTTCGACTCAAAACAGATCTATGCATAACTCTAAGAACAAACAAATCGATCCGTTGGGGCGCGGTTGAAGGATAAATCAACAAACAAACTTTCATATTTTTATTTAATTACTTAAATAATATTAATAAGCTTATTTTAAGTCCGCTCCTGTCCCCATTGTCGCATTTAATACACACACGAACAACAGTAGTGTTCGCAAAGAAAGCGTGCCCTTCAAAACAAATATTTTTTACACCCTTACCTGGGCCTAGAAATCGTCGCCCTAAGCCTATCTACATAAAGGCGATTTTACTATAACAATAAAAATGTACGTGTGTATTTAAAATTGAGTACAATCAAGACAAGTAACCGTCGCCTCTTTTATTTCTAGTGCAGTATTAGTAATATTGTTTTAACATAAGCATAAAATGTGAATTTATATGTATAAACTAGTTTGGGGGTCTAGGGTAACTTAAAAAAAATTGTGCTATTTATTTTGGAACAAATAAAGATTTTATTTATTTATTATTATTTATTAGTATTGTTATATTTACACCTGTTTACTAGGTTAGATATAATAGATAATTTAACAAATAAATATTTCAATAGGATAGGAGAAGAACCGGCAAGAAACTCAGCAGTTTTCAAAAACAGAAAAATGTAACAATTTGTATATTATATAAAATGCATACGTTACGTAACAAGTAGGTATTACTACATATTATTATCAAACCGCCACTAAAAAGCACCAACCGTTATCACAATTCAAAACCAACGAAGGGGATCGAAGGGACCCGCGTAACGTCTTTTGGCCCTCAAGACGTCGAGTTCTTTGCCGACCGCCGAATGCGCGGGCCGAGCCCCGATCTCCCGCCAAAATTATAATAAACCCAAGTTTTTTTTATTTAATTTTTAAGTAACTTCTGTATGCATTTTAAGGGTTTAAAAATAGGTGGTGTGCAATAGTGGAATGTGTAACTTGTGGTCTGATTTGGTGCTTTATTGTGTAGTTTAAGTGTTGGCTTATGACGTGTTCAAGACGTCGACTATTTTCTAATTAGGGTAAGTTTTAATTTTATTTTAACCATAAGAATCAATTATTAATTTATTAAATACCTAATCGAGGATCTGAAAACTATTTAAATACGAAGCAATATGATAATTATGACAAACTCCCTAGCGCGGTGATTCCTGCTGCGGTCTTATGAGCGGGAGGGTCCCGGGTTCGATTCCTAGTAGAAGCAAGTTAATTTCTAACTTGTCTCTTGTCTGGTCAGTTGGATTCTTCGGCTTTGGCTCCTAAACTAAAATGATAGGTCTATCCTTTTACAATGGGAGGATTACTAAAGGTATAACAATTCCTGCCTGGTGGGAGGCTTCGGCCGTGACTAGTTACCACCGTACCCGCAAAGACGTGCTGCCAAGCGATTTTGCGCTCCGGTACAATGTAGTGTAGAAGCTGAATTGGGATGTGGGTTTAATAATATGACTACCATACCCCTAATAGGTTAGCCCGCTACCATCTTTAGACTACATCGCCATTCGCCACTGGTCCCCCTATTACTCAGTGGTTATCAAAAAATGATAGCCATCCATTGAAGGTTTGCTATGAAATCAAAATAAAATGCCATAGCAAAATCCATCAATGGATAGAAAATATAATGTCAGTGGCTTTAATTTTTGATAGCCACTGAGAGAATAGGGCTGCGGATGAGATCGCAGTCAAGGACTGACTTTTAAATACCTTTAACCGTTATTTTAGTTTAAAGAACGTGTAAAACTTATGTTTCAGCATATTTAAAGCAGAATTAGTCACATTATGCCATATTGTGTAGTAGACGAAACTATAAAATCCACTACCACTCACCACTACAGCCCATTTACGCCCCACTGCTGGGCACAGAACTCCACTCTCATAGGGAAGAGGGAATTACTTAGAGCTTAGACCCATCACGCTGCTCCAATGCGGGTTGGCGGGCTTTAACGACTATTACCTATCATGTTAGTGATAACAACCGGGGCCGACGGCTTAACGTGCTCTCCGAGGCACGGGGGTGAAACACCGCCAACTTCCTAACTCCGGGCTAGTACCATATTACCTATTCTGTGCTAGTACTGAGAATTTCTAGTCAGAAAAACCCAATACTTGTTTAGGCCCGACCCGGGACTCGAACCCGGGACCTCGTCGGCCGCAGTCGAACATGCCAACCACTAGACCAACGAGGCAGTCAACTATAAAATGTTCCACACTAATTATAAATCTAGTGATGCCTTTTCCCGCATGGAGCATTATAATAATATTATGTAAGTGATACCTACCAATCGATTTAGACCTGTTGTTTTAGTTTAGACTTGTACAGAGGTTGTGAACTTGTGTACTACAAGTTTCTGCAGAATTAAATACATTGTACCTTATTCTGTACTAGCTGATGCCCGCGACTTCGTCCGCGTGGATTAAGGTTTTTCGGTTCCCGCGGGAACTCTTTAATTTTTCGGGATAAAAAGTACCCTATTATTTAATCCGGACTTCTAACTTTACGTCTGCAAAATTTCAAAGCAATCGGTTCAGTAGTTACGGCGTGAAAGCGGAACAAACATACAAACAAACTCACTTTCCCATTTATAATATTAGTAAGGAAGTAGGGATTACCTTCACGAAACTATATAATTGACAACACTATGGGTCGATTGCACCATCGATGGTAATGAGCACAGGGCCCACCAAATATCTCGTAAAGTGAGTGGTACAAATCAGTATTCTTACATCCATAATTAAGATTTTGAGTAAAATTTTGGTAAAAAGTGCAAGAACCCTCACTTTTGTAACCCAAAGTAGTTGATTTTAGATGTTCAAATTTAACGATAACCATTACCATCGATGGTGCAACCGACCCTAAATGTAGTGATGTCCTTTTCCGCGTAGAGCAGAAAGGGATAACCACAGAAATAGGAATCTGCTAAGTGGCAGATCTGTTCCACGCGGGCATGATTTTCATAGTAATTAGGTTAGGCTAGCTAGCTAGTTCTATTGTATTGTTTCCAATTTAAAAAAAAAAATTAAAAATATACTTATATTTAAAATAATTAAAATATAAACCTTAAAACTAAGGAATTAAAGTTTAATTACGAATTTAGTATATTTATATTTAAGACCTGTTGTCTCCGTAACAACTAACAACGTACAACGCGAGCATGGGGCAGCGAGGTGTCAGTGACGGTGTCGGTGACGCGAATCCGCAAGTTTACCCCCTAAAAAATTATTACCTACTGTGTCAAAGAATATACAAATGATAAAAATTTTAAACTTATTATATAACTACATATTTCCAATTAGTCCTTAAATTTACAGTTAAGATTATGTACGTATAGTACTTATTAAATATAATTTCCTGATAATTATTTTAGTTCTTAGATATACTTAATTTACTGTTAATTTCTATAACCAGCAGCATTGTATTATTACGCTGGAATAATAATTGTATAACTTTAGGTTTAAGACCTATACATATATAATATTTGTACGCCTAATGGCATGAAATAGTGTTTCTAAAAAATTTAAAAATGTAACAACTTACTCTATGTATACCTATTTCAACAAATAAATTGATTTTGATTTTGATACCAAAAAGTGCTCAATGCGACTAAAGAAGTTTTCACTTCAAAAAGTGGCGATAACAATAGGTTTTGACTTTTGACCCTGTCATTCCAGATTTCGTGTGCAACAGGGGGGGTAACTAGTAACTACCATCCATGTAGTACTTACTTATTAGTTCCATGCTACCATCGCTTTTAAGTAGCAGTATTATTTCAAAATGACATTTTTATGTCACGCACCTTGACGTCCCTAAAATAAGGAGAATAGTTTTAAAAACACAAATGTCAACAATATTAAAACAGCGATGGTAGTAGGTATGCCCCCTAAAATCGACACATTGTCGAATTCCATACTCCAGCGGTAGCATGGAGGTAAAGTAGAGCACGATTTCGCTGCCCCAAAGCTGCATCCGCGCGGGTCAATAAACTTATCCACGATGTAAAAAACTCTCATTGCACGCGAAATAAATAAAAATACCTACATTAACACGTAATACGGACGCTACGTCACGCAGCGTGACGTCATAATTGGCTCTGAACAACCTTGCCCCAATAATTGGGGCGGGCGGCGGACGAAAAAACGCGTTATTTTTAAACGTTAAACGAAATAAAAGAGTAATGAGTTATTGATTCGTCCCGGGGTTAATGGTCGACGTAATAACGTTATGGAATTCAGTGTCAAGGCCGCGGGTGCAGATTAACGGATGTTTTAATTCGTGTTTACGGATAACGAGTGGTTGTCTCTGATTCCACCTGGGGCCATACTGCCAAGTGCCAACGCATTCATATTAAGCAAAAATTAAATTAGGTAACAGTTTGATGTCACGTACCTTGACGTTCCTAAAATAAGGATAATAATTCTAAGACACGACGGTCAACAATAATGAACCAATACGGCCTCTGTCCGCTAAGAGGTACCTAGTACCTACTTGGTACCATCTTTAAAACTGGGGGGGGGGGGGGGGGGGGGTAAAATAAAGGTTTCATATTTACCCAACATCGAACTTACCATGCAGAGCGAAGCCTCGGGCAACAGCTTATATCTGGTAGCAAAAACAACTTTTTATTATGATCGCGTACTACAGTTAAAATCTACATTTTTAAAAATTCAGATTTAGATCTATGTTACCTATATTAATATGTATTTTGATATCTTGAGTTAATGTTAAACGTAAACTCATTGAAAAATCTTATTACCATGTAAAAGTATTACTTAAATGACAAGGAAGCTTGGCAATAATTTGTTCTAATGGCTCTGATTGTTCATAGTTCCTTAGTTAAGATGATTTGTGAGATGGTGATAATGAAAAAAAACCCGGCTGAGTTTGTTGTGGGCTCTTCTCAGACCAGGGCGCGTTTGGAACCCTCGTAGCTTTAGTTTTAAGATACCGTAACTATACCACCATCATGTTTGATAAGTAAGTAATTGACGTCAATAAGTGTACCTACAGTGTACCTAAATTATTCATCTCATTAATAAATGAATATTTCATATTATAATATATATTGTACTAGCGATCCGCCCCGGCTTCGCACGGGTAGCACTAATAATCCTAATCTATATAATATAAACTATCCTATCTCTCAAGTTAGATCGAACTGCACATGGTGTGCGAATTTTATTATAATCGGTTAAGTGGTTTAGAAGTCCATTGAGGACAAACATTGTGACACGAGATTTATATATATATAATATATATATTGTATATATATATCATAATTAAATATACCTTATTTTTAAATGGTTAAGTCTAAACTTAGGTAATCATAACATGGTCTCCGCGATACAGGTTCCCTAGTGTGGAGACCAAAGTTAAGGAAAAATTACTGTAAACCTTATTGTCAATAAATATATATTTTATTTTATTTTTATTTATTTATTTGATTTGATAAGATCTATTATTTTGTAGTATCATTGTTACAGACATTTTACGCTAAATCGAACCACAGATAAACAATGCGATTTCAAGTTCCAATGGCAATTAACACAATCGTGGCAATCGTAGCCGGACAGTGGCTGACCACAAGGAGCAGTCTAATTGCGGAGATTTATTGCGAGGGATGTGTTAGCCAAACAGAAAGTTGGCTATAAATTAGACAACCCTAGCCCTAGCCACCGACAACGTCTGACTAGATGGTGTTATGTAGGTCTACTTAAAGTCCTGGACACACATGACGCGTGACGGCCACCAACACGTCTGACAATATTAAGGTGTTAAGCTGTGACTCTACATTTGCAGAACACTGATAATATGTAGTCATATTATACTTACCCTAGTTTGGGACTTTATATCTCACCAACAATGATAGAAATCGAACGGCAAAACACGTAACGAACCAACGAACGACACGAACGTCGGGTAACGTTGATGTAAAATGGACCTTAATTACTTTGATTTACATCTCAAGTTCGGAAAAACTTCTACAGCTAGCGAATACCTTGAAGAAATTGGTGGTCTGAATGTAAGGTTTTTAATCAATATCCTGACATTTTACCCTGACGTTATTGTCAATAGTGGATACATACAATTTTAACGATTTGTTTATAAAATCTTGTGGCTACTCTATCTCACATCCATACTAATATGGTAAATGCGAAAGGGTGTCCGTCTGCAGAGCTTTCATGGCCTATCTTTTCAACCGATTTCGACAATAAATGTTAAGTAAAGTAGGTTACATCCCGGAGAGAGACTACTTTTGTCCCGAAAAATTGAAGAAGTCCCATGGCAATCGCGGGCATTATTTCGTAAATGCATTCCAAACATCAGTTATGAAGCTTCAATTCAAAAAAATAAGCTAAAGCAAAGAGCAAGCGCTGGTTAATCAATACACCGCCTCCGATTCAAGTCCACAACTTTTTTAAGTCCCTCATTACTATTTTCGCTTTCAACAAACCGATTTGGAAGGCAGACCAAAAGGAAAAAGCCGCAATCCTTTCTGAGTTCTTTGTAAACTTATTTCGTTACAAAGTGGACTTGCAATACTTATTATGGGGATTATTACCCCTTTTATTCGCTTTTCCTTTGTCTTCCCTCCTTCGCATCTAGTGTCGAAATCGTTATAGACGCGCTCATTAAGAAAGTTTGAAATATTCAACAGAAAGTTACCTTAGTACCAACATAACAGATATTTTCATTTTTGTATGAAAAACATTTTTTTTAACAATTTTCAAAAGTAGTACAAAATTTGTTTATTATAACGTTTATAAGAAGCTACGTACTCATAAGTTTATTAGTAGAGCTTTAAATTAACCCTGTTTAATATTAAAACGGATCGCTTTCCAATTATGAGATATGACGATCTCAGTGGCGCAGTGTTTATCGCTGTTGTCGGAGGTCCCGGGTTCGATCCCCGGCAGGGTCAATTTGGGAATTTATAGAGTCTGAATTTGCCCTGGTGAGGCCTGGCGGGAGGCTTCGGCCGTGGCTAGTTATAAAATATTCGAAAGAAAAAAACCGCAAAGAGACACACGCAGAAAAAAGAAATTGGTTGAAACTTATTTCAACCTAATAACACTATCTCGAATAAGCCCATATTTTAGATCAGTAATAATTTATAATAAACTACCAAATTTGATAACAGATGAGACATAAGAAGTAACATTCAAAAGAAAATTAAAAGAGTGGCTCATACAAAAATGTTTTTAAAGTGTAAAAGATTTTTTGAGCGAATAACTTGATCAGCGTTCATAGGTACTCGTAGTTGTACCTATTGAAATTGAAATATTATAATTGAAATTTTGACATTATTATATTATTTTTGACATCATACTTAATATTATAAATGCGAAAGTGTGTTTGTTTGTTAGTTTGTTGGTTTGTTGGTTTGTCCTTCAATCACGCCGCAACGGAGCAACGGTTTGACGTGATTTTTGGCATGCAGGGTATACTTGAGGACCTGGAGAGTGACATAGGCTACTTTTTATCCCGGAAAATTAAGGAGTTACCGCGGGAATCAAAAAACTGAAACCACGCGGAAGAAGTCGCGGGCATCAGCTAGTTATTACATATTTTAATTAGGTACCTAATACCTATGTACGGACAGGACGCAATAATAATGATATATAGAATAAATATAATTATGTTAGCAACGCCCTGACAGGGCCTCATGTCCATGTATTTAATGATCAATTATGTATTAGCAAGTAAGGCATGTACCTACATGAAAGCTATCTAAATAAATAAATGTCTAAATGTCAATGTCTTGTTACCACCCCACCGGCAAAGACGTGCCGCCAATCAATTTAGCGTTCCGGTACGTTGCCGTGCAGAAACCGATTTGGGGTAGGTATGGTTTAAATATAACTGCCATGCCCCTCAGGTTAGCCCGCTACCATCTTAGACTGCATCATCACTTACCATCAGGTGAGATCACAGTCAAGGGCTAACTTGTAGTGGATAAAAAAAAGATGAACCGTCTAATTGTGCTCTCACGAATTGCCACGATTTCAACACAGAACAATCTTATTTTTATTCCTTTGCACATACGTACTGTAAATCCCGTTAACGTCTTCGTATACGATACTTTTATCACCGGCTCTTTAAAATAAAACGAGTGATAAAAAACTTGAATTCGTTTTGATGCCAACAGTGGTCGCATAGATGTCATAAACGGACTTTAGATTTATCCCAACATTATAAGAGCACAATGCTTCGTAAACCGACACATCAAAAAGGACATAGCATGATTCTAAAACAAAATAAGCGAGACTTTGACGACTGTTGATAAAAAACGCAGTAACAACCGCTTTCAGTTCAATTAAAATTCTACTTTGTGCAAACGCGCTTAGGTTTGTATTTGAGAATCACTCATCGGAAGTTAATATCTTAGTCACGGATTGATAGTAAAAGTTTTTATCTATCGGTGACATTCAAATATTTCTGAACATCAATACAAAATGCATCTTACTCATTTGCAATAGAGTTTTATTTTAAGTGGATGAAACAGGTGGCCCTAATAAAACGTCCCATATTCAAAGTTGTTGGGAACGCGAAAACATTAAAGGTGCGTCAATAAAAAAGAAGTTAGCTCCTTACGTAACGCGCCGTTACAAGGTGGGAATATGGGCCCAAAGGTGGTGATTTATTTTGTTTTTACGTATTATGTCTAAGCTATTCTAAAAAGGTTTTGTACACCGCTACAAATAGGTTTTGTTTAGCTTGAAAGTTATCTTTTTTTTAGATTGGCAATTCGGTGCAGAAGTTGGATTCTGGGGAAGAACATAGGCTACTTCTTATCCTGGAAAATCCAAGTTCGCACGGGTTTTGTCAATGACCAATCATCATCATCATCATCAAATAGACAATGAAATAGTAAATTTGCTTGCCGGGAATTGCGCGGGTAAGGTTGTCTGTGGATAGGGAGCTTGCGGTGATTTTGCTAGGTCTGCTATGCTAACTTTTTAAGCTTGTTGTTGCCCAAGAGAATATATTTTTGGTTGCGTAGGTATACTTTGCACATAAAACAATTAATGTTTGGGTTTCTTCAAGTTGGTAAATCGTCTGATAATTAATTAGCTTGAAATTTTGACAGTAAGTTTATTTTGTGACCAGAGTTTGGATTGAGTCCTTTCTGCATAACTATACGCCCACTTTGTATTAATTGAAGGAATAAAATCGATTTCAATTTAACAAATAGGCTATTTTACAGAGGTAGGTACAGACTTACAGAGGTAGTTCGTATACGTATATGTTCAGTCTCACTCCACACACTACATGAAATATTTTTCTGGCACTAATAGAAATTACATACAAATTTTGTTTTTATTTTTCCATTGGATTCTAATTTTAGCACAATAATTCGCTTTCACCAAGCAGTCCAAGCACAAAATAATGAGAAGTGAAAAGTATATTATTTAATAGACACTGCTAGATTTCTTTGCGGTCATGCTAGAAATTTACGTTGTAAAATTGCACCCAGAAGCTGTACAAAGTGTCACTAACACGTTATAACTTATATGGTGCTCATCTCGCAAAACCAATCTGAAACGAGTTAAGGAGGAATCGTCGGCAGGTTTACGACGCACTTTCGCGTTAAAATTACAAGGGGCGCCGCTTTACGATGCAGCGCGCTTTTTCGTGTCTTTACACGATGTTTTGATACTGCAGTTAATGACAGATGATTTAGACACGCTTGATGCTTGAATTTTTTAAATATACAGTGTAATTCTCCATAAATTGCACATAATATCGAACTGCACAATATGATACGTTTTTACAGTTCCGTCTTGGTGCAAAAATGTTTACATGTTCGCCAGTGTGGACTATAAGTTGCCTGAGGGCATTATCCCTAGCCTCTTCTGTTATGCATACATTTATAGTACCTACCTAATAATTATTTTGTACAGTAAAAGCTCCATAATCGCGCTTCTTTCATTCACGTTTTTACTATTCGCGGATTAAAAAATTGCGACCCAATTCCTATATTCGCGGCTTAAGATTTCTTTATTCGCGGATCTAATCGGTATATCAGTAGGTACATACATATTAATAAAAAGGACTCTAATTATTAGGTATCCAACCCAATATCCTTTGTAAACGCGTTCTCAAATGGACTAATAAAAAAGTAAAATACATAGACCTTATTACAACAGCTATGCTTATAGTATGTTGCTAATGCCACTGCTGAATATCAGTCTGAATTGAATACCTAAGCTTTTAAAAACTGCCAAGCAAGATAGTATTACAAAATTCTTTAAACCATTGCCTAAGCCTGAAGATAATAAATTTTTTTTTGACCTAATTTAATTTATTTAATTTTAATTTTTTAATTTTTAATTTATTTAAAACATACATAGCACAGCCAACTTAAAAACTAAAAGGTGTTACAATGTATTAACTAAATGCGTTAATTATTAATTTAAAGGTGGTACAACTAGTGGTGTGCTAACAATTATTATGTAATAATTTTATGATCTCCCACTTTCCAAACTAGTATAGACTGTATCTTGGAAAGTAGGAACTTCCCTCTATGATACCAACATAGTTGCTAGCAGTTACGGAACATTATACAAGATAAATAAATAAATAGTGCAAAAGTGCATCTGCTTGTCTGTGTGTGTGCGTGCATGTGTGTGTGTGTGTGTGTGTGTGTGTGTGTGTGTGTGTGTGTGTGCGCGTGCGTGCGTGTGAGCGCGCGGGCGCGTGTTTGTGATAGCGCGTGCATGAGCGTGTGTTTAACGTATTATTTTAGGTCAATTTATATTATCTTTATCAGAAGATCTGTTTGGTTGTAGTTTAGTGTATTAAGATATTTTAATAATTGTTCTTTCAAGCTACGGACTTTAAAACCTTTCAATCTTATTTCCTTGCTTATTGCATTATACAATTTTGGGCCGAGGTAGTTGATAAATTTATGAGCAAAGACAGTTTTTTGGCGAGGAATATTGAAGACCTTATCTTGTCTACGATTCAGTGTTCTATCAGGTTGGTACTTATGCTGTGCGATTATTGCTTGTTTTATAAATAGTTTACGCACGGAGAGAACCTTCAATTCAGAATACAATAAATGAGTAGGATAAGTGTATTTTTTGAATGTCATTACTTTTAGTACAGAGCGCTGTGCCCTTTCGATACTCAACAAAGTAGTTTTGGATGTACCGCCCCACGCTTTAATCCCATAGGTAGTTACTGACTGACATAGAGCGTAGTAAATAGTCAAAAGTAGCCTAGGTGAGCAAACATTTCTAAGTAGCTTAAATATCCAATTAAGATTCTGGTCTAATAGTACACCAAGGTATTTAATACTACCAGTAGCTGGCACAAACAACTATCCAATACACATGAGTGAACTTTAATACAGATGTCATTTGGTCGGGGCTGGGTTTTATTGTTTATGCTAAAGGTCATATATTTTGTTTTATCAGAATTTAGAGTAAGAAGATTATGATCAAGCCATGAGGTTACCAGACGAAGTCCTTCATTTGCTAGCTTATTAGCTTCTAGCCATGACTTGGCCCCGAAAAGTAACACGGTATCATCCGCAAAAGATATAACTCTCCCCTTGTTTAAGTTAATATTGCATAAATCATTTATGTAAATCAGGAACAGAGTTGGACCAAGGACGCTCCCTTGGGGCACACCGTACCTAACGCTCTGTTCCTGACTTTCATAACCATCGATTCTTACCCTTTGCTGCCTATTAGAAAGATAATCGATTAAAAGTTCTAAAGGCTTACCCCTAACACCTATATACTCAAGCTTCCTAATTAGAATCGGTATGGAAACGGTGTCAAAGGCCTTAGCTAGATCTAAGAAAATTCCAATAGTCTTGTGTCCTTTATCCAGATTTTCTACAACATAAGATGTTAATTCATGGATTGCGTCATCAGTTGATTTATTCTCTCTGAACCCGTATTGATTGGATGAAAGAAGATTATTACAGTCAAGAAAACTCCTAAGTCGACTATTTACTATTTTCTCCAATACCTTGGCAAGCACAGGGAGAAGGGAGATAGGCCTATAGTTCGACACCTGATTCCTATCCCCAGATTTATGTATTGGTATGACGACGGACTTTTTCAGAGCATCAGGAAATATGCCATCAGCTATACAACGGTTACAAATGGTGCAAATTGGCAATGCAAATATTTCTATTCCCTTTTTGAGTAAGTATGTTGGTATACCATCTGGTCCAGTAGAATTCGTAGATTTTAAGTTTAATATTATACGTTTTATTTCAGACTCATCAGTTGGGAGAAGTGACATAGAATTCACAGGTGCACCTATATTTTGTGGTTTTAGTAGTCGGGTCAATTCTATTTCGTCCTTATGAATTCTTTTCAGGATATTATTAGCCAAATCATCGCCTTCTTTTATAAAATAGTTATTTATGTAGTCAAGTGAGGCTGTGGGAATAGACTTTGTTTGTAGAAGATCTATTGCAGAATTCTCCCTTTGATTTATATTACACATTTTCTTTATAACTTCCCATTTATCTTTTAGATTTCTATTATTAATTTCATTCTTATAATAGTTATTCTTCAAAGATTTCAATAGATTATTGCATGTATTTCTGTAGCGCTTATACGTGACTTTTAGTATTTCGTTATTAGGGTTAATTAATCAATATGGTCTAAAACTTCAATTAAATTGATTTTTTTAATATATTTGTTATTTATTTTGTCACCTAGGAACGTATCCCCTATAATCCCATATAAATTACCATTCCATATTCACGGTTTCTGTATTCGCGGCATATTTACGGAACGTATCCCCCGCGAATAATAGTTATTTGTTATACAAGAGTGAAAAGTTGTTTTTAACCGCGTGCTCAATTTTGAAGACCGAGCAAGCGAAGGATTCTAAAATTGAATCACGAGCGGAAAAATCTTTTCACTCGAGTGCAACACGTAACTTTTCATCCCACCTCAGCGAGGAAATGACTAAATGCAAAAAAAATCACAAGGTAACTTTTTATCCCACCTCAGCGAGGAAATGACTAAATGCAAAAAAAATCACAAGATTAAATTCAATTCCGTTAATTTCTTCGTCACTAGAATCACTCATTTTAGGTTTTTCACTTATTTTCAATTTTCTTGTTTTTAATCAGTTTTAATTTTAAACAATATGACGTGAAAGAAAATGGTGCGCGCAAAGCAAATTAAAAAAGTACACCAAGAAGGTTACGAGTGTGAGTTTTTAACAAATTAAAAACGATTGTATGGAAATTCGGCACCATAGAGGTACAAGTAAATAGGTTTTAATGATGTTTTGAATTCACAAACTTCATAGACGAGTGATATTTACTAACGTGCACGCGATGTTCTAAATTCAATTTACTTTATCCTCTAGAGGATAATAACGGCTTTTACCATCAGCCCCCCAATCATGTAAGGATGACCGATGAAATCGTTAAAAATCTGCGGCGAAGTAAATAAACCATAACAGCATTAAATTAGAGCTCAATTTCGTCTGCCCATTCTTATACGTTTAGGTATGTACGATACCCTTAACGTATAAGAATGGGCAGACGAAATTGAGCTCTAATTCAATGCAGTTATAGTTTATTTTACTTTGACAAAAATCTTAAACGATTGATCGGACATTCTTACATGATTGGGGCCCAGATATCGAAGAATAAAAATACTCTTTCCGAGATGGTGGGATGAAAAGAGCTTTTACTGTATTCTTAAGTATTGTATTTCACTTGATTATCACCGCTTCCACGAAATATGCATACTTAAGTAATTGTCTACTTATTTTGTTTTATATATAGACTATATTATGTATATTATGTATTATGTATAGACATAGTCACCTATTACAAAAAAACATGTCAAGTACAATCTACAATGACTTCATAGCCTTGTTTGTGCTTAGATTGGACTACTTGTTTTGTGGACCAACAAACCAAAAAACTGCAAACCACGCAGGCGAAGTCGCGGGCATCAGCAAATGTAAGTATGTTATACTAGCTGATGCCCGCGACTTCGTCCGCGTGGATTGAGGTTTTTCGGTTCCCGCGGGAACTCTTTAATTTTCCGGGATAAAAAGTAGCCTATGTGCTATTCCAGACTATAATCTATCTCTGTGCCAAATTTCATCCAGATCCGTTCATCCGTTGGAGCGTGATTGAGTAACAAACATACATCCATACATCCATCCATCCAAACTTTCGCATCCATACTAATATTATAAATGCGAAAGTGTGTCTGTCTGTCTGTGTCTGCTACGCTTTCCCGGCCCATCTTTTCAACCGATTTTGCTGAAATTTGGTATAGAGGTAGGTTATATCCCGGGGAAGGACATAGGCTACTTTTTATCTCGGAAAATTAAGGAGTTCCCGCGGGAATCGAAAAAACTTAGTCCACGCAGACGAAGTCGCGGGAATCATCTAGTTTATAATATTTATTTGATAATTACACACGTCTATATAATTGCAGTTAAAAAAAATTGAAAATGTCTTTGACTAAATTTAGTATCTAATACTGGGTAGGTATCGCGAATGCCGAATCACACTATACCTTGATGAAGTTTAAGGACCATGGAGCGATGTATTTTAAAAAATGTTGACTTTATAATCTTCGTTTAGTATGGCAATTTATTACAGAGTGACTTCGACGCCTTTTACAATGTGGTTCAAAAATAAATACGTATTTAGGTTAACTAGCTAAGGGCCTGATAAGAAGACTCAGGGTCACTCAGCAAGTGGTGGAGAGAGAGAGTGTGCTCAGAGTTTTCATACGTATTCAAATCAGAAATGAAAAACCCGTAGGAGAACCGGATTCGCCGTAGCTTTCGCCGCCGTAGCATTTTGACGATCTCCCGATCTCTCCCGATCTCATAGCGTTAAATCTGTGGTAAAATCGGCAAAACGGAGTTATCCATCAAACGGTGACATATTGTATGCTTGTAAAAATAATTAATTTGTAGTTTTCAAGACCTTTATGATGCCTTTATGTAGCCATTGACGCATCTCAAAACACAATTTAAAAAAAATCTCTGCATTGAAATTTATTTTATACCTACATACCTCTTAGTTTACCTTTTAAAGCAATTTGCTTTAAAAATATGAAAAAAAATCATATTTCTAAATCAAAAACACTGTCGGATTAATTTGTATTGAAACAGTATATATATATTTTTTTTTTACAAATTATTTCTTACACTTTTTGCGACATGCGCTTGCGACAGGCAGCGGTTTGATTGTCGGCAGGGTCGATTAGGCAATTTATAATTTTTTTTCTAGTCTGGTCTAGTGGGAAGCTTCGGCCGTGTCTAGCTATACCACCCTACCGGCAAAGACGTACTTACTTACCGCCAAGCGATGATGCCGTGTAGACGCCGATAGGGGTAAGTACTTATGGGTTTAATACCCATACTGCCTACTGTCCCGCCAAATAATTTAGCCCGCTACCATCTTAGACTGCATCATCACTACCATCAGGTGAGATCGCAGTAAAGGGTTAACTTGAAGTGGAATAAAAATATAAAATACTAGATGATGCCCGCGACTTCGTCCGCGTGGACTAAGTTTTTTCGATTCCCGCGGGAACTCTTTAATTTTCCGGAATAAAAAGTAGCTGCCGGATTCGAGTTGCGCAAGAAAGCGGCGTGAGGGTGACGCTACAAGAGACCGTTCAGCAGTGGACATCCAAAGGTCATCGACGACGACGTAATAGATAGGATTTACTTACATTGACGACCTCCGTGGCGCAGTGTTGAGCGCTGTTGCCCTAACGTGCGGAGGTCCCGGGTTCGATCCCCGGCAGGGTTTAGAAATTTATAATTTCTGAATTTCCCTGGTCTGGCCTGGTGGGAGGCTTCGGCCGTGGCTGGTTACCACCCTACCGGCAAAGACGTGCCGCTAAGCGATTTAGCGTTCCGGTACGATGCCGTGTAGAAACCGAATAGGGGTATGGGTTTAATATAACTGCCATGCCCCTAACAGGTTAGCCCGTTACCATCTTAGACTGCATCATCACTTACCATCAGGTGAGATCGCAGTCAAGGGCTAACTTGTAGTGGATAAAAAAAAAAAAAAAACATGCTCTCCGAGACAAAGCCGTCGGTCCTGTCGTGTCGAATTTTCAGTCCCATCGGGCTATGAGAGTAAGGGAATAGAGAGTGCCCCTCTGTTTGTGCACACAATTGGATATTTGACAACTATTCAAATAATAAAACAGTAAATTGTGAACGGCACTAATTATACGATATCAACTGTTGTTACCCACAATTTGGCAAAATAAAAAATTTGAATATTTTTTTTAGTGACTATAAATCTCCCTTAAGTCGTAATATCCACATCCCCTGTTAGTTTTATGTTGAATAACTATTTTAAACTATCGATTAAATTAAAAAACTGCGTCGAACTTTGATGACGTCACTATTCAATATTTCATTCAAAATCCTATACTAAGCACGCGTTTTGACGTTTGAAAAAAGTTGCTGAATTGTCTAGTTGTCAAATAACCAATAATTGTCCACTATAATATTTCCGGCGTAGGATTGACCGCTACCGTGGCCGAAATTTGGTCGGGAGGACATTTATAAGGCTAGGCTAGGCTATTCAAATTACAATTTTTATTCTTATGTACCTACCAACTCTACCAACTTCCAGCTACTTCCATTTGACCGGATAAACAATAGCGGGCAGTTGGACTCTTGAAAAATTCCATAATGACTTGCCCGCGCAAGTCTCTATAGAGCACCGAAGAGACGAGCTCTATTTGCGTGTTTTATTCCTTCGACTGTTCAACTAGGAGTGTTTTGAGGAGTTATTTGATCTAAAAGTACCTTCCAAGGTTTTCTGATCGCACGTACCTTATCTAGTAGTCAGTATAGCTAGTTCAATCCACGAAGACGCGCCCCACTCTTTTCCGCAATCGCTTACAGTGCAAGTGTGCAATACGTAAACTACAAGAATGTGAGTTCTATTACTACGCAGCGAGTAGCAATGTCACACACGCACACAAAATTAAATAGCGAAAAATTCCCCCGAACCCCGAACCCCGTTGTTTCCCCTCGCGATAAATAGTGGGGCGCGTCTTCGTGGATTGAACTAGCTATAGTAGTAGGTAGTAGTAGTAGGTAGGTAGGTTATGCTAAACTATTGATGGCATCCCCACTTCCTGAAAGCCCTGTGGGGACGCTTCCATTTTCCGGGATGTAACTAGGCTATACCCTTCCCCGGGAAACAAACTATCTCTTAAGCACATTAATTTATATCCAGTTTAACTTGACTAGTTGTCGCATGCGATTTTCTCAGCGTACCTATATACAACGGTTTAAAAATCCTGTAAGTAGGAACCACGTAGGAACTCTTTGATTTTCCGAATAATTGAGAAAAAGTAGCTTTTGAGTAGGTACGAGTATGTGATTTGGGTATATTTGAGTACAGTCAAATAAGTTATTTTTTGGTAAAATCTCCCAAAAGTTAAAAAGAGGATCTCCCAAAAGTTGTAATATGCACGGCGCCTGTTAGTTTTATGTTGAATATAACCATTTGGAACTATCGAATAAAGTAAAGAAGTGCGTCGAACTTTGATGACGTCACAGTTCAGTAGTTACATAATCCCATACTGAAGCAGACGTTTTAAAAAAAGTTGCTGATTTGACTAGTTGTCGAATACCCAAATAAAGATGCAAAATCAAAAAAAAAACTCTGTACCAAAATTTCGTCAAAATAAACTGGGCCATGAAAACGTAGCAGATACTTAGACAGACACACTATCAACTTATAAAACTAAGTTTTCTAATGCATAATACCTACTATTTAGAAAGAAAATCCTGGCAATGCACGGAGAAGTCTACCTATGCCACAGAAACACCCAGGCTTTCCAGTTCCGGGCAAAAAATAACCTGCGAGGAATTGCTCGGGCAAGTAGGCCTAGCCTCGAAGCCTGCACTAACTCATCACTCAGCTCTCTGACCGATTGATTAACTAGTGGATCAAGAAGACCCTTTATAATCGAAACCTTTCTAACAAGACGGGGCCCCTTAAAAGGCCTCATTAAGTTCGAACTCAGAGGCCCAAAGTCAATCGCAATCATTTGATAGCTCATAACGTATAACTCGAACTTTTTAAGGAGTTCATAGGTAGGTAGGTAGGTACATGCTTTTAGACGTGCAGGCATCTATGAACTCCTTAAACAGGTCGAATTATACGTTTGGCAAATGATTACGATTACGATTTCCTTACACAATCGGGGGGCTGATTCAACACCCAGTAAATTCAAATACCTAGGTACTTATTTTATGACAGAAAGTGCAGAACAAAAGTGCCTTTAAAATAAGTCTTTGGTTTTTTAGGCTGAAATCAAAGCTTTGTGGTGTATTTAAGAAAAAGTACATACCTCTCTCTTTTTACGTATTCCTCATTGCTGAGGGTCGTGACCCCTTTCCATTAATCACATAATGGAAGGAGTTTTCTTGGGATAATGATGCAGTGGGTTCCCAGGTTCTTCCGCATACGACTCGACTTTAGAGTAGGTACTATTTCAACTCTCAGGTTATACCTACTAGCGATTTTATCAGATGTTAGTGATAATAACGAGACCGAAGCCACGGAGGGAACGAAAACGTCAAATTCGGACTTCAGCATTCGGTCGCCCATCCAGTTACGGACTTGGGTCAACTTTCCTTAACAATCGCAATCGGTTGGTATGCGTTGTCACAACTGGGCCACTCGTACCTCAAATATTAGTATCGAGATTCTTAACAACTTAACTGTCCAATGAGTCACTTAAGACACACGGAGAACTTTTGAAATAAGTTTAAGAGTCACATGTGATGTGACTCATTTTTTTATACAACTTTGGCACATAATTATGTTATGAGCGTAGAGTAAGTAATATTATAATTAAAATTACGTGAACGTATAGCAAAAAACCTAACCTATAAGAAAAAAAAAGCTATAACCTTTATGTTTCCGTATCTAACTATTTATTCAATGCGCCTTCAAAATTCAAATACAGGAACACAGATGTAGTAAAGAACATCTCATTTCTAATTTTAAAAAAAAGTTCTAAGTTCGTGTAATTTTATATGTACATCCAAACTAAAAATGCATAGTATTTGGAAAATGATTCGTTATAGTACAACATCGCACGCACACAAAAGCTTTAAATTCCAATTAGAATGTCCGAACGCAAAGCTCATTTTAAGACTCCTAACGCCATCTATTATCATAATGAGGTTCATAATATCAACATTATAATAACTTATTATAAAAATATACAACCTATATCTTACTAAAGTTCGTTATTTATTTAGTCAAATTATATTTAATAAATTTATAAAGTATCCTATGACGGAATTTTTATAAAAAATGGTTAAACGCGCGTATAACCAGTGACAATTGAACAAGTTACAACCTACGTAACGTAACACGCCAATTGTACGACATGATCAAAACGTCTGTGAAAAACCAATGAAAACGAAAAAGAAACCAAACGAAAATGGCCGTTGAATGCCAGGCGAAGTGAACGTTGCACTTTCACAATTAAAAAATAAAAAGGAAAATAACACGTTAGAAATGAACCATCGGTTTATAGTTCCATTGACGGCGCCGGCCGCCGAGGTATCATGGCGCTAGTGTCGTGTGTATTTATCTTTAGTTCTGCTATCCGACGCTACGCCTCATGGCAGCACTATACTCGCAAAGATGAACTCTGGAATGATTTTGATCATTTTTATTTCTACAAGTATAAAAATATTAATATTGTTTAGATGCCATAAGTAAAAAAACTATTATATTTTCATCTCATAAGATTTTCATAACCACGAACATTGGAATAGGTACAAATTCCAATGTTCGTGATTTATTTTTCTAGAAATCCACTTTTTTATAATATTTTAACAGTATTTGTTAGTATTGTGCGGTGTCCATATCTCAAGAGAAATATACTGGACAACAAAGTTTTTTTCACAAGAGGTACCTTTTTAAATAATACATTTCAATAAAACTCCTACTGGAAATGAATTTGACTTAACATTACTACTCGGACGATAAAAAGTACCGAATATGTCGATCATGTGATCGGTCGACAGATCGAAAGGGGTCAAGCACAACAGGTGAGTTGCGGAGCACATCAACTAAAAAATAAAATATCGAAATGCGAAAAAATAATAAAAAACCGGCAAATATAGTAAATTGAAAAAAAGAATAGTTTCGTCTCTGTCTAACGATAGCAAGATACTATAGCGCATCTCTTTCGCGAGTGCGCGCACGTGGTTTTCGGCGGGCCCGGTCCGGGCGTGAGCGGGGTAGCGCGGGGCGCGGGATGCTCGAGGATGCGAATGCCACATCCCGTCGCGGCCCGCGCCGTCCGGCTGCGTTGCCCGTAACCTCCGATTGACCTCATTTTTTTTCTTCAATGTAAATATTCGGCTCGTTTTGCCGCATAGTCTATAAGTGGTATTAAGTTCCTCCATCGCCTTTAAATTTTATTTTGTTATTTTTCATCAAATTATAGACTTTCAAAATTAACTTCGAGTGTTCAGGACTTTTTATTGAAGACAAAAAAAAATTAAGTGCTAGAAACTTAAATTTTTCTGAACTGTGTTAATATTTAGAAACTTTGTAGAATAAGTTATCTGGTAAGATTTTAAGACGTCATTGTTACTTTTTGTGGTGCTCGACGATTTTTGAAATTGAAGCTACAAAAATTAACAAAGTTCCGTGATTCCTAACTTAGAGGACGACTAAAGAAGATTTGTATTTATCACCAAATCAAGGTAATTTGTGAAAAAGTGTTATACGTAGCGTTACATTAAGTTTGTTATTTGTTTTTTATATTAAGTTTTAGTTTTTTTTATCTTTAGTTATTTATGTTAAAATATATTTTGGCAAAAGGTTTACCTACAAAACAACCTTGCCCTTACCAACCCTAAAGATACAACATAGCGAAATAGTGAAAGTAGAATACGTCCTTCAGTGGTGGGAAAAAAATTACAAAGAAATGATAGCTTTAACTTTGTAACGCCATGTTAAGGTTAAAAAGTGACGGTAGCCTATGTAATAATTATTTTTCTAAGATACCTACTGACTTATATTATTTAGTAGAGTCATTTTAAAATTGATCATTTGTTTATACTCAAATAATATCTCTGATATTGTACCTACCTGACCTTCTTGAAGAAATGAAAATATTACAACAGTATTTATGTACATAGCACAAATTATCATTAAGAACAAAGCAATTCCAGTTAAAATATTTGGTATGCATAATATTATGATAGGTTATAAGACCTTTATTAAAAAATAGAATCAAATCGAATCGAATTTTTTCATTCCTTAGCGAACTTGCTGTTAGTGTTTTTTTTTATATTCAAACAATATTCGTTATTTTTTTTTAAGCTACAGACTTTAAGTAAATCAATCTCTCGTTAAAATAACCGCGAGCTTATTGACCCCGCTCCAGCTGGACCGCTGTCTGAAAAATAATCATAATATTATGTATTATCAATTCACCCCCAACTCAATCATGCACCGGAAAAATAAAAATACCGCGCCTGTTGGTAATCACTAATCACCACTTTATAGAACCAAAATTGCAGAATTATTTTCGGCTTTAAAAATCTTCGTAGATAATATATTTTCATAAAGGCTTTACAATTTTTGAAAACATGTTTTTCGATATTGCGTAGTACATTTAATTTTTACTTGGTTTTGTTATTCATATAAAATGAATTTTTACCCTCATGAATTTTTACCTAATTTAAACCTATGATATTTTCTGAAATGAAATGAAATTATATATAATATTAGTTATAATATAAAAACACATCCAATTCATTATTATCTATCATATCATAAATAATTATTATCAATAGTCGTTATAAGTGCGTATAAAGTAAACATAATTAATATCAAAATCAATTTTTGAATGTGATCCACTCTTAAAAATCCAATCCACAGATAAAATATTTACAATTTTTTTAAAACTGCCAGAATTTACCAATAAAAATACTCTTTCACCCGAGCCCATTATTATGCATAAAATGTGCTTTAAATACGTATCTCTCATTGATATTGTCGGTGCCGATTACGGGGATTTTTTGCGAATGATTGAATTTTATTTACAATTAACCCGGCCTCGGCATCGTCGAAAGTGAGAGTGACGATTAAATGCCATTTAAAAATAAAACAGTTCGCCGCCATAACATTGGAATGCTGATAATGTAAAATTGTATACGTACTATTTCGTAATTTGTCCTTTGTATTAAATAAACAGCAACTATTAATGTATACAATTATTGTGATAGATTATCACCCAACAAGGACTCTCTAAAACAGAAAGCTAAAAGTTACAGCCCAACAAATGTTAATCTTTCTATTTTTGCTTCGGTTTACATGCATTCTAAAGAAAGTGCAAAGGCGTGAACAAAACGTCTTAGCCGTAAGAAGCCGCCCAAAAGCAAGGCCGAGGAGGGTAGTGGGTGCGGGCCCGCCTAATTTGTCTTAGGCGGAAAAATCGCGCGGCGATTACAAGTGGCTCGTAACGAAGTCGGCCCCGCGGCGAGAGAGGTGCGGTGATGAGGGGGTGGGGTAGGGGGAAGCAAGCTCGGGGTGGTAGCGCGGTGGGCCGCGGACAGTCTCAGTCGTCCGTCTGGAGTCGCGGCGGCCGGCCGGGCCGCGCGGCGCAATACACGTTCCTCGTGCTTTTGTGATTATAAATTTTAATAATACAAAATTCAAAAAAATCTACATTTTAAAATTCTAACCGCGTCTAATCGAAGATATTTTTAGGCTAAAATTTCCCAACCCTCACTTTTTTAACCTTAACTGTTGGCATTGAAAAGTTTTGCGAAATTTTTAATATTTACGTCGGTTACATTTGTAAAGAGATTAAACGTTTGGCCGTTATTGAGAATATTTTTATTTAAAATTATTTTTCTTAATTAACGAGCGACACCTTAAGTGAGCAATTAATTTATAAATAAAATTAATACTAAGCGTTAAAGTAATATTAAGGTTTAAGCATACAAAGTCAATAATAACAGACTGCCACAATTACATATAATTCGATTACCGGCTATTGGGACTTTTGTGGTTAAAGGACAATAATATAAACTTTTGTGCTTCAAACAAGAAGATTCTTATTCGAAGAACCAAATCTGGTGATTAAAATTGTTACTAAGCTAGTTTATTCTTTGTGTTTAGATTAGATGCATATCGTTTTTTCCCCCCGTGGATTTTATGTTACTCTAGTTATATTACCCGACGAGCGACGGGTGCTTACAAATATTAAGCTCACGTTTTGATTTTTATTTGTATTTTATGTTATATTTCTTTTTGTTCATTTTTATTGGTTTTTATTGTTTAGAAATGTAGTGCGCTTTTATTTTGATTTATAAAGTAGAGCAAGTTAGACGTGTTATCTGTAAATAGTTTTTATATGATAATAAATATTTTCCTTTTGTTGTGTTTTTATTTTTTCGCATTTGGTTTATTATTAGTATTCTTCGTATTTTTCAACAAAATATTTTTATAATTATCGTTATCACCTTTTTGGATATCTAATAATAATAGCAATGGTATGCCCAGTTATGTGTTACTTTTTAATTCAAACCTTATAATGGTCTATAGGTAGGTACTCTATAACATTAGTACTTATGTAGGTATAATTATGTAAATTCCAGTACTGTCAATGAATGAACTCCGACGGGTTGTCTAAAAATCAGGGTTCGTAAATATCCAATAGGTATTTCTAATAGCTAAATATTCTTTATTTGATCACTACACAAATACTTTTGTTATTTTAATTCTATAAATAATCATTTTAGTTCAAACATTTGAGTTTGATAGCTATTTCTTTTAAATATAATTACATAACAAAAGTTTACATTTAAATTTGTTTAATAGGGAGCTTAGATCACAAACATTGCACTAGTCTTTATTTGACTCTACCTAATAAAAGAATATATTACAAAAAAATGTTAGAATATTGCACACATTAATATTTTTAAAGATTTGTTTTGCTTTCAATAATTAGAATATATGTTTTTCATAAAGAGCTATTATATGATTTATGTCAAATTTAAAGAGTATTAGAGTAATTATTTCGAAACCACTCGGTCCTGTGTCATTAGGTAATACGCATCTGCAAATTTAGGAAAAACTCGTGATAATAGCAATAATTTTTTTAAAAATCCATTATAAGTTAGCCCTTCACTGTGATCTTTCCTGATGGTAAGTGATGATGCAGTCTAAGATGGTAGCGGGCTAACCTGTTAAGGGCATGGCAGTTATATTAAACCCATACCACTGCCTATTCGGTTTCTATACATCATCGTAAGTCGTAACGGAACGCTACATCGCTTGGCGGCACGATTTTGCCGGTAGGGTGGTAACTAGCCACGGTCAAAACTCCCATCAGGCCAGACCAGGGAAATTTTTTCGTTCCATTCGATCCCCGGCAGGGTCAATCCCAAATTGACCCTGCCGGGGATCGAACCCGGGACCTACACGATAGGTATACGTTTTAGTAGGTACATACGACGACGAACGTATACAAATCGAATCGCATTTGTTCTGTAGGTATACCTATTAGTTAACACTCGACTTGGTGCACTTCGACAAGCTACAGCGACGCTAAGTATACTAGAATAACTAGATGATGCCCGCGACTTCGTCCGCGTGAAATAAGGTGTTTTGATTCCCGCGAGAACTCTTTAATTTTCCGGGATAAAAAGCCTATGTCCTTCCCGGGGATGTAACCTAACTGTATACCAAATGTACGGTCCACAGTCCAACAGTACATTTTGCTCCATCAGCACTAACCTACTATTCATTACACATTCAATCTAACAATAAATTAGTGCGCAAATCATCACTGCGACCAGCACACGTGCCATTCATTTAGGTATATTATTAGCATTTAGCATTTAATTATAATTATTTTAAAATAATTATAATTCTGATTAGCAATCAATCAATAAATTGAATCTATCAATTCTATAATTCAACGGTCCTAGACCGAACACCAAATTTCATCAAAATCAGTTGAATAGATGGGTCGTGAAAGCGTAGCAAATTTTTAAACCCAAAACTACATAAAGAGCAGTTTTGTTAATGGTAACGTGCGAAATTATTAGTCACGTGGGAAATTATTATCTACTTACGTTAAAATTATTTTCTACAAGCTTGAATTATTTATCCTACTGTGTTGCCTATTCAAAATATAATAATACCACATTTGCCAGCATAATGCTGTAATATTTTCGGTAACTAGAAAGCTTTTTCAAATACTCAATTAAATTTGGTCACCCTACTCTTGAAACAAATTTTTTCGATGTAAAAATGAAAAGTTCCCTCTATTTATAAAAAACATAGGCGCATTAAAAAAAAACACATTACATAACCAAAAATTGAAATCCGGCTCTAATTTGAAATAATAAGTAAGCCTGACTAATAAAAATATTAAAGAGACAATAATATTTATTAAGTTTGAACGTAATAAATAATTAATTTTTTAATGGTCAGTTTTTAACTGCCATCTATCGGTGGAAGTCAGGACTGCTAACTGCACACGAAGGCGGTTAGTTCATAGTTACGTAGTTTCTGGGACTGTTACTAGATGGCGCTGCTTGATCAACGCGTGCGCATGTTTTAACAGTGTATCTGTTATCGCATAGGTGGCGTTACTGATATTATAATCGCAGGTTTACGAGTATTACGAACCTAATGGTATTGGGTACTACGGCAGCTGTGTTTGGTTGAAAAGCTTTATGAATATAGAAAATAATATAGCTACCAAACTTAACTAAACTGATCTTTTAACTATAAATAAAATAGGCAAAGGTTAATTTTTTTAGAGTTAACCGTCACGTGCCCATTCGGTAGGTAATCTTATTTTGAACATAACACGAGAAACTAGATAGATTCAATACGTAAGAAGGTTTATACCTAGTCATTTATCCTGCTGTAAAAAAATATTTATAATTAAACTAGCTGATGCCCGCGACTTCGTCCGCGTGGATTGAGGTTTTTCGGTTCCCGCGGGAACTCTTTACTAATTTTCCGGGATAAAAAGTAGCCTATGTGCTATTCCAGACTATAATATATCTCTGTGCCAAATTTCATCCAGATCCGTTCATCCGTTGGAGCGTGATTGAGTAACAAACATACATCCATACATCCATCCATCCAAACTTTCGCATTTATAATATAAATATTTATGTATTGCAAAATGAAAATCTTATCTTAGGTAGTATCCGCCCGCGTCTTAATACGCCCACTTCATTGCGCCCGCCTTTCATTTGACATTCTTTTCGCCTCTAAATCAATGCCACTGGCCTTTTGTTCATGTCGTGATATACCTACCTATACAATATCAAGGAAGATAGGTCCAATAGATAACCTAGATTTTTGCACTAAGCAAGAGAAAATTTATATTATAGGTAGAGAATTACCTCCATATCTAATACCTATTAGGTATGAAAAACTTTACTACCTATAAAGAAAATTTCTGCTCACTTTACTTATTCTACCTAAGTACCCAGTAGGTACCTAGGTGCATTCCTTGATAAATGATAATATGTATATCTAAAGGTAAGTACCTACTAAGTATAAAGTATTCTGTGATTAGGTATAGGTACCTAGGTAGGTACTTACTTACCTACCTATTACGATAGGTGCTATTTATTCTATCGCATTTCGAATAAAACTACCTTTTTATACATTTCACATTTGCCCACTTTCCCCTTATAGGCTTAAGGAAGTAGGCGTATCGAGAATACATTTTCCCAAGACAGGGGGCGTACAGTGAACTTCTAAGATGGGGGCGTGCACAAGGTGGATAATCTTCTAAGAAAGGAGGCGCGGGAGGGCGGGCTTACTTGACTATTGGCAGATGCATTGTTGGAAAATCACCTATTACCTTCTTAAGCTTATTGTACCTAGATATATTATATTTATTACATAGGTATATTATTTTGAACATTTAAATATTAGTATTAGATATTTTAAAATAATAATTAGCAATAGCAGTTTTAATAGTTTCCTACCTTTATTCTCCTACTATAGGTAGGATTACCTACCTATTACAAATATAGGCAAGTAGGTAGGTACCTAGGTACCTAATTAAGTAGGTACCAAGCTAACCTAGGGTCTATGCATTAGGTATCTATCTAGAGTTGAATGCAGAGCTTTTGTATGTGTCATACATTAATCAGCCCTGCATTCAACTCGCGCGCGAACTGTAGATATACCTACCTATCTAATCTATAGTGTCTATTTATCCAATACCTACTAGATACCTAGTAGGTAGGTACCTACTTACTTACATTTAGTTAGTTTTTTTTTTAAATTAAAATTAAGCTCAACAATTTGTACCTTAGGTACCTAGGTACCTATCTATTTCTTTCTTTATTTGTTTATGGGCAATTTTTACTTAATTTTTTTCTGGGGACTGTGAATGCTACTAATTATTACCTACTAATTAGGTATACCTATACCTATTAGAAATTGGAGTGTGTTTGTTTGTCCTTCAATCACGTCACAACAGAGTAACGGAATAACATGATTTCATGGATATTCCTAATTACAGCCCTTGAGAGTGACAAAGATCACTTTTTATCCCCGAAAATAATTATTAGACGGTTCCCACGGAATTCGAAATAAACTAAGTAAATCCACGCGGACGAAGTCTCGGGCATCCACCTACTTATTTAGTCAGGGAAAAAGGCCGTAATATAAGTATCTTACTTATATCACTCTTGCAAACGACAGGTAGGTACCTACTAGGTACTAGGTAGGTAGGTAGGTATGTGACTTAGGTTAGGAGTTAGGACCTACAAGATTGTTTACATTTCGGAGGTTACTCATGCAAGCGACTTACATGTAGTGCATTTAATTGCAGCCATATTTCGTTTTTTCTAATTCCGCGTGGTAACTAATCCATACTAATATTATAAATGCAAAAGTGTGTATGTTTGTCTGTCTGCTACGCTTTCACGGTCCACCTATTCAACCGAATTGATTAAATTTGGTACAGGGATTGGTTGTATCCCGGGGAAGGACATAGGCTACTTTTTATCTCGGAAAATTGAAGAGTTCCCGCGGGAATTAAAAACCTCAATCTACGCGGACGAAGTCCCGGGCATCATCTAGTAAGTAGTAACTCTAAAAAAACAAATGTACCTACCTATCTATCCAAATAATATTTCAGATAGGTTACACAACGATAAACAGCTTTCTACAATAAGCCCGGCAGCTCCAAGCCACGCCCGCGTCTTAATACGCCCACTTCCTTGCACCCGCCTTTCATTTGACCTACTATTCGCCTCTCAATGCCACAGGCCTTTTGTTCATGACGGGATATACCTACATAAAGGTAGAAACATACTGAACGGACAGCTTCAACATCTTTTACATCGCATGCAGGCAAAACTTACCTAAGAATCCGTATAAAGTTAAAATTCCACGGACGCGTACGAAGCGATTTGCTTCCTCTTTTCTAATTCGAACCGCTGGGATATGGAATTCCGTTCCGGTTTTTCCATCCGCTTATAATATTGGTAGGATCTTCAAATCAAAAGTGAATAGGCATCTTCTAGGACTAGGCAAGCGCACTCCACCTTAGGCTGCATCACTACTTCAAGCAAAGTCTGATTGCAGAAATAAAAGTATACCTAGAACTCTCAGGCATGCAGATTTCCTCACGATGTCTTCCTTCACTGTTAAAGCAAGAGATATATATTTTAATTTCCTTATTTCAGAAAAGTTAGACGTGCGTACCCGGAGATCAAACTCCCGACCACCCAAATAGGAAGACAGGCATCATCTAACCCACTAAGCTATCACCGCTTTTACCTACCTACAGATGCAAAAGTTCAAACGATAGGGCCAGTTCCTGTCCTTTGCAGCAAGTATATATGAACAACTAGCTGATGCCCGCGACTTCGTCCGCGTGGGATCATGGGATGGAGGTGTTTTTGGTTCCCGCGGGAACTTTTTAATTTTCCGGGTAAAAAGTAGCCTATGTGTTGACTATAATCTATCTCTGTGCCAAATTTCATCCTTATCCGTTCAGCCGTTCCCTTCGATTGAGTAACAAACAACCCTCCATCCATCCATACAACCATCCATCCAATCTTTCGCATTTATAATATTAGTAGGTAGGTACCTATAGATTATTTAATTGTGATTAAAGCGAATGAGGATCTAAATAGATGTATGTTTTTCAGAGCATCACCCAAACTACAACTGGCGGGGTCGCGTGTGAAGTCATCCACCCTTAAGGTAAGTAGATAAGTACCTAGGCGTTTTCGGTAAATAGTTGTAACTACACCATATACATTCTTTCATTTTCAAATTAACTATCTAATAAGTATTGCTTGTTAGAGAGGAGATTATGTACATTGTAGATTGTAAGTTGTAAGAGCTTAAGATATACTTGGATAGTTAGGATAATTTTGAAGATTAGAAAATAAAACAAAAAACAAATTCTAGGCACCAAAATACCTGGAATTTGTGATAAAATGATATTCCACTCCGATAACATAATTTTAGTATCCGAGTGTCAGCCCCTTTAAAATAACATACTTAATTGAACTTTTAAAAAGTATAGGTACCTATAGGTAACCGTAACCCATAACCGTAGGTATATATATATATACCTACCTACGGTTATGGGTGGAACCGTCTACAACAACTAGGTAATATCCATAATATATTTCTGGTCTGTAATTTGACTACAAGCCGACTAACAATATAAGCTAGAGACCCGATAGAAATTTCCAAAAGCATGACGTCGTATTTCATGTAACGCGTAATTACAAACGCTATCTTAAGCCGGTAATCGCGGAGTCGCATCTCTCCGGCTCTCCGTTTAATGGAGAGCTGCCTCTTGGAGCCGTTTACAGTCTTTGCCGTTTGTGTGCCTTTTAAAAGACTTTTTAGCCAGTGCTTAATGTGTCCTACTACTTTTGTAATCTCTTAGCAACGTAATTTTGCCTTTAGGACATTATACAGTATAACTTTCGTAGTAAATTGATAACAGTTAAATAAACAGCCTCATCGATTACATAAAAATAACATAAGCAACGTAACTTTTCCTGAGATTTTATACAATAAAACTTTCAGTGTAAATTGATAACAGTTAAATAACAGACTCATCGATTAGGTATATTAAAATACCATATTCATGTAAAAAATACGTTATTTCCTGTAAACTTTAGCTGCATGACGTCACATTTCGCTCAGTGTAACGCGTAATTACAAGCGCTATCTTAAGCCGGTAATCGCAGAGTCGCATCTCTCCGGCTCTCCGTTTAATGGAGAGCTGCCTCTTGGAACCGTTTGTAGTCTTGGCCGTTTATGTGCCTTTTAAAAGACTTTTTAGCCAGTGCTTAATGTGTCCTACTACTTTAGTAATCTCTTAGCAACGTAACTTTGCCTTAAGGATCTTATACAATAAAACATTCAGTGTAAATTGATAACAGTTAAATAAACAGACTCATTGATTACATTAAAATAACCTCTTTGTGAAAAAATACGTTATTTCCTTTAAACTTTAGCTGCATGACGTCACATTTCGCTCAGCGTAACGCGTAATTACAAGTGCTATCTTAAGCCGGTAATCGCAGAGTCGCATCTCTCCGCCTCTCCGTTTAATGGAGAGCTGCCTCTCAGTTCGTCTGCAGTCTTTGCCGTTCGTAGGCCTTCGGTGGGCTTTTTAAAATCATTTTTACTATCTGCTAACGCGAATTTAATTTCCGAATCCCCATTTTTTATATTTTGAGTACTTTGGATCATAAGGATTGAAAACAAGGATACCTAAAACATTAAATTAGCAATGTAAATCATCATTAAGTATAAATAAATATTTTATAGCGCGAATTCCCAAACGGATTTTTTTTTTCAGTAAAGGAAATATTACCATTGCCAATACTAACAATACAGTAATAGTAAAAACCGGCCAAGTGCGAGTCGGACTCGCGCACCGAGGGTTCCGTACAAACCTGTAGTAAGTTTTAAATTATTAAAAAAAAACTACTTACTAGATCTCGTTCAAACCAATTTTCGGTGGAAGTTTGCATGGTAATGTACATCATATATTTTTTTTAGTTTTATCATTCTCTTATTTTAGAAGTTACGGGGGGGGGGACCAACATTTTACCACTTTGGAAGTGTCTCTCGCGCAAACTATTCAGTTTAGAAAAAAATGATATTAGAAACCTCAATATCATTTTTGAAGACCTATCCATAGATACCCCACACGTATGGATTTGATGAAAAAAAAATTTTTGAGTTTCAGTTCTAAGTATGGGGACCCCCAAAATTTATTGTTTTTTTTCTATTTTTGTGTGAAAATCTTAATGCGGTTCACTGAATACATCTACTTACCAAGTTTCAACAGTATAGTTCTTATAGTTTCGGAAAAAAGTGGCTGTGACATACGGACGGACAGACAGACAGACAGACAGACAGACATGACGAATCTATAAGGGTTCCGTTTTTGCCAAATTTGGCTACGGAACCCTAAAAACGTAGGAACACAATAATCTTACTCGCTTCTTCTAGGACTACTTACCTATTCAAATTATTACGTGAGCTGTCAGGAATTCAAAGAAAAAGATTGAATAGATTTAATGTCTGAACACAAAATAGGCCGCAAACTGAAGTAGGTAAAACGCAAAAGAAAAGAAAACAGATACCTATGCACTAAGATAAATTGAACCCGCCTAGGTTTACGCCAACAATAACCCACTAACGAAATTAAAAACAGTTGCAACCTCATTTTCTAGAACCTCCATGTAGAATCATTACTTAAACTGCATCTTTTTAAACGCTAAGGCTGAATGGGCGCGATCCTTGAATCGGTTTAGAAAAAAAAAGCGAACTCACGCATGGCGTTCCATTGTACGCAGACACGAAGGTGGATCTCATTAAGGGTTTGGAATTAAGAACTCGGCTTGATGGAGCGGGAATCTTAGCGATCATTACGTAGAACGGAACGCGGCCGTGTCACCGCCTTTATGCTTTATGAAATATATTTTTTTCTATATTTTTTCACTTGGGTTTAGAAATGTACCTTTTGTAGAGTCAAAGTGAATGGTATTCGGAGTTCGTTTTATATATGCGAAGTTTTTCATACTGAAGCTTCATCAAGCATTCTTTCTTTTCTTTTAGGTGGAAATTGTGTGCCTACCTTCAAGTTTATAATTATTATTGTTTGGTCTATAGTTTGATTTACCTATATCGTATAATATAAGTATGTAGTAGTTTAAATATACACTAAGGGTGTGTTCCGAAATACACTGCGAGCAATGTAAGTCCCCAGTAAGAGCACTGTACAGTGCTCGCAGTGCTTATATCGGAACACCCACTAAGTACAAGTTATACTGACTGCGATCTCATCTGATGAAAAGTGATGATGCAGTCTAAGATGGAAGCGGGCTAACCTGTTAGGAGTAGGGCAGTTATATTAAAACCTTACCTCTAATCGGTTTCTACACGGCATCATACCTAGCCCCACTATAGATGCACGGACCGGCACGGCACGTAGCGGCAAATTTTTTTTTTAATGATTTTGTATGGGACTGCCCACTTAAGCGACACAGCAAGCAGATGCACGCGACGCGGCCCCTTACAAACTCATACAAATAATATTTGGCGCTATAAGTAGGTACGTGCCGCGCCGCTTCGTGCATCTCAATCGCTTGCGATTGCGATGCACGAAACGATGCACGATTAAATAATCGCTTAGCGGTAGGTACGTCTTTGCCGGTAGGGTGGTTACCAGCCACGACCGACCAGGCCAGACCAGAGAAAATTCAGAAATTATAATTTCCCAAATTGACCCGGCCGGGGATTGAGCCCGGGACCTCCCACGTTAAAACAGCGCTTAACACTGCGCCAGGGAGTGTCAAAACTATACAGTTTACCTGTCTCAAAACAATCAAGTTATACTTACTTAAAGCTTGTAAAGCTTGTAACACTCTTAACTCTAAAATTACCTACTAATAAAAAAATACATTGACATTTTGACATTACATTTATTTAAATTATAACGTGATCTAGTTTATTCATGAGAGTCTCCGTTCATTTCTCAGGGCATCGATTTACCAAATAGGGATACAACATTACCTACAAATTAATACTCAAAAAGCGTCCACAATCGCTTATACAAACACAGCTATAGATAATAGACAAAGAGACACCAAACGGTTCACAAAAACCAACCATATAGCTTTATATTTATTATTTATTTATTTAAATAACAATTCGACACATACGACATTTTGTCGCCTAGTGTACTCATGCGCGACTGAGGTAAAAATTGTTCATTGTGCACAATTTGACCGTGCCGTTTTTTGCGTTTCGATTGTGCGTCTAAGGTATTGGTAAGTCAATGGCGCAGGGCCTTTATTTAATTGACTTGCTAACTATCCATACTGTGTCAGAACATTCTAAACACACTTCTTACACGATAAGCTAATTAATCGGCTCTGTCTGCAAATAACACTCAGGCCTATTGTAATTTGAAAGCTGTTCTGAAAATAGCTCAAAGATGCTTATAATTACTTTCCGTGCTCCTCGTAATGCGAAAACTTTAGACTTGGCCTTTATAACGCAAGTGACGGAGCGTTCAGCGTGGGCGCCTAAGTTGCCGTGTAAACGTATGTACACTTAATTTGAAAACATACGGATGTTAATTTCAGTCGAAACGCTGCGTGCGGTAGAGTCTTAACGTATCATGATATGACGCAAGTTGTTCTACGTGAAATAAATAAATCATTTATCATTTATGAAATCTCTTTTGACATGTCTCATAATCCGATGAGGATGGGATGGGATGTTTGCCAATGCGCGTGTGGATTGCTTCTACACTATCATGCGCAAACGGTACGACATCCCTGGTGCGCAGGGTACGGGCTAGCTCCAATAGCATCCTGAGGGCATTTGCTGACAGGTTTGATTGTCAGTACCTGAACCATTGTCATATGGTGCACATGCTGACAAATCAGGGCTGTCTTAGGTTTTTGGATTAGGTAGTTTTATAATTATTAATAACATTAGGTTATTGTGTGTGTGTGTACTAACAAAATTTATGCTCATAAATGGTCGAAATAAATGATTTTTATTTTATTGTATTAATTTATAAGCATCATAACTTGATACCTTTAAGCCAGTCAGTAGGTAACTATGTATGTATAAGTCGTGCATGATAACGTGAGACCTAGTAAAATTAAAGGTCGGGAAATTCTTTGCTCTGAGCGAAACACGGGTGCATGAGTAAGAAGTGACATTCTGAACCAGTGGTAGATTCACTCGACGATTCAAAAACACTTGTAAAAGTTTATTTTAATTAAAAATATTTGACTTTGAGAAGTGTTACGGTCAGGATATCACATAACTTTCACATCTCTTTCTTCAACGCATGTATGATGCGAGTACCTCTAAGTTAGTAAAAAATATAATTTTCATCCCACCATCTCGGAAAGAGTATTTTTACTCTTCGATATCTGAAGGTAAAAGCCGTTATTATCCTCTAGAGGATAAAGTAAATTGAATTTAGAACATCGTGTGCACTTAGTAAATATCACTCGTCTATGAAGTTTGTGAATTCAAAACATCATTAAAACCTATTTACTTGTACCTCTATGGTGCCGAATTTCCATACAATCGTTTTTAATTTGTTAAAAACTCACACTCGTAACCTTCTTGGTGTACTTTTTTAATTTGCTTTGCGCGCACCATTTTATTTCACGTCATATTGTTTAAAATTAAAACCGATTAAAAACAAGAAAATTGAAAATAAGTGAAAAATCTAAAATGAGTGATTCTAGTGACGAAGAAATTAACAAAATTGAATTTAATCTTGTGATTTTTTTTGCATTTAGTAATTTCCTCGCTGAGGTGGGATGAAAAGTTACGTGTTGCACTCGAGTGAAAAGATTTTTCACCTCGTGCTCTTTTGATTCCCTCGCTGACGCTCAGGATTCTAATTTTAGAATCCTTCGCTTGTTCGGTCATCAAAATTGAGCACGCGGTTAAAAAACAACTTTTCACTCTTGTATAACAAATAACTATTAACGACTTTGGTCACTTTTGAAATGAAAACCTACGTAAGTCATAAAGGTTATAATATCCTCAAGATCGAAAAATTAAATCATACAAAATAACGTTGTAACGTAAGACAATGTAAAAAATGCAATAAAAGTTACTTAATGCGTTACTGAATGCGTTAATGTTGTTACTTAATTTGCGGTTTTGCGAGTTAAAATAGTTTATATTTTTATTTCAATTCCCACATTGGAGTCATGTCACTGCATAATAATTAAATAAGTAACATACCTACACAACTAGTTAAAAAATAAATAAAGCTTTTATGTAGGTATGGTCTTGAACATAATAAAATTAAGTACCAACTATTAAACTGTTCGACTGCGCCCATGTTTTGCGTCCGTATGTTTTCACGTTTTCTGGATGTCTATTCAATTTGCGACACGTTTCTCGAGCAACTTCATAGTTGCGTGACTTGTCGCGAACACTTCTTTGTGCAAAAATGCCGTGTCACGAGATTTTAACGCGTCGCGGACTCCCTTGGAATGTCTTTTACTAGTTTTACCCTCGAAAATTACACGCGAGCATAAAATTTTCCTACTTAGTAATGTAAGTAAACCTATGTGATTTCAAAGTTATGTTAGTTTTATCATTCAAATATTAGAACCTTGTATTAGGAGTAAATATTTTTCAAGCTCTCTAGCTCGAAAAACGTGCCTATAGGTACTGCTTAAAACCAGTGAGCAAAACTCGTTTTTGCTCACTGTTCACAGTACTTTACACAGTACTTTACTTAGTTGTTTGTTCAACAAGATTGTGTATCTTGTTGAACAAACAAATAAGTAAAGTTTATTATATAGGTAGGTAGGTACGCCGCTAGATAGACCGTAGGTATAATGCTCGCGATTTCGTATGCGTGTATTTTGGGTTTTCTAAAACCCTATGAAAATCCTTTGATTTACCGAGATTAAAAGTTACGGTCTACGTCTATCTCCGGGGTAAGTACAATCAATCTTTATTTACCAAAATTAAATAGGTAGGTACCTAAATGAGGTTTTTTCACAGTAGGTAGGTACTTATTTTTAAAAAATCATTGTTTTTGTTAAAAACCTACCTACCTACTCTTTTATACCTACTCTTTTTGTTAAAAACGACGATTGAAATGTTGAAAGCTTTAGAATCGTAGAAAATACCTTAATATGGCGTTTTAGACCTTACTAAACGCAGTGTTATAAAAATTCTAATTAAAAACTGATAAAAAATTTCAGACCGCGACTGTATGTAGAACAACTTTCTAGAGGGAAATAGAGGGACGGGTCTTCTTGGATTAAACTATCTACATCTGTGATATACTCGTATTGCAAAATCGTTCATCTATAGACACATTAGATCTTTAGGTACCAATAAACGTATGTTTGTCCGTGTGCGACTGAGGCACGGCGCAGAAACCGTGACGGCCCGCCATTGGCCGCTTCCGTTTCCTGAAGTCACAATCATCGAGCCATTGTCCACTCGTACATAAGGATGTGTTTCTATCTACATTATTGTAATTAGCTTGGGTTTGAACGCTTTGTTACATTATACACACAAAATTACTGGCAAGCATTTATACGTTTACCCGTAACTTACAAACTACCTATCTCTACCAGTTAGGTACTTATCTTCAGCAGTAACAATCTTATCTAGCCAGGTAGGTTTTATATAGAGATTTTTAGGAGGTGTTGGTTGGTAATATCTAATAACTGATAATATTTTTTTTTCTGTCCCAATTACTTTTCTCATATAATATGTCATCTCTGGTATGTGCCATCTTAATTAATGTAGGTAGAATGTTTCCAGCAAATAAACGATTTATTTATAAAATTGTATTAAGATAATTTTTGATACCTTCAAGATACTAGAGACCTGACATTTTCATTAGTATATTGCTTAACAAATTATTGTACCTATACTTAAACTATTATTTGGAAAATGATATAAAATTTTAATTTTTACACGCTCCTTATGATTGTATTAAGTTCAAAAGCCCCACAATGACTCCTGATTCTGCTTGCTTGTCAAGTTGTCCAGGTGTAAGCAAAGACAGATGGCAGTGGCTTACTCGGCGCGTGTAGGGTGTAATTCTTATTATACTGCGTATTTATGCAGGAATGCACCCGATGGGGTTGAACTTACACTCTTTTAGGCGACAATGCCGTGTTGTTCCGGTTATCGGGAGGTAAGAGTCACGTGGCGATAAGTATATTCGTAATATATCTTTATTAGGTAACATTAAGGATGCATTTTTAATGTAAAATTATTTGAAAAGCTTCCAAACTCTTTAAAATCGTCAATGTTCTGTTGTTTAAATATATCTCTCTGTTAAGAAAACCAGCAAGAAACTCGTGGTTTGCAGTTATAACTATAAGTTCGTTTTTTGATTGATTTGGATTCAGATAATCATCAATTTGAAAATCACGTTACGTTTAGCGGTTGAAGTTGCGGTTTTACTAAGAAAACTAATAAAAATAAACTACATATACAACTTTAACCTTCATTATAGACGTTTTATTCTTAAGGCTCTCCATGTCTTGACATGTTGAATAATATTAGCATATTGACCTTTTAATGTAAAATTATTTGAAAAGCTTTGAAAACTTTTTAAAATCGTCAATGTTCTGTTGCCTAAATATATCTCTCTGTTATGAAAACCAGCAAGAAACTCGTGGTTTGCAGTTATAACTAAGTTCGTTTTTTGATTTACCTATTTGGATTCAGACAATCATCAATTTGAAAATCACAAAAACCGCAACTTCAACCGCTAAATGTAACCAACATTTAGCTGCTGGTGGCGGCGGTTTTACTTAGAAAACTGATCAAAATAAACTATAAAACTTTAACCTACATTAAAGACATTTTATTCTCAAGGCTCTCCATACGAGTGTTGAATATTATTAGGATATTGACCCATAATTTATTTTTGACCGAAGAACTTTCACACTCTTTCGCCCAGTAGATAGTAAGAACTAAAAAGCTGAACCACTATGGCTTTATACTCCAGTAGAATTTTTAAAAAGACTAAGAAAAATATAGAGAAACCAGACATGCATAATCTTAAGCTTCTAGGGGGACTCAAGTGGATAATATTATATCGATCAGTAAATTTCTCTTTTCGTATTAAATTGCTAATGTTTTCTTAATTAAACCAGACCAACAAAATAAAACGCCGTACAAGTAAAGCACAAAACACCGAAGCTTGAACTTATAAAAAAAAAATCGGCAGAAGCTTTGATGGGGGCGCTGGTCGCGTGCCGCCAGGTGTGCGTCCCCCTGTCTCTATAATAATACTTATTATTACAACTCCTTATTATTTCTTGTTTTAATTGTTCCCCGACTTGCCTTTTACTCCTTTTGTTCACGTTTAATGGTGTTTATTGTTTTGTATTTTTTTTTAATGCGTACGCGTGCCGGCTGCGTCTGCAAGATTTTTCAAAGGCTATTTTAATTTTTGCGATTCTTTTTTTAAAGATGACTGGAGCGGAGCCTAGTTGGTTATGCTGGAGTGGAAAGTACTTAATTGGTAATTACATTTTGGGTGAAAACGGTTTAAGAATAATGGTTTCCTTCTCAACAGTTTCATGATTTATAACCCTTTTATTCTTCTACAAATGTTACTAGTACTAGTTATTTGTAGTTATTTTTATTCATTTAATATAGTTTTTAATGGTATGTACACATGTACATACAAATATAGAACGATAACTTTAAAGAACTTCTACGGGGCTCGTAGCCAATGCCTACGTTTTAAAAGACGTAGGCGTGCGAATTCGTTAGTGGCACTACAACGGATTTTGCTGTTCACGTTATTTTGATCTGATTTTGATTTTTAGTGTATAAAAATAGATTTCTCAACGCTTAGAATTATTTCACCCTCGACGACTCTATATACGTTCACTAATCCCAAGATTCCGAGTTAGCTTAGTTAGATGAGCACATACCAATTGCACCGCACACTCGCCATGGCTTTGACAAGATGGCTTTTCCCACCAACTTGTAATTGATTCTGGAACTTGTGAGCAAAGATTTATACGTATACAGCCTACATTCATTAAGGGGAGTATGTGGGCCAATTTACTATCGGTTCTGCGGGCTAACTTTAAGCTTTAACGGCAACTTTGGAACCTTAAATTGATAAATAGTTTGCAACTCAAGTTGGTAAAGCTTGTGTTTTTTTAATCTAAATACTTATCGATTAATATTAATACCTACGAAGTTCACACTCAGGGCCGAATGCATTCAATTCGCGCGCTTAGGTACTTGTAGGCAAGTAACTAGGATTGGTTGCAGTGTAAAATCTGCCAAAAAAAGGAAATGAAAGACTATCTTTATATAGATTTATTGTATCCGTACCTATAGTTGATTTTTGCATACTTTTGTCTAAAAACTTTTTGATAAACGTTTTGAATTCGCGTTTCTAAAATCACAATTAGTTTACCAACAAGTTCCAAATATTGAGTTGTTTCGTACCTGTATAACCAATGCCTTTTACAAAGTGAACTTTATTTCTGTTTAGATTTTACGTTTGGTTTGGTAAAAATATAAACGGTCCACGCTGACGTGAACAAATTAAAATAAAAGCGCGATCGGTACAAAGTGTCCAAACAAGAATGTACCTACAGATAACGTATGAATCGACGACAGAAAAAAAATATAAAGTTCACTGCCCTCAAAAGTGCCTTCTGTCGGCCGCAATGTGTTCCTGTTTGCTATATCAATAATATTAAAAAGTAACGTGAGACGAATGATGGCACATGTTTACTAGAGGGTACTTAAAAGAAAGATTTTTTTAAACAGTAGTTGGGTAAACTATGGGCACATCAATGATTTAGGACGACATAATATTATTCTGTGGTATAACAAAATTCTGTGATGGTTGTTATATCTTATAAAAACAATGTAGAGTCAATAGCTCAATTATTTTCGGGGAAATTTGTCATAAATCATAAATAAATACCTACCAACCAAATCGAGGCTTTGCAAAAATACCCCCGTAATCCATAAAACCGAATTATATAGTTTTTTTTGTGATTTTTAAGGTTTCTTAATCACTTCGTTGAAGATGTTTTCGATATTTTTTTTAAACAGCTTGTAACCGTTATACCTAAGAGTCATAATTAATATCATATTACACTAGACGATGCCAGTGACATCGTCCACGTGGATTGAGGTTTTTTAATGCCCGCGGCAACTCCTTTATTTTCCGGGACACTTAAAAGTAGCCCGGATACAACCTGTCTGTACCAAATTTCATCAAAATCTATCGAAATATATCGAAAGGATGGGCCTATCGCCTTGCAGACAATCAAACAGACAGAAACACTTTGGCATTTATAACATTAGTATAGATTATTATATAATTAATACTGTTCATTAATCTGAGAATGCTTAGAAAAGAAATTTCATTTGTGCCACTGCACAAAGATGCATTCGCAAATGTCCCGAAAGGTGCACAAAACCGCAGAGCGCACGCGCCTAAATCTGGCATATGTTCTCATTCGAAATTTGATTTTTTTTTACGTTGCAAAAAAAGATTATCTGGAGTCAAGGTGTTTTATCTATCTGCCACAGAATAAACAGCTTTTGCGTGTTTTTGCCAAGTGCCTTTTTTGTTTTTGGCGTGTGCTTTTTTACACGGCTACCGTTTGTTTACTTTAATACGTTGCAAAAAAAGATTATCTGGAGTCAAGGTGTTTTATCTATCTGCCACAGAATAAACAGCTTTTGCGTGTTTTTGCCAAGTGCCTTTTTTGTTTTTGGCGTGTGCTTTTTTACACGGCTACCGTTTGTTTACTTTAATAACTTCCGAACCGCAAATTCGATTTAACTTTTTGTCAGTTAACCCTTTAACTTCCGATAGGAACGTGTAGATATGTCTGCTGTCAGATACTTCAATACTCTTTTTGAGCGCAATAAAACACTTTGTTTTGAACGGGACTAACTGATACGAAAGCTGTAAAAGTCCAATATAAATAATAAAACTCAATCACGCCAGAACCGCCGAACGGATCTGGGTGAAATTTGGCACAGAGATAGAATAATAGCCTGGAATAACACATAGGCTTTTTATCCCGGAATTGTAGAGTTCCCGCGGGAATCAAAAATCCTAATCCACGCGGATGAAATCGCGGGCATCATCTAATTATATCATAAGGTACAAAAAGATTTAATATGTTCAGAATTTTCACAATGACATTGAATACAAATCAGACAATCATCCACCCTCGCGATCAAGTTCGTTTATCGTTTAAGAAACACATGTCGGCCCCTTCAGACATGGCTATTTAAGAATTAAGGTGTGGACATAGTAAAACTGTATTCCATACTAATATTATAAATGCGAAAGTGTGTCTGTCTGTCCGTCTGTCTGCTACACTTACACGGCCCATCTGCTCAACCGATTTTGATGAAATTTGGTACATGGGTAGATTTTATCCCGGGGAAGGACATAGGCTCCTTTTTATCCCGGAAAATTATAGAGTTCCCATGGGAATGAAAAAATCTTAATCCATCGGGAATCATCTAGTTACTAATAAGTTATAAATACTTACATAAAAAGTTTTTGATTATCATCTTCTTTCTATACCTATTTAAGTTTTTTAAAATAATTAATTAAACAAAAGTGGCGTATTGGTAGTAGGTATACCTAAGTATAGGAAGCTAGATGGCGTAAGAATAACTGTAAAATTCTTTATATCGTTCCTATACCTACATAATCTATGTAATTAATCTTTATTAGAACTTTATCCATTACATAAATTCAATAACTATGAAAATCACTTTGCAGTCTATTAATAAAAACTGCTCCTGATTACCTATATTATAATATGCGCAAGCAATTTCCTCACTCCTCTCACAAAATCTATAGATGAACTTTAAAACAGAATCTCTTCCCGCTCTGCATCGCTGCTTGCTTGAACATGAGACATATTGTCTTGGAAGCGAGGGTTAAGGTGCTAGGGCTGGGGCTTAAGCGAACGCTTTGCTGTTAATTTGTTTTCGCTTTCTGGTAAACCGTGTCCATATTTTCCTACTGTATGATGCCTGTAATATTAAATTCAATGACCAACGAAAAACGCTGCCCGCTCCGCAAATCGCTCGCTTTTGAAACGTGAACGGTTCCAGACGATTATGAGTGTTTACCCGGCGTCTTGAAAGCGAGGGTTAAGACGCTAGGGCTGGGGGTTCACGCGAACGCTTTGCGGTTTATTTGTTTACGCTTTCCCGATTATTTGTGCGGGACAGGATAAACACGCAATTTGTTCGTGTTTTAGTTGTTTATTAGCACGGTTTTGAGGATCTTTGGGGTTGTTTTCTGTGTAATTTATACTATAGGATTACTCATTGATTGCTTACGGCGTGGAAAATGTTATTAAAAATAATTAAAACACCATTAATTTTGTAATGCTAGATGATGCTTGCGATTTCTTCCACATATACAGAGAAATACTGGAATTCCAGTGGAAACTCTTTGAGTTGAAAAAGTAGCCCGATTAAACGAATGGGCCGTGAAAACATAACATAATACTGACAGACTGATACACACTTTCACATTTATTAATATTAGTATGAATTACTCACGAAGATAATACCCATTAGATAGGTAATAAATGTAGATCCTAACTAAATAGTCATATCAAAACTTTAAGTAAAAACACGTACCTACTTACTTAACACTTTTGATATACCTACCTAGTAGGTACAACGTATACTACCTATGTGTAATGTAGTATGTTCTACCTTACTATATTAATAATTAATTTATATTCTGTGCTATTTTGAAATGTGCCGCACCGCCCGTACTCGTACCGCATAACCACGGTAATATTATCTATATAATATTACCGTGGCATAACCCTACATTACAACAAGACGTTTATCTTCGCAAGCGCTTGAGATTTCCTCTCTTGAGAGGGCGACCTTAAGTGCCCGATGTTTTCTCACTCAATTAAACATCACTTACATACAGATGTTAATATATATTTTTTTTTTATTCGATTGGAAGGGCTTTTAGATTTTTGTTATAATATTTTTATTAGATGATGCCCGCGCGATTGGATGTAAGATGGGACTTTTAGATTTTTGTTATAATATCTTTATTAGATGGTGCCCGTGACTTCATCCGTGTGGATTTAGTTTTTTAGAAATCCCGTGTAAACTTTTTAATGTTCCGGGATAAAAAGTAGCCTAGTAGTCCTTTCCTCGGATACAACTTATCTCTGTACCAATATTCGTAAAAATTGGGTAGGTAAAAGGGCCGTGAAAACGGTACAGACAAAGAATGAGATAGACGCACTTTCGCATTTATAATTGGTAGGTACATATTAGAACTTTATAATAAATACGCTTTAAATAAAAAACCTCCTGTTTTGAAGTCGGGCATGAATAATTATTTTTTATTTGAGATCCTTACATTCTTTTCCATTAGATAAAATATTGATAAAAAGTTAAGTAGAATGGATAAAAAAGTGTAGTGAAAGTAGCTTTCTATTGAATATTAATTTCCTCTTAACTTTCTTTCCAATAGAGAGGGCTCACACCCTCTGTGGGTATCCTTTCCCTCTAAACTATGGTAGGTACTATCGCTCGTATTCACATTATCAAACATCCAATCTTGCGTTGGATTTTTTTTTTCTTTTTGCCTTTTTTAGGACCACTGACTGCGAAGAAGAAGAAAACGACGTAATTTCGTTTAACACACAGTTAAACGAAATTAGTATATTAATTAAATTCAAACTTCTTTAATTTGTGTAGGTAAAGTGAGTTAGATTTGGATAACAGATAATACCGTAATTAAAACGATAGAGTAACATCTTTAACCAGTACCTACCTACCTACCTAACGATTATTGAGTAGTTACTTGTCATGTTTTTTACCATAGTGCGAGGTACAAGTCTATATACTAATCATTGTCAAGTAAATTCGATGAAAACACTAACAACAAAAAAAATCATAATATATACCTAATGCTGGGCAAATCTTCGTTACCAGTGTGCAGTAACAATTGATTATCTTAACATCTTCTTCAATCATCTCCAGTAAATTGTGCATTGATGATAGTAATTTATAATACTAAATTATCTGCTCGTATGTATAAATCATAAATTTAATGCTAGAAAGCCCCCGTGTAAAATTACCCACAAAGGCTACAAAGTGTCCATTGAAGCCAATGAATAAGTGATAAGAGAATAAGCCAACCAACAAATGTTTATTATAAAACGTAGGTACCAAGTACCAACTCATCTCACGTCATAGCCGGGAAAAATAAGCACACATTATTACTCGGAGTATTCCCATCATTTCAATATTTTAAAAAAAATTAGTCATAGATAATAATAGTACCGCCTACAGTCCACGTCCGCAAAGAGTGCTGATTACCACCGCAAATATAGAAAATAAAGCGAAAATATCCATGACGTCACATCTATATCAAGATCGCCGTAAAAAAGGCAAAGCGTAGCACAAAAAGGCACATAATAATAGAAACAAAAACGCCCCGCGAAAGTTTCTGTAGCGGCACATTTTACGCAATATCTAGCTCACGTACAACCGAGTGCACAATTCCTAGACTATCGCATCGAGAAGACACGCTTTTAATATCCGAGGAAGGCTGGAGACAATCCTCTTAATCATGGAACAGACAATGGAAACCGGGCCACGCACATACGAGAATGATTAGCCGCTTTGTTGGCGAGTGTACCGCACTTTTGTTACCAACTGTACCCGCCCGGAACTTTAGCTCATATGGATTGTGACGCTCCGAGGCCGTAATTGCTTCGCTTTATTAAAAAACGTTAGTGAGTATTAATATCATAAAGTTGTACAAATTGTTCTGGTACACGTTTTACAGAGAACTCTTTGTTTTGAATGCTAATGAAACAAAAATATAAGACTGAAAATGAGATTTCAGTAGGTAAATAATGTCAAAGTTATTTTTTTTTAAATTTTAATTAATATACAGATTTATATTTGGTAAAGTGATAAATATGTAATAGCTAATAATAATTAATAGCTTGATATTTCTAAAATTGGCACTAAAGCAGCCAATAAGAACGAATCAATAGCCAAACAAATATTATTTATATTTATTAATTATACTTAACTAAGTTTCAATGTTTTGTTCTGAAAAAGTTCCTAATATTTTTTTTTCCAAATATGTTTCAGTTATCTTTATGTATTGTTTTACGTCCGGACCAAGCAAACATTTCTTGAAACAAGTACGAAAACGCAGAGACGTGTCACTAATATTAACTCATGAGGTAAAAAAAAAACTTCAAAAATCTTCGCACATCACACGCCAGAACACACGCGACTGTTCGCATCGTCTAATTAAAAATAAATCGCGTAAAAGACAAAGAGACGACAGACGCGAGATTTCGTTTTATTGCGGGGAAAAAAATCATTTCGTTACTCCGTTACTCGTACCAACTCGTACCATAGGGAAGGAGGAGGTGGGTAAAAAACACAATAAAGAAACAATGTAAACAAGTTAGTGTGTACTTGAGTAGCTCATTACGAGCAGATGCGGCATTAGCCGGCTCGCTGTGGGCCCACGGCTCAGTGCCACCGCCTGCCGCGTCGCCCGCGCCTCTCACAAGAGCACAGCCTCACAGAACGTGACCGTAGCCTGGAGAGGGGTTCGATTTAGGGGTTCAAACCCTACTGGAATTCTGAGACAAGTAGTGGTTTTGAAATGAAGATAAATTATAACAACTTGTGCTTGATTTTCCCAATTTTCAAGCTAGACTTTAGGAAATAAAACATTTTTATCTGGGGGACGAAAAGTCTGCGTCAGTTTTTTATGGAGCGCGCGTGATAGCATAAGAGTCACGTTTCTCACAGAAGTGAGAAGTGAGAAGATCGGTGTTTTCGGTCTAAAAGTAATTTACCTAAAAAAAAATCCCGTTTCCCGTTTCCCGTTTGGTTCTTCTTTATTAAGTAATTAGTTTGGTGTCAAATTAAAAGGCAAAGTTTTACTGACGTGTAACCAGGTGTTACCAGGGAACAGTTCAATACTAATAACGAAATATAGAATGGGCTCTGATATGTATTTTTTATTTTCTTAATTGCCTTTGTTGACCGGAATTTAACCCCCCCGAAACAAATTCCTGGCTACGGCCTTGTCAGTTGTCACAGAGACGTTACCGTAGTCTTTGTGTAACCTATTTCGGTTTAGATTACGCTTTCATGTGATGATGTTGCATTAATTAATTAAAAATAATGACTATTCCGCTACTTTTTCAAATAAATTTCGCTAGTATTTTTCGATGTGGAAAGCTGAAAAGTGCAGATATCGAAACATGAGCGGTCTCCACAAAGACGCTCGGTTAGTATAGGCATTTTGTTTGGTCCAAATGGATAATTGACTTTTTTGTACGTACTTGTTCTCTTCAAAATGATTTGAGTTGAAAAGATTAAAGTATTTTCATGGCAATGTTTTTTTAAATAATCATACTAATATTATAAAAGCGAACCTGTGTTTGTTTGTTGGTTTGTCCTTCAATCTCGTCGCTACAGACCAACGTAGGTATCGACCTAATTTGCATGGGTATAGTTGAGGACCTGGAGAGTGACATAGGCTACTTAATTCTATCCGGGAAAATTAAGGAGTTCTGGCGGGAACCAAAAAATCTTAAACCACGCGGACGAAGTCGCGGGCATTAGCTAGTATTAAGTAGACAAAGCTGCCGATTCGCGATTTTTATCCAATATAAATTTAAAATAGCCAATAGGAAGTGCAGTTACAAGCAGGTACACGTACAAGTCAACATGTTTATCAAACAGGGCCACACGGAATGATATTTTGTTACGGTATTAGCGACATAAAGAATACTTGAATTTAGACCAATCGATGCACTTTGGAGATCTGTTTCGGGCTTGTGTTCATTCCATGCCATTTTCCTTTTGTTTCCAATTTGATACAATCTGAATGAGCGGTTGTTTTTCCTGTCTGAGTGCTATTACAATTGTATTTTTTTGTTGTGCCGCTACTCGACGTATGATTAAAATCCTTCCTATTAAAGAATTAGGTAGGTATGATTGTCTAATTGACAATGGGCACTCATTAAACGGATGCGGATTGCGTTCATATTTTTAAGTTGTATTATTGAAATATACCTGCTTGAAATGAATGTTTACTTTTGTCTGTATTCATTAAGCATCTATACATATTTCGCTATATTTCATATCATAGCTAAGTACTTACTAAAAGTATAACTAAGTTTGAACACAAATTGCAAAGTAGCTATTTTTCAAAACCTAATTAAAAGATCGGAACTTAAGCGATAAGCGCGAGCGGAAGCGGGAGGGCATAGCGCACAGGCGCGATGACGTGGACAGTTCCGGTTCCTTTAGGTCACGCGTGAAGAAACGGTGTAGTACAGCTCACACATAAAAAAATTATATTTACAAACACGTTTAAAAAGTTACACAAATTTTTATTAGGATATGGCACCTCCTTCAGAATTCTACCTTACTACATAAGACTCATCTCCACCTGGTCGTTGAAGGAAGAACTACTAATAACAATTAATAGATTAAGATAATGTTTCATAATATTACTTTAAATATTATGATGGATAATAAAATTTCAGTGATTCAGTAATGAACAGTAATGAACTGATTAAACTATACGATTTTTTTTCAGATTCACAAAATAATTATTTTTTAATTTCATTTCATCAAAAACGGGAATAAAACTTATTAGAAAAAAATTATAAAGTATGTATTTTACAAAAAAATATAAGTATCTAATTTTTATTCTAACGCTTCTCTTAACAGGTGTAATAATTTCATTGGCCATAACAAAGCACCCTCCGGAACTTTTATAAAACAACTTGTTGGTTACACGAAATTACTGTGACAGTTACGGAGGCTACCTGTGGTGGCTACCTATCCTGATAATATCTCTGACTATTAATTTGTAGGTTTTTGCCTAAAATATTATGATCAAAAGGTTAGGTAAAAATCTATATTATTTAATCCATTATTATTGTAATATGCCTAAAATAGAAATATCATATCACGACTACCTAAAGAATTCTTACAGATATTTAATAAAGAAATGAATACTAAACAACGAAAACCTTAAAAATAATTTTTTTTAGCTTATAGATGTTAATTACTGGATTATTAACATCTTTTTACCACTTTTCTAGTTTCTACTAGTTACCCCCGTGACTTACGGCCGAAATTAATAATGTATCTACAATCCACGATTAAAAGCAATCTTGGATTATTGCGTATCTGTCGATCGATCTCTAATCCGCATGCCAATAACAAAACTCTGCAGTCCGATCTTTTTTGAAGCCGGATCGCTAGCGATCCTTTCCCTCTTGACCGTTCCGTTCTTAGCAGTATGTTTGATTATACAATGCGTTTGACTCGTATATTTTTAATTTCAAACCAGTTTTAAAACTATTTAAATAGTACCCAAAATATTTTTCATACTAAAAATTAGTGATCTTTGTCTGAAAACGTGTAAAATTTCTACTGGAAATAATATTAAATTAATAGTTAAAATATCATATCAAGTGAATACTTTAGCAGAAATGGAACGTGTGCTCTAGCCTGTGCCGGTGACGTCTCTCTGCTATCTGAACTTACTTTTGTAACAAAATATTTTACCTATATTCAAATGATTTCATTTAATTTTTTCAATTGATTTATTGTACCAGCTTTACAACAATAGTCAGTAATGGATTCCGAAATCGTAAGTAGTTACTTATATTTTGTTATTTCTTATAGTGACGCCTTCCGTTGTTATTGAATTGAGTCAACTACAATTTTGTGATTTTATATTTAGCTATCATTTCTCATGTGGCTAAAAATTTAACTATGGCATTACCTACTGATATTGATATTCAAAATCAAGTATGATCAAAGTAATAGATTAATTAGATATAGGTAGGTACAAAAAAGTTTGAAATAACTATGAGTTAAGTATCTATCATTCAGTTAACTATTACATAATATGTACATTGTACATTAAAAATAATAAGAGTACTAATTGTGTCAATATTTGACAAAAAAAAATTGTTAGTAGGTACCTACCACCATAATGATGGTAAATGTATACATTAGCTTAATAATATGTTCTCATTTTTCAGGGAGAAAGAAAATATCAAGGCTAGAAGAAAGCAGGAATGCCAAGAACACTGCCTTAACTGAATATTTCTCGGTGAAAAAACAGCAGTGCAGTGCAATGCAGTGAAGTGCATATTAGAGTTAGAGAAATTGAAGAAGTTATAGTGCTTATAGTCCACAGTGTTATGTCATACAGCATTCATCGTCATCATCATCTCCCACAAGACAGTGTAATATTTGTACTTAATTATTTTAACTAATCAACACCTAACTAAGAGGCTAGGTACTTTGTAAATATATTTTAAATAACCTAGAAATAATTTTTATTGAGTAGGTACCTACTAGAGGTTTTTCTGATAATTTTAATTAAAAAAAGTGAATCAAAAGATATTTATTGTTTATTAATTTTTTATTACCCATATAAGTACTTAATGTTATTTTACCTATATTATTAAAGGAAAAGCTACCGAAAATAATTATTAATTAGGACTGCTCTTTCTTGCATTGGAGCAGCGTGGTGGGTCTAAGCTCTAATTCCCACTCTCCTATGAGAGTGGAGGCTTGTGCCCAGCAGTGGGATGTTAATGGGCTATAGTGGGCTCTTTCTTGAACATCTTGGACTTCACTACTGGAACTCATTACATCTTCAGTGCTATCATCTGGCGGTAGATCCACATCTGCAGGAACTTCATCTAAGTTGTAGTTCCTGCAAATATTGTGAAGTACAGTAGTGGCAATAATAACTGCTTGTGCTTTGGGTAAAGATAAGCGCAATGTTAGTGCCACTACTGGAAAGCATCGTTTCCAAATGCCAAAAGTTCTGAAATAGCAGAAATTTATATTAGTTAATAACAGAGAAATTCAGTTTCACTAACTAGATTTTGTATAGGTACCCTAGCCTTATTATATTATGTATACTTAATAAAGTAGTACCTATTGCATTCTAGCAAATCAAACTATTAATCAAATAAATATTATAAATGCAAAAATTTGGATGGATGGATGTATGGATGTATGTTTGTTACTCAATCACGCTCCAACGGATGAACGGATCTGGATGAAATTTGGCACAGAGATAGATTATAGTCTGGAATAGCACATAGGCTACTTTTTATCCCGGAAAATTAAAGAGTTCCCGCGGGAACCGAAAAACCTCAATCCACGCGGACAAAGTCACGGGCATCAGCTAGTTTTGAATGAATGCTAGAACTCTACACTGTTATGGTAATCTATTTGTTTAACAAACTACTATTATTATAACCCTGAGATCCTAAACCAATTTTATTTATAGCATGATATAATTATTAAATCTTATTCAAAGTCATCACATCATCGTAGTCATCTAGAGTTAAAGTTGTTTTTCAAATTACCTCTCTATGGTATTCCTAGATTTAATGTGTGCTTTATTGTATCTCTGTTCTGCTTCAGTATTTAACTGGATTCAAAAGTGGTGTTAATAAATAAGATCTCTTTGCATAAGCACTATCACCAAGCATCCAACGGTTACCAAATAGACCTGCATCACATTGAGCTGTAGAGCTGTAGACAAATACATAAAATATTTACTAATTAAGTTTTGTTACAACTTTAAAAAGATTAACACAGCAAATTAAAACACTGTTAGCTCACCTCTAAGAACAGAATTGATGAAAATTGTGGCATCATGTGTTGAACCTGGCCATCGAGCAACTACATTCATGAATCTCAAATCCTAATGCATAAAACCTTAATGTTAGCAATAGCTGATGGAGTGGTGAAACACCATGATTCCTGTAAAATAAAAACATATACATAGGTAGGTCTTACTTGTTATAAAAAAGTCTGTAGATTCACTAGCTAGGTAAGTACTTACCTTGTGGAGGTTACACAAACAAACGGCATCAATTGAGTAGAGTATTCACTGCCGGTTGATAACCTAAACGTGAACTCAGCATCATCCAGACTGCATAAAGTTTACCCTTTTAATTCTCCGACTAACTACTTGCTCGTTGCCTCTTCAGCTTCGCTATCGTTCATCCGCTAAACAGAGCAAGTAGGTACCTCCAAATCACTGTCGTCACCATCACTAATTATATCCATTGCCATTTTTTTTGTTTCTGAAACCTACAGTGCCTAACTTTTAAAAAACTAAAATCATAATCGTGGATAGGGTTGCAGCAAACCGTAGTATTTCTCGGATTGCAATCCGAGATTGTTTACACCGATCGAACTAATTGTCAAAATGGACGGATTGGATATTGGCACGCTCAAACTGTCATTTTCGAACAGAGGCCGATCTTTAATCTGTGATCCGCCCTCCCAAAGATAAGTAGAATCTTAAGATAGCAAACTCAATCTATGGATCGCATATTGGCATGCTTTATCCAAAAAAAGGATTGAAATATCAATCTTAGATAGGAATAAATGGATCAGGATTGATTATTAATTTCGGGCGTTAGTCGGCAGTGATTTTGGTTTAAAATCCTACCTGGGACTTAAAACCTAAATGTAACTCTGTAACAAATTTCATAAAAATCGGTTTAGTGGATGGACCGTAAAAAGGTTACAGACAAACACATTGTTGCATTTAGTACGTATAGATTTTTATACAGAATCAAAATCTATTACAGAACACAAAAATAACTTTAATTATCGATCCTGACATGTGATACTAATCTGAAGTATTAACGACAAATTATTACACAAGTAAGTAAAGCAAACAGCAAGTGAAATCACATCGTTCTGTTTTTAACCGACTTCCAACCTGATACCGTATTTTCAAATCTGATACCATCGAGAAAGTAAGGGAAACAACAAGTGCACCACGTCCTGCTCTTTCTATTCAACCATTTGCCAAAATATCATGAGCATTATGTGAATAAAATAACCTGTTATAAAACAGTCAAAGATCTAATTTCCAAACATGATATACTACACTAACCTGATATATAAAATTCCTTTGTAAAAGTAAAGGAAACAACAAGTGAATCACGTGCCGTTCTTTTCTTGTATCGCGACGTATCTGCGCCTAGTTCCGTTATGTGATAGCGTAATTATATGTTTTCCGCTCATCTCTTTTGTGGAGGGCTTGTATACTCGCTGCTTCCTGTCTTGTGTGAGCGGGGATATGGTTTAAGACACAGGATTAGCGAATTTCACATTATAACTTACTATATTTTTTAACTTGTGACAAAAGTGGATTAAAAAATTGTCAGGTGAATTTCAAAATGAACATCATTTAGATTAATTTATATAATCTTTTTAGAATTAGATCTCAAGTGATAAAATAAATTCATCGAGTTCAACAGTAAATAAAATACAATTATAACTTAAGAAAAACAGAAGAACATCTTAATTACTTTTATGTTCTCATGATAGTTGTTTTATTATATACCTACCTATCGCACGGATGTCATGATCCCAATTTTAAAACAGGTTCAATGTGGAATTTTAATATATTTAATAATAAATAAAAATAAATAATAATCACAGTAAAATAATTCTGATACAGTTTATTATATTTCAATTATAGGTAGGTAAGTACTAGGTAGGATCTCATCATAAAATTCATATTTGTTGGGAGATCATTAATCGCTTAAATCGTATGACTTGCGCGGTAGTCTATTAAATGTATGCAGTTTTATTGAAAGGGGAGATGTGATTTATGCTACTTTATTGGTTAATAATTTCTTTCCGTGGTTTTTTTGTTACTGTCTTAAATTGAGGACAAAAAAAAGAAGAAATTTAGTATCTAGGAATTACATATTTATTTTTAAACACTGCATTTAATTTTGGATTTTTATTTTTACCGCTTGGTTTTACAAGATCTTCGGATTTACAAGAGCTTTAAAAATGGAACAACAATATTAATTCACAATGATCTTGTTTAAAACTGTCCACTCTGCTGGCTCTACTTTCTTTACAACACAAATCTGCTAATTTAGGAAAATATTAAAGATACTTTTCTAAATAGATGCAAAATTAATTAAGAACAACTAATGAAGTATTTATTCTGCAACCAAACCGTCCAATTAGAAAACCTTCAACGGTCGTTTAAGGGTAACAGCAAATGTCACGCTTTGCAACCCTCAAGACTATGCAAACAGATGGCTATGGGCTACACCAGGCTATGGGCACATTATAGTAAACCAGTATAACTTGACCTTTATTGCCACCTTACTCAAAAGATAATAGAGTCCAATTCAAATTCATAGCACTATTACTGGACTGATATAGTTAAATACTTGTTTTTCATTGCAAACAAAATTAGTTTATAAACATGGGAGGCTCAAAGTTGTATTTTGAATTACAGATTTTTCGGAAGGGTCTGGGCAATTTTGATTATCGATTATAATAGCATGCCGATTGTGGCATACTGACATAAATAATGATCGCCCTTGATATTGCAATAGACCGATTAGAGGGACTTATGAATTTTAAACAGCAGTGAGTGGAAAATGTAGATTTCCTTTATTGCCTATTACAGAGTATCAGTTAATCTTCTAATCTCTGACTATAGAAAACCCAGGAAATAAGTAGAGGTATGTCATCTCCAGAATAATTTGGTCATAAAAAAGATATTAGGCACACTTTCAAGTTTTTGACATTGAATAATAAAACAATACGTAGGTACTTAATTAGGCCTTTGCATGCTTCACTAAGATTAGGCTTCTTTTTTTGTATTTATAATATGACTAGCTGATGCCCGCGACTTCGTCCGCGTGGATTGAGGTTTTTCGGTTCCCGCGGGAAGTCTTTAATTTTCCGGGATAAAAAGTAGCCTTTGTGCTATTCCAGACTATATAATCTATCTCTGTGCCAAATTTCATCCAGATCCGTTCAGCCGTTGGAGCGTGATTGAGTAACAAACATCCATACATCCACACATCCATACATCCATACATCCATACATCCATCCAAACTTTCGCATTTATAATATTTACCTATATTAATTATTTGATTGTATGTTTCTTGTGTGCAATAAAGAATACAATAATAATAATAAAAGTAAAGATACACTAGATCATTTCATTTCATTTACGACTGCGGGGATTAAGATTTTTTGATTCCCGCGGGAACTCTTTAATTTTCCGGGATAAAAAGTAGCCTATGTCCTTCCTCGGGATACAATCTACCCTACCCCTGTGCCAAATTTTATCAAAGTCGGTTGAACAGATGGGCCGTGAAAGCGTAGCAGACAGACAGACAGACTCACTTTAGCATTTATAATATTAGTATGGATTAGTATGGAAGTATGGATTAGGGATTTGGTTACACTGAGTGGCTAAAAAAACTTGTTCAGTCTAAGTATATGGTAACATTGCGTGTTTTCAACTGCAGATTATATCCTAGAGCTCCTTCTTCATTATCAAGTGCAGTCTCCTGCGTCACCTATAAAAGTTAATGCGTGTAAACCACATTAAGTCAGGTACATCAAAGGTACGTAGCAGGCACCTACTTCCGTTATCCATATTATAATATGCGAAAGTGCGACTGTCTGTCAATCTGCCTGTCCGACCGTCTGCTATGCTTATATTATCTATACTAATATTATAAATGCAAAAGTTTGGATGGATGGATGTATGGATGGATGTTTGTTACTTAATCACGTCCCAACGGATGAACTGGATGAAATTTGGCACAGAGATTATAGTCTGGAATAACACATAGGCTACTTTTTATCCCGGAAAATTAAAGTGTTCCCGCGGAACCAAACAACCTCAATTCACGCGGACGAAGTCGCGGGCATTAGCTAGTGACTCATATTTTCAACCGATTTTGATGAAATATTATAGATAGGGTAGGGTAGGTACATCCCGGGGAAGGACGTAGGCAACTTTTTATCCCGGAAAATATAGGAGTACCCCCCCAAATAAAAAACCTTAATCCACGCTGGCGAAGTCGCGGGCATCATCTAGTCTATAATATTTATTCGGTAAGAAAGATCTATTGTTGAATCACAATTTGCCAAAAGAAATTGATCAATGCCGCGAGCTTTATCTTCAGGTAGACGTCTTTCAATATCATGACATGAAGAAAAAAAGGATGACCTACTTCAAAATTCGCACCTTTCTTTGAGAAAGAGTTCCTTTGATTGCTACCACCTTGCTTGCATATGGCAGGCCTTTAACCCGCATGGATTTCGATTTCGGTTTATTTGCCACAAAAAAGGATATTAAGATGAATTAGGGCAGAAGTAAGATTAATAATAATTTTTTCTTCACTAGCATTTTATAGCTTAAGGCGCCAGCGGAGGGTGAATTGCTCATACAAACGTAATACCAAAATAATTAGTAATTCGAGCATATTTCCTCCATATTATGCGATTATTAAGATTGAACTTGTATTTATCTAGGTCCCTGGATAATTATTTTTCCAAAATACTTTCCCAAAATTAAATGTAAGCACATTGCGTTTTGCATGTTTTTGCGACATAAACGACATGTTTTCTCCTTATTTGTTTCATATTAAAACCAACGATATCTCACGAACTAATTGATCAGGAACATAGCCTATATTGTCAAGTTACAGAATAACAACACGAAGTTAAAAACACAACAATTATTCATCATTTTTGGTATTCACGGACCAAGACTAAATGTATAACAAATTCTGTACGCTCATATTGCTATCGCGCTTGCACGCGATCATGTATCTTCAGCCAAATAGGGATAGCAATATACCGGCAAATTTATATTTGCGGTTCGAGTAGAAGTTGCGAGCGGTGGTCGCCGGTCCCTTAAATGGTTTGTTCGGAAAAATATTTTACTATGCGTGCACAGATAAAAAAAATACTTTCGCATTTTTAATCTACTATACTAATTTTATAAATGAGAAAATTTGGATGGATGAATGGATGGATGTTTGTTACTCATACACGGCTGAACGGATCTGAATGAAATTTGGCACAGAGATAGATTATAATCTGAAATAACACATAAGCTACTTTTTATCCCGGAAAATTAAAGAGTTCCCGCTAGAACCGAAAACCTCAATCGCAATCAGGCGGAGTCGTCGGCATCAGCTAGTACCTATTAGTAGGTATAGATTAGACAAATCGTTTTACACAAGTATTTCAGTATTTCTATAGCTAGACTGTAGTTTACCTATTGAATGAACATATGGGTTAGGTTGCTCTACATTAATTTCTTTGCAATTTTAAACGCATCTGCGAGGCGCGTGCGTTACTCTGAAAGATGTTTCGCGTATGATAGATGATTGTTTTTTTTATAAATTGGCAGATAAGGTTTCTGTAGTCTGCTATTGATGCACTATAAGGATAATAATTAATGATTTTGTTAAATAAACAGAACTTAAATAGATGACGTATTTTTAAAAGAAATGATATGATGTTATAATTGTTTGATTAAGTTGATATATTGGGTGATTAATGGGTTATGATTGAATGATGAAAGAGACCATTTAGTTATTTGTTGATAAATGTTCAGACTAAAATGATTGATTTATAAATGAAAGTATTAATGTAAGAGGTGCGATACTAAGATTAAAGTTTGTTTTATTAGATATACATATATATATATATATATATATATATATATATATATATATATATAACGAACTATAGTAGGTATATGACTTACACGTACAACAGACCTCCAACTGGAGGTTTAAGTGCGGAAACCAGCCCAGCAGAAAGAAAGAAAGATGACTTAAATGATACCAGTGTAGGCGTAGGGATACTTAACCCATTACAATAATATATCGATTAGGTTCGTTAAAACTTATTAAAAGTATTATACTAATATTATAAATGCGAAAGTGTGTTTGTTTTGTTGGTTTGTCCTTCAATCACGCTCCAACAGAGCAACGGATTGACGTGATTTTTTGCATATATAGTTGAGGACCTGGAGAATGATGAAAAAGTAGCCTATGGCTACTTTTTATCCCGGAAAATTAAGGATTTCCCGTGGGAATCTAAAAGAAAATTATTCCACGCAGATGAAGACGCCTGCATCAGCTAGTCGAAAAATAAAAATTAAGAACGAGACGCGTTCAAAATTTGAAATAAACCGCCATTCGGAAGCGGCGCGTCGCTTTTCCCCATACGCGTCGTATAGCGCTGAGCAGACGCAACCCCCGCGAAAGGTGTGCGTGGCCGCTAACACAGGGGGCCGCCACCCCTATTATCTTTAACATTTTGAAGTCTGTTTGCAAGATAAAGGCAAAGGGAGCCGGGGGGTGATTTTCTTTATTCTTCACCCGGATTTATTATTATTTTTTAGATATTATTACTGTGATTGTCGACCGGCGCGTGCGCACATGTCCCGCCACCCTACGATTTGAGCGTAATGTAATGCTCTTACGTGTTTTTGTATTTACTTTCCTCTATTGTTCGAGGATTATTTGAAGGTTACTTTAGCTGTTCTTAGTTTCATTTCGTATTTTAATTTAGTTTATGAATTTAATTTCAATATTTTACTTCAAAGCTAGTTGTATTAGCAATTCTTATAGTGTTGTAATATATTTTGATACATATTTTACAAAATTAATGCCCTGTGCTTACCTATTAATAACTAAAAAGTTGACTTGAATTAAGATATGAAAACTTACACCTTGCAAAACCTTTTCAATTCATTCAATAAAACCCATACGCACCTGGGACTCTCAGTATCTTTTGTCAAACCAAAAGTTGTAGGTATAGAATGCTCAGACATGTAAGTTGAAGAAATACGGATTCAACTGAAAAAGAACCTTATAATATAAAAGCTCAAGTTCTAAACTTGCCAACAAAAATCGGTGAGAAATAATTTAACTTTTCACATAAAATCAATCTTCTGACAACGTCTTAAAGCTTATTTTTAATCTGGAAGAAACTTTACAAGTGAAAAAATACTCGAAACAGCTGATTTTACGTTCGCACCTTACCGTGTAAAGTTAATTTAAGCAATAACACATCTTATTTTCTTAAGAATGGAATTCTTATTTAAAAGAAACAGCTTTTGTAACTTGTAAGGTTCTTGAACCACTTAAGGCGGTTACCACGTGCGATCAAATTTAAATCATATTCAGTGTACAAATACGGTGTATTCTTGCTTGAGCTATGTCTTAAGGCACGTGTTTGAAGATAATATCTATGCACATGCTGTTTGATCCGGTATTAATGTGTTTTGTGGGCGTATCAGATGTCCTGCTTTCAAGGCATGGCGCCTAAGACAATAGTTACCAGTACCCTTACTCTGAGATTGATCGAATTTAAAATACGGTCTCACTAAGTGAGGTGAATTACATTTGCATCAAACTAAAATGAATCTTAATGTTATTAATTTAGAGCTCAATTTCGTGTATGCATTCACAGCTAGCGCTCCAAACGATACGTTTCGAAATTTGAATCGGTTGCACTGAATTTGTGGCTTTAAATCAAGAGTTTTTGGGTCCATTTTAGTTTGACGCAAATGTGATTCACCTCACTTAGTGAGACCGTATTTTAAATTCGATCAATCTCAGAGTAAGGGTAAAGGTGGTTCGTCGGTCACTTTGTAGAAAGCGTTTCCTTGTTTGTATTTTTAAGTTTTATACATTAACTACTGTTCTTTTTTTCAGCACACTTACAACTTTAAATTTTAACGAATGATTTAATCAAATACTATACTGAATTCTCTCTCTCACAAAAAAACAAGTACATTCTCAAATATTGAATCGAAGCAGGCGTTCCTTTGCGGAAGTCCATGATAATGAATGAACGAGAAGTTTAATTCGCTATAATCCGCCCCAGTAGACAAATCTATGTGGTACAGTGCGTATCCTTCACCAATAGCATGCGAACACCCACCACCCAGCAATTCGCACCGGCACAGCACCACACCACACAAATCTTCCAAATCACTCTCAACGTACGTTTCACTCCGAAACCGGAGCATCCTCAGGAGATGTTGACTCGACAATGCACGATTGTAAAGATCTTTACTGTACCACATAGATTTGTCTACTGTGGCGGATTATTAGCGAATTAAACTTCTCGTTCATTCATTAACTACATTCTCTTCTTTAAAAAAAATGCCTAAACTCCAAGTTTAAACCAATCATATAGGTACTTAATAGGAATCTCTTACCTTCGGCAGATAAAAAATTACTTGATAAATACTCTAGTCTTGCACGTAGAATAATAACTACAAGCTCTACATAGTCATACTTTAGGAACTTATATAATAAACTACCTACTGTAGGATTGACTGATTTTCTAAAGTTACCTAATTTGTAAAAAATAAGGTACGAAACAAAGCTCAGAGAGCAGGCTTTCTTAATTTTAATAAAAAATGAGAAAAAAGCAAGCAAAATCTGACACGATAACTAAAATCTATAGAATTTTGAACTGAAGTTACTACTTAGTTGCGGAAGTTATTGAAGAGTGAAAATACATGCATTACATAATATATCTGCACTATTTTAGATTTTCCGCGTAATATTATGAAAAAAAAGCGAAGTTTTTTCAAAAACCGAATTATCGATCCAACATGGCGTCTAATCCTATAGACGTGGTACTCAGCGCCCACCAGTACACTACACTTACGCTTACTTGCGCCCCTCGCCACCTTTGACCCTGCGCCGGCGCAGCTGCAGTTAAGATGGCTACCACAGGGGAGCACCGATCGATACGCTGTCCTTAGCAACAATCGATGTTTCTGAGGGTGGTGACTGGTGAATTATTGCTGAATATTTGAAGAACTTTTATTGATATCAACATCGATTATTATTAAACTACCGCGGCGGTGTCGCGTAATTTTGACAAAAGTTACTCATTTTTCCACCATTTCACCACCCATTTAAGTTGGCAGTTTGACCATTAATAAGTACCTATTTAGGGTTTAAGCTATTGGCGAAAACTTGAATGTAATGCTCTTCAAATATGCGGACTAAACTACCTACGTAAAGGTACTTTATTTTTTGATCTATGGTGTATATATCACTTATCGGATGACAAACAGAAACCAAACAAAAAAACAAACGAAAAATCGAAAGCCAATTACTGAGAGTTGAAGCAGGAGAGCAAAGGATTCAAAAAGCCATAGACAGGCTTTGTCGTGCACCTTTGATTACCCTGCCCCAGCTGGACAGGGTAGAGAAAGACAATATACAGATAGAAATGAATAAAAGACTAGTTTTGTTTCCATTTCGCTTCCATAAACGCGAATGCGATTCTTTTATATAACGTTAAACAACTAGCTGCCTCGAAACATTGGAGGAAAGATTACGTTTTGTTCTTGACTTTTAAGGCATTTCATTTTATCTGGCAGAGTGCAAAATCTAGGCAGGTACCTACTAGGCCTAGTAAAGCACTTTAAACTTTTAATGATCTCAATATTTTTTTGCTTCGCGATTTAAATTTACAGAACTAAAAACAATGCATCCGATACTTCAAAAGTTGGAAGTCTGGAGCGTTCATCTCGCAACTATTAATTAGTAGTCCCCCCGATCGCTTCGTAATCAAGCATAAAATTAAACCTTGGCACACGCCAAGCGCCCAACAAAGGTAAGGGTGTGTCCACATCGCGGTACCTTATGGCATAGCAATTTGTTCAAGACATCTGGCCTCACACCTGCCCGCACCCCCCTTACACGCACTCCATACCGATAGTTACTGTTCCAAACTTCCAAATTATATTTTAGTTCAAAATTAAAACTTGTCAACCCTACAAATAAAGTTCAAAATTCATCTGAGTAAAAATTAAAAAAGTCGAGCAAGTTACCGGTGTATTATGGTTTTGGCACAAGGTCCAATGCCCCTGTCATTCATCGTAACGTGTTCGCTCATTAAAATTCGGAAATGACGAACAGTTTTTCGAGTCCAATTGTTCTAGACGCGGTCAAGCGAGACTTTATGACGGTAAATGATTCGTATGTTTGCTCATTAGAAGCCGCTAGTTCCGACCGGTGACTAAAACTTTTAATTTGGTTCCCGTCCGCAGATGTAACTGGCATCGTTCAATTAGTCGGATGTCGCATCCATCAACGATGTTTGTCCACTAGACTCTCGCACGTCAATCTCAATAGCAGTGTTTCACAACACTATCACTACGTAAACGCGCAACGTACGTTCATTCATACACTTACACGCACAAGACGTCCGTAAGGACTGCTTTGTCAAGGTGTGCGTGCCCCATTCAAGACGCGGTGAGACGGTCTCCTTACGTCACTTCCGCTGACGTCACCCGTCTTATAAGTGGGCGTGTGAGCGACGCTTTACCACACTTTTTATATTTTGACAGGTCGCGGCATTACTTGCTTGATGACGAGTTAAAGTGAAGGGTTCATCGGGAATCCGATAGCATGTAATTTTGTCTCGATTTCTAAAGAACTCCTTTTTATATTTATAAATAGGTATCAGTTTATTGGTTAAACGCTTCAGGATGTTGCTTATTAGGTACAATGATATTAATATCATGTCAAAGTATTTGTTGATAATAGAAGGGAGTACAGAGTAAAGCTACCCCTATAATACTCCTATATACCCCACAGCGTTAAGATTTGAGATCAATTTCATAAATATGCATAGACCTATTGACCAACAAAATGTTTTATCTATATTCATAAGCCGACGTCAAGATCACCACATCTCAGTTGACACGTATAAAGGAACAGCATCCGGTGTTCTGCGAAAAAATAGATTTAATTCGAGTGTCACCAGTCCAAGGATGCGGGCCACTATGCATGGCGGTAATTTGGGCCAAGTAGACCAATTCCAGTCTATTGTGCAACCAAGAATAGCTACTTCTTTGGAACGCCCGCATCATTGCAAATAAATATTAATATCGGTGTCGATTGTTACTTGAAGTGCGTTGTTCCAGTTTTCTAGTAGGTACCTACTAACTTTTTGCTTTACACAAAACTTTAGGAAAAAAAGACTGTCAAAGTCAATCTATGGATTTCTTGTCCAAGTATCACCATCTCAATCTTCTTTAATCTTGATCTCTTCTCAGAAATAGACGGATTTAGCAAGAAAAGAAGGCTATTGCATCTTTTTTTGTACCTTTCGTAGCTCATCATTGTTTTGTCGTCAAGCGCAAGTCTATCTTCCAATGAAATAAAATAAAGTTAAATACCTACCATACCTACAGTACAGACAGATGAAAACGAAGATCGATAATACAGCTCGCATAAGGACTAAATTACCTAGATGGGATCTACCTGCACACAAATCATCTGAGAAGAATCTTTATTAAGCGATCAAAGTCATCTAATCGCATTTAATCCAATAAGTATTGAATTTCTGCTATTTAAAGGGCAATTCTTATAATCCTATTGGCTCAAAGTAGAACCGATAAAAGTTGAACTAAGACATCTGCATGGAGCATAAAAGATTTGTTGCAAAAAAACTTGTGCAAGTTCAGCTAATCCAAAATCTAAAGAATATCTCGCATAGCACGTAAATTGTTACCTTCACAGATCAGAGAATATCTGTGGTTACCTTCATAGTTTTAATTTTTTCTTAAAGTTGAAATCTCCAAGATTTTTAAATCAGTTAGCATGATTCGATACAGGAAGCTCTAGATTGCCCTTTTATAACAGCAGTTTAAAACCAGCTTCTGTAATAGAAACAATTTTGGCTATCTGAGCTGAGAAGCCTACCTAAAGTATTTGATTCTTTACACTGTTGTAAAAAATGTAGATATTGTACCTAACCAGTAGGTAGGTAGGTAAACTATGTTTCACACACTACGCACATAATATTATCTCTTCTTCTTTTTTTTTTTATCCACTACAATAAGTTAGCCCTTGACTGCGATCTCACGTGATGGCAAGTGATTACGCAGTCTAAGATGGTAACTGGCTATAGCCTGTTAGGGGCATGGCAGTCATATTAAACCCATACCCCTATTCGGTTTCTACACGGCATCGTACCGGAACGCTAAATCGCTTGGCAGCACGTCTTTGCTGGTAGGGTGGTAACACGGCCGAAGCCTCCCACCAGGCCAGACCAGGGAACATTCAAAAATTATAAATTTCCAAATTGACCCTGCCGGGGATCGAACCCGGGACCTCCGCACGTTAGGACAACAGCGCTCAACACTGCGCGACGGAGGTCGTCATAATGTTTAAGCATTACATTTTGTTTTTCGAACTATTCTAAAATAAGAGATTGGGCGCTTCTTCATTGCACGGCCCGGCCCCGGCCCGGCACCGACACCGACATTAGTGGACGCATAATTGTATGAAGTTGTATGGCACGCTGTCTCACTGGGCCGGCCCGGCACCGACATGTCGGCGCCGTCACCGGCATGTCGTCGGCAGCAAGTCTCCCACTGGTGTCGGGCCGGCATCGTTGCGCATGTGTTGTGTACGCATACAAACGTCCATGTGGGCGTGCGAGTGGCGTGATCAGTGACCCCGCCCCGCGCCCCCGTCGCTCTAGTACACAATTCATTTGCATTTTTCGATCAAGTTCATAAGTAAATAATCAAAGTTGCTTTTACTCATACGGAAATAATTGAAAAACTTATTCGGGTTATTGGTTAGTTTTTCAAATAAATTGTAATACACGCCGTCTAAATATCTTACTTTTATAATTGGATGCGCCCAAAACCATTAACTGATAGGTACTTAGTTCTTTTTTTGCGTCTCAAATATAATAAATACAAGAAATATATTTTTTTTTTATCCACTACAAGTTAGCCCTTGACTGCGATCTCACCTGATGGTAAGTGACGATGCAGTCTAAGATGGTAGCGGACTAACCTGTTAGGGCATGGCAGTTTTTATTAAAACCCATACCCCTATTCGAATTCTACACGGCATCGTACCGGAACGCTAAATCGCTTGGCGGCACGTCTTTGCCCACCAGTCCAAACCAGGGAAAATTCAGAAATTATAAATTCCCAAATTGACCCTGTCGGGGATCGAACCCGGGACCTCCGCACGTTGAGACAACAGCGCTACACACTGCGCCACGGAGGTCGTCAATTTGTTATACGCTGCCATCGCTCTTGGCTCACGCGGTTCGCAGCTTGTCGGTGTCGGTGTCGGTCAATGAAGAATGTAGGTGCCGGTGTCGTGTCGTTGAATACTGTCGGTGTCGGTGCCGGTGCCGGGCCGGGCCGTCCAATGAAGAAACGCCCATTCGATGAGTTGTTCAAGAAGGCTGCATTATACTTAAAATATTGCACAACTTCTACATATACCTAGTACCGCTAGTAGGTAATAAATAAAGACTTATTAGCTATATTTGTTTGCAGCTTTCGACAGATGCGTTGGTATCTAAAATATGACAAAAAGTACTAACAAATCGGTGCCTGAATTAACGCTTCCGGTTCTTAAGGGCTACCGCTATTATGATGGACAATTAGGCTCTTGAATGAGGCAATAAAATATCGGTACACGCCTTAACACCTGGTCTCTCGGTGAATCGTTATAGTTTTGTAATTATTAACATGTTTACAAATGTTAGCGGGTATTTTGTGATGGTGATTTATTAGTTAGTAGTTAGTGCCAATGGGGTATTGCAAAGTCGAATGAGAGTTGGTTAACATTTTTGAATTGTGTAGGATCTGAAGCCTGAGACCCCTTTTTGAAGAAAGAAGTATTATTTAATAGCTGATGCTCGCGACTTCGTCCGCGTGATTTAAGACGATACGGGAGGGCGGTTTCCCCCATACAATCGTTTTAGTCTGTTTTCTCCGTGAATAATTACAATAGAGAAAATATTTTTGCACCATAAAATTTATACGAGTCCGTGCCATGTCCCTATGTTTTGCTTTTTTCAATAAATTAATAATTTTAAGAATTTGGAACCTTCAAAAATTGCAAAAAATGGCCCAGTTTTCGCGTCATCATCAGATATCCCGCATATAAATTTGACGAATATAATCAAAAAAAGAAAAACATACCGACATAGCCCGAGTCCTTCTTAAATTGTTCTTGAAAAAAAAATTAAAATCGGTTCTGTTTTGGAGGAGGAAACAGAAAAATACGAGAGTAAGAATTCGACTGTTTTTCATAGGTACCTATTATCGGTCCAAGTTGCAGTTGTCCCTATCGGGTGTTATGGAATTCTATTCGAGGAGCAGCGCGACGGCAATATAATTGTTCAATACCTATTCTCAAAGTTTCCCGTTCATCCCATATCCTCTTAAGTTTTTTTGATTCCCTCGGGAACTCCCTAATTTGCCGGGATAAAAAGTAGCAGCTATGTCACTCTCCCGGTCCTCAACTATATACCGATGCCAAAAATCACGCCGATCCGTTGCTCCGTGCGGCGTGTATGAAGGACAAACCAACAAACCAACAAACAAACACACTTTCGCAATTATAATACTGACATGTCTTTCCTGCATAAACTAATAAACGGTAAAGTTGACGCTTCTGACCTACTACAAACTCTTACCTTCACTGCTCCAAAGAAGTCAAGAAGATCAGCTAGTAGGAAAACATTTCGTGTTAATTTAAGCAAAACAAACTTGGGTAGAAATGCTGCTATAAACCGTCTTGTTCATGTTTACAACGAGCTTGCCTGTGTACAAGATGACGTCGATATTTTTTGTCAGGGTCCAAATACCTTTAAAAAAGTTATAGCGTCGGCTGTCTCTGCTCTGAAGGACAAATCGGCCAGTCTTAGCTCGTAATTTTAGTTAGTTAGTTTTGAGATAAGTTGTATTTATAAAATTAGTAGATTAATTTATTTACAATAGTAGTAGTAATAGATACATTGTTCCTTTGATTTATATTTTTATCATGTAGTTACTCGTACTTGTGATCGGTTGTTTCTTTTTTGTAATATCTTATTTTTAATAGCTGTGTATACTTGTAAGTGGCGTGCCACACGGGAAAAGACCTTATGTACTATTTTTTATTTAAGCTTTGTGTACTCGCCGTTGGTATACCGAAATACAAAAATAAAAAATAATAATAATAAATTATATTTCGTCGCTTCATTCTTCAGATATAATTTTTACATTGTAGTTTCCTTATCATGCAGCAACAATCGTACGATTTTTAGAGATGTTTTATTTTAGTATAATGATAAAATTCTCCCACACACATTCTTACACATTCAATATTTGTTCGTCATTCTTTTTTCGTGCGTAGCAACGATCGGACGTTCCCACTTTCAACAAAGTTAATATTATTATTTTATATCTAAATAAAAAATATTGAAAAAGAAACAGCCGCTGCTTCTTACAGGAAAACGGTGAGTCTTAAATCTTTCAATTTCAGCAATTTATTTCATGCCTGACAGGCTTAAGAAATTATACTTAAATTATATTTTCATGCAGTGTCAAATTACACTATGTTGTATGTGGGTACTTAAACAAAACAGTCCTGTTACTTTCAGCGTATGGCTGGCTCTTGCGTATTTATTACATTAATAATTATAATATCTAACTCACTAAAGGTTTTCCTAGGGTTTACCCGAGAGGTAACAACGAAGGAGAGTAAACTTTTCAGCATAAAACACGCTTATGAAATTATTCTTTTATGCAGCGTTTAATTATTCTAAATGTCCATCCGGCGGGTTGCCCAAGAGGCACCATGAAGAAGGTTAAGCCCTTCAGCATGGCTCGCCTAAGTAATTATAGTTACTTAGTACTTACACGAAGTACGTGTTAAAGTACGCTAATCCACTGGGAGGTTACTAGCGAAGTAACACGACGCAAATCAAACCTTCCAGCTAGACACTCCTAGCGACAGCAGGATAAGGAGAAATATTGGCGCCCGTTAGACTCGTCTGATGACGAGAACTTTGCAGGTTAGTCGAAAATTCTATTACTAAGTGTTAAAAAGTGTTTTTAACTCGGGATTGACTGCGAGTCAATTGCGAGATCATAATTGGCTGCGAGCCAATTATGAGTCATATTCTTATGACACTCATGCAGTGAATATGTGCCACCTGGACTAGATAATATGCACATTAACTGCAAGCTAAAAAAGTGTTTTTAACTCGGGATTGACTGCGAGTCAATTGCGAGATCATAATTAGCTGCGAGCTAATTATGAGTCATATTCTTATGACACTCATGCAGTGAATATGTGTCACCTTGACTAGATATGCACATTAACTGCAAGCTAAAAAAGTGTTTTTAACTCGGGATTGACTGCGAGTCAATTGCGAGATCATAATTAGCTGCGAGCTAATTATGAGTCATATTCTTATGACACTCATGCAGTGAATATATACTTATCACCTTGACTAGATATGCTCATTAACTGCAAGCTTTTGTCCGCGAGACAATATTAACGCAAAATGCGTACATACTCGTACATACTACCTCCATATTCGTCCGCTCACTTATTGTATGCACAAGACGAATTCACCATTCTCTGAATAAGGGGGAAGTCGTGACGAGTCAAAGACGACCAACTATATCAGATTCGTCACTAAGGACCAGCTTAGCAAGTCTAACACAAATTGATTTCGTTTCGTTCACAAATACTCGAGAAGTATCCGGAACACAGGTAAATTAATTATTTACCTACTTATAAAGAAGGTTACTTTTTACTCTTATTATATTTTTTTCGGGCGAGGTAGCAAACGCACGTGCACTGTTTGTTAAAACTTTTAAAAGTGAATATTTAAGTGAAATGCCGAAACGAAAACGCGAACAACAGAAACGTAATCGTCGAAGGATTATTATAGAATCCTCATCAGACTCCCGGTATGCATTCATAATTCAACCTACCCTCGCATAAAAATAATTTTTCACTATCATAATATTGCATTAAAATACAGCTAAATTATATCGCTTTCAAAGCAGAAAACCGGCTTATTCGAACGTACAAACGCCTGATGGTTGACCAAGAGTTAAAACGATGGCCGTCTACCTTTTCATCATACCTGTGTAAGAAAAACATACAACAAACATTTTTCTCTAGAAATCACAAATCATTGTGTAACTGAACAACCTGGCGATTCACAGAGTGTTAACACGAAGGTTTCACAGAGACTAAAACTTTAGTCTCGTACCTACATTTTCAGACTGTAATATTATGTAACAGAACAACATGGCGGTTAACCGAGAGTTAACACGAGGGTTTAAATACACGCTAAAATTTTCGTCTTGTACGTTCCATACAACAATGGGGTGTAGGCGAACAACCTGGTGGTTAACCGAGAGTTATCACGAAGGTTTAACAGATGCTAGAAGTTACGCCTTGTATATTTCATACGATAATATTATGTAACCGAAAAACCTGGCGGTTAACCGGGGGTTAACACGCAGATTTAATAGCTGCTCTAAGTTTGTCCAGAGCTCGATCCAGAACTCCTCGGGGTACTCGGAGATAGAAGATACAGGAAATGATCCAAAATTTGGTGAAAAATATAATAAATGAATAGACCTGAAAGAAACGTAAATCATTCAGTGAATGAAATAGTCAAGATCTCAGGTTCAAAATTTCCAGATGTAATTGTTCACAATATAAAACCTCTCAGTATCAAACGTACATACACCGTCAGAGAGGTAACAAAAGGTCTGAGATAATGAATATATCCTTTTTATCAGTTATCTAGGTACTTTAGCGTTATATAAATTCAATTTACGAATACTGTAGATACAGAAAACGAAAATAAAAGCGGCTAGTATCTTGCCTCATAGTGGTGTGCAAAGAAAATTTGCAACAAAAATGTGTGGTAAAATTGCAAAAATTACCCACAAGTTTTACGTTTTTCCTACCCACATGTTCTTGGGCTCAAATCTCTAGTTTTATATCTCCATCGTGCTGGAAGCATAATATATCATACATCCGATGACGCGTAAGGATGGTTGACTAAACTTAGAAGACGGCAGAAAAATAAAAACCTAATTGAGAACCTTTTCCGTTTTGGAAGTCGGTTAAACGGCGAGTATTTTTACGACCGGAAGTAGACTTCGTATGATGTACATCATGTAAACAACAATTTTACTAACAATGTAAAATTTTATCGTATTATTGTTTTTTAAAAAAGATTTTTCGCGGGCTAGCGGGCAAGCATTACTGCAAACTCGGGATAATGCATAGTTCATGATGCCCGAAGCGGGATCTTAACTTTAGTATCTATGCATCGTCCATATATTGGAAACAATCTTTGAAAAACCGTCATAACACTGTCGTTATTATAATACCTACATCGTTATCACTCGTGAAAAATATACAATTTACTCCGCCTTAACATACTCCATAATAACTTGCTTAATGCAAAATTAAAATACTTGGTTTTTTGTAAAAAGAGTAAAGAGTATAGATCCACGCTCTCAGCGCGTCTACCTTAATAATTGACGGAGGGAAATGATTTAACGCATTCATTCAAAAATAAGTAGGTACTTATGAATATTAAATAATTTATAATGACTGATGACACATGTTTTTAGCGACATGAACAACTAGGTTGTCCATTGTTAAAAAAGTATAGCTTAGCCTGATATCTCACTTAATTTAAAGCTTCTAACGTCAGTGGGGTTTAAAGCCCAAACCGACCGACTTACACCTCCAAGTCGACATTAGTACTACCTAGTAGTCAGTGGCGTAACTATACCATCTGAGGCCCGTGGCAAATTTTTCGGATGGGGCCCTCCGGCGTCCCAGTAAAAATAGTCACGTTAGAATTTAATTTTAATTAACCACTGATGTTATTTCTGAGCTCGTGGCCTCTTGGGCCGGGGCCCTCTTGGGTCGGGGGCCCGTGGCATTTTGCCAGTCCTGCTACCCTATAGTTACGCCACTGCTAGTAGTCTATCACAATATCGACCGAGTATATTCATCATTTTTCATTTATATTCTGCGGGGAACTTATACACAAATAGGTATTTGTCGTATTCCATAATCTTGATTATGGCACAATTTTATGGCAAACATCATAAAATGGTACCATTATTAATAATTTTATTAAATATGTGCCTGTTACTACAGGCACATAATTTACCTCTACAACAATAAAGGACCTCTACAACAGGACCGGAATAACCCGTTCCTTTCCCGCCGCGTTTTGAAAAATAATAATTTTCTCCCCCCTTCTGGGTAGGTTTCCAAACGTTCAAACGTCCCATTGGACGTCTGTCGTGTGTAAATACAACCAAGTACTGGGCCGGCTAATATACTTTTGATTAGATTATAAATCTTGCAGCATTAACATCAATAATTATTGGTTTCATTTGCTTGCATCCAACCTGTAAGCTTGTTACTCAGGCGCTGATGTAAAAAGCGCAAAATTGTATTTCTAAAGTAAAATGAATACTTAAGAAAAATCTTAGACTCATCTTAACTATACGTAGATGAGAATATCAAGAAATCCGCACATGATTCCAACCTTAAGCATAAAGCTGCTTAAAACATTACGACTCAAATAAGAGATTGAAAAAAAAAAAAAAAAATATTGACAACAATAATTAGTATCTATTCAACATGGATACAGTTCTTGCAAAAATAGATATTTTCTGTATCTCTAAACATCTACAATGTAAAAATTATATCTGAAGAATGAAGCGACGAAATATAATAGATGATCAAACGAACTTCCTGAAGTGAAGTTCGATCATTATTATATGAGTCGCTTCATTCGAAGATATATAAATAAATTCCCAACCCACCCAACCCGAAATATATTTTTGCAATAACATTAGGTACTTATATATCTCTAAAAAGAATGACGAACAAATATTGAATGTGTAAGAATGTGTGTGGGAGAATTTTATCATTATACTAAAATAAAACATCTCTAAAAATCGTACGATTGTTGCTGCATGATAAGGAAACTACAATGTAAAAATTATATCTTCGAATGAAGCGACTCATATAATAATGATCGAACTTCACTTCAGGAAGTTCGTTTGATCATCTATAATATTAGTATAAGATGTTATTAAACAACGAGCGTCTACGAAGTATGTTTCTTAAATGACCTACGATTACAATCTACCAACACGTGGGTAGGTACTTTCAAAGCAAAAGGGATATTATCTAGGCATAGTCTCGCTATTACGAATATGACATAGTACATTAGGTATACATAGCTCATGTGTTCATGTGACCTTTCTTACTTATTTTTACTAATATAAACTTGAAAAAGAAAACAAAATAATTATATTATACTTCCTGAAACCACATAGCGATAAGAAATTACTAGACAATCTAACGACAAGTATCTAACACGTGCCAATAACCTTACCACCAACAGCTCGAAGCAAATCGTTGAACCTTTGAAGCATAGACAAAACAATATAACTCTTCCTTCAAACACTTATCGATAAGACGTCACTAGATATCGATAGGATCTACATACGGGTCCACGTGCGGACTGAGGGACCACCCGGCGCGTGCGCGTGCGATCACCGGTTTTTATACGACCAATCTTGCACCCGTATGGCAATCGATTCGAGAATCGATAGTGAACGGTGATTCTTTGACAGTTAACTTTTTTTTAAACTTTCGACAACCTTTCTGGCGCATCGCTGATGCTCTGTTTGATTCTCAATGGAAGTAAATCTGTAGACCGTTGAAAATGGAAAATTGGGTATGTGAAAATTCTGTCATAGAAATAAAAAATATTATGACATTAAATTATTCCATTACATTCGAAAGATATAGATTGCTCGATCAAAACAAATTCTTTACTGTTACAATATTATTGAAAAGTATGATAACTGTGCTATTGAGTAAAAACATATGGTCCAGTTTTCCACTAGCCCTAGAAACGGTCTTTATAACTGTGAAGGTGAAAATCTTTTTCCAAAGTTCATGCCTAGAGATAAATTACGTAGCATGAACCTATACGCTTAGCTCAGTGTATATAATATGGTAAGTTATGATACTACGAGTAGGTACCTAGTACCTACATATGAACAAATAACTTACATTTACAGGCCTTTACAAAAAGGTCTTACTTATATATATCTTTACAAACAGGTCCTATATATATTTATAAGTTAAGGCTTATAATCTCAAGGCCTTCTTACTCCTACATCACCCCAAAGAAATTCCTCTTTTAAATTACTTGACATAAAAGGAGGCAGTCCCCAATTTGAAGCTTATTTAATGAAAACGTGTCTTTGTTCCAGATCCACCAACAGGCCACGGGCATTTTTCTCGTTGGATAGTACCTCAAAATCAGATTAATGGTGAGAATTATATTTTCTACATAGCTCATACGTTTTTATTAGATCGTTATACATATTTTGTTTATTACTAATTTTGAGAAACGGACAAAAATAACAGATACTCGTATACTTAATAATATAATTTATTTATTGAATGAACAACTTCGTTCTTTCCGTTCGTCAAATCCAAGGGGATTTTATACCAGACTGATGTCAGATTGATCGTATAAAGCGGCCTTCAATTTAGAGGCAGACAGTTGATATTGAAGGTAGCCAGACAGCCGCTTATCAGCTTTTCCTCTTCCGGGCACTGTTCCATATTATATTTTGTAAGAGTAAACAAATTGTATCGAATCTTTTTCTTGGGTTTAACTTTAAAACAAAAATCATACATTTTGTCCTTTTCACAAAATACATTATTATTATACTCGTAAAACTAAGTACCCACCAGCAATAAAACTTGCAGAAAGGTCTGCAACAACTTGCAGAAGTTATTTTACAATGGAAAAACGTGCAGAAATCGTGTGTTTGCACCTTTCTCAAGTTTTAATGCTAGTGCCCATAGTATAATATTTTCCAGCAACTTTCCAAAACCTAACAAAACGTCTAATGCTTATGATAAATAACGAAGTAAATTGATTAGTTTTAATAAAAATGAGCGCTATACGAACAAATCTTTTCAGTTATTCAAAAAAGTTTATTTATTATCATAACACTATCTAGTTTTCACACATGCCTCGCCCTGTAAGCTATTCAGCTATCTACCGTCTATTTGCTATGTACTGGATAGGGTTGCCGCTCCTTACTCAATTGGTAATTTGTTAATTTTTCTGAATTTGTTTCTAGTTCAAATATTATACAAATAAAAAGCATTGTGTCCTTTTAAATATTTTCTTACGTGTGTTGTAGCGTTATTTAAAGTTTAAAGTTGAATTAATCAAAGTAGGTACTCTATACCAGGTGAATTTGCTCGAGGAAACAAAATCTCTGGTTTAAAAATTTGATTTACCTGTTGTATCCATGAAATCAATAAGTACCATATTCTTCAAGTCTATTTTTATCTTGTTTGTTTGATGTGTTAGTCAGTCCAGACAGCTTCTCCTGTAATTTTTTTTGACATAACAAGCACGACAATCACGCACCAACCTAATTGCTTTCCACCAAGCAAAATAATATAGTCGTCAAGCGCAAGCCAAACTTGAATTACAAAGAAAAGTACGTACGATAGTGTCGTGGTGTCAACCCTAGACTGCCAGTGCACGCCGCGCCAGTTCAGCGCCGGAATAAAACCGACAGGATTTTGCACCACCGTATTTTGTCTGCAGGCTGACAGGGGTGGACATCGCATGAATTTTCAAATAATCAGACGAACCTGCATCGAAGTAATAAAAGGGTTGACAATTCAATTTTATAACTATTCACGGAGCTCGGCAAAAAAAGGTGCTTTTTACGTCGCCCCCATCTACTTATTTAGGCTTTTGTAACTTTTTAAAAATAAAAGCTATTTTTAGCATGCGAGAAAATTATTCCGGAAAAAGCGTAGGTAACTTTTTTTTGCATATTTATAAATACGCGTCTACACGATGAAATCCGACATTAATTATTATTGATCGCGGTAGATATGGGTTGTAAATCGTTTTTAAAAATCCGTAGGTATATTATTATCACGTAAATTAAAGGTACACCAGAAACAAAGTGTGTATGTCAACGCAATAATTTTCAATTAATAGAACGTGTAGTTTTTGTTTTTATTTTATTTAGAATATATTATACTAGCGACACTGTCACCGGGTAATAAGTCTTATTTTTATTGGGTGCTAATTATTTTAATTCCGTGTTATAACAGCTTGCCGTTCGAAATTCGAAAATCGATTAACGAAACATAATTTTCAAACACGGTGTTCGGAAATACAAACATAAAGCTATAAAGCAGAACATTAATCAAGAACAACGCAGTTTTGAATATCGAACGCCAAAAGCGATGTTATCTGATATCAATGCATAGCCGTTACGTGAATTCGTGCCGATATTTCACAAAAGGAAATGCGAATTTTCTTGATCTATACAAAGTGTTGATTTCATGAATGTGTAGGTAGACTTACATGTATTATTTTATGCTAACTAACTCAACCCATCTTCGCTTGGGTGAAAAGCCTTTCTTAATCTATCTTTATCAATAAAATCGACAGAAGATTTTTTCAAGCCCCAAGTTTCAACCATCTGTATCAGTCAAATGATACGTGTCTGGAGGAAATAAAATGCCTGTTATGTCAACGTCTTCATTTGAACTTCAAAGATGAGTCTTGTTAAAAATTCAGCTTAGTCAAAGTATTTTATAAAAATAAATAGCATTGGAACCACAGTTATATTGTAATTACTGCTTATAGGTACCTACATAACTGAGTTTCTTGCCGGCTCTTCTCAGAAACTGGAAATCCAAACCGGTGGTAGATAATTATTATGCCATGAATAAACAAGTTCGGGTTAGAGTACTATAGCCATTAGCCATGTATTTTTTAAATGTAACTTTTTTGTAAACGCCACTAAATTAACATGCTTTTTAATAAAATGAAATGGTTTTTTGCTGAATATGAATAGGTATTAGGTACCTACCTAAAGGACTGATGTTTTTTTTAATCAACTACAAGTTAGCCCTTGACTGCAATCTCACCTGATGGTAAGTGATGATGTAGTCTAAGATGGTAGCGGGCTAACCTGTTAGGAGTATGGCAGTTATGTTAAACCCATGCCCCTAGTCGGTTTCTACACGGCATATCGTATCGGAACACTAAATTGCTTGGCTGCACGTCTTTTGCCGGTAGGGTGGTAACTAGCCACGGCCGAAGCCTCCCACCAGACAAAAATGTTTCACAATGTTAATCGTCCATTATAATATATCCTAATGCATAACATGCAAATTAATATAAAAAATTCTTCTTCTTCTTCTTGCCCTTTTCCCACGCTATGTGGGGTCGGCACAACATGTTTTCTTCTTCCACTCACTTCTGTTATCCGTCAATCTCTCATTCACCCCTTTTTTTACGCATATCTTCTTTTACACAATCATAGTACTTATTTATTTGCCTACGAATTGTTAACAAAACGAAGCCTACGAGTAGATAGTTATTAGGCAGACTCTCGTTCACTGTTTTTTTGGATTGCTAAATGCAGGGAAATTTTGTGTGCTCCACTAGTAACTTTCCTCCTATTAGCGACGTGTCTGTAGAGTTGATCAATCAGGCTAAAGGGGAATATGGCCTTAAATAGAAATTGGGGTTTGTTTCCAACTCTACCTGTCGAGAAGGCTTGATTACATTTTAAAAATTTACATTTTACGAGGTCGAAACTGTGTCCACCCTTTTATTTTGCGAGTATCAAAAAATGTATTAGGATTCGGAGACCATTGCGTCGCAATCAATACAATTAATTGTTTTGATTAGTGTGTGACTGTGTGACTGAAATTCTAATTTTAATGCTAGAGTTTCACTAGACTCTAGAGTTCTAGACCTAGAGAGGCACGCTCCCTAAAAGTAAAAACACGCATTATGTTTTAGGTATCTTTTTTCCTAAAATTGACAACAAACTAGCCTAACCTAATTACTATATAAATCATGCCCACGTAGAATGGTGGCGTGCTGGCTGCATTTCCGCGCTGGACAGCCAGGCTGATCCTTTGCGCAAAAAATGGCCCAGTCCTTCTGTCGCCAGATGAGGCAATCACGCGCGGTGAAATAAATCTTTTTTCCTAATAATTTACTTGGTCGCGTCATATCACTAAAGAATTGTGTTAGATAGGAAAAACTCAAATCGGGGCTGCTCTGCCTGCCCTACCGATAAAAGTTCACTACTGGACAGAGGTATTTTTTTAATCTCTTTTTTTGGGGGGTTTATCTAAAATAAATGTCAACCTCATCGCATACATTGAACAAAAAAAATTACCTAAACATAACTAAAACAAAAACAAAACTATAACTTAACATAAGTCGACGTCCGAAGACGTTCACCGATGGCAAGCAGTGACCAAATTAACCAAATTTGGTCACTGCTTGATAATAGGGACTTCCATACGCCACCTAGTGGGGTCTACCATCGCTACGCTTTCCGGTGCGAAGTCGTATGATCGTAGGTATTGTTTGCATGAAAATTTCGTGATACCCACCTACGTACTATTTGCCTCACGCCCTCGGGTGACATAGGCTGGCTCGGTTTGGGCCCCAAGAATCAATACAATTTTTAGTTCTACATACCTACAACCACCTCTATACGTATTACTACATTCTGATAGTCCTACATACAACCACCCCTACCGTATTATCGCTACACTCTGAAAACTTAGACTGCATCATCACTTACCATCAGGTGAGTCGCAGTCAAGGGATAACTTGTACCTAGTGTACCTATAAGAAAAAATTAAAAAAAAAACTTTTTGCACGGCTATGTTTATATTGAGGTATTTTAAAATTATCATTGGTATTTTTGGAAACCCTTTCTAAAGAGTCTACATTTAAGAGAGATAGATACGTAGGTACTATACGAAGTTTCAAGACCAAGCGGTTATATGTACACGTTGATATAATATGTTATAAAATCAACTTCATCAAAAAATCTTCATTTCATTCAAAAACAGTGTATTTCTAGGAATGAAAGAGCTAATCAGAAAGTATATTCATTACAGTTTTAGCACTAATACAGAGATTTACTTACATAATTTTACAAAATTTTCTATGACTCCAACATTTCGCAACTCACTCCTGATTGCATACTAATCAATATAAGTATATAAGCACTTATTCAGACGGTATAATTCCTTTAATAAAAATACAGAGAGGCTGCTGAAAGGGGGGAAAGAAGGGGGTAAGCGCAATGGGCTTCGGAAAATTCACCCGGTGAATGGTAAAACGCGGCAATAGACAAACAGCCGACTGACCCCGGCCTCCCCGTCCTCCCCTCCACCTAACGTACATTTTGAAATAATACCCCCCAAGTGCGGGAGGCGTTTTTAACCGATGCTTAAGAGATAATATACCTATATTATTGACCCTTTTGCTACATACTGATAGTTTTTTTTACAGATATTATCTACTCGGACTTTGCGATCTATTCATTTCGTACCTATTCTATTATTTGTGAACGGAACTGTAATGCCGTTTAATACGTAAGACACGTGACTATAGTTGTTGGCGTTTTTTAAAGAAGGAAGTGTCTACTGAGTTTCAGTAGGTATTAAGCATTAAAAATATTTTTTGGTTGATAAAACACAGTTTTAACTTTTTCTTTCAATTATTTCATTCCCTTGTTATAAACATAACCTACGATTATTTTCGTGTCTACCTCAATACATATTTATCAAGGACAAGATCAAAAAGTAATCGACAAGTTGTCTATACAACAAGTATCTACAGTAAGACTTATGGTATGTTAAACGTATGCGCTAAGTAATTAAGTATTACCAGTAGGTAAGCAATGTAAAGCCTACCTATTCATTTTGCTCAGACGGAGGGAGGGCATCCCATTATTTGGTGGTCCATATAAGACACTTGGTCCAAGTAATTCAAGTTGAAACTTTAATGGCAAACATTTAAGTCGAAAAGGAAAGAGAACAATTTTCTAGTTCTGGTTCTTTAAAAGTACTAAACACAGGTCACCACAAATCGTTCCAAGGAAAACGTTCAATTTAATTAAGTGAAAATCTTTTACTTTTTTGTTTCATGTCATCATTGGCGGAAAATAGGTTTTACTCCAAGGAAAGCATGAAATGAAAAAATGAAATGAAAATGATATAGGGAACCTTAGGGCACACTCAGGGCATCTCGTGGTCCGGTAATAGAAATGGTTAATAAAATAGATGAACCATCCGGTGACACGACCATCAATTAGAGCCGTCACACGCACGGTCCCGCACACCACACAAACGTTTTGTATAATTTACACAAATACATGCCGTAATAATTAAATCTAGGGACCACAATTGCATGAACATATTTGACAGACTTATCCAATCTTGGCGTTGGTACGCACGAGGTTGTAAATCTAGTCGACGCGAAATGGCTGACCAGTAGTCAGTATACCCCCACAGATCTATGCTATGGCTGCAAAAGTGTGCGCCATAAATTTTATACAAGCCCCGATGTACGGTAAAACCTATCATAGTGTGTGTGAAAATTCGTGCCTGTAAGAGGAGTGGACATCGCCCGCCTCGCTTTGTGTACGTTGCCCTAGGAAATGGTATTATGGTAGGAAAGCTAATCTAAATAAATCGGTGGCATTGACGTGAGGTTAGTTAGCTAATTAAAGAGTGCTCAACGCGTGAGGTAATGAATTTGGCGGTCGGCATGTCAAGTGAAAACTCGCGTTTGACTTCGCAGGTGGGTTTTCTATTGCCTATTGTAAATAAATTGTTTATTAGTTGTGCTTCAACTAAATTGAACAGTTAATGTTTAATGCTGTAACATGTAGATACCAAGTAGATGTTTACACGCAGCGGCATGCAGCGATTTTCAAATAGCGTGCCTATACCTACCTCGCATATTATGCCTTAAACAAGTACCTACTTAACTCGGTAGGTATAGTAATCCGAAAGTTAGAGAACCTTGACTCTAATACTTCGTGGGTAAAACGAGAAGACAGGATGTATTTAAAGTCCTAGAATCCATATACTCATATTATAAATGCGAAAGTGTGTCTGTCTGTCTGTCTGCTACGCTTTCACGGCCCATCTGTTCAACCGATTTTGATGAAATTTAGTATGGGGATAGTTTGTATCCCGGAAAATTAGGGAGTTGCCGCGGGAATCAAAAATCTAAATCCACGCGGACGAAATCGCGGACATCATCTATTTATCATTAAAAATGCGTCTTTTAAAAAAAAATATTTAAAAAATGAATGGAGGGAAAAAGTCTCTATCATTGTTAGATTTCAGTTAGGCTTCAGTAGTTAAGGCAAAAGTTTATTTAGACTGACTAAAGTCGTCAGAACCGAAAGCGCCCGACACGCTCGGTCCATTTCGTTTTTTTACTTAGTTACGAAGTAAACTGATCCTTTCATGTAACTTTCCATTCGGCCGGTTCAGGACCCTGAAAGAAGTGTGAACCGGGCTGTGATCGCCGCCAGTCAGGTGTGCCTAACTCGGGGACCGATGGACTTGCCTACTTAGTCTGCTGATGTCACTAATTATAAAACACTCCTTTTGTTTTGCCAACCGGTAGGCCCCAGCGGCGCTCGGAACAACGTACCGGCCAATCAACGTCTACCTATAAGGCTATACCAACGTTTGTTCCACCCAAAAATCTATATGCCTATAACCTACCTACTATTTCGTACGCTCACAAAAAAAGGCGAATATTATTCTGTATTTTTTTCGTTCGAACAAGGACCATTAAAATTCGGATTCAGGGCTAGATGTCGCGTAACGTGAAAAACTCGCACACAGACGCACCTTATTAAGGACGTATTGGTTACGCACTTATGTTACGCACTTATATTTTACCCGTAAATGTAGCTAAAGCGGAGAGTTGTGCACAAAAACGCATCTTCCCCCTTCCCCACTCCAGCGGCCGGCGGGTGAACGAATACATTCGACTAGCCCATTTGCAGTATCCCATTGTGTGAGTGGCAGTCTATACGAATCCGCGCGAGTGAGGGTGGACAACACAGGCGCGAGTTTGCTTAGCCTGTGCGTAGTTTTACGTACCTACGGGCACCTACAATGTACGCAGTATTGGTTTTCTGTACTGGGCTTTAACAAATTTCAAATTCACAAAATCGTGATTGGTCGGTATTTTGTTTGAACAAGCGGACGCACCGGGACGCGGCGCGACCCAAAATTCGCTAGATAACTCGTTTAGGCGGAAAATGATGAGTTTTATCTGATTTTGTTTACGCGACGCCGTGATTGCGACGCATTGCCAATGCCTGTTTGCTTTTTAGGGCAAACAATACATAATTACTAATAAGTAGGTACATAATTTATTTCTATTAGCGACCACGCGGAACGGCGCGCGTCTAAAATTCCATCTATCACCCGATATACTTCAATCATCACGAATTATCGTCACAAATGAAGCTATTATGCGCGGGACGCACGCGCCACTAACTCCCGATAACCGGAAGACAGACGTTCTAATGGCCACCTAAGAGCCCGAATATCAATTTCTAGAAAACTGGTCGTGCGTGCGACCCGGGACCCGGAAGTGAGCTACAAAAACTCAATACTAATCAACTCAAGAAATTGGAACTTGTCTAATCATTCCTTTCGCCAGCATGACACGGTTGTTTCCAACATTCGGAATCGAATTGGCTTCCTTTAAGACGTGGTGTTTAATTGGATGTATAAGAATACGTGCAGGTAATGACGTAGACAATTTACCCTAAGGGCCAGAGCCAACTTTACAACAACTTACTAACAATACTTTCAGCATCGAAGATTTGGTCGCGTACGAAGCTATAATCTGCGATTGAGTTGATAAAATTGCTTATTTTGTTGTTAACATTGCTGCACAATTCCTTAAATAAACCAATTATGGCTATCGGTATGGGATTAATTCACCTCTTCTGAGTTATCCCACCTTCATCTAGAATGCATTGACACTTATGATAAGTAAGATCGCAGCCAAGAACTCAGTAACTTGTACCGGAAAAAAAGCTGTAGAAACTACGCGAGTCAACCCTCATACATTAATTCGCAAAAATGTAATTCAGCATCGAATAAGTCGCCAAAACATCACACATTCAGCGTCGATGCAGTCGTAAAATCGTTGATCGCTTATGTTTAAATCGTGTGTGTTTTGGTCCTAAAACCCATTAATGTAAACCTAACGCCTAAGACATAAGATCCCCTATCTATCAATCGATACAATAGGTTCAGAAAGACTTTATAAAACGCCACGTCATTCCACACATGTTGAAACGCATTAAACATATGGACTAACATGAAGAAAGAGATATTTTAATTATTCGGATATCATTCGTCTTAGTTCGAAACCTAAATTGATTTGTATGTTTGCTTAGTCATGTTAAAGGGTTATTTTATTCATGAGGTAAATAAACGACTTTGATTTGGAAATAGTAAATAAAATCAGCAGAACATGTAAGTAAAAAAGCTCACGATTGCATCGCAAATGAAAAAAATAATCAAATCATTACCAAGCGCTGACGTTGAGAATCTTGGACAATCCAGAAAAACCGGCCAAGTGCGAGTCGGACTCGCGCACCGAGGGTTCCGTACAAACCTGTAGTAAGTTTTACGATTTATGACGTATTAAAAACAAGACGAAATGAACCGCAAAACTAACTTTGTTTGTAGAGGTTTATTGTTAATATCAAAAAATTACGTTTGTTGTATGGGAGCCCCCCTTTAATATTTACTTTATTGATATTTAATTATTTATTTTGAAAGGTAATATACAAGTTAATATTCTGTGAAAATTTGAACCGTCTACCTGTTACCGTTTTTAATATTGAGCAAAAAAATACGAAAAAAAACACGTTTATTGTGTGGGGACCCCCCTTAATATATATTTTTTTAATTTTTACTATTTGTTGTTATAGCGGCAACGGAAATACATCATTTGTGAAAATTTCAGCTTTCTAGCTATCACGGTTTATGAGATACAGCCTGGAGACAGACAGACAGCGGAGTCTTAGTAATAGGGTCCCGTTTTTACCCTTTGGGTACGGAACCCTAAAAAACACGTCATATTGCGCATAACTTATCTGGTTAATGGTATGTAACGTGACCTGTAAAGAATAGCCACCTTCTCGGCATATATACTTAATATTATAAAATAATGCAAAAGTGTGTTTGTTTTTTGGTTTGTCCTTCAATCACACCGCAACGGAGCAACGGATCGACGTGTTTTTTGGCATGGGTATAGTTGAGGACCTGGAGAGTGACATAAGCTACACATAGGCATACTTTTTATCCCGGAAAATTAAGGAGTTACCTCGGGAATCAAAAAAACTTAAACCACGCGGACGAAGTCGCGGGCATCAGCTAGTCGGATATAATATAATTATATATTTTGGATAAGGCCGCCTTTTGTATCATGTCTGTGTTTATTGTCTTCTCTCTCTTTTGTGTTATTTTTATGATGGTAAAAATAAATAAATAAATAAATAAAATTAAATATATTATCTGCTTTCATTTTGTAATATACCTACCTACTGTAGCAGAATTCCTGGCTTCGTAAGTCGAAACATAGTTTTTCCTTGCTTTCTAAAACACAATTTGAGGCAAATGGATCACACCACTTATAGTTTACCACACGGTCACCTTCGAGAAAAGATAGAACCGCAAATGAGGAAAACTAATTTAATTAGGCAAGGAAAATGAACCAAAATTATTAAATAACTGAAAGTGGGACTTTACCGATTTCTGTAGCTATGAGGAAATATTGTTACAGCCAATGAGATTAATTATAGCTGTTATTTAATAATAGGTATGCTACGTGCAGCTTTTAAGGTACCCAACTACTTATTTTAAACAGGCTAGTCTTGCCAATTTGTCTAGTTACAAATTACTGGCTAGGTTATTTTTTTTATATACATATATATATATGTATATAGCGAGCAAACGAGCAGGCGGGTCACCTGATGGTAAGTGATTACCGCCGCCCATGAACATTTGCAGCACCAGAGGAACCGCCAATGCGTTGCTGGCTTTTGAGAAATTTGTTTATCCGCCCTTTGAAGAGCCCCATATTGTAACCATTAGGGAACACAGAAGATGGAAGCTGGTTCCACAATTTGCAATTTCTATGACAATTACTATTTAGTAAGTCCTAGACCGCAATACAGGACTTGGAAGGAGGCTACCGTCTTTCTATTCTATTCAGCATTGTACCAGAACGCTAAATCGCTTGGTAGTCCGCCATCGGTCAATCTATGCTTAAAAGTAAGCTTAACCGGCAAGACGTGCCGCCAAGCGATTTTGTAGAAACCGAATGGAGGTATGGGTTTAATATAACTGCCATGCCCCTAACAGGCTAGCCCGCTAGACTGCATCATCACTTACCATCAGGTGAGATCGAAGTCAAGGGCTAACTTGTAGTGGATAAATAAAAAAAGTCCAGTTTCAGCACAGATTGGCTGATACTTGAGAACGCAGTAAGATTTCAGAATATAGAACCCATAGTTTATATTTCTATAAATGTTGTGTGTGATGGAAACTAATCGCATGTACGAAGTTCCATAAAAATCAGTTCAGAAAAAACAATTGAAAAATACAACTTCTCATACAAATAATAGAAAAGTCTTAATCACTGATTGACTCATCAACTTCCAGCCCGAACCTTTGAACCTAGAAATCTGGAGTTTTGGATGTAGACTAGATACCGAATATTTCGTATAGTTCCCACGAGAACCAAGCAACGCAGTTGCTTTTTTAGTCGCAATATAAAACAAAAGTGGAGCGAAATAAAACTGTATATAATTTCATACCTAATTAGATGTTAGAACAGTATAACGACAGATGCGTAGCGACCAGTATGCCACGCGACAGCTTGCTAGTCCGTTGAAAGATATCATTACGAACAAAACTAAGGCACTGACCGCGGCGTGGTAACGAATAGAATGGAACAGCATAAAAATACATACTTTTTTAAATTTTGAAATAAGTACCTCTAAAACATCTTAAAGTTGGACCCGATAATAATTTGATTACTCTTATTTTGTTCTTTCAACTCTTCTTTTTGCAAAAATATTATATACATAAAGATATGCCCTGACTAATAATATCACTAACGTCGCAATCCTACTGAATTCAATATATTTTAATATTTTTTTAATATTTTAATCATTAAATTCATGCGTTACTTTATGTATTTTATACTATTCATCAGAGCGTGCATCTTAAGTAAGAGCGAATGCAAGCACAGCGGATGGATCCAGTTGGTATCTAGCAGAAAATGACGCGCCATAATTCTACCCGTATTTCGAGCCGATTTGTCGACTCCTTAATACCTTTCCTTTTAGCGGAATTTCATAAACGGACTTTCGCACACAAATTTCCGTTAGTTACAAACCCAAATTCAACCTACAAAGGTACAACCTTAGCATGCAACCGGATGTCTTTATTACAATTTCATATGAATTTCGAGTGTTTATATTACACGCCGTCGTCCTATTGCCCGCACCCGCGCCCTTATGAGGAAAAGAGTAGTATAAATAATTTGTAACTAGGAAACCCTGTCTATAAAATTTCAGCTCTATAATCAAGTCTAAGTCAGTCCACTACGTCATACGCGTTGCAATATGACGCTTGTAAGCACCCTAACGGTACGCACGCACGTCAATCCGCTTACGAGATGCCTATCTGGGGCTTACAATAAGAAATGAGCACTATTCTCATGTTAATCTCACTAATCTCACTAATCTAATTAATATAATCGTTCGCATCGCTATTATTATTTATATTTTCCCGTATGAGAATATAGATAACAATCCCGAGAGGAATACATATAGTCCGTCAAACTAATTTTATTTTTTGTTTTTATATTATTTTTAATAGATACTAGTCGATGTATACATATATATGTAGTACAGTGGCGTGCAGAGGGCTTGAAGCTAGGGTAGGCATTAGTTAGTCAGATTACCTATTTACTGACTGTTAGGTATAATGAAAATGAGCATTAATGTAAGTAATTTCCATTTGGGTAAGCATTGCTTTTATGCCTCTATGAACTGCACGCCACTGATGTAGTACGATGTCACCCTGGCTAAATAAGTTTGATGGACTGTAACTTTAGGATGAAAAATGACTAATTTCTGTTTTCGCGGCTTGAGTTTCCTTATAACGAGGATTAACTAATCATTTATCGACACTGTCATAATATGTCTTATAGAAGTTGGAAGTTAAACCTGCATAGTATTTCTCATAGTTAAGGGTCATTAATCCATCCATCATCTAATAATAGTTGGGGTCTTCTAACACGGCGGGATAGCTATGACCCGGAATCTATTCTGCATACCACACGATACAGTAAGAACTCGACTCGTAGCCTTAATTAGGTTTTATCCAAGTACTTCAATAACAGTGCATCGAAGCAACGGATCGACGTCATTTTTTTTATATTGGTAGAGTTAAACACCTGGGTTAGGTAGAGACATTGGCTTTTTATCTTGGAAAATCAAAACGTTCCCCCAGGATTCCCTAATCCATACGTACGAAGACACGGGCATCAGCTAGTAACTAATGAACAAGTCTCGTAAGGCTTGCAGGTCACAGCCTCTCAGAAATCAATCCCACAGTTTAAATTACACCAGGTTAATTGTAATAAAATTCCTACAATGAAATAACAATTGCCGCAGATGAGGCGGTCCCATGGGAATATTGGCCTAGTGAAACAATGGCGATGAGACAAAGCCTGACCTGTTTGCTCTCAAGACTCGCCCGTGAGGCTTAAACAATGGTCCTTCGCCAACCACAAAGGATGTAAAACGGGAAGAAATCGCGCAAGACAAAACGAAAGACTCGCGATATAATATTCATGTTTGCTCAAACGCTTTGCACGGGTTAATTGATATACAGTTCTTGAGCTTGCTCCAGCGTTTCTTCCATTTTTTACAACTTTTTTTTTGTTTTGTTCTCCTGTGGGTATATTCTTGAAATTATAGTCCGTTTCTAGGGCAGGTGGAAAGACGATTATTTTAACTGACATCCAAAAAAGGAGGAGGTTCTTAATTCGACGCATGCATCTTTTTTTTTGGTTAGCACCTAGGTTTATTACCTTGCCTACAACAAACTTTACAAGAATACAAGTTGTTGTATTTTTGATTATCTGCATCGTTTGTTTTTTACAATGCAATCTAAAAATAAATAAATAAATCTTTGTTTGGGATTACATGGACAAAGATAAAAACAAAATAAAATTACAAACACAAATCCCTATCTATAAAATCTAAAACCCAATCTATATTTTTCGAATAAATGTAAAATAATTTTCTAGTGTCCGAATTGTAATATCCATACCTACTAATATGATATAATATGCGAGAGTGTCTATCTGTCTGTTGTAACTAGACGATGTCCGCGACTTCGTCCGCGTGAATAAAGGTTTTGATTCCCTCAGAAACTCTTAAATTTTTCGGGATATAAAGTAGCCTATGTCCTATAGGCTTTTATCCCGGAAAATTAAAGAGTTCCCACGGGTATTCAAAAATCTTAATCTACGTGGACGAAGTCGTGGGCATCATCTAGTTATTTATAAAGGGTAAATAAATTATTTAAAATGTAGGAACCCAAGTATTTTCTATTTCCCATTATACTGACTAGGATACTCACTATTTCCGTATATAGTTATTTTCCTTAACCAGTCAATAACGCATACTGATTCCTGACCATAGTTCTCATAGTTAAATAAAGATTAATCATTAATCTAATTGTAGCCCACTTACTTAGCTTCACTATCACAAATTAGCTAATGGACTTAGCACCCTGCAGTTTCCCCTTTATAGCCGATTTCCGAAAGGCTATTTCCCTTAACCCGTCAATGGCGCATCCTGACCATAGTTCTCACAATCAAAAAAAGATTTGTCACTTAAGTAACCCAGTCCGGAAGGAGAGGTTCCCAGGCGACCGACAAACGATTATCGCCCTTAAGTATCGCTTACAACCACTGGATGACCCTTGACGGTAATGCGATCGGATATTCGACACGTACTATTTATTTTCACGATAATATTATGATTTTTAATATCATCTTTACTTAATATTTACCGCATTAAAATGTTTTGAGTACTTTTAAAAAAAATAACAAAGTTTTACAAGATAAATATTTAAAATGGTATATTTATTATGGTGTTACCCTAACTTGCCCGTTGAATAGAGCTTCAACTAGGTTTAACTCTTCATAGACAACAATTAAATTAAAAGCTAATTATACCCAACAAGAAACATGAAAATACCCCTGGAGAAAGATTTCAAAAGTTTTATCCCACATCAAGGGTTGAGATTTGAGGTACCTACACTCTAGTAGGTACATAGTTTTGTTACGGAAAACTGTACTTGAAGAACACTGGCCATAGTACTGAACATTGACTTACCTAATTACCTATTAGTTAAAATACAATATGATGAACGCAATCACTTCCAATTGACTTTCTCAAAAAACCTCCTCCTTTTTAGAGTCGCATAAAAATGGCTGAACAGTTGTAGCAAGATAATAAGTACCATAATAACAATTGCGGTTATTGCATTGTGTTAATAATTATCACAATATGTTCAGTGCTACAGTAGTAGTACGTGTATCCGAACGCTCAACACAGTGCGTATGCGTAGACGCACCTAACAGGAAGGAAGTGTAAGGCGAGCGCGTGAGAAGGACGCCTGCGCCGTGAGAAACGCTACTCATTGACTCGCACTTTACTGAAAATAAGGCTTGAACAGACACACCGCACGGTGGCAGTTACTACCGATTGCAGTTTCCAACACGGCTCCTAGAACAAGCAATTTAAGTACCTACCTATGCTTACACTGTAAGTGACGCGCTGTCTCTTATATTATTCGAGACACTATAAGATTGACCATCGCGTCAATCTTGTTGGGTGGCTGAGAAGTGAGCGAGAACGGGCTCGTTCAGTACGAAACGGTGTTGACGGATAATTCATCATAATCATCCATGACCTAAAATATGTTATTGTAACGCGACTTGTGACCGTATGTTTAACAGCCAAAAAGATTTAATCCTGCAACCTGTAAATAGCTATAATGTCTCCATATCAGCTGCTATAATAGTTGTCATTCAAGGAACTTGGTTTAACGGCGCTTAAACTACGGAGCGCGCATAGAAGCTATTGTATCGCGTAATGCTAAAATATTATGCTTTATAAGTTTATACAGTTCCTTGTATAAAAAATCGTGTTTTACACCGTTCACTTCTGCCGTAACTGCTACTGTCACGCTTTGTGTTTGCTGAGATCTTTACTGAACCTTAACCGAATGAAATTGATATTGTACAGAATGTGGTTTGTAAGAAACCGCGGGATTGTCTTTTCATTTGGTTTTATTGTCATAGAAACAAAAGCTCTTGATACAAAGAGTTTAAATTAAATAAAAAAAGAAACCCGCCTATTTGAAATGTCCGGATATTATTAATACGAACTATTCAAAAGAAAAGTGAATAGAATCTTAGGAATAATAAGATCAACTTGATTATATAAAATATTTTTTTCTTTTTCTCTGATGACTGCTTTCGAGCACACCCACAACACGCCTTTTTCACACCTTCCAGTGTGTTTAGCATGCGCACAACGAGATTTTCTCGCGACGAGAGAGAGAGAGAGATGTTGTCATTGTCGGCAAATTTTTCATTTACCCTAATATGCACAAAATGCGGTATATTACAAGAAAAAAAATAGTCGTAAAGGTTCGTAGAGAAAAATACCACAGATAAGAAATATTAACTTTATCTCTATAGTCGTAAAGGTTCGTAGAGAAAAATACCACAGATAAGAAATATTAATTTTATCTCTACTTTTGACGTAACGAGACAAGTAACCATGTTAGCTTCGGTAGACAGAGAGAGATAACGGGTAGACATAATTTTACTCGTAGTGCGCATGCTAGCCATACATAGGTCGACTTGGAGTTATGGCCCTTGAGCTTTAAGTCCGCATTGCTGTTATGTTAAGTTATTTAAAAATATTTTTTTGTTTTAAATGAGGAATTTTTTTATATCTAAGTATAACACAATTCGCACGTCCAATCAAAACCAACTCATTCAAATTTCACAAAGATATCATCTCGTTGGCCAACAATAAATCAATCTCTGAGTCAGACTACATGGCTACATGACGAGCTCAATAAAAAAAAGATCACCGCCAATCGTTCCGTGCTAAAGATCAGGGAGCGACGACCTTCATGTGTGGGATAAGACATAAACGCTATGTAGGTGAAGGATTAACATTTTTTTGGCCACAAGATGATTTGATTTTAAGCTGAGCGGTTTAGCAACAAAAATTCTTTAGATTTAAGCAAAATAAATATCTATGCTATAACGTTGGTGAGTTAATTTGTAGCAAACCTGAAACTTGAAATCTATTAAAATTCTCGTTTCAGGTTTTTTGGTGGCAGTGATGTCACTCACTTATGTCTATCTCATTTGAACTCTAATAAAGCCATTAGCAAAGGCAAAGCACGCTCTATACCTAAATATTTTTTTATTTTATTCACTCCACTACAAGTTAGCCCTTGACTGCGATCTCACCTGTTGGTAAGTGGTGAAACAGTATAAGATTGTAGTGGGCTAACCTGTTAGAGTTGCGGCACTTATTTTGAACCCATACCCCTAAACGCTTTCTACACTACATCGCATCGTATCTCAGTATAGAAGTTTTGTTTTCAATGGTCAAGTACGTATCTCTTACCGCGTCTGCTTGTAGTTTGTGCCGAGTTCACATTGCGCGACCATAGGAGTCACCGGAAGGAATCAGGGGCTCGGGGCACAATCTCGGCGTCCGGTACCGGGGCCGGCTTCCGGCAAGGCGTGACGTTCCGGCTATGACCTGCGCACGCGCCATTGTTAATTAGGTGATGTTAGGGAGATTTTTGTGCTATATGGAACGGAAGATGGATCCGATAAGGTGTAATTTTAAAGTGTCTGATTACCTACATTATTCACTGCCTACAGTGATTTAATTTGTGAAAGCGCGGTGTTCTATTGTTAGGAAAATGAGCCGCAAATATAATGAAGGCAGAAAATAGCAATAAAACCGTGTATTATAAAAAAATCTGGGTAAAATAAACAGAACCTAGATACCACCAACTACTACCGTCTATAGAACCAATGGGGAAGAAATATAAAATTAATTTAAAAAAAAACTTAACTGAATCGTTCACAAAAACAACATACCTCTGTGAAAAGTCCGCTGAATAGTTTTTCTTGCCAGTCCATACAAAATGGCTCGCATGACCACATAAATAAAGACCATTATGAATTTCAGTAGGAAGCTGTAATTGATCTCTTACAAAGTTTACAGAACAAATGAAGCAGGGACGTGCATTTCCTCTTTTATATGGATATGCATCAGGTGGATATTTCTGCGTCCGCGCAACCCCCGCTAAGTCTCGATTCGGAGGACGCGGGAGTAGAACGAAAATAATACCTGGATTTATTTTAACTGTCGCTTTGTTTATATAAACCTGATAATATCATGTAATACTGATTTAATTTACCTTTACCTGCACAGGGAATCTTGACTAATATTATAAATGCGAAAGTTTGGATGGATGTATGGATGTATGGATGTATAATAATAATAATAAAAACTTTATTTTGAAAAATTAACCTAGGACTTAAAAAACATATTATATGAACGATCATCCTGCAAAAGTATAAAACTGCGTTGCAGTGATGATCATAGTATGGATGTTTGTTATTCAATCACGCCCCAATGCAACGGCTGAACGGATCTGGATGAAATTTGTCACAGTGATAGATTATAGTCTAGAATAACACACAAGCTACTTTTAATCCTGGAAAATTAACGAGTTTCCGCGGGAACCGAAAACCTCAATCCACGTGGACGAAGTCGCGGGCATTAGCTAGCTACATATAACTAAAAAAAATACAGTAAATACAAGTGAATCTGTCTACTGCCACACAATACTATTACGACTAATGCAATGAAAAAGTAGAACGGTACAGTATCAAATTTAAAAAAAACGAAATCTAAAAATTTTGCGCTCAAATCAATATTTCTACATTTAAAAGTTACTTATCTAATAAAACCAAAAATATTTCGACTTCAATGACAAAACTAGAATTACTAATTAACTACCTACATAGTAAATCTTATACTTCTGTAATATGTACTCAGTTCAACATAAAGATGCAACTCCTCAATAAATCGATGTAGGTTGTATACTCATCGATTTGGAAGAAAGGTGCATTGAAAATGTAAGTAGGTTAGATTAGGAAATAATATTATAACAATAGCATGTAAGGTTTCGTTATTCCTTCTGTTAGTTATTAAAGAGTAGATATTAAGCCTGCACTGAATAAAGACGTCTCCACCAACAGTCTCCATCATTTTAAACGAACCAAAACCCGCATTATTTCATGGCGACCCTGCCAGTCGGTGCGCGCTACTAATCTGCGTGCACCGGCTGGGCACCAAATATTACGAAGATGACCACAAAACCTTAAGACGCGGCCAGCAAGAAGAAGAATATAGAAGATAATTATTAGTTACCAAGATTCAAGATCAATTCATCCAATAGTTCAAGACCCAGCCAGTGAAAAGAAAATTGATGAACATCAGCCAATTATAATAATTAAGAAGAGAAGCACAAAATTATCAAGAAAGAAGCACATCAATTAGTTCACAATTCAGAAGATTTCTAAATCGCGAAGCACATCTCAGCAAGCTTCATCGTCTGCCCACCATCACCGTGCGTCCAGGGTTATCCCGGCCACAACTAGGAGGTGTCCAGGGTATTCCCGGCCCAGTTCGAGGAGTCCAGGGTTATCCCGGCCTACCAAGATGCGGCATGAAAAAGTCCAGACCCCAAAGCTGTGGTCTGAAGACCATCGCATGAAATAGTTATCTACGACGAAGCACGCATAGGCCAGAGAAATGAATATATATGCGTCGATAAAGTAAGTGCATTTATTACTTCGATATGGGCATTAGCTTTAATTATTAGTCTTTGTAATAATTTTTTTGGTACCTACTTATTATTTATTTCGGTATTTTTTTTCTTCAGTTAGCAATTTCGTTTGTATTTTTCACGGTAGTAGGTATTATTTTAATCAAGTAGATGTCATAATATTTTTTTTCCTACAATGTTAGATATTGTTAGCTGTTAATTAAATAGAAGTTAAATAATAATTCAAGGAATTATTAAGGTATAATCGCGTGGTCAACGATACACGCTTACCTAAAATTCATTGTATTACGAGACAATGATATTGCTCGAGATGCAATTTGCAAGTACAAGGAAATCGGTACGAAATAAGGAGAATTATTTTTCTTTCTGTTAAAGCACAGAATATTGTGCTAATAATTGTGAATTAAATAGAGACTTTACCCGACTTGGACAAATTAGGACTCTACTAACCTAAGGCTTGATCACCCTTCGGCAGTAGAAGTGCTACGTATAGATAGGAATTGACGAATATATCGGATTAAGACAGAAGTTTATATGTGAAGATGATTATTATTTGAACGCGATATTTTGCGCATACTTAGTACCTCCTCATTCAACGATGTATATTTTGTCTAGACTCTTGATCATTATCTACCGCGCTGGTGTTAGTGAAAGACCTAGAGCCTTGTTGAATGTTAATAATGAAGAATATATGAATTATGGAGAATATATGAATATATGAATTATGGAGAATATTTGAAAGGATGTTATGTTTTATAATTAGGAGTGTACGCGCCGCGTTAATTTATTTATTTGTTGATATGCAATGGAGAAATAGCAAAAGAAAGATGAAGACTAGAGGCTCGAAGATTTATTATGAAATATTACGACGATTCAGGTATTATAAATACCTAAGGCGTTACATGATGGTTTAGAAACCTCATAGGTATTATTTTAAAGGACAAGCATGTCGAACGATGATGCTATTTTGAGTTATATGCTCGAAGCGATGCTACGACGATATTTTTATTATGACAGAGATACGAGTAACTTGGTAGGTACAGAGAATATTTTGTGACAGAGTAAATAAGTGATTTTGAATTGCGTAGGTACCTTGATTTGACAAAATAGGCCTATAATATTTACATTTGGCTTTAAAGTAAGATGATCACGATCGTGAGTTGATCATACATTCTTGCCTTATTTTGTAGAATTATCCCTTTACAATGTAAAGTGGATCCATTATTATTCGCTATTATTTTATTATTATTGTTCTATATTATATTATTATTCGGATGCTCATACGAAGTAGTAAAATAAATTGCACAAGCACAAGCGTAAAAAAATGTTTCTCTTTCTCTATTAGGGTTAGTTTTATTTTTTTTGTATTTCACCTTTTTTCCCTATCGGAGTACCGCTCAACATTTTTTTTTTTTTTAAGAAGAGGGGTGAACCGCATAGATTTTCGGGGGAGTTGTAATATGTACTCAGTTCAACATAAAGATGCAACTCCTCAATAAATCGATGTAGGTTGTATACTCATCGATTTGGAAGAAAGGTGCATTGAAAATGTAAGTAGGTTAGATTAGGAAATAATATTATAACAATAGCATGTAAGGTTTCGTTATTCCTTCTGTTAGTTATTAAAGAGTAGATATTAAGCCTGCACTGAATAAAGACGTCTCCACCAACAGTCTCCATCATTTTAAACGAACCAAAACCCGCATTACTTCACTTCGTAAAAAAAAGAGAGTAGCTCACGGTTGCTTATTGTGTAGATACCTTTACCTAATAGTGGTAAAATATTCAAACTTCATTATTTAATTCTTTTTTAATTAAATTGTGTTGCACTTTTTCTCATTTATAATATAATTCGTGCTTCCACTGCAACTTAATGTACAGGAAAGGTGTTATTTTCATTCTTTCATATTTCTTTCACTTTGCTTGCACTTAAGTTTTATGCGTTCACTGTATTGTTCTTTTAGAGAGCCATTTGTTTTAAGATCCGGCTTCATTACTTGAAAAACATTTTCCCGTTTAAGGTTCTACACTGCAAGTTGTTTTACTTTCTCATGGTGAAAATGTTTCCATTGTAAAAAAGAATTTTCTTTTTCTTTCAGGGGTTATATTATAAGGTCGGTGCTTTGTCGTAATTAACTGAAATTGCAGCAATTAATGTCGGAAAAGTTAAGCTCTTATAAAATTTTCTTGTTGTTTTTGTCGATGACAAATCTGCACTTGGGTATATTCAGTTCTTTTCTGGAAAATCTTAAAATGTGGTTTTTCTTCCATTGAATCTAATGTCACAATAGTTCGTCTCGTTAGACTCGTTCTTAGTTCTAGCTTTGTACATCTATCAGTAAACATAGTCATTAATCGTCATCATCAAAACGCTTCCTTAGGTGGGCGTTGGCTTTCAAGCAAGCTTCTTCTTAATCATCGGAGGTGTTCAGAAGCGGCCCCCCTCCAACCACATACTCCCAAAACCCTCCTGTCTATTTACCTACACAGTACGCGGGATAATTTATAGAAGCTTGTATGATTAGGAAAACAAATGAATATCACTCGTATAGTAAACAAAGTAAGTCATCCGCTTGACCAGCTCTTTTCAATTAGTAAAGAAAGAAAGAAAGAAAGAAAACGTTTTATTAGATCACAAAATATAGTTTAAAAAACTATCAAATTAGATTTATAGCAACAAAGTTGTGTGACCAAATACAGGTCTCCAGCTCAGCATCATGCTACAGCAGACTGCAGCGCTGGTTTCCAGTTTCATTAAGTAATTATTAAGTTTTTCAATAAGTAGTTCATTATTCTTAATTATGTGTTATATGAACTTTGCTTGTAAGTGTGGCTGTATGCAAATTTTCGCTTATGCGCCGCCTAGTCAGAGCCGCGGTAATTGCTTTCCTTACATAATTATAATTGGCGAGAAAAGTGTGCACATTAATTATTCATCAATCTACCCTTCCCTCATTTGCTGGCTTGAGATACGCCAGTTAAACAAATAAGTGCCACTATTTTTGTCAGGGCGCATAATTTATCGATTTTTCTCAATAATTTGTACGTTAATACGTTTGATTATTTATTTTCCTAACGGCTAAGGAGTTGATGGTAATACTAATGAGGTGGGTAGTTAAGGCAAGTATGCACAGAACCTACATACTAAGTCGTCTGATGAGTGTATCAAAAGTGAAGTTAGCACCAACCTTGATATTTGCGACAGTATAAGTTACGTTTTTACCATCAAGGATTTATTTTCTAAAGAACTCTAATCAGTAATATTTCGTGGTCAACGAAATCCTAAAGCTTTCATTTGTTCCAAAATTAAATTAATCGTCCAAGCAAAGAGGTCCAACCCGAAAGATCAAAATTATGCATGAAAATATTATTAAGTAATATGTTTCCACAATAAAACTGTCTTACTAGGTCTTTGGTATTACCGGTCTATTTATCCGATTGTTCAAGCGTATTCTTCCATTCAACAGGAGTCTTGGCAAATCTATAGATGGCTGGAGTCGGTCTTTTAATCGCCCATGCGAAATAATTCCAAGTATTTCATAGCAAATTATCCCTTCCATACTCGTATGCTTATGTGATGTGAACTTTACAATACGATGCCACTGCAGGAATTGTATCAAAATGACATAAAATTAAAACATAAGTAAAATAACGTCGAGTTATTCAAGTAGGCACTTCCAGAGTAAAGTATAATTAATGAGCGATATTATAAGAAGAATTTATTAATATAAAATGCGTCTATACACGCCTCCCGCCGTACAATATCCGTATAGTTTCCTGGCTTTTGTTTCAGAATTTGTATGAAAAGGAATGATAAAATCAATTGTAGCAGATAAAGTTCGACATTCTGATGGCATTTTGAAACACATACTTGACGTTCTTGGAATTTAGTCAGTTAATTAACTACGTTATTAATATTATTTTTCATTACTCATACACGGAAAGTAGGTTTGAAGTTGCCTGAGAAGCGGGTTGAAAGTAATACTTTTCAGCCCTAGGGAGAATCGTTTTCAACTGAATTTTTATTGGAGTTCAAATGAAACACGACTTTTTTTTTTTTTTTTTTTATACCCGAGTGCATCCATAGACAAGAAGAAAGATAGACTTTATTCATAAAGTAAAGACAACTGATTCATAGACTTTTTATTTTGACTTTCCTTATATTCGTAATGAAAAGCACAGTGTTTACCTCGGGATGAAAGACTTATTTAGTCCCTCGAACTATAGGCCCCCTCGCTACGCTCGGGCGCCAAACCCCGTCTCGGGACTAAATAAGTTACTTTCATCCCTAGGGTAACAATGTACTATTAAACATATATTTCCGTAAGCTGGTAAAGTGCCCGCTTTTCCTTCTCGTAATAATCGACTAAAAGTATTCCGTGCAAAAGCACAAGTCCGCATAATAATTATTGTTTGGAAATAAAAAACCTGTACACCTGTTTCTACCTACTATAATATTATACCTATATGCATTGAGGTATTATGTACTAATGTACATATAATTCAATGCCTCTATGCCTGTTTCCGTCAACAACGCATACCCGTTGTCCTAGTTGAGCGACGAAAGTGACGAGATGCAAAGTGATGCGATACGATTTATAGAAAATGACAAACTTATCTACGCGACAATTTAGGCCATGTGAAGGGCTAGCTACTGTTTGATACTGTCGCGTTGCGTTGTATCGGGTCGACATTTCGCTTTTGTCACTGACATAGGACATGAGCCTTAATAGTCTAGCGATACCGTTACTTACCAAAGTCGATTCAGTTATGACTTGACGGAACCCTAAGCGTTATACGTGTCTACCCTAATTTAAAATCTTTCACCTGTAGATACTTGTGCACACAGTCTATCTTTATAACCGCCCAGTTTCAAGAGCGGGAAGGTGTGAAAATAATTTAATTATAACTCGACAGCGTAACCACATGAATAAAGATAGGTTTCACTAAGCTACGTTAACATTCAGGCTCAAGGACGGAAGCACTTGACCACCCCAGCTCTCAGGATATGCCCCGTAAAAACTGTTTTGTTACTCTAAAAAGAAAAGGAAACTCACACCTCAGCTTTAACGGAAGAAAAGAAAATCTTATGTCAACACTTTTCCCGCAATCTTTATTCAGGATTGCTCGTTTTTTTCTATTGAAAAAAATACTACTCACGAGTAGTTAAGACCGTCTGGAATATTATTTTGTTTCCTTTTGTAACCGAGTACTATCAGAGGAGGAGGTTCTCATCTTAATCCTGGTTATTTTGTCGCAACAAGAAGTAGCTCGTATATAATAATATATATGCAGGATTAACAATAAATTGAGCGCGTTTACTCCAAAAATAAGAAAGGTGAAAATTGCTGTTTTATTGATCTAGATCTAGTTAGAGATTGTATTTATTCAAATAAAAATATGTTTTTGGTTATTATAAATTAGGTTACAGCACAGGGTTACAGTGTTGGTAAGACTAAGATATTATATTTATTTGCGTATACATCCATTAATATTATAAATGAGAAAGTGTGTCTGTCTGTCTCTCTGTATGTCTGTCTGTGTGTGCTACGCTTTCACAGCCCATCTGTTCAACTGATTTGGATGAAATTCGGTGTAGTGGTAGGTTACATCCCGGGAAAGGACATAGGCTACTTTTTATCACGGAAAATTAAAGGATTCCCGAGGCAATTAAAAAACCTCAGTCCACGCGGACGAAATCGCCGGAGTTATCTAGTTTATTATAATTTAAAAAAATATCGCCTGAATATTAATATAAAGAAAGGTACGACAATAATTCTAAATATAGAACAGCTTAGATGTGCAAACAGCGTAACTCTAAAGAAAGCTAGTGGTACAGACGCGTACAAAGGACTTGCGAGGTGCGTGAAAGGGCAGACAATGTCATGTATCAAGTTCATGCGAGGTTAACCAACCGTCCGCGTACAGTCGACGAGGAAACAAGACGTTTTTTTTACATGCAGATTAGTAGGGGGAAATGTTCTAGTATAGACCTTACTGCTTACGATAAGCATGAGTATGTGATGGATACAGTCGTGGACTTCAAGTATCCTAACAATTTTAAACCACCCTTATGACGAATGTCTTAAAGATGAATTTATTCGCTAACTAGCTGATGCCCGCGATTTCGTCCGCGTGCTTAAAGTTTTTTTGATTATCGCGGAAACTCCTTAATTTTCCGGGATAAAAAGTAGCCTATGTCACTCTCCAGGTCCTCAACTATACCATGCCAAAAATCACGTCGATCCGTTGCTCCATTGCGGCGTGATTGAAGGACAAACCAACAAACAAACACACTTTCGCATTTATAATATTAGTATAGATAAGTCATACAAAACTGTGGCACTCTTGTCACTCGAAGACACACAAAGCAAGGAGATAATATTGTCATCTTAAAATTCTTAAAATTAATCGCATAAGCGCATAACGTTATCTTACCATGTGGCATGACGTTACTTTTTTCTTTGATGACGCCCCCTGTTATAATAATATGTGCTTGTGATAAATGTGCTTTATAACTTTTAAACAGTCGGTGTAGGTACTGTATTCGTTAAATGGAAAAGATGATGATTTCGATTCACGATGACGAAACGGATAATTATTTTTAATTTTTGGATAAAAGGATGGTTTTCTTTTTCTTTTTTGGCATTGTTTAATTCGGTTTTAAGATATGAAGACTCTATATTATTACGTTTTAAATTTTTTTCGATTTCTCGTCTGTTATAAAAATGTTACATTTTCGCTCGTTCCTTTCACTGTTCGACATTTAGGTCTCCATACCAAACGTAAAGTATACGGAAAGCTTTATATAAAAAAAATAAGACAAGCGTGAATAACGAATAACAATAATGAATGCAAGCAATATAATAAAATAAATAAACAAAATATATATAAAAATAATATACAAATTGTAAACAACTGTACAAAAACGATTACTTTACGTACAGACAAGATATAGAAAGACTTGCCAACTACCCGGTGACAATACACACGTAACTCTATACGTAGGAATAATTAGAGCGCCTCAGACCCTGGGCTTGAGACAATGAGGATTTTGTTACCATTATAAAAACACATACTTTTTCGGGGATTTTTCAAAGATTAAAACAAGTTTCGCCACAAATGCTTCGTCGTGCTCAGTTGTTTTGAGTCGTAGGAAAGAAAACATATTATAAACAGTCGTAACACGCATTAGGTTTCAGACAGGAAATGTACCAGTTTTGGTCAAAAGAATAAAAATAGATGTATTTCTAGGCCAGTTTAAGGGTATCAATATTAAGTAATTTGTTTGAAAATACAAAAACAATAGGGATGATGGCAACTCTTTATCAAATTCAAAAATGCACTTCTAGTATGGAAGTTGTATGAAATTCACAGTTGTGACGTCATCAAATTTCAACGCACTTTCTTTAATCTATATTTTAATTTATTTATTTGGTTATCAAACATAAAACTAACCAAGGATGTGAATTTTAGGTCTTTTGGAAGACCCTCTATTAAATAATTAGTTAGAAATAATTTATTTTTGACAGAGGCAACATCCCTATTGGCTCAAGTTTAAGTGTTTAAACAATGGTTTAGACGCTAGACTCTAGACTGAATTAAAATATGTAGAAGACGGATAGGAATTTGATCAGAAGCTTTTTATTGGCATGACGTAATCTGGACCCCAGCTAAGTTTTGTTTTTAAAACTTTTGCTTTAGTAAATTCAGTCTGTTCATTTTATTTGTTGGTTCAATAATTAATTTACATTATTACTTATATCAAATTCGATTCTAACACTTTTAAAATTAACATCTGTAAAAATATACGCATCTACGAGTACATATTGAATGCCTAAGAAAAAGCTTGAATGGCACTTAGTCGATTTCATTGCAATTTTTCGTAGGTGTAATATCAAACGTTTTAATATCAAAAGATTCAACGAAGCGAAAACGTTATAAGAGAACCACGGACGAATCGGTATATCGGCGTTCGCTGTCCTTTTCCCCCATTATTTTTTCTTCCACTAAAGTCTAGGCAGACTTGGGGAGTCTGTCTTACCCCTTTTGGGGGGTACTTGAGGCCCTTATCTGTTGTAAGTTTGTACAGCGTAGTGGATCGTAGGGGACCCCTTTGCTGATGCATCTTGAGTCGCATGCCACTGTCGAAATGAAAGATGCAGCCGGGCGTTTGGTACATTTACTGAATTTTTTGACACTTTCGCTTTCAACAAAATTTAAATTGTGACTTTGATTTAGAAGAGTTTGTAAAGTTTTTCCAAAACTTAACATATTTTCGTGATAAACTCTACATAATTTATAGCGTTTCACAAGTCACTTATGAATAATTTCCAACACATTAGACCACGCATGTTGTTTTCCATATTTCCTTTTTCTACACTTGCAAAAATCCGATCAATTATCTAGAATAAATGCTCTATGTCCTTGTCGATATTCGAGGCTCGCTCGTTGTTTATCTGTGTTTTCGGTCATTGCAAAACACGACGGCTGTAAACAATGCTGCAGTCAAAGCTTATGACTATTTATTTTTATTCTGTTAATAGGTGGTACCTGTACCTAAAGTTTTAAGATAGTATCGTAATTAACAATCACCATCGTTTTGACGTTACAAATATTCTTCTTCTTCTTCGAATAAAAGGCTTTGAGTTTGATTACATGCAACAGTATCTAAAATAGTGCCTTATTTTCGAACTAAAAAAGAACCAAAAGCGGGAATATTCTCACGCACCCGTTCGCACATTGCCTGCAACCCCGCCTACTACTTATGCGTGTATGCAAGTTGAGGTTATTTTTTTATTCTTCCCCCGGCCTGTCTGGTCTTCCCATTTTCGCCTTCAAAGCCACCACAATGCTGTGATTAACGTGCTCTTGGACGTCTAATGGGTTTCTTCGATTTTTTTTCAGACGTCTCTATGACTTTCGTAGATAAGGCTTAATTTTAGCGTTACAAAGATTTTTCTTGAGTCAATACTTTACTTTGTTTCGTGTAGGTTTTATAATGTAGTTTATAATTACAATGTAGTGTTTCAGTAGTTCAATAAATAAATAATTATCGTTTCGCGTATACTTGACTGCCTCGTTGGTCTAGTGGTTAGCATGGTCAACTGCGGCCGACGAGGTCCCGGGTTCGAGTCCCGGGTCGGGCCATAGTAAAGTATTGGGTTTTTCTGTCTAGAAATTCTCAGTACTAGCCCGGAGTTAGGAAGTTGGTGGTGTTTCACCCCCGTGCCTCGGAGAGCACGTTAAGCCGTCGGTCCCGGTTATTATCACTAACATGATAATAGTCGTTTAAGCCCGCCAACCCGCATTGGAGCAGCGTGGTGGGTCTAAGCTCTAATTCCCACTCTCCTATGAGAGTGGAGGCCTGTGCCCAGCAGTGGGACGTTGATGGGCTGTAGTGGTAGTGGTATACTTGTAGTACGTGTGAATAGATACCTACGCATATCATCAGGCATCAGGTGAAATGAGTTTTGGAGGACAGTACGTGGAATTGTATGTACTTACGTATGCTCTGGTATGGGATATTCCTACAGTTCAGGAAAAAAAAGATTGACTAACAAACCAATAGCGCGGCGGTATACAGGCACAACTTCATACCACCTAATGAATAAATAAATCAACCAATGCGTAGGCTTTAATTAAGATAGATATTTTTACTTGACACCTTCCGTTTATCTACTCATGTGACACCAAGTAGGACATCACATGTGCCACTAAAAGCTTGCGGGTTTGCCAGTAAAAATTCTCAAATTATACATTACATCACAACAAAGAAACAAAAGCATTGTGCACAATTTTCAGTGTATAATTTCATGCACGATAATATTTCATAGAACCTCCACCAGAAGGCAGGAACCATCAAATCATAAAATCAAATTTACCAATTACGCAATAAGTCCGCAATCAGACGAAACTGCGAGCGCACAAAAATTACACTTATTAATAAAGCATAACGCACAAAACTGAAAACTATACCGTTCACTTTGAATCATCGATTCAGTAATGGCAGTCCTATTAAAAATAAAAAAAAATCGTGCCCACTACTGAACCCTGCATTCCCGCCTTGTAGTTAAGATTGACAGACGGAAGGGTTGAGGTGGGGGCGATAGGGAGGAATTGAAAGAGAGTGGAAAAAATTATACGTGGCAACCGACGCATCTTAACTTCCGAGCAGCCTTCCGAGCTTCGTCCTGAAGGGCAAGTACGCTTGAAAGATATGTTGCGACAATACTACATATTCGGGTCATACTCCGCATTATTACAAAAATGGGATAAGTACCAAAGTTTTATTAGTGGCGCAGGCAGGTGCAAGTCGAAATGTTGAACATTGTGTTAGTATAAACCGGAGAAATAATTAGATAGATCCGAAAAAGATTGTGCCCAATATTATACTATTATTTCTAGCCTACATTCCTGTCTACTACTTTACAAATCTACGTCTCAAATAATCTGTAGAGGAAAGAAGAGCCCCAAGTAGAGTTAAAAGTACCACACCACTTCATTGAAAGATGCACTGAAAGAAAAATAATCACCATGATTTTACGACGATGTTTGTCGCGAAAAGTGCGTAAAGTATCGACAGTTTTAATCCGATATATCGATGTATGGTTCAAATGTCTTGTCTCCCTTTGTGTCGAAATCCTTATTGCTGTGGATCGTAACGACATTTTAATAATGGGGTTTTTTTTGGTATAATAAGGTGGTGGGGTTCTGACGTAGTAGTAGGTACTAGATTTCAAATTTTAGGTCTAAACTGTAGCCAGGACAATCCGTGGCACGAAGAAGACAAATGATGGAATTCAAACTTCGAAAGACGGTCACGGACGGTTAACATAATGCTCGTATATAGCGCAATCTTATGTGTTACTTAATATAATAAATAATTTTGAGTTGCTCGAAACTAAAGTGTTGATTAAACTAATTTAATCACAAGACTCCATACGATTCTTGCGATTAAATTAGTCTAAGTACCACTTAAATTTTTGTATTTGTTTCGTGCAACTCAGCGTTAGTGACATAAAATCTTGTATAAATAGTTAACTAGTTAACTTTGGCGAGTACTGTAACGCTCCGGCCGCAGTATCGTCTTACAGGACAATGCTAAACTAACCCGACTATTCGTTTGTTTGACTGAAACTTCTTTCATACCGTTTTACGTTATTAATTATTGTTACCGAATGGCGTGGAGAAGATCATTTGTTTAAAAAAGTTAGTTTATTCAAATTTTAACATAATTTAAAACATATTATAAACAATAGTTAATTTTGTAGTCTAATTAATAGAAATTAAAGCTAGCTAGCCTAACCTAATTACTATATAAATCATGCCCGCGTGGAATGGTGGCGAGAATACTGGCTGCATTTCCGCGCTGGACAGCCAGGCTGATCCTTTGCGCAAAAAATGAGCCAGCCCTTCTGTCACCAGATGAGGCAACCAACCGCGGTGAAATAGCTCGCAAAAAATTTTTGGCACTAAGACTCCACGGCCCCAGGGTCTCCACGGCAAACGGATAATTAATTAATATATTATATTAATGTAAGTTTATTATAGTTCCACCTGCAGTCTTTTTTCCTTTATTTTCTCCTCTTCCTAAGGTTGCCTGGTAGAGATCGCTACCTAAGCGATAAGGCCGCCTTTTGTATCCTACTTCTGTCTGTGTTATTCTTTTTTTCCAATTTTTGTCTTTGTTATTTTTACTTGTGGTGGTACAAATAAAGTGTATAATAATAATAATAATAAATGCCGTGTGGCACCGGCAGAATAGAATAGTGCCACCCCTTCCAATCCCGTGGGTGACCGTAAGAGGCGGCTAAGGGAACCGGGGAACCTTTTATCAACTTATTTTGTTCCCCAAAACATGGCTAGCTGGCCACAGAAACAGCCTCCTCGGGGACCTGAGTGGACCCCGAGTGATGTAACCACCACTCACCCCCCCCCCCTTTTTTATGATGGACACAACAGAGGAAATGCGAATAGGGCCGCTACCTGGGGGTCGCCAGGGCGCGCCTGGAGCTGGCGCTGGGCGTGGCAGCATACGGGCCGCCAGTAACACCAGTCGACCGGCACTACCACCTAGCCGGCCGACACGTCCATCATCCCCACCAGAGGGCTTGGCGCCGACGGGATCCTCCAGGGTCCCATCTTCGGTGCCCGCCGCTGGTGGTGTGCGCCGCATGAGATGGACTACTCTCATGAACGAAAATGTCATGCGTGCGTACTACAGGGCGACAGGAGGGGAAACCGGACGGACTGGCTACCGAGCGGCAATGTACCGCGAGTTCCTGCTGCTTGAGCCGACTTTAACTGTCACGGAACAAAACCTGGCAGATCGGGCTCGGTATATTCAGCGTTCGAACGTCTTTAACGCTACCGAGCTCGAACGGTTACGACGTGAGGCTGTTCCCGAGGTGACAACTCCAACAACAGAGCAAATCGTCTCTCCAGCGGTGCATACCCGTGAGGAGATAGTTACCACCTCCCACGATTTGCCTGTTGAGGAAAGCGCCGAGGGAACAGTTTCCCTTGATTTAGAGCGGATGGGAAGGATTTTAGAAGAGGCGATTTCTGAGAGTCGGAGCGCTCCTCTGGAGAATCGTCCGCGGCTCTCCCGCCTTACGCTGAATGTAGCGACGCGGGATGTCATTGAGGCCATTAACCAAATGTTGCCTCAACATCTGGAGAGCAGCACTGGCTTGGATGATACGGCTTCTATTCTCTTCGGTGCGGCTTTAGCTGTACACCGATTCATTGGAATCAAGACCCCGGGTCCGGGACGCGCTGCAGCCGCAAGACGCAGCACGGGACCGGCCTGGAAGAAGAGAATAGAACGCCGTATCAACCTTGCCAGAGGCCTCATTGGCAGACTGCAAAGCTTCAGGTCGGGCAATACCAGGCCAAGGATTGTGCGCTCCGTTAGAATTGCCTTTAACGGGCTTGGGGTTATGTTAGATCAGCCCGACATAACCCAAAAGCTAACGGAGCGCATCGACGACCTGAAGCAGAAAATCGCTGCATGGGGGAATCGCATACGACGATACTCGGAAAGAGTTGAGCGCTTCCAGCAAAATCGTCTCTTCTCGAGTGATCAGAAAAGGTTCTATAAAAGATTGGAGTGTCCAGCAGTCTGCTCTACCTCTCAACGGCCGAGCTCGGCCGACCTCGTTGCTTTTTGGCGGAATGTGTGGTCGCGAGAGGTTGAGCATGAAGAGGGCCCTTGGATTGCGGCGGTAGAGGAAGCATGTGCCGTAATTGAGCCGATGAACCCGGTAGCCATTTCTACGGAGGATGTAGTTGATGCAGTAAGGCGGGCCCCGAACTGGAAAAGTCCGGGTCCCGACGGGCTGCATCACTACTGGCTTAAGGGTTTCTCGGTTTGCCATGCGACCTTGGCTCGACAATTCCAAGAAGCTCTCGAGCAGAAGACGCTCCCGAGCCTTTTCACTACTGGGATCACTCACCTAGCTCCGAAGTCCACTGATGCCACGGATCCGGCTAAATACCGCCCCATTACGTGTCTTACGACCATCTATAAGACACTAACATCCGTTCTGAGCCTCAAGATATCTCGTCATGTAGACGAAAATAACATCATGTCTGGGGCTCAGAACGGATGTCGGGGGGGTAGTCGTGGTACGAAGGAGCTCCTTCTCATCGACTCCGTTGCGGGGCAATTGGTCAAACGCAACCGCCGGAACTTCTCCGCCGCCTGGATTGATTACAAAAAGGCATTCGACTCGGTGCCCCATTCATGGCTCTTGAGGGTCCTCGAACTGTACAAAGTCGATGGTACAGTTCGAGACTTCCTCAGGGAGTGCATGGGGCAATGGAGTACGATCCTTTGTCTCCATGGTGAGCGGTTGGCGGCTGCCGATGACCGGATAAGGATACAGCGGGGGATCTTCCAGGGTGACTGTCTGAGCCCAATTTGGTTTTGCCTGTCCCTGAACCCACTCAGCTCACTGCTGGAGAGTTCAGGGACGGGCTTTCAGTTTCGGAGAGGAGGGACAAGAGTGCCTCACCTTTTCTACATGGACGACCTCAAACTGCTGGCACCCAATGCTACCCGCCTGCAAGAATTGCTGAATATCACCACTGAGTTCAGTAATTCTATCAGGATGGAGCTTGGGCTGGATAAGTGTGCGGTCGTGCATGTGGTGAGGGGGCAGGTTACTCACTCGGCGGAGGTTAATCTCGAGCCATCGAGCATTAGGACCCTCTCCGAAGCTGAATCATACCGGTATCTGGGTATGTCACAATCGATAGGAGTGAATGAGGCGGACATGAAACAGTCTGTTTGCGAGGCCTTTTTTGGCCGTCTGGCAAAAGTTTGTAAAAGTTTTTTGTCAGGCGCCAATAAGGTTCGAGCCTATAACGGCTGGGTTATGCCCGTTCTCATGTACACCTTTGGCGTGCTCAGATGGACTCAGACCGAACTTGACGCCCTGGATAGAAAAGTCCGCACGACTATGACTCTCTATCGCATGCATCACCCGAAATCGTCTGTGATGAGATTGTATATCCCCCGGAAATGTGGTGGCCGAGGCGTATTAAGCGTCAAGACCATGCATAACCGGGAGATATCCAATCTCAGAACATACTTCGAGACGAAGAGGGAGTCACCCATGCATAGAGAGCTCATAGAATGTGATAAAGGCCTCACTCCCCTATCCTTAGCCAAAATCGAATGGCAGGCGCCGGTGGTACTTAGCACCTCTGACCGGGAGGCCGTATGGAAGGAGAAGGAGTTGCACGGACGCTTTTTTAAAGCTCTTCATGAGCCGCACGTTGATAAAAAGGCGTCCGTGCAATGGCTGCGCTTCGGTGACCTCTTTGGGGAAACCGAAGGTTTTGTCTGTGCGATACAGGATCAGGTAGTTAAGACGCGAAACTACCGAAAGTACATTCTGAAGGATGGCACTCACGACATCTGTCGAGCCTGTCGCCATCCCGGTGAGTCGCTCAGACATGTGCTTTCGGGATGTTCGGCGCTTGCTAACACTGAGTATCTGCACAGACACAACCAAGCGGCCAAAATCCTTCACCAGGAGCTTGCTCTGAAGTACGGTCTCCTGGATGAGAGGCTGCCGTACTACAAGTACACACCGGTGCCTGTACTCGAGCGTGACGGAGTCCGGCTCTATTGGGACCGGTCCATCATCACGGACAGGACTATTCTTGCGAATAAGCCTGACATCGTGCTGTTGAACCGGGCACAGTCGCGGGTGTTTTTGGTGGACATCACCATTCCATATGACGAGAATCTTGTGAGAGCTGAGACGGAGAAAAAACGAAAGTATCTCGATCTGGCTCACGAGGTTTCCGCCATGTGGCATGTGGAGTCCACTGAAACCATCCCAATCGTTATATCTGCGAGTGGGTTAATCCCAGTCAGCCTCGCTCACCATCTGAGGCGACTGGGGTTCCGTGGCAGTTCGCTCGCAGCCAGGATGCAGAAAGCGGTGCTGCTAGACTCGGCTAGGATAGTCCGCCGGTTTCTCAACCTGTCCCCCTGACCCCCGGCCGTCTGGTCTCCCCTGCCGGGGTGTAATCCTCCGCCCGCAGCAACTATTTATTTGTGTATTTGTGTATGTAAGTTTATTCATTTCTATTTATTTACGTAAGTTTATTATTATTCTTTTGGTCATAGTTATATATATTTATTTTGTATGCGGGCGTGAGAGTCAGTTATATACCGATAATAATAATAATAATAATTATGTGTTATTTCAAATAAAGATATAATCAAGTAAATCCATTCAAATTTCAGCAAACCTTTCGCCAACAATCGTTTTATGGATATACGAGTATATATACAATTTTAAAAAAATCTACCCTTTGTAATTTTTTCATGAAGATAGGCATCTAGAACCATAAAAATGAAGTCTTAAGAAGATCTATGTATCTATTGGATCCAAATTAGATCACCATAGTATTGATCATCACTAGACATGTATCAGACTTCGTCAAGAAGTTCTTCGTCGTTCAGAAGTGTCAACTCAAATCTAAGCTATTTTTATCGAGAGTAACCTACCCTCGATAAAAGTAGTCGACCAGTATCGATAAAACTCAATCTCAAAGCACATTTATTATTATAAAGTCGATGCAATTAAAAAAAAAAGTTACAAAAGTCCATGTCAACTCCTTGCATTTTCCTAAGTATGAATTATCCCGCTCGGTGTATTCGTTAAGGGGCGGATCTATTCATTCTTTTTGTCCGCTTGGAGCAGTTAAGGAGGTCCAGAGGAAGGGTGGCCTCCCACCCCCCTGAACTTGCGACTCAGAATATTTTTTTTCTCGAGGACGTTGGAATCGACACACTTGGCGGTAGTTTGTTCCGCTCTGCGATGATAGTTCGAGTGACTTGGATTGCGAACGTTGGATATTTTTTTTGTGTAATTAATTTTTTTCCTTCACTCATTCCTCGCTTCTTTGACGTTGATGATTCGTATAAACCTTCTAACGAGTCTAAAGATGATATTGATTTATTAAATAGGTCATAGCTTTATATTTAGAAGAGAGATATCTATATATATAAAATTCAAAGTCCTGACTGACTGACTTATATATCAACGCACAGCCCAAACCGCTGGTCCTAGAGACATGAAATTTGGAGGGTGTGTTCTTTGTGAAGAGTAGGTATCCACTAAGAAAGGATTCTTCGAAATTCCACCCCCAAAGGGGTAAAATAGGGGTTGAAAGTTTGTATGAAAGTCCGTAATTTTTCAAGTTATATCCATGAAACTTGGTATTTGAGCTATCGGTTCAAAATGAAGAAATACGTGTATCGCCATTTTTGAAAATTCTACCCCCATAGGGCTGAAACAGGGGTTGAAAGTTTGTAGGAAAGTCCGTAATTTTTCAAGCTGTAGTTATGAAACTTGGTGTTTGGGATTTCGGTCTGAAATGAAAAAATACGTGATTCACAGTTTTTGAAAATTCTATCCCCAAGGACGTCAAATAGAGAGTTTATTCTTCAATCACGCCGAAATAAAGCAAACGGATCAACGTGATTTTTTGCATGGGTATACTTAACTTGAGGACTTGGATAGTGACATAGGCTTATTTTTATCCCGGAAAATTAAGGAGTGCCTGTGGGAATTAAAAACTTATGCCACGCGAACGAAGTCGCGAGCATCCTCTAGTTGCTTATAAAGTTAGAGACTTATTAATCTTATGACAACAATTAATAAATACGTATTTAATCGACCTACCTATGTATTATAAGCAAGTATATTTTCTTCTGTAACTATTTTTTTATCCCAAGTTTTAAGTTTGCAAAAATATTTGGATGCAGAAGGACGTGGGAACCCACGGCATTGTTATCCCAATTAAACTCCTAAAATTATTTGAATAATGGAAAGGGGTCATGACCCTCAGTAATGAGGAATACGACGCAAAGCAAGAGAGGCTATCTTTGTCTTCATCCACGCGTTTTACAAATTTAGTGGTAGTAAAAAAACATCGACATAGTTTCAAAATAAAAATGCGACATCCCTAACACTTAAGGATGTTGTAAGACGGTAATGAACTGAACCCTTTGAATCCGCCTCTCGCCTCACCCACTCGACACCTTAACACTGTCTTGAGATGCACATTTTTATTAGACCGCATAATTATGCAGCGGAAATAAAGTTACGGCTCCAACCAACTGAATGTGAAAAGACTAGAACCAACTTAAAATAATTTTACGTTATTTGCATTCGCCTAAATTAAAACAGAATGTAAATTCAGTCCATTGGTGGATCCAGTCAATGGAACCTTGTGAATTAAACTATCAATCAAATATTTGGGTATTTTTTTCTTCTTTAGTTAGTCACAACTTTCTAACTTCCATGACTTTTGAGTAATTTCTTATTTGCTTGAAGACCGTGAGATCTTCCGCGTACATATCGCGTTTTATTGCTGTATGTCTACTCAATTCTTACTAAGATCTACGAGTATCTGTAAGCTTTTTCTGCAATAAATTTCAAAAAGATCAGTTCATAAGTTGAGCTGAGAAAAGCTAACAGACAGACACACAATCCATAGTATAATATGAAGTGTGGATAACAGTAATCTTACCCCGCAGAGACTGTGTATCCAAATTTTTTATAATATTTAACAATTTTGTAAGGGATAAGCTCATACACAAAAAGCTGTAAAACGAATTTATAATCTAAGACAACGATCTTCGCCTTGCTAAACTTTCACTCAAACAAAACAGTTAAAATTTTACTATTCTGAGTTTGCAAGGATGTTATCTTGCAACTCGGTAAGTGCTAGGCCGTCGATCGGAGATAATCGACAAACTTTTGACTCCAAGTGCTTGCTTGCAACGGTGCAACTTCGCCTTAATTACCGTCTGTGGGCGATTAAGGTAACAAAACACTTATTCGAGAGACTATACACAGCCTATGCAGTGTACCGACATAATTAAGTATTATTTTAGTAAACCAGTGTTTTTCTGGGGTAGCTTTCCATGCTTTAAACGTTTAATATTATGGTATTGGTACCTATTTTATTTATGTGTGTATTTTTGACGACCTCCGTGACACAGTGTTGAACGCTGTTGTCTTAATGTGCGGAGGTTCCGGGTTCGATCCCCGGCAGGGTCAATTTGGGAATTTATAATTTCTGAATTTTCCCTGGTCTGGCCTGGCTTCGGCCGTGGCTAGTTACCACCCTACCGGCATGACGTGCCGCCAAGCGATATAGCGTTCCGGTACGATGCCGTGTAGAAACCGAATAGAGGCATGGGTTTAATATAACTGCCATGCCCGCTACCATCTTAGACTGCATCATCATATTTTACCATCAGGTGAAATCGCAGTCAAGGGCTAACTTGTAGTAAATTAAAAAAAAATGTGCGAGTATTGTGTTGGAAAATTCGCCTTTTTCTCTTTCATAACTAATATTTTGTAGGTACCTATACTGCACGCTAAGGATTATTCCTTAGCTTGCAGTACCTACAAAATATTGGTATAAGCCGAGGAATATTTCTGTCTCCATAATTCCTGAAGATCGTGGTCTAGGCAAGATTCTACCAGCAAACGAATAATTTCCACCAACTTCTATCGGTCAAGAAAACCATTAGATAGAGTCGTTTCCATGTTGCGGGCAGTCCTAGCAGCATTTAAAGGTTCTAAAAAGTTTAAACCAAAACCGGGTAGTATTATTAATCGTAACAGTATCACGACAAAGTAAACTGTCGACTCGAAGGCTTATCTCGTTCAAACTTATCCAATACACTTACCCTGCCAACAGATTAAGACAAGACCGTGTCTTAGAAGTTTTCCAGCTTACATTGTATCGCAGTTTGTGTTTAGGAATTACCTTCACTTTGTGGTTAGTGTGTTATTGGGATTGACACTGTGCCACTTAAAACTTCACAGTGTTCGTCCGGTGAGGTGAAAATAGACCAAATAAATAGAGCAAACTGACTAGTAGATCCGTTGTATACTTACTGCGTTTCATTGTGAACGTATACCTGCCCCCCAATTATGTAAGGAAATTGTAGTCGTAATCGTTTTCAAACGTATAATTCGATCTGTTTAAAGAGTTCATAGATGCCTGCACGTCAAACAGCATGTATGAACTCCATAAACAGTTCGAGCTATACGTTTAAAGCTGTCAAATGATTACGATTTGCATAGACTATTGGGCCTCTGTTTCGGAAAACAACACCACACTCGAACTCATATGGATCATCGGTTCATGTGATGATTATTGGATAAGATCGAAATAATAAAGGACCTTTTAATTATGTTTTTTTAATGTTATTATGGATGTATAAATATTATAAATGCGAAAGTTTGGATGGATGTATGGATGTATGGATGTTTGTTACTCAATCACGGCCGAACGGTTGAACGGATCTGGGTGTGATATGGCACACAGATAGATTATATAGTCTGGAATAACACATAGCCTACTTTTTATCCCGGAAAACTAAAGAGTTCCCGCGGGAACCAAAAAACCTCAATCCACGCGGACGAAGTCGCGGGCATCAGCTAGTTATTGGATAAGATCGAAATAATAAAGGACCTTTTAATTATGTTTTTTTAATGTTATTATGGATGTATTAAATAAATTCCAACCAATCGAAAAAAAATTGAAATGAAAGTTTTAAATTTTGTCCTTTGTGGCGCGTTTTTCTGTGCCATTAATTTCCATCTGCAAATTTAATACATATTTTTACTTGAAAGTAACATTATCATTCACATAGTACGCCTATCGATTTCGAACATATCCTACAATTTGATCGGGGTGGAAGGTTATTTTTGGGCATTGAATTGACCGATGTTGCGTCTAGTCATCGAGTTTATACAAATTGGGCAGTCAAGGCCGCAGCAATGCATTTGCGGCGGCGTTACAATTGCATGTAGGCCATCTCAATCAGTGAGTCAGCCAATTGCGCCATGGCGTCAAAACTAAGACGATATAGGATGTGCCAAAGGTTAAATCTATATCGTCACATCCTCGCACGCTTCCTGCTTTAATGCGAGTTAATTGTTCGAGCGCGTTCATATTGTGCTTCTAATTTAGGTCTCGGAATAGTTTTTATTCTGGTTCTGCACAATGTTTCTAAACAATATCTTCGATGACAATAATCTTTTTACAGTACCGCTATGTAAATGGCCCGGTGGCCAAAATTGGAACTAATTTTTATGCCTGTTCATTTTTATTTTATTTTTAACTAGCTGATGCCCGCGACTTCGTCCGCGTGGAATATGGTTTTTAATTCCTACGGGAACTCCTTACCTTATAAGTAACCTATGTCACTCTCCAGGTCCTCAACTATATCCATGCAAAAAATCACGTCGATCCGTTGCTCCGTTGCGACATGATGGAAGGACAAACAAACAAAAACACTTCCGCATTTATAATATCAAAAGATACCTAGTAAAAAAGATTGTAAGCCCAAGACATTAATTCAGTACGAGATGTGTGTAACGACATGACGCAAAACTAAACTCGGCAAGTGTGAAATGAGTGCGCATACTAATTGATAAAAAGGAAATATCCTCAATGAATGATTAAGCAAGATGAGCCCGACTTGTTTGTTGTGTCTGACAAATCCGGATTAAGATAATAATACGCACAACTACCGCCACATGTTGTATGGAATGAGTGTGAATCATATTATTGTATGCCTACGTACCCTCTTGTCAGACAAGGGGCCTTACTGCCAGCTATATTGTTTCATTATTGTTGACTTTCATGTTTTACGATTGCAATCCTTATTTTAGGAACCTCAAGGTATATGACATCAAACTGTCATTTTGAGTAATATTGCTTTAAGCTTTGGCAGTATGGCCCCATACATTTTTCAGTACCTACCTGGGTCGACTATACCCAAGGAGTCCAAAACATCGTAGATATATGTTATCAGTTTATCTCGCTTTTTACGTTCCCGTAAATACTGCAGTATTTACGGGAATGTACGATGGCCTTTCACCAGTTTTATACGATACTCCGCTCGATTTATCAACTTAACTACTAAATTTGGACCCCCATGTTGGCCCCTTTTTAAAATTATCTTTACCAATATTATAAATGCGAAAGTTTGGATGGATGGATGTTTGTTACTCAATCACGCCAGAATGGCTGAACGGATCTAGCACAGGAATAGATTATAGTCTGTAATAACACATAGGCTATTTTTTATCCCGGAAAATTAATGAGTTGTTTGCGGGAACCAAAAAACTTAAATCCACGCGGACGAAGTCGCGGCCATCAGCTAGTAGTTCTATAAGACGAGGCATCACTACCCTATACGCAAATAATGACAAAAAGCTTTGTATGACAAATTGCTACTTTTTCATATAAGACAACTATATATGAAAAAGTAGCAATTTGTTATAAAGAACCTTCTATATGTATCGAGAAGTATCAAGTTCGTGACAGGCATACGAGTATAAGCACTGCAATGGATACTCGTAATATTAATTTGTCTCGTCTATTGTTAGACAACAGGTAGAGCTAATTATGCCGAGGTCACATACATTAAGATTATACTATAATTGCTTGGGTGATCCAACTAATTGAGCAACTAGTTGGCCGACCGGTCACTTCCTCTTGAACCATAAATAAACTCTAGGTGCGGCGTGTAAATTAATTAGCACATGTTTTTCAGTTTCAGCAAGAAACAATTCAACACATTATTCCTAATTGCGGCCATTTGGCTTAATAAACGTAGGTAGTTTCATAATAATCTTGGGTTCAGTACTAATTATTGACAAGTTCGTAGCAGTTTCTGAAACTTTCTAATTTATTCCTGCTATTGGTAAGTCTATTACTAGGCCTAATATAACAAGACCTGAGGTCCTTTTGTGGTATATCAAAGTTTTTCTAACATAAAAATACTAAAATAAAAATCTTTTTTACTGACCTTTCTAGACACTTTTCAGCTCAGTATTTTAAGTAGGTGGTTACCAAGTCCAATGACTGCGCGTCGCATAGAGTAAATGCCGTCTAGAGCAAGCAATTTTAATATTTTAATTATGATGGTTTTTTTTATCAACCACTAGTTAGCCCTTGACTGCGATCTCACCTGATGGTAAGTGATGATGCAGTCTAAGATGGTACAGAAGTAACCTTTAAAAGATAAATAGTAGTTTTAAATTAACCGTTTATACGCAGATCATTTTAAAACCTAGCACGATAAATTCCTCTTCTGTTTCCGCCTCAAGCGAAGCACAGATAACAAAAAGTATGGCACATTAACTTGGCTATGGAAAAATCTACTTACCGCTTCTTCGATCCAACAGCGATCAAGAGACTGGTGCTTTTTTTGGGGGGGAGGGGGGAGGAAAAATCCCTACGGATTTCTGCCTGTTGGCAGGGCATGTCCGACTTATACGGACTAAAACCTCCCCCACGTCTTCCAGGTCAGCACGGAACTACTTAGCATTACTTCGTGCTGACAAGAGGCTAATGCTGTAGTACCTTTATTGTACCAAAGTTGTAGCTATTTGTAATTATGTCGTAAAGCTGGGGAGGCATTGAGCCCGGAGCTCAGCATTATTGCCAGATATTACACTTATGAACAACCGCCATTAAAACTGCAAGGAAACTTATCCCGTTACATATGCATGCAGTTCCAAGCCGAGTTTCAACCGGGGTCATTCATAACCCCAAAGTCTGTGCGACACACGGTCTCTATATCTGACCAACTCTTATGATAAAATTTCAAGTATTTATTTATTTATCAACGCTTGAATCAAGCACATCCTTTTGAGTAAATTTAGGCCTTATTTTCTGTAAAAGGTTAATTACAATGCTTCCAAAATCTTAAAAATAGTGAAGCTTTTTATTTAGTTTAATTTAGTACAGAGAGTCTTAGTAAAATGACTACCTTGCTTTTAGTGAATGCCTATTAATAATTATTATTAGTGCATTGTGCTGGTATGGCACTAATAAACGCCATAAAACAAAATAAGAAGATTAATTAATTAAATATTACCTACGCTAACAATAATTGAGATATTTGGAATGAAGTAAAAAGTACCTATTACTTAAGTAGTTTAAAAAAATTAGGACGTAAGAATTCTTATTTATCGCGCAATAAGTAGGTAATAATTCGCTGACTTTTAGGTCCGTGTGTCCCACATCTCCAGGATCACAGTCGCACTTCTGTATACTTTGGCCGTTAGCCAGGAGTCTTTTTGGCCTGAAGATATCATTCGCAACTTGTGTAATACAAGCGAATTCCTACGGAACCATTGCGTAACTGTCTAGGTTCGCGAAATGGTTACAAAGCTGTATCGTATGCACACTAATGCTACACTGTGGCGAGTTTTGGAAATGGTGTTGGTTTTATATGGAGTTACAGAAGATCCTGTTTGTTTTTTTATATTTATGGAACACGATCAGCTATTCGTATCAGAACTATTGGTATCGAGTCTAGAGCTGAAATTTCTTGCTACACATTTGATTTATTGGACACTATATACCTACTCTTTGAAACACTGAAAAAAAAAATTAGTAAAACTAATTGCTTTTTCGGTAATATACATTGCTTTGGCCAGTAAAAATGGAGCCTATTGTCCAAACAAGTTCAAGTAACCGAAAAAAAAACAGTTGAGTTATAACAGTAGATATTACCGGTTGACTATTCTTACTGTTTGTAAGACAGTAAGTAAGAAAGTAATAGTTAGTATGAACTGTTTGTTTCAGTAAACTTTAAAGTTCAAACAATTAAAATAGCTCGTTAGCTCCTAACTATATTCTAAAAAAAACTGTTCTGAAGCAGTAAAAATAACTGCTACAATATCAGTAAAGCTCTGAAAACGGCAATACTTAAAAATAACCGTTTGCTTCAGTAAACATTAATGTACAAACAATTGAAACAACTGATTAGCTTCTTACTGTTTTTTGCCCATTTCGACGAACTGTCAGTAATCAATTACTTTTACAAAAAATCAGTTTTTTTAACCGAATTAAATTTTACTGTGCCAAAAAAGTAAAAAGTCTCGTGCTATTTTTTTCAGTGAACCCAGTCAAACAGAACAGGATATATCTGGTTTTATGCTATTAGTCAAGAAATCGCGTTGTCTAAAGCGAATTGATAGTTTGCGTTGGGTTGAAAATCATATTAATATTATAAATGCGAAAGTGTGTTTGTTTGTCCTTCAATCACATTGCAATAGAGCCGGATTGACGTGATTTTTCGCATGGGTATATTTTAAGATCTGGAGAATGACAAAGGCTACTTTTTATCCCAGAATATGAAGGAGTTCCCATGGGAATTTAAAAAAAACTTATTCCACGTAGACGAAGTCGCGAGCATCGGTTCATAAACTATCTAATGAATGACAGGTAAGGTAATTAAAATCAAATAGGTTATCATATAACAGTCTTTAACTTGTCCTTTAAAATGATTTAACAATGACAATGGGTGTGACTTTACAAGGTGTTGAAGAGGTACTGACGGCGGCTTCGGTTGATGAAGGGAATTATTTATGTATTTGAGGCCTTACTACTTTATCACCTCCGACAACCTCCGTGGCGCAGTGTCTAGCGCTGTTGCCTTAACGTACGGAGGTCCCGGGTTCGATTCCCGGCAGGGTCAATTTGGGAATTTATAATTTCTGAATTTTCCCTGGTCTGGCCTGGTGGGAGGTTTCAGCCGTGTCTAGTTACCACCCTACCGGCAAAGACGTGCCACCAAGCGATTTAGCGTTCCGGTACGACGCCGTGTAGAAACCGAATAGGGGCATGGGTTTAATATAACTGCCATGCCCCTAACAGGTTAGCCCGCTACCATCTTAGACTGCATCATCACTTACCATCAGGTGAGATCGCAGTCAAGGGCTAAACTGTAGTGGTTAAAAAAAAAAAAAAAACTCCTGCTACTGCGTAGACTATTGCTGTAGATTTTGTGACTAGTGTTAGGCGTTTGTGACTAGTGCTGTAGGTGCAGATATTTGGAATGCAATAAGTCCAAGTGTAAGTGAGTGTAAGTAAGTATTGTGACAATTTCTAAAGACTTGCAGAATTATCCTACATAATTTTATATGGTTGTCCGTAACACATGGTATATTGGTTTGTCCGTAACACACGCCGCAACTGAACGGAGCAACCATAGAATTCTTACTCGAAGGGAGCAACCCAGCAAATCAACGTCTTGAGAGTGGCATATGTTACTTTTTATCACGAAGAATTAAAAAGTTTCCTGCACAGCTTCTTTTTTTTTAAACCTAAATTTACGCAGACAAAGTAACAAGCATAATCTAGTCGACATGAAATACCCGCTCCTAAATATCGCTATGATAATTAATAACAACTCAAGTTATCCGATATACGTAACGTAAACTTGTTATTGATTTAAAAAATCAGTGGTAACAACAATGATCTTCATACGAGTGCATCAGCGAGAGGGGCACACGTAGCGCACTTGAGTGATCAATTTAACCATTATGGCCGCGCTGGGTTCCGCTCCTTGCGGAACTCCTGCTCAATTGGTCGGCTAACGAGGAAACAATCTTGCGCGAGTTGTACGCACACCGCTTGTGGAGCTAGGCGACCTCGCTAGGGGCTAGCGCACACTCTATTGTTTTCAATTCTCCTAGTTTAAGTTGAGTTAGACTAGATGAAAATATGATCTTGAAATGAATACCTAACCTAGTGTCGGGCTACATTCCGTTCCATGCGAAACTCCCGTTCAGTTGGTTGGTGCGAGTTCTTCAAAAGACTTCCTACATAAGTTAAAGAAATTCTATAATCTATAGATATTAGATAATTTAACCATTAGGGCCGCGGTGGGTTCCGCTCCTTGCGGAACTCCTGCTCAATTGGTCGGCTAACGAGGAAACAATCTTGCGCGAGTTGTACGCACACCGCTTGTGGAGCTAGGCGACCTCGCTAGGGGCTCGTGCACACTCTATCTATATTTCTATACTAATACATATAATAAATGCGAAAGTTTGGGTGGATGGATGGATGGATGGATGTTTGTTACTCAATCACGCCAGAACAGCTGAACGGATCTGGACTGGAATAGTCTGGAATAACACATTTAAGCTACTTGTTATCCCAGAAAATTAAAGAGTTCCTGCGGGAACCAAAAAACCCCAATCCGCGCGGGCTAGCTAGTCGTTTTATATTAACTGCAGTAATTCAGTATTTTAAAGGATACAGCTACCGCTGCGTATTATTTCGACTGATTTAAATCACACGTGTAACGATAATAAATGATTATTTTATTATCGTTTATTTTTTTTGGTTTATTTTTATTTTTATTTTATTGTTAGTAGGTATTATATAAGGATTTGTTTTAAATTTATTTTATAGTTAGTTTAATATTTATAATAGTGTAGTAGTAAATATATATTGTTAAAATTGCGAAATAAATGATAATATTATTTTTTAAAGTTCACATAATTTTATACCTTAATGGATAAAATTCTCTGACATTGAATTGATCTTCAAGTTAGTATCTTACATTAGTTGAAGAAACACTGAAGTCTTTCACACTGATTCAACAAAACAAACATTTCACGAAATGCGTGTTGTATGCACACCGCTTCTGAGGCTAGGCGACTTCGCCTCGTGCACACTATTGTTTTTCTATGCATTCGTACCTACTCCATCTTCCACTGTAGCATATTAATTACCTATCAGTTAAGATACGGAGACAATAGTTTCTATTGAACTTTTTTTACCTTTTGTGTGAATCTAAGCGAGGGGGAAATTTAATGAAAATTTACTACTTGCCGAGTATGATGCTTAACTGCGAGTACCTATCCAATTAGACTACGAAAAACAGACTGCGGCTTTATAGAGATGAGAAGAGAAGATTTACAGTTCGCGCACGAGTTGAATGCAGAGCAAATGTATGGTGACACATACATTTGCTCTGCATTCAACTCGTGCGCAAACTATACCTAGTAGGTTGTGTATTAATGTACCAAAGGACTTCCAATTAATAATAATATTCTAGTCTCAAACAAAGTAGACCGTACGATGCAGGGGCGATAATATATAGCTAACTAGCTGATGCTCGCGACTTCGTCCGCGTGGATTTAGGTTTTTTGGTTCCCGCGGTTGGTTTTTATTTCTTAATAATGTGTTATTCCAGACTATAAATCTATCTCAGTGCCAAATTTCTTACAGATCTGTTCAGCCGTTCTGGCGTGATTGAGTAACAAACATCCATCCTTCCATCAAAACTTTCGCATCTATCTATACTTATAATAAAACTGTAACAGGTCCAATTCTGTACATTGAAGATACTTTGAAAATTTTTTTTGGAGGGCACTCATTATTCGATACTGAAGCCAAATCTGTAATTTTTTTCATTTTTGTCTGTCTGTCTGTCTGTCTGTCTGTCTGTCTGTCTGTATCTTGGCCGCGCATCACGCCGAAACTACTGAATGAATTCAAACGAAACTTTGCACGATTTGAGCCCATACTACGAGGTAGGACATAGGCTACTTTTTATCCCGAAATTCTACCCCCGAAGGGGGGAAATAGGGGTTGAAAGTTTGTATGAAAGTCTTTAATTTCTCAAGTTATAGCCATGAAACTTGATATATGAGCTGCGGGATGAAAATGAAAACATATGTGTTTCACAGATTTTCAAAATTCCACCCCCGAAGGGGTGAAATAGGGGTTGAGAGTTTGTATGAAAATCCTTAATTTCTCAAGTTATAGCCATGAAACTTGATATATGAGCTGCGGGTGGAAAATGAAAACGTATGTGTTTCACAGTTTTTCAAAATTCCACCCCCGAAGGGGTGAAATAGGGGTTGAGAGTTTGTATGAAATTCCTTAATTTCTCAAGTTATAGTCATGAAACTTGATATATGAGCTGCGGGTTGAAAATGAAAACATATGTGTTTCACAGTTTTTCAAAATTCCACCCCCGAAGGGGTGAAATAGGGGTTGAGAGTTTGTATGAAAATCCTTAATTTCTCAAGTTATAGCCATGAAACAGCATTTGGGCTTTCGTTATAATATGAAGAAGTACGTGTTTCACCATTATAGGGGGATTATACCGTGGGATAGTAATATAGGCTACTTTTTATCCTGGAAAATTAACTGAAAAACTTATTCCACGCGGACGAAGTCGCGGGCATCAGCTATAAAGAATATACATACATACATACATACATACATACATACATAGGCTACTTTTAATCCCGGAAAATTAATGAGTTCCCGCGGGAATCGAAAAAACTTAGTCCACGCGGACGAAGTCGCGGGCATCAGCTAGTTTATAATATAGGTAAGTAAAGATATTAAGGCCTACGACCACATAACATACTGCCCAAAAACTAAAGAAAAACTCTGCAAAGAACAAACAAATCAGGATTAGGTCTTAGTTATCCTTAATATTCAAATACAGAAAGTAAAGGGCTCGCGCTTAGCTCTACAGGCGGTAGAGATATCTAAGATAAACAATCGTAACTAATCTTTGCAAGAAAAACTGTTGTCACCACACTTGCATGTGTTTGCTTAGAAAGCTTATTTTTTGAAAACAATAACTCCCAGTTAACTTATAAAAACCAGTTTCTAATGATAATATGTCATAATATTTAGGTACTGTATGGTAAAACCATAGAGTTAGGAACGTCTTCTTTTATGTAACTAGGGTGTATTTTGTTATTATGCGAAAAGGAAGAATTACTTTCAAAAATGTTTGCAGTCAATTTATTAAAACCGTACCTACGCATGAAATATACCCAGGTTTGATTAATTGCATAATACATATTTTGTCCAAATAAAGTTGCATGATAATTATTATAATTCGACGTAAATAAACAAAAATATTTGAAAGCAATTCTCAATGCATTTCTAGTAAGTTATTTCGCTCTATACTGACTGTAGACTGTTAGCCTCGTGGTTAAAATTTATTTTGATTCCCGCGGGAACTCCTTTATTTTCCGAGATATAAAGTAGCCTATGTCACTCTCGAGGTCCTCAACTATACCCATGGCAAAAATCACGTCGATCCGTTGCTCCGTTGCGGCGTGATTGAAGGACAAACCAACAAACCAACAAACAACACACTTTCGCATTTATAATATTAGTATGATATGAAGTACTAGCTGATGCCCGCGACTTCGTCCGCGCGGTTAAAGTTTTTTTGATGCCCGCGGGAACTCCTTAATTTTCCGGGATAAAAAGTAGCTTAAGTCACTCTCCAGGTCCTCAACTATACCCATGCCAAAAATCACGTCGATCCGTTGCTCCGTTGCGGCGTGATTGAAGGACAAACCAACAAACCAACAAACAAACACACTTTCGCATTTATAATATTAGTATAATGATAGTAAAATAAAAGACGATTATTATATAGGTATTCTGATGTGTTCGTCCCCTTAGGATTGTTTGGGAGGAAGCGACAATTTGATGATAGTCGGTGGAAGGAACTCGCGTACAGCCAATGGATGAGATGTTGTGACGAGCCGTCTCCGACTCGAGGATGTTCTATTCAACCAATTGACTGTTCGTTCAGCATTTTGTTACACTAATTTTAGTTTGAAACATCTATACTAATATCTATACTTCTAAACTAATATTATAAATGCCAAAGTGTGGATGTATGGATGGATGGATGTTTGTTACAGAATCACGCCAAAACGGCTGGAAGGATCTGGATGAAATTTGGCACAGAGATCGATTATAGCCTGGAATAACATATAGGCTACTTTTTATCCCGGAAAATTAGAGAGTTCCCGCGGGAACCGAAAATCCTCAATCCACGCGGACGAAGTCGTGGGCATCAGCTAGTTAGGTATAAATACGAAACAGTTTGCTTGTCTTTCCGTTTGCCTGCTTTTCTGCCTGTCTGCTTCGTTTTCACAACCCATCATCAGACGAAATTCGGTTCAGACATACTTTACCTACATCTTTTCATCCCGGTAGGTATAATAAAGAGTACCTACTCACGGATTTTCCTTCCTTTAAAATTTAAATCAAGTTACTCTGGGATTTTACAGAACTCATAAAATATTTGCGACAATCACAGGATAAGTAGTAGTTTTAAGGGTAACTTTTACATATAACTCAAGCCCATTCGTAATAGGTACGATAACAGTTATTTATAACAGAATTCTCTAAGTTTAATACTAATCATTCCGTATGGAAAATCCACATTCATCGTGGGAGTAAAGTTACCGACCAATAATAAAACATTAAAAGCGTTTAGCGAGTAATTCGATGCTTAGGAATTAAACTAGAAAAACCATTTGACTTTATGATAAATTTCGAAGTGTGACAAAAATTAACCATGATTTGCTGATTACTTACCGAGAAATTGACGAACAGACAAATACACATACCGCCCGCACGCGCAGACCTCACGCCGCTAACAATAACAAGAAAAAAAACAACAATCCCATTATTTTGTTATCTGAAGGAAACGAAAAAAAGTGTCGTTCTTCGACTTAAACCCGTAAAATTATATTGTAGCCCTCTAATGAGTGTAAAAACTTAAGGACGGAAATACTAATAATGTAATCGAGATAAAGCTGTTTTCCTTCAAAATACAATAACACTGTTTCTGTTTTTGATAAGACACCGGCCAGATGTATGTTCAGTTACTTTATCGGACTGAAGTCCATGGCATAAGCTTTCGTGGTTCAACCAGCCTGCCAAAAGTCTTCCTAAAAATATCACTACCCATCACGATATTATAAATGCAAAATAAGTGAGTTCGTTTGTTGATTTGTCCTTCAATCAGTCCGCAACTGAGGATCAGATTGGCGTGACTTTTGCACGACACCTATAGATACAGACCTGGAGAATAACTTAGGGTCCGACTGTAACTTAGTATTTGATATTGTTTTCGTAGTAGGTACCGCTTTTAAATCCTAGTAAAAATATATATTTAAACTACATATTTCGTTGCCTAATTAATTAGTTGCCTATAAGTTTATTATTCCATGATTTGTACTTGTTGACAAGTTTGTTGTACCTTTAATACCTAATCCATACTAATTACTAATTGACCGAGCGAAGCGAAGGTCTCTTACTTGAGTGAATTTGCACTTGTCCGTCCGTCTGTCAGAGCCTTATAACTTCTGAATTACTGAACGTCATTACTTCAAATTTAAATATAATATGTAAACCGATGGCCCCCAGCCGAATATGGCTTAAAAATTTATAAAAATCTTAATTTCAGGGGGGCTCTCATATTGAAGCGAATGCGAAGTAAAATATTTTTTATAGCGTTACATAGGGTTACGCTATAATTTTTTTTTTTTTAATTTTTCCCCTAATATTGACGAAATGGGGGGGCTTTCAAAGTGGAGATTTTCTAACGTCCAAAGTTGACCTCAGAACTCTCAATTTTCTGAAAGGCTGAGCCTGAAACATGGTCAGTTATTTGAATTATATCCTGTACTTGAACAACAAATACTAAAATTAGATAAATATTATAAGGCATCGAAATTATTTAATTTTTAAAGAGCTTCAGTATTTTTAACAGAACTTCACAATGATGTCAATAGATGACGCTCTGTAAAAGTTTATGGATACCGCGAGGTCTCAGTTCGGGGCGAACCTAGTAGTATTATAAATGCGAAAGTGTGTCTGTCTGTCTGTCTGCTACGCTTTCACGGCTCATCTGTTTAACCAATTTTAATTAAATTTGGTACAGAGATAAGTTTGATTCCAGGGAAGGACATAGGCTATTTTGATCCCGGAAAATTAAAGACCTCCCGCGGAAATATGAAAAAAGGTTTTTTTCTTTCATATTCACGCGGACGAAGTCGAGGGCATCAGCTACTTAATTAACTATAATTAGGTCTTATATAATATAGAAAACCGCACAGTATTGCCTAAACTCTTGTTTGCTTCCTTGTTTTAATTAGATTGCGTATGACTTATTTGTTACAGGATGTTTTCAGGTAAAAATGTTATTTTGGTTAGCCAGAGTTTTACAGCAGAACAATATAAACAAATAGGCATATTTGTTTCCTACGTTACGTAAAAAAGGCTAAGTTTTCTTTAGTTTACTTTTGGCCTTCCTTGTTTAGTGATAATAATATATCGTAGGCGGAGGTAGGTATTAAAATATAAATTCAAAGTACATACTTATAATGATTCTAATGAGTTCAAATAACTATTCAAAGAAAAATTGGCCAATCCAAAAGAGCAAAGCTGCTAGCAGCTTGAATTAGTTGAGGTTACTTTATTTATGTAGGTACCTTATTAGAATTTCAGGTAGGTACTTTACAACTTTACTTTTAAAATAAAATATGTTTATGTTGAATTAAAACTATTTCTTGCTTTCCATAAAGAAATTAATTACGGCTATATTGCATGAAACTTTAAAGGGAGAATAATATCATATTATTACATTTGTGGGGACGTGTTGAAGCTTTTCCAATTTTTTATTTTTGTTGGTGACGCAGCCCTAGGTTCCTGCCAGTTATAGCCTCTTTAAATAAAATATTAAAGCTGCCCAACTCTCGTCGCCACTCGTGACTTGGGCAGTATTCAATACAACGTGATATGTTTATCGGTTTTCTGTTCAGGACAGGCCGGCGTGCGCGATAAGGAGGCATCGTTTCGCAACTTTGTCCACCATTACTCATACATATCGTGAATAATTAATACTTTATCAAATAGGATCGTGTATGCATCCATTTCAGGGAATCGCTGTGCCAAGTACCTATATACTCGAAGCGTTAGATTAAAAAAAATAGAAATAAGGGATTCATCTTATTCATATTTCATAAAGAAACTTTGTAATTCTCGTTAAAGGCTTCATTCGTTCGGTTCGTTAAGGTTGTTGGGAGGCTTGGGCCGTGGCTAGTTACCACCCTACCGGTAAAGACGTGCTGCCAAGCGATTTAGCGTTCCGGTACGATGCCGTGTAGAAACCGAATAGGGGTATGGGTTTGCTATAACTGCCATGCCCCTATAACAGGTTAGCCCGCTACCATCTTAGACTGCATCATCACTTACCATCAGGTGAGATCGCAGTCAAGGGCTAACTTGTAGCGGATAAAAAAAATTAGCAAATTTTAAGTACATTTTTTATTTTTTTATTTTTTACATCAATTCACAACAATACTTCATACTTATCCAATAATAACATCTTATGCTACTGGCAAGCTGCAAACTGTTTAAGGCAGACTATTGCTTATCTAATCCACATCAAAAAAACATTTAATATACCTACACAGGATCTTAAGATTCAGTAAAAATCTAAATAGAACACACCAGTTCTGAAACAAGTATTCGCTTTACCCCAGTTTAATTATTTCATAGCTCTCTTTAACTCTTTGTATATTCTGTTACCAACAAAAAGAATTTTTCATACCAAAGAACCTCTTGTGGGATGCAAACAATATCCAAAAAGATGCTTAAATATTCTTTCTCTTAAACTACAATACATATGCCTGTGATTATCTTCTATTGTGTTCTTAGTATCGCCCTTTGCATTTCGGCAAAGGCAGACTTGCTTAAATAATATTTCTATTGCAAGTATGAAAATATTTTATTGAATCAAATTTTGAAATCAGCATATTAAGTATTTCTTGAAAATCAACGAAGAATCTATCCACAAATATAAATTAAATTATTATCTATATAGAAAGGCGTTGTAAATGATAATATAAGTTCGATGATTAAATACACAGAGCTTTTTTACTAATCAAAGTTTAAAATAAGTAGGTATATTGAATCCATAATATTATAATCCATACTAATATCCATACTAATATTATAAATGCGAAAGTGTGTCTGTCTGTCTGTCTGTCTGTCTGTCTGCTACGCTTTCCCGGCCCATCTTTTCAACCGATTTTGCTGAAATTTGGTATAGAGGTAGGATATATCCCGGGGAAGGACATAGGCTACTTTTTATCCCGGAAAATTAAGGAGTTCCCGCGGGAATCAAAAAACTTAATCCACGCGGACGAAGTCGCGGGAATCATCTAGTTACTAATATTTCTTATCCATACTTAATATTATTATAAATGCTAAAGTGTGTCTGCCTGTCTGCTACGCTTTCACGGCTCATCCGTTCAACCGATTTTGATGTAATTTGGTACAGAGGTAAGTTGTATCCCGGGGAACGACATAAGCTACATTTTATCTCGGAAAATTAAAGAGTTAACACGGGATTTTTCATAAACCTCAATCCACGCGGACGAAGTCGAGGGAATCATCTAGTAATATTATAAATGCGAAAGTGTGTGTGTCTGTCGGTCCGTCTGCTAGGCTTTGACGACCCATCTGTTCAACCGATCTTGACGATATTTTGTCCAGAGGTTGGTTTCATCCCGGATAAGGACATAGACTACATTTTATCGTGGAAAATTAAAGAGTTAACACGGAATTTTTCATAAACCTCAACCCACGCGGAGAAAGTCGCGGGCATCATCTACCTAGTACTATTAGACAACCTTCACCATTTACTACAAGTTAGCCCTTGACTGCGATCTCACCTGATGGTAAGTGAAGATACAGTCTAAGATGGTAGCGGGCTAACCTGTTAGGGGCATGGCAGTTATATTTAACCCAAACTCCTATTTGCTTTCTACACGGCATCGTACCGGAACGTGAAATCGCTTGGCTGTACGTCTTTGCTGGTAGGGTGGTAACTAGCCACGGCCGAAGCCTCCCACGAGGCCAGACCAGGGAAAATTCAGAAATTATAATTTCCCAAATTGACCCTGCCGGGGATCGAACCCGGGACCTCCGCACGTTTAGGCAACAGCGCTCAACACTGTGCCACGGAGGTAAAAATAAGTAAAGCTTTTTACTTTTCAAAATAAGTAAAGATTATTAACAAACAAGACTAATTAAGGCCCTAGGTGGCGTGTCTCTCGCATCGGAGATATGGTCGTGCAATATTGGCCATATGTCACCGCGATACTGCCGGTAGATAATGACTAATAAGTGCTTGTCTTCCATGCAGCGATGGGGTGAGCGGGTGTCGATAAATTTTTACCCTATGCCATCTCTTTTATAAGTCTGTTTTTAATGCGAAGTGTCTAACGCCTCGTAGACAAGAAGGTTGTATGTTAAATCATACTAATATGATAAATGCGAAAGTGTGTTTGTTTGTTGGTTTGTTGGTTTGTTGGTTTGACCTTCAATCACGCCTCAACGGAGCAACGGATCGACGTGATTTTTGGCATGGGTATAGTTGACCTGGAGAGTGACATAGGATTTTTTTTTCCCGGAAAATTAACGAGTTCCCGTGGGAATCAAAAAACTTTAACCACGCGGACGAAGTCGCGAGTATCAGCTAGTAATAATATAATTTCATTGTATATTGAACACGAAGAGGAGTAATTGTTGAAAGGATCAGGTCTTTATCGAATTAGAATTACGTGAACAAGCAAGCTGAAAAATAACAATCAATATTATTATGATTTATTAAGATAACTAGATGATGCCCGCGACTTCGTCCGCGTGGATGAAGATTTTTAATTCCCGCGGGAACTCTTCACTTTTCCGGGATAAAAAGTAGCCTATGTCCTTCCCCGGGATGTAAACTACCTCTGTACCAAATTTCATCAAAATCGATTGAGTAGTTGGGCCGTGAAAGCGTAGCAGACAGACAGACAGACAGACAGACACACTTTCGCATTTATAATATTACTATGGATTTCAAAAATATACTTACCAGACTTTTAGAGATAATGCTTCAAAGTGAAGTAACTATTATTTACCTTATCCGTGGTGATGAAGGAACTAGAAATTTAATTCGCTATAATCCGCAACAGTAGGCAAATCTATGTGGTATACAGTGTATCTGGCACTTGCAGCTTGCGATATTCACTACACCACATAAATGTTCCAAATTATTCTCAACGTAGGTACTTACGTTTCACTCCGACATCGGAGCATCTTCAGGAGATGTTGACTCGACAACGCACGATTGTAAAGGTTTACAATAGTGCATTGTCGAGTTTTTTTTTTTTTTTTCTAAATTTCTAGTTCCTTTATTAACATGGACTTCCGCAAAGTACCTAACCCCTGCTTCTATCCAATATTATCCGTGGTGTACAATAATACCTATTTACTTGGTTCATAATTCTAGCTTCAGCAATTTCAGGTTAACGTGAATTATTTATTAGAAAGTATTATTAAATTGTTTCGTAGCACGAAATCGAAAGACAAATAACCAAGTAATAAAACAATTTCCATTGCGAGTGTCGTACCACACTAGACAATTGCATTTATCGATATCGATTAAAGTCGCCGCACGCTTCGATCTTATCGCCAGTTTTTATTTTCGTGATACCCGCCGATAAGGGAAATGTCCTTTTTCATAGAAGGCCATAATGGCGTAGGAGACACGCTATCCAAATCATAACTTATGCATACTGATTGCCGCTTCACCCTTTACTGGACACAATATTTTTTTTTACTATCTTTAAATATCGCCATTGACTGTGATGGTGGTATAGTTATGTGAGTATATCTTATTATTTGTTTTATCTCATGAACCATCTAATAGGTATGACATTTCTCGATTACACGCTTATTTTTTCAAATGCTTAAGGAAGTCAATTGATATTATCGCTTTCATTTAAACCAATATAAAAAAATATACAACATCATTAATGTAATATTATTAGGTCAGTATATTATTTAAACAATAACAAAAGTTTATCTTCAGTTCTCGAAAATGGTAGAAATCAACATCCTCAAGGACAAGTACACCAAAACTAACGTAGGTAGGTACGTATTCGAATACAGTATCTCTTACCCGTAGCCAGAAGCGATGCCACGCGATACGACGCGATTCGCCGCCATAGAAAATGACAGACATATCTACGCGACCACTTGAATGGTCAGCTACTGTTTGATAGGCACTGTCGCGTCGCGTCGCATCGTGTCGCGTTGCCGCGTTTGTCGCTCACCTAGGGCATCGGGTTACATAAAGAAATCGACCACTATGTGCATAAGTACATAGACAAAAGAAAATATATTTAAGACTGGGTAAAAACCAAAGTAAAACAGCTAAAAACAACAGCATGTTATGGCAGAATTCGCGTATTAGATACCAAAGGTAGAACCAATATTTCAGGAAAACTTACATATTAGGTAACTAGCTAATGCCCGCGACTTCGTCCGCGTGGTTTAAGTTTTTTTGATTCCCGCGGGAACTCCTTAATTTTCCGGGATAGTAAGTAGCCTATGTCACTCTCCAGGTGCTCAACTATGCCCATGCCAAAAATCACGTCGTACCGTTGCTCCGTTGCGGCGTGATTGAAGGAAAAACCAATAAACCAACAAACCAACAAACCAACGAACAAACACTTTCGCATTTATAATAGGTATATAATAAACAAGAATGGCGCGTGGCTGCGCGGCCCGCTAAAGCGGACCGCGTAGTGGACCGCGCGGACCACTGTCTACTTGCTCGCTGTCCTACTATCCTGCTTTGATTATGTAAAGCTATCCTAGTTTACTGTCTACGTGTTCTGAACTGAACAACACACTGCTATACTAGTGAGCACAGTGAAAGCGCCAGCACGCCAAGCGTCCGACGTAAAAGAAAATTCTCATAAAGGAAAAAACATAAAACAGAGACCAAACTTGAAAAGGAACCGTAGTCTTGCATAGTTCTATTTTAGCCGTGCTCCTCACCCATCTTTCAATCCCTCGATCATCATCGCTCTCCATATAATTTTTCTCCGAAAAATTATGAAGAGCTGTTCTTCTTTAAAAACAAATATTGAAAAGGAACCGCATCAAAGTCTTGCATAGTTCTACACGTCTTGTAGCCTCTTCAATATTCGCCATACATTTTCTATAGAAAAATAAATTCCACCATCTTGATTTTTTTTCCTGTTCATCAAGTAGACCTTCATGTCCTGATCATCTTTTGCCAAGAAACCACTCTTCCATCTTTTATACTCTCCGAGATAGACACCGTCGAAATTTGTATGGCGGCCATCTTAAATCCGCCATTTTGAAATTTTTTTTCAGCTCACTGTCAATTGGATGAAGTTTCGAGTGACATTTGTTCGAGCACCTCCCACCTATCTTCAATACCCTGGCTGTGCACTTCATCCGTCTTCGAAATCCTCAATCATCAGCTCTCTCCGTATTTTTCCTCCTAATGAATTTTTGTCTTCTATACGAAACGATGAGTAAAAAAAAATTTTTTCATACAAAATTTTACAGGAGAGGCCGCTACCATCTTAGACTGCATCTTCACTTACCATCAGGTGAGATCGCAGTCAAGGGCTAACTTGTAGTGGATAAAAAAAAAAAAATTTATTTAATTTAGAAAATGACCTAAAGAGTTTACCGCAACAGCGTAAATTAATGGTTTGAGTACAATATATTTTGATAAAATAGGTACCTACAAGAACAAATAATAGAATAATAAAAAATAAATCATTACTGGATTATTATAAAACGTTGAGAATGGTGGACATCACGCGATAGTACGACCATCTGACATGCATGTTCGTATGTACGTTATCATAACATCTTTAACCATTTACATTTTTAATACGCGAATTGCAGTTTTACTTAGTTTCGTAAGCTACCACAACGTACTACAACTACATGGCTAAGCAATTTATTATCATGACAGAATGACATGAAGTTGGAAGGCACCTAAAATTCGTAGATAAATCGTAGAGGAGGCGAGACCCACAAAGGGTTGTAACTTGTAGCGCCGAAGGAAGTAAGTAGGTAAGTAGTAAATAACAAAATTACCACCAGGGTCTGTTGATTTTAAGTCTGTATCTACCTGCAAAACTATCAGCTAAAGTCATACATTCCATTTTAAGATATCTACTGGTCTTCCACATTTGTAATCCTAAGAAACAAACATAATACCAATTAGATGATGCCCGCGATTCCGCCCAGATGGATCAAGACTTTCTAAAAATCCTTTAGTATTTCTTGTATTTTACAGGAAAAAAGGTTCAATGCACTGTATCTGATTTCTTCAAAATTGCTTGAACGGATGGGCCGTGAAAAAGTAACACAATAAAGTAACGCAATTAGTATGAATTAGAGTGGATCAAACCTACTATAGCATCTAAATAAAAATAATTCCCAGCCAATACCCCTTCCCATGCTATTTTATATCAACTGAACTGCGAATATCACACACCTGTGTACAATTGTCTTATTACCAACCCTCCATTCGCGACCATATGGTCCATTTGACCATAAGTCACCGGTAAAGAACAATAAATAAATGCAAAGGTAATTGCGAGGGTGGAAAACATTCCCACGCATTCCTACACTGTCCTGGGGTAGAAATGACCGTACGGTGCCATATGCCACACGATACCATCGAAGTCTTATTATTTTACAGCGCGATTAGAACATTAAGAGTTCAGTGACTGTTTGGACATAGCATTAAATTGGAAAGTGTTTTACATAGCCATATAGCCGAGTAAAAGGAAGGAAATTATAAAACAACTGTTATTTTAATTCTGCGAAAACTCCAAGATTGGGCATTTTGCGCATTGCTACTAATTAGTCATTGAATTAATTATTATTAAACCGCATTTGTAAGCAAGAATTAAGGTTTTAGTGATAAGTTTAAATTATGCACGTAGGTAAAGTATGGCAAATATTTTCCCTAACAAAGCTACTAAATTTTAAGGAAAATATAAATATCTCGTTGTTGTTACTAAAGTGAATCTCAAATTCAAAAACTTTTCAGCCTCTTGTAATTTTATCGTTGTCTTGTAACTAAAATCGACGTGTCAGATATAATTAGGTTTAAATATAGAACGTGCTACGCGAAAGCGTTAATATACGGATACGGATGTGTGGCAGTCTGTTAGCCCTATTCCCATCATACTTCATACTAATATTATAAATGCGAAAGTGTGTTTGTTTGTTGGTTTGTTGGTTTATTGGTTTGTCCTTCAATCACGCCGCAACAGAGCAACGGATCGACCTGATTTTTGGCATGGGTATAGTTGAAGACCTGGAGAGTGACATAGGCTACTTTTTACCCCGGAAAATTTAAACAAAAAAAACTTAAACCACGCGGACGGAGTCGCGGGCATCAGCTAGTATTAAACATTAAATTAAATAAAATATTCTTAGAAACTTCATGTACACAAAATACCCATCACGCATTTAGCGATTTTGCTTGGCAATTCCAGCTTCGAGTTTTTCGTGTTGTTGCCCTGCTCCTCACAAATCTCTTCATTTTAATCACAAAGAGATACCAAGCTTTTTATTTTACTATCTCGATCAGTCGTTCAGAAACATCGAGGTTTTTAAAAGGCCCATGAAGTAGCGTTACCACATCGCAACCACGTTGAAATAAACATTCATATTAACACTAAGTTGAATATTTTCCTTCCCACTTACTACTTTATTTCCAACCATGGGAATCGAGTACAGGCGGAAAAGAAACATTTCCGTAAAAATTAGATGTCGGGTCACGCCAAATTAAACAGGGGTTGAAATAGGGATGTCATTTGTCGATAACTGTAAAACATAAATAATTATTTCAAAAATGAAGGTAGAAATGGTACTCCATTTTTTGTTTAATTTTATTTGTGAAATTCTTTCTTTTGCTAAATAAAGGATATTTATTTATTTATTTATTTTATTTTTAAAAAAAGATTTTATGTGTTAGTTTGCTTCAAATAGGAATTAAGAAAACATTTATACTATAATTAGATAACAGTGGAGCAAGGACTCTCGGAAGGAGAAAGACTTCGAGTACTTTTTTGTGCCATTTTACGCCTAACTACCTAATAGTTGTACATATTATTTTAAATACAGCTGAGATTCTTGTTTCTCTATCGACCACTTGAAACCTTATCATGTTCTAAAGACTCAATAGGTGATAATAATACAGACATTTAATTTTAATATTTTATATTTGACATAGTGTATGATATTTATTTGTCTTATTTTATATCTTACATTGACGTTTTTCCATCAAGTATCAAGGGTGTGGTACACCCCTAACGGTGCAATATGGAAAATCAACAGGTCGTGTCGGGAGCACATGCCTGCACAGTTTATGCAGGGATCTTTATATAATACGACATAATGGTACTCGATTTCCTCATTAATAACCTTTAGGAATTATAATTCCCTAATCGAAATACTTTATCAATTTTTGTAAGAATTTAATATAGCCTAGGTACCTACCATAATATATACAGATTCATGCGAAAATACGATGCGGACGTTTTCAAATACCTCACAGAACTGGGAGCTTTTATTTTTCTAACCTAGCCCTTAGGTAACTGCAATCTCACCAGGTGGTAAGTAATAATAAGTAAGGTGGTAGTGAGCTAACCTATACCCCAAAAGTTGCAGTGAAAAACATCTAAGCTCTACATTTAGGGCATAAAGCTCAGGCAAAAAAATTTAAAGTTACTAGATGACTTGATGTTATTAGTTTGAAAATACTTTACAAAATTTCGGTGTACTTATAGTTAAGGTGAAAATAATTAAGGTACTAACTACTATGTCGTGAGGTCTAAAAGACCCAGTCAAAGTCTCTGGCTATCCTGGTCACAGTTTGACAGTACATTGCTTATTCATGTCGGTAATTATCGAAATTGTTCCGTGCGCTCGATGGCATTACGATACACAAGTTTTTTTTAATATTCAACTAGGGGTGGGGACCTTGAATGTAGCACTATTGTTCAGTATTCGTTATTATCTGTGACGAATTTCGAAGCACTCGTACAAATGTAATATTAACAGGTGAAATTCAATAAATATATTAATTTATAACTGTAGTTTACATTCCTATGCATCCCTTTCTCTCTTAGTTTAGCGTAATAACTAGGTATAGTACCTACCTTCTACTTCTACCTCTTGGTTATTAGAGTTAAGGAATAAGTGAGGGTCAGACATCTTTTTTCTTTATATTTTACGCCACTACAAGTTAGCCCTTGCCTGCAATCTCACCTTATGGTAAGTGATGATGCAGTCTAAGATGGTAGCGGCATGGGGGTGTGGCATTTATATTAAGCCCATAAAATTAAAATAGTTATTCAAAATTCAATTCAAAATTCAAAATTCAAATGTTTTTTATTCAAATATAAGCTTTTACTTTCGGAATGCCATTCCTACCGAGAAGAGCCAGCAAGAAACTCGGTGGTTGCTCTTTTCCATCAAAACTTACAATCATCATAATGATACAAGTAACTGCAGTCCCACGCATAGCTGGAGCGAATCAAATCCACGCTTTTTTTTATCATTTACGTAATCTTCGATTGTATAGTAAACTTTTTTCACGAGCATACAATATTCAATACACGCCAAGACTGGCAGACAGAGGCAGCCCCATTTCCGACGGTGGCACCCGTTCACGAGCATGACGCATGATCCAGCCATTGCTTCGCTCAACCATATTTGAGGGAACGTAACAACCCGCACCACACGACACCACCACAGAAACGTTAAAGAGAGTGTGACATACCCGACCCATATATAAGATACTGAGAAGTAACATAATAGTATTTGAGCACGTCTTACTTACTGTAACTTCTCAGCATCGAACTACCAATCAATCGTGGAGAAGCACTTATTTTACATGGACGGATGGAGAGTAAATAGGCATCTTCTAGGCATGGCCCCAACCTAGACCTCATCATTGCTTTTCATATTATGCATGATTGTGGTCAAACGCAAGCCTACCTAGACAACCGACAGCATATCTAGTAGGTCCTTTGCTGATCAAAATTCATCTTTTAAAGAGGAAAATTCGCCGATGAAAGCTAGATAATAAACAGGTAGGTACATACCTATAAAGTTCAGAGGTGTTCAGTTGTTGCTAAACGCGGGCCGCAGCCACCGTGACGGTCGCAAGCCGGTCATCATCGGAAGTCATCCGCTATTGATAGCATCTCATTGTTAGCAAATCGCCGGATGTTGCTAGAGACGCGGCCGAGACTCGGCTCCAATGTCCGTGCGGTGCCGAAAATTAATTATAAAACCGGATAAACGTATCCTATCAAAAATTTTTGCAATTTGAGAGGAAAAATCTAATCTATCGATAGATACGTACCTAACTACCGAAGGCAATCGCCGAAGGTCAGGCAGGAAGGACCTGCAAGAAATCGCTTCAAAGCGATAAGGGCGCGAATGTACCGATTTTTCTTTTGTTGTTATTTTAATGTATTTCTCGTGTTTATGGTGTACAATAAAAAATATTTTATTCATTCTTTCATTCCGGCGTTGTCCTGCCTTGAACCTAGAACCCGATCGCAGCGCCCCCTACCGGGTCCACTTGTGAATATAAATATCCCGGAAACCACAAAAACTATTATTTATGTTTAACTAATTTTTATGTTTATTAGCCGATAAAAAAATTGTCTGACAGACAACAAATCCGCGTCATTCACTTTTGTACTATAGAGGCTGCATACTGAAAGACAGGACAAAATGTCGTTCCACACCAACACGTTATTTTTATCCTGTCCGTTTTGTTTTCCTCAAACAAACCTGATGAATACTTCCCGTTTCCCTGAACAAAGCATAAACAGTTTACCTACACGAGTATTACAGCGTAACATCGAAATAAATACCAAAACTGATAGACTTGAAACCAATAAAGAAATTAAATAAAATTACATTAAAATATTATTTTTTAAGTCTTGTAAGTCATTAGTCATTACTTTGAGCTTTTCCCTAATATGACTCTTTAAAGAGGAATTTAATTGTTCCATTATGCTACTACAACATTTTCCGTCTTACGACTTTCCTGCAATGACCAAGGGTCATAAAATTCTCGCTCTCGCCGCAAACCTAGGACAAAGGAGAATTTCTACTGAAATGATTATCGAAAATTCGATCCGAATGAGAAGCAGCTGCGAGTAATCTAATAATATTTAAATCAAGATATGTAGTCATTATTTTACTTATAATAATTATCTAAATATATAAAAGGCAAAGGTGACTGACTGACTGACTGACTGACTGACTGATCTATCAACGCACAGCTCTAACCACTGGTCGGATCGGTTTGAAATTTTGCACTCAGATAGCTATTATAACGTAGGCATCCGCTAAGAAAGGATTTTTGAAAATTCCACTCCTAAGAGGGTGAAATAGGGGTTGAAAGTTTGTATAAAAGTTCGTCGTTTATCAAGTTGTTTTTCAAGTTATATCCATGAAACTTTGATTTTGGGCTTTCAATTAAAAATAAAGAAATACGTATTTCACAAATTTAAGAAATTCCACCCCCAAAGGCATCACATAGGGGATGAAAATTTGTAAGAAAATTTCTGATTTTAAAGTTATTTTTAAGTAATATTTTTCAAGTATCCATGAAACTTGGCAATTTGGCTTTCATCTAAATTATATAAAAGGCAAAGGTGACTTATTTAAATTGAACTTAACGTGAGCGAAGCCGCGGGCAAAAGCTAGTCTACCTATATATCTAGTATAAACAATAAACTCCGCATTACTTTTGCAGTTTATTCAGTTTATATACCTCAGGAAATATAAACGCAGGTAGAGCGAACGTTTATAATTAGCATAAAAATAAAATCATTATACGTTAGAAGTCTTAAGAGTCAATTCGTGTTTGTGTATGTAGGAGTAGGCACGCTGGCATATAAAGCACTTACCTTAAAATTCTGCACGAAAAAATGCACAGCTTTCATTTAATAAGCAGTAGAAAAGTCAACAAAATAGACAGGAATTTTTAGAGGCAAAGAAATAATAGGATGTTTATGAATTAACTCGCAAAATTCTTATGGGATTTTATGAATTAAAACCGAATATGAATAATAGGTAAACTAAGGTTTTAAAGTCGAGAATAATGGAAAACAGAATTAGTACTTTAAACACCGGAAAATATATGTAGATATTGAGTTTTATTAATTAAAAAAACTTGTAATTTATTTAAAATAAAGGATTTTATAGAAACTTAGAAAAATCCCAATCCAAGCGGACGAAGTTGTAATTTTGCTAGTGAAAACATTATGAGGATAAAAGCACGAGTATTTAGGTAGGAGGAAAGTAGGATTCATTGGGTTATTTTTCGGTCTCACATAAATCTACAAAGTGCAAATCCAGATGTAGGTATTTAAATATTAATTATGCTGTATATTAAGAGGACTATTCTTAGTAACTAAAGTGCCAAGTTTTTTTTCTATTTCAGTTACATTGTACTAAAACGCTTGCGCAAAAGCTTTGGGAACGCCACTTTTTTTTTTAGAAAATCCACTTGATTGAAACTGCGGGTCAGGTAGATAATTAATTAGAGCTTTTAAAAAAAAACTTTGTTTAGTTTTAACTGTCGAGAGTGGGGATATAATAAACGATGTCGTGCCGTGTTTTAATGGAGTCGTGTGTTAACTCCGCATGTCTCACAGAATTATTTCTGACATTTTTAGATTCATTGTCCTCCATGAATACGGAGTCACGCTCCAAAAGAAATTAATGCGGTTGATACATACGCCGAGCCTTTTGTTGTATGGCAGCACATATTTTCACATGCTGTTGCCGTAACTGCCTTTCAAATACCTATTCTATTCTGACATACTTACGGTTACATTACATTATATTTAATATTGTGCATGTTTATTGTTTACATACAGGCACCTGTAGAATGAGGATTCGAGAGCTTATTGTCAGTAACTATTTTAAATAAGGTTGATGTTTTTAAATGCTGCAAATAAAGTCGAACCTCTAGATAAGGTCTCACAAATAGGTATGTACTTTTAAAACTGAAAGCAGTTTTAATTTGTTTCCCCCTATATTATGTTACTTTATTTTATAATCTGCATGTTTCTACTACGAAATCGATAAGAAATTGTAACCTGATATTAAGTAACAATATCTCATCGATTTCTTGATAACTTTGTGTATCTCGATTCAATGAATCAAAAGTGGGCAAAGTTTCGTGTAGGTTCTTGAATACTATCTTATCGTATCTGTTTATTATTTCTTGAAAATACTTAAAAAATTATAGTTGCTTAAAGTAAAATTTTAAGCTCGGTACCCATTCTTAGTAGCATATAAGTAAGTACACAAGAAAAGAAGGAAAAAATATTTTTGAGCAGTTTTGATAATTGGCAATTACGAGCAGTGTTTTGGAAAGTTGCAGTAGGTACATCATTATAACTTTTAATGAACTTTTCCCGTGTTAGTGCTAAGTGCATGCAATAAGTAAGCGCTCGATCGGCGTGCAGCGTGCAAGGCGCTGGCGCTAGACGCACGTCGCACGAGCAGGTGCGCTGATCGCTCCCCTCTCTGTTTTAGAGCGGGCGATGCGCCTCGAGTAGCGCGGTGGGGCCCTGCCCGCCGCCCGTCCGGCCAATTGGGGCCCGCCTAGCCTATGATGTCATCGGAGGAGGAGGCCGACTCACACGCGCCCTACTCGGATAAACTACTGAAGAAACAGAAACGCGTCAGACAGCGCGTGGACGCCGGTGAGCCGCGCAATTCTTATTCGACTCTCGCGACGAACGGACTCGCGCCCGGGCGCGCCGCACACATGAGTGGCGGACTTTACAGCGCCATCTTCGAGGGCCGCCAGCACTTCGGACTCTTCGGTCCCTGCTACGCTCCGGCTGAGATGCTCAATGAATTACTAGGCCGAGCGCCCAGGCAGGAGGATGGCAGCGACGACGCCACCGGTGGCGATATGCTTCGCGACCGCGTTCTTCGCGACATCCTCCAGAGCCAGAAGAAGGGACTGATGAGGCTATCCCCGGACAACAACAACGTACTCGCAAATAATAATAATGATGAACCCAAAGAAGAGAAGAGGTCACCCGAGCGGCCAGTTTCGCGTGACTCTCGGCCCGACCTCGACGAGGCTCTGTTGAATCTCGATAGTACCGGTGATTCCCGAACCTCGCCACCGCCAGCGCCTCCACCCAGTGAACCTCTCCTCGCTCCCAAGTCGGAGCCCGAGGATCGTGACAGTGACGCTCAACGCTCTTCGCCGCGACCTTCGCTGGACGTTAAACGTGCTCGTGTAGAAAATATAGTGTCGACAATGCGTGCTAGTCCTGCTCCCCAACAACCACAAGTGAACGGCTGTAAGAAACGGAAACTGTATCACCCGCAGCAACACGACGGTGCAGCGGATCGCTATGGCGCCAGCCATGGCAACAGCAGGCAGACGATCTCGGACGATTCAGACGATGATGGTGAGCGACCACCCATTCAACAAAAGTTAGTAGAAAAGAATGCTTTAAAATCACAATTAAGAACAATGCAAGAACAGCTCGCGGAAATGCAAGAAAAATATTTGCAATTGTGCAATAGAATGGGTCAGGAGTCTGAGACGGTAGACAATGATGGTGCTTCTAGTGATGTAGAACAAACTGAAGATCCTGTGCCTAAATCGGAGCCGCCTTCGCCCGCCAAAGAAGTACCACCGTCGATACCTAATAGTGTAGCTCCAAATTTACTGTCACAAGTTATGAGCAAGATGATGACTGCGAAGATTCAACAAGCTCACTCTGCAGCTCATGGTCACCTTCCGCCTGGTTTCAATGGGAGTCTACCTCTAATGCCTCATCTACCGACTGGTGATCATATGCATCCACCGCATCCTCATCAGCATCTGAATAACGCCGCCGCCATATACCATGTAAGTCAAAAGCTATTTTTAGAACAAGAAGCTAGAATGAAAGAAGCCAGTGAACAACAACAAAACAATCAACAACATAGGCCACAATCAAACCAGCATTCGCCACAACATAGACAATTAGGTCCAACTCCCAAGCCCCCGCTATCTTCAGAACTAGCAGAACGCTTGGATGCATTAAGGAGCAATTCGGGTTCAGTAGGTCCTGTATCAGGAGCCGATCTAGAAGGATTAGCCGAAGTTCTGAAAAGTGAGATCACTGCTTCGTTGGCAAGTCTGATTGATTCAATCGTCACCCGATTTGTACACCAACGACGTATAATGGGAAAGCAGTCCGAAGCGGCAGCGGCGGCAGCCGAACAGTTCAACAAGGATTTGATGAGAGCAACTCGACTGCTCGACCAGCCGACGACGCCGAAAGTATCTGAACGGCCGTCTGGACAATTGTCAGGTAACCCACCCGTCCATCACCCGGGTGCGCCGAATGGCGTCCCGTTTATGACGAATAACCCGATGTTTATGAACCACATGAACGGCCCCCGTGCGCCGGGTGGCGCGGCGTTCCCGCTGCACCACGAGGCGGGCGGGCCCGGCCACGGCGCTCACATGAGGCCTCCCGCAGGCATGTTCCAGGCGCCGCCGAAACCGATGCAGCCGCACTTCGGCCCGATGAACGGTCACTACGACCGAGAACAGAATCTTGACCCGAGCGAACCCTTGAGCCTGGTCGTGACGCCAAAGAAGAAGCGGCATAAGGTGACCGACACGCGCATCACCCCACGCACCGTGAGCAGGATTCTGGGCGAGGGAGTAGGACACTCACCGGAGAGCAAGTTCCCGGAGTCGCCATCGCCGCGTTCGTTTCCGGGCGGACTGAACCTGCCTACCAGCGTGGCGATAGCGAACCCCTCGTTACACGAGAGCCAAGTGTTCTCACCGTACTCGCCGTTTTTCGGGGCCGGCGGGGGGCTGGCGCGGTCGCCGCCAGCGCCCGAGCGGGACTCGCCACCGCTGCCGAACGCGCCTGCGATGCTGCACCCGGTGCTGCTGGCGCACCACGGCTCGCCGGACTACCTGCGGCCGCACCACCCGCACGTGCCGCACCACGCCGCCGGCCCGCACCACCCGCACCACATGGACGTGCAGGACCCGCACTCCGACTGCAACTCCACTGACCTGCCCTACGACGGAGTACAGCCTACTATATCCTTTTTAAATAGAACATAAAAATACAAACCTTATTACAGACAAATACCTATACGTTGAAGTTACAAATTAAATCTACTCTAAACACGCAGAAATACAAACCTCAAGAGAGTTCAGTCCCTTTAGTTCAACACTAACTTTGTACAGAGTAGCTAACAGTAACTCCAAAGTACTTTAAAAAATACTAATTAGATGCATGTGTACTGAAGTAATACCTACGTAACATCATATAGGTAAGTAGTTCTCAACGCTCAAGCCGTACACGCAATAGCCCACAGATATCTTATTTCTGTAATGTTTAACCTTACGACTGCCCCACCTACTTCCTACCCAGTACTAGATATTATACGACTCTTGAAGCCCCACAAGCGTTGCGGTTTCTACGCTTTACTATACTTGTCTGTCGCCCATCTATACATGAAGGAAATAACCGTAAACTTAATTAAACGCTACCTCATACATACGTCAATAACTCTTTATCGTGTGATCATAATGTCTATAATATTCATTTCACAAAAAAACAAGTAAAATTGCATTACATAGCGTTTGTAAACAATTGATTATGTCACATTTGCCCCATAAATTTTCTGATCTGCATTAGAATATAACTAACGAAGCAAGTATAGATATCTGCTAAGGTACTTTATAAGATTAGATGCAAATGGATTAAGAACTTGTAGAGCTTCAATCAGTCTACGTAATACCGGGATATAATCAGATTTACGCAACTTTTTTTCTCAATCCCGATTCCTTGGATTAGTGACAAGAATATTACTTTGTGCACTAAAGACTAATAAAAAAAATTACATGCTATCATGACTAATATTCTCTTTTCCTTCTAAGCGTAAATCTTAAGCTGGGAGTAGATACGACTGATGTAATGGGTAGAATTAAATAGGTAATACGACCTTTCAAATCGATCCCTAAACTGTTTTATTTTATTTTGACCTGCCTAGCCAATTGAATTCGTTCTTGACTACGAGACAAAAAATCTTTGGCAGTTGTGTATTTGTTTTTTCCGGCTGATTAATTTCCTCATAATCGCCAAGCCAGTCATTTTTATCAGCTGTTGAATTCAATATCAAATGAAAATGAATGGTTCATAAAATTATGAGCGGTTGAACGACCGCGACAATACTTAAAATTTTTGGGTTTTAGTTTTAACTTCTTGTTACTATATTACTATACCAATGTGATCCTTAACTCCCGTGCACTCTTCAACGTTGACGCCGATGCACCTCCGCAAAGCTAAGCTGATGTTCTTCTGGGTGCGGTACCCGAGCTCCGCAGTCCTCAAGATGTACTTCCCAGATATCAAGTTCAACAAGAACAACACAGCACAGCTCGTCAAATGGTTCTCAAACTTCAGGTAAGACAACCAATATTTTTCTGTTATAATTATTATTGTTCTGTTCTTTTTCGATTATTATGATTATTCTAGCTCACGAAGTCCGTTTTTCCTAAGGATAATAATTACGAGTAAGTGTACGGATAGGCATACCCACTTACTCGTATATTTCTAGAGCCATTTTAACTAACCAAAACAATCTACAGTAGCTGAGTCTAGTCATAAACTTGTTCGCTGATTTAATAATTTCTAGAATATTTTTTTTAGATTGCTATTGATTGTAATCGGTACGTCGTAGTGTGTAAACTTAGTGGCTATGACAATATCCAGTCTAATACAATTGACTTGCACTGGGTAGTTGTCGGAACCTAAAGATATCTCTGATTGCTTGATTTCCTTGCCTTGAGCTTAATGTTATCCAACCAGTCTTTACTTGAAGTCTTACTTGAACCAGCTTGAGCATAAGCATACTAAAACAACGTGTATCTGCAATCTGCATGCACCTTACAGTAAAATCCTACCTTTATGGCTTACTGAAGACTTCGTGATATTGTAAGAAAAACTATACCTACGAGTATATAATTTTGTCTGTTACCACTCTAACAAAAGATAATACCTTTTCGCCAATCCAATTAACACATTAAAGATTTCATTAAGGACAATCGTAGGTATAAGTAAACTACTTCCTAAGCTCCTTAAGTTATCCAGTTAGTTTAATCTTATTTCGGTTTTTTGATCTGGTTTTCTACGTCTATGACAATTTGATGACTGTTTTTTCTTAATACTTTACAATTTTTATTTTACCCGAAAATGAAAGAATTACTGCGAGTTAAATACACGTAGATGTAGTCACGTTCATCTAAAAACTAATAGACAAGCAGAGAAACTACAGAAGATTTACCAAAATTGGTAATTAATAGTAAACTGTCGTCAACCGTTTTATTATTAGATTATCCCACGCAATGTAATAGAAGGGACGTTAAATTCACTATTTCCTCATTAACAAATTTGATAGGGTTACGCCCCGTTTAATTGTTGAATCAGATGGACAAAGTAAAAAAGGTAAATTTAGAAGTAGGTACTGATTTTCTTTCTTATTTTGCATGATGTTCTATTTATTAGTAAATCATTAAAAATCGTACTATTATATAAGTTATAAAAAAACGTATCCTTCGTATCGTAACCTTTATTAAATTTAAATTTCTTAGAACCAAATAAGGTACAACAGTAGTATACAAGGTTAATTTTTAGCTTTTTTGTATCCTTAAGCAAAACATACAGTATGCAAAAAGACACAAGTGTTAAAAATAAATTGCATAGTATTAAAGAAAATACTCGTAACGCGTATTTCAAACGCCTAGAACTAACAGAATAACCAATGAAGAAATAACTAGGCATTACAGTAACTATCAAGCCAGTAATTCTTGTAAGTTTAAAGTTTCCTTTAATTTGTCACACGTTATGCGATAAAGGACTGGAGTTATCGTAAAGAGGATAAATTAACAAGTAAATTCCAGCTTTAGGGCGAAAACATACGAGTTTAAGAACGGGACAGGATTAAACGTCTGCGTGAAAAGTCCGCGTCATTCTCTTTTATATAGAGCGCGCACACTAGGCGACCGGAAGAAACTTCATTCCCCTCCGAAGTGGCCGTTTTATGCATTATTCCTTTCTGCACTTTGCATTCACAAAAAGAAAAAATATAGATTTGTATAGCGTAGCACATTGGCGTAGCGCTTCTACGAACGCCCAATAATTATTCCAATTTTAAAGATTTTTATTTACAATATTATTTTTATTTTATTACATTATCATCGCATGCAAGGGAAAAGTATTGATTTACACTCGTCTAATTTCGACGTTATCAATCCAATGATAAGAGGCACTGGTAAAGCCTGTGCTTATATGATAACACACACTTCCCCTTCTAGCATATCTCCCTATTCTGCGATATAATATAACCTGTACTATCACTTAAGTGGTACAGAAACATAATCTATATCGTTCGATAACGTTACAAATACAATAGCTCTTAAAGTTCTAGTAAAATAAAGACTTTAATAAGTAGGTAATAGAGTAACGTCTGTATTAAAAATCTTCATTATGTAGGACTTCATACAATGTTTTAAAAATATAGTACAGTTAAATTAAAATTTATTTTGTAAAGAATATTTTCAAATGATTAAAATTAAAAATGTTTTTTGAAATTTTACTTTATTTTTTGCTTGGAATTAAAACTTCTCATAATGGCGATTTTGATAAAGCATAATATTGTAAGTAAAGAGGTTGTTTCCTACATAAAATCAAACTGCCCTAATAATTTCACACTTCTACATCTTTTTGTAATGCTTCAGAAAGTGTGAACTGCATGCGTCAATGGACATGATCAAATTGGTGACGGTAGTCGCATAAACATGCATTCGTGATCCGCACTTATTCGCGTATTTCGCGTCCTACACGGTATTCGCCTGAGTTTGACTTGAGCTTTATTTTATACAAATAACTACCTACAATAATATTTACCCATTTACAAGTACATGCGATCACGTTCCAAATTTTGTACGAAGATAATAAAAACGTACACGTGCCCCTGTGTACCGACCACTTGAATATACTCGTACTGTATACATTGCCTATATTAGAGCTTTCGTATCTCAAGCCAGTCTTATCAACAGATATGAGAACTTGGTAAAAGGTTTGATAAGATTAGTTCACACTTACATTATGGGCTTTGTATTTCATAGAATTATTGATTGTTCGGTACAACATTTTCCTGGTAGATAGATAAATACACCAAGTTAACCGCAACGTGTATTATAATTAATTTTATCTCAAAAATTACGTCTTAAGTTTATTAAAGTGGTTTACTTATCAAATATCCCGGTTCTGTTTCTATACAATTTGGTTCATACTGCTTTACTTATATTATGGATAGGTTGTTTTACTTCTTAACCCTTCAACTACTCAAACCATTTTTACGAAATTTGACACAGAGATTGAACACTACCTCTAGATAGGACTTGTTAACTTTTTATCTCGAATTAAGGGTTCCTGCAGGATTCATAAAATGCGGTCAAAAAACTTGTCATGCTTAAGATATTATCAAAGCCTTGCCTGAGATCTAATACTTAATACTCTGGTCTGGTATAAAATAATTCGTATAGTATAATCCATACTAATATTATAAATGCGAAAGTGTCTTTCTGTCTGTCCGTCTGTCTGCTACGCTTTCACGGCCTCTCTGTTCAACTGATTTTGATGAAATTTGGTATAGAGATAGGGGATAGTAATAAAGAAAAAAAAATCGTATAAATCCACTCTCTACCGATAAAAATCCTAACCAACAAAACCAAAATGAAGATATTTTTCAAACTATAACAACAAAAAAAGTTAAAACATTCTTCGGAACTGAACTAGCCCCATTTGTATTGTCCCTTAATGGGCGCTTTGTGGACGGAAAACGGCCATTTCCTCGCGATAACCATCTGAAAGGAAAACTGAAAGGGTGAGGGGTCAGTGGGCAATTACAAACTAAGGTGTCCGCAAGACGAATGGACGGTTTGCGTTTTAAAACAGGAAATGGTCGCGATTCGTCATGTGGCCATTATAATACGTATCAATTTTTATCGATCCTTGATTACATAATAATTTATAAATATATATATAGGTACATTATATATAGATATGGATTTTCTGAAAAAAAAAAAACTGTATCTAAAAGGAATCAAGAGATCAATTCCTGCATTTGAAAGAAAATCTAAAGGTTCGGGGTGTCTGTCGATAAACTAAGAAAGATAGTTTTTAAAACGGGCAATGAATTATTTTCAAATACGGGTTTTTTAACTGAATTCTATGTAGCTTTCAAATGATATTTTTACAATTTGCATAACTCAGTTTTAGCAATCTCAAGCATTTTTTGTATGACCGCTGGTATTATCCATATGGCCTATCAAAATCGATTACACCGTCAGCTGTCGACTTGGATCATCGTTTCTTTGAGAGCGCAATCGATTGAAATGCGCTGTCGCAACTAAGGCATACCACCCTTAATTAATTATCCTACTATTAACCTAAATCTTAATAATTAACGTTAACATAAATCCCTAAATACCAATACAATAGTTTATATGAATCTATTGTTTTAATTAAGGAAATTATATTCCTATGACGTGTGTGTTCGAAGTGGAAAGTTAATTTGTAATGCTTATCGGTTTTGTTAATTACTACTTTTAAGATTAGCTTAATGAACGATTGGAGCTTTTTAACGAAGTAGGTAACATAAAAATTATTATTATTAAAATTATTATTACCTACTGTCGATAACACTTACAAATAATTAATAATACTCAGAACTTATTGATATCAGTATAAAATAAAATCAATATTCTAGTGTTAGATATTTAAAAAGAAAATGAGGCAGTTTAGGTAGGCTACTTTATTTTTTAATTAGGTTGAAGGTAGTTACATAATTTATGCATATTTATTATTGTTACTCAGGCCCACTTGCACAAGGGTATTTAAATTATGAAATATAAATTGATTTAGCTAAATATTTTAATACCGTCACTTTTTGCCAACTGCAATGATTTTGCCCTTGCCAAAAAGCATTACAAAATTCAACTAAATCAGTTTAAACGGCCTTGTGCAAGTAGGCCTTATACTGTAAACTGTAAGCTGTAAACTGAGCCTAATTAAAATGTACACAAAATATTAAAAAAGAAGTATGAAAATCCTGAAAAAAATATTTCGCCTCGGAAAATGTTGGCAGTTTTCAAGGCATACATTGATATTGAAGGCGTAAAGAAGGCACAACTGGCCACTTGTTGACGTACGTATGAGAAGGGCTCTACCGTCGAGAGCTCCTTGTCTTTCAGCCGCTTAGCCGTTTTGTCGTATGCACCTTAAGCCGATTTCTCCAGCCTTTTGAGTGGCAAACATGTGAGAACAACAGCTCCGGCTTATATTTTGCACGGATTTTTTTCATGTGCACGAAAACACACACTATGTGACACATAGAAGGTTTTTGTTCTCGTATTATTTTGTTTGCAATGTGGCATATTTAATTGAATTTTAAGCATTTAAAACTTAGTTACCGAGTAAATGAAAATAAATAGCGCTTAGGTACCTATAGAGGGTTATCGCCGGGTTTTGAAAGGTTCCGAAATTAATCAAAATTTGCAAACCAGCAATCTCATAGCTATACATAGCGTAATTCGCAAAACAAAAAAAAAATACTATCACAAACTGAATTCAATTGTCCTCAACTAACAAGTGCTACAAAATATTCAGTCGTTAAAGCAGTCGAAGTTTCGAAATTAGCTCTAGAATCTTTAGACTCCGCAAAACAAACAAGCCTCACAAAGTCGATGCAAAGACAAATTCTTTTGGCGCGCTACTCAAAGAAACCCAGAGGCAAACAAAGAGTCACTCGTAGAATTAGCCGACGACGATAGCACTAATTAGCAACGGTGACTCGTTTAAGTTATTTCGCTTAATTAAGTTGCGCAGAAGTGGTCTGCGGCCGGCCCGTCAGGGAAGGCGCAAATTGTTAGAATAGGCAACACTCCAATTAATCTTTACACACATCCAACTAGTCGCACGAGGGGCTGCACTTAGACCGAGCTCATACCTTTTAACACGTCATACACCGGCGACCTGCGACTGCTTTCACACTTGTCCTAAAGCGTTACTTTCTAAAGCAAAGCCAACATACAATTTAATTACATTTTTCAGACCCCGGTCTCACATTCAAACCCACAATATACCAGCATAAACCGTAACTTATTTAACCATACGATAAATAGCACGAAGTAATAAAGTTCGCCACTAATTAGAATAACTTGTATCAAAAGTAAATATTTTAATTAATTCAACTGAGAATAAAATCTCTCGTATGCAAGGACTCTCACGGTCGGAAACGGAAATGTTCAAACCTTACGTCGCAATTTTGATATGCCTTTTTAACTTACCGCGCTAACTCGCTTCGTACGTATTTAGTTCAATATTTAATTTTTTTGTAATTAAAATTTTAAGTGTGCAATTTAATATTGAAACGCTCCAAATGTTATCCAAGTGTAAAGGTAATATTGCGGATCTAAGCATGGGGCACACGACTTTAGATGCCGTTAGTTACGGGTTGTGAAGTCTTACATTGTATGCGCTGCTTCTAAAATTTAATTGGTTGGCTAATACAGTGCAACCGTGGAGTCTAATTTACGTGTTAACATTTTTAATAAGGCCTGGCGAGGCTAGGGCGCCAAGTGGCCGGCCATTTATATCGCGCCGCGCTCATACGAGCACCTCCAGTAATTAATACGACCCTTTCGAGGAAGCTTATGAGTAGTTTTCCTTCTCAAAAGCTGCTAATTACTCGTCACTTGAGCTCTCGCGTCTTATGAAAGAGTAGTCGCCTGAAGAGTACATAAATGCATGAAACATGGCCTCGAAACAAACTTATTTTTTCAACTGTTGCGCGAAACGAAGTTTGCCTGTATATGAGAAAAAAAAATGTAAAATTCTAATACTGAACATTATGTTTATTTTTATAATATGGAAAGACTCAAAATGAAGTTAATTTTAATTATTATTTTTTAAATTTCAAAACTTATATTTAAGTATACAAATAAATTCTGTTTTATCTAAGACTATTTTTCTCCGTGGACCAGCTAAAAAATGTCACGCGTCAGCACTAAATTTTTTCGTACTATGTCTTTACTTCGGAACGATAAGGCGTACACGCACGCGATGAAGCTCCTAATAGGCGAGGGGCGAGGCTGAATATTTACATATCATTGCGATACGCTGGCCATCATAAAATATTAGCCTTTCGCCGGCCACGTCGTTAATAATATAATTAAAACACGCAAGGCGGGGTACTTATCGTAGTAATCAAGAAATGCGCGATGTGAGGGACTCGATGCGCCGGTTATCTAGTGGCCTACTTTATTTTTTATACTAAAATATGAAAATGCACAGCTATTTTTTAGCAACAAAAATGTTCTGCCTTATCTCGTACGGTACGGAACGCTTGGGGGTTCATTTCTTGCAGCTTGCTTTGGCATAGATGTATCTTTTCAAATTTGGAATACAAAAACGTGCGAAGTCTTAAATCATAGGAAACAAAAGACTGTTTTGGGGTGAATATTTAAAAAAATTGGAGGCTAATAATAGAGCGTGGTGTACTAGCGTGATGACATAACCACGAAAGTATGAGTAAGGCATCCATCAACTAATGAAAGCGTAATTAGAAAAGTGGAGCTTTCTTCCGACCGCCTGCCTTATCTTGTCTTCGATGGGGCATTAGGTTTTTAATTACCCCACCCTGCACTCTATACGCCCATTACACTGAATTAATTCGGCCCTTTAACTATTACTCATCAAAAAATACTCTCTGATAAAACAAAAACATGAAGAACTTTAACAGAGAACACACAATATGTATACGTAGTAATAGTTAGCAAATGGTCAATATGTAGAAGGATTATCAGCTCAAACCTCGATTTCAACTAATAAGCTGTAACAGCTTTAAAAACCTTTTGCCATTCTAAGGTTATAAAGACCATCTACCAAAACTCGGTTAATCAACAATAATTGGTCAGTCTACCCAGTGATAAGTTAAAATGGTAGGGAAGCGCTAATAATATCGAAGCGGACAAGACCGCGCCGCGCCGATGAATAATATCGCACATTTTCCGCAAGCGCGATTCAATTAAATATGCCTTTAGCCTTATATTGTCAATTTTTAAATCAAAATTAACATGACAAACAAATCCATACTTCCATACTAGTCCATACTATTATTATAAATGCGAAAGTGTGTATGTCTGTATTTCTGTTTGTCTGTCTGCTACGCTTTCACGGCCCAACCGTTCAAGCGATGTTGGTACAGGGATAGATTGTATCCCGGGGGCTACATAGTACATAGGCTACTTTTTATCCCGGAAAACCAAGGAGTTCCCGCGGGAATCAAAAAAACTTAATCCACGCGGACGAAGTCGCGGGCATCATCTAAGTATTAGTACAGTATTTAATAAGGTAAGATATAAAAAGTATTATAACATTTACAAACAAAACATGCGAGGCCACGACACACCTTCCCGTGGTCTCGAAGGAGCGGGCGAGGCGTTCTTTCATTAGTCTCTACCTTAAAAACTTAATACGCTTCTAATGACACGACATACGACTTTTGGGCGGGAACTTGGATGTCACGCGATTTTTATTTTTTCTTTTTTACGGAGATAGCTGGCCAGTGATAAAGCTGTAACGAACCTCTTTTGTCGACAGTAAAAATGTGACATGCTTTTTAGCCGACTGCCAAAAGAATGAGATCGTAATCTGGCGCGTATTTTGAAATGAATACTAAGTATGCTTTAACTTTAATTATTTGTACTAGACAATCGAGTACTTTACCATGGATAAATTTATTTTTATTTCGACTTTGAGCTTGTTTAAAGGAAGTCTTATGAAATAAAATTAATCATATGTATGTTTTTACTTTTATTATTTTTGTACTAGACAATCGAGTACTTTACCATGGATTAAATTATTTTTATTTCGACTTTGAGCTTGTTTAAAGTAAGCCTTATGAAGCTCCAAAGATATTTACTAGATTTTTATAAATGAGCAAAATGTATTGAGTTTATTATTAGATGAAAGATTTCCATAAATTACATTCTGAAGAAGAAGAAAACCATAGAGTCTGAACTATTCTTTAGTTTGTTAATATGCTGCTTCTTTAAGTTATTAGTTCTGTATTTTCTATTTAATTAATTATTTTAGGGCGTGGTCCGAGACTTGTTGGGTCGTGGCACTTGGATAATTTCCCATGTGAATACAGCCTATGCCGCGCCTTTTTACTTTCGACAATCACTCAGACTGATTTCTTACGAGTGACAACTCTTATATTAGGTATAACGCATGTAGGATAACTTGATTTCCTGAACAAAATCATAACATTATTCTACGGATATAAAATTATTATGTGGGACAATTGAATCGCGATATGCTACATTATATTACAACTATTATATTTATATCGCGATTTCGCTCAATTTAGGTTCGATTTTCATACAAATTTCAAAGCCCAATTTTAAACCCTTAGGGATTGAATTTTCAAAAATCTTTTCTTAGCGGGTGCATCTGTATGCCAAATTTCAGCCTGATCCGTCCGGTGGTTTGAGCTGTGCGTTGAATCAGTCAGTCAGTCAGTCACCTTTTCCTTTTATATATTGAGACTAGTGGGCCCGGCAGACGTTGAGCTGCCCTGAACCTAGAACCACTTTCTCGTTTATGATATTGGCAAGGGGCAGGATTCTAAACTCTAGTCATCCTTTACTTGTTTTCTTCTTTTTTTGTTATGTTATACGTGTGGTTTTGGTATTCTTATGGAATTTTCTATAAGAATACCTATTGCGATAAGCCACAATGAATGTTATCCTTACTTTATTCAATTAAAACAAAGACTTAACACCATAGCAATTAAAATTATAAAATTAATATTAACTTTACACAAAGTATAGTCGTCTTGCAACCGTCCAGTTAAGTTTGACCTGCTGATACTTGCCAGAACAAATGAAGGGTATAAGAATGTTGAAGTGTTGGAGATCATGGCCGATTGGTCGCGTCGTTTCCATTCCCAAGGGAGATAAGGCTGCGCAAACGCTGCTTCCGCTGCTACCGATAGTGGTCAGCAAGACAGAAGGATACGACAAGGACAAAACATGATAACAGCGTAAAAAATGACATTATTTGAAACAAGAAAATTATACGATATTATTGCGTCTCATTTTTCATTTTATGCGGGGATTTTTAACTACCTAAGACTAATATTATATACCTAAGCTTTAATAATGTAAATTGGGTTTCCTTTGGGATTTTTGTTACACTTAGCTCAGATTTTTAGCTATTTGGTACCTAGTATAGACCGTACCTACGAGTAGGTACATTGGCTGCCAAAATTTTGTATATCACAATTTTCAAGACGCTAAGCCCGCCAGACAGTAATAAACGGTTAAGAGCGTAAGACGGTGGTTTCATTCACATCACTTTGAAGATAAATTACCTACATATATAATATCAAATAGAACTTAGAATTTGAGTTAGGTAAAAATCGATGAGATACTCAATACATATTAGACAGACTTGACAAAAGACCCTGCAAATGCCCGATTGATTTGACTATGTGAGAGTAAGTACTATTATGTGCAGAATTAAAAGGATTACCATTATACTTATACTCATAACAAGTTCAAGTGAAAACTCGTGCCGTGGAAATCTTAGTAATAAATAGCAATGACAACCCCGGGGGAAATAACTTGAGTAAAACTGAAAATGCGATGGCAAGCAGTCGGTTTGACGTAATGACGCCTGCCAACACTAAAGTAATTATTGTTAGACACGTGATCAACACCCTTCATATTAAAACATCTCGTATTACTATTTGTCACGATAAAACAAATAGATCGAGAGGCGGTGGCCAGATTTGACATAAAATTGAGTAATAGGTAATCGTGTTTTTTAATGTATGTGTCAATAAAATCACTTTTAATTTTTAACTGGTAATGTACCCTTAACTTACTTCATACTTGAGTATTAGGCTAAGACAGCACAGCACAAAACAATTCCACCCAATTATACACTCAGAAACCTCACTTTGCTGGTTCTCTTACTATTGGAATATTTAAAAAAATATGACTGGTTTTTGTTAAGTTCAAGATACTTAACTCGTGATTGGATCGTTCACATGTATTTTTCATAAAATTAATTCTAATATTTCATAATATTTCCATAGTAGGTACCTATCTGCCTATTATAATGTATATTAAAGGAAAAATAGGAATCAAAGATATTGTACTGTACTTGTATTGTATTTGTATTTCGTTGTTAACAGTCATTAGATTTGGACATTTGCACAATAATTATCATGGATATCTCAGAAGGTAGTTCAGCTCCATACTTACGCAACTCATAATATTTTTCGTAATGATCGTTATTTATGCAATATGGAAATTTGGCATTGCCTTCAGTCCTGATTTATTAGTCCTTATTAGCTGTTCGCTATTTGAATTTGCCAAAACGTGTCAAAATGTTATGTGCAAATCATACAAGCGTCTCTTAAACTATATTACAATTCTCGTATTACTTTTTGTCCCGATAAAACAAATCTACATGACGGTGCATCTGGTTCGCATTTGTATCGTAATTTTTCAGTGCTAAATATCTTTATCAGCGGCCATTTTTAGACTACGCCTCTTCGCTTTACAATTATTATTAGTTGGTTTATTTTATAATAATATCATACGTGCGGGTTGATTTAAAAGTGTTTGTTTTAAATAAAATATAAGTATTGCATATTATATGTAATGTTAGTTAAAGCTAGCATAAAGTTTAACACTTTGCTACAGGAATATGTATATAAGTACTAAGTAGATACCTTAATACATTTGAGTAGGTACTTAATATTTTATCAATGCTCTAATTAATATTTTACGCTGCGTAAGGTATTCATTAGAGCATTAAAATTAATTGTACTTAACTACTTAGTTACCATCAACCCACCATCGCAATCCAATATCGTCAACCATAGGAGAAATCTAGTACTTAATTCGGCAAAAGATTGAAAAATAATACTATTTTCAATTAGCTGCTTGGATAACTTGCCTATATGATAAAGCTACGATGACACTACCAGCTATCCAACCTATGCGATGGCAAAAAAATCCGAGCTAGGTACGTATATATTATAGTTACCTCTAATAATATAAACTTATAACCTCGCCGGACGATATGACTGCAAGTAGTTCTATACGTAATTGAAATAAAACACTGTATTTCACATCTCGTATAGCATTAATTACTCGTCTAGTAGCCACGGAGTCGTACACTCAAAGCAGTCCGACTAAAAATAAAGAAGAGGCTCGCTTTTTGAAACTGTCTCAAAACAGTAATTAGCGAACTAATCCTGAAATCAAGTAACCGCGAACGGTCAGCTTTATGCGGCCCTTAAACGGCTCGCGTCTGCTCAACCCTTTTTTTTCGAAATTTTAATACCGAGTATAGTTGGGGTAATAAAATCTCCGCAAGCACTCAAATGAGCTGAACTTTTGAAGCGTGGGGTACAAGACAGAGGCAGGTCAGCGAGGGAGTCATTAGCCAGGTCCGTACTCCGAATTTAATCGCCGATGACGAACATTTTCTCTATGAAAGTAAAATACAATTGCACTGACCTAAAAGCTGAGACTCTAGTAACCTTTCAAGTTATATAAGCTCATAATAATAGTAAATATGAACTGGAAAACTTCAGGATCTGGGCCCCAATCATGTAAGAATGGCCGATCAAACGTTAAAGATTTTCGTCAAAGTAAAATAAACCATAACAGCATTGAATTAGAGCTCAATTTCGTCTGCCCATTCTTACACGTTTAGGTATGTACGATACCCTAAACGTATAAGAATGGTAATTTTGACGACCTCCGTGGCGTAGTGTTGAGGGCTGTTGCCTTAACGTGCGGAGGTCCCGGGTTCGATCCCCGGCAGGGTTTGGAAATTTATAATTTCTAAAATTTCCCTGGTCTGGCCTGGTGGGAGGCTTCGGCCGTGGCTAGTTACCACCCTACCGGCAAAGACGTGCCGCCAAGCGATTTAGCGTTCCGGTACGATGCCGTGTAGAAACCAAATAGGGGTATGGGTTTAATTAACTGCCATGCCTCTAACAGGTTAGCCCCCTACCATCTTAGACTGCATCATCACTTACCATCAGGTGAGATCGCAGTCAAGGGCTAACTTGTAGTGGATTAAAAAAAAAAAAAAAAAATGCTGTCACGGTTTATTTTACTTTGACGAAAATCTTTAACGTTTGATGGACAATTCTTACGTAATCGGGGGGCTGACATCTCTGATCTGATATTGTCATCATTGTTTTCTCTCCATCTGAAATCATCGCCGTTGAATTCAGAGGCGAACCCAATATCGCGATTATTCGTTAATATTTTTGATATCTATAAAATAAATTTGCGTTACTCACCCTGCCTTCGCAAAGATGAGGTTTATGTACCACAAATAAAATAATAAAATTCCTTTCTTTATGTCACACAGGACTCAAATCTGCTGGATGTATTTCTTGACCGGCACCAGTTAAAAGTTACTTTTTTTTTGCGGATGTCACGTTTACACACGAGACTCAACTATACGTAGTGAAATGTTTGGCAATAGTAAAATGCGCGTCAATAAAATTATTCAATTCAATTTTTTTCTTGGTAAGATATCGTAGACATCCTTAAATATTACGTGGTTGGTAACTTTTACCGTGAATATAAATTTTGTTATTCAATTATTACTATTGTAAACAGCATAATTATTGGTAAACTGCTTTTCTATTTTGTCAAGGAAAATAATCAAGAACAAAACAATATACCTACTGAAAATTACGCTCAAAGTTTAAAATTTCTTAAAATTTGCTGGATTCAATCAATATTTCGCTTGCTTAGTTGCTAAACGAACGTGTGCCAATTTTAGATTTTCCGTTACAAGATAAGAGAATTATTCGCGAGAAAGTTGCCGTTGCACATAGAGGCATAGATTATCGTCTACAGCCCGCATAAAGTAGACTTACGACATTCGTTTTAATGATAAGTTATAGTTTGACACGCAAGAGATCTACTTTTTAAAATGAAAACGAAATCAGTAACAACGCAAACACACTAGGGATAAAAATGATTGTCTACCAGACAAAAAGTGACAGGACAAAACGTTCTTTCCTCTAACGCGGACGTTTCACGCGGATTTTTCTAAATTAAAAAAAAAAACATCATTTTTGAATAGACAGGTAAACGTAAGAGGTAAACGAAACGGTTATTACCACATTTTTCATCGCGATAGTGAAATTACCAACTAACATTATATCCAGCTTTGTTCCGACGAGTAAACTCTTTAATATTATGTTTCATATTACGTAATATCGCATGACTTAATAATTTTCCTTTGAACGTTGTCTGAGTGCGGCCCTGTGTCGGACGGCGCAGTCTGAAAAAAAGTTTTTTCACTAACTGAAGCATTAATCCGGCCCGGTATTAGTTTACTCGCTTTTACTTGCGCCTATGTGTGCGCCGTGTGCATGTGTGCGCATCGCCGTGCGACTTTTCCACAGAGAACAAATAAACAGACGCGGCGCTTTCCTCGTAACTTTACACTCTTTATACATAGGATCAACTTTTCAACACGATATTACATGGAACATAGCTGGTTTCGTATTAAGCCTACTGACTTAAATTAATTTACAAAGTGAAAGCCTCACTTTTCCACAGTCTTTCAATTAATAATATTACTAGATGATAATTAAAAAAACCGGGACTTCGGCCGCGTGGATTAAGTTTTTTCAATTCCCGAGGGAACTCCTTAGTTTTCCGGGACAAAAAGTAGCCTATGTCCTTCCCCGGGATATAACCTATCCCTGGAACCAAATTTCATCAAAATCGGTTGAACAGGTGGGCTTTGAAAGCGTAGCAGACAGACACAATTTTGCATTTGTAATATTAATATGGATAAACGGCTTTATTCATTACTAAATATTTCGTACGATACGAAATACCTATTTAGTTCTCTTGTGGTCCGGCTACAACATACTTATCAGTTTTGTCTGTAACCCAATACGTCTTCAATCTCGAAGAACAACCCATGCTTATTAGAAGGCTCGCCTATAGGTTGATGATGATATTTCAATCCAACAATATTCCTGGTAACTAAAACTAATCGATTTCTAGTCTATGCTGTGTGTATACGTAGCAGTTAAGCCTTAAACAAAAGCAGGCGTCAATTTAAAAAAACGGAAGATATTTAGAAAAAAATATTGCCTCCCTCTATCGCTTTTTTACTCTGCACCGCTCATTCGCCGTACTATAGTAAAGCTGGACTGCGTCCACTCTCACAAACGCAAAGCTACCTATGTAGTGTAGCTACCAGGCAGGTAGGTATGGGTATAACGTAATACCTCCCCATATCATTTGAGCCGGCATCAGGTTTTAATAACCATTGTATTTGGCAACGATCGAAATGAGTGTTTGGTGAAGTCACTGGGAAATGTCTGCAAACTATTTTTCAGTTGCGAATCATGCGCCCTTTAGTTGGAACTTTTTTTACATGAGTAGATGAGATGTATATATTTTGAGATAGACTTTTTTTGCCCATTATCAAATTTCAATTACATGCAGTAGGTAGGTACATATTCAGTAGAGATCTGGCAAAAAATCAGCAGCTTATACATTGTGGCCAACTCTGTAATAGTGATGTCCCTTTCCACAGGGAATATTATGAAAGGGTAAGCAATTGAGTTTAGTATAGAGATTGCCTACAATAGAATCATCACTCATTGGGTGATCGTTGTTTTAAGACTTCTGCTCAATTCGTAGCATCGAGTTTCTTGCTGGTTCTTCTCGGTGGGAAGAGCATTCTGAACCAGTTATTATTTATAGTTATAGTTTCTTTTATTAAAATATATGACTTTGATTTCATAATATTTTTTTTTAAACTTACTTGGTTACTTACTTTATCAAATACCAAACAACCATTAGGTACATAATTTTTTCTCCGCCTTGTTGTTTGTCCCAGGTTCACAACTGATCATGCTTATCTATAACTTTTTAACAATTCTCAGCACTAGCCCGAAGTTACGAAGTTGGCGGTGTTTCACCCCCGTGCCTCGGAGAGCACGTAAAGCCGTCGTTCCTACGCCTGATCTCTCTCCGGTTGTGTCGGATTTTCCGTCCCATCGGGCTATGAGAGTAAAGGAACAGAGCGTGCACCTGTGAATGCGCACACACTTTTGCATTATAATATCTCCTGCGCATGCTAGTCCGCCGAAATTCGATCGGGAGGACATTAAAACTTTTTATTGGAAAAATTGTCCTTGCAGTTTTGTAATTATTCACGTTAAAACAATCAACTCTATTTAACCACTTGTATACTTATGTAAATACAAGTAGAGATAAAAAAATCTTATTTAGCTTAAATATCTCAAGCGAGAATGGTTCTTTCCCTCGTAAGCAGGCCCGCATTGGCTGTCATAAAATAATTGCAAGTCGTATGTCAATACACCGTTTTGACCCATATTCGATACTAATCTAAGACTAAACGGTTTTTTTAGGTAGTTACAATAGCCTGACCTTCTTTTTTCAATCGATGATAAATGACTGCAATCCACCTCGCGGTTTGTAGCAATATACCTAGTCTTAGGTAAAAGTGGGCTTACTTAAAAAAGCCATATGCTTTTTGGTTTCCACTTGATATTGTACAGTAATCACTTTGCGACTCGACCATTGTCGATATTCGACTCCTAAAAACACAAGAGTTTTTTAAAAGCGTTAAAAAAAGTTCTTTAAAAGCCGCATAAGAGGAGGCTTATATTAGTGCCTTCCAGTAAGACATAGCTGGTGGTATATAGGTATCTTTAATGTTTTATTGAAGTGAAAACTTCTTTAGCCACGTTGAGCACTTTTTGGTAGGGGGTAAACTTGTGGATTCGCGTCACCGACACCGTCACCGACACCTCGCTGCCCCATGCTCGCGTTGTTACGAAGACAAAAGGTCTTAAATATAAATATACTACATTCGTAATTCAACTTTAATGCTTTAACTTTAATGAAGGTTTATATTTTAATTATTTTAGTTTTTTCTTTATTATTTTAAATATTCGTTTTCACTTCTATCGTGATGACTTTGACTGCCAATTTTTTTTTTCGTATTTATATTTTATATCATACTTGGATGTGTTTTAATTGGTCTCTATTTTATGCGATAATTTGCACCACACTGTCTAAGCCACAGAATTACTTAGTCAATGTTAATAACATTCAAAGTTACCGTTGATATAAGCAAGAAATCGAGTTTAGAATAAAAAGATTCGCACCGAATGAGTCAACAATGAAAGGAAGAAATAAAAAAGAAACAACAATAACTCTGACCCCTCGGTGAAAGATCTTAGGTATGACTTAAAGCTATAGAATATAAAATTACAGAAGCGGCATATTATACTGGATTTTAAATAATATAAATAGCAGGCTTAGGATTATGGGGATTTCTTAGGAATTGAGCAAGATTATATATTTTTGTCGAGTTCGGATGGATGAAAGTTGCATTGAAGCTTTTATTTAAAGAAAATTAATTGAAGAGCTTTGGAACAATACAAATATTCTTTTTAATGTTTTGGTACTTACTTAATCTAAATAAGGCAAAATATTTTAACGATGTAAAGATTTTATTGAACTCATAATATTTTCAAAAGCATTCAATGAACTTCGATAAGAACTTGAATTCAGCCAATGTCTCATTACAACAATTATTATAAGTATTACGCATTATAGTTTCTAAAACCAAGGTAAATTAACAATGCTGTTAAATAGTTATTTGTATGTAAAATTGTCTTTAAAAAAAGTGTCTTATAAAGCTGAAGACGAGCGTCCCCTATACTCGTTCCCAAGTCTACAGTAAGTGTTTGGTTCACACGGGAATCGAATGTTCTTGAGGGGAGCGTTAAGACATTAGCGCCGAGATTTCTCCTCGGGACCCCTCTGCGGTTAAGACTCGCAAAACAAAAGGGGTTTAAAATGTTGCAAATCAACTTAATTTTACTCACATTTACTTACTAGATGATACCTACAACTTCGTTCGTGTGGGTTTGGTTTACTGAGACAAAATGTAGTATATGTCGCCATCAGGTCTTTAACTATATCCGTGCAAAAATCATGTCACTCCGCTGCTTCTCTGCAGCGTGTTTGAAGAACATCATCATCGTTACCAATATAAGGTACCTACTTGGTTACGATTTTATATTTAGAGGTACGTAGGGTAAATGGACTAAATATAGGGTCTACAGGCAATAAAACAATAGCCATAGTTAAAAATGATGTGAATGAAAAGTTCAGAAACAAAAAGTCTATAATAAGCTTTTTGTGCTTATAGCCCTCTTCACTTATTAATAACACAATAGTACATGGACATATTTCCAAACTATCATCGTTTAAACAATACAATTTAATTTCCTGCCGAAATTACTTTCTTAAAATTGACAAAAGCCAAGGCTCCAAGAAACTTTGCAAAAAAGACCAACTGCCTTCAGCAAACAATGACATTCAAGACGTAGCCCCAGGTAGGCGCAAGATGCGATATCTTAAGAAAACCGTGGACAATAGTAAAATTCTTCAACAGAAAATAAACTTTATCGGACATCATTTAGCGTTTAAATTCATTTAGTGTCAATAACAATCCCCTTGGATTTTTTTCGGTCGCGTCGAAAATTCCGCGTAAGTTACCACTTATACTATTAAGCGATATTACACTTTATTTGCTGATAAAAGGGTACAATTTTCTTTAACGGGTTCATCACCAAAAATTCGTTATACGAATGCGTGCACAATAGCAACAGCTGATTCCCACAGCAACGGTTTTTAATTCACATTTTTATTCCGAATGGATGTCAACAGATTCGGTTTGAAAAGTGCGAATTTATTGTGGAACCAACTTAACATTACCTTGTTAAAAGTAAGATACATTTTAAAATGTAGGTGAAACAATGCTATACAGCAGCTATAATATTTCCATTTTCACACCGAGTACCGTTTCTGGGGTAATTTCTTTTTTCGCATCACCTACTTAAGCCGCCCGCATGCCTATCGGAATCGGTCGATACAGACGGATACGTTAACGGCCTACAAATTACTTTGCAAACAGCATAATCTTGCCATTACCTGCTCTCTATTTTATAAAGGCCGCTACCAAACAGATTGGCAATTCCAGAAACATCGAGGTTTTGCAACGCGCTAACTTTTGCTAAGCATTATTCTTCATCAATTCAAAATTCAAATGTTTTTTATTCAAATAAACTTTTACAAGTGTTTTTCAATCATTAAGTGAATCTACCACTGGTTCGGAATGGCATTCCTACCGAGAAGAACCAGTGGTGGAATGGTTGTTCTTTTGAAAAAAAAAATTTACAATTTCATTGTGTAAATAGGTACATAGGTAACCGCTGTCCTTGGCATTGCTGGAGCGAGTCAAATCCATGCTCTTTTATCATTTACGTAATCTTCAACAGTATAATAAGCTTTTTTCAGAAGCATACCTACATTTAATTCTTAAACTTGTGTAAAGGCAAGTTTAAAATAGGTTGTGGAAGTTTGTTATAGAATAGAGTACTCATTCCCACAAACGACCTTCTGACTTTCTTGAGGCGGAGCGATGGAGTCACGAGCTTATTGCGGCCTCTAGTTTGCATATCATGCAGATCGCATAATATTAGGTATCGCTCACATTATACACCAATAGCCAGGATTTTCATGCGGTAGACTCCCAGATCCTTCTGCTACGATTCCACTGAGTCAGGACAGAACACAACCGACGGCATCTCTTCGAGTCACTGAACATTATTTTACAGACAAGAATTTCATATCGGTCAATGATCTTCAAACATCATCTAATTTCAAGGCACTTATAATAATTAGAAAGAACACTTACATTTAAAAAGGGTCAGCAGTCAGCACCCACTCCGTTACTCTGACTTGTTTAATAGTCACATCTGTTAAAACTGTTATCTGTAATGGCTTAATATTGATGACACTAAATATTTTCACCACGTGAACACGCTTATCTATGCGCGCTTATACTTTACTAGGTTTTGGTGATTTGTCTTTCAATCATGCTGAACTGCTGTAGTGGAGAAGCGGATCAATGTAATTTTTTTTTTTTAATATTTAAATAACCTACTCATTATTTACCCCCAAAAAAGAAAAATAAATTTTTACATTTTTTTTCGTTTGCGAAACTTCCTATAGAGTGGCCTAGTGTAGTTTATACCCTGGAAATTTCGGGCGGCATCTAGTCTGGTTATCCATAATTCTGAATTATTTTAGTAGGAGCAACTCTAGGACCTGCTCAGATTTTGCGTACAACGCCGTGGTGCCTAAATAGTCTATCAATACTGCACCCTAACATCATAGTTTGGTTTTTGTGTGGCATACCCCAAAACAGTAAGCGTTGCGTCCCCATCCTAATTAGGAAAATATGGCTAGGCGTAGAGTGTAGCATGAGTACCTAAACATCATAGCGCCTCTCACCAGCTAAAAAGACATCTAATTATTAAGACACTTCATTTACTTACTCAATTAGTAAGGCTGCATCTCTCGCAGAGTGCCAATTAAAAAATAATAGATACCCCGGTGTGCGAGCGAGAGATTGGAGTGTTCTCACTCGCGCAAGTGGCTTAGAGATGATCCGCGTCGATTGATAGCTCACTATTGAGTGATTCAGAGGTCTTATTACGTAAAAATGATTGCTACAGGGTAACGATCGTAATCACATCTGATTGTTTAGAATATTTTCGTTATTGGCCAAAATCCTCTATCGGGGCAAGAATACCTACCGTAAATTGAGCCAAACACAGCTATTGAGATTTTAAGCTTTTACAGTTCGCGCACGAGTTGAATGCAGAGCAAATGTATGGTGGCACATACATTTACTCTGCATTCAACTCGCGCGCAAACTGTACCTATGTCACATTTCACTAAAAAAACTGTCTTGTGTACTATGAGCTAGATTTCGATTTCATGTAAAACACTATAATAGAACATTTCAAATATTTTGGTAGGTATATGTTTTACCAAATAAGTAACAGTATTATAAACGCTTGACTTTTGCATTGTTTATGTTTTTAGCTTGGAAAGTAAAATAAAATAACAAGTATAAAGCGCATTCAAAAAGAGAGCAATCCGAAACTTAATTGAAATTTGCATGACGAAATAAAAAGGCCGACTTAAAACCCTTCCATAAACCGGTAACAATTTTTCCAAAAGTATAACGCGTCACTCGACGAGACGCGAAAAACTGAATTAGCCCGTCTGAATGCAAACTCGTAAGTAATTAGCCTCGCGAGACTCTCGATCCGCCCTCGTAAGCGAAGCGAGGCGAAGATAGCGATGCGATGCGACGCGACGAGCGAACTGAGCGAAAATGACTAATCAAATCCTCTCCGCCCTCCAGTTTCGAGAGCTTTTTATATTTTCATTGTGCTGTCAAGTGTCACACGGCAGGTGAATTTGCCTACACCCGCTCGCATCACAGTACCTGGCATAGGTGATCGTACCCTACACGGAATAGACTATATAGTCTATACAACTCAATACAAAGCTTGAGTATTGCCAGTTATTATCCCGCATCGGGATCGGTTAATATCAAGTCCTTTTGAAGTTACCTCCGAGGATCTAGGGGAAACGTGGAATCGCAAAAGATTTTCAGTATCACTGTTGAAACGGAATTGATTGAGGATTTGAGAGTATTGATACCTTTTTAAAGATACATTTGGTAAAAAAATTTGGCATAGATAATTTTCTTTCAATACTTTGTTTGATTTATATACTACTAGCTGATGCCCGCGACTTCGTCTGCGTGGTTTAAGTTTTTTTGATTCCCTAATTGTATAAATTATTTATTATTGGCCAATAAAAGTTCCAAATTATTATTTCGAATTGAAACTATGAAGTACATTAAAATATAAATCAACCAAACCGTTGCAATGAGGAAATGTGCCCAGAACGCTGGCTGCGTTACCCCTCTGAATAGCCAAACTTATATGTTGGCCGAGGTATCTAACTGCCAGCCCTCCGGTCACCTCTGTGAGACGAGAAGATAGATCTAGGAGGCAAAGGATCTAGCGACGACCTCCGTGGCGCAGTGTTGAGCGCTGTTGTCTTAATGTGCGGAGGTCCCGGGTTCGATCCCCAGCAGGGTCAATTTGGGAATTTATAATTTCTGAATTTTCCCTGGTCTGGCCTGGTGGGGAGGCTTTGGCCGTGGCTAGTTACCACCCTACCGGCAATGACGTGCCGCCAAGCGATTTAGCGTTCCGATACGATGCCGTGTAGAAACCGAATAAGGGTATGGGTTTAATATAACTGCCATGCCCCTAACAGGTTAGCCCGCTACCATCTTAGACTGCATCATCACTTACCATCTGTGTGAACTTGTAGTGGATAAAAAAAGGATCTAGCATTTTTTCAATTCTATGTTATTTTTGGGATTTTTTTACCATAGTTAAACCGGTGTCTTATTGTTGTTCCAGGGAGTTCTACTACATCCAGATGGAGAAGTACGCACGGCAGGCCATCAGCGAGGGTCTGAAGGTGGCGGACGACCTGCACGTGGCCGGCGACTCCGAACTGTACAGAGTGCTCAACCTGCATTACAACAGAAACAATCACATTGAAGTGAGTACGATCATTTATATCTATACCTACTATCTATACTAATATTATAAAATATGCGAAAGTTTGGATGGATGGATGTATGGATGGATGGATGGTTGTTTGTTACTCAATCACGGATCTGGATGAAATTTTATTACACACACTTATAGCCTGGAATAAGCTACATAGGCTACTTTTTATCCCGGAATTTAAAGAGTTCCCGCGGGAACCGAAAAACCTCAATCCACCCGGACGAAGTCGCAGGCATTAGCTAGTCTGACATACGAATACTTAATATTATAAATGCGAAAGTGTGTTTGTTTGTTGGTTTATTGGTTTGTTTGTTTGTACTTCAATCACGCAGCAAAGCAACGTATCGACCTGATCTTTTGCATGCCCGTATAGTTGAGGACCTGAAGAGTGAAATAGGCTAGTTTTTATTTCGGAAAGGACTTAGGTCCTTATTATAAACTAGCTGATGCCCGCGACTTCGTCCTCGTGGATTGAGGTTTTTTGGTTCCCGCGGGAACTCTTTACTTTTCTGAGATAAAAAGTGACCTATGTGTTGTCCATATAATCTATGTCTGCGCCAAAGTTCATCCAGATCCATTCACGCGTTCTGGCGTGATTGAGTAGCAAACATCCATCCATCCATCCAAACTTTCTCATTTATATTATTAGTAAAGTAATTTATATCTATATCGATGGCATAGTTTTAGACGCTAAGCCCCCTGCGGTCGGTAGTCGGAGGATCGATCCTCCTTGGCGCAGTGGTGGGCGGTGTTGTCTTATAAACGGGTGGTCCCGGGTTCGATCCCCGGCAGGGTCAATTTAGGAATTTCTGAATCTTAATTTTAATCTTATTTGTAGGTAATTTATTAAGGAACAATGTTCTCTTTGACAGTTTTGTCCTAGCTTGTATAGTTTTCTTGAAAATCTATAAAATGGCACACTTTTCAAGGCGGGGAGGGGGGAAGCCACCAGCGGGGGGGGGGGGGGGGGGGGAGAGAGTTGTGTTTTTTTATGTACTCACTCATAAAACCACAGTGGTTTCAAACAGTTATAAATTTTGCCGTTTTGCCCATACATTGAAATCTAGAATAAATGGACTACTAATCTAGTCTGGTGGTAGACTTCGGCCGTCGCGTCGCCACTTACTACCCTACCAAGTACCAGTAAAGACATGCAGATAGGCGGGGCGCATTCCGTTACGATGCCGAGTCAAAACGAGACTAAATTAATGAAAAAACAGATTTAACGACCGTTTCGACGATATTTGGTAGAGAATTTACTTGTTTGCGGGTGACAGGCCTTTTATCCCAGAATATTTTAAAACACTAAATCCACGTGGAGAAAGTCGCGGTCAGCAGCTAGTTTAAATAATCATCCTCCACTCAAAGTAGAGTCCTTAGAGAGTAAAACCATTTGAACGATTTCTTCAGACTGCGATGCATTTGAGCAATTCAGATATTCGTGAACCGAAATAAGTTAAGTATAAGTAATGAAACTAATGGAATGCTGTTTTATTTCCAGGTTCCGTCGAACTTCAGATACGTGGTTGAGCAGACGCTAAGGGAGTTCTTCCGCGCCATCCAGGGCGGCAAGGACAACGAACAGAGCTGGAAGAAGTCCATCTACAAGGTGATCTCGCGGCTCGACGACCCCGTGCCCGAGTACTTCAAGTCACCGAACTTCCTCGAGCAGCTGGAGTGAGCGCCACCTCGCTTCGACGCACACTAAACTTTCGGCTAACAAAATTAAAAAAAAATCCATTGGACGATTGTTTCGCACACCAAAATTTTACGACACTCGCATTTAGGCCTTCAGATTCAAAATTATTAATAAAAAAAGTTTAATTAAATTATTGAAAATTGAATTTGTACGTTGGACGTCGAGCGACGTGGCGGCGCCGTGGCGCGGCGCGGCGCTACCACGCCCCGCCACGGCCCGCGCTCTCCTAGGAAATTCATTAGGTTATACGAGTAAGAGAAAATTTAAGTCACCTAGAATTTTATTTCTGCACATAATATATTTCGCTATATATAATTATTATTATATTATTATTAAGTATTATCGTAAATGGTTTTTATAGTTATGTATATCTTAAAATCATTTATTGATTTATTATTTAAGGAAAAAACGATTAATATATTAACTGCTTAAGTTTTGAATGTTTTGTTGTTTTTTTTTATTATTTTACCGTCCTTTGCCCTTTCCTTGACCTTTGGAGAACACTTTATTTGTTGAATATTTCCCGTACCACTTGCTTTTGAGGCGCGCTTCGCGTCGCCGAGAATTGTCAACCTTTACCTCGTCATAATTATTTTAGGAATAATTAACGTTAACCATAGTCATTAGTACAATAGAGCAGGGTTATTTTTCGATCCACAGACAAAGAATTTAAACATTATTTTTATACTGATAGCCGGTTATATGTTCGTGCAGATTTTTCAATAGAATAAAGATAAACAGAAACCAAATTCAAAAACATTGTAAACATCTTAATTTTCGATTACTGTAAACATCCTTGTTTGTATTTTATACATTTCGGCATCGTTCGGCAGTGTTCAGTTGGTCCGGACCATCAGCGAGAAGGCCTCGCACCGGACATAGGGTTAAGTTTATTCATTAGATAAAATATTATTATATTCCGAAAATGCGTGCGCTCCAATCCAGCATCGAAATACAGGGCGAGTGCGAAGCGTCCAATCCCGCTGCATCGTTTTGATATTTAATTTTTAAAAATATACAATACTCATGAATTTAGAAACCGTAAAACTTTTAAACACTATATCTATAATCCTATACATATAACCACACAACGCGTATTTTACTGGCATTCCTTTTCGAACCGTTGAAATATTTGAAAGGGATTTGCGGCGCGGACGCTTCGCAGGCGGACGCATCGCGGCGGCTCTCTACCACTCATAGACAACGTCCCACCCCCAAACTGGCACAGTAGTTGAAGGCAATACTAACAATAGACCAAAATCTCTCATAAACCTACAGCTCACCGATATACAGACCGACTAAGCGTCAATTCAAACGCACTGGGCCACCTCGTCCGATCAGAAGTGCCTTCAAAAATGTTGATTTTTTACGAAAAAAATAAACAACAAATAAGTATACCAAAGGGCCCTCAATAGTACCTCTCGCCTAACCGAAGCCGCCGCGCGGCGCCCGCGCACCTGCGCTCACGCATTCAGTTCGCCGTATCGAACATACAGTATACATACATACACACATTACTATTATACTATAGAAGAATACTTAGTTTGATTCGTAGATATATGTAGCGCGGCGGATTCGAAGCTTGTCGCTGAACGACCGATGATGTAGGCATCCATTGAAAGAACAGTACCTAGGTATGTAAAACCAAATAAAAATGAAATAAAAGCGCAGGTCGTTCAGAAGCAATCTCGATTCCGCCGCTAACTTGATGTATTTGTTATAACGTGTAGAAGCCGGCCACCCACCCCGCGACGCGGACACAGTTTCAGTTCACATCCTCAGTTCGACAGGAAATCTTCACAGAATATCATTTATCGCTTCTTTATATAGATAATTCACAATAAGATAGATAGTTGTACAGAGATGTATAGCGACGTGTACATAAATACAGTAATTTTAATACAGAAGAGTTACGAGTAAAACTATCTTAGTGCTAACGGTATTTAATTAAGGCTCAATAGACGAACGGCAATTGTGAATTGATTTGCGGAATTGCACAGAATCTTAAGACATCCTCAGTTCACGGTATGTTGCCGCGCTGGGCGGGCGGCCGGCCCTAGCTAAGCAAGTGTAAGCATTTTTTCATTTGGTATTACACTTTGTTAATGTTTCATTTGTAACCATTTGAACTATTACAATAATATAAGAGTACCTCAGTTTAGGATGGACCAGGCGTCGACTGGTATGCTTAGAGTAGTGTTCAGGTTAGGTGTGAGTGATGACACGATACCTTTTAAGACATCGACACATAGAATTAACATGCAGCCTCCCCCCTCTCTTTGATGCACCGGTTTTAAGTTCGAAATTCGTTCCCCCGAACACTTCCACGAAGTGTTTCCACACATCCAATCTTTCATAGCAATAGCCCGGGTTGATTTTCTCGATTCTCGTCGGTTCGTCGGTACGCAAACGCAGTCGCCGCAGGGCTTATTCATGAACGACAATCGTTCCATGTTACGTTGAAATTGTATTTTGTTAATGTTACCTGTTTTGTTCTTGCCATAACCGTGGCGTTTCAGAGCTAACGAATCGTCACGATGCAGAATTGACGCTGAAATCTGAATTGACAATGATGGAATTGAATATATCTACCGTTTACAGGAACCTTTAGAAACGTATGAAAAGTAGCAGTTCTATTTTTTAGCTCTGAAACTCCATCCACTTTCGGTATATTTAATTCCTTGTATAGTAAGTAATGAATTCGTTATTCCAATCTCTCCATAGATTTTTCAATAATAATCTATATTAAACAAGTTAACGATTAACGCAGGCTACACACACATATTACAATAGAAATGTATTGATTTCCCATCAACAGTATTCAACCGACATGCCGTAATTTGCAGATACTTGGAGCCGTTTTTTTGAAATATATATTTTCTGGCAAGGTAGGAGTAAACAGCAGAACATTGAAATGATGTTTTTATTTTTCTCGAAATAAGAATAATTGTTTTGTCCGGATTTTATACTTGAGTGATTCACTGTGCAACAGTAATAAGACCACAATGGATATATTATTGTTCGATCGAGCCGATTTTTAATCGATTTTCGTGTGTAAGTTATCGGTTGACAATTTTTTTTAATTTAATGTAAAGACTCAAGTTTGAAACATCGAAATGTTTAGTCCACAGTGATCATGGGGCTAACCCACAGAAAAAAGTACAAAATTCGGTGTGACTTTAAAACTCATGTTTGTAACTATATATGTATTGTAGATTTATAAAAAATTGTCCTTTTGGCGATGTCAACTCTAATTGTTTCGACAGTTCGTATCTAGATAATAGTTTATTTAAGTTTCATAAAAATGTATTCTAATGTTTTTCCTTTACATTTTAGTAGTATTTTTGAATCCGTCTACGAAATGTTTGGAATATAAAATGAAATTATCTAATTATTTTCAAAATTGAATATAAGACAAAAAAAAAACAATATATATGTATGATATATTTCGGTTCGCGTTTGGGTATTATGGTTCCTAAATTTTGGAAATTGTAGTAGACTCTATTGTGTAGCGTTTCATTTTTTGGAGTTAGGAAACATTAGATGTACCAAAATAGCTGTATCAACTTTTCTATACGAAATAAATTCAATAAGAAAAACTCTGAAAATTAGTTAGTTAAAAAGTAAGTATCATTTGTCTATATGTATATATGTATGTATATTATCGTAAATGAAAAATGATGACAAAATTGAGCACGGATGTACTATTAGGATCTGAAAAACAAATACTGCCGATGCATATTTCAGTAAGTATTAAGTAAGATAGCCTGAACGCTCGACGGTTTGTATGAAGACATTGAAGATGTATGGAAAATCTGTCAAACACACAGTCCAGGAAGATCTGAGCGTTCGTAATTTTGTATATGAGAGTATATTATATTATTATTATATAATATGTAGTAGTAAAATAAACGATAATTTAAATATCCTTGTGGTCTTCATTCGTAACAGCGATACACGTTCATTTCGTATTTTATGTGTTTATACTCGTATGTACGAGTATTATGTATTATGTTGTTTTTATATTTTTGACGAGTCGCAGTCCGTGTGACACCGTTTCGTATAATATATTTGTAAATTACTGCGAGCGGACGCGGTGCCGGTGATAAAATTATAATCAAAATTTAAGAAAAAAAAAACTAAATTAATTAACTAATTATATAGCGAAGCGTTGTCTGTTCTCCGCGCCGTTCCTTGACCGCATCGATTCGGTTTGGGCGGAAAACAGACAAGATGTCGTTAAGAAAAATTAAAATTCGACTAGGGTTTAGGCATTGTTTTCGATATCCTCGCATTTCGGCTAAGTAACAAGGGCCCGCGTCCGCTTGTTTTCGATATATTTAGTACAAATTTCAAATGTTAAGGTTACGAGGCTCAAAGCTTTTCTTTCGAGGCGCCCCGCCGCCGCCCCGGCCCTGCGTTGACGATATGAGTCGTGTATAAAATTTTATTCAAAAGAGTATTTTTGTATTGAATATTTCTAAAGTTGGTGTAAAGATCAAAATTTCATAAATTATAGCGATGACAAAAATGGACATTAGGTAAATTAGAATGTCATGCGTTTTTTGTATTTAATTTTAAGAATAGTATCGGATATTAAACGTTTAGGATCATTAAACATTTGTAAATAAAAAGTTGAGAGACGCGAGCGCGCGGCGGCGGCCTGGCTACCGGTTATATAGATAAAAAAAATATATAAATAACTAAAAGATGTTTATATGGTTCTGGATGTAAAAAGATAACTTTTAATGCATTTTTAAGGTGAAAAGTGGAAACAAAAAGATGTAAACGATTCCTTGGTATTTGTCTTAGAATGGCTGCAACCGGGTCACTATTGTAATCTGTGGGCCTCAGACAAATTATACCCAATGTCACGAAACTAACCTAACCTACATTAATTATTACGGTTCTTAATAATACAACACTAATGTAATGTATCACATTGTCATAATGCTTATATTTTCGAGCGTGTGTCTTTGTCCGTGAATGTTTAGGATCTAACCACTGTTTAATGTTTTAGACATAAAGTGGAAATATTGTGGAAGGTAAAGTAAATGATAAAAATGTAATCAAAATTGAATCTAACAGTCTCACGAGGGTAGATCGTTGCAAAATGCAAATTGCGTTCATAATATTGGTAAATAAAAATTGGCGGTTCTAAAAAATGTTGAAACAAAATTTAAAATCAAAGGAAAAAGTAAAGCGTACCTAAGTAAAGTAGACATACATCAGCATGCAGACTTGTTGATACCACTGAGGGATGTTTCTTCGTGAATATAACGAGTAATAAAGCTAAGCTTTTATTTGAGCACCGTCTTTTATTTATTCACCCTATCCTTAAATACTCGTAATTCCTAAAGCAAAATTATTAGCTATGAGACAATTGGCTAAAAAGCCGTAGGAAACGACAAGATCCCAAATATTTACGTAGATAGATTACAGGATAGTGAGCGTACTAAAATTCTACATCAATGGCTTAGGCAAAACCCGAAAGCATCGGAGATTGAAAAATCTTGGTCCAAAGCTCCAAGGTGTCTAATATATTGAAAACCTGTAATAGCACATCGTTATTCTAATATCGACAGATCTTTTTATGATCAAGAAGCTCGGACGTGTTGTAATTATGTTTATTCTGTGACAAATTATCCCTTGACAATGATCTCACATGGCGGTAAGTGATGATGTAGTCTAAAATAGAACTGGGCTACCTTGGAAGGGGGGCAGTTTCGCGACACCCATATATTAAAGTTTTTATCATGTTTTTATAATATCGTACCGGAAAGCTAAATCGCTTGGCGGTAGGTACGACTTCTTCAATACGGTAACTACCAATAACTAGCGACGACCGAAACCTTCTCCTAGGCCAGACTATAGACACTTCAGAAACTATTCATTCCCGAATTCCTCCCGCCGGAAATCGAACCCAAGATCTCCCAATTACATATTAGACCACTGCACCAGGACCAGGATGTTTATAAATTAATCGTATCAACCGATGGGCGTTCACTGCTGTATGAAGATCTCTGCATAGGTGTCCTCAGGACACGGATTATGCCGCTTGTTTCTATCAGCTTCCCAGCTACTTCGCTACGCTACAAAGGGTAGGTCCCTCGTTCGTCCACCTCGTGGAGTGTACTTAATTCAAAATTTCTAAGATTATTATGATAGGTAAGTACTTTTATACCTATAATATTATAATTATCATACTAACAATATTATCATACTTCATACTAATATTATAAATGCGAAAGTGTGTTTGTTTGTTGGTTTGTTGGTTTATTGGTTTGTTGTCTTGTTGGTTTGTCCTTCAATCACGCCGCAACGGAGCAACGGATCGACGTGATGTTTGGTATGGGTATAGTAGAGGACCTGGAGAGTGACATACTCGTAGGCTACTTTTTATCCCGGAAAATTAAGGAGTTCCCACGGGAATAAAAAAAAACTTATTCCACGTGGACGAAGTCGCGGGCATCAGCTAGTTTATTATAATTACATATTGTAGTCATTAATAAATTTTTAAATAATAATATTCTCAGTGAAACAAAAATGTATCGCAGCAGACGTAGACCGTGACGTAGAGCCACAAAGATATCGTAGACTCGTAGACGCTCGTAGAGTATTAAAGCACGCCAAAACAACGGCGCCATCTCTGAAAAACTTTGAATACTATCTCAAAAGCAAGACTAAGTTAACGAAGCACAACTAGATGGCGCAATATTTTAGTTCTTCAAAGTTTGAATAGCGACCACCAGAGGTCTAGCAGGTTGGAAGTTGGAACTCGAAAAGTAAATCGATGCTCGAAAAGGATAATAGGTAATAATATTAATTAAGGTTTATTTAATAAAATTAGGGTTCCGTAATAAATTGGTAAAAATAAACCCGTATGGCGCAACATCCACCGTTCCTCCAGACGGAGGATATAAAATCATGTATCTTATTAGGTAGGTATATCAGTTATTTTGTATTTATTTACCTATGTAGAGGTAAAAATATTTAGCTAGGTAGAAGCTAGGAACCTCGAAAAGGTAAGAATATGTAGCTACCCTTTAGTAAATTTAAAAACCTAGGGACTTAGTTAGGTTAACCATCAGATAGGGTAGGTAAGTAGGTAGGTACATGAACAGGAGATCTATTTATTTTGCTAGACAGTATGTAATCGATTAGTTATCTACATTTAGGTACCTAGGTACGTAGGTAGGTAGGTACTAGGGCTTTCGAATACCGGTTTTTCTCAATACCGGTATTAATACCGGAAAGATTTTTTTCAATACCGGGATCCCGGGATCCCGGTATTGGAAAAAAATGTGGTACATGTTTTTTAACTTAAAATTAGTCTTTTCTGAAGCAAACGGACCTATAAAAACAGTTTTTTCATAAAAAAAAATTTCACCAAATTAACTCAAAAATGTGCCTTTTCTGCATAAATTCAGTGAAGAAAAGCCGTTTTTTTTTCACTCAGAGAGATTTTTTTGGATATAGAACGCTGTGGTTGATTATTACGCTGTGGATTGGTAGGTAGGTACCTACTAGGTACGTCTACTTATCTACTCTAAAAAGTAAGTCAAACTCAACCGCTTTATCAAACTTGTTAACTATAGATTGGTAACCCGTAACGTAACGACTTCAAACTCCAAAGCAGAGAAGTATCACACAGGAAAAAAAGTTAAAACGGTAACGAAACGCAGTTTCCTAATTAGATGAGTAGGTAAGTTAACCTACCTACGAGAGTAAAGTACCTAACCTAGTACCTACCTAAGAGTTAAGAGTTAAGAGTTAAGGAGTTAAGAGTACCTACCTATTTTGAAAACGCACCACCCTTAAAAATCGGAAATTGGTAATAAGCAAAAAATAATTAACAGCTTTTCAATATTTACCACTCACCAGTGAGTGGTAAATATTGAAGAGCTGTATTCCTTAACATGGTACTATGGTAAGGAATACAGCCCTAAGTCAATCATGATGCTAATCGCATTCAAGTTGTGTTATCAAGTAGGTACCTATAGTACCGAGGTCCCCTATCTTGAGACGCATAAAATATTCAAATTGAGCCTAATATGTCCACGAAGCTGAGTGCAGCATGTTTCTCCCTTGGTTGCTGATCTTGAAGATTTAGCTTATTGAAAAATTCACTTAAGCTCACATTTAACTCTAAATACTTTGATTATAATTTTATAAACCTGCCAAGTAAAGATTCTGTGCATAAAATACTAAGCATGCCTCTCAGTAGGCTTGAAAACAGAAATATAATTATTTACTTAGGTGGTTTATTAAAACAGCTTTTTAAGCAACAGCAACCGAAACGGAGTAAAGTAAAGTAAAGTAAAAACACTTTATTACACACAAACAAATAACAAAACAGAGGTAAAACTAATAGTGACAGGATTTACAACTTGTTACGGTGTAAAGGCGGCCTTATCACTATGAGTGATCTCTTCCAGGCAACCTTTCTAAGAAAGGAGATTGGTTGGATGATGATGGAGTCTATAAGTCTACTTGGGTAAATACTAAATTGTTTTGTCCATCCGTCCTTTCCGTCCTCAAGAGCCTCATAACTTCTAAATTAATCCACATTAAGTATTACTTAAACTTCACATAAATAATATGCCAAATCAATTAAAAGAATAAAATACTAATTTACTTAAATCAATAAGTAGGTACTGGAAGTATCTATTATAAAAAAAAAAAACCGACTTCAAAAACCACAAACACTAAAAAGTAAAAAATAATTTAATTTATTATGTATACAAGAGTTAATGTAGTTCTATAATAACATTTTTTGGAGTCGGTACCAATTAGTCGCATGAACCGTCTACCTACTCTTCATTATTGTTGACGTGACTCCACATTGGCACCGTCTCCAAAAAATGTTATTATAGAACTACATTAACTCTTGTATACATAATAAATTAAATTATTTTTTACTTTTTAGTGTTTGTGGTTTTTGAAGTCGGTTTTATTTTATTTTTTTGAAAATTTTTTATTTCACAATTTTTAGTGGCCCCACTGTTTTAAAATACAGAGTGTAACCAGAACGAGATATGCTATGCATGGTTATAACATACTGTTTACAAAACTATCACACTGATCGCGAGCAATTTACTCTTATCCATTGAGGAGTTCCGTTCTCCATCTCCGGAGATATTCATCAGATCTTCACCAAATTAAAACGGGACCACCTCTGAAGTATGACCTACCAAACAAAAAAAGAATTATCAAAATCGGTTCATAATCGGCGGAGAAATCGCGTAACAAACATACCAAAAAAAAAACATACAGTCGAATTGAGAACCTCCTCCTTTTTTTGAAGTCGGTTAAAAAGAACATTATCTGTAATACAATAACAAAAGAATCATCGAAATAGGTTGGCTTGATATTGAGTTATGCGTCCATTTGTCACGCACACACTTAATGCAAATCTAAGACTTATATGATTTTCTCATGGATGCCATTGTCAGAACTGGACCAAATTGAATTGGGACCACACGGGAAGCACCAGCTTTCAAATAAAAAAAGAATCATCCAAATCGGTCCACCCAGTCAAAAGTTCTGAGGTAACAAACATAAAAAAAAAAAAAAAAAAAAAAATACAGTCGAATTGAGAACCTCCTCCTTTATTTGAAGTCGGTTAAAAATATATTATTTTTTCCATGAAAGAGAGAGCGCCTGCCAAATTTTTCACTGCAAAAACTTAATCAACAACTTTACAGTTGTGTTAGTAGACGGCGCTGACCGCGGTGCGGTGTGGTACATATTACTATGATATTATACCTACTTATGTTCAAAGTCATGGACCGTGGGGTCTGCGGAGAAACACAAGTTTTATCCTTAAGTACCTAGTTGATGGGGTACACTTAATTGATAACGTTCACACATAGACCAACACGCTTGTACTTAACTACTTGGTGGCACCTATCTCGATCACCCTCTTAAAAGGTCTAAACACTCGAAATTCGAAAGCATGGAAATCTCTGCATAAATTACTTAATAATTATCAACCAACGTCAATACTTTCCTTACCACCAGGCAATGCTTGAGAGTTAAACTGTAGTGACAGCAAATTTGATACGGAGAACCTATCCACTCCGATAAATATTAATATGCAACTCTTATATTAGTCTGAAGAGGCTCTAAATTATCGTTTTGGATAGCTTTTGAAGTGTTGATCACACACAGCTTAGTTGACAATGGATTGAGTGGAGTTATTGACAAAAATTGAGTAGGTAAAGAAAGTACTTATTCTCAGTTCCCTAACCATTCAATCAAGTAGAACAAATACTCACCTTAGCAATACATTACCTTAGGAATCTAAAGCCTTAATTTCAACTTAACTACTGAGTTTATGATGATTTAACTATTTACAATAAAAGGATACGAAATCGCAACAGGTTGGATCGTGCTGGTTAAGCGATGTTGACCCAAGTCTGATGTTACCCACTTTGGAAGTCCAAATTGTGCCTTCAATTTCAAGCGCCTCGGCGCTTGGTTGTATAAAAATTAAATAATAAAATCGCTAAAACCTCAAATCATACCAACTGGATGGATTTCAGGAGCCCACTGCATTTTCATGGCTTTGTATTCCACCTCAACATACTCACAAGGATTTTGTGTTCCTGTTCCACTTAGCCGTGGGTCGTGACTGGTGCAATGGGAAATACAGAATCCTTATTTTTAGTGGTGATCTAACACCATCATCATCAGGAATAATTAAGAAAACTAACAAGGTAAACCTTAGCCAAATTAAGTACCTACTACCTATCTTATCAAGTCATGTAAATGTACCTATTAATCGTAAGATTTCCAAAATCAGTAGGTATATTGAAAAGTTTTTAAAGAAATTCTATTAACAGATGATAATAGGAATAAAAATAAAAGTAAAACTTACTAATACTATATTTTAATGATTTACTTACTTATTATACTTTGCTTACAATAGTGTTACTCTACATACACCAACCTACATCTGTGACACCAACTCTCCTTTTCTTTACTACCTGATAATCACATCTAATGTTTAATCTTATTTACCTAATCACATTTTACAAGTTTAATATTTGGACATTTTTTATGCCTTCATGGAGTCATAGAGAAAAGATGTAAGTACTCAATGAATTATTTACATCAATATTATAATAAGCAAAAACAATAATTACATTAAAGTGAGCGATGTGGTCTTACTATGGCTTTATTATGGCTTGTGGTCTTTAGTGGGATGGCTCAGATGTAATTTCCAGCAAGGTTCATGTAAAACTTTTAAAATTGTCTCTGTCCTGGAGGCGACTGCTATGGCTGGTAGCCCTAGCAACAAAAACATGCAGGCAAGCATTCTGTTACCGTGCTGTGAAGAAAACAATCAGTGATGGATTAATTCTATAACTTTCAGTCCTCATCCTTTTAAGACTGTACTTACCACATCCAGGTGACATCTAACTTATCACGAAATATACAAAACATCATTAATTAAGACCCTATTAGCCAATACAGTGCTACTTAACAGCAGTTTAGCAGTACTTGACCCCCTTAACCAAGATGGACGCTTGCGTCCAAGTGTGACAATAACCCCAGGATACGAAGATCCTCATAACAAGCTTATGTGCTAGTTGGGTAGGGTCCAGACAGACTGCAGTAACTTAACAGACATTGTACAGTCTGATTCAAACTTTATGACATCTCTGATGTTAGCCAAGAGTGTAGGTTTGCACAGGTACAGTCAACTAAAACCATTCCGCTGACACCTATTATATTTTATTCTGGGCATCGAAATGCATGATATTCCGAGAAGTCATAAAGTACCTATGAATCAGACTTTACATCAGTACGGCAATCTTCCATAATAGTTCTCTTGAAATACCTAGTTTATTTACACTAGTTAAGTACTATGATTAAATGTTAACTCTTTTTGCTATTCGTCTGGTTTTCCAATTCTCCAATGCCAATTAACATTAATTTTATATGCGCTTTGGTTTCAACTGCCTTATTGCATATTTCTTCTGATTTCTGTTCAAAAACCTTTATCCTGGCATCCAAATACTTGAAAGCTTCATCTGTTGAGAACTCTAAATAGTGATTTAGGCCAATATTCATCAGTAATTTAGACGTGTCTGTCACAGAGGCCTCCATAAAGAAATTACATCCAATGTTTACTTGCGACTTGAAACCGTCCGGATGAACAGATTTATCTGTGATAACTTTGAGCGTGTGTTTCTGCTGTATAAGGTCTGTTAGTTCGGCATTGATCTGTTGCAACTTTATGTGCAATATTCGTAGATCCTCTTTGAGAACATCGTCGATAAATCGTTCATATTTTACAATAGTCTCATTAATGTTTGTTTCAGACATTGTTTACCACAAATTGGTTGAATAAATTCGTTTATTGAATGTTACAAAGTACTATATAACTTTTATCATTATTCAGAGTTTAAACTAAGAATTGGAAAAATATAATTAACCCCCTAAAAATCAATCTAAAATAATTTACACAGACCGTTTCACGACCGTTTCGCGTAATATATGACAAACACCCGTAATATTAAAATGTTTTGACAAACATTGACATCGACGACAAATGAGAATGAGTAATGACAATTCCATTACACCAGACTATAAATACCATAGATAAGACAATGACGAAGAAGTACTAATTTTAGAACAGTGAACTAGCGACATCTATGTCCAGGCTTAAAAACTCTTCAGGCTTGTTAGCGCCACCTACATTGTATTATCATCACACCTCGTAAACTACCTATTGCAACCTAAGACCCCCGCTTGGCCCTCACGGGCCAACCGGAGAGAGCCCCTGTTGCTGTGCTACCTAATACTACTGAGTTACAGTAGATGGCGTTGAGATACTGTTTAAATTTTTTAGTTATTTAATAATAATTATTATTATTGTGCTGTTTGCGGGCACAGCACAGGGACACAGACACAGAAAAAGGAATCTCCAAAGGACCTTTTCTGGGTTTCGAATCCGGGATTATGCTGAGATTTATAGAGCGTAGACCTACTTTGACTTAGCTCAGGCTTTAGTTAGAATTAAAACGGAATGGACGGGATGTGAGTGTCATAAATCAATCTCGTTTGATCTCTGTTTTATGCACAAAGTACATTGGTTTTAAGTCAGAGCTAAGTCAAAGTGCGGTCTACTTTGATTATGGTGGTCTATAACTCAGGCTAGACACGCACCTCCATAGAATAATAGGTATAACCCTAACGGGCGCACCTCCAACTTTACGAAGTTGTTAGTGTACGTGCATGTGCGTTCTATGCTTTTGGAATCACTATTACTGCCATTACCTACTACTTTTTCATTGTTATAACTGAGGTGTAAGGTAGGTAGGTACTAATTTCCTACCTCCATGGTGATAAATAATAACTTCATCACTTTGCTTTACAGGCGAAGGAAAGCGTCGTCTACCTACTGATATTGATAGACTTCTGCTAGTTAATTGCTGCATTGGGCATACTTATCTAATAATATCCAGCAGCTCCTGGCCAGAGTGCTTATGCTCGGAGTTTAAATACACGTGACCAAATCAGCAGTGCAGCGTTGGCAGACTAACCGTAGATGGCTGACAGAAACCTGCCTTTGAGTGCTCTGTAATAATTATTCCAAAGGTGTGCGAAGCCTGCCAATCCGCGTCACTTGCCAGCGTTGTGGACTATGGCCTGAGTAATGATGATGAATTTCTTCATGGAAGGAATGAATTTCTGGTAAGGTGTAAAAAAACGTTAAAATAGATCAATGAAAACGTTTATTTGACAAATAGTTTATGAACAGTAGAATAAAATCCTCAACCTAGGTAAGTATTTCCTCTGTAAAATACAACAAGTTGTATCTATTAAAAACTATGATTAAAACTTGTACAAAGTGGTGAATAAGCTAGGTTCTTAGATAATAGATAGGTATGGGATGTTGCCTATGTCAAAAATAAATTATTATTTAGCGATCAAGTATTCCTTAAAGGACCTGCCAAAAGATGTAGGTAATATCCACAGTTAATTTTATGTTATACAATTCTGTCTACAATATTTTTTTTTGGACGCTAGTAGAAAGTTACTTTCTCTAGGCCGGTTTAGGAGCCAAAACGGGACGGATGGACGTTTCATTCGTTAAAAAAAACCTAGATGTACCTACCATTTATTTTTAAAAAAATAACTCCATTTCTTTGTATAATACATATCTACCTATAATAGAGTTTATAATTACTTTGGTAGATACGTAGGTATTTGTTCAATGAAATGTGCTGAGAAATTAAAAGATAAAACGTTCGTGGTCGGTTATTGTAAAACGTACATAAGTATACATTTAGACAATAATTAATACATAACATACTTATTTTGTTTAAAAATACTTTTTTTTAGTCACTAGTTCTAGTTAGTCGATAGTCTAGAAGTTCACTGGTAGGTATGAATGGTGGCTCCAAAACCATGGCACCAACTGCAGGAGAGACAAGTATTGGCATGCCTTCGATCAAATTATCTCAATGGTGAACCAATAAATAGCTGGTCTATCAAAAGTTTAGATTTAAAAAGCTTAACGGTTTTCGTAGCGATCTAGAAAAAATATTTTTTTGAAATACAGAATTAAACAGTGCATCACGTAAAGGGAAAACGTATTTTTAGAGTTCCGTATAGTACAAAAAGGATATCGTTATAATTTCGTCTACTTAGTCCATATTATTCTGGCGGTCGTCACAAAAATTAATTGTACAAGCTGTTCAGTTGGAATTAAGTACCTACTTACATATACCTACTCCAAGAATACAAAAAAAATTAGGAAAAAAATATTATCTTCCTGAATATGAAAAGCGAGAGTAAAGGTAAAATTTATTTTGCCCTAGGAAAAAATCTAGTCGAATATGTTTTGGGGAGAATAAAACTACCGCTTTGAAATAATTGACCGTCTAATGATTGATGGATTGATGACTATAATACGGAACCCCCTATTTTATGCGTGTTCTGACACGTGGGTATTTAATATTGTACAATTTAATGAAATATATACGACATAATACAGGCAGGTATCCTGTTTATTACTATGGCTTGTTACATTAAAATAATATTATAAAAAAGCATGTAAATTAAATAAAAATGTATTTAGTGTATGTATTATTTATTGCCTCTTTAGTTCAATACATGGTACTACTAAATGTAACAAAAAATAAATATAAAAACAAAAAAAATATTCTTCGATAACTTTGTATTAGGTACCTTTGCTCCTGTTTATTTTTCTGGTGTCATTATGCTTGTTGTACAACGTTTTGCTTATTTAGTTTTATTTCCAGTTTATTTTTACCATCTAAAGATGACTTTATTTTAAACCTCCATATAAATAAAGTTTATAACATACCTACTTAATATGTAATAATGTTTATTCTTAAAGTCTTATGATATTTTTTCATTGATGAAATAGGTAAGTACCTTTCTCAAAAACTGTAATAATAAGTACCTACCTAACAATAATAAGTACAGATTTTTTTTATCAAGCCATTGATATTTTATTTAGTTATATAATTTCTCTTTGTGCAACCACGGTATGAATATTAGTCAGATCAAGTACCTAGATAAATTGTTCATAAAACATTATATTAATTGATTTAAACATTATTTTTTGTCCCCAGTTTCACTGTCTTGGTTGAACATCAAGGTTGATAAATAAATAATTAATGATAAAAACTATTTATCTATCACAATTCAATTATTTATCAAATAACAATGATTTTTCTCAATAATTTCATAGAAAAACGGCCTAGTTATGCGGGATGCATTAAAGAAATCGCTGCAAACAAAAAACCTCGCGTAGTTACTTAGCTATCCAACTTTCGAAATCGCAATGCGATATGAGTTATATGCATATCTACGTACCTAAGTATTTATTTGTAACATAATATATTATTTATATTAGGTATATTGAATTACCAGCAATGTGAAAAGATAATATGGGTTAATGTGACGGAATTTAGAAATAAGTAGGTACATCCAATGGGACAATACACACTGAAATACCTAAATTACCTACCTAGTATCTAAAAAGTAACACAGTTATTGGTTTTTAAACTTTATTAAATTTCTTTGTATACAATGAATAAAGTTCCTAATGTAGACACTTTTTATGAAATAGGCAACTTTGTAAAAATATGTCGGTCTAATCAGTAATAAGTACCTACCTAGCTCTAAGTACTTAGGTTTTTAATTAAACTTTGGAGCTGGAGAGTTATACTTAAATCATGATTGCAAAGAAAGCATAATAACACCACAGTCTATATCATTAAAATTTAAAATTTAAAGTATCTATTGTAATTTTACATTTTCAGAATTTGCCCTTGAGCTTAAAACAAAAAGTTTAAAATATTTACAGTTTCACATAAAGTTATATTTCTTCAACTATATGTGATGGACTAATGCTTACAATCTACTAACATAATCCGCTTACATTATATATTTACATGTCTAGACAAAAGTTAACTAACGGCGAGAAAAGATTAAACGTCCATGCATTAAGTAGTGAAACTTTAATATAGTTCTTTCATCGAAATAACGCAAAGCTACACAAATCAATGATCTAGGGCCCCATTAATATAAAAAAATCACTGCTTTCTGTACACTTACTTAAACGTCAGATGTCTAACAGTTTTTTTTATTTTTTTTATTATTGATGTTGTTTGAGTTTACACTACGTACCTAGTTAACACTAGTTAAGTATAAAGTGTAGCGTACGGTAATTCCGTCATGTTCATTCTCACAGAAAAAGGAATCTGCTTATCATTCTAGACATGCCTTATCTATAATTTAAGATGTCCTTAAAATTAAATATTATCTTAATGGATGGCCTATGGATATTTTAATTAATATTGTGACCTGAAAATTTGGACGAAAATTTGGAAAATCGATTGAACTATTTTATATCTAATTTATCAACATCAAGATGGAATTCTCGCGTACCTAATAGTAACATTTTTAATATTATGTAAACAAAATATTGCCACCTTTATAATATTATATTATATCAGATAAAAAAGGATAGCATTACAATGGTTGACAGAGCAGTCTAAAATGGACTATTTTACAAAAGGACGACATAATGATTATCACAAAATGAATTGTGATGATTTAATTCGATGGGCGGAAATCGTTAAACCTAAATCTTAAATTTTAAAACTGGGATCATAAATAAAGAAAGCTTTTAGCCTAGAATTACAGTTTACTTAGCAGAATAACTCTTAATTTTATTAGGATTCATTCACAATTTACATCTAAAGGTAAGATATAATTAAAACTAGGTACAATTCTTATAACCATATATAATAACTTAATGTCTAGGTATCCACTGCATTATTATACCTACCAGAAAACCTCCAATGTTATGTGATGAATGGAAGGAATCACGACCTTCAGAAATGAGGAATACGACGCAGAGAGAGAGAGAATTAGGGATAAGAAAGATACGAGTAGTAGGTATTTTGCGTATAGCGTAGTGTTTTATACACTTCCGTCTTCCTACGTGTTATACTATTTTGTTATAGTCCAATGCAGTCCAAATGCCAGCACACTACGATTGGGCTTAGTACCTAATCAGAATAGGAGTAGGAAAGGTATCCTTACTACGTCCAACTTATGGTCCTACTGAGTAGGTAGTAAGGTCCTACATATGGGAAGGTTTAACATAACTGTCATACCCCTTTTTTTTGTTAACGGGGGGGAAATCTTTCAGAGATACCCGACCACATGGGGTCAGGTTATGTGGGATTTCTACCCACTGTCATACCCCTAACAGGTTCGGCGCTTCCGTCTTAAACTGCATCATCACCAAGAGAGTGCAAGGGCTACCTTTTACTGAAATAAAAACAGCACTCCTCCTCGGAAATGCCCATTGCCTTAGTCCAAATCCAAGACGCATACCAGTAAAATCTGAAAGACAACGCTTGCTCGCGGATTTCCTTTTGCAAAGCTTTGTCGATGACAAAGTTTTACAAAAGCCGCGGCTGCGAGTGGGATGTGTCGCGTTGATTGTGCTCGCACTACTGGATATGATATTATTAATTATTATACAAACCGCAACGTCCCTAAGCGAAGCGAGTTTCCTAGGAAACCAGAGCTTAATTTGCACAAGCCTGCCTGGAATGTGTGCCCGCCACAATGTATTTATGCTATTTGTAAGCGGAGCGAATCAAAGAAGATACTTATCATTTATCAATATACTCGTAGTTATTATTGAGATCAAGCCAATTCCACCCAATCAACCGGCCGTGTATTTTCAAAATTGAAAAATTATGCAAAAAATGCAGCTTTCTTTTATTAAACTAACAATATAGGTAGGTGGTATCCATACTAATATTATGAATGCGAAAGTGTGTCTGTCTGTCTGTCTGCTACGCTTTCACGGCCCATCTTTTAAACCAATTTTGATGAAATTCGGTATAGAGGCAGGTGATATCCCGGGGAAGGACATTTATCCTGGAAAATTAGGGAGTTGCCGCGGGAATAAAAACTACATTATTAAAAAAAACTTAATCCACGCGTCGCGAAGATGTCGCGGGCATCATACACCCTCATAAAAATAAGCTAGATGCACCAAGGACATGATGTTAGATAGTCACGATGGTTTTCTTGAAAAGTTACACTGGTAATGCATAAGAAATTCATACAGTTTTTCTGTATTTATTAATATAAACCGTAGAAATCCAGGTTTTAATAAGAATAAGTCGAGGCACACGCAAGACCAATCACGCATCTTCGACAAGTAGGTAATAGGCAGGTATAGTAGAACAGTCACAATGAAATTACTTGTCCTTTATTATTTCTTTCAAGAAATAAATTTAAATTCCATTACAAGAAAATAAGAATAGGTTCCCAATATTAACTTCTACTTATCTCTTTAGACAGCCAATTAATTTATAAGTTATTTTAACTGGAGACCCTGCAGGCTGCAACATGAAAGAAATTACTAAGAAATGACTACACTTAGTTCATATATTTTTATGCAGAAGTGATAGAGATTGGAGACCAATTATTTATTAGGGCAGAATGCATCAGCTACGGTCTACTTCTACCCACATACTAATAAAGCCTTTTCAAATTCAATAATTTTATTAAAGGTTTAATTTTTTCCAAATAATAGGTAGGTAAGCTTTCGTTATCCTAATGACTTTTTATCTACTTACATTTGGAGGTTTTTCATGAGTTTCGCTCACGAAAGAAACTAACTAGGTATACAGAAAGGTAAGTAGGTATAGGCTCGCTTATTCGTCCAAAGCTCGCAGGTATCACCGCGGCGTTTAAATAAAAGATACATATCCCAATGTAGAGATCCACAGAGATATCAGATAATCATAAATAATGTCTGTCGGCGGACCCAAATAACACATTAGAGGTTCTCATTCTCCCATAAATCAGAATATATCCAATGAGAGGCTTCATATGGTGTACATAACAACTCGTACACGAAATGGCATAGAAAATAACCGTAATCAAGGCGGTTTCGATTCGTGGCATTCTTTGTGCGCACAATACACCGCACCTACTTATCATCGGTAATCAAAATGCAATGTTGCATTATGTGAGGGTTGACGATGTACCGAGAAAATTCACTTTAAATATTTAAAATATTATTATTAACCAATACCACAATAAAAATTTAATAAAAATATCAAATTAAAACTACGGAATACATTAAAATCTAAATTAACAACTAAAATATATTATTAAAAGGCGTCCCTTTAGGCAAGGTTCCGAAGATATTAGCAGCGTTCCCCCTTTGAATAGCTAGACTAAATATTTTGTATATATTCTAGCATGTAATGTTTAAAGGACGGAATAGGTATAACGGAACCTAATCAGTATGTTAACAAGGGGATCGCGGTCTCAGAATGTGGTCATTTGAGGAGAAAATCTCCGAAAATCTACAGGTGACAGGATAAGAAAACTGGAGGACCGTGTTTTTAGGTGCACTCTCGAGAAGGCATGCACGGTCAGGGTAAAAGATTGAATGGATGGACAGCTTCAGCGTTTCAGATGGTAGTTTAGAATTGTGTAACTGTGTTCTTTCTAAAAAAGATCATCTGTGCTCTTTCTAAAAAAGACCATAGACGGCAGACCTACTTTCAAATACAAAACGTATTAAACGTATAAAACGTATTGGAGTAAGATTTAATAAGCGATGGGTAAAAAATCAATGTAACTGAAAAAAAATTAAAATTCTAACATTGAGTAGGTGGTAGAGGTACCTACCCATTAAAAAAAAGCTGCGCATTCGATTCCATCTTGACGTATACAAAATTGCATCTAAAGATTGCCAAAAAGCAAGCTCGCTGAGCGAATTGAACTCTCAACCTCACTATACTTGAATTGTATTCGACAACCCTAATTGTAAAGCCTACAGTGCACATTAGTAATTCGATTCGGAACAGGGCGGCGCCTTGATGGCTCCGCCCGCCGCGACGCCTGCGTGGAAATGTTCGAGGTCCTGCCTATAATACCACGAAGCCTGTAAATACTCGTTATCAGACACACTTAAACCTGTAATTTCGTAACATTTTCGTCCGTCTATTATACGTTTCCGACCCCTCCCCCTGGTCCAAAGAGCAGTTAATAGATCTAGTGCTGCCAGCGGCTTGTACTTACTGTAGATGTCTATTTGTTATTTTAAAGGTATATGACTAGGTACTGATAGAGCCTGATAGAGAAGCTCTTTTTTAAGTTCTTACTACCAATGACCTAATTTTAGAACCAATCAAATCAATTTTGATAAAAAAAATTAAATCAAGTAAGTATATTCAGAAATAACGAAATACATAGGTAGTTTTGAGCCAAGTCCGCAGTCAACAATAGGTACCTAGATACTATTAACACTTGACTTTTTTCTTGACCGATTGAGAATTCATCACTGTGGTTATATATTATCTTCATTATGTTATTATATTTAGTTACCTATAATAGTACAAAAATCATAAATAGTTTGAACTTTTTAGTCATAATAATAGAAAATACTAAAACACTGTATAGAAATACCGGAAAATTTACGTTCGAATATTATACCTATGTATATATAGGTACTTGTACTTACAAGAAGGACGAACCGTAACGCATTGCATAGCGGATACCTAAACGTTTCATCAACTCAATAATATATGCGTTACAATATTTAACACATTAGCGTATGCAACACGCTAAATGTATTAATTGTTTCGTAATTTACGATTGCAACCTGTTTTCGCTTGACGATCTACTAGTCTTAAATACAAACAATGTGCGAAATAGTAAGTATACGGAATCAGGAAATAATAGTAAGTCATAATGAGAATTGAGAAGCCTTGTGACTTGGAAGTTTCTGACGACCTTCCAGGCGCAGAGGTCTTATAAGTGAGGAGCCAGCCCGGTTTCGATCAAGATAGGCTTGCGCTTGACGACTGTCTTGCCTAAAAAATGCAATAGGCAATGATGAGGTGTAGGTTGGTGCGCGCTTGTTTAGAATTGAACTGCATGACCTCAGATTCATCAAATTTTTGCTGGTAATATTATGATAGTTCTGTGTATATCTTTACACGTATCTTTCTTATCCATTGTAATTATATGAATATCGTATTTACCTATATTATGTATACATTGTTATTTAAATCACCAAGAATAAAGGTCACGATTATATTTTGTTTTTCGTATAGATATGAGAAACAAGAAAACCACTTAAATAATTATGTATCACTGGACAAAATGAAATGGACGCAAGAAATATTAAGGCTCAGATACACAGAGTCCGATTCCACACTGGTTCCAATTCCATTAAATAAACCCGGCCTTATTACGTAAAAATGATTGCTAGTGTAACGATCGCTAACACTCTTCCGATAGTGACCAAAATTCACTGTCGCAGCAAGAATATCATAAATTCAGCCAATTACAGCAATTGAGATTGTTACAACTTACATGATTGATGCGACTTTTACATAATAGTGCTACAAATTTAGAGCGGGTGTGGTTTTTGATACTTACCAGAGTTAACTTTTAATGTTTAGTTTTTGTGTTAAAGTTAAAGTTTAATGTGCGCATGCGTAAATCTATTGACGGGAAAACATAATTTATTCCATCTTTATACAGCTTTGACAGATTTTAAAAGCACAAATATTTACTAGTAGCACCTATAGCTACACAGAATTGAAGAATAGAATAGAATTTTGGTCAATTTATAAACGAAACAATATGATTTCCCACCAAATGCAGCGACAAATTATGTCAAATATGTACTAAAGTAGGTACTAAATTCAAATTTGTCACGGAAGGTTCCATTCCAAAGTGGTATTGTGATTACGTCTTCAGAATAGTCTGAGGACGTATTTACAATAAGCGACCTTGGTATGGAACTAGCGTTTTACCTGGAACCGAGTGGAAACCGCGACCGTGTAGTCTGACCCTAAGAGGTGCATACATTTCAATTATTATATTTATTTATATGTATAACTAAACGCACTAGGGCTTCCAAACCTGTATGTACCTATGCGATGCCAACTCGCGAGATCAATCTGAGAAAAAAGGCCTAGCACGTAGACAGCTACCAGTGTGACAATCGCAATCGCCTCTGATTGATTGAGAATCTCTCACTATTGGTTACAGTCATAATTTCAGCCAATTACTATATTTTGTAAATAGTCAGTTATCTGCAGTGTTATATTCACAGTTGCCGTTTTAGCTCCACGGGTAGGTAGTAGACCTTCCTAGTCAAAGTCATTTCAAATATTATTTTTTATCAACGTTTGTGTCTGAGAATTAAAATTATGCGACATTATCAACCAAAGTAATCCATACTAATTACAAAATTCAAAGGGTAAGTATTTCTTAAAAAATAAATTTTGGTGCAATCTCACCTAATGGTAAGTGATGATGCAGTCTCAGACGGCTTTCAAAACAAGCAATTTGAAGAAGAAGCATATCATGAAATTATAAATGTGTAACGATTTGAATGTCAAAGTGCAGAAGCCCAAAATATACCTACTCCAAATATGCCCAAGAGATAATTGGACACCAGATTCCTATAACAAGTTGGGGAGCCCCAGTACGGCCTTAAAGTAACAATAAGGTATTCTTTAGCGTCACCAACACGTTATATATACATGTCTATACAGATCTAACACTAGTTTGGTAGTTCATAGTTCACACTCCTACTCGGGCCGGGAGTCGAAGCCGCACTATCAGTCCGCGCCGTCCCGCGATGTGGAGGTCGATGGGGGCTCGGACTGCTGCGCCGTCTGAAATAGACAAATGTTAAAATTAATTAGCAAATAATTATATCCTCCTGAGGGGTTACTACCATCGCTTTAAACAGTATTATTTCAAAATGAAAGTTTTATTTCACGTCCCGATGTGCCCCTAAAATCTATAATTCTATACTAATCCTCAAAAAAGTCAGAAGGTCATTCGTGGGAATGAGCATTCTTTTCTTTAACAAAATTCCACAACCTATTTTAAACTTGCCTATACACAAGTTTAAGAAAGCCATTAAAAGTGTGCTCCTGAAAAAATCTTATTATACTGTTGAAGATTATGTAAATGATAGAGGAGCTTGGATTTGATCGGTCCAGCAATGCTAAGGACAGCGGTTACTTATGTACACATTGATAATATAATAAGAATTGTAAATGAATTATTTAAAAAGAGCAACCACCGAGTTTCTTGCTGGTTCTTCTCCGTATAGGTATGGCATTCCGAACCAGTGGTAGGTTCACTTAACGATTCAAAAGTACTTGTAAAAGTTTATTTTAATAAAAAACATTTGAATTTTGAATTTTGAATAATACTTAAACCTAAATGCGAATCGTAGCGAGGGTGTTGCATCTAGAATCCTGAGTGAAGCGCGGGGCTTAGGGGCGCCCAAGACGTTAAGGCAATATATTATATTTAATCACTATTAATTTAATTTTAGGCAGCTAGTGTGCCGAAAAAATAACCTGTAGCATCTAAGGCCACCGTCATCGTCCTATCCAAAAGCCGAAACGGCAGTAAAAAAAAAAATTAAACTTCCCATTGTGCTAGAAAAACCTAGTTAAAAAATTCCCAGCATCCCTGAGTATTATTTAAACCCCTAATTGTTGAATAGACCAGTTTTTACATTGAGCGATTACAAACTTACACGTTAAGTTAAAAGGTTAAACTAGTTTAAAATATGTTTAGTTTGTTTTCATTAAAAAAATAGATGCACGAACATGTTCACAACTAATTTTAATACACTGTACAAAAAGGTGATTGCTGTGAACAAGTGTAATTACTTCGCAGAAGGATAATTTAAATTTTATTTGACATAATTTTCTCTTACATAGTAGGTACCTACTTAATTAATTTTTTCTAGTCGGGCATATTCCGACAAAGAAATTGTGAACAGCAGGGCGATTGTGTAAAACCTGCGTTACCTAATCATTGTTACAGTATCAATTGTTGTGATTGGCTGAATTTATGGTATTCTTGCTGCGTCAATGGATTTTGTCCAATAGTGGAATAATGTTAACCAGTCAGAGGTAATTGCGATCGTTTCATTGTTGCGATCATTTTTAGCCAATCGCCCTGCCAGTTGCATAATATTGTTTCTAATAAAAAAATTAAAGATATATTTGAAAGGAAAACCCCATAGAAACCATATAGAATACTTGGTAGAATTCTATATGGTTTCTATCTGTGGTTTCTATGTCCTAAATTAGAAGAAAAATCTTTAACAGATGCTGCTGAAAGGCTGAAACCCAGCTGAAAATGTGCCAAAATAAAAAATTACGCATCTTCTGTACAGACATTTTAAATATTAGGTACATCTAGTTGATTTATATCCATGGTTATCATTAAATGCTACCAGTTTCTGCACACATGAGCACTAACATATTTTTTACAGTTCTCCTCGATTGCTCCGCACGAAATGTCGTTATAACAAGCTCAACGAGAATTGGTATTTGATACAATATAAACTTGAAACTGCCTAAGAAAATGTTTGTTTTGTTTTGTTATGATTGTTGTTTTATTTTATAGCTTCACTAGATGATGCCCGTGACTTTGTCCGCGAATTATTACCTTTGTATGATGCAGATTCATTTTAAGACCCCATTACTCTAAACCGACATCAACAAAAAACACGTTTTCAAGTCCATCCATGGAAAAGACCGGTATTAAGCATAGACTGTTCTTAGGTGATGTCGGCTTTTTAATACGGGCCTAAGAGATCCTCATTATAAGAAAACATTTCAATGCATCATGGGAATATCTATTATTTACTTACTATGAAATCACGAAAGCAAATGTAATTTCAGATGAATTAAACCTCAATTAATTATTATTCCTCTACGCTTAGAAATTAAAATGACCTGAGGGGAACGTGTACGCTGATGCGGACTTTTTTGTCCAAGTCGGTCCCGAGTGTGTGTGTGTTTGACCTTAATCCTACTCGCTAATCACATACAGTATTCAGCTATACCTACAAGCAGTGCTCTCGTAACGCAAGGCAAGGACAGAAATCGCCGGTCACATTGAATATCGGTCAATGGGCCAATGTACCGAGGCGGTAGCATACGGCATACCTACCGGCCGACTTCGTATAAAAAACTAATAAGACAATTGCACCTTGCAACAAAGTTGCAAACCAGTCGCGAGCCGCGGGCCGTTTTTCGCGCGGGAAATGATTTCACTTCACTCAGGTACAGTACTAATATCAAGTACCTACGTGAGCCTTGGTCAACCATACGTCTAAAAAACCTTATTTGTTCACGATAATTAATTATGTAATAATTGACTTACTTCTGTAAGCACATATTGTGAATTGTTTTCGTGGACAACTAAATAAATAAATAATTATCTACTTACCTAATAATAATTACTATTATTTCTTTATTTATTATCCACTACCGCTAGTCGCTACCCATATTATAAATGCAAATGGGCTCAGAGTAAGCAAAGGTGTATAGTTTGTATGTTGGGCTGACCCCGCAACAGAGAAATGGACATTATTTTTGCATGGTTATAGGCTGTATTATAGTTATGGACCCTGAGAGTGATATTTGCATGATATAGGCTAGTTTTGTCAAGGAAATTAATCAATTTGAGATAGGTAGGTACTTATCTAAGGTAATTTCTAGCTTACCCATCCCGATTCGCTCGAATGGATCATCGAAAATTCAGAAACCCATATGCGAAATATCAAGTTTCTAAACCCTAGCTCTAGCAGTTTAGGCTGCACGTCGATTTGTCAGCCAATCAGATTATCATATTTTTATTCGCTAATTGTTAACCGAGGCAGTGGGAAATACCTGGACCAGGCTGGCGAAGGATAGAAATGAATGGAAAAGGATGGAGGAGGCCTATCCCCAAAAACCGGCCAAGTGCGAGTCGGACTCGCGCACCGAGGGTTCCGTACAAACCTGTAGTAAGTTTTAAATTATTAAAAAAAAACTACTTACTAGATCTCGTTCAAACCAATTTTCGGTGGAAGTTTGCATGGTAATGTACATCATATATTTTTTTTAGTTTTATTATTCTCTTATTTTAGAAGTTACGGGGGGGGGACCAACATTTTACCACTTTGGAAGTGTCTCTCGCGCAAACTATTCAGTTTAGAAAAAAATGATATTAGAAACCTCAATATCATTTTTGAAGACCTATCCATAGATACCCCACACGTATGGGTTTGATGAAAAAAAAATTGTTGAGTTTCAGTTCTAAGTATGGGGACCCCCAAAATTTATTGTTTTTTTTCTATTTTTGTGTAAAAATCTTAATGCGGTTCACAGAATACATCTACTTACCAAGTTTCAACAGTATAGTTCTTATAGTTTCGGAAAAAAGTGGCTGTGACATACGGACGGACAGACAGACAGACAGACAGACAGACAGACATGACGAATCTATAAGGGTTCCGTTTTTGCCAAATTTGGCTACGGAACCCTAAAAATGGGCATTCCAATGACAAAATGTAACAAACATTAAACCTACTGACATAAATCATTTTGAAATACAATAACATAACTATGGCATGCTACAAATAAAAAGACTTGAACTATAAACTATAAATTAAAAAATTTACATTTTGATTTATTTTTACTATTAAACTTTTTAAAATTAATGTTATTGTAAATTTGTATTAATGTTTGTTTTTAAAAAGACTGTAATTTGTATTCATTTGAGTAATTGGAAATAAAGGCTTTATTTATTTAATTGTTAACCGAAGTTCGTAGCCGTAAATAGTCCTACAAACTTATCTGACCCGGTGATGTTGCCGCTAGTATGTTATTAAAAATAAAAACTAAACAGGCATAAAAATTTGTTCCAATTTTGACCACCGGTCCAGATAAGTTGGTGGGGACTATAAGTAATAGCAAAAAAATACAGGTATCCGCACAAAGATTTCCTTAACCGGCACCGCGGAGCACGTGATGAATTGTCTTCTCAATATACTTATTCCTCTTAGGGAATTCAAAGAGGATAATTAACGCAACTAATGAACTAATTAATTAAATAATTCCATGTTCTGTGTACTTTAGAATTTTATTAATTTAGATCTTATAATGTTAATCGTGAGACAGTAACTATCGTTCCGAAACGGAATATTTATGGCATCATATTAGCGACCGTCTGTCTGTTTATCATATAGATATTTTTCTTGGAGATTTTTAAATGAAATAGGTAAGTAGGTACCCCGCAACGAAGATGGTCCTTATTTTTGCATGGTTATAGACTGTAGTATAGTTATGGACCCTGAGAGTGATATTTGCATGATAGGCTAGTTTTTGTCAAGGAAAATTAACCGCGGTGCCGGTAAAGGAAATCTTCGTGCGGATACCATTGACTTATATGTATACATATAAGTCAATGGCGGATACCTGTATTGTTTTGCCATTACCACAATGGATATGAACTAGTTAGCAAATTCAATTAGCGTAATTAATTAAATTAACCGAAATATCACCGAAATTGCCTCATCTGGTAACAGAAGGGCTGGCTCTTTTTTTGCGCAAAGGATCAGCCTGGCTGTCCAGCGCGGAAATGCCATTCCACGAGGACTACGAGGATAGAACTAATACCATAATGTTTGTTCTATTTCAGATGGAAGTTATGACAACTCTAGGATACAATTCTCAACCCAAAAAAGTTAATATCCTCAACAACTGATCAGTCCGACATAAAATTACGCAGTAGGTTGCGAGGCAAGTATTCAAGTTATAAGTAGTAATAATATAATCAACTTACAAAAAATACACAGCATTATGCACACTCAAAATTATAGACAGTTTTAGGATCCATTAATAATGAGTAACCTTATATGGTCAAATAGGGTGTGACTGGAGGCAAGTGGTATCCCTCAGTCTCACAGAACTGACGGTAGCTGAAGAAGACGTTTAATAAAAACGAGTGAAATCGTAGTGTGGTTGTGATTAAGTAAATTATTTTATTGATAACCTGATGATTCATGCCCTAAACATGGTAGGTACTAATTGGGTATTTGACAACTAGTCAAATCAGCAACTTTTTTTTCAATGAAGTTTGAAAAAAAAGTTTAAACGCGTGCTTAGCTTATGGATTTTGTATGAAATTTTAAGTTGTGACGTCATCAAAGTTCGACGCACTTTTTTACTTTAATCGATAGTTTTAAATGGTTATTCAAAATAAAACTTGCAGGGGACGTGGATATTACGACTTTTGGGAGATCCTTTATTAAATAATCACTAAAAAATAATTTATTTCACTAGTAGTCAAATACCCAATTGAATACTATATATAGGTAGGCAGTATTTTCACAAGTCGAATACCAGCTAATAACAGATGTCTACGACGCGTCTTACCATTAGCACACAATACTAACTGTAACCATCTGATTACCCGTATGTTTCTTTGCTTGCAATAAAAAAATTTGCTTCTTAACTATGACATACGATGTCAACTTATACAGTTGTGTAATTATGCCATTCTCTACGATAATTACCCTTGTACAAACAAATATTACGGATATTAATAAGTATAACATACTACAACGTATACACGACTGATGTAAAAGAAGATCCGCTGAGGATCAGCTGCATGACTGTCGCTTTATGTTACGTTTCTGCTACCGTTAAACTTTGGCCACCAATAAAAAGTATTAAGTAGTTAGTTGGTATTGGTAGGAATAGTCGGTATTTAGACCTTCATTAGGGTGAGTCAAAAATTGAGTATCACAGGTTTTGAGCATAATTTTTTTATCAATATTAAAATGGTAGAGAATAGAGATACATTTTATATTTGAATATACCTACTCAAGTCGAATAGTCCTCAGCTGTCAGTACCCGCTTGGCATTTTATCAAACCACTATAGTTTATGTTGACAAAAAATGATCTAAGTACATTGTTACGTAAACTGGGTTGTTTTTATTCTATAAATAGGTCTCATTAGTGCGCGTGCGCCGGTTAACTTAATATTCATACTACGCGTTTTAATCAAGTAGACCTTTGCGCTTAGTAGCGCCAAGCGATAACGGTAGACCTGTCCGCGTCGAAGGGGAACGTTTTGACCTGTCGCCTTATTGTGTGCGCTCCAAATTAAAAGTGAGTGACAGGAACCAGGAACTTTTGACCACATGATTATTTGCGTTAGAGTGGTTCACTCTTAAAGTTTTCATTTTTACAAAATAGGTGTAAGATAAAATATATTATCGTAAACGTAATAAAATTTCGTTCACTTAGATTTTCTACCTACTATAAAAGCTTTAAAATGTTTAGCTACTTTAAAAAAAGAGAATAATAATTGGTACGCCCGGTTCGATCTCGATATTAATTAATACAAATCTTTGAAATTCATGACAAAAAATCGTCAATAGGAAGGTAGGTTAAATACGTGGGTAGGCATAAAAGAAAAATCGCATTATAAAGAACCAAACAACCGCAAGAAATATATCCGCAGTTGTCATTAATTGTGACAACAACGAACAAAATGTATTTTGTATTTAAACTAAATAATACTAATTGGCAGTTACACTACCTATTATGCAGATGAGTGAGACATGTATGTATATTGAAACTCCACCGTATCTGCTATCTATCCATACTAATATATTATTTTAAACTAGATTATGCCCGCGACTTCGTCCGCGTGAATGAGGTTTTTTTATTCCTGCGGGAACTCTTTAAATTTCCGGGATAAAAAGTAGCCTATGCCCTTCTCCTGGATACAACCTATCCCTGTACCAAATTTCATCAAAATCGGTTTAACAGATGAGCCGTGAAAGCGTAGCAGAAAGACAGACAGACAATCGGACACACTTTCGCATTTATAATATTAGTATGGATGCGAAATTGTGTGTGCATGTCTATCTACTGACTATCTCTCTTTTTTTAACTGTTTCCAGGCATATTATGTCTGGCATGAGCAGTGAGCTTATTTGAGTTTTCATTTCGAGATCTAACAGCGCCTTAATCATTTGTTAACTTGACAGGTATCATTAAACTCTAAGGCCCACTTGCACAAGGCATTTAAATGCATTTAACTATAAGTTAAATTTTATATATAACTAGCTGATGCCCGCGACTTCGTCCGCGTGGATATACCAAGTTTCATCGAAATAACTTGAGAAATGACGGACTTTTATACAAACTTTCAACCCCTATTTCACCCCTTTGGGGGTGGAATTTTGAAAAACTGTGAAACACGTATGTTTTCATTTCTAACCCGCAGCTCATATACCAAGTTTCATGGATATAACTTGAGAAATGAAGGACTTTCATACAAACTTTCAACCCCTATTTCACCCCTTTGGGGGTGGAATTTTGAAAAACTGTGAAACACGTATGTTTTCATTTCTAACCCGCGGCTCATATACCAAGTTTCATGGATATAACTTGAGAAATGAAGGACTTTCATACAAACTTTCAACCCCTATTTCACCCCTTTGAGGGTGAAATTTTGAAAAACTGTGAAACACATATGTCTTCATTTTTAACCCGCAGCTCATATACTAAGTTTCATCGATATAACTTGAGAAATGACGAACTTTCATACAAACTTTCACCCCCTATTTCACCCCCTTAGGGGTGGAATTTTGAAAAACTGTGATACACGTACTTCTTTATTTTTTAGCGTAAGCCAAAATAAAAAGTTTCGTTGATATAACTTGTAAAACATCTTGAGAAACGAAGGACTTTCATACCAACTTTCATCCCCTATTTCACCCTTTTGGGGGTCGAATTTTCAAAAACTGTGAAACACGTATGTCTCCATTTTCAACCCGCAGCTCATATATCAAGTTTCATGGCTATAACTTGAGAAATTAAGGACTTTCATACAAACTTTCAACCCCTCTTTCACCCCTTCGGGGGTAGAATTTCGGTATAAAAAGTATCCTATGTCCTACCTCGTAGTATGGGCTCAAATCGTGCCAAGTTTTGTTTGAATTCATTCAGTAGTTTCGACGTGATGCGCGGCCAAGATACAGACAGACAGACAGACAGACAGACAAAAATGAAAAAAATTACAGATTTGGCTTCAGTATCGAATAATGAGTGCCCTCCAAAAAAATTTTTAAAATATCTTCAATGTACAGAATTTGACATGTTACAGTTTTATTTTAAGTATATATATATATATATAGATATAGATATAGATAGACTGTACCTGCCTTTTCATGTCAATCCTGAATGTTTTTTTTTTCAAAAACCGTCAGCGTCAAAAATTTAGCTAAGTACTTAAATCAGTTTAGGCAATGTTGTGAAAGTCGACCTAAATAATTAACCTGGCGGAGATTGGCCGCCGCGCCGTGGCTGAAATTCGGTCCGGAGGACATTATTTATTATTAAGTATTATTAAGTTATATTTCATTATTAAATCAAATCATTTGAAATTATGCCCATAAATCCAGAAAAGCGCATAAAACATTAACATATTTATTTATCTTGTCATTGAAATTTAACACGAATTATCTCGAATAACAAACCAGCTAATAACGATTATTTGACCCTAATACCTAATTTCTATTATCATAAATTGCAATAATGTCTTCATGGTAGCGTGTCGGGACGTTTAATTTACAAACCGAGGATTATAGTTATTGTTAAATGATACAAGTACATATTATTTGCACATGTTATATTGATTTACCTAAAGAGAATCATAAATCGATTTCTGCTTTGTACTTGGTGTCTTTATCGAGGATTTATGCCTTATTTATGTGAGCGATTATGTTAATGTTCACCTATTAACATGTATTGGGGAAAATTTCGTGTCTTTTTGAACGGGTTTTCGCCGTACTATTATAGTCTTCCGTGTGCATTATGCGATGCAGTAAGTGATCTATTTTGACGGTCAAGAAAAGTATGCCAAGGACTCTACCTCGTCTGCGCAAGCCCTAATGCGAAGCAAGAACAAGCCAACTTGGCTCAGAAGATGGGCGAAAGCTTACGTTGGACCAAAAACATGCAACAACGCGGCATGTTAGTATATACTTTTACGCTAAAACCAATTCGTACTTGCAGGATTAGAACATTATATGGCCTACGATACGATTGTCTGCCGACATTTCTTGCTACATTTTAAATTATTATACCAATCCGCATGACATTAGAGTCTTATACCTACGGATAATAAATAAGCCGACAGTTCTTTCTACATTTACATTGTGGCATGCCTCAATGTCGCACTGGTTCATCAAAACAGCCTCAGTGCGTTTTTTTCGGGGATGTGCTAAAGTGGGACCCACCAATAGAATGGCGTCACTTTCATGGTACCTACCCCGTACTAAGATTGGCTGAGCCATGAGATCGAGTGGATTTAACATACATCTCTTTCACATATTATAATATGTGGGATGGAAAGTCAAGCCATGAAGCCACAGTAGATACGTGCTAGTTTCACATATAAAATCACCGGAGCTCGTGAAGTATCGGGCATCAAAAACTTTTGCACTCAATGTCTCTGAACACAGAAGAATCTATAAATCGTAATGACTATTCGTTTTATGGCGCATTTCAAGGATTCCTATGTTAATTTATGTATTTTTATTATGTGCTATTTTATGGAACTTACAAAGAATCGTTATAAGTAATATAAGTGTAATTTTAATATACCTAGCTTTTTAATATGTTTTAACGAGTTTTTTTGTTATCCTCTTATACTCGTAGCGCTCTCTGGGAATGACTTTGTTCAGCAGTAATTAGATGTCCGTAGGTTGAAATTATGATTATGATGATTTATGATAAAAAGCTAAAATTTTTAATTTTGTCTGGTGGGAGGCTTCGGCCGTGGCTAGTTACCACCCTACCGGCAAAGACGTACCGCCAAGCGATGTAGCGTTTCGGTACAATGCCGTGTAGACTAGAAACCGATAGGGGTATGGGTTTAATATAGACTGCATCACCACTTATTATAAGGTGAGATCGCAGTCAAAGGCTAAATTGTATAGTAGAATGACATTAAAATTAAAATTTTAAATACGTTTCAACCATTCGGTCATAAGTAGATCAGAGCTTGGGATACATCTTATTGAATACCTACTGGTCAAGTGTAAAAAACACGCATAAGTTAGGATTCTGTACCTAGACATGCTCTTTGCTAAAAACAGTGAGTAAGTAATTCTTTCGTAAATGGTGCTTTTCCAAAAACTTTAAAGAAAAATTTTCACCTTGAAAAGAGAAACCAAAACGTTTTCCAGCTCTCGCTTTTCATGTTCCTGTAATATGCCTCTTCGTAGCTGTAACTAGTTTCTATAGACCATCCTATACTGCTCCTATACCTGGGACACACAGATGGGCTGAACGAAAGCATAAAGATGACTTGATTTGATGATAAAGTCTCCTTGTTGTTGAGGCAGAATAAGACGTAGGTCCGGACGTACTTACCATGTAGCTACGGTATCTATGTCTTATACTTACGAAAAAAACAAATTTGAGTTTGTGTTTAAACTTGTACTTGAACCCTAAAAACCAATCTATTATATATTGTATACCTAGTGATCTAAATCCAATTAAATGTTTTACATTAGCAGATCCATCTGAGATATTCTCAAATGATAACACTCTACGCCATTGTTCCACAATGTTTTACGTCGATTCCATAACAAGTTATATTATCCGTATTCCAACAGTTTTCTTAACTAACAATATTAGCCCATGTTTCTCAAATAATTGTGCAGCTATAATGTTTAATAATAACCGCGTGGATCATTTACATTAACACGTCGTCTTTAAGATATAGGTATACTAAACATGATTAAGAATGACATTGATACGTTATAGATAACTAGAGGACGCCCGCGACTTCGTCCGCGTGGCATAAGTTTATTAATTCCCACAGGCACTCCTTCATTTCCGGGATAAAAAGAAGCCTATGTCACTCTCCAGGTCCTCAACTATATTCATGCAAAAAATCACGTTGACCCGTTGCTCTGTTGCGGCGTGATTGAAGGACAAACTCGCTATATAACGTCCTTGGGGATCGAATTTTCAAAAATGGTGAAACACATACTTCTTCATTTTTAACGGAAAGCTCAAATACCAAGTTTCATGCATTTAACTTGAAAAATGAATGAATTTCATACCAACTTTCAACCCCTATTTTACCCGTTTGGGGGTGGAACTTTGAAAAACTTTGACACACGTACTTCTTTATTTTTTACTGAAAGCCAAAATACCAAGTTTCGTTGATATAAATTGAAAAATATCTTGAGAAATGAAGGACTTTCATACAAACTTTCAACCCCTATTTTACCCCTTTGGGAGTGGAATTTTCAAAAACTGTGAAACATTTCTTTCTTAATTTTTTACCGGTAGTTTGTATACCAAGTTTCATGGATATAACTTGAGAAATAACGGACTTTCATACAAACTTTCAACCCCTATTTCACCCCCTTAGGGGTGGAATTTTGAAAAATCCTTCCTTAGTGAGCGCCTACGCCACAAAAGGAACCTACTGTCAAAATTTCAAGTTTCTAGCCCCAGCGGTTTAGGCTGTGCGTTGATATATAAGTCAGTCAGTCAGGACTTCGAATTTTATATATATAGAAGATTAGCCTATATTTTTTACTAAGATTTTCCCGTAACTTCACGATAATTTAGGTTTTTAACGATCCATCTTCCCTCCTAATCCATACTAATATTATTAATGCAAAAGTCTGTCTGTCTGTCTAAGCTTTCACGGCCAAACTACTCAACCGGTTTTGATGAAATTTGGTAAGTAGGCACAGAAATAGTTTACATTCCGGGAAAGGACATAGGCTAATTTTTACTCTGTAAAATTGAAGAGTTCCCGCGGGAATTAAAAACATCAATCCACGCGGAGGAAGTCGCGGGCATCATCTAGTATTATAAATGCGAAAGTGTGCTTATCTGTCTGTTACGCTTTCCCGGCCCATCTTTTCAAACTATTTTCTCGAAATTTGGTACAGAGATAGGTTGCATCCCTTACTTTTTATCCCGGAAAATTAAAGAGTTCTTGCGGGTATCAAAAAATCCTAATCCAAGCGGACGAAGTCGCGAGCATCATCTAGTTTAGAATATTTAAAATCTTTACTACGTGGGGGGTCTGCGTTATAGAGATAGCTTTCATGCGAAATTTTAAGTTTACATTTCATGTTTTGTAACATTGATATAAGTCCGTCAGTCTCCTCTTTATCGGACACAAAATCAGATGTAGCATCTCACCGTCGCATCGCGTCGGGCGTTGTTGGATCCAAGTATTGGTCTCATACGAAAGGGCTCACCTGGTTTGAATTCGAATCCAAAACATTTTTTAATCAAATAAACTTTTACAAGACTACTTTCGATTGTGAAGTGAATCTACCACAGGTTCAGTATGCCAATCCTACCAAGAAGAACCAGCAAGAGCTGTTGCTCTTTCAAAAAAATCTTATATCTTATAGATAGATGGATGGAAATAGTATATTGCACACAAGATAGAAATAAAATGCAAAAATTATAGATATTTCTTGAATTGCAGATGCAAAGGCAGCCTTATTGCTCATAGACCTCACGCAAGTTCGTTACCTAGCGCATAGAGGACATCTATAAAAAATGAATAATAAAATAAGGTACCTCAGTAACAAATTAGCATCCCGACCACTTAATTATCGGCTAAATCTAGCATTAAAACGTCTGGCCAGGTTTTACGGCTCGCTAAATTCGAGACTCTAAGCCGGTCGTAAAAGGAACTTATTCCAGAAAGTGCCAATCAAAGTACGGCGGCTCGTAAAGTCATGAAATAAAGCACTTTAAACTTTAACTAACGTCGGTAGTTTGGCTAAGGGCTAAGGCTAACTAGCCTTAAGAAGCTGGGAATGTTTGATTTAAAAGAAGTTTTTTTTATTGACCAACGCTTGGCTTAATCCATCTTGCAGTTGCAGTTGAAGATTTGAAGTTTGAACTTTCTTTGTTGAACACTAAGTACAAAGTTCAACTAAGCTTAGGTAACTAATACCTACCTACCTAGGGTTTATTAATTAAAAAAAACAAAATTTCATCTTTAATATTAACAAAAGAATATGCCGTCTAAGTTATCGTACGGACACGTCATAGTGTCAACACTGGCGCTTTCGCCTTGCTGGACTAGTATTGTACGAATCAAAACAAATAGAACCTAAACTGAAACTCAAAACTAATAGGTAATGAAAAGCCATTGAGGTAATTAAATAATTGGATAAAAAACCAGTTATTTTAAAATTTCTTCCTAAATGGGCACATTGGTTGGTTTCATTCGCACCTGTTGGTTTAGAAAATGGTAGGTAGGTACTAGGTACTCATTTATTTTTGCGAAATACCTAAGTAACTATAACGACGAATAGAAAGCGAACACCGTTTGGCAAAAATTAATTGTCGTGTCTACCGAACACCTTTAACTTGATCGGTACTTCCCTATCTTTAAACAGACTATACAGGTAAAAAATGTCAAATTGGCCAACCTATGCGATTTAAATGCTTAAAACGATACAAAAAAATTCAGCTGCCGCATCCAAATTGGACGCAGCAACTGGAGTGGAAAGTTCATAAAAAAGTCAGTAGAAGGTGGTAGGTGTTGTGCTGAAAGTCAGATCCCAAACAGTTAGGTGAAAAGCCACCCACCAGGTGGCAATCAAGAGTTTTTTTTTGGTGAGGAACTACGAATGTCAAACAAAAACTACTTATATTTCATTAATTACCGTAAAATATATGACTTATTATGGCAAAAGTTTAATAAAATATATAAGTAAAAATTATCAAATTCCTGTTTTTATTGTTCAATAATTAACCCCAATACATTTCCGCATGACTGGCGCCTACTGTCTCCGTACCTAAATAAGTATTAAGTACTAATTAATCGGGATCATTTAAATAATATGTCTAGCCTATGTTGTTCCTTTGTTTCGGAGCAGGTCATTCAAAATATTAATTAAATTAAAATTCGTTTGCCTACCCCTAAATGGAATAAAAGAAGCAACAGAAAAAATGAAAGCACTTGAATTTTTTATATACCTAAATTATAAAATTATTTAATCATATTTTTTAAATTTGCTATCAGTCAACGGCTGGTGTTTTTTCACGTTTTCTCTTTCCCTAAATAGCTTGCCACCGCACCGGCACACTTAATTTTTTTTTTACCAAAGTTAATTATTTTATTTGAAGGTAACATCTTTTCGAGTACCTGCTTGGGTTTGAGTTCCAAAGGTCGATAATTCAGCACGCAATTCCGCAAAACCTTTTCACAGCAAGGATGTGGAAGGATCCACTCCGTTCAGATTAAGAAATTTCTAGGGTGTTTTCTACTCCCTAGAAATTTCTTAATCTGTGCGGCTATCAACTATAGCTTCATTTTGCAACCAAATTTTTGAGTTAGGAGGATTTTTGATGCTGTTCTGGAATCAGGATAAAGCTTTTTGGCGCATCCTTTACATTACATTCACGGACTTTTTAGAGATCATTAGTTCTCTAAAAAGTACATTATTAAATGTAGATGTAATAGTAGATGTAGCTCCGAAAAAGTGGCTGGACAGCAAACCAGAGGGCCGTAGACGCCAGGCAAGAGATGACCGGTGGATTGACGGAGCGGAAAAGAACATGAGGTTTATGGAAATAAAGGTACTGCCTCGGATGGAGAAGTTTGCGTTACCAAGCCAAGGCCCACCCCCTTGGGTGGGCCTTGCCTTGGCTTTACATCCTTATGTAGCGCTTTGATTATGAAGAAATTGCTTTATCATATCGGAATATTCAGATCTTCTTTGAACTTAAATATAGGAATAAGACAAAATTAAATATCTGCTCCATCAGACATCAATTTCGAAAAATATTACCGAGAAATATCTCTCGAAATCACACAAAAAGAGTATGTTACAATATCTTCTCATAGGAATTACATCATAAGTAGAAAGATAAGTGTTTTAACGCTAAACTATTATTTATTCTGAGGCTAAACTAAGCGATAAGAAAATATAACAATAGAAGCAGACCGTAAACTAAATATTAACTTAATATACCATTAGAACTCTACTGAAATTCATTATGATATGGTTATATTGGAGTTCTGCACACCCAGTTTAATCATGAAAACGTCGGATATTCCCCAAGTTATGCGAAGTCGCATAAAATGAGGTCATAAACGCTGCATCCACTTAGTTTTATTACTACCGACTACCTAAGCGGATGTTTCGTCGAAAATCAGCTATAATATAATTTGGCGCACCTATGGTGGTTTTATGGTGTTGGAGTTCGCGAAATTATCGTAAACTTCTGTAATAATAGGTGTTAGGTTATATTTAGAGGAATATTGGAAACAAAAATGTACCGACTTGGTACAAATGAGAGCAATATCACAATATTATGTTCATACAAATTTCCTTTAAGAAGCAATTAGGCTCAAGCGAAAAGACGGACATATTATTTAGTCTTATTGAAATATTAACTCCAGCTTAACGTTATCATTATTAACGTTGGTTTCGTCGTTGCATTGGAACTAACATTGACAACGTTGGTTCGGTCTAGGTAGAGCTAATCTGAACAGGTAGGTACACCTGATTTCGAAATTGTAAATGCTTTTATTTTGGTTTCAAAAAGAAGAAAAAGAAAATTGTTGACCTTAAACATCATAAAACACACAAAAACTGAATGAGTCCCACCGTGTGGATGCAACGCGAGTATTAAAATGCCTATGTTTAGTGCGTATTTACTTTAAAAGAAACCGACACAGACTGGCCAACTCCCACAATGTTGGCGTATGTGTAAGAGCGAATGCTATTTTGTCGATCCCTATGTCGGGTAAACAATTTTGGGGCCAGCCTTGGAGCTAACGTGTCGAGCCGACCAAAAGATTTCTTGAGGTCAACCAGTATCAAGGAGCATAATATTATAAATAAATCCTAAATTCGCCTCATAAGTGTGTCTGACTGTCTGTTACATGCACGACTCGCCTTTTCAAACGAAATTTGGTATATAGATAGACGAAAGCTAATAATTAGTGTACGGGCACGAAATTAGCGGTAGCGGGGCGACGGCGGTAGCGGGGCGATGCGATTAGTCGGAGAGCTGGCGACGGATATCGGGAAGAATTTTGAAGAGGCCTGGTAATACTTTATAACCGACAAAAACATCTAGGATTTATAAATTTAAAGATAAAAAACTTAAGTTGCCAAAAAAATGGTTTTTTTTTCGGGATAAAAGTAGCCTATGTGTTATTCCAGACTATAATCTATCTCTGTGCCAAATATCATCCAGATCAGTAACAAACATCCATTTGTCCACGCAATTTTTATACATATTAATTAATTTTTTTTATTAAAACTTTCCGTGTGCCATAAGGAACATACGAAAAAAAAATTTGCCGAATTGGTCGAGCGGTTCTCGGGTTTTGCGCTTAGCAACATTCATTTTTGTTTATATAATATATAGATTTAACACTTATGCGGTCGAAGTCACGGGCATCATCTATAAAAAAAAAAAGTTATAGATGATGAACATCTACCTAGTTTAATGAGAAATACCTGGTACGTGAAGATACACGTTCGCTCTTAGAATCGTCTACAATCCTTTGGCAACTTCCTACGCACTGAAAGATCATCAAACAAAGAACTCTATTTTCGCTATCCCCAATAAAACGTGTACTTTATGCCCAGTAATGGTTCCCGCGATAGAATTATATCGATACCTACTCTGCCGTATGATGTTTATTCACTGCGGAACTAGGTACATCGGCCATTACATTAGACAGTTATTTACGTATGTGCAAATAATAAAATAATAGCGGTTATTTTCTGTATGTGTATCAAAATCTATACTAATATTATAACGCGAAAGTTTGGATGGATGGATGGATGTATGGATGGATGTTTGTTACTCAATCACGCCCCAACGACTGAACGTATCTGGATGAAATTTGGCACAGAGAAAGAATATAGTCTGGAATAACACATTGGCTACTTTTTATCCCGGAAAATTAAAGAGTTCCCCCGGGAACCAAAAAACCTCAATTCACGGACGGACGAAGTCGCAGGCATTAGCTAGTAATAAATACATTTCCCACAAGATTCATAAATACCCAATTATGCGATTATCACTCTGCTTTGGCGGATAACCAAAATCAGTTATAAGAGCTACCGTGGTCCATGAAAAGGTAACAGAAAGGCAGACACATCTTCCCATTTATTATTAGTATGTATCCTAAAAGTTTATATTAATTCTACCAATGAAAAGTTAATTATATATTTTATAATATTTAAGTTTTCTAAAAGGATATTAGAAATAAAAGCTACGCGACAATTTACTACCGATTTGCCAGAGGAGACACGACACAGACTCAAATTAAAATAAATATTATGTAGTTTGTTAGATTCATTAAAGATGGAGAGTCAGAGGTAATTAATTAACTGAATATGTAAATAGCTATAATATTAATGCGATTAATAAGAATTGTTTTCATTGTGGAAAATCCGCACTTTATAAACAAGGGTTTTACGTGTTTCAAAGAAGGATTAGGAATTAGTACGCGGGTAACGTGACTAGTGCATGTATCGATGACAGTGAGTACAGGCAAATACGAAAGCGTTAAACTTTGTTCGCTTAAAAAATATTTAAATCGCGTAAAATATACAAAAATGGGATTTTTAAAGATTTTTTTTATGTTAGAATTTCATAAAGTAGTTTTTTTTTTAATTTAAAAATTTAAAATCATTAGAATTCGTAACATAAATCCAATTATAAACAATAAAAGTAAATGAAAATTCAATTTTGCATATTGTATCATGACACGTGTACGTAACATAAGTACAATAAACCTGATTGTTAGGCGTGTTTTACTTTATATTCGAAATAACACTCATGCTTCGAAGGTTTTAAACTAAAAAGGTAAAAAATAAAAATAAGTATGTTTTTATTAGCAAATATATTTTTAGAAAGTATTTCGCGTCAGTGCTCCTAAGTATTGTATTTGTTACCTTTAGAGTGATAACCGTGTCCAATAATAATGTCCACAGGTTGCGTACTTCCGTGCGACCACAACACAGACTACAGTGTATAAATGGACCACAACAGTGAAATGTGAAACCGTATCGCAACAGTAACGCCCTCTGGCGTATATATCGTAAAATACGATTGAAGTAATATTATTTTCATACTACCTACATTTTTAGGTGTAGTTTGTGGTACTATACTTTAACAAATTAAAAATACTTTTAATAACTATCCTAAGCATGAGAGATCTTATAGTAAAAGTATCTACACCAAGATTTTTTTTTGAAATTATTTTAGATTAAATTTAATATTAATGTGCAAATATGAAATATGATTCATGTTAGTTTGTAGGTATACATTTTTAAAATTATTTACATTGTAATTTTAGGTAAATGTTAAACGTTCCTTTAATAATGTTTTTTAGCAAGTTTTTTTCTCTTACATCTTACAATGGGAAAGATCTTGGAGCAGAGCGCATTTTTTAAAATTTTACTCCGATTTCTTCTAACTTAACTTTAAGCTGATTTTTTTAAAACTTTTGTTACGCAATTAGGTACATAGATACCTAAATAACAAGTATTTTATATTGCATACTTAATTTAAGTTTAGGAGCAGTGATATGGTTTCGATCAGGATCAAGGCAGACTTCAGTCAGATTCTAGTACTTATTTCGTCCCGTTAAGTTTAAACTGAAGCTTTAACAACTAGATACTTTTGTAATTCTAAACAAAGAATGCATTCTGACATACTCAATAGTCAAATTATTTATAACAGGGCATACAGGTGTCTCTTATGTAACGTCATGTTTTGACTCTACCACCGGTTCGGAAAAAAGATTCTACTGAGAAGAGCCGGCAAAAAACTCAGCAGTTGCTCTTTTAAAAAAAAACAAGATAATATTACAATCAGTAAGTAGCTACAATAATAACTGTAAGTGAAAAAGCATTCGTTTCCCGCAGACTATAGAAGACGCAGTATATCTATATTAGACTCTAAAAAATAAATACTCTATAAATAAATATAATGATTAATTGATTGATTGAATAATAAGAGTTCAAACAACAAAATGCGATGCAATATCGATTAATGATCTTTCTTTGTTTATCTATAACGAGTAGTTAAGTAAAAGTCAAACGTACGGTGCGTGCGCGACACTTGACTAATACGAGTGCCGTCGACGGATTTCGCCGCCGTAGGTAGACATATATCGTAGGTCACGTGACAAGTGAGCCAGGCCTGATATTAATATTCGAACGTATTTAAATCGCTGGCACCTTTTTAACAATCTTACCCAATAAGGAGCTTAAGTTATGCATATCTTCCCTTTTAACACTCGTTAATGATTTCAGCATTTCCTCGTTAACAACACTAAACTCGCTCTACTGTTTGGTTCAATTAATGTAAATGGTAAATTTTGTAATTGGCTTATTGTCACTTAAAAATACTCAAATTAAAAATAACTAATAATTAGAAATAATAATTAGAAATTTCAAGTAGATATTACGTAATATATACAGATTTATTATTTAATTAAGAAGTAAATTAACCTTGATGTAGAAGATAGTAGAATGTTTTGTGTGTATTCAGATTAGGTAGTTCTGTTACTAAGGATATGATGAATAACATTTCTGGTAATTCAAGGATACTGGAAAATTTACAATTTTTGCCAAATTTTTAAGTTAAAAATGGTCTGATGTAGAGTGTGTGACTTTACAATTAGGTATATGATTGTCCTCATAAATAACCATTTTCGACAGATTCATAAGAACCGTTTTAATTTATTTGATGCTAAGATAAAGTTTTCAGTACAACGTAGCTCTACAATCAAATGTAACTCCTACGATTCAAGTTAATCTTAATAAAATTAGTTTCCAGATATCTTGAAATTGAATATGAAGCCACATTTAACTAGGAAATTATCCATTTAAATTGAAGCTTGTAAACCTATACAAAGATTAAAAGCTTTGCAATGTAATGAAATTGCGTGTTGTGGCGAAACCCCGCAGAAATAAAGAGGATTTTTAATCGGACTAGAAACTAATTAGTATTAAAACAAATAAATGACGAGTTAAATGGCTTATATGTAACCCTATCGATGACACAAAGGTACATTCACCTGCAAAAGAGCAAATAATCCACCATAAAGCATTCATTTTCATGTTTGAATGACTTGGTGAAGACTAAAAATAACTAGAACTTTTGAAAAAGAAAACTTAATCTAAAGTTAAGAAGAATAAGGCCAAGTAGTTTAATCAAATCAACGAGCATGAATTTTAGTTAAAAGATGTATAATTATATTTTTAGCATTAATTGAAAGTTACTCGTTGATACTCGAAAGTCGAAAGAATAAGTAAGATGTTGATAAAAATGAAAATTAAATTTAGGTCTCGGAATTTTCCGTGGCGACGTTTAAAGCTCCGTTCACATATACCAGCACATATCGTGTCTAACATGTAATGTGGCAGACATAGCAAAAGCTATAGTTTTCATATCAACCAGCAGACGGCCAACAGAAACTCAAAGACATCGTCAGGCAACAGACTACAGAGAGTACTACTTTTTAAAAATGTTTCGTAATTACACAATACGATCACTGAAATCGTAGCGAAAAATCGATTAAATTTTCATTGTTCATATTGCTGGTGTAGGTTAAGGCATTCATACTAACCGCTCAGACACCGCCAGATGCCCACAGACTCGTACAGACACGCACCGGCACAGACAAAACATTCTCGCCGAGAATGTCTGCCGGTGCTGGTCCGTGTCTGTGCTTTGACGCTACGCTTACGTTCGCTAGATGTGAAAACGTTCATAGATAATGTATGGAATAATATTTTTACGTCTGGGCTGATACTTGTGCTGGTATGGAGCTTTAAACGCAAAAAGTATTTTTCAGGAAAGTAATTATCCTCAGTCTAGCTAAATTTAATATTATTTCAGTCATCCATTTATAGGGAATGCAAGATTATTGTGTGTATGTGTACTGAGTACTCACATGACAAAGTACAATAGTCATTTTGTGCATAAATACATATTTAAAAATATATATTAAGCAAGTGTTTCATTTCCTTTTCCATTCTTGGCACCATATACACAAAATTGTATTGAAATAAAAATTATTTATTTAACATAAACACTTCAATGCTATTTTATTAATTAAAATATAAATAGAAATATAAATCTTTATCGTTGAAATCAACAACACAGAACAATGAATTTCTGACCCCTAAACTAGAAGAACCCGTATCTTAGAAGCTTTCCCAAACATTGGTTAATAATATCATAGGCTTATGAGATAACACAACACTATAACAAATAAATATATTTCAAATGCTTGCAAACTTACATATTACAACGATTTTCTTTATCTAAAACACCGTGGTGGAGGTATTTATATAGTAGTGCTCTTTAGCGGCTAAAATTTTTCCATAAAAACTAGTGGCATCCAAGCATATTTTAATATAAATAGAGAACTATCTTTACTTATATTATACTATAAAAATGCACATAATTTGGAATTTACTTGATTAAAAAGTAAAAATACTAATTTGATTTTTTTTCTCAAATTTTATTGTCATTTTCAATTCACTTGTGAAATTGACTGTACTGGAGCGTGCTTGTATTGGATTTTCATTGGATTATATCTTCCTTTATTCTTGCTACCAGGCAAAAGCTCGTAAAGGGTGCGAAGGATTGTGAATTCACAATGCATTTAAAAAATATTAAGCCGACAACTTTTACCAAAATATTACAGAAATGTGGTTGACTTTTGGCTTTAATGTGAAAAAAAAACGCTATTTGCAACTGCAAAATTGGTTTTTAAATACATTTTTAACATAGTATCCATAAATATTAACTTTATTTTTTAACTTATTTACTTCGTGGTTTGCCGACATAATATTATATAGAATAAACACTTTTATACTTTATAATTTTAATAATATTATTATTCTTTTTATTATTATTGTCACTAGAACCTACCTAACAAAATTTAACAAACAGGCTCTGCACCCGAATAAAAGGCGTCCTAGGATCGGACTGAGGAAAATTTATCGCTGTAAGTCACATTATAATTTCCACGATATTTTTAGTTATCATAAATTAACGCGGACGAAGCCGCGGGCATCATTTAACACTAAATAATGATAAATCATTATTTAAAATAATGCAATTGCAATATTTGAGCATAATAATAATTATTATAACAATAAATTAAAGCCCTCATGCTTCCATACTACAGATGGTGTTTGAATAATTACATAATATGGATAATTATTTACTTATTCAGAATTTTCAGCGTATACACAATTAATATTATTAAACGCGTTTAACATCACAGTGCGAAGCCTATTAAACAAATATACGTTTATACTGTCGCTATAGTTGTATGCAAATATGATTACCCGCAGGCCGCATTATAAGTGGTTGAGCCAGATTACAAAAAGGTAAAAGTGGACGGTGTCACTAGGACAATGTCATTAGAAATATGTAAAAGTTCATTAAGTGAACTGAGAGTTGCGTACCTACATCTTCCAACGTAAAATATGTTACAAGAAAATGTTTAAAAGTCTACCATAAAAATGCAATACTTAACAATATATCAAATGGATAAAAAATACTAGCAAGATATTAAAAATCATTGCATTGAACACAGTGAATCCTTTGTGTAAATCCCTAAATTATAAGTATTTTAGATACAATTATTGATACAATTTTTTTTTGTATTTTTATCATTGTATTGTAAGTTAGTCAATCAATATTGTCATGGATAATAGCAATTATTCAAGTTAAATTAAATCGTGGAGCATACATGTCATGATACCTGTCGTGATGAGCGTCATGATACCTACTACTTTTTCTTTTAGTGTTTATGTTTCCACCACAGGTTTCCACACATACAGCATGCCACTGTCACTTACACCATAGCCTTTGTAGAGCGTGGACGTTTAAACTTGCGCGCGTTAACCTTCTACATGACGCACTGCTAACAAAAAATAAAACTGATAAATAATTTAAATTTTTGTACTATCGTACTTTAAAGAAAGTGCCGTGTTATTTTTTAAGTTGGTAAAGCAGGTTATCGTCTAACCACGATCAGGCACGGTATGTTACGCTGCGGTCTGAGATTGAAATTTTTTATAAACTTGATTTCTTCAAGGACAGCGTGGTAGCAACAAAATTTTTTCCTATGAAAGCTTCAGGATTGTTTGGATATATTAATTTAATTTTTATTACACTTTCGGCAAAATCAAGTTATATTAGGATTATCAAATTGTTAAATATCTTTAATATTATCAAACTTTAACTAAAATATTTCTGCAGATTACTTAATAGTTTTAAAAATATTTTCTATTGGAGAAGCTTCATTATAAATACAGATTAGAGGCAAAAAAAGATTTTTTGTGAATGTCTGTCTATCTGTCTGTAAACCCATACTTACCGCTGAAACTACAGAATGGGTTTGAATGCAACTTAATGCTCATTTATAGCTAATACGTATAGTAGGATATTTTTATCCCGAATAAAAACAGAGTATCTTCAGGAAAGGGGGTGAAAGCTTTTCTCGATGTTACTCTGCTTTAACATCGTCAAATCAAACCAACTTTGGCAATAATTATTTTTCTTTTGTGAAAGCTATTTAACCGACTTCAACAAAAGGAGTTTCACAATTCGACTACTGTTATATTTTTTTTTTATCCTACTGCCAGCTAGCCATTGACTGCAATATCACCTGGTAATGATGAAATCTAAGATGGTAGCGGACTAACTCGTTAGGGATATGGCAGCTATATTAAACCTATACCCCTACGGTTTATAGGTATGTATGTATACGGCAGCGTTAAGCGGATTCTTATTCCGTCGACACCAGTATCGATTTATGTTTACTCAAAAACGTTCAGTTAGGCAAGGGTGTTGGTTGCTACTGGCGGCTCAAGTGGGCACTAAAGACGGTATACCAAGTACTGACAAACCTTTTCTTTGTTTCGTCCACTGCCATGTTTACTGTAAGGTCACGTGCGCATGACCACACCATCGGGTATATTTCCAAAACAATCATAAGGGATACAAGTCATTGCGAATTGTGCGTGGGACATATTGCGTACAATTTACAGAATTGAAACAAAAGTGGCTCGTAAAGTTAGCTGACCCGCGTCCCGCTGCCTCGTTTGCTACGTCGACCTGCCTGGCGCAGTTGTGAGCGCTGTTGTCTCATAAGTTGTAGGTCCCGGGTTCGATCCCCGGCAGGGTCAATTTGGAAATTTATAATTTATGAATTACTAGCTGATGCCCGCGACTTCGTCCGCGTGGTTTAAGTTTTTTGATTCCCGCGGGAACTCCTTAATTTTCCGGGATAAAAAGTAGCCCATGTCACTCTCCATGTCCTCAACTATACCCATGCAAAAAATCACGTCGATCCGTTTCTCCGTTGCGGCGTGATCGAAGGATAAACCAATAAACCAACAAACCAACAAACACACTTTCACATTTATAATATTAGTATGATCTCTGATCTGGTCTGGCCTCTTCGGCCTGATTAGGGGTAAGTATGGGCTTAATAGGTAAAGCTGCTGTACCTCTAACCGGTTAGAACGCTATCATCTTAGACAGTAGCAAATTTCGTCAAAATCGATTCAACATGAAGGCGCAGAAAAAACGCAAAACGACGCAGTCTGACAGACACGCTTTTAGTATGGATGTTTAAAGTTACCTGATACCACTACGTGGGCGGGAAAACTCAATCTTTGGATATACAATATACACTCGGCGTCAAAAAAATCGCACCTTTCAAAAAATCGACTTCAAACAACTGTAAACCTTATTTGACATCAATAATAAGGGTCATGTTGGATATCATTTGAAAGGCGATGAAATGGAGAGCACAAAAACAATTCAATTTATTATTTTTCTTTTATTGGAAAAGCACAAAAAAAATAAGTATATAAAACAGTAAAAGTCCTTAATTAAGCCTTAATTTAAAACAGATTAATTACACAAAAAAGAATACAAAAATGATCTTAAAACTAATCTAAAATCTAGTGTTACCCCCCCTTGCCCTGATGACGGCTTCCATACGATCCCTCATGGATCTTACCAATTTTAAAATTTCTTCTTGAGGGATAGTGTCCCATTCCTCAATAACGGCATCTTTGAGTTCCTGGAGAGTCGTAGGAGCGGGATCACGAGACCGAACCTTGCGTTTTAAATGGTCCCATAGGTGCTCAATCGGGTTCAGGTCTGGACTTCTCGCTGGCCACTGCATGACAGAGATCCCAACCTCTTGAAGGTAGTCGCGCACAATAATTGCAGTGTGAGCGCGAGCGTTGTCATGCATCAACGTGAACCCCTCGCCAACAAAACTGGCATAGGGGACCACATGGTCTTCCAGGATCTCTGTGATGTACCGGTGAGCAGTCAGCGACCCTTGCCCGCGAGCACCTCGAGCCCGGGAGACGCAAACAAGGTCGGTTTTGCCGTCGGCCGACATGCCGCCCCAGAACATACAAGAACCGCCTCCATATTCCACCGTCTCCTGGATGCAGGCTTGGGCGAAACGTTCACCCTGTCTTCTGTACACTCTTTTGCGTCTGTCGTTGCAGAAAAGGCACACTCTCGTCTCGTCTGAGAAGAGAACAGCTTTCCATTGTTCGAGGGTCCAATTGACGTGTTCGCGAGCGAATTGCAAGCGGGCTCGCCGATGCTCTGCGGTCAATTTTGGACCTGTAGCAGCTCTTCGCGCCGCTATTTTCCTCTCCCCCAGTCTTCGTCTAACCGTAGACACACTCACGGTTCTTCTGTTAGCTGTCTGGAGCTGCTGTCGCAACTCAACAGCATTTAAGAAGCGATTTCTCAAAGACGTCGACACGATGAATCGGTCGTCTCTCTCCGAGGTGCAGCGACGTCTACCAGACCCATGTCTTCGGACGTAGCCACCGGTCTCCAGGAAACGCTGGTACACTCTTCGAACCGAAAAACGGCTCAAGTTGAGTTGCCGAGCGACATCACACTGCCGCATGCCTGATTGCAGTAGTACAATCACTTGGGCGGCCTCATCGACAGTGGTATCCATTTTCAAGGGTGTTTTTCTAGGGAATGAGCTTCTCGTGTGTCCACTTCAACGGTTGGATAGCGAATGATCCCGATTGAACCTGTATTGACCCTTTTATACCTACAAAAGGTAGCGCAACTAGCGGCTGTTTTAAGGAGCAAAATTGTAGGTGTTTTCTTCTTCTTTTTTTGTGCTCTTCCAGTAAAAGAAAAATAATCAATTGAATTGTTTTTGTACTCTCCATTTCATCGCCTTTCAAATGATATCCAAAATGAACCTCATTATTGATGTCAAATAAGGTCTAAAGTTGTTTGAAGTAGATTTTTTGAAAGGTGCGATTTTTTTGACGCCGAGTGTAGTTTCTTTTCCGCCTAATAAAAATAAGTAAAACCAGTATTTAGGCTGATTTTCCAAACCATGTTAAAGCTTTTGCTCTGTCTTTGCCACGTTGATTTTCACTTTGATTTAACTTCTTGGAGTTAGGACTTAGGATTTCTACAAAACATCTAGTAAGTAAGCACGAACCATTTTAAAAGAAAATATTAGCGCGTAGCGGTATAGGTATTGTTGTAGCCCGAAAATACGCAGAACGAAAAATACTTGGCTGGCGGAGAAAAAGTCCTCTTAAATCACTTTAGTACGTCTTATCCGCGCACACACACGACAGGTCAAAGCATTGTTTCCCTCCGTATTAGCTCTAAAAGTGAGACACAGGATTTTTTTATTACTTCATTAAATCTTTCACTTTAATGCAGGCAGCATTCATTACGGCTTCCTTATAAAGCAGTGAGTTGTAAAAGAATTTGTTTTTGTCACATGCCGGTCAAAGTAATTCATTTATATTTTTAAATAATTGGTCCATCGCGCACGCTCAGGAATGTGTTTGAATGTTTTATTTCGTATAACATGGTGAATGGTATGTTTATGGGTGTGTACGGTTGGGACTAACTCCACTTATTCGGCTCGGTTCACGTTTATCTAGACGATTTTGGTTACACCTTTTCAATTCACTTACATTAGCCGCGTACAGCCCAACGATGCTGTTGACAGAATCTGAACTTAAAAGTACAGTAACTGAAGCGAATTATAGTGAAAGGTTGGTGGTAAGTATAGCACTGGACGCATGCACAAGAGTACCAATGATATACCTAACACACATGCCCAGATTGTATGACTGTTTGCCGCGATGTTTGCTGTATGCATAAACACCAGAACACAACAGACACGTTATAGAAAACACAAGTTTTGCATCGCCAAAAGCCGAATTGAATCGAATAAATGTGGTTAGTCCCCTATGTGCGGATAAAAGTGCCGATGAGTCCAACTGTCGAAAACTTGATCAGTCACCGTGAGACCGCGTACTCGCGAATTGTTCGACAACCACTTATATGAACATATTTTTGAGCTGAAATTATTTTGACGCCATTAGTGTTAAACACTTATTTACGACAGTTATTTGACCAGTTAACATTTTTTTTACAACAAAGAAACCTTACTGAAAATAATAAAGCAAGCAATCCGCATAATCAAATATATTATATTCCATCGCATCTTGACTATACAGCACATAAAACTATAGTCTCCGGAGTCCATACTCAAAGAGTACATGCCAACCAAGGAAGAGAGATAAAACATAAAACAACTCTTGGTCGAGAGGATGACACAATATGTACAAGAGGTCGTTCCCCATACATTTTCTTAATCTATTGCTGACCTTCTGTAATGTCGCCAACAGAAGTCTGATGGGAGATCTGAGCTTCAATAAAATTGTACGTATAACCAGGACCATGACTTGACTTGACAAGAATAATTAATTAATGAGAAGATAAGAAGAAAAATATACAGTTGATCTTGTGGGGGAATGAAAAGACCAAATGAAAGAAATAGGAAAGACTAATTTTGGCCACTTTCAACAGAGACGTTAGTGAACTACACAAAAGATATTATATTTTTCTCTTACTCTCATAGTAATATGGAGCGGTAATCTGACACGACAGAAGAGAGACGTGTAAAACATAACTTGGGCAGCATAATTAGGAAATACGCTCTCATATTTTCATGTACTCGTGGGCGTCACAAAGAAGGCGACAAATGGCAATCGATATGGGTCCGCCATTTTGTTGTCCTTAATAATTAATATCGGGGATGTCTGATTGGTAAATGGCATTGATAAATAATAAATAATACCTATTTCTTATCAAGAAATGGAGTTAATTATTATTTGCAATAATATTAATATTTATTAAATGCAATAATTTTGCATTTAATCAAAAGACTATAATTATAATGATAATGAATTTTAAATGAAATAAGTAGATAATATAATAATTGAATGAAATAATTTCCTTTTCGAGTTGATATAATCTCTAGCTATAATATAGGATTTTATCAGGAGGAAAATTGGCTGGACTTTTCCTTGTGACCTGAAACTTTTAATCACTCAAGGCAAGATAAAAAGAGCGGGCAATTTACAATCAGAGCCAGTATCACTTTTGATAGTAAAATTGGATCGGGCTGCAACTTAGGTCTTAGCTCGTAAGTGCCACTAATAGGTCTACCTACTACAATATAATAATGTTATAGTGTTAATTAGAAACGATGTTTTATATAGTCTCACGGTGTCCTTATATATATACAGATAAAAAAGATGGCACCAACATTTTCCTCCGCGAGCATTTAAGCTTTTTGAAAATCCAGGGAAAACTCTTTTATTTCCCAGGATAACCTTTAAAGTAGGATGAGTACCCCGGAATGCAGCCTATCTCTGTACCCATCCATCAAAATCGTTTAAAGATTGGGCCGTGGAAAATTAAGAGAAAGGACAGATAGGAGGATAAACAGGATGACAAAATTCACATCTATAGGTACTAATCCATACTAATATTATAAATGCGAAAGTTTGAATGGATGGATGGATGGATGGATGGATGGATGAATGTTTGTTACTCAATCACGCCTAAACGGCTGAACGGGTCTGGATGAAATTTGACATAGAGATAGATTATAGTCTGGAATAACACACAGGCTACTTTTTATCCCGGAAAATTAAAGAATTCCCGCGGGAACCAAACAACTTCTATCCACGCGGACGAAGTCGCGGGCGTCAGCTAATTTAATATATAAAAATAAGTCGGGTTTTCCTTCCTGACGCTATAACTCCAGAACGCACGAACCGATTTCCACGGTTTTGCATTCGTTGGAAAGGTCTCGGGCTCCGTGAGGTTTATAGCAAAGAAAATTCAGGAAAAATTTCAACAGAAAAGCGGGAAAATCTTAAACCACGCGGACGAAGTCGCGGGCGTAAGCTAGTTTAAGTATATAATATTGGTGGTATAGATGTTAGTGTTAGGTAATAAAGAAAGGAGTTTTATCCTATATCCTGAAAATCAACGCTTCAGCTATCACACACTGCAGCAACATGCTGAGGCAGCAGCCTTTTTAGCTGACACACGGGGCAATTTATATTTTTACCTAGTTAAATACATCTTGTATTTTAGTAAGTAAGTAAGCATAGTTAGTAATTATCTTGTAGTTATAATTTTTCATTTTTGTATTTCTCCTTTGTTAGCCGTGTGAAAGCTAAATAAACATTTATTTATTTATCTATAAAGAATCTCCGTGTCCTTTAAAAATAAATTTAAAAAACACACACTGGCATAATAGCTTCCTAGTAAACGATGCTGTTCTCTTCAATACCAAAGTGAAGAGACATAACACGACATTAGTATCGTATGTAGCGCGACAACGTGTCATATCGTTAAACTCTATGGCCGTTAATTTTAACGAGCGTGTTCAAAAGGACACCCCTCGCGGTCCATGGACTAGCTCTTTGAAGAGCCGGGATATATAAATCATAAAGGAATTGTCCGCGAGATATGTCGCAAAGATGTTTGAGTGAACGCAGATGCTGGGACTTCACCTTTTTTATGTGATTGCAGAATTACGCTCAATCGCGATCTCAACTGCTGATGATTAAGTAGCTACTTTGGTAAGACGAGTTGACTTCAGATTATATATTGTATAGTTACCAACGACCATAGATTTAGGATTGGGACCAATCCTAAATCTATGCCAACGATCTCATTATTTACAATGTGCCTACATGCATATCGATGATACTCGGAGTAGTTACAACTTCAGCGATTGCCCTCCAATTTTATCACCGGGCAGCTAAGAATTAGTCTATATTGCGAAATGCGAAAGTTTGGATGGATGTATGCATGGATGGATGGTTTTTGTTACTCAATCACGCCAGAACGGCTAAACGGATCTGGATGAAATTTGGCACAGAGATGGATTATAGTCTGGAATAACACATAGGCTACTTTTTATCGCGGAAAATTAAAGAGTTCCCGCGGGAACCAAAAAAACCTCAATCCACGGTAGGTATATGGTGTCATAATTCGTAATCCAGAATTATTTACTGTGTGTGTCTGGGTTTTCTACTGCATATTATGTTACACCTTTCCATACTGTAAACTTTATCATCACATACTCAAACAAATGCAAAATTATCCATTTCAATACCTGTACCTACCTACTACTGTTTAGTTGAGAGAGCCCCATTATAAAAGTGACTCTATTATAAAAACAGAAATCACACATATAAAACAACTTTATAATACTTCTATAATAGCCAAACAAAACGAGCAAACCAGAAACCGAGCCGTGCATACGAAATCCAAAGCTATTTTTTACGACAAATTAACTTTTACCACCCAAGTGTTTGGAACACAATTTTTCGAGTTTATTACAAGTGGGGCATTTACGACCGGACACACGTGAAATATAGTTCCAGAGTAAAATATTGTCCCCTCATCATAAATCATATTATAGCCACCTTTTAGCAATCTTACAGTCTGCCAGTTTTGTAATGAAACAGTGGAAGTCTTGCGGGGACGAAAGATGCAAGTGGATATCTTTGACATCGCAATTATGAAGCCACAAAATATATTTTAAAGCGGTTTTAACTAATATTTGGATTTATATTCCGTAGCTATGGTTCATGTGATCGCCTTTGACGTGTATCATCTTTTACCAAACTACTAAACAATAGTAAAATTATTTTAGATCAAAGCCGAGCTCTACAATTTCGCTCTTCCTTTTTATGTTTTCTGTATGCAGGGCTGAATCAAACGTGTTTTGAAAGTATTGTGTTTTAAAAATGTCGACGCAAACCGCCTTTAGACTCTGTTTCCCGACTGTATGGTAGCTAAACTGTGCCCTAGCATTATAAGTTGTAACTTAATTACTTGCGAGTGAATGGGTAAACGGCGAAGTGAATGAACGAGACGCGATGATCGATGAAGTGGACGCGGGGTCTAAAATAACTTGAAAACTTTAAGTGCAAAATGGTACCAGCACGGACATCAGGTTTATGGTTTGTTAAGCATGGTTAATGGAGAGAAATTTATTAATTTAATATCATCTAAATAATATGAAGAAAAGGTGACTGACTTATCTATCGACGCACGTATGCAAACCACACTGGACGAATCAGGCTGCAAGATAGCTACGAGTATTATAACGTAGGCGTCCGCTAATAAATCATCATGCAAATCTGATAATTACTTATATTTTTTAAAATTCAATTTCTAAAATTGTGGCCCGCTTCCATCTTAGACATCGCTTGCATCATCACTTACCACTAAGTGTGTTTGCAATCAAGCGCTAACTTGTGGAAATAAATAAAAGGTTTGAAATTTACCAATCAAAATAGAATTTAAAGTAAGCGAAACCGCGGGATTTAATCCTTTAATAAAACTTATTGGTCACTATTTTATTGTTTTTTTTTATATAATTATCCTATGTCTAGTTCTCTTTTTGAACTTTTTTCGCTGATGAACGACACCAACCAAAATGAAGATAGTTTTACATCTATATAGACCTAGTTATTTTACTATAATTTTTGTATGGTTATAACTTTAAATTGTTATATATTTTTAGTAATACATACATACTGAACATACTCAAAAAATACTTACTAAAATTATTCAACTCAAGCGTGACTAAGCCAGTGGCGTGCACAGAGTTGGCTGGGTATAGTTTAGAACCTATATTTACTGGCTGGTCACAATAAGAAATAAGAGGTTAAGCAGAGCTTTTGTGCCTCTATGATCTGCACGCCACTGAATTTGTAACCAAGCATAATTTTAAGATAAGTAGCTCAAATCTATCTCCCAAACATTTGAAAACGTAACCGTATCAAATCAAAAGAACCCATTCACCATCCTATTAATTGAACAACTATAAAATCCAAGGCGACGAACATAAAACATAGGTGAGATGACGATGTACTCATTCAAAGGAAACATTGTACTATTTTATCGTTCCCCTTAATAGAGACTTAACACCCGTGTCCTAGCAAAGCGTCCGAACCGGCGTTAGGAATAAATAAAACTTTTAAACGAATTATGTGAGACGCCGTAAACTTACACTGTTTCTTTTGACGCGTGATTGACATCTGTGACGATGCGTCCGATCGTAAACGTGCGAACAATTCGATACTTTGAGTATGTTTTGTATTAGATTATCCTAAGCCCTTTTATGGCTTTACTCCCAGTCACACAGGAGAAGATTCGACTCGTTTAAGTAAAATTATGTTGCAAGATTCAATTTGTTTGAAGAAAGTAAAATAAACAAAATTACTAAGTACTTCTTTTGGTTTGGATGATCGATCAGCTGGTATCAGTAAAAAGCTGCATTGCTATAATCTGAAATGTGATTGGCTGAATTTATGGTATTCTCCCTGCAACAGTGGATTTTGGCCAATAGCGAAATTGTTCTAGCCAATTATAGATGATTGTGATACTTGTGATAGTAACACGCACTGTAGCTTTCATATTACTTTAATCATCCTACAGAAGGAGCTTATGTACGTGGTCCAAATGTGTATCTGGCAGAAATTTGAAAAATACGCGCTGAAAAAGAACCTCTTCGAAGTCGAATAAAAATGTGCTCTCAATTTGAGTCTACTAATATGATGACTAATATACGTCATTTACACGACTTTTAATTTAACATTATCTGAATAGCCCGCCAACCCGCATTGGAGCAGCGTGGTGGGTCTAAGCTCTAATTACCTCACTCCTATGAGAGTGGAGGCCTGTGCCCAGCAGTGGGACGTTAAAGGGCTGTAGCGGTGGTGGTGGTGGTGGAATAGGTTAAGTTATACAATGCTATATTTAAGCAGTGTACGTGGCTTATTGTTTCAATTCTGCTGCTATAAAATAAATAAAACAAAAACGAAGTATCTCTATTTCTGACTAGGTATACCTACCCACAAACGTGGCATACCTACCTACTTTATCAAAGTCCGTGACGATGTGATCGTCATTCATAAACGTGTGCTATGAATACCAAAGGTTAGCAGCCCTAGAAAACGCAGAAGCCAAAGTCAACGTTTTTATTTGCATAAGTCAAAGATCACGAAGGCTGCTTCACCATTCCAGTTCTCGGAATAGGTGAGTACTGAGTATACTTGTTCACTTTGTCTTCTTTAAGTACCTACTGCGGTTTGTCTGGTTGTTTGACCTTAAATAAAGGTACAATTAGCAATATATTCCGCATTGAATTGAAGAGTCAAATTGATGAACGTAGTTAAAATATAGTTTTCATAAGATTTCCAATTACCTAAGATATTCTAAATCAGAAAACTACTACAAGAAAGTAAATTCTTGATCAAACAATTGAAACAACAAAGTTCACTAAATAAATCTTTTAGATACTTCGAACAAAATGACCTTTGCTTTGAAGTTTGGTCTAATCCGAAATGTTCGTCCTATATTATTCATATTATAAATTTCCGGGATAAAAAGTAGCCTATCCTTTTCCTTCCCTGGGATGCAACCTATCTCTGTACCAAATTAAAAAAACAATAACAAGTTTGGATAGTAGAGGCCCACTTTATTGCGAGTCGTGCCCGCGGATATTCAAAGTCAAGTTTGGATATGCTAGCCACATCCGCGCATACTCCAGAAGATAAAACCAAGATGTCGCCGTCGACATTTGATTTTGCGACATTCATCTTTAGGTTAGGCTACCTAGTTTTAGGAATCTTTTAATGCGTATGCAGAGCAAAAATACCGTTAACTGCACTCCATTTATAGTAAAAGGAGTAACGCTCGGACAAACATCTTGCAAGAACGATTATATTAATACAAACTACACGACAGACGTCAGGCAAGGAGATTTACAAGCAGCCAGAAGAGTAATTATTGGGCTTAATCATTGTGATCAGACGGTACACATCGCGGCTAGTGGTCATTACGCGGAACGTCCGAGTACGATCCGCCACCTGTTGCTGTGCATCGATTGACGCGGTACAAGACACGAACGATAAGCGTTGATAAGAGATGGATATGGTTCCATAGTACGTACAACCCCGAGTTCTTGCTTAGCAGGGTTCTACAATAATGGAACACGTTATTTTGTAGAGTCATGCGTTTTTTTATGAAATGAAAATTAATATTTTAGTTGAATTTGAAGCTTTGTTTTGATTGGCAAGCATCAAAAATAGTATTGGGCTTATTCGTTGTGATCAGACGGTGCACATCGTGGCTAGTGGTCAACATTCAAGTACAACCGACCACCTGTTGCAGTGCATCGATTGACGCGGTACAAGACACAATAGATGTAAAACGTTCAAAAAGCTGTTCCTTATCGAACGCCACCCGCGCTTATCGTTATCTTTCATGATCCATGTGGTTCCATCAAACTTTGAGCTTGTGCTAAACAAGACTCTAAAGGGAAACTAAGTGCGTCAGGGATGAAACATGTTGAATTAATTTTGTAGAATTAGATGTAAAAACTTTCTCCCAAAATAAGTTAAACGAATTGATTGTGTAAGGTTAAAAGATTGTCACAATTACGCATTTTTAATATTAGTATTTGTATTTGAAACTTGAAAAAACTAGAAATTTAATTCGCTATAATCCGCCACAGAAGGTAAATCTATGTGGTACATTGCGTATCTTGAACTTGCAGCCGATAGCGATATTCTCCACACCACATAAATTTTCCAAAATACCCTCAACGTACGTTTCACTCCGACACCGGAGCATCTTCAGGAGATGTTGACCCTACAATGCACGATTGTGAAGTAACGCCTGCTTCTTGGATAGAATATTTGAAACTTGTCAACAAAGAGCATCGCAGCGTTTCAAAAGCCAAAGTTCAGCGGAACGTTTTGAGCCCAATTTAGTTAATGCCACTATCGGTACAATTATAATAATTATATTATCACCTGCCACAAAATTATCACACTTTCCAAAGGTTGAATGGATAAACCCGCCCGTTAAACCAGTTTAAATTATTGTTAATCAAATAAATAACAGAAATGCAACAGTGAAATAAAACTAAAGTTACATATTAATAGAAATTGTGATAGTATAATTTAAACAAGAATGTTTATGGTAATAACAGAATTATTAGCGTTAATTGCAAGTCGCCAATAGGGCGCTGATCCGGAGCTAGGGATGGTTGCTCTGAACATGCAAGTGCAAGATACCACCTGTAGTTGGATGTCACTAGATGTGGTACAAGTTTTGAACTGATAGCGGGTTAAATGAAACCGCTGCTTTAACTTAACTTTTCTTCTCTGTAGATTCTGCTTTCTCAGAAAAAGATTTACTAACAAAGAAACTTCACTTGATAAGTACTTGTCAAGTGGGGCATAAGTAATAAATAAGATCATTTAGTTTCACTAGTAGACGTCTTCGCACTACTTAATGAATTGTTTAAACCCAGTTTAATTTAAATGTGTGTTCGAATTAACAAGCAATAAATTACGATCCAAGGAAGTTGATCAATATTTGATTTTTGAATCAAAAAATAAAAGAAAATAATGATGGATTTAATAAACGCATGATTTTTGAAGTAGTGATAAAATTTATAAATATGATGACAGAGTAGGGTCAATTTATAAAGTTTGACTGAATATAAAATCAATTTTAAATAATATCAAGTTAGTAAAATATTCTGAGATACGAATCGCTTGTAAATTAAACCAACACCCCTGCAACTTTGTTGCAAGCGACATTTACGTTACCATACCGGGCACTTGAAATGCCATCCGTTGTTTTTATAACACCCAAGTACAGAGAATAATATTTGATACTGGAATCAGGGTTATCACCTCGTCACAGTTTTAATTTTTTACTAGAGGAGAGTTTTAGTTTAGCAGTCGATGCAATATGTTTATCGGTTAACTAATTCTCTCATGCTCCCCACTCTGTTCGATAAATTAATATATTCATGAGGCGAAATTGAGGTATGATTTAGTTACATATATCTAGCGTTCTGCATATCAAGGGATGTGTAATATCATGAATCATTATGACAAAGCCAGACAAAAAATGCAAACATAATAAAATTGGTATCAAATCAATAAATAGTTAAAGTTTTAGAATGGATTCGATATTAAATTAATATATGTAGTATCATTCTCGACTCTACCGTTAGAGATTCTATTTTCAATGTTGAGCAGGTACTTAGTCGTGTTTTGCTTTTAAACACATTAGGTATAAAATATAATATGAAGAACAGCTGGGCTTATGTGGTAGCCCTAAACCGGTAAGCTATTTGCCAACTGAACATAGCGGGTTTACTGTAGCCTACTGTACATCGTTATTAATCTACGATCGAATTAAAAATAGACGCACAGTTTTGAGTTATGATGACGCATGCATCATTTTGAAATTTGTAGAAAAATAGCATGTAAATGATAAATAGTCCGTGTCAAATAGGTATATTAAAAGTGAACAAATTGCTCTTTAATTTGCATCAGCTATTGATTAGCTAGCTTTTGCTTGCGACTTCGCGTGCGAGAATATGCTTTTTAAATATAAGTATTAAGTACCTACTGCTTTGTTTTCTCCAAATCAGAATCCTATATGCCCGTCTTCAAGGTGAATATCCCTTTGCCTTTGGTCAAAATCGGTTCCAGTGGTTGCACCATAAATATTTTACAGTCCTATTTACTAACAAGTATGGATTAGTATGGATCAACTCTGATTATTATTTTTGTATTGCAAGATAGGCTTGTGCTTGACGCTAATCATGCTTAAAAAAAACCGGCCAAGTGCGAGTCGGACTCGCGCACCGAGGGTTCCGTACAAACCTGTAGTATAGTTTTACGATTTATGACGTATTAAAAATAAAAATTACGTTTGTTGTATGGGAGCCCCCCTTTAATATTTACTTTATTGATATTTAATTATTTATTTTGAAAGGTAATATACAAGTTAATATTCTGTGAAAATTTGAACCGTCTACCTGTTACCGTTTTTAATATTGAGCAAAAAAATACGAAAAAAACACGTTTATTGTATGGGGACCCCCCTTAATATATATATTTTTTTAATTTTTAGTATTTGTTGTTATAGCGGCAACGGAAATACATCATTTGTGAAAATTTCAGCTTTCTAGCTATCACGGTTTATGAGATACAGCCTGGAGACAGACAGACAGCGGAGTCTTAGTAATATAGGGTCCCGTTTTTACCCTTTGGGTACGGAACCCTAAAAAGCAATGATGAGGGTTAAGTTGGAGCGCGCTTGCCTAGAAAATGCCTATTCACTCTTGCCTTGAAGAATAGAGAAATATTATTGTAGAAGGAGTAATGGCCGTTGGAGTTTCACACTTTAAAATACCTAGAGAAAAGTATGCGTACCACTATACTAGCTATCTTTAATAAACCTACCCCGTCCTCCTTAGCACGTGAGATTGCAGATATTTTAGAGAGGGTTACAGGCAGCGACTGGATGTGGCAGCGTTCATGACTGAAGTTTATTCATGTCCAACAATGGACAGTAAACTACTTAAGCAAATATTATACGCAAAGCCCTAACCCTGTTTTAAGTTAGGAATCTGTGAATTACGTGGGCGTAATCCTTTTTAAATATTGATATCGTATTCGATTAAAGATCCCGCTTCGATCGTAAAGTGTTAACTTTATGTTGACTTCAATAACTTAAAGCAATTTTACGCTAAATACGAGTTTGCGATATGCAGCTTAGTATTCATATAATATAAGGCCTAGCGTACACGGAACACACGTGTGTAACTTTTTTTAATAAGACATTTAATCTGCTGTTTACTCCATGGGGAACTGTAGTGAACAAACTTTTGCGTTATAAAACGTTGCTGTTAATTGGAAATAGGTGAGATGAGTCAATAACTTATTATACACATTTTAAAACATTATAAATTTAAAAAAATACATAAATTGATACGACACGACCTCTCTATCAGGGTCAGTATTTCAAATAAGTCATCTATGTGATGTTAATATTGATACATAAATATCAAATATAACAGAATTTTTTGTAGATCTATATTTAAACAATAACGGAAGTTAATTCCTCAATAATTTAAGAAAATAAAAATTAACAGAAATGCATCTGATGCTTCTTTGTAGAGCATTGTAGAAAAGCGGTCGTCAAGTGTGTGGTGGCCCTAAACGAGAAATCCAACAAATCTAATTTATTCTGTGGAAACATTAATATTTAATACATTTTACTGAGTCGCAATGTTGAAAGAGTTACAAACTGTATAAAAAGTTCAATCTTAATAGGATGATAACAGCTATTACCTATTGGAAAATTTTACGTACTCTGCAGCTCATTACATTATAAACAGATCGGGGTAAAATGCTTAACCAGGAAGTCTGAAAGAAAGTGATAGACACGACCATTAACAAATATTAGATTAATGACACTTGAGATTTGATAACAATCAAATCGAATTTCGAATAGAAATCAGTCGCAAACTCGCAACCAAGTAGGTACATGACAGCTGATAAACTATAATTGTTAAATTAAACTCATTCGGTCGTAGGTTTCTGATGATGACTAATTAAACGTATTGATGCATGTAAGCTTTAAGCAAATAGAAGAGATATATGCTATCCTTTTATTTTCAAAAAACTCAAAATATTAACAAGGCATGAGTTATGGCAGATAAATAAAACCTGCTAATTGGAACACGAAACAAGCTTATTAATGTATTATAGAGTTTATTTTTATCTATACAGATAAATTTAAGTGCCTGTCTGTGATTTTATTATGTAGGTAGCTTTTTAATTAAAGAAAAAAAAGTACAGGTAGTAAAAGAAAACAAATTAAATATTAAATAATCTCGGGCGAATTTTCCAAATAACCAAGGGTTGTCAACGGAAGACAATAAAAGGATCAGAATAGCTGCTACAAAATCACGTATTAAATTTAAAAATAAAAGAATACATATTATATCGAATCGATCCCCTTCGATAATTCGGAACTTTCGATCAGTCATAATTTATACTCGTACCTATGCGATGAGTGATCAGTGTCATTGCTGTTATTTCAATCGCCCGATTGATCCAAGTGTATAATTAGGATCGGATGAGATTTATGTGAGAAGCAATAAATTAGAACTCCTATAGGGCCATAACTATTCGCGGGTGAATAATTTATCCAAACAACAAGTTTGTAAGTGGAAAACAAGAAAAGGAACGAAAGAGCAGGTACAAAAGCTCGTAATAAAAATAAACTACACAAACCGATTCCTTTCGAGAAATCGAATTATGCTCGTTGTCGATGGAGTGGTCAGTGTCATTGCTGTTATTTCAATCGCCCGATTGATCCAAGTGTATAATCAGGATCGTTCGAGATTTATGTGAGAAGCAATAAATAATACCTCTCGTATCCGCGAGCGAAAATAATAAATATGAGGTCGGAGGAAGATTAAATAAACCGGCCAAGTGCGAGTCGGACTCGCGCACCGAGGGTTCCGTACAAACCTGTAGTAAGTTTTACGATTTATGACGTATTAAAAACAAGACGAAATGAACTTTGTTTGTAGAGGTTTATTGTTAATATCAAAAAAACTATGCTAGTTAGAGCGTTGGTTTTATTTTTCCTGTAAAATATATATAAGCTTCTATTGACCATAATTATTTCAGATTTTTCAATTGGTAAACTTCGGAGATAAGGGGGGGGTGGGACGGTATTTTTTTCGACATTTTGCCCGATAAATCAAAAACTATTATGCATAAAAATAAATAAAAATCTGCTTTAGAATGTAGAAGTATAGCCCTTTCATATGATATCCCACTCAGTATAGTTATCATACTTTGAAATTTCAAACCCCCGATTTTCCCCCTTTTTTAATTAAACTAAAAATAATTTTCGATTTGTTTTTATTTTAATGATGTTGGGCCACTATTATACACAACTATTCCAAATTTCATGTCGATAGCTTTAATAGTTACTGAAATAATCGACTGTGGACTATGGACGGACAGACGGACGGAGAAAGTCGCACCATAAGGGTTCCATTTTTACCATTTTGGTACGGAACCCTAAAAATTGTTCAAGTGCGAATCGGCTTAGCCCACTGAAGGTACCGTAGATTTAAAATAAACATAAATAATTGTTTGGTTGTGTCTTAACAAATTATTTTATTTGGGACCGCAAAACTAAGGATAACTTCGTAAGGATTTATTGCTGATTTCTAAATGTAAAAGTTAGAGATTTCGACATATTTTTCCTTATAATATTATAGAGGCTTTTTTTACATTTTTCATCGTATTAAGTCTTAACTTGAAATAAATTTAGTAATCTTTTTAAAAATGTGCAAATTAAGCCATTTTATTTAAAACCCTGCACGGTTTCTTCACAGCTTTCGGCTCCTTTATAATTTATAATTATTGTTTTAATTATTTTATTTGTAGTAAAGTTGGGTAAGCATTATTTAAGTTTTAACGAATTTTAAGTTGACACTAAGAAATAACTGAAGACGGACCGATTTATTCATTTAGGGTTCCTTCTTACCATTTTGGTACGGAACCCTAATAAAAAGGCTCGGGACCAGCGGCGCCAGGTTATAATGTCACGAGACTGGGTCAGAATGTTTTGTCATCAATACAAAATATATACATACCTCCTTATACAAATACAAAAATTGAAAGATTTTATAATAATCCTTCTCTGATGATGAGACAACTGTCTCTCATACATATTTTTTATTCTATCTAAATACATACTTCGTTTTTCTCTCTGTTTGCCCATTCTTCGAAATGGCTAAACAATCCGACTAAACCAGTCGGATTGTTTTAATACCATGAATCCAAGTGAACGAAGTTGCTGGCAAAAGCTAGTATTTAGTAGTCAACTAGAAAACTAAAACAGTACACACAGTCTCAACAGATCTTATTTTTCTTGTTTTTATTCGTAGTATCATATCATAACTTTGCAATAATCGAACGTCGTTATAAAAGTGATTCGATTTTACAAATTACTTAATGATATCTTGAGCTGCCATACACAGCTCGGAGGTCTATACTATAATAAAGCTTTTTCTTTATTTCTGCCCGCTGTAACCACACGGACAGTCCGTTTGTAATTATTTTGGGCGTAATTATTCAAATTACGCCAAAATTATGCAAATCACAGTTAACACCATCGAGTTAATATTCTTACTCAGAGGTTAACACAAATTACCTGCGTTTCGAAATGTATGGATGTTATAATAAAACATGAGTTAGATAGGTGCAATTAAATGTTTGAATCAAGAAAACTCTTTCCATGACTAGCTGATGCCCGCGACTTCGCCCGCGTGGATTAAGTTTTTTTAATTCCCAGGGGAACTCCTTAATTTTCCAGGATAGAAAAGGTCCTCAACTATACCCATGCCAAAAATCACGTCGATCCGTTGCGGTGTGATTGAAGGACAAACCAACAAACAAACACACTTTCGCATTTATAGATAATATTGGTATGATGGAAAGGAATCACGAGTTGCCATCATCAGCGATTATTTCTCATTGCTCGATGCAGAAAAAGATGGTTTGCGGCCATAGTTATGATTGTCAAAGTACCTATTTACAATTATTATCCGGTGTCAGTAAAACGTAACTGTCTAAAGAGGAGCTGTGCGTTTTTTTCCGCACCCAATTATCCTCTGACGATGTGTCAAAGACCTTCTTGTTGCTCTGAAAAGGATGCCAACTCACGATGGTCGTAAATTTTTTTTTTCGTGTGATCGGCCGTTTCCTGTAGGTATTGTATGTTTCTTGATCTGTGTGGTTGTTGTTGGATGTAGAATTTTGAGTGGTGGTAATACGCGGCATAGATAATGCATGCCAGATAATAATGCACTTCCTGCGTCCATAAAAGGGCGGGACCAGAGTGGACATTAATACGCAATTGGACTATGGGCTAAACTATTCTAAGTGCTCCCCATTCTAAGATGAGACGTAGCTTAAGATAAGGCATAAGAGTCTACCATCAGAAAAAGCTGGAAAAGCTTATGGTCGGGTTGTTCCTTGCTTAACTAATCTTGGCATAAATCGGCAGCAGCCAATTCCGGTTTTCGTGTTTACAGTTACAACGGGCAACGCATGTTAAAGACGGCTAAGCTATGTGATACATTTTATGACCAAAGTTTCAGCCTCGTTGACACTCAAAATTAATTACTCAACTAAAATATAATTTTTGACACTTCAAAGGACCGTGTGACCGCGTTAATTTTAATGGCTAATTAAATGTGACCTAAGGAAATTGCAGCCTGACGTTTTCATAGCAAACTTGAATGTTTGCAGAGGAGTGCAGACACCGGTTGCTGTAAATTTTACTTTAATGATAGGTAATTATTATCACAGTTACAAATATTGTGCTAACTATGCAAAGTTATTTGCATAGGTAGTTACCTAATCGCCATTTGTCTCTTTAACTGCATGAACCCCTTTTGATTCCTCATAAATAAATGTTGAAGTTTAAACTTTAGATTATACTAGATGATGCCCGCGACTTCGTCCGCGTTGATTTAGTTTAGTTTTATTCCCTCGGGAACTCCTTAGTTTTCCGGGATAAAAAGTAGCCTATGTCCTTTCTCGGGGTATTTCACGGGCTATACCAAATTTCATCAAAATCGGTTGCAAAGTTAGGCCGTGAAAGCGTAGCAGGCACACAGACGGACAAACAGACAGACACACTTTCGCATTTATAATATTAGGTGTGTATTCGTCGTTAAAGGTCGAAATACTAAACGACATAGCCCAAGAAGTTACGTTTAAGTGGCAATACTTACTTAGGATATGCTCGAAGTTCTGACAAACCAATAAACAGGTTTTTCGATTCGAATAAAATCGGTATATTGTATTATTACGGAAAACTAATATCGTACCTACACTATGTAGCAGTGGCGTGCAGATCATACTTAGAGGCGCAGAAGGACTGCTTGTTTTACACGAGCTGATGATAGAATTTAAGTTTTTTTAATTCCCGCGGGAACTCCTTATTTTTCCGGGATAAAAAGTAGCCTATGTCACTCTCCAGGTCTTCAACTATACCCCCCCGGTCTCCCCTACACTATGTAGCAGTGGCGTGCAGATCATACTTAGAGGCGCAGAAGGACTGCTTGTTTTACACGAGCTGATGATAGAATTTAAGTTTTTTTAATTCCCGCGGGAACTCCTTATTTTTCCGGGATAAAAAGTAGCCTATGTCACTCTCCAGGTCTTCAACTATACCCATGCCAAAAATCACGTCGATCCGTTGTTCCGTTGTGGCGTGATTGAAGGATAAACCAACAAACAAACACACTTTCGCATTTATAATATTAGAATGATTGTGACCAGCCAGTAAATGGGGTCTTAACTAAAAGCCTACCCTGGCTTCAAATCCTGTTCACGCCACTGCTACGTAGACCATAAACTGGTTCAAGTGTCAACGAAGAGCAATATCTTGACTTTACAATGTCTGAGGACGCGTTATCGAGGGTTCCCATGCAGCCTTAATTAGCATATTTCCTAATTGAAACTTATTTAACAGTTTACCGTTTTTATCCAACTAAGGAAGGGTTCAATCAATCAATCAATCGTTTGTTTGCTTGAACCATTGTACAATTATGATGACAGTCCAAATTTAAGTACCTAGTCCACACATGTTTCGTCAATGCTGACGTGCAAATTTTAGAATTAGGTAAGTACTTAATTAATACTTACAATATTTAAATCCTTAATCAATCATAACAATTAATATAATATAATTCACCACAACCTTAAATACATAGCTTAAATAAATAAATAAATGTCAAAGTAATACAAAAAAAAACTATGGTTACGTCTTATTAATTTTGTACTCAAGAAATTCTTTCACCGAGTAAAAGGAATGAGTCAGAAGCCATTTTCTCAGTTTTGATTTAAATTTTTGCAATGTCATCAACTGTATGTCCTTAGGTAGTGCGTTGAAAATTATACGTTTATACCCATTGCATAGCAGCTTTTTAAATAAATGGCCGTTTTCGGTTAAACCAATTTTTCATTAAACTTTCTATTTATTACAACAACGCAACCAAGCGAGCTTTCTTATGATACTCCCATATTAAAACGTTTATTTAATTTGAAACTGGCTGCCATTCCTCAGATAAATTTAAACAGGCTGACAATATTTTATGGGATATTTAGGTGCGGTTTACGACGGCAGACGGGACCGAGTCTGTCTAGATTTTAATACTAGTTCTAAGAGATAAAGCAATAAACGTTTCGTTTTAAAGATAGGCTTTTAGTACTGTGCATAAATTTTGTAAGGTGGTTTTGTTAGTTTTAATTATTATGGATGCCAGGATTATTTACCTGCCAATACCTATATAATATACCTAAAGCCTGTGGCTTCGGTCCCGTGAGAATTTCGAAAAATTCGCCCCTATTACATATTGTGTAAAATTAAAGCTTTCTAGTTCCAAAGGTTTGTGCTGGGCGTTGATTAGTTAGTCAGTGTGTCAGTTAGTGACTTTTCTCCTGACTGTATTTAACCGAGATATTAAAATATAGCAGCACTTACTCCAAATATATCAATAATAAAAATTAAATTCATATAAAACCGGATTACTGAAAAATCACGCTATAAAAAGTATGAAACAAGAAAATATTCTCATCTGAAATAGTTATGTACAAACAATTCAATAATTTTATCGTCTATTTAAAATAAAAAAGACTTGAACGTACTATAATATTTTAATGTATTTAATACATATTCATAGTGATGTTTAGAGGATAGCCGCGGTCATATGCCACCTAGTAAGTGATCATAAGCTTTAGTTTCAAACTTGCATGATTTGATTACAGACGGACACCGGGACAGGTGAAACTAAATAATAAACTGTAAATAATAATCGGCCGTCTTTAATTTAGTTAAGTAACGAAAACTTTTAATTTTCATTTCAATATTTTCATATTGTAATTAAAAAGAGTTAAAATCTACGGTTTGAATTCGAGAAAATGAGCAGAGCTCTTTAAGCCCTAATAATCAAATAAATATTATGGATGTATGGATGAATGGATGTATGGATGTATGGATGTTTGTTACTCAATCACGCTCCAACTGCTGAACGGATCTGGATGAAATTTGGCACAGAGACAGATTATAGTCTGGAATAGCACAGGCTTCTTTTTATCCCGGAAAATTAAAAAGTTCCCGCGGGAACCGAAAAACCTCAATCCAGGCGGACGAAGTCGCGGGCATCAGCTAGTATCTTAATATTTTGTTCTTTTTAATTTTATATACCTAAGTACAGAAATTCAATCTTCCTCAATAAAGGTGGCCAGAAAACTTTTTGTTTTCACACAATAATGTACAAAAGAGATGTGCGAAATTCGAACCGGTTTCGACAACTCGGTTTACGGGCGACGAGCGGCAATTATCGCCTTTTCTTTTCATAAAATAATCATAATAATATTATAAATGCGAAAGTGTGTGTGTTGGATTATTGGTTTGTCCTTCAATCACGCCGCAACAAAGCAATGGATCGACGAGATTTTTAGCATGGAAGAGGACCTGAAGAGTGACATAGGCTACTTTTTATCCCGGAAAATTAAGGAGTTCCCGTGGGGATTGAAAAAAACTTATTTCACGCGGACGACGTCGCGGGCATCAGCTAGTATAAAATAAAATGCGTCAAAGTGCGGCATACCACCACCACCACTGCAGCCCATTAACGTCCCACTGCTGGGCACAGGCCTCAACTCTCATTAGAGAGAGGGAATTAGGTAGAGCTTAGAGTTTAGACCTACCACGCTGCTCCAATGCGGGTTGACAGGCTTTAACGACTATTATCATGTTAGTGATAATAACCGGGACCGACGGCTTAACGTGCTCTCCGAGGCACGGGCAGTACGGCATACACTTGCTACTATCTCTGACGACGAAATGTTCGCTGAGCGATAGAATTGTGAAGTATGTTATGTATTAATTACGTAAGCTGTAGTGTGCTCAGTAGTTTAGTCATTATATAAGTGCAGTAGGTAAGTGTTCTGGCATAATTTTTGTCAACAATATACGTATGTATATATAAATCTAATCTCTACTCATATTCCTAAAAATACAAGTTATTAATATTTAACATTTACCTACTGCACAGTAGGTAAGTGTTCCGGCATATTTTTTGACAACAATATACCTATGTATATAATATCTCCTTAAATTCCAAAAATACAACTTTTTTAAAAATTCATTATAGTCTTACGCTTGACCACAATCACACCTGAAGGAAAGTGATGATGCGGCCTAAGATGGGACGCGCTTGCCTAGAAGAACCTATCCACTTTTGATTTAAAGATACCCAGATTGTAATTGGTGGGAAACACAGTTTTTGGTAGTGTGTTCCAGACCCTATAGCCATGCGAACTTATTAATATCCAAAGCTGTAAAGAATCCATGAATTTATAAAGTACATTTCAGTTTTAAGATTTGTACAATACAGCACTAAAAGCGATAAAACAAATTCTGTTATTAGACGGTACAACACAAAGGATTTTAAGGCAGCGCCGCAGCTGCTAGCAAATGTCAACAGTGACGTTTACGCGCGAAAAGTTTTACGACCCGTAGACGCATCAAATAAATAGTGTTGTGCGAACTCGTAATCGATAACTTTAGTAAAACATCATATTATATCATGGAAACGGTATCTGATTATGGTAATTAGACAAGTAGGAAATAGAACTTGTAACTTGTAAGACTATAATATTATTAGTATGTTTGAAAACAAACAGGATGTTTATATACTTATGACGATGTTCACATCCATGAACTTTGATAAACTAATTTTCCCAACGAGAACAGAGGTAAGACAGTTTTAAATGTTTCCACCATCTAATATTACAATAAAATATGTTTTCTAACTCAACACTACATAATAAATATCAAAATATGTCTGAAAATAATTTACCAAAACGTGTGAGGTCTTTTTAAGATGACTCTTATAAAATACCTTAATATCTTATCCTATAATGAAAGCAGTCGATAAATTAATGTCGACATTGTGTAATCTATATACCGATTTTCCAGTACATCACTAAGAGGTTCGTTTTACGATCGTCTCGTCTCGTACCCGAGTTCCATTTTTAAATGGGTCTTTACTTGTGGTAGGTCATTGGATTAACGATATTATATGCATTGTACGTTTACGTATATTTACTTTAGCTCTGCGGGTCGCAAACCGACGCGATCTTTCTATAAAGCGGAATCAACCTTACCGCAGTAGGCAAATTCCGCTGGGAAAATTGATCAAGACGTGGTCATTTCGAATATGCGTATTCTGTATCTATATCTAATCTCTGTCCAATCATTTATTTTACTTTTGGCAGATGGAGTCAATGATGTTCTAACGCGGTACTGATTTGATATTTGATAACAATCGACTTTCTTTATGAAGAAGTTTTAATCGATTTGACACATTGATATTTATCTTTGCTCAACATTTTTGTATTGTTTTATAAACATACCCAAGCGTTGAAATGACTAAGTATATTAAAGTACATATGTATTAAAATAAATCATTTATATATACAACAGTACACTAAATGTACATGAATCCGTCAGGTCATAGAAACCATCCATCGTCAAAGGTGTATGGTGCTTAAAAGACTATCAAGAAAGCTAGTGTTGAAGCTCCGTGACTGTTTTGAAAAGGAAAGTCGTACTTGTTATTACTTACTAGATGAGTATACGCGTTACGAAATATCGGATAAAAGGGCATGTCGCTTCACTATTGGAAAAAACGATATGCGTCTATGGAGTATTGCATTTTTTTTGTCGATTGTTGCCTGTCAATAATTATGACACTTCATAGACGTGCATATGCCAAAAGTAATGTATGTCGTCGTCGAGCAGGTCGAGTCGATATTAGTAGATACTTAAAGCTGCATTAACTTTGAGGGTTTAAGTGAGATTACATTTGCATTTTAAGTTCAGAGTTTCCCGGTAATTTATAGTTATACTTGTTGGTAATAAAATCTAATTACATTGGTGTGGCTTTGGTGGCAATAAATTCAACATATACTTAAAGGTTATTTTGCGGTTTGTGCCATTATATTTATAAATCCAATCTATATTATAATTTATTAATACTTATACTATTAAATACGAAAATGTGCCTGTCTGTCTGTTTCCCGACGCATGCATTTAACCGATTTTGACGATATTTGGTATAGTGATAGTTTGCACACATTGATCTCAACTTTTGTTCAATAGATAAAATGATAATAATTATTATATCAAATCAAGCACAAAATCCTATGAGCTCTCAAAAATAAAAAATTGAAGCTTTAAATAAAGAACAACAAGGAAAGAAAGAAATCCTTCCATAAAAGAAAGCGCTTTAAAATTTTCCTCAGCGCTAAGTCTGCGTATAATTTACGAGGAGCGCGTAATAAAAGTTTTTGTAGCGGAGACCATAAAGTGTCTATCCCTTTTCCACGTTGGTTTACGAGCGTGAAAAGGCGAGATAGCTATATATTTCTCTAGTGGTTTTATTGCTGCATCGAGGCTATGTGCTGGTAGCATCCTTGTTTGAAAGTTAATTTTATGTAAAACTAGCTTTAATGTTCTATTCTACAGTATCTAGTAAATAATTTATAGAGGCATCATAGCATGATAGGTTTAAAATAGACCACGACATCTCCAGACATTGCCTAGAAGATGCCTTCCTGCCTTCCCTCTTGATTTGAAGATACCAATATATGGGAGAGGAATAGCTGGGAGGGCATTCCATATCCTAGCGGTTCGAATAGGGATGATGACAACTCAATCAAATCAGCAACTCTTTATCAAACTTAAAAACGCACTTCTGGTATGGAAGTTGTATGAAATTCACAGTTGTGACATCATCAAACAACGCACTTTTTTTCTTTAATCTATATTTTAAAATGGTTATCAAACTTAAAACTAACCGAGGATGTGAATTTTAGGTAATTTGGAAGACCCTCTATTTAATAAATCAGTTAGAAATAATTTATTTTTAGGTATATCATCCCTATTAGAGAAAGCAGATCGCTTCGTACGCGCCCGTGGTATTTCGACTATGTGCTGAAATGGCGCGGAAAGCGCGCCCGCGTCGCGTTGGCAGACTCCCCCACTAGGTAAGGAATTAAGGATGGACGACATTCAGCGAGTTGCAGGGTCTTATTCAGTGAGGGAGACGCTGGACGGCTGGATACACGCCACGCAAGACCGCGGCGTGTAGAAGTGCCTACATGAGAACCTAAGAATGGTTGAGAGATTGATGACGAGGGATTTATAATAGTGCAAAGAAAAAAGAAAAGAATTCCAAATATGCGCGGAAGAAATAGCACCTTGAAATTGAGCAGCTGATTTGACATTTAATATTTACGTCTCAAGGTCCCACATGTCTACTACTTAGCTACAAGGGCTTTAAAAGGACGCAAAAGTAAAAACGCAAAGTATAGTTTTATTACATATCAAGGAGTGTTTAAATAGTTTTAAGTAGGTTAAGTCTGAATGATTGTGTAATTTGTAATTGGAATTCTTTCTGGAAAATAAATTCATTTTTTTTTTAATAGTTTTGCCACTGCACCCTGTAGGTACCAGGGAGGTCAAAATTGATGTGATTTGACGACCTCCCTGGCGCAGTGTTGAGCGCTGTTGTCTTAACGTGCGGAGGTCCCGGGTTCGATCCCCGACAGGGTCAATTTGGGAATTTATAATTTCTTAATTTTCCCAGGTCTGGCCTGGTGGGACGCTTCGGCCGTGGCTAGTTACCACCCTACCGGCAAAAACGTGCCGCCAAGCGATCTAGCGTTCCGGTACGATGCCGTATAGAAACCTATTAATAGGGGTATGGGTTTAATATAACTGCCATGCCCCTAACAGGTTAGCCCGCTACCATCTTAAGACTGCATCATCACTTACCATCAGGTGAGATCGTATCCAAGGGCTAACTTGTAGTGGATAAAAAAAAAATCTAAGTCTTAAATCTAAGCTTTATTCTTTCACTAAGAAATTAAAAAAGCTCCTAGTTAGTTAACTATGTAGAATAGACACAAAACACACTTGACTGTGTATTATGCATCAACAGCAGTGTGAAGAGGCTTGGCTAATGAGAAAAGTGCTTCAGTGTCACCCTTAATGAACATTATAAAATATTTTCTGAGCATATTATACCACGTTGCTATGTTTCTTTTTAGTCCGTAATCTTTATATTTTGTAACTAGATGACCTAACCCACTATATATAATTATAATAATAAAATATTCACGGTATATTCGTTTATGTTATACTAGATGATGCTGCGACTTCGTCCGCGTCGGTTAGTGTTTCTTGAGTCCCGCGGAAACTCTTAAATTTTCCGGGATAAAAAATAGCCTGTCCTTCTCCGGGATGTAACCTATATCTACCTGTACCTGTACCATATTCCACTAAAATCGATTGAACAGATGGGTCGTGAAAGCGTAGCAGACAGACAGACACACACTTTCGCATTTATAATATTAGTACGGATTTCAATAGCATATCGTCATGATATTGTTGCGTCTAGAGCATGACACAATAGTTAGAGGTAACACAATCTTGAAGAATACCGTAATGCGTCCATTCATGCCCGAGCTGAAGCACTGACCTCATTAGCCGGCGCCTTCGCAAGTTCACACTGTTGCATATTACAGAGCCTTACGCGCGCTTCAGTCTATTGTGCAAAGCTGAAAAATAGGTTGGAACTTGAAACAGTAAACTACATCCCCGATTGCAGAAAAGCTGCATCAATAATTGTTGCAGTCTCAGTGGCTGAATAATTTATAGTATTCTCCCTTGCATAATGGATTTTAGCCAATAATGATGTCCTCCCGCCCAAATTTAGCCACGGTGGTCAATCTCCGCAGAGATTTGCCATAAGCGCAGGGGATATTATAGTGCATTAAGTTTACAGGGGCTTACTCGCGATTGACTGTATTGGTGCTATAAAAAATAGGTAAGTACTAGTATGTCGGACAGTAAACTGCATCCCTGATTGCAGAAAAGCTGCATCAATCATTGTTACAGTCTCAATAGCTGAATAATTTATAGTATTCTCAATTGAAAAATGGATTTTAGCCAATAATGATGTCCTCCCGCCCAAATTTAGCCACAGTGGTCAATCTCCATAGATTAGCCAGGCTCACGCGCGTTTGAGTCTGTTGTGCAAAGCTGAAAAATAGGTTGGCACTTGAAACAGTAAACTACATTCCCGATTGCAGAAAAGTTGCATCAATTATTGTTGCAGTCTCAGTGGCTGAATAATTTATAGTATTCTCCCTTGCATAATGGATTTTAGCCAATAATGATGTCCTCGCGCCCAAATTTAGCCACGGTGGTCAATCTCCGCAGAGATTTGCCATAAGCGCAGGGGATATTATAGTGCATTAAGTTTACAGGGGCTTACTCGCGATTGACTGTATTGGTGCTATAAAAAATAGGTAAGTACTAGTATGTCGGACAGTAAACTGCATCCCTGATTGCAGAAAAGCTGCATCAATCATTGTTACAGTCTCAGTAGCTGAATAATTTATAGTATTCTCAATTGAAAAATGGATTTTAGCCAATAATGATGTCCTCCCGCCCAAATTTAGCCACAGTGGTCAATCTCCATAGATTAGCCAGGCTCACGCGCGTTTGAGTCTGTTGTGCAAAGCTGAAAAATAGGTTGGAACTTGAAACAGTAAACTATATCCCCGATTGCAGAAAAGCTGCATCAATCTGCATTGTTACAGTCTCAGTGTCAATTCAATAATTTATAGTATTCTCCCTTGAATAATGGATTTTAGCCAATAATGATGTCCTCCCGCCCAAATTTAGCCACGGTGGTCAATCTCCGCAGAGATTTGCCATAAGCGCAGGGGATATTATAGTGCATTAAGTTTACAGGGGCTTACTCGCGATGGACTGTATTGGTGCTATAAAAAATAGGTAAGTACTAGTATGTCGGACAGTAAACTGCATCCCTGATTGCAGAAAAGCTGCATCAATCATTGTTACAGTCTCAATAGCTGAATAATTTATAGTATTCTCAATTGAAAAATGGATTTTAGCCAATAATGATGTCCTCCCGCCCAAATTTAGCCACAGTGGTCAATCTCCATAGATTAGCCAGGCTCACGCGCGTTTGAGTCTGTTGTGCAAAGCTAAAAAATAGGTTGGCACTTGAAACAGTAAACTACATTCCCGATTGCAGAAAAGCTGCATCAATCATTGTTGCAGTCTCAGTGGCTGAATAATTTATAATATTCTCCCTTGCATAATGGATTTTAGCCAATAATGATGTCCTCGCGCCCAAATTTAGCCACGGTGGTCAATCTCCGCAGAGATTTGCCATAAGCGCAGGGGATATTATAGTGCATTAAGTTTACAGGGGCTTACTCGCGATTGACTGTATTGGTACTATAAAAAATAGGTAAGTACGAGTATATATCGGACAGTAAACTGCATCCCCGAATGCACTATAATATTATTATAGTGCATTAAGTTTACAGAGGCTTACGCGCGATTGACTCTTTTGTGCTATGAAAAATAGTTACCTATATGGAACAGTATCTGAACTGTCCAAATATTGTGATAGAGTAAATATAGCATTCTACTAGTGGTTCAAGGGAAAGTGGAAGACACCAGAGCACGCTGTACATCTACCATGAGATGGACGGATCAAATAAATATCACAATGGCAATCCCATTACACGAGTATGCAAGAAATACAGTAACCAGGGAGGAGGCAGATTGTCAAGTAAGTCAAAACCATGATGACAATCACGACCAGTCTACCAAGAATGTAGCAATCCTCATCAAGATCTAGGTAGCAGTTAGCCAAAGAAGAAGAAATATAGTATTCTTCCTGCATAATGGATTTTAGCCAATAAAAGCGTGTAGGGCTAGCAAATTCAACCAATCACAACAATTGACATCGTAGCAATGATTGGTACTTCTTATCCGAAATGGGGTTGTAGCCCCATTTTAGCTCGAGTTTTAACACTTTTCATTTGGATAGCAGATGGATGAAACTACGACTCTGGAATTCAGGATCTAACAGTCAAAGATGCCGCGGCGTGTACGTTTCAACGAGTATGTCACCTCTGAGATATACGTTATGACCTAAGACTGCAGTTATGGCTCCTGTCATTATGTGTCTGAAAGTGTGCGGGATTGTTTGCAGTATTTTATTGGTAATAACTTGAAGGAGAGTGGTCTTTATCCGCTACACGTCGCGTTTTATTGTTATCACCGAAAGATTTTATTGCCTATCGTGCTGCAGCTCCGGAATTGATGACGCAGTTAAGATATCTACCGCGTTTAGTTCGGTCCGGATTCCTGTTATACACAGGTGGATTATGAATAACTTATGGCGGAATCGTGTAGATTTCAGTGTGCCAAAACTAAACTCAATTCATGTAATCCACCTGTTTCGCTATAATGTAGTATTAGCTCCGTTATCTTAGTCGACACTAGTAGCTTAGATTAGGTGGACATTATATTCAGATGACAATATAGGAAGTAGGTAAATAACTCATTTTGAACATCTGTTAGAACTTAGATTCTTGAACTTAGGTAAGGCAAAATAATTAAATTAATAATTTCATTTTTTTGCCTTTTGGTGTTGAAACCCCGGGGTCGTGGGGCGAAGATGCTAGATCCTTTTCTAAGGAGTAAGGATCTATCTTGTCGTCTCACAGAGTCCAAAGGTGACCGGAGGGCTGGCAGTTACCTCAGCCAACATAGGTACTCTTAAAAGTTTGGCTATTCGGCAAGGTAACGCAGCCAGCGTTCTGGGCACATTGCCTCATTGCAGCGATTTGGATGATATTTTTAATGTTTAGTTTATAATTTAGTTTAAATTTAAATTTTAATGTAATTCATAGTTTTAATTTAATATTTTTGTTCTATTATAATAAATATAGTTTCTAAGACAAGAAATAATTTTTATTTCGATACCTTACCTCAGGAGTAACTTATTAAGATCGGGGACTTAGGCTACCACCAGACAAAAAAAATGTTTTTGTCTGGTGACAAAACATCGGTAGTCATGGTCTTTTATGGTCTGGTCACAAATGCATGGCAGCAAGAAACCAAGGGCACGCACGGCGGCGCAGCACACGCCGTACGTGCTCTTCCGTAATTGCTACACGGGTAGGTATGAAGCTAGACTGCTAGACGTACCTCGCGAGGCGCAGTTGGTACATCGCTACAAGTGCGCAGGCGGCGGCGAGAGCCTCGTGGCGAGCGGCAGCTGGAGCAAGTGCGGCGCGTACTCCGGCGCGAGCACGTACCGCGGCGAGCAGCACACGCCGTACGTGCGCTTCAGTAATTGCTACACGGGTTGGTATGAAGCTAGACTGCTAGACGTACCTCGCGAGGCGCAGTGGTACATCGCTACAAGTGCGCAGGCGGCGGCGAGAGCCTCGTGGCGAGCGGCAGCTGGAGCAAGTGTGGCGCGTACTCCGGCGCGAGCACGTACCGCGGCGAGCAGCACACGCCGTACGTGCGCTTCCGCGCCTGCAGCTCGAGGATAGAGCACAGCGACCGCTCGTATAGCTGCCACTGGTGGACCACCCAATTCGCTGCAAATGTTACAGCTCGTTAGCGAAATTTCGAAAAAGGTATTTTATTTAGCTTTGTAACATTCGCAGTAGCCGCACGCAAAATTTAAAATTTGACAATTTAGTTAATAAATACTTTAATCATTTATTATTATCTATAAGTTTACTAATATTATAAAGAGGTAAAGTTTGTGAGTTTGTGAGGTTGTAGGGGGTAATCTCTGGATCTACTGAACCGATTTTGAAAATTCTGGTACCAATAGAAAGCCACATTATTTAAGTGAGTGTCATAGGATATATATTAACCCGAAAAATTAGGGAGTTCCTGTGGGAATTTAAAAACTTATTTCACGCAGACGAAGTCGCGGGCATCTGCTAGTAATGAAAAAAATGCATTGATATAATAAAGCAAGCAGCAAAAACCTGATTTTAATATGATACATATACTGTATGTGATACTAATATTATTTATTGAAATTTGAACGTCAAGCATTTTTGCACAATTTCAGTATTAAATATTTTATTTTAAAAATTATTATCAAAAAAAAAATTAAAAAATAGCATAACCCATTGGGTATTGACTATGTAATATAATAATTGTGGTTCTTACCTTTAAAGCAGACTTTGTCACTCCAAAAAAGAAACCTGAAGGCGTAGCAATCCAAATCCTTCGTCGCGTCGTCGATCATAAAAAGCAAGTAAGTAATAATCTCTATAATATAAAAATCAATTGCTGTTCGTTTGTCTGGCTAAAACTCGAGAACGGCTGGGCCGATTTGGATGGAATTCTTTGAGTGTGTTTGTGTGGGTCCCGGGATGGTTTAGGTATATTCACAAATAAACAAGTGGCACAAGTTGTCCTACATGAAATAAATCATTTCATTTCATTTCAATTATTGTCAAATGGCAAACTAATTTAGATGGACACCTACGAATTATTGCGAAAACGCACTAGCACCAGACAGAACTAAGGGTCTGTGCGAAACGATGGAGGGGAACGACGTTTGGCCTCTCGCTAGTGTGGGCGCCACTCCGTGTAAAACTGAGTTGCGAGGATATTACGTCCACCAGACAATTTTTTTCCGTAGTGTGTTATCGCTCAAAAACGATTGGACTTTTATATTGTTGCAGAACTGCAGGCCTCGATTCTTGGGTAGGTACTTAACCCAAGAACCGAGGTCTGCAACAGCTCACCCTTAGCACACACTATATGTATATACATATTCACGATATTTGCATATATATGACTATACATATAGCAGCGTGATGGGTCTAAGCTCTAATGCCCTCTCTCCTACGAGAGTGGAGGCCTGTGCCCAGCAGTGGGACGTTAATGGGCTCATATGAAGATAATTATGACTCATATGATCAATCTACAAAGATAAAATATTTTGTAGCATAATCTGAACTGGATCTTAATTCCGGCGAAATAGTAGTGGACCTAATTTACCGCTTTGGCGCGGCTTTAATCAAAGAACAGTTTATAGAATTAAAAGAAGGCTCGCCATGTTATGCATTTTATAGATAAAAACGAGATAATACTCTGAGTACCACCCAGACCCCACTGATTCTAGAAAAATACTAGACACTCAAAAAAACCTACTCGTAGTACACATAAATGATAGTAAAGATTACCCAATAATGTCGGTGGTTTTCTTTTCTAATTCGATTCGAATTATTGATTCTCCGGTATCAAAAAAGACCGTCAGACGCAAACCTGTTATCGATAAAGAAGCATGTGTTTGATTTCGCTGCCCATAACTCAGAGCCTCAATTATGGTTCAATCGAGTGATTTCCTTAAACACCACTCGTAAATCAAGGCACGTATAATAAGCGGCCCCGGAATAATTCTTGATTGGATCAGTGATGATAGAGGCGAATTTTTGGATACACGAATGGAAACGTAAGTGTCAATTTATGACCGCTACCACAGACACAGAACTCGACGAGTTGTGAACACTGAAGTGGTAATGGGTGGGGCGATGAAACGATGGACGTTGGGTTCCCAACGATGACGACGATGACGACGACGACGATGGGTTGGGTGTTGGAGGGGCGACCCCGCACTGGAAAGCGTAGTGTTGGGCTATAGGTGGAAAGACGACATCAATTTTTTACTAAACTATTCATACATATCAAAAATTGCGGAACCGGCAGGCTTTGAACCTGCTTCTCTCTCGGAATCGCGCCCGGAACGCCTTTGACCGCTAGGACACGGTTCACTTACCCGTCACTGCTGAAATTTCAGATATGCATCTATTTTAATCATCAACATATTATATGTAGGTTTAAAGTAGGTTATTTTGTTATAAGGAATAGATGGGCCCTTTCATAAAAAAAGTTGGGCGTCCGACTTGTAGGGCGTGCCCCTCACCTGTATAAGCCTGTCTTTGTCCCCGCCATAGCGCTGTCCCGCTTTTCAGACTAGATGGCGTTAGTAAAATAAGTTCACATTCTTTGTTTGACAGGGCCCGTCTATGTAAATTGAGGTCGTTGATTTTAATCCAGTCCACGCGAATGCTTATGCCAACTACATATAGTGGCCTAGCGGTCAAAGGCGTTCCAAGAGCGATTCCCAGAGAGACGCAGGTTCAAATCCTGCCGGTTCCGCAATTTTTAATATGTATGAATAGTTAAGAAACTTCCCTAGTTAAGTAGTGAGAAACACTATAATTATTAAAATTACAAAAATTAATTTTATACTAATTCAAATACCACGTATGCAACCGATTTTGACGAAATTTTATACAGACATAGGTTTCATCCTGGGGAAGAACATAGTCCGGAAAATCTGAGAGTTCCCACGGGATGTTAATAAAAAAACCGGCCAAGTGCGAGTCGGACTCGCGCACCGAGGGTTCCGTACAAACCTGTAGTAAGTTTTACGATTTATGACGTATTAAAAATAAAAAATACGTTTGTTGTATGGGAGCCCCCCTTTAATATTTACTTTATTGATATTTAATTATTTATTTTGAAAGGTAATATACAAGTTAATATTCTGTGAAAATTTGAACCGTCTACCTGTTACCGTTTTTAATATTGAGCAAAAAAATACGAAAAAAACACGTTTATTGTATGGGGACCCCCCTTAATATATATATTTTTTTAATTTTTAGTATTTGTTGTTATAGCGGCAACGGAAATACATCATTTGTGAAAATTTCAGCTTTCTAGCTATCACGGTTTATGAGATACAGCCTGGAGACAGACAGACAGACAGACAGACAGACAGACAGACAGACAGACAGACAGACAGACAGACAGACAGACAGACAGCGGAGTCTTAGTAATAGGGTCCCGTTTTTACCCTTTGGGTACGGAACCCTAAAAACCAACGCACGACGAAGTCACCAGCAAGATCTTGCATCATTAATATAAAGTCTGTAGTGTGAAGTAAAGTATATAAACGTAGCATTACAATCCACAAAACGACTGAATCGCGTGAATAACATACTAGAAACAATAAAACAATTAGTCGGTACCTAATTATGTCTAATAATGGTGCAATTGTGTATAAAAGACGCGCGAGAAAATATCACATTTTAATGAAACCATATAAGAAGCAAATACAAGTAGGTAAATTAAGTAACATGAAACCGATTTAAACTACGAGTATGTTGTTCATGCTATAATGAAAACATATTATTTTTTATTATTATAATAAAAATATGTAATAAGTTTTATATCAAATACATAATAAGTAAAATATTATATATTTGATTTAGTAGTATCCATATTTAAAAGTTGGAGGTATTATTAAATTTGGTAATCATTCCCCTAAAGATAGAAATATTAATTACATCTTATGACAAAATGTACATACGGTGTACAATGGAATAACATAAAAAATCTAAAGAGGTCCATAAGGCCTGATTAAAACTGGTTACTACTAATTGCTGTAGTTTTTGGCCTGTTGTATTACTATTGACGTGCGAAGTTATGAGTTCAATAGAATTTAAAGTAAGCAAAACTACATAAAATTGTTTAAAATGTCATTTTTGACCGAGCGAAGCGAAGGTCTCTGATTCTACTTGAGTGAATTTGCACTTGTCCGTCCGTCCGTCCGTTCGTCCGTCTTTTAGAGCCTTAAAACTTCTGAATTACTGAACGTAATTACTTCAAATTTACATATAATATGTAAACCGATGGCCTCCAGCCGAATATGGCTTAAAAGTTTATAACAATCTTTATTTCAGGGGGGGCTCTCATAGAAGCGAATGCGAAGTAAAATATTTTTTATAGCGTACATAGGGGTGCGGTATATCGCTTTAAAGTTAATTAGGAATAGAGTCCAAAAATATATTTTTTTTAATTTTTCCCCTAAAATTGACGAAATGAGGGGCTTTCAAAGTGGAGATTTTCTAACGTCCAAAGTTGAGAACTCTCAATTTTCTGAAAGGCTGAGCCTGAAACTTGATCAATTATTTGAATTATATCCTGTATTTATATCCTGTACTTGAACAACAAATACTAAAATTAGATAAATATTATAAGGAAACGAAATTATTTAATTTTTAATGAGCTTCAGTATTTTTAACAGAACTTCGTAATGATGTCAATAGATGGCGCTCTGTAAAAGTTTATGGATACCGCGAGGTCTCAGTTCGGAGCGAACCACTAGTTTATTAAAAGCCATGATATAGGTATTAGGTAACCTTTGCATTTTCGCACTGACCCTGACGGACGTTAGAGAAACGTTGAGTTTCATGCACATGTGCAGTATGAAATAATAATCAATTTTTTTCCCTTGCAAGTTGCAACTAACTTATACCTATTGAAAGATATATTACTTACGTTATATAATAATAATAAATTCATTAATAAAAGTACGCTAGTAATCAAATAAATATTATAAATGTGAAAGTTTGGATGGATGTATGGATGTATGTTTGTTACTCAATCACGCCCCAACGGCTGAACGGATCTGGATGAAATTTGGCACAGAGATAGATTATAGTCTGGAATAACACATAGGCTACTTTTTATCCCGGAAAATTAAGGAGTTCCTGCGGGAAACGAAAAACCTCGATCCACGCGGACGAAGTCGCGGGCATCAGCTAGTAATATAATAAGTCTATGAATAAAAGTTACTAATTTTGACTGGTTTCATTGGAAGAATGGAAAAGGATGGAGGAGGTCTATGCCCAGAAATGGGCGTTCCAGTAAGATATTGACGAAATGAAATATAAAAAACCGGCCAAGTGCGAGTCGGACTCGCGCACCGAGGGTTCCGTACAAACCTGTAGTAAGTTTTACGATTTATGACGTATTAAAAATAAAAATTACGTTTGTTGTATGGGAGCCCCCCTTTAATATTTACTTTATTGATATTTAATTATTTATTTTGAAAGGTAATATGTAAGTTAATATTCTGTGAAAATTTGAACCGTCTACCTGTTACCGTTTTTAATATTGAGCAAAAAAAATACGAAAAAAACACGTTTATTGTATGGGGACCCCCCTTAATATATATATTTTTTTAATTTTTAGTATTTGTTGTTATAGCGGCAACGGAAATACATCATTTGTGAAAATTTCAGCTTTCTAGCTATCACGGTTTATGAGATACAGCCTGGAGACAGACAGACAGACAGACAGACAGACAGACAGACAGACAGACAGCGGAGTCTTAGTAATAGGGTCCCGTTTTTACCCTTTGGGTACGGAACCCTAAAAATAACACTTAACCTATGACAAATAATTAATTTAATATACTACCTAATTTTTTGACATTATATACAATATATAGTTTGACATTACTTTTAATAATAATTGACATTGACATTGTAACGCATGGTAATCATATATTTTAATTTGTAATGATAATATATTTGTATTTAATTAAAAAGACTGTGTTAGGGGAACTGAAATTTCATGGAAATAAAGGCTTTATTTATTTTATTTATTTATTTAATTTTGACTGGTACACGGTAGTAGGTACGAAAATCCAGGCACCATTAAAAAAATATGTCTGTCTAGTGTCTATTTTTCCGAGTTAATCTTAGAAACGCTTACTTTCATAGGCCGGTATATATATTATGAGAAGTAATCGAAGCTACTGTTTTTTTTTTATCGGAAAAACAAAAAGACGCCTATTGTGATTTTTAAAAACTTCCCAAAGGTAAAAGCTGGTTTATTACAAGAAACTAAAAAAACACTCAATTAAAGAGGTCGATACGCGATACTGGAACACCGCAATTGTAAACAGGACACGATCTGTTTCCTAACGCAGAATAACTTGCCCATAACATTATCAACAAAACGAGGAAGTATGCTCGTAAAGTGTGCAACTCAATAGCAACAACTTCAATACAATGTCGCCGGGGCATGCATATTTAAATATAAACGCAATACCACTACTTATCAAGCGTCTATATTTATCGACTTTCGCACTTTATTAATTTTAGACTGCATTCAGATTTCAAACGTGTCACCCAAGGGTTGTCTCAATCTGCAATTATAAATGTATGCAGATATGATGTTCTGGGTTTGAAAATGCGCGTGTACTTCTCGTATCAATGATATAGACTACGTAGTCATAGACGATAGATACAGCGATTCCACGAGGCAGAATGTATAAGCATACATTATAATATTAAAATGCATATGGACTGCATTCATCCAGTATTATTAGAGCCCTCGAGCAACTACCAAATTCCTTTATTTTGCAACTAGCTTATGCCCGCGACTTCGTCCGCGTGGTTTAAGTTTTTTTTCCCCACAGGCACTTCATAATTTTCCGGGATAAAAAGTAGTATATGTCACTCTCCAGGTACCTCAACTATACCCATGCAAAAAATCACGTTGATCCGTTGCTGCAGTGTGATTGAAGGACAAACTCTATTTAACGGCCTTGGGGGTCGAATTTTTAAAAATGGTGAATTACGTAGGTACTTCTTCATATTTAACTGGAATTCCAAGTGGAATTTCACGGCTATAATTACTTAACTTTCATACAAACTTTCAACCCTTATTTTAACCCTTTGGGGGTAGAATTTTGAAAAACTGTCACACATGATCTTCTTTATTTTTTAACGAAAGCCAAAATACCAAGATTCGTTGATATAATTTGAAAAACGTTCCTACAAACTTTCATCCCCTATTTCACCCCTTTGGGAATTTTCAAAAATGTTGAATCACGTACTTCATATTTAACCAAAAGCCCAAATGCTAAGTTTCATGGCTATAACTTGAGAAATGAAGGACTTTCATACAAACTTTCAACCCCTGTTTTACCCCTTTGGGGGTGGAATTTTGAAAAACTGTGACACAAGTATTTCTTTATTTTTTACTGGTAGCTCATATACCAAGTCTCATGGATATAACTTGAGAAATGACGGACTTTCATACAAACTTTAACCCCCTATTTCACCCCTTTAGGGGTGGAATTTTGAAAAATCCTACCTTAGTGAGCGCCTACGTCACTAAAGGAACCTACTGTCAAAATTTCAAGTTTCTAACCCCAGCAGTTTAGGCTGTGCGTTGATATATAAGTCAGTCAATCAGTCAGTCAGTCAGTCAGTCAGTCAGTCAGTCAGTCAGTCAGGAATTTGAATTTTATATATATAGATTATTTCTTTCAATCTTGAATAGAGCGAGAGGTCTTCGAAATTCAGTACATAATTGGACTTGCTAAAATTAAGAATTATTTGATTCGCGCCAAACAATTTTGCTATTATTTAGCACTTTGTCAATGCATTCAATAGTAACGTAGGAAAGTATGTCACAAGTTAAATGATTAAGTACTAGGTATAAAGATAGCTTCCTAATCTGAGATTACAAATTAACTCTAGCTTAGAGCTCTACCCACATCATTGTAACATTATTGAATTAGTTAGGGTTGTCAAAATCTTTTTCAGTATCTTGTTAGACTTTTTTTTCTGGGAGGCTTATAGCCATAGTAACTTTGTACCACCCTACCACTAAAGTGGGGCCGTATCTAGAAATGAAAAGGAAAGCTGAAAGTGCATGAAAAATACGTAAATGACTAGATAAATATTAACCACGGGTTAAGCAAACGTTATCCATAATTTTACAAGGGCAACTGGCTGACTTTGAAAAGGATGCATCAATCATTGCTGAAACCATGCAGTTCAGCCAATAAATAGTAATTAGAGAGTGTCGGCGAATCAGCAGCCCTATTCTATAACTAAGTCGTTATCACAAAATGAAGGCCACTGAATATTTTTATCCATTGAAGATTTGCTATGAAGTCAAAACATTAATTATTCATAGCTAACCTTTAATGGATAAAAAATAAATGACAGTGGCTTTCATTTTTTGGTAGCCATTAACTCAATGTGGGGGTAGACGTGATTACAATCGTCACAATGGAGATGTCAGACCTCGGGATTAATTGAGATTGTTGCAATGATTGATACAACATTCGCGTGATAAACACAGGTGCTTAACAGTCTTACATACGAGTATGTTACATTTTACTTGTATTATGTTCTTACGTTGCCTTGACCTTGAAAAAAGTTCATAAACAAATCAAAATTGTGAAGATCAGCTCAAAAATATGAAAACAATAAATTCCATTAAACAAAGGAGTCAAGGCTGAACGTAAATAACCGTCCAGGAGCACCGACTACCTCTGCAACCTTTTTAAGGTCTAGCCCCACTTGAGAGGCACGTAGCGGCACGGCACGCAGCGGCAAATATTATTTGTAAAAGTTTGTATACGAGGCCGCCTCGCGCAGTGCATCTCTGTGCCGCGTCGCATAAATGGGCCCAGCTCCATACAACCTCATGCAAAGAACACTTGGCGCTACGTGCCGCGCCGCGCCGCTGCGCGCTGTAGTGGGGCTAAAACATTATCCTTTTTTACCGTCATAAATTTTAAATTTGCATTTAAAGCAGATAGCCGTCCCGAAGGTCAGCATAACGATTTTAATGTTGATGTATGGAATAATAAGAACCGGCCGCGAGGATTGAAAGCGTTGGTTATCGTCGGATATTATCGGGAACTAATAATCACGTAATAAACTGCTACGATGAGCTCGTATCGTGATTCGTGACTGCTTTTGGGCAAACGAAAGTGAAGAGAGTTGATTAGTAAACAGAATCTTTTGTAAAATGAAAAAAAAAATGTTGTAAAATTAATTGGTCTCCAAGCATTTTTTATGAATATTTATAATAAAATCTTGATATAATTCCATGGATTCTTGACTTACATATCCATTATGCTTATGACTCTATCAAACTCAATAAGTAGGTACCTACTCTAACTTCTTAGGAGACGATTATCAGATGTTAGAGATAGAACCTGAGGCTGGAACGAAATGTAATGTCCAAAACTCGGTCACCCATCCAGTTACTGACTTGGGACAATGTTGCTTAACTGATATGTACCTGTCATAGAGCTCTCAAATTAAATATAAAGTTAAGTATGTACTTGTAAGTCGGCCAACTAATAGTTATGTTTAACGTTAAATCTGAACACCTAAAAAAGCCCACTTTGGGTAGCAGAAGTCAGGGATATTCTACCTTATATACCAAAATTTGACTCAATTATGGATGAAAGAATATTGGCTTGTATCACTTACTGTGCTAGCATGGTGGCGAAATTTAACGTTAACCATCGATGGTGCGATTGACCCTTAGTAATAGCCCAAACCCGGGCCCCTTTTCACCCCAAGCCGGATTTGATGAGCTTCGTTAACTTTGCGCTCAGCTTTCATTATTTGAGAGCACTCTTGACATCTTTGCTTTGAATAACTTTCGTTTTATTCCACGCGAGCCGTAAAGAAACCCGTCGTCACTGGACTTTCTTGGACTTGGACTACACTTTTTTTTCTTTTACGCAATTTTTAACTCCAAGGTATATCGTTAATACGGAATTCCATCTAGGTAATATAATTGATGTATTTATATTACGTAGGTAGTCCTCGTCGATTGTTATTGTGACATGAAACGTCACCATTTCACGAAAAGCTCGACTATTTCTGAAATGATTAGGTAATTGTGCGATGTGGGCACGACATAATTTATACTACTATTTTACATAATATGACTGTAAGACTATTTAACACTAGCTGTGGCCCGCGACTTCGTCCGCGTGGTTTAAGTTTTTTTATTCCCGCAGGAAGTCCTTAATTTTCCGGGATAAAAAGTAGCCTATGTCACTCTCCAGGTCCATGCCAAAAATCACGTCAATCCGTTGCTCCGTTGCGGCGTGATTGAAGGACAAACCAACAAACAAACACACTTCCGCATTTATAATATTAGTATGATATGATATTCTTTAATACAGGATGAATCTACATAAAGTGCACAGAAAATTAGAAATAGGTAGGTAGAATCCAGACCCAACTTTATGAAGAAAAGATACTGTCCGTCTGTCAACCACCTTTTTTTCGGGAACGCGTGGAGGTATCAAGTTGGAATTAATATCAAAATTAATAAGGTCGCCCTTGAAGCTATATAAAATCAAGCTTTAGAAGCTTGATTTTTGTCAACGCAATTAAAAGATACGGCCGTTTATACCGCATATTTTGCATATGTTGACACTCTCCAATAAATCAAAACCTACAGGATACTTCCTGTTGACCTAGAATCATGAAATTTGGCAAGAAGCAAGGTCTCACAGCACAAGTATAGGAAAAAATCCTAAAATCGTTAATTAGGGTTCCGTACTCATAGGGTGTCGAATTGCCAGGTGCTACCAGTTCAGCCATATGTAAGCCTGCAGTTATTTCATGGCTGATTACGTATTGTTATGACATCTTTCTCGTTATTTACTAAAAATAATTTATATTAAGTCCCGGCGGAAACTTAGAGCTCTCAAAGTCAGTCATCTTCATTGGTTTTAGTATCATTGCATAAAGCTGACTTGCATATACACAGCCTTGCGGCCTGCACTAGGCCGAATGCAAATTACCTACGTTGCCTCCAGTCCCCACTTCCCATTGTCTGAGGGCCCTTTGTGACGTCATCGCGTTAAATAGACCTCTTTTGGAATAAAGCGAATAAAAAACCTTTTTTTAACGCTAGCTTATAAGACTAAGTAGTTTTTTCGTGCAAATAACTGAATTAGTTTTCCGTAAAAATGGATTTTGACTTAAAACTTAAACGTAATTTTACTAACTATCGGTTAATTTTTATTGACGAGCGAAGCGAGGCACTAATTGGGTGAAATTGCATTAATTGTTCGTTCTACTGTCATTCGATCTTCATAACTCACGAAGTAACGCACATTTACAAATAACCGCCATGATGTAAATAAATAATTAATTGGCCTGACTAACATTTATACCATTAATATAATAATTTAATAGTGACATGAAATAATTATTATGAAATTGACGAATATGAATTGAATATTTAGCAATGAGATTATAAATGTAGTAAACTGGTTAGAAACTAATAATTTACAAATTAACCTTAGTAAAACCTCATATTATATGCAATTTGGTATTAGTAGTCGTAAGTCTCAGTCGAAACTTAATATCAAATATAATGGTACTCCGATAAAGCAATCTCAGCTGATTAAGTTCCTAGGCATACAATTGGACCAAAACTTAACCTGGAAAGATCATATTAGTATGGTATGCGTCAAAATAAACCGTTATTTATGTATATGTATTGCGCCGTTTGCGCAAAGTAGCGCTACCTGATACGTGCTGATACAGTTTTCGCAGCCTACCATAGTTATGTTTCTTCTGTCCTTCGTTATGGACTCATACCACAGAATAGGTAATAGTAGTAACAGAAGAGTTACTCCGCGAAGACCTTTTAACCATCAGCGACTCAGGTTACGTCGTAATAAAGTGCAATTCAGCTCGCACAGCGCTGCGAGTGAAAATAATTAAATACCTACCTCTATATATCTCTTTCTATCGCGTAACTCTTACCCCTTCAGACGCGGCGCGTGTTGCCTTAGGGTTGACTACTTCTAAATTCTTGTATCGGTATCATTACTATGGGTCGGTAATCGGTTGCAATGATGACGACAACTACTTTAAAAATAGAAATAAGATATATTATTATTAATAGATTTTGTAGAAACCGAATAGGGATATGGGTTTAATATGCTGCCATGCCCCTAACAGGTTAGCCCGCTATACCATCTTAGACTGCATCATCACTTACCATCAGATAAGATTGCAGTCAAGGGCTAACTTGTAGTGGATAAAAAAAAGTCATTATATATGCCACATGTAGTGAAATATCAATGAATATTTTACACTTGTATGGGGCGGAAGGGGGCCCATGCCAGAGTTTACGAGACAAAATAATATACCCACATTATGGATTAATCATCATCGACTCATCGGCGGCCCACTAGTCCCACTACTAAGCACGACTCACGAGGCTCTTCTCAGAATGAAAAGGGTTTAAGCCATATATTCCTCCATGCTGGCCAATTTCTTGTTGGCAATATTAGAGTTTTTTATAATGATTATAGAACTCTCAAGCATGGTTTCAGCTTTCCACACGATTTTTGTTAACCGTAAATGATATATATTTTAATTAATTAAGTTGGAGGTGCGTTCCCGGGATCGAACCCCAGACTTGGAGGCTGAAGTCTACCCATTAGGCTATCAGTATAATATTGGATACTAAGTACCTATGGTATAATTAAACTTTTGTTTAAAACTGTATCTTGTCTGGATATAAAAATAAAACTACCCACATTATGTATTAATATTAGTTTTGTTTAGAACTCTAAGTAGGTACGTATGTACCTAGATAGGCAAATAATACAAACTTACCTTTCAGGGTCCTTAGGAAGTGCAAAGAGCGATAAGTTAGGTCTTAATAATTAGAGTTTAAAAAACCTAATGTGATACGATATGGTTTACTGATCTTTCTTTGTTTATCCATATCGAGAACTTGAGTAAAAGTCAAACGTATAACTACGGTCCGCGCGCAACACTCGACTGATACGAGTGCCGTCGAGCGTCCACGCAGCAGTAGTTAAATATCTCAGGTCACGTGACAAGTGAGCCAGGCCTGCTCATACTATGGGGAAATTCAGTCGACATGGGTAAAGCATTCATAGCGCAGAAAAAATGCATACGAGCAATGACAGGGACGACTTTATTGGACTCTTGCAAACCACAATTCAAAAAATTACGTATTTTGCCCCTGCCATGTCTTTACATTTTTGAAATCTGTGTTTTTGTAAAAAGCCATCAAAACTTATTCACAAAGGCATATGAAATCTACCCTAGAAATAGCAGGAATCGTGATCGCCTTGTCTTAACTCACGCTCCACGGAGCTGCCACTACAATAAGAGCGTTGACTCAATGTGCATAAAAATATACAACAAAATACCTATGGAACTAAAAAATCTAACAATTATGCGTTTCAAAAACGAACTGTTTAAGTGGGTCCTGAATAAATGTTATTATTCTTTAAATGATTACCTGTGCATATAATACTCAGCTGGGGTTCTGGTTTCTGACATGTAAATTTTGGCATATAATTCTGTTTTATTTTGACATTTGATTCAGACATCTATATTGCACTGTACCTAGGTACTTTATAATTATGTTTTTTGATTTGGACAAGTTTTTCTATTAATTTGACATGGATCATATTGGAACTGAACAATATCATGTAGGTACCTTTAGTTTTCTTATATAAAACTAGCTGATTCCCGCGACTTCGTCCGCGTGGATTGAGGTTTTTCGGTTCCTATCTCTCAAGTTAGATCGAACTGCACATGGTGTGCGAATTTTATTATAATCGGTTAAGTGGTTTAGAAGTCCATTGAGGACAAACATTGTGACACGAGATTTATATATATTAAGATAAATCAATTAGTTATTAAAAAAATCAATTTGTACTGCCATGTTATCGTACAAAAAAAAATTTTGCATGCCCATCGTATGGCGGATTGTAGATGGTAAAAAGCTGTAATTAAGACCTGTAATGTACCTGCAATCAAGCAAATAAACTATTATGATTATGATTATTATGATAATAATACTAACAAATACCATTAATATTATAATAATACCATCGTTAGTCAATTTTTGAACACTAATTCGGTAGGAGGTTTGTCCAAGCTAATTCCTCAATACTGACAGTTAATTTATAATGAGTGTAATTCATTATAATATCGCAACTTTCAATCAAACCAGTGACCAGCTTCGATAGTCTTTATCGTTATTGCGATTGCAAGAGTGTTTCGCAATTAACCCTTATACATTTAAAATTTAATAAACAACTCTTTATACTTATTGAAAAGTTGAACGTTTGTTTTGTAAAATGTATCAAGTGCAACTGGAAACAAGGATTCCAATTGTACACATTATTATCACCACGACATAACGTTCACAAAGCAACAAATAAATAATTTACTTGATCAATAGTTCGTTGTTAGCTGTTAAGATAAACTGTAATTTATAAATACAATGTTATTACTGAATAACGTTATAAAGTAGAGTGTATGTCTAGATAACGGTTATCAAAGGAGATAAGGACGAGCCTCGATGCCTGCCTCATTTGACTATAGAGACTGTCTGTCTGTTTTCTGCAGAATTTATTTCGGAGAATGTGCCTAAGAACTTTTTGAAGGTTACATTAAAATAAGTATTTGTAAATAGTATTAAATTACATTAAGAGCTTGGATACCTACGCAGGGGCATTACGTCTATAAAATGATAAATAAAAGTAGGATATATAAAAGGTATGTCCGCCTGACAGATCGCGATAGAAGACGTTGCCTGCCCTTTGCCCCAAATGGAGGGCTTAGGCTCAAGACATATTGGCGAAAAGTCAAGTGCAAGTTCACAACGGGCAATAACGCGCGTATAGGCTTGAGAATTTGACAGCGCTTCTTAGTTTAAAGGTATGTTAAAGGCCCGTATGAATAAACCGACATAAGCTGAGAACAAGTTCTCAAGTATCGGTCAATCTATGCTTCTTGTCATAAGTAGAGATTGATCGATATTTTAGAACCTACACTACACTACACTAGAATATACCTACAAATCAAAAAGTCACAGAAAATTCCGCTTATGTCTCGGTAGGTAGTGTACAGTGTACACGTAGGTACAGTAGTAATTGTGTTTCAGGTGGAACTAATTGCATAAAATATTCTCGGTGCAAATTGTAGCTCTATAGGACAGGTACGTTTTATTAACTTATAGGAAAAACCAGATAATGCCCGCGACTTCGTCGGCTTGGACTAAGGTATTTTGATTCCTGCGGGAACTCTGAAATTTTTCGGAATATTCATGTACAGTTCGCGCGCGAGGTCCGAGGAATGTTGACAAAATGAGTAAGAGTTGTGATTTAGTCGATATTACGTTATCGATAGTACCTAACACACCTTTAGTATCTGTGCGCGTGCATTGAATTAATTGGAAAATACTAATTCTATGAGGATATTAAGTCCAATAAGGAAGAAAAACAAATTGTATCATAAAATTTAATTATAATGAACTGTACAAAATGAACGTAAAATCTAATTAATCTGTCGCAATCAGAATAATGAGCTATTTGCGCAGACAAAGAAACTTTTAAGTATTGTACTATTTATAGTACAATATAACCCTGTTATTGCAAAATTAAAAACAGGAGAGCCCCCGATTCCTCAGAGCTGGTACTGAGCTGGCTGCTATGGTATATAAACCTGTGTTCATTTAGGGTATAAGCCATCTCCATTCCAAGCCAGTCTTTGTGGCGTGAAGGAGTAACAAACATCTTAACATACAAACTGTCAAACTATTAACATTTACTTATGATATTAGTAAGATTATGGTCGTCTAAAATTAAGGTCGTCTAAGCTTCAGAACTTACCATAAAAATAAGAACTTAATTTTATGAAGACAATGAAATAATGGAAATAATAAATCGGAACAACGAAACAGAAGTTGGCCGTGTTCCAATGATCGACTATTATTCAGCTAATGAGAGCGACTCCTTAGGCTAGATTTATCGGCAACCGATGGGCGACATTTAATATAACTGATACACTGTCGCAACGTTATTTTTAGCCAAGACATGTTTAACGTTTGCACAATAATTTTGCATCCCACTGCAGTCTTATACTTATAAACTCAAATTTCACTCAATTCACTCAATTTGAGTGGGTGGTATTTTCCAAAAATCGTGAAACACAATTATTATTATGGTATTTCTTCAACTTTCAGTCAAAAGCCCAAAAAAATTGTCTGAATTAGAATTTAGAGATTGTGCTGTACAGAATTAGTATACCTATGTAGTTAAGAGTTCAATATACCCAAACACCTAAATGCGATTCACTGCAACACTGAATGCGTCAGTTACCGACATAGGTATGCAAAACGCCGGCACGACATGATACATTACAATTTACAACAATATGTTCGCGTGTAGAAAAATGTATATGTATTATTGGAACGAATATATTATTATTTATCTATACTTACTTACTTACTGATATTATAAATGCGAAAGTTTGGATGGATGTTTGTAACTCAGTCACGCCAGAACGGCTGAACGGATCTGGATGAAATTTGGCACTGATATAGATTATAGTCTGGAATTACACATAGGCTACTTTTTATTCCGGAAAATTAACAAATTTCCGCAGGAAATAAAAAACCTCAATCCACGCGGATGAAGTCGCGGGCATCAGTTAGTAATTACTATAGAATAAGTTACACGTCTTCGACCGCACGCTTCGATACACACTTTCGCATTTCAAATATATCTAAGCCTGTGTCTAAGTATATATCTACAAATAAATTACAAATTGATTAATGAATGAGGAACAAATCGTAAAATAAACTCAGCATCTCATATTCACCCAATTAGACGTCAAATTGTAATTTGTAACGCGTTTGTTATGAAATACAAAGTTTATAATCATTATCATACCAATTATAAAATAACTCGCAACAAGGTCGTAACTCGTATAATCCAAAGGTTCGGTTCAGTCAGGTCACTCGTAATCACAATGCAAATAGTTGCAATCCAATGTAACTGGCGTTAGAGCAGCGAGGCTAGCGGGCTTTATTTTTAATTTATGTCTGCTTCAACGTTGTAGGAAAATATCGTGAAGAAACCTGCATGCATTAAAGATCTCCATATATTCTGACTTCTGAAACGCATGAGCTTGGAAAGTGTGGTGGACTAAAGCCCTTCTCATTATCTTGAAATGACGTGTATTTTAAAAATAATTGAGATGACCAGAAATCTGCAAAAAATTTCAATGTCACGGGAAGTGCGTAAGAGATCAAAATGTAATCATACGAGATGGATAAATTCATGAATTTTCATAAAAAGATTTTACTAGAAAAATTCAAGACGTGACTTTTTATGGCATCATACTTTACTGAAAATACGTGAAAAAGTAAGTATGACTTGGAATTTTAATTTTTGAAGTTTTTGAAGTTTGAACCCGATTCACTATAAAGGCTCTACATTTATTGTGTGGCAAAGCAGTTTGATACGTATGTATTTATTAAATTTTTTTTTTTTTAAACCACTACAAGTTAGCCCTTGACTGCGATCTCACCTGATGGTATGTGATGATGCAGTCTAAGATGGTAGCAGGCTAACCTGTTAGGGGCATGGCAGTTATAATAAACCCATACCCCAAAAGTATCTAAACCTAAAAAGTACCTATTACTATACCTTGATTTTGAAATTACCAAACCATGATTTTGGGCCATATGGTGGTATGAAACCCCTTAAGCTGCCGATAAGCTATTAAAAAAAAATTGGCAGTAGGGAATGCCGATAGTAGTGAAAACGAATATTTAATTTTTTTTTTTAATTTAAAATAATTAAAATATAAACCTTAAAACTAAGTTTAATTACGAATGTAGTATTTTTATATTTAAGACCTTTTGTCTTCGTAACAACGCGAGCATGTCGGTGTTCGCGAGCATGTCGGTGACGCGAATCCACTAATTTACCCCCTACCAAAAAGTGCTCAACGCGGCTAAAGAAGTTTTCACTTCAAAAATATTATAAGTATTTTTTTATAAAGGTGTCGAAAATTCAAAGTAGCTAGTAGTCAATCCGACGAAACGCACACATCCACGTGCATCCACGGTCAAGGTCAGACTCAGCGATGATGGCCTAGATTTATGTTGCACTCTCATAGTTTGTGACATTGTTTGCGTGTGTTTGAAATCTCTCGCTTTTATTTCAAACATACTAATATTTTAAATGCGTTGGTATTTCTGTCTGTTATCTTGTCATGACCCATCGTTTAATCGATTTCGGAGATATAGAGTAACAGATAATTTAAGCACCGGAGACGGAGACTTAACGGATTTTTACGAAGTAGCGTTCATCATCAACTACCATGTAGGTATGTCGTACACAAATCGTAGAATTTATCATTTCATGAAATAGTCGAGCATTTCGTGTACCTAATGGGGGCGTTTCATGAAATAGTCAACTATTAGTGGCCATATCAAAAAATGTTCAACGTTTGTCAATTTGACCATAACATACAACGGCCCCCCGATTGTGTAAGCAAGTCGTAATCGTAATCGTTTGTCAAACGTATAATTCGACCTGTTTACGGAGTTCATAGATGCCTGCACGTCTAAAGCATGTATGAACTCCTTATACATTTCGAGAAATACGAAACAAATGATTACGAATTGCTCAGACAATCGGGCCTCGGATGGGCTACAGACTCGTTGCCCTCTCGCGAGCTTCTGCAAAAACACTCTAGAGGTAGGGCAGACAAAACTACGTGGAGTCGGAGTCGGTTGTGAGGATTTGGTTTTGGGATTCTGTGGTGTGTGGTGTAGGAGATTAAATCGACAATCTCGGTTCAATTGATTCAGTAGACAACTAGACAATACAGAATCTGAAATCTATTAACTTCGTTGCGACCGTATTCATATTAGGTTGGTACGGTCGACGTCAAAAGTCCATATAGAATAAGCAAACAAGATGGCTTTTTAGTAACAAAGGCAAAAGTCCATATAGAATAAGCAAACAAGATGGCTTTTTAGTAACAAAGGCACCCTCAAACTTACATAAATAATATTAATCTTTTAAGTTTAAATTGTTGACAATTTATGGCAATGATCTTTAAGTAGTATTGAATACCTATAAATGGTTCAAACACTAATGCTGTTAAATTAAGGTAAATATTTTGGATAGATTATGTTTGTATGGATGAGTGATTATGATTGCTTGCACACAGTTTTAGCATTTAAGCTATGTAAGGACTTTTGACCTCGACCGTACATAGGTATTAGTCTGGAGTGTTTCAATTTCAATGTTGCGGCATTAGGTATACTTATTTTATATTCAGAAGTCAAGGCAAGGCAACACCTGATCTGGTCTAAAATTGTGTATTTATATAGTGTGGCAGTGTTGGAAAATACCAAAGAAAATTCAGAAATTGGCCCTGTTGGATGCCAAAGTGGCCCTGCCGGATATCGAACCCGCCGGGACCTCCCAATAGGGATGATGCCTATATCAGAAATAAATTATTTCTAACTGATTATCAAATAGTCTGCCAAAAGACCTAAAATTCACATCCTCGGTTAGTTTTAAGTTTGATAACCATTTTAAAATATAGATTAATATAGAAAAAAAGTGCATTGAAATTTGATGACGTCACAAGTCACAATTGTGAATTTCATACAACTTCCATACTAGAAGCGCGTTTTTAAGTTTGATAAAGAGTTGCTGATTTGATTGAGTTGTCATCATCCCTATTATATGACAGCGCTTTCCAGTAGGCCAGGGAGGTCTTCAACCCTTTCGGTACGGAACCCTAAAACTGTAGACGGAATCGTATCGCAATGCTAAGACGCTCGGCGGTAGTGCACGTCTTTGTTTCTCTGATGAGTAAGACGCGTGCCTTTGCCTTTATCTTTTTCTAGAGCTCTCATTGACAATCGTAAGAGTAGCTCTCCTCGTCGGCTTAAGCGTGTGATCTCTTTATAATGATGTAGAACAGAGGAGACTGTGTGTTACTTAGATTTAGATTTTCGAGTAATCGAGGTTCCGGGCTCGATCCCCGGTAGGGTTACTTTGGAAATATACGATTTCTGAATGTTCTCTGGTCTGGCCTGGTAGGAGGCTTCGGCTGTGGCTAGTTAGTAATCACCACCCAACTGGCGAAGATATGCCGCCAAGCGATTCAGCATTCCAGTAAGATTCCGAAATTAAATAACCTACTGACTGATTTGACTGAGGCACAGAATACTAACTATTACTAAGGTATCTAAGAAACTCCTGGCCGGCTTATTTCTCTTGTTAAAAACATCCAATAACAAAATACCTATGATAGTAAATAATATACTCGTAATTCGTAGAATTAGAAAAAGAAAGGGTGGTCGACCCAAACAAACTTGGCGACGTACGGTTCTGGCGGAGGTCGCGAGGATAGGGATGACGTGGGATGAGGTCAAGGGCGTATAGCTTCTAACCGCTCGAGAAGGCGCAACACTGTAGACGCCCTCTGCCCCACTGGGGGGACATAGGACATTAAAACAATTCGTAGAATTCGAAAGATGAGTTACAGTAGTTCGATTCCCAGTTGGGTCAATTTTGAAAATTGAAAATTACGTTTTCTAAATTGGTTCAGGTCGAGTAGGTGGGCGGACCGCGGAACGGTATGGTCGCGGGTACTGACTGTCACGGTATCACCCCACCAGCAAGAAGCAAAACCTTACCGCAAAGTTCCGGTAGGTACCTACAATCCTATGAAAAAACAAAGTAGGAGTCGGTTTTTGTAAATTTTATTGAGTTAGTAGTTTTTATAGTGAAAACTTCTTTAGCCGCGTTAAGCAATTTTTGGGGGGGCTTGTGGATTCACGTCACCGACACCTCGCTCCGACATGCTCGCGAACACCGACATGCTTGGCGTAAAGGAGTGGGCCCGTCATAATTACGCTGAATTAAAGAAGATTGCTCAAAATCGGAAGGCATTTCACCTGCTGACCGCCAAACTTCAATTTGAAGATGGCACCCGATGTTGATGATGTAAAGACAACCCAAATAAAACTGCAGTTACGCATAATATAAAAGCAAAGTATGGATACCTGCGTGCGCGTGATACATCGTACGTCAATCTCAAACGAATTTGCAACGTTACCTCTTTGGCGGAAGTTTCCATCGGGAAAAAAAAATTAAAATACATATAAACCTTAAAAATAAGGTATTAAAGTTTAATTACGAATGTAGTATATTTATATTTAAGACCTTTTGTCTTCGTAACAACGCGAGCATGTCGGTGTTCGCGAGCATGTCGGAGCGAGCATGTCGGTGACGGTGACGCGAATCCACAAATTTACCCCGTACCAAAAAGTGCTCAACGCGGCTAAAGAAGTTTTCAAACTTCAAAAATAACACGCACCTTAATAAAAAAAGAAGATCGATGGAAAAAATTAAAGAAGACTAAAATAAGAATAACAGAAAATAGTCATTAAGTACCTGAGGCGAATAATTATTATTATTATATTGTAAAAATCGCGAAATGTTTTATTTTGTTTCCAATATTCAAGGGTTTCGCAAATCGGGATGAGTGTTTTCGCAAATGTAACAATACAGCTTTCATTGTCTCCTTCCTACTTTTGAAAAAGTCATAATGCTAAACTTCCCAGCACAAATGCCTTCCTAAGGCTACCGTCCACACCGACGCAAAAATATATTAACATATTTTATTGAAGTTATTGCAAATATCAATAGCTTTTATGTTAGTCCATGATAATTATATTTTAAAAAATAACTATTTTTCGCCTTTTACTGTACTGTGTGATCATAAAATAGTCACAGTAGGTACAAGTAAAAGGTGGTATAAGACATTGTCTGCAAAATGTGATACTGCCACGACATAACAATATAATATTTAGCCGACATAATATTTTAATAGATACTTACTCTTAATTCAATCTTCAATTTTAATCAGAACTTTGTATCATAACCGTAACGTAACGTTATTATTATTATTTTTGAGAGCAAAGTTTTCTTGGACCGTCAAATTTCTATTAGCATTGTTAATAATTAATACGCAATACACGTAAGGATTTAATTTATTTAAAATTAAAACAAGATAATACTTATAGAGTCATTTCACTAACCGAATTTTTCATTTATGAGTTTCTTTTTTAATTACCTATATAGGTATGCAGTTCAAGATCTACGATCGTCTTGCTGCATACCTTTTGTCCAACTGTCGTTTTAATCATTTTACAACAACCTGTCCAAACTGCAACCTCCCTTTATGCTTACATACTCTCATTAAGAGAACGATTGCTAAACTCCCCTTTCATACATCGTGCAGATAATATCTCACACTTTGGCCTTCAACCATTCCATTTATTATCTCTTAAAGAGCAAAATAATAGAATTTAAGAAAAAAATCTTGTATTATTTAATTCAAACCACATCTGTTTTAAGGATTCATGGAGGCATATTTTCGGAGGTTTTGTCTCGAACAATGTACACGTATCGTGTTACATTTTTTGACGCAGTTTTGCAGCTCGGTGTGCGCTGAGCTTTAGGACGCTACATTGTAAGGGGACATTGACCTCACGAGTTGCCGCACCACTGTTTTCCGAAACCTGTTCATTTTATACCATCTTTGTAATAGGTTTATTTATTTTACATTTGCTTTTTTGTTGAATAATATTTTACTTGACGTAGGTCGCGTCTTCCTTCATGCTTCTCGAGTGTTTTGGCATAATTCGTTACACATTATTGATTTATTATTATGGTGTTTTACTGTCTTATTACTTACTTTAAGTTAGATAAATTGTAAGTTTTGAGGTCTGTGTCCCTTAAAGTTTATTAATTCGCGTACGTATTCTAACTCAAATATTGCCGACGTTTTTAACTACAAATAAATGTTTTAAACGCACATCTAATTCATAAAGACAAAAACACACAAATATTGAAAAAAGAGCAAAGATCGAAATATAAAAGGATTAAAAAAGGAGTAAAATAAGATCTTAAGATGCTGTCTTAACATGTCCAAAAAATGTATTAAAAAGGCTTACAAAGTAATCCACCCACACATGTAGATCTTACATGGCTTCGGCATTTGCTAAAACCAGGTCGCATTGATTAAAGCATCTACATATGCACCGATTTCCAACTCCAATTCTAACTTATTCGGTACTTGGGACTGGGATCACGATTGGTATTAGACTTTTCGTACTACAACATCGCGGGGCAACGTCTACCTAAGGACGTTTCTGTTAGCCTCGGTTCACGGCTTAGGATGACGTTGGGATGTATGAGTGGTCGGCTTTTTGTTCGAATTTAGGCCCCACAGAAGCTGGGAAGGGATGAGCCCTAGGGCTTGAAAGTCCTCCTAACGGCCTCCCGTGGGGCTCAGAACACTCATGATGACGTTGGGGCATGGGTTTGTTGTACCTGATAGAATCAGGACAACTTTTATGTTAACTTTAGCCATGTGGAAAAAAGTCGGAGCATCTGTGTAGGCTATAAGAAGAAACGCACACATCCACTTCGTGGCCAAGCTTTGTCGCACGGCACGCGCTGTCTTATCCCGTGTGCTTGAGTTTTTTTTTTTTTTTTAATTTGGGATTTGTTCCAACGCTGTCAAAGAAATTCACATCAAAAGCCTTCCGTTCTAAAGGAACCTGGCTCTCTTGATTCAGAATATTAATTTGACAATTAAAAAATAATAAACGCGTCCATTATAATGTTAGGAACGAGTAAGCTTCAGAACAGCATGCATTTTACGTGTAATTACAACGGCCCATAGTTTTAAAAGGAAATAACCTAGTAGGTACGAGTATATTTCTGAGTTTTATTTTTCATAAACTCATCTTGAAGCAGATGCCATTGCCTTTTAAAAAAAAAAGCACGGCATTTAAGTGAAACTTCAGAAAAGTAGCCTACCAGAGAATGAGATAAATATAACTTCTATTCTATCTCATTCTCTCGCAGGCTAAATCCTTTTATGAATAATATGTGTGTCCCTTTTTAGGGTCGCTTTTTCGTTTTATCGAATTTTCAAATCACAACGATTCCAAAGAAGTTTTACTTCAAAAACCGTATCTAGTAATAATTCGTTAAAAAACAAGCACCTTTGAAACAACGAAACAACTGAAATTGTGAAAATAACAGGTATAAGTAATTAAAAAAAAGGGCAAAACTTTCTTTCCTTATTTTGTCTACACATTGCGCCGCCGAGAATTCCGCCGAACCCTTTCCGACTTAGTTTCAGAGTTAAGTTTTAATAAACATGCACCGGTCTCAATAAAACCAGTAATTTGTTGCGCTAAAGTTGACACAAATCCTGTGCTTGCTATTTATGAGTGTTGTATTAATTCGCATCTTAAACGCTTGTTCTCAAGATATTAATTCGCAATCAAACCAACAATTTATAGCACTCACAGTTTTTCCATTAGAAATTACGTACTTACTTACCTCTTTAATTAGTAGTGGCGGACCTGACGGTACCTAACCTACCTACAAAGTTTTTCTTTTATCTCAATGGCATATAAAACGAAAGACTAAGTACATATTACAATGGCCACACTTTCTAGAGTTATATTTAATTACTAGCTGATGCCCGCGACTTCGTCCGCGTGGATTGAGGTTTTTCGGTTCCCGCGGGAACTCTTTAATTTTCCGGGATAAAAAGTAGCCTATGTGCTATTCCAGACTATAATTTATGTCTGTGCCAAATTTCAACCAGATCCGTTCATCCGTTGGAGCGTGATTGAGTAACAAACATACATCCATACATCCAAACTTTCGCATTTATAATATTTATTTGATTATTTGATTATTTGATTGATTATAGAGCTTGCTATGCACAGCTAAACAGATAGCAAAACTTACTTATGAATGTTCGAATATACCTAATGCCTTTCCTACTAGCCCACATAAAAAATTATCTTTCTTTTTATTCGCCATACTTAATAATTTTTAATTATATTATTACACAACAAAATACATTGAATAATGTTGCCAGATGTGTTTTTAAGACGATCCTTAATTTAATTTGGTTCATTTCAACAAAAAAGAAAATTAAAAATCATGAGATTCTATACGTGCCCTTTTTAGACGTCTTTGAATTTTTGAAGCCGCTCAGCACTCGCATGCATGAAAGCGTTGAATGCGCCGGTTTTTTGCATGGCCTCCACATTGAAGAGAACATATTTGTTTCTGTGAGATCCCGCGTATACAGAGAACGAGTATAGGGAAGGTTATGGTTAAGGTCGTGAGACAACATTGTAGTTTGTTGGCCCGACGCACTTCGCGGAGACCGTTTTGTAGCTTTCTGCGTAAATTCAAAAACTACGCAAATTTCAATGTAGGTACACGCTTTTGCAAGACAAGTAGGTAATGGTGATAATTTAACTTCAATTTAAAACTAAAACTTCGCAGGCTCCCAATGCGCCCGCGTCTGAGAAGAGCCCACAACAAACTTAAAACTTTTTAATCAATATGTTATTTTACTATCCATACCTACTGTGAAAGTGTGCCTGCCGGTCTGTCTGCTACGCTTTCACGGCCCATCTTCACAACCGATTTTGATGAAATTTGGTATACTTAGCGATCGATTTTGTAGTAAATAGTTTTTGAGTTCCCGCGAGAATAAAAAAAAACTTAAACAACGCGGACGAAGTCGCGACTCGCGGCCATCATCTAGTTTTATATAAATATACGTATAAGAGAAAACATTTTAATGTTAATACTCATTAATTTTACAAGTAAAACAACAAAAGTTTTCTCTTCAATCAATTCAATGTTCAATGAATGAGTGAACGAATAAATAAAACTTTTTTGCATAATTGCAATCGGCGATGATTAAAAACAATGAAGTAACGTTGAAGCAGATGGTATACCTATAAATTTCACGGGTACCAGATCAGGTGTGTCAAGGCCAATATATTGCATTTGGTAACCTAGCGGGCATGACGCAATCGAAAGGATAAATAATCAGTAATGCGAAAATTGAATGAATGATTGTACTACAGGCTGAGACACGTTGTTTCCAACCAGTCGTTCGATATACCAACGAACGTGAAAGGTGTACGAACTGCGAATGACGTGGAATGACTGTAGGTATACATACCTACTGGTAAATGGTAATCTTGGATGAAATAAACACGGGATAGGAAACTTAAGAAAATCGTAAGAAATCACGTTCGACAAACTTTTGCGGGGCGAGGGGAGAGTGCCTTGTCATTTTTCTGCCCAATTATTGACACTAGTATGCTAGTGATGACTAGTCATATGGTAGCCGGGTCGGACATTTGCCTGGGCGTCGATCCAGTGTATGAATATATACTAACGCTGTGACTGCACTGTGTAAAACAGATACGGATCCCAATTTATACAGACGGAAAAAAGTACCGCAGATCTGGTATTATGACCTCCAGCGTTCGAGTATTTAAAAGTCGTTGGCAGTGTATTTAATGCACTTTAATGTTTGTTGTCCTTCGCACCATAATGGCATGCTTGTCATTATGGTCGCCTCCTTTACCTCCCTTAGGTAAAGGAGGTATAATTATCGCAAAAAATAAATATCGGAGTTTATTTGGTCGAACGGAAAATTTTAAAATGAATCCGCATTTTTTGATGATTAAACGAACTTACCTGTAAGTGAAGTTCTATCCCAATTATATGAGTACGTTTCATTTGAAGATATTAATATTATTAGGTATTCACAACGTTTCCTGTACTTACAAAAAAGTATACAGCATGATATTAATTAATCCAGTCAACTTAGTTTTGGTCTTAAATTTGTCCAACCAAGCACCATTAATTTTAGTGGCAGCTACTTTTGTCCATAACTCAACTTGTCAATTACTTATTAATAACATTAAACCATTCTGTTCCGTGCATTATACTCAATTTGCCTTTTAGAACAATCCATACTAATACTATGAATGCGAAAGTGTGTCAGTCTGTCTATTTGTTTTCTGGTTGACTGTCTGTCTGTCGTTTTCGCAGCCCATCAATCTGCATCAATCATTGTTAGTCTCAATAAATGTTGTGATTGGTGGAATTTATGGTACTCTTGCTGCGACAACGGATTTTGGCCAATAGCGGACTGCGGAGGTCTTCACCAATCAGATTGTTTTCATCAATCAGAGGTCATTGCGATCCACTAAAGCAATTATTTTTACGTAATAAAAGTCCCAGTTTGGTGTTTCAATGTCACAGCGGGCATGTCTGTCGTCTCGAGCCTCGGCAGTTCACACAATGTTGCAGTTTATTGTCCTACTCTACTGAACGAATGTGATTAATTCAATAGGATTACTAGTGTTACGTAGTATTAGAACTGTTATCACATAGGTAATCCATACTTATCCTTACTTTAAGTACCTATATGTCTGCTTTTTTAACAGCTATAGATTCAGCAGCAAAAAAACCCTTATCTTTGAAACGAAGATTTTACTCTGGGGCAATTAAATAAATCTTTCATAAATTATTGATGCAGTCTCTTTTGTTTTTCCTACGGAGAAGAGTGTTAAGCAATCAAAGGTAATTACAATCGCTACACTGTCGCAATCATTTTTACGCAATAAGGCACCTGGTAAGTACTTAGCCCCCACATTTTTACCTGTTATCGTGAAGCCAACAATGACCCTATTTCAAGTTCACAAATTTTACTTTTCATCTCACGTTTAAAAAAAAAATTTTACTCATATCTCGTACGGAATCCCTTACGAAAATCAGTCTGTTGCTAAAGTTTTCTGTGTAATTTGTTCAGTTCACAATTCTTACATTTCTTCTCTGGTTTTAAAAAGGTTTCATGCCTACTCATATCTCCTACGGTCTACGGAACCCCTTATGGAAATCAGTATGTCGCTAAAGTGTTCTGTCGGCATAATCTTGAGTCGAGTCGAAGCTGGCGTGGCGTGTCAAGGTCGTTAACTCTCGACAACTAAGTTGCAGTTTCTTGTCCCAGTGAACGAAGGTTTAATCGATACGATCAGACGTACGTAAGTATTCGGGTGGTCTAGTTTTTTTTCCATCGTATTTGTTCCTACAGGGAACTTGATCGAGATTTCTTTTTTATATCCAATTACATACAGATTATGTTGTATGAGTGTTTATCGGTTCAACGGTTCCTTTCGATTGTGATACAATGTGCCAAATGCCAATAGCTTCGTCTAACATGTCATAGGCTATTAGGTATGACATCATGACAAATTCTCGATGTAAATATAATATCTACCGTTCTATGATATCGCGGTCAAACACTAACCTGTTTTCTTTAAAAAAATATAAATTAAATATAAGTAATTTAAATAAATATATCATATATGGTATAGACTATAGGTACTTAAATATTATAAAGAGGTAAAGTTTGTGAGTTTGTGAGGTTGTAGGGGGTAATCTCTGGATCTACTGAACCGATTTTGAAAATACTGGTACCAATAGAAAGCCACATTATTTGTGTTTTATTATTGTATTTATTAACCCGCAATATTAGGGAGTTCCCGTAGGAATTTAAAAAACTTATTTCTTATTTCACGCGGACGAAGTCGCGGGCATCTGCTAGTAAAATATATATTTAAAAACGGGTAATCGGGTACAACGGGTAAAACGGTAACGGCAAACTTTTTAGTTGCTCGCACTATTGTAATATTTCAATAGTCAGGCTATTAATATTATTACCAATGTGGGCGAGTGATACTTAACCTTCAAGAAACCGATGTATTTATTATCTACAGGTACCTATCTAGTATCTACCTGTATCTTGAAGTGCAGTAAATTCCATGAGTACACTAAAATAAACACTAAATAGCTATTGCTTATTTCACCTGCCTTACTCAAAAAATTACGGTAACATAAAATACGGTACGGCTTAAAATTACAAAAACTGGTCAAGTGCGAGTCGGACTCGCACACGAAGCGTTCCGTATCATCATACAAGAATTAACACTGTACTTATAGTATAATACTTTTTAATACAAGTTTATTGTATGGGGATTTGATTTGTATTTAATTTTTATTGTTTGTTGTTATACCGGCAATAAAAATACTCAGTCTATGAAAATTTCAACTTTCTATCTACATAGGTATTACGTCACATGAGATAGATACCTATACAGCCCGCTGTTAAAAGGACGGACGGACGAACGGACAGCGAAGGCCTAGTAAATAGTAATAGAGTCCCGTTGGTACTCTTTGGGTACGGAACCCTAAAAAGTTAGCATTTGAACATGATTTGAACTCGAAAATCATGATAAAAGTCGAGTGGAATTTTTATTAAAAAATACTTTCCGAGGCATTCTAGGGCATTCACCTTTACAATATTATGAAAACAAAAATCACCGTGGAAAATGAAAAAAAAATCAGAAATCGAACATTAAAATAATTATTTAAAATAGGTATTATAGTAATGTAAGAACTAGGCACCCATGGTTGTAATTTAATATGTGCGTGGGTATAATTTGTTAAACAATGCTCGAGTTCAAATAAATACATGATACCTACCTACATAATATATTTTTTATATAAAGTATAGATGATATCTATACTTTATACTTTATATCTATTAGATATGATGCCCGCGACTTCGTCCGTTTTTAGCCTTCCCCGTGTTACAAGTTAGCGTAGCAGACAGACGAACAGACAGACAGACACACTTTCGCGTTTATAATATTAGTATGAATTGTAAACACAATATTAAGATCGTACCTGCGTTATTTATTAACTCACTAGCTGATGCCCGCGACTTCGTCCGCGTGGATTGAGGTTTTTCGGTTCCCGCGGGAACTCTTTAATTTTCCGGGATAAAAAGTAGCCTATGTGCTACTGTGCTATGTGTGTGTGTGCTATGTGTGTATTCCAGACTACAATCTATCTCTGTGCCAAATTTCATCTAGATCCGTTCAGCCGTTAGAGCGTGATTGAGTAACAAACATCCATACATCCATACAAACTTTCGCATTTATAATATTTATTTGATTTCTCTTTGCGATATAATATAGACTAAAAAATGTGTTTTTTTTTTGGTTGTTACTTATAATTATGGTTCACTGCAGTCATAAAAAATTTGTTGTTATAGGTAGTAGATATTACTGAAAGGTCAATTATGTTTTAAAACAATATTTATAACTGCATGGCAGCACCAGTAATAAAAGTTCGATGTTTCGTTCAGATTTTATCAATTTTTGCAATCAATTCGTCAATGTGGTGGTTTACGCAAACGTCGAGTAAGGCAGGTAGGTATATTGGACGAGACAGCACGCAGCGAAACCTGTAAAGGTTTTTGTTATGGATGTCACAGGACAAGTTCCACATTTTATCGGCGCGGTATCAAGGCCGCTTACAATGTTGCAGATTGAGCTCGAAAAGTTACGCGATCTCTTTCCCTACAGAGCACACTCAATAAGATCCTCTCCGCCATAGAACCGGACCAACGGGTCAGAATTTTCAAGGGCAACAACTTGTGAGTAAAAGCAACGTGATCTATTTCGCTACAGAGTACGCTGATTATGATCCTCTCTGCCAAAGTACCGGGACCAAGGGGTATTTTTATGGTTGTGTGCTACGAGCCTTTATTATGATCGTTTAGGTTGACAACCTTGTCCAAACATAAACAATACAATTAAATAATCTTTAAAACCATATAATTAAACAATTTTTAGCGCAACGAAATAGGCATCTTTTTAAATTTGCGAATGTCAACGTTTTATGGCATTTTTTTAAAATCAGTACGCTATATGATTTTGTATAGGCGACTCAGAGTGGCAGCCCTAGTTTCTCATTAAGGAACTGCAATACACGTGCAAAACTATGGATAGAATCGATATCAAGGTCGCGCTACAATGTTGCAGCTTGTTGGCACTCGCAAGGCGCAGTGATATAATGACTTGAACATTTATAATTATTATCAATCCTACGTAGCACGAAACGCAAATTTCTAAAGCGGTAACATGAGTTTGCAGTACTAAAAACGACGGAATTTCTGCTTTACTTACTAGTATATAAAAAACTAGCTGAATATGATGTCATCACTTTTTTAAATCCCATTGGAAGTTGGAAGTTGTCAAAATCCTTTTTTAGCCTGACCTTACATACCAGCGTATACACTCACCATATTCTACAAGACTTCGTCCGCGTAAAATAAGTTTTTTAAATTCCCACGGGAACTCCCTAATTTTTCGGGTTAATATATAGCCCAGAATTTTCAAAATCGGTTCAGTAGATCCAGAGATTACCCCCCTACAACCTCACAAACTTTACCTCTTTAATATGTATAATATTTATATATAATATATATATTATATCTTTTCCATAATATTCGTATAGATTATGCGAAAGGACGTGGGAACCCATCGCATGAATATCCCAAAAAAACTCCTACCATTATGTGATTAATGGAATGGGGTCACGACTCACGACCCTCAGTAATGTGGAATACGACGCAGAGAGGCCCGGTATCCACCAGTGCGGAGAAAAGCGGATAATATGGGCGAAGATGCGATTATTGAACCAATCAGATTATTGATAGTCATAATCGCCAAAGCATAGTATAATAAGAATAAGTATATAGTAGTAAGTATAGTATAGGCATAGTAGTTAATAGTCGCGTCATTTTATCAATAATCTTATTGGTTAGCTCAACACATAATTTCCGCTCTGGTGGATACCGGGCCTAAGCTAAACCCGGAGTTGAGATTATTTAGTTAATCCTAACTGTTGGCGCCAAGTGCCCTATACTGTATGGTAGGGATATCTGGGCGTCCAAATAATAACTAATATACTGTATTATTATCCACTTATATATTATACCGGAGTACTGCGCACTACGAAAGCTCAAGTCTCAACAAACATATCAAAATTCGGACAATTTTATAATTTGATAAACTATATTATCTAAACTTTCTTAGAGAATCAGTGTTTATCTTGGTAAAAGTAGAACTAAAATCTAAATTACACCAGTAACTATAGGCTTTATTCCTTGTCTGGTTTAAAAAAGGGAACTTACAGGCTGCAATGCAATTTTAGTCAGACAATGGTGCCAATTCTCTGTTAGTTTCTCTAAATTAGGATCGCTTATTTAACACTTAGCGACGTCTGCTATTCTGAAAACACACTTAATTGACAGGTCTAACCTAAAATTAAATCTGACAGCTCTAACTACTCAATTTAGCGATGATTTAACGAAATGCTATTCTAGTCGACGTTTTGAACGCCAAAAATAAGAAACGTCAAACTAAAATTGGATATTTTTCTCCAATTTTAGACAGGACCTCGGAAGGTGGCCGCTAAGTCTAGAGAAGCGGATTTAAGCAAATTAAACACGAATTTTCACAAAAAGTTAAATAGTTCAAGTGTAATTTCTATGCATTATTAGGTGCATTTGGGATTGAACTTAGTGTTTAAAATGATAACAGCTAAAATTAACAGTTAAAATGGAAGAAAAGCTTCTTTTTCTGGTCGGTGGAAGAAAACGTTGTTGCAGCTCTGGTTGTTTCGAGAGAAAGGTAATTTTAGGGTCAAATCTTAGTTAATATTCATAGGGCAAATAACATATGCAAATTGTGACTGGACGGACATACTTAGTTGCACTTCAAGGGTTGCTTTCGTACCATTTAGGTACGCACACCCAATAATGGTCTGTAGCTCTGGAGTTTCCTAAGAAAACCAAAATAAACTAGGGAAGACGCCATACAGGGAATCACCTCATGCTGTTTGCCTCTTCTATGGTAGGTACTAGGTAGTTAGAACTCAGAATAGAAAAGAATAAAATTCACAAGCTAATTCCTTTTGTATTAGGTACCTAGTTACTTAGCTATACCTATATCTACCCAAACCTATCAAGAACCTACTTATAAATCAGGACCCTACCCACTGCAACATAATATTAAGTAGTATAAATTACTCAGAATATTGTAAAACTAGCAAATGCCCGCGACTTCGTCCGCGTGAAATAAGGTTTTTAAATTCCCACGGCAACTCCCTAATTTTTCGGGTTAATTTAAAGCCTATGACACTCACAAATAATTGTGGCTTTCTATTGGTACCAGAATTTTCAAATACGGGTCAGTAGATCCAGATTTACCTCTTTATAATATTAGTAAGTATAGATATGTTAATTAAGTAGGTAGCACATAGTATTTCAGTTATATCTAAAGAGCAAGACGTGCAAATTCACTTAAGTGGACTTGGAGAATGCTTCGCTCGGTCAAATATGCATGTTTTCTCTAAACTGACAAAATATACCTCTGGTTGTTCCAAAAGAAAGCTAATTTTGTAATATTCATAATCTTAGGTAAATAACATAATGCAAATTGTGACCAGACAGACAGATATACCATAAGAGTTGCTTTCCTACTGTTTAGGTACGCAAACCCAATGGTCATAGCTCCGTAGTAATAACTAGTGAATACAACATACAGGGAATCAGCTCATGCTTTTTGCTTCTTCTGTGGTATATCTAGTACCTAGTAGTAGCTGGAACCCATACAATAAAAGAATTCAATCATTAGCTGATTCTGTTTTTGTATTAGGTACTTATCTATACATACTTATATCTACCCAAACCTATACCTAAGTGTACCTAACTAGTTTGAAATAACCTAATGAATTATTTATAAAGAGCAACCACCGAGTTTCTTGTTAGTTCTTCTTGGTAGAAATGGCATTCCGAACCAGTGGTAGATTCACTTGACGATTCAATAGTAGGTACTTGTAAAAGTTTAGTTGAATAAAAAACATTTGAATTTTGAAATTTTTTAGTGTAAGTTTAGGGACATCTACCACTGTAGTATGGGTTAGGCAGAAGAGTAATTTTAAAAATTATTTAGATTGCCTTGATTTATCAAGACCACATCCACTGCATCATAATATTATGTATAAATTACTTAGAATGTTGTAAAAAATGTTAATTAAGTAGGTATATTTAAGTATGCAGTCAGTAGGCAACACATAGTATTTCAGTTATATCTAAAGAACAAGTGCAAATTAACTCAAGTAGACTTGGAAGACTTAGCTTCTTTCAGTAATATGCATGTTATCACTGAACTGACAAAATATACAAGTTCAAGCTTTTTCAAGTAACCCTTATACCTTCCATAAAATACCAAATACAAAAATTCTGTGTATTTTGCAGATAGTGCTGATGAAAACCAAGTAATTCACAGAACAAATTGATCCAAGTGTAACGGGGCAAATATTGGTTGAACCGACATGTATCCAATCTCAAGCTCCAGAACACAGCTGCAGAGGCTCTTCTGAGGCGACAGAAACACATTTACACATCATCTGTTACTACTGCCCTGCGCTAATGCACTAACATAGCCTTTTCTACCCGGATAAGGCTAATAATTAAGGATATCCCAGCAAAGACGCTGCTACTATTCTTGGCTGCAAGTGGTTGTGGATCAAAGGCCTTGCATAGCTGTCTCTCCAAGAAGAAGAGAATAAGATGTGGATTTCCCTGCATAAGCAAGATTATAATTAATATGCATAAGCAAGATATAGATAATTAACAAGGATTTATTAATATACTTTAATTAATAAAAAGAAAATTAATTAAATCTTTTTATTTTTGTGTTATTCTTTTATAACAATCTACTAGGTACCTAAATAAAATTGAATAAGTATCAATATAATATAATTAACATTAGATACATAACAATGTTATGTATACATATTTCTTCAATATACATTCTTTTTCAACATATTGGTATAATAAGATGCTTGTGAACCCTTGGATTCTCCAAGATAAAAAATAGAAATAGTAGGTATATTTCGGATGTAAGCCTACCTAGCTATGTACTAAAATTTATCAAAATTGGTTAATTCGATGGTCCAATCATACAAACACATCCCCTATAACCTAAACATCAACTATAAATAGCTATTACATGTAAAATCAACTTATTTATACTTATTGTAACAGAGTGCCTGGGTCTAGGTAGACTAGACTTCAAGCATCTTGTTGTACATTCCCTGTGCAACCTGATCAGATAGGTCACACAGGATTTACCTATTTCACGGGTCCTAGTCTATGCAGGGGGGTTTCAAATAAAACTAATATGATTATAAGCCACACAGGTGGTTTATTGTTAATAAGTCTTACACTGATAAAAGGTTCTTAAACTGTATTTGAGACGCTAGATGCTAAACGAGACAGATTCGCGCAGATTGTAGGTTAGGTTCCTTTCGGTAAGGAAATCTACTTTTATGTTCGCGACAATTGATCCGACTGGCCTAGACTTGAAGAGATTCAGGCATCAGTTAGGATATTATACGGTACGTGGTTCACAAACACTGGACTTCGTTTTATTTCGGAATCGGAACGGAAGATAGGCGAACGCCGGTGATCGAACTCCCTACATGTCTGTCGTTGCAGCAGCGATAATTTCCGATGCAGTACCAATTGCTTCCTTTTGTAGCCTTTTACTTTCATAGGCTTGCCACCAAGTTATTCACCAGGGTGACCGAGGATGTCCATGGAGACTTGACGTTCTACGCTCTTGGTGCATAGGTTATAACTTAATTTTTAGGATGGAATTTCTCTACTAGAAGATACATTTGATTTTAATTTGCTCTTTTACTCGCTGCATTGACAGATTTTTGTGAAATCTCGAAAATCGAAATGAAAAGTGAAAACAAACAAGTTATGTACCAAAGACAACGGAATAGCAAGTTTTTAGTTTTTTAAATCTATTTTACGGCCCTGGATACAAGTCCTTTAAGGGAATAGCAAGTGACAACTGACCGCACCACAGACGAATAAACATAGAGGTAGTATGTGGTAGCATCATGGAACTAGGAATCTGCCTAAGTAGCATTGACAAAATGTCTCTTTTTGGTAGTTTATTACGAAGTTGGTGCAAGGAACATCCATTTTATTAAAATAAAATAATTTTATTTCGTATGAAATGCCATTTAATTCGATTTTAGTCGCAAAAAGTATTATTACGATTATTGTGCAAAAAACAAAGACAAATTGTGCAATTTTTGTTTCTGTATATGGTAACACTCTCAATTCAATTTAGACTTTAGCCTAGCGAGGATTTTACACATCCTAAATTTAGATGGAGGCATATACAGAATAGCAAATGGAAATAGAAAAGCTAAATTTGGCGATTCTTAATTTTAGTTTAGTTTAGAGAGTTGCATTCTAGAATCGCCACCAATTGAGTGAGTTCGGTTATCGCGGATTATAGCGAATTAAACTTCTAGTTCCTTCATTATCATGGACTCATGGACCTATAATGCATGAACTTCTGCAAAATAACGCTTGCTTCTATACAATAGGAGAAACTTAGTTATTTACTTACTTAGTTATGTACCATTGCCATCTATGTAGGTAAGAATCTGAACTTCTCCGTCTACCACAGAGTACATAAGTATAAAAACATTCCAAGCTAGCTTTCCGTACGCCAAAACCTAGCTCTATGTTTATAACTATGTGTGTATGTGTATAAAGCCATTATATTTAAAAATATAACATTCCAATGTCAACAGTTCGCGATTAGGTAGGTGGCTGCCTGTTGACGCAAAGTTTTCCTCGTGTTCAGTTAGTAGGCCAATAAACGGCAACATTGTTGAATTGAACCACCTTGACATTGTCTTACGCCACGAATTATGCAAACCGGAATTATAAGGGCTTGCTACGTAGCTTTGCACATAGTGCAATAATAGCCGTCATTTTTACGAGAAGTTATCACGTGTCGACATATTTTTTCAATTCCACTTGCCTGGAAGACACACTATTTTTATGTGTGTGATTCACGAACATAGTAATTATTCATGAAACTTTCATTCGTTCGTTTTTTTTAGTTAGTGTTGCACCATTTAGAAGCTCATTGGGAAAAGAGCCGCGTCACACCTGAGGAAAATGTCGCAGGTAACAGGTTCGAATACTACTCACGAAATTAGCACATTTGTTGGTTTTCAATTTTTATTTCACCACCATTTAGGCTAGTTTAGAGTATAGGGGGTTACTTGTCATAAAAGTCAAAAGTCCAGGAAAAAAATATTTTGGAAAGTTTTCAGATAACTTAGAAATACAGGCGAAAAATTTCCAGAGATAAAGGTTTCTACATATTAATAGCAAGAACTGTTGAAAAAAATAAACACCCACTTTATCAATGTAATATAATAAGAGTTATTACATTATCCTAGCTAATTAAATAGTGATAAACGATTACAGATGGATTGCATGTGTATTGTGTATTCAATTATATTATTGTAGGTAAGCTAGTCAGGCTCAATGGGGACTATCGTTTCTTTGCTCACCAGTTGGCGCCACTGTTGACTAAGGTCAGAGGTATAGCTGTCAAAGGCGACTTTATAAGATCGGCGCCGAAACAAAGTTTTAAATCTTGAATCTCATTATGTTTATTAATATTTATAACTATCATCATATCGAGTAGCTAGTTCCGCAATGTTGTGCAGTTCCGTTTTGTTCGGAAAAAAAGGAGAACACATGTTTCCAAAAGATAAAACTGTTCTAAAACAGTGGCTAGTGGCGTTTCGCAGGAATTCGCAGGATTCTGAGGAATTAATTATATAGGCACTTAATAAATAAAATAAAAATAAATTAATTACTTATTAAACTTATATTTATCCTTCCCTTTCCCTTTAAAACACACTGCTATACAAAAAAATATTAATCGTTGTACTTAAATCCATACAATGGATATGATACTGAAAGATGGTTGAGTTGTTAGTTGAAACTACTAACTAGATTAAGCTGGAAAATTTTCTAGCAATAGCAGGTATCATGTATGTATGATAGTAGGGGCTACTTTCTTTCAAACAATAAGTATTCATTATTGATCATTTTTATGTACTTATAATAATTATCACACTGATAAACTCATCTTTTATAGAGAAAGTACATTTCACTTCCAATACTGTTAGTTAGTTCTCCAATTAATCCTTCTGGAGAAACCTGAAATGAAACATCTAATATTAATCAAGAGAAATACCTACTATTATTAAATTCTGGTCATCTCACACATAGTAATCTGATCCCAAGATAGGTGTGTTCTCGTTAGTGATACCTACTGTGGGTACATAACCAGAGACATAGGTATATTTCAATATCATGTAGTAAAAGTGTGTCCTTGATGTGCATGAAACCCTTAACCTTTCATGCAGAAGTCTTAGTAAGTAAATATAATATATAATACCTATATTAGGTAAATATATGTAAAATGAAAAAACACAGCTGTTACCTCGCAAACAAGCATACTTTTGGCAAAAAATAAGTTTGGAAACAGTAAACAAACTAACCTCTGAATTAGCTGCTCTTTGAGGCCGCCTATTTTTGCGCCTCTTTTTCTTAATTCCGCTTTCAAAGCGTTCACATTCATCGCCAAATAATCCATATTTGCGATAATTTCACGAAGGAGATCACTTTTCAACAGGTAAATTAAAGAAATTATAATTTATGTCACGAAACCCGCCAAAACCAGTGAAAAGTGAATGATATTGGCCCTCACGCGACACCAGCGCCCCTAGCGGCAAATTCATACGCGATAGCCCCCATTGAACATGCTTCTCATTATACTAAGTAGGTACTGTACATATTTATTATTTACTAGTTGATGCCCGCGACTTCGTCCGCGTGGTTTAATTTTTTTGATTCCCGCGGGAACTCCTTAGCTTTGTTGGTTTGTCCTACAATCACGCCGCAACGGAGCAACGGATCGACGTGATTTTTGGCATGGGTATAGTTGAGGACCTGGAGAGTGACATAGGCTACTTTTTATCCCGGAAAATTAAGGAGTTCCCGTGGGAGTCAAAAAAAATTAACCACGCGGACGAAGTCGCGGGCATCAGCTAGTTGTTAATAAATAAATTAAAGACATTCAGTGTAAAATATATTCTGTGATCTGACTAAAAAAGCACGCGTGATCGCAGCAACTTCTGGCAAAGTAAGTAATTAAATATTAATTAAGTAATTAATTATATTAATTACGTACGGTTACTGGTCCGGAACGCGATTCTGGTACGCGTACCAAGAACAATGCGTTTGTTTTTCCCATACTTTCCCAGCCTAAGACCACAGCCTACACCAAAAGCAGATTTGGGTCCTTATAAAGGCCAATTAAAAAAGCAGACAGTAAAGTTTAACATAAAGTTTTATCGGTTTTGACATTGCTTAATGAGCGTCAAAAATTTCGTAGCTTGCATACCTATCGCAAAAAACTGGTTTGCGGGAAGAGATACAAATTGGATCGACATTTACTTTACAGGATCGAGATAAGGAGATAAAAGGATGCTGTTGATGTACTATACTGTACTGTGCCCAAGATATTCCCGAAGATAACCCTATACCACTACCAGGTCAGCCCGCTAACCATCCAAGACTGTATCAACAGCTCTTACCATTTATTTATTTTTATTTTTGTTTTATTTTTAGGGTTCCATAGCCAAATGGCAAAAACGGAACCCTTATGGATTCGTCATGTCTGTCTGTCTGTCTGTCTGTCTGCCTGTATGTCACAGCCACTTTTTTCCGAAACTATAAGAATTCTATACTGTTGAAACTTGGTAAGTAGATGTATCCTGTGAACCGCATTAAGATTTTCACACAAAAAAAGAAAAAGAACAATAAATTTTGGGGGTTCCCCATACTTAGAACTGAAACTCAAAAATTTTTTTTTATCAAACCCATACGTGTGGCTTAAGATCTATGGATAGGTCTTCAAAAATGAAATTGAGGTTTCTAATATCTTCGAGAGATACTTCCAAAGTGGTAAAATGTGAGCCCCCCCTCTCCCTTACATTACCATGCAAACTTCCACCGAAAATTGGTTTGAACGAGATCTAGTAAGTAGTTTTTTTCAATAATTTAAAACTTACTACAGGTTTGTACGGAACCCTCGGAGCGCGAGTCCGACTCGCACTTGGCCGGTTTTTATTTTTTAAGTTGGCAGTCTATGGGTCTGCCGATAGAAGTGAAAACGAATATTTAAAATAATAAAAAATATTTTTTTTTATTACGAATGTAGTAGGTATATTTATATTTAAGACCTTTTGTCTTCGTAACAACGCGAGCATGTCGGAGCGAGGTGTCGGTGACGCGAATCCACAAATCTACCCGCTACCAAAAAGTGCTCAACGCGGCTAAAGAAGTTTTCACATCAAAAATGTTTAACTAACAGAAAATAAGTGGACAAAGGTAAACCTTATCTCTCGAATAGAAATCTCTTCCAGCCTTCCTTGAAAGTGAGTTAGGTGAAAGTTGAAACACAACAATAATTATTTTAGTGAAATTATAAAATCACCATCCTACGATACAGGCGAGATCTCAGTCAAGGGCTAACTTGTAGTGAAATAAAAAAATGCGAAAATAAGTCTGTCTGCCTACTAAGCTTTCACGGTTCATCTACTCCACCGGTGACAAAATTTAGATAGAGGTTGCATGCCGGGGATGTGCATAGGGTACTATATTTTATCCCGGAAAATCAAAGAGTTCCCTTGGAAATGGCCATTTAAATTCACGCGGACAAAGCCATGGATCGAGAAGAACACCTTGATTGAAGCTGCATCTGAGGTGCAAAAACCCTAAAAGTAAATTTGGTATAGAGGTTGCCGGGGATAGGCATAGGGTACTATTAATAATGGAAAATCAAAGAGCTTCCTTGGAAATGGACATCTAAATCTGCGAGAAAAGCTGCGTCTAAGGTGCAAAAACCCTAATAGTTGCCAATCTCTGATACCTACTCTCCCACCGGACTTTTCACCTAATCGACCCTTGAATTATCGGTATCAGATCGGACAGTATGAAAATTCTTTTCGACCATGGCGCTTTTAATATTTTCAACCTAACACTTACTCATAAACGAAATAAGAAAAATATCTCAACGTGGCACGAATCACAAGCGCACGTCTGGGGCATCTTTGGTAGCATGGTAACTAAATACGAGTACTTAACTTATTGTCACGCAAACGAATACCGCGTCTCGTCGCGTTGACCCGCAAAAGTAACATAATATTATTAACAGTGTAGGATGATATCTATACAGTATACTATCTATAATAATTAATATTATAAATGCGAAAGTTTGGATGGATGGATGGATGGATGGATGTTTGTTACTTAATCAAGCCAACGGATCTGGATGAAATTTGGCACAGAGATGGATTATAGTCTGGAATATGTGCTTTAGTTACTTTTATCCCGGAAAATTAACAGAGTTCCCGCGGGAACCAAAAAACCTCAATCCACGTGCACGATGTGGCGGGCATCAGCTAGTATACACACTACGGACATGACGTTGGCTTAATTCACGCGCAGGGCATCATTTTTTGCCACACTTGGGCGGGCAGACAACAATGTGGTAAAGAATTACAGAAATGTCGATAAAATTTTATTTCTTTATACTTAACACCGCGCCGATCTGCAGTCTACCACTTGAACGCATACAAAGACAATGAAGGCCTGATGAATAAAATATGGCTGTTTAAATCCATTAGTGTCTTCTTTGGAGGTTGAAATCAAAGTGAATGACATTATTTCAGGCATAAATAAGCCATAGATTTATATGAAGGCACTAACTTACTAAGCCGCAAAGCTCTTGGTAAAAGACAGATCGATAAAGCGGACTTTCTGAAATTTCAAAAATTTTGTTTTAGCAAGTAAGAAGTGATAATAATTTAATCTCTGCTGTAATAATTTTCGGAATCGCAAACAGCTCTTCTCGTTTTATCTAGATACGTACAAAAGGCAATTTTGATAGTTCTATAAACGAACACTGAAAAACGTGATGGATGGCGCGCTAATCAAGCAACTTATTAATGCCGTTATAAAATCAGCGCCTCTCCCTATTAAAATGGAGCTAATAAAAGAAGTTCTCCTTTTAATGTCTTCAACTAGAAGTTGCAGTTTCGAAATCCGATGCCGTAAAAGACGCCCGAAGTCCAGAGTGGCTCACGTTTACGAGCCTCAGTTCAAGCGCGTGACTTTTTAGCGGAAAGCACGATTTATGCGACGAATACGCGTTTACTGCACACTGTTTATTGGAAATAGGTACTTTACTTTATCCTAATCGGTTTATTAAAGACTAGCAGATGCCCGCGACTTCGTCCGCGTGAAATAAGTTTTTAAATTCCCACGGGAACTCCCTAATTTTACGGGTTATTATATAGCCTATGACACCAGAACCAGAATTTTCAAAATCGGTTCAGTATATCCAGAGATTACCCCCTACAACGTCACAAACTCACAATTCACAAACTTCAGCTCTTTATAATATTAGTATAGACTAGCTGATGCCCGCGACTACCTAATAAGTTATAGTTTAAGTTTTTGAAGTGAAAACTTATTTAGCCGCGTTGAGCGCTTTTTGGTAGCGGGTAAACTTGTGGATTCGCGTTACCGTCACCGACATGCTCGCTAACACCGAAATGCGAGAACACCGAGCTCGCGTTGTTACGAAGACAAAAGGTCTTAATTATATAAAATATACTACATTCGTAATTAAACTTTAATGCCTTAGTTTTAAGGTTATATTTTAAATATATTAAATATATATATATATTTTAAATTATTTTAAATATTCGTTTTCACTTCTACCGGCAGTCCCTATGAATGCCAATTTTTTTTAGTTCTCACGGGAACTCCTTAATTTTCCGGGATAAAGAGTAGCCTATGCCAATCTCCAGGTCCTCAATTATACCCATGCAAAAAATTACGTAGATCCGTTGCTCTGTTGCGACGTGATTGGAGGACAAACCAACAAACAAACACACTCACATTTATAACAATAGCATAGATAAGATAAGTTCTTTCCCACCAGTCAACCGACGGAGACGTTTAGCCAGAGCAACGCTGCAAGTTAAAGGTTGACTAGGTTGCCGTGTGGTCTGGCAAATTGTATGGCCGTCTGTCCACTGTACGAATATACTGTAGTATTAGCTTGGACTGCTAATTAACACTGGTTCAAGAAGTGGTTTTAAGTAAAATCTGACGACCCCATCTTCTTAAGGGTAAAATCACACGCGTACTACAAACAACAAAAACACAAAATACAAAAGAAAATTGTCAGTGCCTCACAACTCACAACCGGTACCATTTTGTCCAAGTAATTGTTCCACAGTCTTAAACTGTGCGAAGTCAGCACTAAACACTAAGTTTATTAGAACCTATCCGAGCCAATCGTAAAGCTCTATTTATGACGTTTTCAGCGCAGTGTGCTCAGGTCCTAATTGGGAGTTATACAACACAGTGGGAATTGTAAAAATTTCTCGAGTAATCGTAAAGTTTACGAGTTTATTCCATAGGCGTTCGTAATGACTACATAGTCTGGGTAATACTTAGTAAGTATTCTGTGGTCTAGGGCTGGGTTTTAGTTTATTTAAAGTGATCGTATACGGTACACCGCATTAAGGAACAAGCTGCACGAGGCTTAATCTTTTAATTATAAATTAAGAAAAGAAGTAAAACTAAACACACGTGGGATTTCAATAATTGAAAGTGAGTGCGAAAAAAGTTGCATGTAATAATACATAGTGATAAAGGAGCGGCGAGTTAGTTTTTACAAACGAGTTGACATATTTTCCAAGTCCGAGCTACAAGCGAAGGGGGAGGGGGAAGTGCTAACAGAAGGTCGTGTGCGATCTCCTTTATTGATGGCATTCTGCGGGAACTGGTTAGCGGAATTTATATATATAAAGAGACTTGATTGATTCTTACTTCATTGCATTTCAAGGGTTATGTAGCTCAAGAATCTCTATGATATTATTGAGCTATTCCGATTATTGCTATAGATAAAAGAATAAAAAAGCGATGGCTTAATATATGTGGCTATAAAATATTTCTGCAATGCTACCTTAAAAGGCCAGTCAATAATTACAGTAGAATAAAAAATCTATACTTAATAAATATAAAGAGCTGAGAACATTGAAATAGCCTATTTGTTTAAAAATGAATAAAATATCTCTCCTCAAAATATCCTTTGTAACAGATTTATTAAGCAAATAAGACAACAGGCAAATGAACAGTCAATAAAATTAAGCAAATAAGACGCAAAACCAGCATAGAATTCCTTAATTATTATAGGTACTTCTGCGCTGGCCGCGCTTTTATTGCACATTTTCGCTAAACTACTGACCTACAAAGGCTAGCCCCACTAAAATGGCGCGGCGCGGCGCGGCACGTATATCAGCAAGTATTCTTTGAATGAGGTTGTAGCTGGGGTGGAGCTGGGCCCACATAAGCGACGCGGCACGGGGATACACTGCTCGACGCGGCCCCGTACAAACTCATACAAATAATATTTGCCGCTACGTGCCGCGCCGCTCCGTGCATCTTAAATGGCAAATCAGATGATACAGTGCAAACCCAATCGACAAGCCACTGCCCACTACCCAGAAGTTTATTTAAAATTTAAAAAATGATCATAGATGCTCTCCTCAATACTGAGCCTTTGCAACAGATTTTTTACAACAATCAATAAAATAAAGCAATAACCTACAACTAACAGCCTATTCCTTTCACTAGCCGCGGTTTTCCAATAGCAGAATAGCCGCATCTGTCAAGACGAACAGCGCATTTCATACAACGTTAACCGACCATTATTGCACATTTTCCATAAACTAGTGGCCCATAAACTGCACATATGTTTACCGGAGCGAGGTGCAGCCTTAAAAGCATTGGTAATATAACAAAACGTCTGAACCGAAATTGCTCATAAAAGTCCAACGTTTTCCAACTAAAGCCATGAAACTGAAACGCTGGAGGAATTTACAATGGACGCCGTCTACATTTAACGTTCATCGTTCCACCTTAGTTTAATTAAAGTGCTCTCGAACGCAAATATTCGGGCTGCTTTGACGTTCGGGAAAACAAACGTCAAATATGGTCGGACACTGTGCTAGCACCCTTATTTGGGGGTGGCTTGAGTTTAAAATAAACTAATACTCGAATACCAAAAAAACTTACTAATTAAGTACCGCTATTTTGAGTGTATCCCTCTGAATTGTTTCTTCAAGTACTACCTACATAGAACTAATCTTGAACTGACAACATTCGCTATGCACTGCCTTCCTACCAGGTCTTTCATATGCTACAGACTAATGAATCCATACTAATATTATAAATGCGAAAGTGTGTCCGTCCGTCTTTCTGTCTGCTACGCTTTCACGGCCCATCTGTGCAACCGATTTTGATGAAATTTGGTAAAGGGATTGTATGTAGGTACGTATGTATGTTTGACATAGGCTACTTTTTATCCCGGATAATTAAAGAGTTCCCGCAGGAATCAAAAAACCTTCATCTACGCGGACGAAGTCGCGGACATCGTCTAGTTGAAAATACATTCATGAATGCTTTGGTGAGCTGGCATTTAAAAGAAATGTATACTATGGCTAACAAATGCTTAGTGAAGAAAATAGTTTTCAATTTGGACCGAGTCATCCATTCTCAATGTTTTTTTAAAAAATTATATTACAAGTTACCTCTTAACTGCGGTAACTTGGTGTTAAGACCTGTTGCAGTCTAAGATGGTAACGGAATAACCGGTTAGGGGTATAGTAATTCTATTTTTCCCCTAAGTGATGTGTACGTCCTCAATTTAAAAAATTCTAAATCGCTCTACCGGGTTATTCTACCTAAAAGACCACAGCGTTCACCAGTGCGAAATCAAACATTGAGAATGTCAATGTTTGGAAGCTTTCTGGAATATCCTCAATAAAAGGGCATTCCGGAACATGTGCCCCTAGCTAGGGTATGCGCTATTCACGTTCACACACAGTCATAAATGCAAAGGTCAGTATGCAAGACCATTTATTTCGACACACGAGCAGATGCGTATGTCAACGTGCTCCTACCGGACGCCCTTAAATTACCAAAGACGAATGATCTAGGGACGATGCACACAGAGACAAAACTAGATGAGCGGTCTAGTCTATAAAAATTGCGTTTTTTTTTATGAAACTACGAGTACGTCATTCATGGTGGTCAAACAACCTAATCTATTTTATACAAACACGCCATGCGACTTTAAAGCTTTGGGCAGACAAGCCGCGGCCGCGCGGCAGCGTTTTCTGTCAGTTGTGAAAGCAAGGAACTATACCAAGATTTGTGATCAAAAAGCATTAAGACTTAAGAGCCATTTATCATACTATAACTAATATTTATTGAAGATTTTGAGCGTCTTATTTAGCATCATATTATGAAATACCAGCTGATGCCCGCAGCTTCGTCCGCGTGAATTGAGTTTTTTTGGTTCCCGTGGGAACTCTTTAATTTTCCAGCTGAAGTCGCGGGCTTCATCTAGTTTACCATAAGTACGCGTTTCAGTTTGACGTATATTATAAAGCAAAACACACTATTCCGTTCCTTCCATTGTTACGCCTAGTGTGTGTTTCAGCCTTTATTTATGACAGCCAGGAAGATTGAGGGTCAGTGCCTAGACAGGACGAAACTATGAAGCTAGGATACGTCACGGTACATGGTCAAACAATCCAATCAATTTATTACGAACACGCTATGCGACCTTTATGTGAACTCGATGAACTTTTCGTCGTTTTTGTCAGCTGTAAAGCTCGCACCGGACGACAAGACATTTGACTTAAGTCAAATGCTTGTTAAAGTTATGCAATTTGGTGAGTACAAAATTTCTGTAGGTTGGCGCCAAAATTTTGTTTTAAGATTTTACACTCACGAGTCACGATCAAATTATGGCTTAATTAATGTCGAGTCGTGACTAAAGTCAAATGACTTCCCGACAAAGGCGAGCTCAAGGGTGTTTTCACAAAACGCATGTAACGTCAAAAACGCGCTAAATCACGTCAATAGACTAAATCTGAAACCCCCCTTCCAAAGCTCTTCAAAGTCGAGTGTCGAAGAAAAAAAACCGGCCAAGTGCGAGTCGGACTCGCGCACCGAGGGTTCCGTACAAACCTGTAGTAAGTTTTAAATTATTAAAAAAAAACTACTTACTAGATCTCGTTCAAACCAATTTTCGGTGGAAGTTTGCATGGTAATGTACATCATATATTTTTTTTAGTTTTATTATTCTCTTATTTTAGAAGTTACGGGGGGGGGGACCAACATTTTACCACTTTGGAAGTGTCTCTCGCGCAAACTATTCAGTTTAGAAAAAAATGATATTAGAAACCTCAATATCATTTTTGAAGACCTATCCATGATACCCCACACGTATGGGTTTGATGAAAAAAAATTTTTTGAGTTTCAGTTCTAAGTATGGGGACCCCCAAAATTTATTGTTTTTTTTCTATTTTTGTGTAAAAATCTTAATGCGGTTCACAGAATACATCTATCTACCAAGTTTCAACAGTATAGTTCTTATAGTTTCGGAAAAAAGTGGCTGTGACATACGGACGGACAGACAGACAGACAGACAGACAGACAGACAGACAGACAGACAGACATGACGAATCTATAAGGGTTCCGTTTTTGCCAAATTTGGCTACGGAACCCTAAAAAGAAAAGCGGCATACCAGAACTTCTCTCAGAAAGCCTTCAGGTTTTGTATTAAACAATAATTATGTATTACCTACCTACCAAAATTTCATTCCGTAGTAACTAGTATATTTTAGGGCTTTTTCAGATTTGGCCTAATTTCAGAGCGATTGAAGTTTGCCAGACCACAGTCCCACAGATATAGATTTATATACCTACTATCTCTAGCACAAAACCAAATAACAGTTAACCGCTAGGTTCTACGCTCGTGTCACGTTAGCCTAACTAAATTAAAATTGGCCCTACAACTTATATAGTTTCGTAGATTTGTTGAAATTCTATATTTACCATAAACCAATTTAACATTCAATGCTTATGGTTTTCCCCATAATGGTAACTGTCAGTAAAGAAATATTATTCTACGAATGCGATTTCTCTGGGAACAAACATAAAATTGCGTAAGTACATGTTACCACAAATAAACTTGCGTCTTTTTATTACCTTTTCACAAGATGGCGAGGACTAAGTTTATTAATGTATTTTTGAACCCTTTTTCGGAACTAGAAATAAAATGATTAGAGACCCGAATACCTAAGCTTTAGAACTCAACTTACTTTACTTCTGGAATTATTAGTCTCTTCTTTTTAGAAAGGGGAATTTAAATTCTTATTAATAATATTTGAAATTATATAATAATTAATTTCTATCAATACCTACATTAATATTTATTCACAAGTTTGTAAAAGGTTCGGAGGAAAGTGACGACACTCGTAAGTCCTATCACAAGCTACCTTAGTACGAGTTTATACACTGTAGTCTGTGGTACGAGTGTCTAAGAACTCCTTTGCACACGATGATCATGAATCAAAATTATGTCTAGTTTTGTAAGGAGTATAGTATCAGTGTAAGGTATATATAATTTTTGGTGATAAATACATAAATAAAATTGAAATAGAATGGGGAATTATTGTCGGGCTGAGCAGGAACTCTACAAAAGGAGGAGATTCTTAATCCGACGCGGATTGAACTTTGGGGAAGGTCTGTACGCTTAGTCTAATTTTTTACAATGCAAATTCGATTGATCGTATTTCGCGTTCGATCATATTAGATAAAGTATAACAAATAGTTTGAAATTATCTTTACTTTTTTCGTATTCACGCGTTCAATTTTACCCAAATAATATCCTACGCATCCAAACATCTACCTGTTAACTCAATAAAGGAAATAAAGGAATAGTTAATAAACCGAACTAGATCAATAATGTAACCGTAGCTTACGCAGAGTTATGCGCCGGTGTAAAACATTATAGCCGAATGCGTCCCATTTTTATAGTCTTGAATATATTTACGAGATTCGCTTGCAGAAATTGCATATAAACTTCCCCGCTGCAGCAGTCGCCGCCCATAAACAAGCAGTTTTAATATAGAGTCAAAAACCAATCAGCTAAATTTTGTAGACGTACTTTTAAGCGCGTTCGTAACTTAAAAAGAACAACAACACGAATTACCTACTATAGTTTCTTTCTCTTGGTCGTAATCTTCATGTCTGAAGGTTAAGTTAAACTTCGTACCTACTGACTTGCTTTCTGTCTCCCATCCTGTTCTGTGGCTAAAGCTGACATACAGGGTCACAACTCCCTGGCATGAGGTGACGTTGAATTTTTTTTAGTAGCGGTTTAATTGGAGTTTTCTAAATTACTGGTCTGGGTAGGTATCTGTGTAGTAACTAGTATTTGTGATACAAAGAACCCAAACCCTGAACCCCAACCGAATTCAAAACAGAATTAAGTTACAAATAGGTAGGTATACGTTTTACTTTTGTCCGTAAACTAGATACACATTTTCAAGAATAATACTGTAACAAAAAGTCAGTAATGAATATCCCTTTAATGCTATACTCTCTGCTTTAATCCGGATATCCTGAATCTACACAGCTCAGAAGCTTTTCAATCTACGAGACGCAATAAAAATATGCCATGCTCCACAAGACCCATAAAACTAGCAACGACAATGAATTCCTGAAAAAGATCATATCTCCCTCTTTACTACCGGGTTAGAGCGGGACAAAAGCCTCGGGCAATAAAACTTTTGATAGGATCCGAGAGAATCCACGGTATCGGTATAGCTTTTACTGCAAGGTCCGTGTTTCGTCTCACTTTTATGTTAGTTCTAAAATTTTAAAGATTTTATCGCATTTCCCTTTTATGCGGAAACGCTCATGAAATTTTAAATTTTTATTTTGTTATGTTCGAAGTCTGGTGAACTGTGGTGCATTCTGTTTTACAGACGCACAGTTGACCAATCTCATTGTGTAGAGTTTTATTCAATGCGCTTTCAACAATTTCTGTAGTCAGATTCCAGACTAAACGCGGCTACCTCGCGAGTCGGATATTGACCAACAAAGCATTGTATCGTCCGAGGTATGTCCTCAACGCCCCACTGCCAGTCTTAATATGAACCCGGCTAATAGAATAAGTTTTAAAACCGGAGTTATACTAAACGAAGGACCATGGTCACTATCGTATCAAATGTTGGACGAATATTTTTGCCTACGCATGCCTTGAGATCTTAGGAATTGACAAATTTTTAAAAAATTAATATTTCATAGCCTGACCGTTTGATTGAAATTTTAATCAAGGCAGTGTAGAGCAAAGGGTTAAATATCGTAAGTACCTACAAGAAAAGCCTGTAACCGGAGCTGTCGACTAAAGTATGTAACTATACTCAAAGCCCCAAAACAACGACAAAGCGACCGCATCAAAACAAATTCGAAGTTTGTGCGTTGATTGTTTTCCAAGTGCGGTCAATTTGTGGACAAATTTTCGAACTTCACCCCTCCCGTCGCTGCACTGTCCGAAACATTAACATTAAACTTGCGAAGCGAAATTGTTTAATAGAGGCAACGAGTCCAGTTAAAGTCCAATTTAGTTTGCATACACCTAGTACAGGTTTGCGGGTCAAACTCGGGAAAGGCTGCGAAAATTGTTGGAACTAAAACCACACGTTTGAAGCAAGTCGGTTAAGTAAAACTATACAAACTACCTCTTCAGGACATGTCACATGGCCAATGGCCATGCAATTGTTTTGTATTTAAGAATGTTTATATTCGTTCAATGTGAAACTAAAGTCTTGCACATTGATAACAATGCAACTTGGATCATAGCATTTCATGTTAATGTGTAAGTTAAAATACTTATTTGAAATTAGCATAAATTAAGTAGGTACTTATATGAAGACGTTCTTAAAGTAAATAGTATATAACTTAGTTACTTAAGTATAAGTTGTGCCGATGACAAAAAAAACTACTATGGTTAATGGTAGCCCATTAACCATAGTAGTTTTTTTTGTCATCGGCACAACTTCAAATAAAATTCTAAGTTTTTTGCCATAATAAGTATAATAAGTATAAGTTTTTTGAGTCTAATAGTATCGACTTATCTATGGGCTATATCTACACGTTATAATTAAACCACATACAACATGGAATTAATTTATTCGACCAAGTAATTTGTATATGTTTAATTTTAGCAAGATGAAGTGTCCTTAATATTATATTGGGTATACACAATACTAGTATGTAGCTTTTAGTACAAATTCACACCCACACATCATTTAAAAGTAATTAAAATAAGTAATGACTCGAACATGTTGAAAAGTTGATTAATTTAAATCGAATTTTCCGTCCGCATTTAACGACTTTATATCCTTGTTTATTCACAGATCTGTTTCGAACTAGAAGAGACCGATCTTTTAGCTACGAGGCATATTAACAAGGATTAAGATAATGAGGATAAACTGGTGAATGTCAACGTGTAAAAACATTTATATCTCAATTTGTTAAATTAAGTTTTTGAAAGAATACAATATCTTTACAATCAACAAGACAATCTTTCAATTTTATCTTTACAATCGTGCATTGTCAAGTCAACATCTCCTGAAGATGCTCCGGTTTCGGAGTGAAACGTACGTTGAGAATAATTTGGAAGATTTATGTGGTGTGTGCCGGTGCGAATTGCTGGCTTACTGGGCGGTGAATATCGTAAGCTGCAAGTGCAAGATACACACTGTACCACTTAGATTTGTCTACTGTGGCGGATTATAGCAAATCCTAGTTCCTTGAGATACCTCGAAAGTAGGCACTAAGTAAATAGAGACGGCAATCGGAAACTTGATAAAAAAATTAGTAGTCCTGTGATTAAGATTACAAGGAAGCAGTCGTTTCCAGTAACATAAGATTCACGTATAGCAATACAATGCGTTTGACACAAATGAATGAAAGCGGTCCGAGGGGCATAACATAAATTAGACGAGTGACCGCACCTTTTAATTATTTTGGGCTAAGTGGTAATATACCGGTATATTGCAAATTGCATCTTTTAATACAAGCGACATACTAAACGACAAGGCCGCTGCTTTTACCCGAGAGGTCATCTATGGTTGACCTGTTAATAAGTTGACATTCCGTTTTCCTCACTAAATAACCTGAAAGTTAGTGTAAAATAATTCTAATAGGCCAACTTAACGTAACTCTATGATTTCTTAGGGCTGATTTTTCAATCGTCAGATAAAGTTTATCGGAGGAATAAATTTGACGTTTTGACAGGTTTTGTATTGAAAATCTGCCAAAACGTCAAATTTATTCCTGCGATAAAATTTATCTGACGATTGAAAAATTTGCCCTTAATGATTTTAAATGTCAAAGGGGCCGCTTTTACCCGAGAGGTCATCTATGGATGACTTGTTAATAAATTGACATTCCGTTTTCCTCATTAAATAACCTGAAAGTTAGTGTAAAATAATTCTAATAGGCCAACTTAATGTAACTCATGATTTTTTTATGATTTTAAATGTCAAAGGGAACCACGCCGTTTCGGAAAACAGCTTCTACTGAAAAAAAGTCGGCAAGGTGCTATACAGTAGAAAATCATGAATGTAGAAACAAATACTTACTTTCAATAACAGTTAATGGATTTTGGACTAAAATTAAAGCCCCACATCAAGAGACTATTACTTACAGTATCACTCGGCGCGGTTCGTTCAGAAATCAATCACAAATTAATGATAACACCCGAGTGCAGTGCGTCGGTGCGCGCCGTTTTAATTCAAGAGCTATACCCGAACTGAAGCTTGAGCCATGAGAATAGCGACTGAAGTAGAGTGGCAGCCTTTGATGAAATAATTTGCTCTAATGGCTCTGATAGTTCCTTAGTTAAGATGATTTGCTAGATGGTGATAATGAAAAAAAAAACCCGGCTGAGTTTGTTGTGTTGTGGTCTCAGACCAGGGCGCGTTTGGAACCCTCGTAGCTTTAGTTTTAAGATACCGTAACTGATTATCACCATCACATTTTTATGTAACTGGACATCAATAAGTGTAGTGTACCTACCTAAATTGAATAAATATTTATGACTATGACTATGACTATGAATAAACACGGGATAGGAAACGTAAGAAAAATGTATGAAATCACGTTTGATTAACTTTTGCGGGGCGAGGGGAGAGTGCCTTGTCATTTTTCTGTCCAATTATTGACACTAGTGCATGAAAGCGTCGATCACTGTGGCAACACAATATCATAATTAATGACGAAACTACCCAGTTCGCGGCTGGAAGGGTAAGGCAAATGCAGCCGATATCACGCGTCCCGTAGTTAGTGCGTCCAAGGTCAAGGTGGCAGCGAATTGCGGAAACAAATATGACAAGAAGATGATAATATCATCAGCAACTCAAACTCTCGCCGGCCTACTTACTACTGAGAACAGATGCCTCGGAATGCCTGCTCTAAGTATGAGATGGGTTTACCGTTTAGGCGTTTAGTCCACCATGCTGCTCATGTATGGGTTGGCAGACTTCACACCCCTTTAAAAACGTTATTTTACGAAAACATAGTTTTACTACTACAAAGTATAGCAATAAACGATTATTATTACCATAACCTAAATAAAATTGAAAAGTATTAATTTAGAGTTTAAAATCATTTTTGCTTTGAACTAGATCATTAAACTGGAAAGTATTTTGTATTGTGATTTAGTCGTTCAACAGAAAATATTGCCTAAAAATCACCGGTACAGGTACCTACTGAATTTATGAATTCAAATGCAACCTTTTGATAGCAAATTGCGCGCAGATAAAGCGATTCCTGCCGCTATCGCAACGCATGTTTACTGGTTTAGTGGCCACACGTAAATACGTCATGCAAACACACTCAGACTGTTTTTATAGCGTTCATTATTTTAATTAATACGTGTTTCATTTCATTGTCGCACTAATAGGTAAATAGAAATGAATATTTTCAATTAATTTATTTAAATTGCCAATAGAACCGCGAAAAACTGATTTATTTGAAATACCTATATGAATTATGAACTAAAGCTGATGCCAGCGACTTCTCTCTTTAATTTCCGGGACAGAAAGTAGTCTATGTGTTATTCCAGACTATAATCTATCTCTGTGCCAAATTCCATCCAGATCCACTCAGCAACAAACTCAGTAACAAACCTCCATCCATCCACCCAAACTTTCGCATTTATAATATTAGTATAGATTTATTTGAGTTTTATAATGGCAAAAATATAAAAATATTATAAAAGGTCTAACAAACGTCCATGTCCTGCAAATTATGGAACCAGCTTCCATCTTCTGTGTTAGCTCATGTCTACAAAGCTCTTCATATGGGGCTCTTCAAAGGGCGGACAAACAAATATCTCAAAAGTCGGCAACGCATTAGCGCCTCTGGTGCAGCAAATGTTCATGGGCGGCGGTAATCACTTAACATCAGATGACCCGCCTGCTCGATAGCTGAAGGATTGCATGAGCTATGCATTAGCATATCTCAATATCTAATATATAATATGTATATAATGCTTGTCTGTTATTAAGAAATTTTTTGAATATATTATACCTATTTTTGTATTTAGTTTTTATTTTCATTTAAGTTATTTATGAATAAAATAACTCCTTTATTTTAAAAAACCGGCCAAGTGCGAGTCGGACTCGCGCACCGAGGGTTCCGTACAAACCTGTAGTAAGTTTTACGATTTATGACGTATTAAAAATAAAAATTACGTTTCTTGTATGGGAGCCCCCCTTTAATATTTACTTTATTGATATTTAATTATTTATTTTGAAAGGTAATATACAAGTTAATATTCTGTGAAAATTTAAACCGTCTACCTGTTACCGTTTTTAATATTGAGCAAAAAAAATACGAAAAAAACACGTTTATTGTATGGGGACCCCCCTTAATATATATATTTTTTTAATTTTTAGTATTTGTTGTTATAGCGGCAACGGAAATACATCATTTGTGAAAATTTCAGCTTTCTAGCTATCACGGTTTATGAGATACAGCCTGGAGACAGACAGACAGACAGACAGACAGACAGACAGACAGACAGCGGAGTCTTAGTAATAGGGTCCCGTTTTTACCCTTTGGGTACGGAACCCTAAAAATATATTTAGCTACATATATTTGAATATTTATTATTTATCGTATCGTATCTTATTTGGGCACGTTACATTATATATTGTAAGTATATTGAGTTGTTTTTAATTGTAAACCATTATCTTTCTTGTTTATTAAAGTTTCAGCTGTTATAAAGCATGTTTTTTTCAGCTCTGCTGAAATCTGAATAATTGCCAGATTCAAGGCCATGTGTGTTTAAGTTAAATTTTCTATAATACCTGTCCTTTTAATGTTCACCCCGTAAACAAACTTATCAAAAAATTTAACTAAATCAGTCTAGGCAGCGTTGTGAAAGTCAGCCCTAGTCTCTAGAATAATTTGGGATAAGGTCCATTACTAACCTATGTTATACATCTTAATCATACTCTTTCTATAAATAATATCTATTTTATAGGGTCATCATCCTGAAATACTAGGTACGAGTATATTTAAAGGATCTTATTCATTAGCATAAAATGGTCGTATAAAAGTTATAAAATTTTCAACTCTAGATTCTTGGAACACCTATTTTACTTGGCTTGGTTGGTATAAAATTAGTCACAGGGCAAAATAAGCAATGAAAAGCAATAAAAGCCCTTCAAGCTATTCACGAATGCAGTCGTAAAATTTCAGCTGTCTCCCTTCGACATAGGCGAAATGAAAGGGAGGACGGATTTGTGCAACATTGTAAGCGAAAACTTCACCGCCATATTCGCATTGGAAAACGATGGTGCGTGTTTTGCGCGAAATGTTGCCATTTTCACGTTGACGTTTTATTTTTTTAGTTTTTTTTTGCTACGAATGCATCCTAGATACGTTCTACGTGCGATTATTTTAATATCTATTCTATTCTATTACATATATCCTCCATTTCTGCAAAGGGTTTATAGGTTTAAAATTATTTTAAAAAACGTAGCCGGTATTATAAAGATAGTTTTAAACCTGAAAAATGAAAATGTAATTCTTTATTTATCTTATTTATATGGTCCTAAAATCGTTATGCCAGATCTCAAAATCTTTATCTGGCTGTATGCCAGATTTTGGGTTGAGGGCAAATTTTTGAACCTTACAATATTATTTATTAATTTATTAAAACAATAAATAATTATCATGGACATCCACTACAGCCCATTAACGTCCCAATGCTGGGCACAGGCCTCCACTCTCATAGGAGAGACGGAATTAGACCTTAGACCCACCACGCTGCTCCAATGCGGGTTGGTGGGCTTTTACGACTATTATCATGTAAGTGATAATAACCGGGACCGACGCGACGGCTTATATTGCTCTCCGAGGCACGGGGGTGAAACACCACCAACTTCCTAACTCCGGGCTAGTTAGTACTGAGAATTTCTAATCAGTAAAACCCAACACTTAATTATGGCCCGACCCGGGACTCGAACCTGGGACCTCGTTAGCCGCAGTCGAACATGATAACCACTAGACCAACGAGGCAGTATCATGGGCATACAGGGGCCAAATCACTTTTATAACTTTCTCCCCATTTAAAGCACTCTCTCTAGGTACTCTCGATCTGAATGAACTACCTAATACACACCCGAAATGCGAAATGTCTAAGGATTTTTTTTTTTAATCCACTACAAGTTAGCCCTATATAGCCCTATATATATTTAGGTAGGTATATTATGTCCGTTATTGTATGCATTTTACCTCATAATACATATAAATCTGGCTTTATCTAATCTGGCTGTTTTCCACGTGTAACTGTTAAAAGGGCGATAAAATGTAATGAGTGTTTTGACGAGGCGCATCGCAGGCCAGAGGTCGAGGGATCGTGCAGTTAACACAGCATCTGATAACTAACAATGAAGGCAAATGCGGTAACTATTATATTTATACTACACCCGCTCGGAAAGTACCCTCTTGCTTTTGTCAAAACGAGGTAGAAAGTACGTCATTGCTACAAACCAATTAAGCGGGAAGAAAAGATGTATGAAATTTCATTTCTAACGTGCTAAGCGGGGAGAAAACTGTATGAAAATCCATTTCTAACGCGCTGTTGTTTTTTAATTTTAAGTAAATATGGTATGGACGTTGAGAATTTGGATGTCTTACCTTAAGGAAATATAATATTAGAAGCAGCTTCACCATATTTGACATAGAAAAGTCAAATAATATGGTGAATGTCGATTGTCGACATCGACGTCGATTATCGATATCGATAGTCGATATCGATATCCGATATTGATAGTCGATATCGATATCGATGTCGATTGTCGGTATCGATGTCGATTGTCGGTATCGATGTCGATTGTCGATATCGATGTCGATTGTCGATATCGAAATCTATATTGAAATAATCCTCAAAATGTAGTCTAGTTGTGATAGTGAAGCTTCGAATGAAGCGACTCGTATAGTTATGATAGAACGTCATTTTTTTTTTTTAATTTTTTTTTTTTTTGAAAACAATACATTAGAAATTAATGCTAGCTAGCCTAACCTAATTAAGGACTATTAACTATTATTAACTATTAACCTAAACCTTTTTTTTTTTTGTTTTTTTTTTATTTTTTTTTTCTTTTTTTTTTTGTTTTTTTTTTTGTTTTTTTTTGTTTTTTTTTTTTATGTTTCTGTATTTTGAATATGGGTTTGTAAAAATATTTATTTTATTTATTATTTTAAACCTTTGTAAGTTCGTTTAATCACTAATTATCGCTTATTTTCCTCGCAGGTGTAGTATAAAGCACTATGTATCACTCGGTAGAAAGTACGATTCCTACCTCGCGTGTATTGCGGCCCTTCGGCTACGCCTCGGGCCTCAAACTACACCCTCGATAGTAATCGGTCACTTTCTCCCCTCGGTGAACAATGTACTATTACCTACTTATTAATTCGGAAAATCTGGAACGTCTCGATTGACACGTGTAAAGATGTCCTCAATGTTGGTGAGCCTACGCTCCTACCCTCCTCATTTCACTTTTTTAGGCCCAGCATTTGGCCAAGGGCTCTGTACGTCTACATGGTTTGCCTATTTATTTTTCTTTTTAGGTAATGCTTCAGAGTGCTGGAATTGCCAAAGTGCTGGAATGGCGACCTCGCACTGGAAAGCGCAGCGTTGGCAGACCCCCTACTCAGTGGACAGACGACATCAAACGATTCACGGGGAGCCACTAGATCCAGGGGGCCCAAGACCGCGGCACGTGGACATCCTTGAAAGAGACCTATGCCCAGGCTCCAGCAGTGGACGTCTATCGGTTGATGATTATGAATGACTAGCGGATGCCCGCGACTTCGTCCGCGTGAATTGAGGTTTTTGGGTTCCCACGGGAACTCTTTAATTTTCCGGGATAAAAAGTAGCCTATGTGCTATTCCAGACTATAATCTCTTTGCCAAATTTCATCCAGATCCGTTCAGCCGTTGGAGCGTGATTGAGTAACAAACATCCATACATCCATACATCCACACATCCATACATCCATACATCCATCCAAACTTTCGCATTTATAATATTTATTTGATTCAGAAATGAAATGGCATTTAAACTAATGGTTTGATGTTCGTTTTTAGGTCTAGAAAGTATAATTCCTAAACTTTTAAGAAATCGAGCGTTCGATAGCGTCTTATCGAACTTAGGTCCTGATTTTCTTATAGGTAAGGGCCGATAAACAAATCTCTCAGAAGCCACTTTGAGCTATCCGTGACAAAGCCGCTGTCACGAAAATATTATTGAAGAAAATAAAATACAAAGTATTTCCATTATTAGCTTCTATTCAAAATGTAACACAACAAGGGTTTCAGTTGTTTCACAGCCGCGTCGATGTTACGTTAAGTATGTACTATGTTTTCTGTGTCGAAGGTCAGAGTTCGCACGAGTTTTACATTATATACGGGTCACTGAGCAAAATATACCGTCTTATCTTGGATATCGTTACAGCAAAGAATAGATAGGAGATGACCCGTCCCATTTTCTACATCCATCATCATTCATTCTAGGAGACAGATGAACGCACTATAAACGCTATTTTGAAGAGTTTCAATAGAGCCAGTCACACGACTGTTGGTTAAAGTTATGTTACGGTTCCCGTTAACAATTGGGTATTTGACTACTATTCAAATAAATAATTTTTTAGTGAAATCGTAATATCCAAAAGTCGTAATATCCACGTCCCCTGATAGCTATATGTTGAATAACCATTTTAAACAATCGAATAAAATAAAAAGGTGCGTCGAACTTTGATGACGTCACATTTCAGAATTTCATATAAATCCCATACTTACTTAGGACGCGTTTTGACGTTTGAAAAAAGTTGTTACTATTTGTCAAATACCCAATTGATCGTCAACGTGGGTCATACGCGGCACAAAACGATTCATCATATTTTAAAGTCAACAGATTTTCACTTGTGCAACCCATTTTGTTTTTATTGACGGTCCAAGTTTAATCTAATCGTTAACGTAACTTTAACAGCCTGCCATTTGCAACTGAGCCCCAGGTCGCCCGTTCATGAACACATTCAGTCATTTTTATTGGATTCGTAAATTGTTGAAGCTCTAATGTGTTTCTAAAGAGTTTAGCCGTTCCGTAGATTCTTAGTTCAAAAATTACTAAAGGCGATACATAATTATGAATTTTGGTTGCAAAACTGCTATAGTGATGTGCTCAAATACCTACAGGCATAATTTTTTATTTTAATTTAATTTTTTCTTGGTTTCCATATACTGTACACGTAAAAACAGTACAATTAAAAATTGTATGTATAAATAGCCATCAATTTAAATAAACGTTGTTCACCAGTCAATCTGGTCACTGGTGGTCTTCACCTAAACCCATACAGGGTCGTTTTACGGTTTTAAAAGAGGGCCACCGCCCACCGTGACAGGTCCTATACCACTACGCCTATATCGAGACCTCCGCGGTAGAAACCATATTACATCTCTGTCAACAAAGTAATGTTTTAATGGCTCAGCAAACGTTTCTAGCGCATAGGGGATACGGGTAATCAGTTTTGCGGTTGTAAAAAAACCGGTGGTGAATGATATTCATACGCTGCGTGGTCTATTGCTGTACAGGGTGGAGCATTTTATGGGAAAGAACGTGACAAGTAGTTTTATTTTTGCGGGTACTATAGAGAAATCATACTAATATTATAAATGCGAAAGTGTGTTTGTTTGTTGGTTTGTTGGTATGTCCTTCAATCACGCTGCAACGGAGCAACGAATCGACGTGATTTTTTGCACGGGTATAGCTGAGGACCTGGAGAGTGACATACGTTACTTTTTATCCCGGAAAATTGAGGTGTTCCCGTGGGAATTAAAAAAAACTTATTCCACGCGGACGAAGTCGCGGGCATCAGCTAGTTGAGAATAAATAAACGCAAAGTGTGGGATGGGGCAGTTTAGTAACGTAACGTGTAGTTAATGTCGATACATCGTACATAAACTATTTTTGATAAGGTAAAGACTAAAGATGCAAAAAAAGATGCAACGGAAGCGCTATACATATTAATATCCCATAAAAACAAACTCTTCGCATGCACAACAGCGCCTAAAAATCTTCTATTTACCAAACTGTCGTTTATACCTAAATTGTTAAGTATTTCATAAGTTTTACTTAGTTACATTAACATTCAACATTCTCCGGACAACTGCATTAAGAATTTGTTTGATTCAATTCTAGGGTCGGAAATTGGAATATAAGGTAGGTATATCTTGCAGTAAAAACACAGTAATTGTATAAAACAGCCCCATATAAGTACCAATTGCGGCTTTATAACATTTCTGCGAATCTACTTATATTATACCTACAATTTGCCTACAAATTATTGGCCTCTTTTACAGCGCAATTATGGAGATTCTTTCCAACATTTTTACAGTCCCTAATTACGTATTATAAAAATTATACGACCTTAGTTCTGACTTGGAAGGGAGATTTAAGGGAACAGTCAGACGCTTAGAATTAAGTTTCATTGTTCACTTTTTTAATGAGTGTTATGATTTTTTTGTTAATTATCTCTTAATCGCGTTCTTTTTTGAGCTTAATGAAAGAAATTTGTCTAGATAGAGTCGTAGAAAAAAGAATCTAGCCGTTTGCTAGATTTGCCAATAATATTTTTTTTAATTTTGTGCAAAAATGCTTTACGTTTTCATTTAACTGTGTGTGTAACTTATAAAATGTAACAAAATTAAAGAATATTAAATATTCCGTACCGTATAAAGCACTTATAAATAACTTTAACTATTTGAGAAAGAATTAAATAAGATATGCTTACCAAAACTTCCTCCGCGAGCACAACACGTTTGTCCGTCGGCAATCGCACAGAGCATCGCACAGCACGCGTCCACACAAAACATTGCACTTGTAAAACATAGTATCATTCGCAAAACAACTTCATCGACGAAGATAGTACACCACTTATATTATTTATTTCGCTCAGCATTTTCCTACAAAAAAGAAAATAACACTAAATAAAAAAAAACATAACATCGATATCACACACACTAGCACAACACTATTATTGGGTATTTTATGGGTGTTGTGGGAATGTCACTTGATTTTTTTATATTTCAAATTTCTCCAACTTCGTCCGGTCACTGCAAAGTGGAAATCACTACTGGTTAGTGGTTATGTATAAGTATGTTACTGGATTGGCTGACAGTACCATTTTTTATCAATGTGTTAGCAATGTTGTTCTGAGTGCGCTGCAGTGTAACAATGTATTTAGGTACTTGGATAGGTACTAAGGAGTGAATGAACAATGTAAGATTTGTAAGCGATACTGTATCAGCTATTTGTTTTGATAGAGACAGAAAGTATGGCCTTATAGATCTATATCAGTCATTATTCAAAAACTGTAAGTAGCTGACTATAAACACTTAATTTTTGTATAAGTAGGTAAGTACATTTTGAAAATGTTGAATGTACCCTTATATTTTCTAGTTACTGGTTTATATAATTTCATAAGTGTGAACACAAAGTAGATAAAATTCATTTTAGAAAGGAACTCTACACCTATGTCTCCCTATTTGATTGATATAATTAGAAATAATTAATAATAATAGGTAAGTACTAACATAATGGTGTGGTAGGTAATATACAGGAATAGTGACGTCCAAAGAAAAAATTGATTCCTCGTACCTAGACCTATCAGAAAATAACATAAATTTTTAAGAAATGCTGCCGACAAAGGCAGGTTAAAAACTTGTGGGAGCGGGAAAGCTGTACCTTATTGCCAGAAGGATCATAGGAGCTAAAGCTGAGCTAAGCTCATCAAACTCATTTAATGACCCGCGTGGTATAACAATGTATGGTTCAAGAGCTGGCGACGAATTTCGGGAAGGTCCTTTTGGCAAGCTGAAATTGTGAAAAAATATAATTTCGTCAATAGCAAATCCAGTCCTGCCAGTCTGGAAGAGCGTTTGCGGTTATTTCGTATGTCGTACTCATTTGAAAACTTTATTCACGTCTGGGAATTGTGTAAAACCGCAAAATTTGTCTGGCGAATTGCAGGTATTATTGAAATTACTCAATAAATACGTGATTGAAATTTCAAATTGCCAAAAGTTTATTTTTTTGGAAATTTTAATAAAATATTTTTGAAGAGGTCTGGTCTTTATAACCGACAAAAACGTCTGGGATTTTTTTCGAATTCTATAAGTAGAAAAATTAAAAGATAAAAAAAACTAGTTGCCAAAAAAATATTTATTGGTTATTTTTTGCAAATGTTGTTTGTAAATGCTGCGCAGTAGCGAAATAACCGCAAACGCTCTACCAAACTGGCAGGACTGGATTCGCCAACGAAATTATATTTTTTCACAATTTCAGCTTGCCAAAAGGACCTCCCCGAAATTCAATCGCCAGCTCTCCGTCTAGTAGTATAGTCCGTCAAACTTATCTGTCCCCGCTGACAGCGTCGCTAGTAGATATAAAAATAAAATAAAAACAAAACAGGCACAAAAATTCGTTCCAATTTTTGTCATTGGGCCAGATAAGTTTGTGGGGACTGGACTATAGTTAAGTTGGGGATGTCCTAATGTTTTGTTTTTAAAATATGAAAGGAATAAAAAGGTTTTATGATTTCCGCGTTGTGTTATTTATAGCGCAATTTATATATTATGTTAATAATAGGTTAATATAGCAATAATTAATCGTTTTACCATTGAAAATGGTTAGGTATGGCAAATCGCCTGAGACGTATTTTTAGCCATAGCTCCGAGGATTTTGAGAGGATCGAGATGAGAATAGTACCAAGAGTTGAGGAATTTCAAGACACGTATGAGCGTTTGAATTTTGAAAATCGGCTGGTAACTTTTTTTTGGAATTTTGAACAATGTAAAAAAAGTCGGGGTGTTTGTTTACTAAATTGTACTTAAATATGTGGGAAAAAACCCGACTTAAGAAAAAAATTAAAAATGGGTACTAGGGTATTAGTTTAGCTACATAATGGCGAAAAAATTTTAAAATTGTGACCTGTAGGTGGTCCCTTTAGATTTGGAATTGTAGAAAAACGGGTATTTCCGTATATAAAAAGTGATGTAGCTTCTATGATTATTGACCGATCGTCATGGTAATGGTGTTATCAGATGCGGATGCAGGCGAGAAGTGCAGTCGAGTTGGAATTTTGAAAATACATAGGTTAATAAATTTTTTTGTAAATTTTCAATGCTCCGATTCTTGCGGGGACTGCGAAATCTGTGAATTTTTTTGACTGCGTATGTGTATGTTCCTATAATATGTAGTATGTGCGTTGTGTGTTCGTCCATGCAATGTATTTTATGTGGAAAACTATTTGTGTTTTACTGTTTTAGAACAACTAATATTACTGTATTTAAAGTCCGTACTGGCGAGTCGAGTTGCGTAGTTCGTGACCGTCAAAGATGTTCAGATTGTGCTTCCTGGCGTACTCGTTGATGATCATCTTTCCTGGGGGCAAATAGGGCTACTAAAAATTCGCAGTGCGGTCATATTAAACATATTATTAAATTAATATTCGCATATAAAAAGATTACGACTAAGCAAACAGGGCTGTGATATTCACATTTTTTTTATAATAACTTGAACTTTCATTTATTGATATTATGGTATATTATGTTTTGTGATATTGTAGTGAGAACAAATTAAAACTCATGTTAAATGAGTTACCCATAACCCAAGATTACATAACTTCTGTTTAATACGAAACATTTTTTATTGAGTAAACCTAAATGTAGTCAGTAGTTCCATTAAAAATTACAAGTAGGTACGACCATAATAATGGATTAATAAATGAATGAATAAATTATGGAATTAAAAGAATCCGTCTTTTAAAATTAACAAATATGAATTACCTAAACAAAATAAATTAATAAATGAGTTTCAAAATTTGATTAATCTTATAAAAAATCAATGAATCAATTTATTGATTTGTGAATAGAGCACATTAGAGATGGAATCAATATAAAAGTGCTCCTATTCTACCACAGATCTATTCTACCAAAAAGCACATTTCCTGCCAATAATATCTAAAAGGCTAAAATGACAAATGTTAAAATAATTGAATTTGATGTATCTAAGTTATGTAATCTTTATTATATTATCTCAGATCATTTTAATACTAAATCTGTTGAATAGCCTTCCCTTTGCCTTGTCGTACTTGTATAATGAAAATCAACCAACTTCAATACCTACTACCTACTACTAAAATATATGGTCACTTTCCATCATTATTTTTTGTACCAAATATTATTAAGTCATTATAAAAAAAATCGTTAATCATCTATAAGTGACTGTTTTTATACAGTTGAAGTATTTTCAGTAATTGAAATTGGTTGATTTTAGAAAACTGCGCTTTAGTACTTTTATAACGATAATTCTACTACCTACATAGGAAAATCAAGTTCACAGTGCTTCACTTTTTTATGTATTTGAATAATAGAGATGATGATAATGTCAAAAATAAATTATTTCTTACTGATTTTTAAATAAGTGTAGGGTCTTTCAAGTTTCAAAAGACCTAAAATTCATCTTCTGTTGCTTTTAAGTCTGATAATAATCATTTTAAAATATCGATTAAAGAAAAAAGGGGTTCAAATATGGTGACGTCACAAATATGTATTTCATACAAACTTCCATACTAGAAGCGCGTTTTTAAGTTTGATAAAGAGTTGCTGATTTGATTGAGTTGTCATCGTCCCTATTTTATTCAAAATTAACAAAAGCTTTTTATTCATAAAATCTTCCTCAATTAGTGCTTTTGCATCGACAAAGAATATATCTTTGAAGAAAACACTAAAAGCGGTAAGTAGTACAAAGTATAAAAGTATCAAAGCAGTTTTTATTTAAAACACGTTTAAAGTTTAAAAAGTCTTTTGCTGCAACTGAACAATAGAAAATATTAATTGCATTTATTAAGAGCCTATACAATATATCTACATACAATACAAACATATGCCGTGTCTGACTTGCTGATACGTCGATGGCGCGATAAATGTCATTACAAAAAACATGGGAAGATGCTTATTTACTCTAAAGCCCTTAACAGATGTAATGCGCGACGGCCGCGGCGGCACGAAAACTGGGGGTTACTCTTATGACAGTATTATTTTAAAATTGACCTTTTATATAACTTGCACTGACGTTCGTAAAATAAGGATTATACCTAATTCTGAAATAAGACCGTCAACAAGATTAAAATAATACATCTTTATGCGATGATATGACGTTTCACGACGACGATTTTTGGAAGTCTACTTGAAAATAATATTTAATACAATAATAACTGTTTTTGGGACTTTAATCAAAAATCATAATATTATACCTAATAGAAAAACGAGATTATTTTCTTCGAAAGATAGAATTAATCTTGGATTAAAGATTAAGAAAGGTAGTTTTCATTAAAATAGTTTCTTTTAAAAACCATATAATATTTAGTTCGATTTTTGCTCCCGTTGCGGCTTCTTTGCTTTATTGCCATTTCTTTTTTGGAAGTACTACATTTGCTAGAATTCAGTTCCATTGTACGTAACGCGTCTGCTATTAACATAAGTAAAAACAATAACTGCTTGAGACACGTTTGCATCGAGTAAATCTGTCTGACTAGGGCTTAATAGATATGCTAGGTTGAATAGTCTCTTATAATTTTATAGAAATCGTTTTTATTATTATTTAACTCCTACAGAGGTGTTAAATAAATGCTCTGATAAATAATTTATAGGTAGGTAAGTACTTAGAGATTATAACCACTAGAAAGATAATAATGTAAGTACCTAACTATAGTTTATGTTCAAAACTTTTAATAAGCCCCAACTCGTAAGAACGAAATATGAAAATTTATAATGACTCGATAATGGTGACGAGATAGTCAAATAATCCGGTCTCATCAAATAATCATCTTTAAATTTTAAATTTTTACTTCTTCCATAAAAATTACAAATAGTTTTTAGAAAAACCAATAGTTTTCATACAAAAATTATTATGCCATTTCGTAACTTCACCTTAACATTTAAAATGTACTTATATACGGGTAATTTGTGTGTCAGTGATGTAATCGTAAGAATGATTATTAGAATCGCTCATTAAAATTATACGCGGAATATTATATTCCATACCCAACTAACTCCTTCCCTTTCCGTTAGGAGGTTTATCTACTCATGTGCCTTGAGGCTATTAATGCGGCAAGCTCATTTCTTTGCCTGTACTCTACCAAGTACAATTTACCCGTAGCAATGATATAAATGAATATAATATTTCACCGCGTCGGGGATTAATAACAAATATATAAAGGTCTGCAAACATTTAACGTTTTTTTTATTCACTACAAGTTAGCCCTTGACTGCGATCTCACCTGATGGTAAGTGATGGTGCAGTCTAAGATGGTAGCGGGTTTAACCTGTTAGGGGCATGGTAGTTATATTAAACCCATACCCCTATTCGATTTCTACACGGCATCGTACCAGAACGCTAAATCGCTTGGCGGGCCGTCCTTGCCGGTAGGGTGGTAACTAGCCACGGCCGAAGCTTCCCACTAGGCAAAAAATTTAACCTAAGTTTATTTTATGAGATTCAGGAAAAGGTACAAATACCTACATGGGACAACAAAATTACATTGCATCTTCGTAGTCCGGTAAATAAAAATTATGTTACACGTATAATTTGCACCATATTATTATTTAGCTGGGCAGTTTTTAAACCTCACAAAACAACGGAAACCTACATTATTGTCGAAAATAATATTAACATGTTACAATTTTTGGTTATTAAACTAACAAACATATTATGTTAATTTATGTACACAAGGTAATCATATTACATAAATAAGAATACTTATTTTTTTTAATGCATTTTCCATTTAAGTCTATGGCAATTTATGTTGGATCGATTTTATTATTTATACCTACTGTAAAAGAAAGTAGAGCGAGAAAATATTTATGGGAGTTGGTTCAAGAATGGCCAAGGGTTGAGACATAATATACCAAATGAAAGTAATATCTAACGCAGACTTCAAACATGCAGAAGGGCATTAATATTGGTCCGAGGAACATCGAGTAATAAATATTTTATGAGATATATTATGACATAAGAGGTTACAATTTCTTCTCTGCCTTTTTAATTAAGTCGTCTTCATCTTAAAAATAATAATATGAATATATAACCTTACTGTTTTATGATAGGTTTACCTCATAAAATAAACATTTAAAAAAAAGGTATATTAAAAAAAACACTCATTACCCATGTTCGCCCTATACTCGACCATAAATCGAATTCACTCGGACAGATTTTGATGACTTTCTGTATGCTTGATGACTACATTCTTTCATATTTTGGCATATCTCCCATCCTTGGCCGCTCTTTGACCAGATTCGCTTAGTATCCTTTATAAGTCAAAGTAAATTAAAACGAAGCTTAATTTTTAATAGTCATAATGTCGTAATATCCTACAATTCAAAAAAATGTGATATAAATGTTCAGTAGTAAGCAAAAGACTTTTTATACTTATAATAATTCAGGACACAGACAGGATCTTGACGATTCGAAAACAAATTGTCACTTTTTAACCGACTTCCAAAAAAGGAGGAGGTTCTCAATTCGGCGCGTATGTTTTTTTTTTTTTGACCAACATGTTTACTCGTATATACCAAACCTTTTTTAAAAGTGACCATTTGCTGAAAATCTTTGGTGGTGTTTTGTTCTAAGATACTGATTAATTACATATTATTATTTTATAATTATAATCATTCATTACAAGGTACGCTTATAATATATACGTTTTTTTATACACGTAGGTAAGTATTTCAGTTCCGCTATTGCCAATACTGTCAGGGATTAATATCGTCTGAGCCTCTTTATGTTCTTGAGGGATTTTGAGCTGCGGTTAGACTCTGCATACTCCCTCAATATTCTAAAAGGTACTTATGGTATATTAAATAAAATAATTAATATTGATAATTAATTTTAAATAGTAGATAGAGGTACACGTACCCAATACGAAATTATTTAGAAACTAAACCGTACCATTAAACCTTAACTACATATACTCATTATTCGATGTTATTAAGAATTAGTATTGGGACTCGTTATTTATTAAAGAGCTAATATTAAATCTAGCTCTGATCAAATAATGCTACTTAATATTTTATTGAAAATGCACAACTGCATACCTAACTCTCCCTATCTCGTAAACGTAAGTTTCGCACCGTAGGTACCTGTAACATATGAATATAAAAACATATTCTGATACCTAAATAAAATGAAACAGTTTTCAGAAACAACAAAGCACCACCAAACGATAAAAATAAAAACTTGCAAACATGACATAAGTCATAATAATATATCAATCGCCGTCGGCAAAAAGCACTGAGATGGCTCGTGGCAACTTGGCAAGCAGTGATAAAGTAGCCTATTGTTAAATGCTTATGTTATTATGATAAGACTATTTCAATTATGTTATTATATTTTTTATTTAATCGGTTTAACTTTTTTTGGTTTACGAAAATAACTTTGTTTCATTTTTTTTTTTTTACGTAACAAACATATTGTGTCAAGATAATATTATTGTCATTAAAGCATATATTATTAATAATTTATTTTACTAATATTCATACTTAACAAGTGAGTTTTAAAATATTCGTAAAGCGACGCGGTTCAAAACAATAGAACTTACCTATTACCTATTAGGTTGTAAGTTGTTGTAAAAGTTAAACAATTCTAAATTTAACTTCTTTTCTAAATATATTAAAGTATGCATCTAGTAAAATGATGTTGTGTGTTTATTTCAGAAAATTTATTTTATCAACTTGCATTAAAATCACATCACTAAAAGTTGTTGATTATATTTCGGATAACTAGATTTATTTATGACTGATTCTAGATTCCATGATTATAGTAATATTGTATCCTCGAATACCTACTTGAAAATTTCGATAAAATCTTAAACGGTTACCTTTAGGCCCTTCGCCCATAGACGGCTTGGCTCGGCACGGGATTTTCATGCGACGAATAGAAATATAACTTAACAGTATGACAATAATATCGTTCGACGATGATCATCGTAGCTAAGAAATATATAGGCACTAGCGGTAGGGCTTTATATGCATTGAAATTTTAATTTTATTGTGATACTATTAAGTTATATTTCCATTCGTCGCGGGAAAAATACCCTATACCGTGCCGTCCACTGCCGTCTATGGGCGCAGGTCCTTATGGTGCTTAAAAAGGTATTCTTTGGAAATGGTATACGGTAAACCTGTGACGGTAAACATAAACCTCTACGGTAACTCGAAACAAACCACATGCTGTGACACCGGCTACTCTTAACTTTGACGCAATCATTGCATATAATATCATCTATTGTACAGATATGAATTAGTGTTTTATAATATGAAGGAAATTGCTAATTAAATTTTCCGGTTCCGTGGTGGTGGGGCCGTGGTCTAAATGGACTAAAAGCACTCCAAGGCCGCGATAGTCAGATTAATGCAGGTACCTACGATTTTTGATATAGGTATTATGTTAAAAATATAATTAGATGTTAAACTTAAGAGCCGATAAATCGCGCGCTCGAAGTTTTTTTGTTGTATGGACATGATTTCAAAAATCAGACACTTAACATTAATGATGTCCTTAAATAAATAGACTCAGTATTCAGTCGATATTTTATACCAAGTTAGTCATCCATCCATCTTTACCGCAGCTGTTGCCAACGCGTTGTAACAACTCGATAAAAAGCTAAAAGAGAGCCTTTTCTTACCGATTGTTCTTAATCTGCAAAAGCATTGCGGATCCAATATAGCTTCTAGATAGGATTTTTACCCTATTTTTTAATATCAGCTCTAAGTAATTAGAATATAAAATATTACAGTGAAATTGGATATTGTGCAACAGTAACTAAATACACTTTTCAAAATACATTTTTCACAAATTTGAGTTTTGCCAGAATGATTCGTGTAATTACTTTTAAAAAATTTTTTTTGGGGCAATTTATTAAGATTTACTGTACTATTAAAAATACATTTCACAGCAGGAATTTAATTTTTTTTATAATGCCATCTCAATTCTTTTTGTGACTTACATAAAATTAGTATTGTAAAAATAAAACATGGATAGACATCGCATTGCATGCTTATAATTTAATTCTACGACATCAAAAAATCACAACTTTATTGTGTTTTTTTGTTATCACCCCTATCGATATTTTATTTAATATTATAAGAGTAGGTGCATTTTGGATAAAATAAAACTCGTAACTGGACTTTTTAAAATATAGCAGCCAAAGATCCATGAACATTACCGTTCTTCGTAATTAAAATGTTCTGCTACATGCACAGGCCACTTTCCCATATACCTACATCCTACATCATTAAATCCCGTTCATCATTTAGTGACAAGTTTTATCAATTCAAAACGCCACACTCAGGAGAACCCTTGGACAACCGTGGAGTGACGTGACCAGTGTTTTCGTATGACATAGTTACCAAATCAGCCTCTTTCTAGATCTATAAATAAGGCTCGAAAGGGTAGAGGACCAAAGGACATTTTGTTCGATATATATCCGGGTACAATAAAATCCGGCCCGGCCGCGTCCCTGCACACATTGTCGGAGAGACGACTATAATCATACATTACGAGACTATATTCGCAAGCCGATAAATGAATAGTCTGTCCGGTGCGGTACAGCCATAATGTTAAATGCATAATGTCTGATCTTGGTGTATTTTTCTTATTAATTAAGATCATGTGTCAAAGTAACATGTCGCGGTCCATAGCGACGAAGATAATATTATGATACACCAAAATATACAACAGCTTATCTTAACTATTAAAGTAGCTTATTCTTGGTGCGTATGAACCAGCTTACGTATCACGTTACACGTTACGTTAGTAGATTATTATACAGTTGAGGGCACGAAACCCGGCACACTATAGATACTTCAGTAGATAGTATTCTACGTCAGTGTTTGTACGTTGCATGCACTGCGTTTGTACGCACCATACTGAGAGCAATTTTTCCACGCTCCTCCAGATTTTCTACTTTCTAAGGGAGTTTTTTACCAATTGGATATTACTTACCAAATCGGATAACAAAATGAATGAGGAAAATGTTCTCCCAGTTGAAAGAAAACTGTTCTAGAAGAAGAAAATCAGAAGGGAAGTCGAGAAATTTCTCTCAGTGCAAGGAAACTTTAAGCTACGCCAGCGCTTACCTTCGTCAATTTTCCGCGAAGCCTCTTCGAGATCACTGCCCGCGTAGTTGAGGATGACTAGCACGAGGGGCATCATCTCCCAGGAGTAGTGGAATTTTTCTAGTAGCTTATGACAGTTTTCTACTAGGGTCTCTAGTGACACCGCTGCAAAGAGAGAGAAAAACTGTTGAATTAACTTCATAATGACTTTTGAATACCTAACTAAGATTGAATGAGAGTTCATTCCAACCCTATGCCCTGCGATGTAGTAGGTACCTACTACCTACTTACTTGTTAGAATATTCCGCTCCCTGATTTATTGGCGAGTGTCAAAATATGCGACATAAACAGTCGTATTTTTGGATTGTGTTGACTTAAAAGTTAGATTTTTTACAGCTCCAAGGGACCGTTAGACCTAAGTATTTGATATTAAGGGTGGTTGACAGACAGACATACAGACAGACAACGAAGTGATCCTATAAGGGTTCCTTTTTTCATCTTGAGGTAGGTACGGTAACGGAAGTCGGAACCCAAAAAAGTAGTAGTTAAACTGACTCTACATAATATTTACAGTTTGCATTCGACTGAATGTAGCTAGGTGCTCGAATTAAATGAATAGAGAGTAGAGTAGAGACTCCATCATCACTTAGCCGCAATCGAATAGTAAAATAAATAGAATAACTGCTACCACGTAACTACTCATAGTAATGGAAGTCTACAGTTCTCCAAACACAACTGTTACTTTTCTACGAACCACTCGAGTATTTCAGTTCCTTTGTTTATAAATGTCACTCTATTATTTATTAACAAAGCGGGTTACTCTTTGGCCAAATTATAAATAAAGTCCACCCGACACGTCTACACTGTGTACTGTGTAGCTATGCACTTATTATACAAATATTTGTTTTGTACACTTTTTAGAAGCAATCATATAAAGTACCTACCTATTCAGCTACGACCTGGTTTTAAGATGTTATATCAGGCACAGAAGTGGTGGGTGGGAAAACCTTTCGTTAATAGATATCAGTGTTTTGTTAGAAATGGTATTCTGGCTGTAACTTCTCATTTTATCCAATTAAAAAATATCATAATAATATGTCCTCCCAACCGAATTTCGGGCTACGGTGGCCAATCTCCAGAGAGCCATCTGCGCGAGTGATGTTGTAAACTGTGATGCGCCACGATTCTGCCCTTACTCTCACAGCCCGATGGGATGGGTAAGCCGACACGACCAAAGAAGAAATCAGGCATAGGACCGACGGCTTTACATGCTTTCCGAGGCACGGGATTTTTGGGCAATAGTAAGAGAGTAGGTATCATCATCATCATCATCATCATCAGTGTATCTATTTTTGATCCTAGGCTAATTGTAGAGAATGATGCAAGGTAACAACTGATACGCATTACGCCCCACATGATAGCCTAGAATGTGTGATTTATTACAGACCGATACCCTATCCACACTGAGTCCGAGAGACCAGCCTCCGAGTTATCCCCGATATGTATTTCGGGGCATCATAATAAGGGTTACCTACTTTAAATGTTAATAGTAGATTGTATTATAAGGGAGCAAAATAATATTTTTACGGCGAGGGCGCTTTTTTGAATCCAGAACGAAGTGAGGGATTCTAGAGTAGAATCCTGAGCATAGCGAGGGATTCTTTATTAGAATCCTGAACGTAGCGAGGGATTCAAAGTACGTCGCCCGAGCCAAAAATATATTTGCGCCCGAATGATACACTCTACTTTTCATCACCCTGTATGAGAAAATTTGGTTCCCGCGGGAACTCTTTAATTTCCCGGGATAAAAAGCATAATATGTGCTATTTCCAGACTATAATCTTTTTTTTTTTTTTAAATCTATTTCTGTGCCAAATTTTATCCAGATCCGTTCAGCCGTTCGGGCGTAATTGAGTAACACACATCCATACCACCATACATCCACACATCCATCCAAACTTTCGCCTTATAATAATATTTATTTAATTATAATTTTTTTTTTTTTTTTTTTTTTTTTTTTTTTTTTTTTTTTTTTTTTTTTTTTTTTTTTTTAAATATATATATCCATATAGCCCTTTAGTTACTTAAAATTCAGAAATTATAAATTCCTAAATTGACCCTGCCGGGGATCGAACCCTGGACCTCCGCACGTTTTTTTTATTTTTTTTTTTAATATATATATCCATATAGCCCTTTCGTTACTTAAAATTCAGAAATTATAAATTCCTAAATTGACCCTGCCGGGGATCGAACCCTGGACCTCCGCACGTTAAGACAGCAGCGCTCAACACTGCGCCACGGAGGTCGTCAATTTGCGTTGGCGCTGAACACTAAGATGTTCCAAATTCAATAAGTGCGCGGCAAAGATAATTGCGGCGCACTTACGAGTATAAAGAGGATTAAAAACTCATTACTGCCCGCTAAAAGTTTCTTATAGAAAACACCACCTTTGGGCGCACATAAAGGCGAACCAAGTCGTCCTTTTCGAATACATGGGATGAAAAAGTTATTTTCATCCCATGTATTCGAAAAGGACGACTTGGTTCGCCTTTATGTGCGCCCAAAGGTGGTGTTTTCTATAAGAAACTTTTAGCGGGCAGTAATGAGTTTTTAATCCTCTTTATACTCGTAAGTGCGCCGCAATTATCTTTGCGGCGCACTTATTGAATTTGGAACATCTTAGTGTTCAGCGCCAACGCAAATTGACGACCTCCGTGGCGCAGTGTTGAGCGCTGCTGTCTTAACGTGCGGAGGTCCAGGGTTCGATCCCCGGCAGGGTCAATGTGATGTATAGAGTTTAAATAAATAAACAAGGAGACCGGGCAGCCAGTTCCCCTCGCTTGTTGGCTGAACGCTAAGGCGAGCGGACGTGTACCGGGACCTCCACCAAGGTCTACAAGTGTTTTATTTAAGATCTATAATTAATCAAACACCTAATCCAGTGGCATCCAGAAGGTGGACGCCACATATGGCGACGAGGAGTAAGTACGTAAGTAAAATGTGCAAAATAAAAAATACTTACCTAATGAATAATATAGCGATATTGAAGAACTACGATTGAAATGACAACTAAGGGTGTCAATTATTTATATCAAATATTCGTGTGGTAAAAAGAAAAAAAAAAAAAAAAAAAAAAAAAAAAAAAAAAAGGAAAAGAACAGAAATGATGTAACTAAAACTCATTAGTATAATAAGTACTAAGTATAATGGTGCATTGAATTATTATGTAAGTACTTACTAATAAATTCCCAAAATATTGGTGCTGATTCTGAATGAAACAAAATTCCACAAAGCAGAAATGATGAAATTAAACTCATATAATACCTTATTGGTGCATTTAATTAGTATCAACTAATAATTTCTCAAAGTATTAGTGCTGATTCTGAAAGCAACAAAATTCTACTTTAATCAGAATACGACGGATAAACCTATTCTAGGTTAACCGTCAAACATTTATTAAAACAATTTGTGTATTAATCTCAAGCATTGATTAATTCTAGTACAAGTCATAAGTTCTTCTAATTTAATTTTGAAAAGACATCAGAATCGACACCCATTTTATCGACACCTATTTCATATTGGGGCCTCAGCGGACAAGTATAACTTGAGATCTGTTATTATAACTCGCTCGAGTAGTGTAAACAACGGATAAGTATCTTCGGCCATAGACCAAGGGCTGGTACCTACTTGTTACCAAAACAAAACGTGCATTGTGTACACTGGGCATGGTGTATTAGTGTCGGGCCAAATAATTATTATATCATGTTTATAAAATTCGATCAGTTAAATTTTCTACTACGAACAGGAAAACAACGAAACACAAAATTGGTACTGCCATTTTAATGGCAGTATGTGTAAGTCCGTCAATTCGCGTTGGGCCAGCGTGGTGGACTATGGCCTACAACCCTTTTCTGAGAGGAGACCTGCGCTCAGTAGTGAGCCGTTGATGGGTTGCTGATGATGATGATGATGATGATGTGTAAAAGAAAACTCCGTATGTTTACACTGCTGTCATGAAAATGATGGTATGTGTGCGAATAAAGTAGGGCGATGAGTGAAAACTCAGTATGTTTACACTGCTGTCATGAAAATGATGGTATGTGTGCGAATAAAGTAGGGCGATGAGTGAAAACTCAGTATGTTTACACTGCTGTCATGAAAATGATGGTATGTGTGCGAATAAAGTAGGGCGATGAGTGAAAACTCAGTGTGTATACACTGCTGTCATGAAAATGATGGTATGTGTGCGAATAAAGTAGGGCGATGAGTGAAAACTCAGTGTGTATACACTGCTGTCATGAAAATGATGGTACGTGTGCGAATAAAGTAGGGCGAATGAGTCAATAACTCAGTGTGAATACACTGCTGTCATGAAAATGATGGTACGTGTACGAAGAAAGTAGGGCGAATGAGTCAATAACTCAGTGTGAATACACTGCTGTCATGAAAATGATGGTATGTGTACGAATAAAGTAGGGCGAATGAGTCAATAACTCAGTGTGAATACACTGCTGTCATGAAAATGATGGTACGTGTACGAAGAAAGTAGGGCGAATGAGTCAATAACTCAGTGTAAATACACTGCTGTCATGAAAATGATGGTATGTGTACGAATAAAGTAGGGCGAATGAGTCAATAACTCAGTGTGAATACACTGCTGTCATGAAAATGATGGTACGTGTACAAATAAAGTAGGGCGAATGAGTGAAAACTCAGTGTGAATACACTGCTGTCATGAAAATGATGGTACGTGTACAAATAAAGTAGGGCGAATGAGTCAATAACTCAGTGTGAATACACTGCTGTCATGAAAATGATGGTACGTGTACGAAGAAAGTAGGGCGAATGAGTCAATAACTCAGTGTGAATACACTGCTGTCATGAAAATGATGGTACGTGTACGAAGAAAGTAGGGCGAATGAGTCAATAACTCAGTGTGAATACACTGCTGTCATGAAAATGATGGTATGTGTACGAATAAAGTAGGGCGAATGAGTCAATAACTCAGTGTGAATACACTGCTGTCATGAAAATGATGGTACGTGTACAAATAAAGTAGGGCGAATGAGTGAAAACTCAGTGTGAATACACTGCTGTCATGAAAATGATGGTACGTGTACAAAGAAAGTAGGGCGAATGAGTCAATAACTCAGTGTGAATACACTGCTGTCATGAAAATGATGGTACGTGTACAAAGAAAGTAGGGCGAATGAGTGTAAACTCAATATGATGCATAATTGCTTATGCTGTCATGGAAATGATAGCGGAAAACACAAAAAGATACAACGTAGGTAGGTTGTAAATTAAATTTTATGTTTATATTTTACAGGTTCCTCAGAATGACTCAAACACCAGCTTTCATTGAGGCAAAGCCCATGAGTAAAGGTGGGAAAGATGATAATAGTAATTCATCAATTAGCTTTTGGCTAGGTAGCCTCGATCGAAGCGTGAATTACTTTTATTTGTATCTAGATGGAGTACCTTGCTGGAACACATGTATAGGATGGAGAGTTGACTGATGGTTGGAGGTTGTTTGCTATTCTAAAGTATTGAATAAAATAATTAATGATTTGTTTTCTCTCCAAGCAGGGTAATATTTTAGCGACAGTACCTACTTATTCAATAGAATCAGGAAAATAAAAAACTAATCAAATGGAAATAAAACAAGGAAGCAGATGTGTATCTACTATCTAATAGCAAGCACGAAAGGAGACTAATGATTATTGATTTTAATCTCAAAAGGCATCGCGTACGGTAAAAGAAACAGACGAAATAATATATTTTTTTTAAAGAGGAGGATTGGGAATAGTATGTAGGTACTTAATTAATTTGACATTTTTTAATATTTTGTACACTCATTTAAACTAAATTGTTTACATGTGGAATTCTCACGAGAGATTTAATCTAATTAGTTAATTATTACCTATCACACTATTGTCGTAGCTTAAAGACAACATTTCATTTGATTAAGGCGCGATTGTTATCACAGCCTCTTTAAAATCGCGACCTAAATACCAAAGCAGGTATTCAATATAGGTAGTCGCTGGGTCTGCCGGAAGGAAACTCAAATTGTCAAAGCACCCATATTCATCAATTATTCTAGTATGGCGTTCCAGAATTAATTCACAGATCGAATAGCGTGTAATAAGTATATCAAATGGGTCAAATATAAATTTAAGTAAACTAAATTAATGATTACTAAAACTAATACGACATACCTACCTACCTTACTCACGTTAGATGATAATAAGTGTGAGCTGCTGTTTCATATTTTGAATGATGAATAAGTGAATAAAAAGTCTATTGTTTTCACTTACTTTACTTCAATAAGTAAGTAGTCCACACCACAACAAATAAATAATTTGAAGGTGTAGAGTAAAGAAATTCTAAATTATATTTAGGAAGTAAGTATTGCCTATCTGTCTGTTACCTAGAAAGTAAAGACATAATATTATCTAATGTCTCAAAGTTAAGTTATTTAGATTCAAAATGGTTCAGATTGAAACCTTTGCTTAGCACATGTCTTACTTGTATCTCTAGTCAGCTCCAATTGCGAGTCATAACCATATTACATATAAAACTATGTTATAAAACTTAGAAATCCATTATTTCATATAATAGAATACTTTAACTAAATTAATGATAATAATAAATTTTGCCTACTGATATACCTACCTAAGAGAAACTTGGTAATGTACCTATTTTGATTTCATTGATGACGTCATATTTATGGACAACTTTGACGGGAAAACACAATAACATTTTGGGGAATAATATAACAATAACCTACTGTTAGATAGAATTAAAAACATTGTAGTGTAACTTAAAAGCATGGTATTCAATTACTTAATTTTACATTTAACAACTTCATTTTACGCACTGTAGGTATAATTACAATGATTTAATTAACGGATACCTTCTTACTGGAAATTATAAGAGTAAAAAGTATTTTAGCTTTTAACATAATATTTGGTTTACTAATTATTGAAATTGAGGTGAGACTATGAAGTCTTTAGTAGACTTTTACTAGAAAACAAAAGTTCTTATTAAAGCTATAGTACCTACCTGTACTTAGGTAGACCTCATGTTGTCCATTGAATAGGTACTACAGATAATTTCGTATTTACCTGCTAAGTATCTTATGTAATGTTATATTATATTAGATATATATTGTATTTAGTTGTGTAAGCAAGTACTCATTTCGGCATGAAGTCTGTAACCATACCACAGATTCAGGGGTAATATGTACATTGTACCTACTTTATTTCAACGAAAAGGAAGGCTGCATAGACAGGCTGAGGATAAAAAATTTGATGATGGTATGATGCATTAAATAGCATGCTAAAAACTAGGTTTTGAAACGGTCTTAAGTGTTTTAAAACAAACAACCAAAGCAAATTGGAATATTCGAAATGAAAAGAAGAAAATATTAAAGAAAAGATGATCGAGGCACAATTACTCAAATGACTCTAGAGATGTTATGACTCTAATAATATTATTATGCTGCCTGTGTTACCTTTGGTTTTGAATAACACCAAATGTATCCCAACAGATTATGTCAGGACTCAGGAGATTAAACTTAGTAATTGTTAGAATCTATAAAATGTTTATGTGTTACGTCTGAACTATGAATGACTTGATAATATTATTATAAAATACTAGTTATAAAATGTAATGTTCACATGTTGTAGGTAAGTATACAAAATGAATGGAAAAAAAAACCCCTGATTCTTGAAAATATGATCATTTTAAAGTGAAATCAATTTCAGGGGACAGAATTTGTGATAAAGAATTTTAATGATTTAGACCTGTATTTTATGTTTTTAATGAGATTGTAACGTTTCTACGTACACTGATTTGAACCAACATATTATTACTATAATAATTATAAATAGAAATTTTAAAAGAGTGATATAGATCCATGATTTCAATTATATACCTATATAACTATTGTAATGGTTCTAGGTACACTAATTTGAATCAACATATTAATATTATTACGCTTAATTTATTAAAAGATAGAGATGGATCAATGTAATAGATCTACAATATTATGTAATGTACCATAGAGTTTTGAAATGCTAATAAGATGTGATTGTAAATTAATTATTTCAAAAGAGCAACCGCCGAGTTTCTTGCTGGTTCTTCTCGGTAGGAATCGCATTCCGAACCAGTGGTAGATTCACTTGAGGATTCAATAGCACTTGGCAAAGTCTATTTGAATTTGATTTGAATTTTGAATCTTGGTGAAATTTATCAAGTACTGATAATTTAAACAAAGTAGATTGTCTTCAACTCTAAGACTAATTTAAATATAAATTTATTGAAAGAGAGAGATGTGATGTATAGAGTTTAAATAAATAAACAAGGAGACCGGGCAGCCAGTTCCCCTCGCTTGTTGGCTGAACGCTAAGGCGAGCGGACGTGTACCGGGACCTCCACCAAGGTCTACAAGTGTTTTATTTAAGATCTATAATTAATCAAACACCTAATCCAGTGGCATCCAGAAGGTGGACGCCACAGTCAATTTAGGAATTTATAATTTCTGAATTTTAACTAACGAAAGGGCTATAATATGGATATACATATTAAAAAAAAAAATATAATTAAATAAATATTATTATAAAGGCGAAAGTTTGGATGGATGTGTGGATGTATGGTGGTATGGATGTGTGTTACTCAATTACGCCCGAACGGCTGAACGGATCTGGATACAATTTGGCACAGAGATAGAATTAAAAAAAAAAAAAAAAAAGATTATAGTCTGGAAATAGCACATATGCTTTTTATCCCGGGAAATTAAAGCCAAATTTTCTCATACAGGGTGATGAAAAGTAGAGTGTATCATTCGGGCGCAAATATATTTTTGGCTCGGGCGACGTACTTTGAATCCCTCGCTACGTTCAGGATTCTACTAAAGAATCCCTCGCTACGCTTAGGATTCTACTCCTCCTCGTTCTGGATTCAAAAAAGCGCCCTCGTAGAAATATTATTTTGCTCCCTTATAATACAATCTACTATATAAGGATATTTTAAGCAATATAAGGTGGGTAACGAAAGTCGCATTGCGTCAATTTCCCAGTGTCCGTAGGTTTTACTACTGCAAACAGATTTAGGGTTGCCAGTATTTATTGGCTTTTAATTTGTAGTAAACAATCGCTATTTTGTGTTAAAATTTCTCTTAGGGTGAACCCAAAGTTAAGATTTATATTTTGACTTATTAAAATTGCAGTTTCTCAAGACAAACTCCTTGAATAAAATATTTTTAAAAACAAGCTTCTAATGTAATTACAATTAGGTAGATATCATTAACATTCTTTTTAGTTAAGAAGGCTTTGAGAATCAATGGACATCAAAATAAACTACAATATACAACCCGTAGTTAAGTATTGGATTAAGAACCATTGGATTGTATTTAAAACTGGTCAGTGACAACCCTACCAGAACGTCGTAGTTTACGACCACCACTGCAGCGTTATTTCACTACCGTTGCTTACTTCAACACTTTTTTAATCGAAAGCTTTTCCACGGATGAAACAGCAGGTTATTTGTTACGTCTCTATTTGTACGTAAGATAAAAATAACGACATCAAACCTGTATTTATGTTATTTGTACTTTCCTTTGCAGGTAGAATAGAACTAACAAGCATTTTTCAAAGAACAAGCCTTGATAAATTGATGCAATATAACGAACATCCGATACCTAAACGGAAGCATCGATTGTTGTAGCGATTCGAATGCATGTTTAGATGAAAATATGCTTAATGTTTAAGAACAAATTTCAAAATTCAAATGTTTTTTTATTTAAATAAACTTTTACAAATTGCTTTTGAATCACATATTCAAACGCCGTTCGTAGCGTGTATGCTAAACCAATGGGGACTATCGTTTCTTTGCTCACCAGTTGGCGCCACTGTTGACTAAGGCCCAGAGGTATAGCTTTGGGTATAGCTGTCAAAGGCGACTTTATAAGATCGGTGCCGAAACAAAGTTTTAAATCTTGATTCTCATTAAGTTTATTAATTTATAACAGCTATCATCATATCGAGTAGCAATGCCGCAATGTTGTGCAATTCCGTTTTGTTCGGAAAAAAGGAGGACACATGTTTCCAAAAGATAAAACTGTTCTAAAACAGTGGCTAGTTGCGATTCGCAGGAATTCGCAGGATTCTGAGGAATTATATAGTTAGGCACTAAATAAATAAAATAAAAAAGAAATTAATTACTTATTAAACTTTTATTTATCCTTCCTTTTCCCTTTAAAACACACTGCTATACAAATAAATACTTATTAAACATTGTAAATCCATACAATGGATATGATACTGAAAGATGGTTGATTTGTTAGTTGAAACTACTAAACAATGGTAACTAGATATTAGATTAAGTTATAAAACTTCTGAAATAAGCTTATCATTTCTATTTACATAAATTCTCTTTTCATCTTTATTTGTCCAAACAAAAAAATCACAATACTTTCTTTTAGTACCTACCTAACAAGTTTTTGAATTTGAAAATAGTAGGGGCTACTTTCTTTCAAGCAATATTCATTATTGATCATTTCTATGTGCTTATAATTATCCACACTGATAAACTCATTTTTTATAGAGAAAGGACATTTCTCTTCCAATACTGTTAGTTCTCCAATTAATCCTTCTGGAGAAACCTGAAATGAAACATCTAATATTAACACTTTAACAGCCGATCACGTACTGTGTACGGGCAGTGTCGATCAACTCGGTACGCCGATCACGTACTCCGTACGGCTTTGACTTTCCTATCGTCTGTTTAAATACCACGTGCCCGGTGCGTGAATGGCGTGTAACCCCGGTGTAGAATGACTCTTTATCTACGCACACATGTATGATTCACCGACGGGAGGTGCGGGGTGGAGACAGGACAAGCGATCTTTCACGGCGCGTCGCCAGTGCGCCCACGCCACTAACGTGAGAGTACGTCCTTGCATTTTGGCGCGAAATGGCTTCCGCTCGGCGCAGTTACCGGCTCGATTCTAAAGAAATTCTTGATGCTTTGGTAAATGATGTTGACTCAGACATTGAGGAAGACCCGGAAATTCAAATTGAAGGTAAATTATTGTATTTTATTATTGTATTTTTATTCAAATATACCCTTTTTGCGACGTATAGATTTTTATTAGTGTTTTCTCTCTCCAGAGGTAATTCAAGACTTACAAGAGGTGGTATCGGTCCAAGATGAAGTAAATGATGATGCTGACATGTCAGAAAACGTATCTGAACCAGACCAGGGACGGAGCCGGGAAACGCTTACATTTTATACAATAAATCCAGAGAACAACGACGCCGCCTGCGATTTTCGCAGTTTCTGATGGACTGTGGTGAACAGCTGGTGGAAACTGCATCAGATGCTGAAGCAGGACCCTCCCGTGGTCCACATGCTGTCGGGACTAGCACGAGGCTCGTCGGCAGGCACTTCATGGAGAGGATTCCAAGCTCGGAAAAGAAAGATAAAGTCGCACGAGTTTGCAAAGTGTGTGCCGACATTTTAAAAAAAGAAACCGGAAAAAGGGGGCGCAAAGAGACCATTTATTACTGCCCAGACTGCAATGTTCCCCTGTGCTACTATCCCTGCTTCAAAATATTCCACACAAAAAAAAATTACGTTACATAATTAGCTCAAGTATGTAAGATTGTTTATGTTGGAGTTTTTTTTTTTTCGATTTTAGACCTCTTTTCTTAATTTTTTTTCATAAATATTATTTTTTATTACAAATGTTTTTTATTTCATCCCTAAAAATATAAAGAACAATAGTACATATAAAAAAAGAATAATAGACATATCACAGATAGTTTTTATTTTATGAGTCATAGAATATCGGCAAAAAACGCCGGCGTACCAGGGAAAGCCGCCTTTATAACGGTCGGCTGTTAAAGTGTATTAATAAAGAGAAATATTATTAAATTCTAGTCATCTCACACATAGTACCTAATCTGATCCCAAGATAGGTTGTGTTCTCGTTAGAGATACTGTGGGTACATAACCAGATACATATATAGTACCAGAGGGCAGAGACCTAGAGCAGACATCGATGTTCATCAATATCATATAGTAAAAGGGTGTCCTTGATGAGCATGAAACCCATTTAACCTTTCATGCAGAAGTCATATTAGGTAAATATACATAATATATTAGGTAAATATATGTAAAAAGAAAAAAACATAGCTGTTACCTCGGCAAACAAGCATACTTCTGGAAAAAATAAGTTTGTAATACAGTAAACAAACTAACCTCTGAATTAGCAGCTCTTTGAAGCCGCTTATTTTTGCGCCTCTTTTTCTTTTTCTGCTTTCAAAGCGTTCACATTCATCGCCAAATAATCCATATTTGCGATAATTTCACGAAGGAGATCACTTTTCAACAGGTAAAATATAGAAATTAAAATAATTTGTCCCGAAGCCCGCCAAAACCAATGAAAAGTGAATGTTATTGGACCTCCCGCGACACTAGCGCCTCTAGTGGCAAATTCACACGCGATAGTCCCCATTGGGCCGTATTGATCCAAAATAGGCCCAAAAATTCGTCAGTCGTCAACGGACAGATGTCATAGTCATAAAGTCATAAATATTTATTCAATTTAGGTAGACCATGGATGTAATGGATGCCGGTCTAGAACAGGTTCGCCACTAGGTTAATTTAATGTACCTAAGTATCACTGGACATTAGAAATACCTCGAAATATTTTTAAAGCACGTTTCATAGGTAAGTACTTATAACATCCATGAGGTAGACACACTACATTTATTGACGTCCAGTTACATAAAAATATCATGGTGATAATCTGTTACGGTATCTTAAAACTAAAGCTACGAGGGTTCCAAACGCGCCCAGGTCTGAGAAGAGCCCACAACAAACTCAGCTGGGGTTTTTTATTTTTTTCATTATCACCATCTCACAAATCATCCTAACTAAGGAACTATCAGAGCCATTAGAGCAAATAATTGCAAAGCTTCCTTGTCATTTAAGTAATCCTTCACATGGTAATAGGATTTTCCAATGAGTTTACGTTTTACATTAACTTTGAACTTATTCAGAGACATCTTCAACATGTCTTCTGGGAGCTTATTGTAGAAGCGGACACTCTTTCCAACAAATGAATTGCTAGTTTTACTAAGCCTTTGAGATTTCTTATGTAGGTATAGCCGACAGCCGTGGTTAGCGACTAGGTATGTCTCGGATCATATCCAGTTAATATTATCAGTTATCACTGTCCAAACATCCTGACTGGCGACATGCATTGTTCGAAGAATTTGGTCCCTAAACACCTAGGAATGCTTCCCGTAATGCTTTTCCGCCGAGCGGAGTTGCATTCATCGGCTGAAACTGGACCTAGCTGGACAAAAATATATCGTCACCTCGTCGCAACCTGCAGTCAGTAGCCGACAATAGAATATAAACAAAGTGATGTGTTTCCGTTGTTCGCACTAAACTGTTTAGAGTTTAGAGATAAAGGGGGCGTTTTAATGCGTTCCCTTCACTTGCGCCGAACAATGGACTGTGGCGGTTTATGCTGGTTTATGGTGCGGCACATTGCACTTATCTATGTTCTACAAAGATAGCTAGACTTACTATACAATAGGTATATTATGTACAACTTAAGCGGTTTTTTTTATCCACTACAAGTTAGCCCTTGACTGCGATCTCACCTGATGGTAAGTGATGATGCAGTCTAAGATGGTAGCGGGCTAACCTGCTAGGGGCATGGCAGTTATATTAAACCCATACCCCTATTCGGTTTCTACACGGCATCGTACCGGAACGTTAAATCGCTTGGCGGTAGGTACGTCTTTACCGGTAGGGTGGTCACTAGCCACGGCCGAAGCCTCCCACTAGGCCAGATCAGGGAAAATTCAGAAATTATAAATTTCCAAATCTTGCCGGGGATCGAACCCGGGACCTCCGCACGTTAAGGCAACAGCGCTTAACACTGCGCCACGGAGGTCGTTAGTCGTTACTCATGTAGGTGATGATGATTTCATCTACACATTGATGAAATTGTAAATATTTTTTTTCAAAAGAGCAACCACCGAGTTTCTTGCTGGTTCTTCTCGGTAGGAATGGCATTCCGAACCAGTGGTAGATTCACTCGAAGATTCAAAAGTACTTGTAAAAGTTTATTTGAACGTTTACAGTAAGTCACATTTCATTAGTAAATAGCCTAGCTTGTCTTTTTCTTTGTAGTTAGAAGAGAAACTTTGTAGTAAGTGACTCGTTGATTGTGGTATTTGGTAGCGCTATAATACAGCTCCAGGTGTAAAGTTTCAGGTTCCTATGCCCAAGGGTTTGGGTTTAGGCTGGTTTGGTTTGATGAGTCTATCAGTGAGCGAGTCAGGATTTTTGTCTTTCTATATAGTAGGTGACTTCCTGACTGTGGTATTTGGTAGCGCTATAATACAGCTTTAGGTGTCAAATATGGTTAAATTTAAAATTGAAATTTAATTAATGACAAAAATGTATGCGTTAAAATATGATTATTATCAACTAACCCTTACCTACTATAATAAAAATAAAAACAGGTAATATTGTAGGTAGGTACCTAGGGGAGACCGTTGCCCGAGGGTTTGATGAGTCTATCAGTGAGTGAGTCAGGACTTTTGTCTTTCTATGTAGAGACAGTGGGTGACATCCTGACTATGATAATAAATTTGGTAGCGCTATAATACAGCTTTAGGTGTCAAATATGGTTGAATTTAAAATTGAAATTTAATTAATTAAAAAAATATATATATAAAATAAACTTACGTAAATAAATTGAAAAATATTTTGAGAAAAATATTTTGACAAAAAAAAAAATTAATTACCTACATAAAAATGTATGCGTTAAAATATAATTATTATCGACTAACCCTTACTATGATAAAAATAAAAACAGGTAGTAGGTAAGTACCTATTGTAGGTACCTTGGTACTACATCCCTAGATAGGTACAAAAAACTAGCTTGATTAAAATATTACTTACTACTTTTTTAAAGTATTTAACTGGTTTTATTTTTGGAGTAGGTAGGTGAACCAACAAAATCATAAGGACAACTTACAAAAAAAAAGAAAACATCGAGGAGGGCCTTTCTAGGCCAGTTAACCTTGAAAGTTAGGTATCCAATAAAGTTCAACAATTTCCATTCTCAAGGATATCAACAATACCTACTTACTTACTTATTTTTATTTACTCAAGTAAGTACCTACTTATTTTTATTTACTAATATTTTAATATTTACTAGTGGATGCCCGCGACTTCGCGTGGATTAAGTTTTTTTTAATTCCCACGGAAACTCCTCAATTGTCCGGGATAAAAAGTGCCCGAATCTGGGGAATCCTACGTAAGCTATCTTTGAATTTGAATTATCTATCATTCAAACCAAAAAGGCGTTTTATCTTCGTATTGAGTATTTACTGTACCTACAGTAAATTAAAGTCAAGGATAGAAGTTAGAACATTAAAAAATCATTAATAATGTCATAAATCATTGACGCATCCCTATGCCCCGTAACCGTAATAAAACGACCGGTGTAACGTTCACGTTCACTTGTAACTTTATGAGCGGTGCATCACTATCCGGCCAATCGGAACGCGCGGACACGCCTTCGCCGCTCACTATTGGCCGGTGCCTACTTTGAATATAGAACCGCTTTTTTTTTTCTCTAACGCCTACGAAGCTTGCACGTTAACATTTTTCCGCTCGATAGCGGGAAATCCGTTCCGAATTTAAATGTAAATAGCCACCGATTATTAGAAACGTCAAACTTTAGAAATGTGTGGATAACAAGGTTCCTAAAAAGGAGGTTCGATTATTTATTTTCTTATTAGATGGAGCGACGGCATTAGTGTTTAGGTCCATATAAGGAAGTTCTAGAACTAGTTCTTATTCTAGTATTTGCTTATGCTTAATAATATCTACAGTGACAGTGGATATAGATTTTTACGTTTAAACAGCTGGCAGTTTAGATTTCTACCTACTTATACAAAATTATGTTAACTTGTATGTCAGCCATGTACTTTATAGGTACAGCTACCTATTACAAATAAAAGTAAGTAGACGATTAGATAATATTTAATCTATTTATGAGCTTTCTTTACCCTATTCAATATTGAGAACTTTAAATCTTGATTACTATGACTAGGTTTATGACATACGTATACCTACCTATCTATAAGCATACCTATTATCTATTTAGATTTATCTAGAATAGGTATAGGTGCTTGGTATGGAAGATATCCCACCGTATTGAGGTGGTGTTTTATTGAAGGTGCTTTTATGGTGTCTAAGCACCTCTGCATCGTAATAGGGTTATAATCAGAGGGATCTTGTAATTTGCGCAACGGTTCTGTTATAACCCTAAAAGCATAAAAGCTGAAGAACGATACGTAGATGGATAAAGTCGTTTCACACGTTCTGTTGTAGAAGGTAGGTATATATAATACCTATAGAAGAGCACAATAAACCTACTTAGGTATGTTATATTGAAAACAGGTATTTCTCATGATTCATGAATCATGATCATGAGAATTACCTAGGTACTATTAAATCCAAACACTGTTTATTCAATTTAATACTTTAATTCAGCAATTCAAACATAGACACACCGCTGCCATCTGATGATAATCCATCGCGTTCCCAGATCAGTGTTGCCACTTTACAAAACCATAGCAGGGATACCATACATAAATTGTATTTAACTTTCCATCTAACAGTACCTACCTACCTATTTGTTTTCAATAGATACCTACCTATATAGCTTTTTATTTTGAAAGTTAACTGTGCCGAATTGAATTGATTTTAAACTATTTATTACCTAATTTAGTTTCAGTTGGTGTTTAATTACCTAATTAATATTGTTTGACCCAGAAAATAAGAAGATTTAGGAAGGTACCTACCCTTTAGATTTCTTTTAGGTTCAACCTTCTAGGATTACCTACGATACGATAGTACGTAATTAATTAAACATTTATAAGATAAATAATTAATTACCTAAATATAAAGTAGGAATAGATCGTTATAATATAGTCAGTAGTATTATATAGTCAGTGTAACATCGTAACTACGGTTATTTTCCTACCTACCACGTCAAGGTAACCCAGCTCTACCTTCCAATGCCTAACTCTTAAGGTAGGTAAACTGTATTGACCACAGATCAGAGAATCAAGGTATTGACGAACTGTTCTGACGACTTCCCTGGCGCAGTGTTGAGCGCTGTTGTCATAACGTGCGGAGGTCCCGGGGTCGATTCCCAGCAGGGTCAATTTGGGAATTTATAATTTCTGAATTTTCCCTGGTCTGGCCTATTGGGAAGCTTCGGCCGTGGCTAGTTACCACCCTACCGAAGACGTGCCGTCAAGTGATTTAACATTCCGGTACGATTAGAAAGTAGAAACCGATTAGGGGGTATGGGTTTAATATAACTGCCATGCCCCTAATAGGTTAGCCCGACTGCATCATCACCTGCCATCAGGTAAGATCGCAGTCAAGGCCTAGTAGATTTTCAAAAAAAACCTGTAATAACCAAATGCATATTATGTGAAGTAACTTTACAACAGTATTTGAATTTTATTGGTTATGTATACAAAGATCGCAAAGATAGGTATACCTACGAAGTTAATTTGTATTGATGAGGGCTGCTTGGTCATATTGTAGAGTTATGTTATGACTAATAACTGATGGTTGGTACGATTCGAGCTATAAAACTGAACAGTTTTATTACGAAAGGAACTGAGTAGGTATTATATACTTATAAATCATCATATTAATATTATAAACTAGCTGATGCCCGCGACTTCGTACGCGTGGATTGAGGTTTTTTTGATTCCCGCGGGAACTTTTTAATTTTCCGGGATAAAAAGCCTTATTGTTAACCTTAGCCTATGTGCTATTCGAGACTATAGTATATCTCAGTGCCACGTGATTGAGTAACAAACATCCATCCATACATCCATCCATCCATCCATCCAAACTTTCGCATTTATTATTATTATAGTAGGTAGGTATAGATGCGAAAGTGTGTTTGTTGGTTGGTTTAGTTTGTACTTCGAACACGCCGCAACAGAACAAATTTGAAGACCTAGGCTTCTTTTTATGCAGGAAAATGAAAGAGTTTCCGCGGGAATAAAAAAACTTAAACCACGCGGACGAAGTCGCGGGCGCATCAGATAGTAGGATATAAAAGGAAAAGGTGACTGACTGACTGACTGATATACCTACTCATCTCAGATCAAATCACTGGACGCATTGGGGATGAATTTGGCGTAGGCATCCGCTAAGAAAGGATTTTTTAAAATTCAATCCCTAAGGGGTGAAATAGGGGTTTGTTTGTATGAAAAACGAACTGAGCGTAGCCTCGGAAAAAGCTAGTTGAGAATAAGATCATCAATCATAAGACATAACTAAGAGAGATAAGAGAAGAGAGTTCAAATCTAACATCAGCACATAATTATACCATGTGCTGTTGTTAGAAATCAAATAAAATCGATGTATTTTAAACTATTCATGATAAAGTGTAGGTAGGTACAAGAACTACACCCAAAATGAACCTTCTCCTATGGTTAAGCATGCAGATTGCAGACTCTAGAGCAGGGTCCCAAAGTGGTCGATATCGACCCCAAGGGGTTTCCTAGGGGTCGACATAAACTAAAACGGTTTTTTTGGGTCGACGATGTCCCATGTAAATGTTTATAATGTCCCAAAATCGACCCCCATGAAAATGTTTTTTTTTTTCAAAAAATTAATTTGTATTAATAATTATTAATTAGGTACACTTGATATTTACCTACTGAATTTTATGTCTATTTATTTAGTTAAATTTTGATGAGAAAATGAGGTCAATTTTACACACTTAACCAACCGCAAAGTTTTTAAATTGGTAAGTGTTTTGTATGAATAGGAGGCTATGGGGGTCTGAAGTATCAGTTGATTTTGGAAAAGGGGTCTCTTGCCCAAAATAGTTTGGGAATCCCTGCTCTAGAGTAATCATTTCCAATATAATTTATCCGTTCAGTAAGTTGTTGAGGTTGCTGGTGCTGGTTAAAATAACTATCGAAATAGTTATTTTAATTAGGTATGTACCCAGAGGAGAACTCCGGAGACCTTGAACTGAGAAGACATACTGATCCATTCATTTGTTTAATTGTTTGTCCACTAAAAAATTGATTATCAATTAATTGGAGACTTTAGTGGATTTCCGAGTAATAAGCCTACGTCAGGGTTGTAAAAAAATAACCTTGAATTTAAAGAAGTAATAATATAGATATTATGTACATATCATAATATAGATCTTTACAGATGAATACCTAACTCAATAAATCTAGCTTGACTTGGATACAATGTAGGTACAATTAACAAGAGAATTATGGGAGTCATGAAAAGACCATAAACCCGCCGTAACGATGCAAGGACGTTGTTTATAACCATTGGTTTGACGCACTTGGGCTAGAAACTTCTGTGACATGATTTAGACATTATGAAATTCCTAGGTAAGTAGGTAGATAATCCATATAAATATTATAAATGCGAAAGTTTGGATGGATGGATGTATGTATGTATGGATGTATGTTTGTTACTCAATCACGCTCCAACGGATGAACGGATCTGGATGAAATTTGGCACAGAGATAGATTATAGTCTGGAATAGCACATAGGCTACTTTTTATCCCGGAAAATTAAGAAGTTCCCGCGGGAATCAAAAAAACCTCAACCACGCGGACGAAGTCGCGGGCATCAGCTAGTTTTATACATATAATTATATTCCTTTGATAATTAATTTGTCTCAATGATGCTCATACATTATTTAAATAATCATAGATATCTCTTCGGGTTAATTTCTCTTAATTAAACATCTATTATTTTAGTTTAGTTTAGTTTCAGTGAGATGTGTAATTTGAGAAAAAAAATATTAAACTTATCTATAGAAAGCAGCTGCTCTTTGCAAATGTTCAAATAGCCATGTGAAGACCCTTTTGGTACCTTTACGAAATGCATGCCTAATGGCAGACTAGCATGGGACGCTGGGAAGCTGGAGGCCAGATCCTGAAGTAGTTCTGCGCATTTTCCTTTCTAGGTATCGGTACAGACATGTCTACGGCTTAGAGCTCACCCTTTCTCAAACACTTGCCTACTTCCTGCTTTCAAATAAGCTTCTCCTAGAGTTTGTCACTTGTTTAGATACCTACCCCAGTTTTCTTTTCTTTAATTTTACAATATTATGATGTTTTTATTTATTTATTTTAAAAGTATCTGGTTTTAAATAAGTAAGTTAATTTTGCATGTACTGTTTATTTATTTATTTATATTTGATTGGTATTATTTTTAACTATAGCCTCATTATTTAATTAGAATATATTATAATATTTTTTTTATTCACCTGTACAGCCCTTAAGTATAACTAGAATAATTGATTAAGTAGTAATAATTAGTATAGATATAGTTACCTCTAGCAACTACGAGTACCAAGCCGTGGCGTCACCTGGAGTAGGGCTCCAGCTGGAAATCAGCGCAGAATGTTCTTGTAATATTTTATTGCAAGGCATTCTGCACCTATGCTGAATGCTGAAGGTCAAAGAACCTAGTTTGAGTTGTTAGCAAGACGCTGCAAATCGGCTCCACTCCCCTCTGTGGGTGTGCGCTGTACCTGACGCCATTCTCTCTGAACTTAAACCGTCAAATAGGTACAAAAAAAACCTTGTTGTAGGTACATAACTACATACCTAGTTTGGGCAGGCTGATTCGATGATTTAAATAACTTATTTAATTAATTAAATATTACCCACGTAACAGCTTTTTCGTTACCACCTACCAAATAAAAAAATCTTACTTTTCAGGAAATGCATTCGCCTCGACAAGTACAAGTATTTAAAATTATTCCTGCCTTTTTAAGAAAAACCGGCCTTCATGAAGCTTTGAAGAATAATAATATAGAGTTATTATAATTTATATAATATACCTTCCTGCTATCACACAAAAAATAAAATATTTAACAGCCATTTTAATCACCTGAAAATTTGGAATGTTCACCTTGTGTATACCTACTTAATTCAATACGTAATATTATTATAAATAATAAGTATGCTAAAGTGTCCACATAAGAATCCGCATGTTTGTCTGTCTGTCTGCTACGTTTTCACTGCCCATCTGTTCAACCGATTTTGACGAAATGTGTTAGGTAGGTAGGTATGTGGTACAGAGATAGGTTACGGAACATAGACTACTTTATACTTATCCCGGAAATTAAAGTTTGTTCTTGTTCCACGCGGACTAAGTCGCGGGCATCATCTAGTAACTAATAGATTAATCGAATACGTACCTACAATGTGTAGGTAACCTATATTTATTCAAACGCTGAATATATTTGATTTTGATGCACATACCTACTTACCATAGGTAACTAGGTACCTACTGGGTAGGTACAGTTAGAGAAAGTAAAGAAATCCCACGGGTCATACGAATATTATAAACGCCAAAGGTTTTTTATTGGTTTGTTCTTCAATCACGCCGCAACAAAAAAAACCTAAACTTCGATCCTTTGCTCTGTGTGTTGCCTCAACTATACCCATGTATAATTGAGGACCTGTAGAGTGTCATAGGCTACTTTTTATCGCGGAAAATTAAGGAATTCCCGTACAAATTAAAAAAAATATTACACTCGGACGAAATCGCGGGCAAAGCAAATTTTCAGTAAAAGCCGCGTACTGCGTAGTGCGTACCTATCCTATAGACCTATAGATCTCAATAAGTAATAATAACGAAACGCAATAATATAAAACTGTAATCTCCAGCCTCAATGTGACATTTCGCACGTCCGGCGCGATACGAAACACAAGGGCCTCGCTGAATGGCCAACAATGGGCCAAACATAAGCCCAATAACGAGCCAGCCAACATTGTGGGCAAGCTACGTGACTCGAGCCACTGGCCAGAGGAAGTGAACGGGGACCGATAACGCTTATATGCCACTATTGTGAACGGGAAATATATTTCATTCAGGTTCCAAAATAGACTCACTGGTTTACACTTCACGGTTCACAGTAACGGTAGGTAAACAACTATTTGATTTATTGAAGGAACGTTAAAGGGCTAGCACGCGAAGACTATATTTTTTCCAACCATTTATTTTACTTTTGGCAGCTCGATTCAAAGATGTTCTCAAGATGTCGCCGTTGGAGGACATCATCAATGCGTTACTGATTCGATTTTTGATAACAATCGACATTCTTTATGAAGAAGTTTTAATTGATTTGACACATTGATATTTATCTTTGCTCAACATTTTTTTTATTGTTTTACTAGCTGATGCCCGCGTCTTCGTTCGTGTGGATTGAGGTTTTTTGGTTCCCGCGGGATTTCTTTAATTATCAGGGATAAAAAGTAGCCTATGTGTTATTCAAGATAGATAGTCTGGAAGAACAATCTATCTACCTATCTCTGTACCAATTTTCATCCAGATCCGTTCGGCCGTTTTGGCGTGATTGAGTAACAAACATCCATCCATCCATCCAATCTTTCGCATTTATATTATTAGTAGGTATATTATGACTAAGTACCTATATTTTATGTATTAAAATAAAAGATCATTTATATACAACAGTAGGTACAATAAATGTACCTACATGAATCGGGAATCCGTCAGGTTATAGAAACCGTCCATCGCCAAAGATGTATGGTGCTTAACGGACTATCAAGAAAGCTAGTGTTGAAGTTCCGTGAATATTTTGAAAAGGAAAGTCGTACCTACATGTAATTACTAGATGAGTATACAGACCTACGAGTTACGAAATATCGGATAAAAGGACACGTCGCTTCACTATTGCAAAAAAAATATGCGTCTATGGAGTATTGTATTTTTTGTCGATGGTTGCCTGTTAATAATTATGACACTTCATAGGCGTGCTTATGTCAAAAGTAAAATAAATGGTTGAACAAATTATAGGGGTTTGTTGCTTACTAGGTAAATCTCGTATTGACATCAACCTACTTACTTATTTAAGCACGAGATGGTGCCCGCGACTTCTTCCACGTGGATTTAGATCAAAATAAAGGCGCGCGGTTAATAGACCGGGAGATGGTCGTAGGTGATAGTCTCCCATTTTCTACTGCATGCCTTTTTAAGAGTTGATAACTAACCCTAAAATATGAAAGACTAGCTGATGCCCGCGACTTCGTCCGCGTGGTTGAGGTTTTTTCGATTCCCGCGGGAACTTCTTAATTTTCCGGGATAAAAAGTAGCCTATGTGCTATTCCAGACTATAATCTATCTCTGTGCCAAATTTCATCCAGATCCGTTCATCCGTTGGAGCGTGATTGAGTAACAAACATACATCCATACATACATACATCCATCCATCCAAACTTTCGCATTTATAATATTTATATGGATAGAGGGGTTACTAGCCCTTGCGCGCTTGCACGTCATAAACAAAATGGCTTCTCTTTGTGACAGAATTTTAGTTTTTTCCGTGACATTATATTGCATGCCTTTGTAATATAACGTAGTTGGAACAATTTAAGCTATAATAATTGATGGCATGCAATTCGCAACGGCCGACGGGGCTCAAACGGTTACGTAGAAATGAAAAAAAAAATAGAACATTTCCGTGTTTACAAATTGCATGCCGTTGTAAAAAATTACTTTTTTTATCTCAAATATACTCTACGAAAATTGGCATGCACCCCTCGTATGACCAAGGGTGGAAAATATTAGGAAAATGTTGTGAAAATTCAATACAGCTTTTCCGTGATTTCAAACTACTTCTAATAAAGATAAACATTAATTTTATGACCAAATAATTCTGAAATACAAATGGCATGCATGTTGCTCATGATCATTATATTATAAATAATAACAAAAGTTGCAAAAAATTCAATAAACATTCCGTGTTTTTTATTTGCATGCCGTTTTGTATTTCATAAAAACGTATTATTTTAAGTATATACCGAAAATGGCATGCGTATTAAATAGCACCATCATATTTTAAATAATAATGAAAGTTGCAAAAAATTTAATAAACATTTCCGCGTTTTTTATTTGCATGCCGTTTTGTATTTCATAAAAACGTATTATTTTAAGTATATACCGAAAATGGCATGCGTCTTAAATAGCACCATCATATTTTAAATAATAATGAAAGTTGCAAAAAATTTAATAAACATTTCCGCGTTTTTTATTTGCATGCCGTTTTGTATTTCATAAAAACATATTATTTTAAGTATATACCGAAAATGGCATGCGTTTTAAATAACACCATCATATTTTAAATAATAATGAAAGTTTCATAAAATATATGAAACATTTCCGTGTTTTTAATTTGTACTACTGTACTACTAACAATATACTATATAAAATATTTCAGTTATTAAGGGCCGATTTTTCAATCCTCAGATAAACGACTAGATAGTAGATATTCGATGGATAGCGCAAACTGGCAAATTCGTATATATCAATAGGCAGATATGAGTTAACTGTCGAATAAAGTCTGTAACGGACAAATATATTTATCTGCTTCTTTGAGAGCCGGATAAAGCGCTATCTGCCTGTTTGTTATGACGTTTTCAAGTTTTTAGGTAATATTGTGTAGCTAGTAGGTACCTATGACACTTAAAACATTATTTCTATCATTCAGAATTATCAATTTTCATTCCGTGTCCTCCTTGTACGAAATATACGGTCATTAGTGGTAGGTGGCTATGTACCTATTGATAACAATTGATATTTTCCACACTTGTTCCACGCTGCATCTTTGTCTGTGTTGGTCACAGCGTCTGTTTTTTATTTTCGAACTACCTAGCTGAAACCCGCTACTTTGTCCGCGTGGATTGAGGTTTTTTGGTTTCCGCGGGAACTCCTTAATATTCAGGGATAAAAGTAGCCTTTATGCTATTCTATATACTTAGCAGACTATAATCTATATCTGTGCCAAATTTCATGCAGATCCGTTCAGCCGTGATTGAGTAACAAACATCCATCCATCCATCCATACATCCATCAAAACTTTCGCATTTATAATATTATAGTAGGTTAGTATTGTATAGATGTGGACCGGTATTTCGTTACAAGTAAGTTTACTTCAGACTTTTGACGCACTATCACGTTTCTTTACTTGCTCCATATTTTTAAGAAAGCACTTATAAGTGAGAACCTGTCTAAAATAAAATAAACACAAAACCAAAACGTAATGAAAATTACGCAAATTCGAGGTTATGTTATGAATTCTTGCGATAAACGTCATTAGATAAACAAACGTCCTTACACAGTCATATGCATCGAATGATATATGTGTCTATCTCGCTTGCATATATTTAGTGTGATGTTGCTTCGAAAATACCATAGATAGCTATCCATTGGTTAAAAAGTGATTGAAAAATTGTAAAATTATAATCCCTAGATAAACTGTCAGATAATTTTATTCTCACCATAGTTATCCAGTAGTTTATCTGAGGATTGAAAAATCGGCCCTTAATAAAGTAGGTAAACCCGAGTACTTAATAATAGAAACAATAACTTTGACAGTTTGAAGAAAGCCACGTACCAATGTATTTTGGCAGCGGTTTTTTTGTTTATTTAAGTATTTTTTTATCAATAAACATGCATGCCATTTGTTATTGAAGTTTAAAATAATATTTACAGACAATGTACAAAAAGGCATGCAAAAAAAAAACAGGGAAATGTTCCTTATTTTTATTTTCGTTAAAAAACCTTTTTTTAATTTTATTTTTGCACAAGTTTTTTGTCAGGCTTGTGTAATATGCATGCCATTTTTTTATCGACTTAAAATAATGTTTTTTAATGAAATATTGAATGGCATGCAAAATAAAGTCACGGAAATTATAACAGCGTTTTTTGCAATTTTCGTCATGCATGCCAGTAATTTACAACTTCCTGTTGTGCATGCCAAATTTGTTCAAATGGCATGCAGTTTGAAATCACGGAAAAGCTGTATTGAATTTTCACAACATTTTCCTAATATTTTCCACCCTTGGTCATACGAGGGGTGCATGCCAATTTTCGTAGAATATATTTGAGATAAAAAAAGTAATTTTTTACAACGGCATGCAATTTGTAAACACGGAAATGTTCTATTTTTTTTTTCATTTCTACGTAACCGTTTGAGCCCCGTCGGCCGTTGCGAATTGCATGCCATCAATAATTATTATAGCTTAAATTTGTTCCAACTACGTTATATTACAAAGGCATGCAATATAATGTCACGGAAAAAACTAAAATTCTGTCACAAAGAGAAGCCATTTTGTTTATGACGTGCAAGCGCGCAAGGGCTAGTGACCCCTCTATCTTTCATATTTTAGGGTTAGTTATCAACTCTTAAAAAGGCATGCAGTAGAAAATGGGAGACTATCACCTACGACCATCTCCCGGAGTATAAGTCGAGCAAGTGAATGTCGCAAAAATTGGAAGCAAACATAATTTGTAAAAAAAAATTACTGTTCAATAAAAATTAATCCGACAGTGTAAATTTGATTTAGAAATTGAAATTTTTTGGAATATTTTTAGAGCAAATTATTAAAAAATTATTATTGTTTTTTGTTAGTTTGTTTTAAATTCTTTATTACACATATTATTACAATGCACAAAGGCGAACTTAATACCTAGAGGTATTCTCTTCCAGTTAACCTTTGATAGTGAGGACAGGGTTGAAAACAGTGCGTATAATAATTAAAGGTAGATAAACTTAAAGGTCTTGAAAACAATATATTATTATTTTTAAGCATACATAATAGGTATGTCACATAGACTTATTATATTACTAGCACTACTACACTGCTATAAAAACTCCGTTAAGTCGATTTTACGCTATGACAGAGCCTTAATTTTCCGGGATGAAAAACTAATAGCGGCGTGTTTTAAGGGCTAAACAACTGTCAAACGACTTTCGTAGGTATACCTACTTTATAATACTAGTAGCATCTGGGCCTTATTACGTAAAATGTATTGCTACAGTGTTACGATCGCTATCACTTTTGTCCCAACAATCTTCCGCTAGTTATTACCTGAAATCCATTGTAATAAATATTACTAATCACAACAATTGAGACTGAAACAATGATTGATGCAGGTTTTACATACATAATACGAGTTAGGACCCACAGGATTATTGTAGCACTGAAAAATTTATAAGGTAAATTTTTAAAGGCACATTTAGTAGATAAGTACCTACAGTGTTTTATAAAAATTTATCACCATACCTGAACCCACTAGTTAATTTTTTTTGAATGTTTGATTTCATGTTGATTATATAAAAAAATAATTTAGATCGGAAATAGTTTCTAGATGTCAAATTGCAAGATATGTGACGTCACACTAGAGAGGGGGGCGGGGGGGGGGGGGGGGGGAGAACGGGGGAGAGGTCAAATAATCACAAAATTAATATGACGAACTTTTGGATGACCCCCTAGGGGTTTTATATATATTTTTTTTAATCATAGACATGCTGCTGATCTCGGCCTTCATGTAGTGTTAAGCAACTTTGTATGTATAATCGTAAAAAGAGGCGTGACTCCCTATTGAATATGACTGTGGCAGTTAAATGAAGAGTTAAATTATTATTTGTTTTCTGTCACGCGCATTGTAAAAATATTAAAGTGTTATTTATTACATCTTTGTGTTTGTTATACGGAGATTTGTTTGTCCTCTCCCGCTAAGATGTGCAAATAGTTTATAGGTGGGTACTTTATGAGCCTCTTTAACCTATTCTGGAAAGAACGTTACCTTTAAAAAAATATATATATTTATTTCATGTACAAAGCCAATAGGTTAAGTAGGTAAGTAGGATGTATGTATATGAATTGGGTATTTAAAAACTATGTACCTATATGAAATCTTGGTAACTAGTTGATGGAGGATTATTCTAAAACATGGGATTTACTCAATAAATTATAACTACAGTCATACCTATCTCATATCATACCATCCTGCCATCCTTGTAGATATGTGAAATAAAATCTGATTAGAAAAAAAATTGTGTGTCAGCTCCGACGCACGACTGAAGTTTACTCTTTACGAACGATTATAAAGTATATTAGTAATTAATGAAGGTAAATTAACGCATTTTTTATATGTAGGTAGGTATTACCGAAAGCATGCATGATACATTTATTTAGGCATATTAATTATATAATTTATATTCATCAAAATACATAATATGGAAACAAACAAGTGTTACCATGGAAACAAAGTCAATAACGTAACGGAGGAATTTTGATTTTACTCCCCATAAATTTTCATACCCCGGGCTTAGGATATGCAAATCGATTCTAAAGGAGGTAAACTCTAATAAAAAAATCAAAATACGTGCCCAATTAGATAAAATACTACTATTCAAATAAATTTTTTTTTTAGTAATTATTAAATAGAAGATCTCCCATAAGTCGTAATATCCACGTTCCCTGATATGTAGTTTTATGTTGAATAACCATTTTAAACAATCGATTAAAGTAAAAAAGTGCGTCGCACTTTAATCACGTCACATTTCAGAATTTCATATTTAAATCCCATACTCAGGACGCGTTTTGAGTTTTGACGTTTGAAAAAAAGGTGCTGATTTGACTATTTGTCAAATACCCAATTTCGTGTCTGAAATAGGCCTTGCAAGTTGCAACACCGGCCACCGCATTCATAGGTACACAGTACACACGGCCTGTTATTACCGACAATTTCTACAAAAGATCCACAACAAACCCAGGCTATCGCGGCCGAATAAACATCAGGGGGCTTACTACCATCGCTTGAAGCAGTAATATTTTAATATTACTGACGCTCTTGTTTTAGAATATTATAATCCTTATTTTAAGGACATCAAGGTACATCACATAAAACTGCAATTTTAAAATAATACTGCACTAAGCTATTGGTAATAAGCCCGCAGATCCGTGCACCCATTTATCATTCCTTCACCGAGGCGTGGTTGTTTCATGGTCGGTGGGGTGCAAGTGTTATTTTATGCCAATTCTATAGCCTTTATTCCATTTAGTTTAAGGTATAGATTACGTGGTTATATTCACTTTGGAGTTGTATGGCGTAATGGTTCTGCGCATATGGGCGGAGCGATGTACTGACAATTATTAATGATTCGAAGCAATAGGCCGCCGCGTGAGCATGTAATTTCCTGCGATTGTACTTACTTGACATAGTATTTGTATGCTCTTGCGCATTTAGGTCTATTCTATAGGTATGTAATATGTATATCCACATTTTCCTATTAAAATAACATACAGTTGCGCGCGAGTTGAATGCACAGTAAAATATGTATGTGTCACCATACATTTGCTCTGCATCCAACTCGTGCGCGAACTATATAGGTATCTGAGCGCAATGCAGTATCTCGTGAACGCTACTATTAGTTAGGTACATTGATGTGTTTATTAAGTGCGCGTGTACCTACGTATTAAATAAATATGAATATTATTCGCAGACATTATAATATTACTAGTCATTTATTAACAGGCTGGAATGTGATATTGCCGATATCTGTATAAAATATAAACAGGGGAATGAATCAATTACGACCAAATTTTATATATTAAGTGTGTTTTATAGAACATCATGAATTACGACGATTGACCGTTAAAGTTAAAGCATTTTCCCAAACACTACTTTTTAATCGACTTCTTTTCACCAAGTGCCTTGACTGCAGCTTACTCATGTGCTGCAGCCTCGCCGGTAGGGCTAGCATAGGTACGCACAACGAGTAAAATTGTTTACCTGGTATCTCTATTTGTCTACCGAAGCTAACATGGTCACTTGTCCCGTTACGTCAAAAGTAGAGATAAAAGTAATATTTCTTATCTATGGTATTTTTCTCTGAGAACCCTTACATGCAGACTACTTATATATTTTTTCTCGTCATTTTGTGCATGTTAGGGTAAACGAGAAATTATCCGGCAACGACAACATCTCTCTCTCTCGTCGCGAGATATCTCTTTGTGCGCATGCTAAGCCTGCAGGTGATAAGTCATCACTTACCACCAGGCGAAAGAAAGGAAGGGAGTAGAAAGGAGTAGAAAGGAAGCTGTATCATCATATACCTTATGTTAGTAGCGGCTATGTATGACAAGTATGTCGCTCAGCTTATGACATACATGTCATAACAATCGTCGCGAGATATCTCTTTGTGCGCATGCTAAGCCTGCAGGTGATAAGTCATCACTTACCACCAGGCGAAAGAAAGGAAGGGAGTAGAAAGGAGTAGAAAGGAAGCTGTATCATCATATACCTTATGTTAGTAGCGGTTATGTATGACAAGTATGTCGCTCAGTTTATGACATACAAGTCATAACAATCAGGTAAGAGAACGCACAAAAACAAGTTAAATGTATCGCAAAAAGCCACCAAAGTCCAGACACAATTAAAAACAAGTTATTTAATGCATTGCAAATAGTTACCAGACGAAAATATGTAAAAATTTAAGAAAATTATATTCCAGATAAAGAAATTGCGGGTAGTACAGAAATAAAATGTGGAAACAAGAAGCGGATAGGTAGTTAGACATGGCGCGTCATAAAGGCAAGATAAAGTTAAGTTGTTGAGTTGGATCTACCGAGTTGACGGTAGGTGCCAATGAAAACTTTTTATAGCCTCTATGAAAGTGGCTGTGTGAGCACAACCCCTACTTCGTGATAAATTTGTTTTCTAAGATTATTTTTCCCCCTCTGAAATGGGAACCTAGACATTAGGTAATTTCCGCTGATAAAAATGTCATTCTGATTTTCTCCTTCCAAAAGCGTTTCCTTTCAAAAGGAACCACTTTCCCCGTACCGGAAATCTGCGTTATTCCTACTGAGATCGGCAAAGCAAAAGTTCTCTCCAGAAATATCTGTGTATTATTCAACATTTTTGAAAGTGTCAGAAATAAATTTTGAAAAAAGAATTTGGCGATATTATATATTCTTATTTAGGTAGGTTCCTATGTATAATCCATAAGCTCTATTTGGAAAATACCTATTATTATACATATAACTCTTTTCTATACCAAAGTTGGAATAAGATTTTGATAAGAGAACAAGCATGTCAGGCCTGCGGCCTATCTCAAAGCTGGACAAAACTTGCCATGTCTAGTTGATGAGTTTCAAAGCTTTCATTTTTCGTGAACTAAAATAAATCTAGTAAAGTATTAACTAAGACGTTTTAATTTAAGGTTCGTCTGCGTGTCGAATGTTGGTTCAAGCGGAAGCTATAGGAATAAATATATTTTGAGTGTTAAACGCTGAGTAAGGAACTGTCTCTAGTGTTATAAAACTATTTGATAAAAGTTACAACCCAACAAATTTTTAAAAAAAGTGACATCATTGTAAAATTGTAAGTACGACTAATCTGATTCAGAAATGTTGTACAATTTAACAATTATGTAATTTTTTTACAAACTTGGGTTGTAAGTTTTATTAAATAGGGGCTAGGTAGTCATATTCGTGTTGAAGACAGGTAGCGCTAGTGACGCACAGTTTTTTTTTCAAACAATAGGTACGACAAGAATAGCACTTAGTAATTTTGGACATGGCGATTAGTCTGAAAAATTTGATTGCAGCTATTTAATCGTAGATCATTGTAAAATTCAACTAAAAATTTTAACAAAATATCTCAGAAGAATTTGCAATCGAGTTGGATTCGAGATACCTTGGTAACGTGCCCGGTAGCAGTGTATTGTGGTTTACCGTGTGCATGGAAGCGCGTAATTGTGACAGTTTCACAACTACAGGCAATATGGCGCTAGAATATAACACCGTCTTTTCACCTCATTTATTAAATCGCAGCTTATAGAATGATATTAAATATTCTATACAATCTTTACATATAAAAATGAATCCCTATTTCCCTTGGTCACGGCATCAAGCGTGAACCAATTTCGCTAATTCTTTTTTTGTTGTATTTGTTATTGTAATGAGAAGGTTCTTATGAAGGAAAATGTTTGAAAAATTGTACGGAAAAGTAAAAAAATTGAGTTAAAAAATCTCCTTATACAAAAGTAAATGAGACATAAGACAGTAGAGAGATCTTCAAATATATTGTCAGATTGACGGTCATTTATTCAGTTTCATATTTATATAAGTATACATTTAAATACTGGGAAAGAAACCAGTTCCCACGGGACTCCATAAGACCTAAAATCCACGCGGACGAAGTCGCGGGCATCAGCTAGTTTATTTATAAGTATTGTCGCAGTAATAATATAATAGTTAAGAGATCTATAACAACGCAATTATCTATATATATATAAATCTCGTGTCACAATGTTTGTCCTCAATGGACTTCTAAACCACTTAACCGATTATAATAAAATTCGCACACCATGTGCAGTTCGATCTAACTTGAGAGATAGGATAGTTTATATTATATAGATTAGGATTATTAGTGCTACCCGTGCGAAGCCGGGGCGGATCGCTAGTACATATTATATAGATCGCACGAAATTTCTTAAAGTTCTTTATTAGTAGTGTACGGGGGTCTACGTCAAACGTCAAAGGAAACCCTACACGAAGTATACAAATAATTCTGAAATTTCCAGTATTCGGCTGACAGTGTTTAAAAACTTTTAGATATACTTAGGTACGTTGCAGAAGGATTCTAAGTTAGGTACTTTGCAAAGATTTCAGTCTGCTAGAGCAACAAACTATTTACGAGTTTTATATGAACACCTTAGAAAGTTGTGTGCAATAAAATAACGTTAATTTACGTATATTTAATTTAATGTAATAAATGTTTACCTAGCATAAATAGCATGATCTATATACAGTAGAAACTTAGCTCTACCAGTGTATATTTTGAAATATAGGGAAAGCCGCAGGCAAAATCTAGTTTGTTACTATCTATAAATAGGATACATGATACACAATTACACGGCCGTAATGCACTTAATCCATAAAATGACTCCCCTATATTTATATTGATCGTGTAATTCGATAAATCGTTATTGATTATTTTATCCATTAAATAAATGACATAATAATAGTAAGACGTAAGAAGTAGAGACTAAAGAAACGTAGGCGCATTTTTTAGTTGTTTGCGCTATTACTCGAAGGCCTTTTAAGTACATCTTGGGTACAATCTTCGGTCACAAACTAGAGAAAATATAGATGGAGACTCCACAGTCAAGAAGTTCAAAGACCTGGGACCTGGGTACGTTTGGAACGTCGCGTCAATAGCCTTGGTTTGAAATTGACTACAGAATAATTAATATTATTATCACAATCTATCATATTCATTGAAATCACAATTATCACCATCTATGATACCTACTCGCATACAGAGGTGATAGCCTAGACCTAGAGTCTAGACTCTAGGTTTAGACTCCCGGCCTCCCATTCGGATGGTCGGGGTTTCGATCTCCGGGCATGTGGTTTCTTTTTCTTATATTCGGATTTTATGCTAACTAAATGCTATAAAGTTGTTATGCTAAGGAAACATCATGAGGATACCTGCCCTGGCACGTGACCTGCATGCACCAGATTTCTTCATAATGTTCTCATTGGTATGAAAGGTGTTCTCAAATAGTTGAAATTCCGAACCAGTGGTAAATTCACTCGACTATTCAAAAGCACTTGTCAAATTCTACTTGAATAATAAAGTTTTGTACTTATTAGTATGTGTGAAGTTTGCCAATCCGCATTTGGCCAACGTGGTGGACTATGGTCAAACCATTCTCATTCCGAGAGGACACTCGTGCTCAGTAGGTTGGGTGAAATGGGTGAAATCGTGCTTAATGAGTTGAAATAATGATTCATATTCAAATTTTTCTATTCAAATTAATTAATTGTTTTGTTTGTTTTTATTCAAATTTATTAATTGTTTTGTATTCAAATAAACTTTTACAAGTGCTTTTGAATCGTCAAGTGAATCTGTGATGATGTCTGATCATATTATTCGTTCAGTCTAAGACGCTAAATTATCGTGTTTTATTTAGATTATAATTAATGCATTTTTAATTATTCTGGTGACAAAACATCCAAGTATCTTCTGCATACATTCCTCACATTGACATTATGACTAGGTATTGTTTTTCTGTAGAAATGGAGCCTAATTTCTCATCGAATGTGTTAGTTTGAGAAGACGTATTTGAGTAGGTAGATGTTACTTACTACACAGATCGTGAACAAAGAAGAAATTAAAAAAAAATAACTATTGTTACTGCCGGAAAGAAGTAAATCAATATAGAACCATTTTGAAGGGGTAGTCAGGAACATCCTAGGGTAGTCAATGCCCTTGTGTAGGTGTGACGTGCAAAGTCACTCGAAATTAGTCTTATTAATTAATCAGCTCTACAATTATTATAGTACCTACTACAAAGGAAACATGATTAGATCATACGTTATGTTTAATGTGTACTTGTGTAGTAAGTACCTACTACTAGTCTGGCCTGACTTATTAGCCGACTAGAGGATGCTCGCGACTTCGTTCGCGTGGTATAAGTTTTTTTAATTCCCACAGGCACTCCTTAATTTTCTGGGATAAATCCTATATCACTCTCCAGGTCCTCAACTATACCCATGCAAAAAAATCACGTTGATCCGTTGCTCTGTTGCGGCGTGATTGAAGGGCAAACTCTCTATTTAACGTCCTTGGGGATAACATTTTCAAAAACTGTGAATCACGTATTTCTTTATTTTAAACCAGAAGCCCAAATACCAACTTTCATGGTTATAACTTGAAAAATGAAGGACTTTCATGCAAACTTTCAACCCCTATTTAACGCCTTTGGGGGTAGAATTTTCAAAAACTGTGAAACACCTGTTTATTTATTTTAAACCAGAAGCTCAAATACCAAGTTTCATGGATATAACTTGAGAAATGACGGAGTTTCATACAAACTTTCACCCCCTATTTCACCCCCTTAGGGGTGGAATTTTGAAAAATCCTTCCTTAGTGAGCGCCTACGTCACAAAAGAAACCTACTGTCAAAATTTCAAGTTTCTAACCCCAGCGGTTTAGGCTGTGCGTTGATATATAAGTCAGTCAGTCAGGACTTTGAATTTTATATATATAGATTAGTTAGACAAAGCGTGCTAAGTAGCTAAATTTAACATCAGACATTGAAAAAAGAGTTACAATAATGCATTCAGAGTGTTGCACTTATATTTTATGCGTATTTTTAAGTTTTTTGAAGTGAAAACTTCTTTAGCCGCGTTGAGCACGTTTTGGTAGGGGGTAAACTTGTGGATTCGCGTCACCGACATGCTCGTCACCGACATGCTCGCGTTGTTACGAAGACAAAAGGTCTTAAATATAAATATACTTACTACATTCGCAATTAAACTTTAATGACTTAGTTTTAAGGTTTATATTTTAAATTTAATTTTTTTTTTAATTTAAAAGAGTTAAAAGTATGCTTCATATTTTGTCGTTATTTTTTCTTATATAAGCTAGCCTAATCATAATTACTGTATGAAGACAAGAATGCATGCTGCATTTCCGGGCTGCACAGCCAGGTTAATCATTTGAGCCAGCCCTTCTGCACAGATAAATTAATAATAGTTATGTTATACCTACCACAGAATAGTTAATACCACAGAATAGTTTTACTCTGTCACCAGACACCCCAATCAAAGCGACCCATTCTATAAAAAACCGGCCAAGTGCGAGTCAGACTCGCGCACCGAGGGTTCCGTACAAACCTGTAGTAAGTTTTAAATTATTAAAAAAAAACTACTTACTAGATCTCGTTCAAACCAATTTTCGGTGGAAGTTTGCATGGTAATGTACATCATATATTTTTTTTAGTTTTATTATTCTCTTATTTTAGAAGTTACGGGGGGGGGGGGGGGGACCAACATTTTACCACTTTGGAAGTGTCTCTCGCGCAAACTATTCAGTTTAGAAAAAAATGATATTAGAAACCTCAATATCATTTTTGAAGACCTATCCAAAGATACCCCACACGTATGGGTTTGATGAAAAAAAATTTTTTGAGTTTCAGTTCTAAGTATGGGGACCCCCAAAATTTATAGTTTTTTTTCTAGTTTTGTGTGAAAATCTTAATGCGGTTCACAGAATACATCTACTTACCAAGTTTCAACAGTATAGTTCTTATAGTTTCGGAGAAAAGTGGCTGTGACATACGGACGGACAGACAGACAGACAGACAGACAGACAGACATGACGAATCTATAAGGGTTCCGTTTTTGCCAAATTTGGCTACGGAACCATAAAAAGTAATCACTAGGCAATTTGCTATTTTTGATAGGTATATAGACAAGGTTGGTAGCCTACTTACTGAATAAAATAAAAAAAACACGGTTTTTGGTTTTTTTTGATGTAATAAAAGCCCGTTTTTTACATTTAAATTTGATTGTAGTTAAATAATTGTTTGTTGATAAAAGATAACGAATTTGAAGAAACTTTAAAGTCGAGGGCATTCAAATAGCTTTAATTAAAACTTTATTGCCGTGTACCTATAGTAGATGCGTGTGTTATTTTAATACTCGAATGACATTAAATTTATCACAATTAGCCGCAGTTTTACGACTAAATTATTGCAAGTAAAATAATTATTAGTTTCAATTTTATTTCTCAATAAAAATATCATTAATATTCGAGGTTAAGTACAATGTCGATATTACGTAGTTTACTAGTCAAATGAAGTTTTATTTTCTAAAACAATTTTTATTTTATAACTAGCTGATGCCCGCGACTTCGTCCGCGTGGATATACCAAGTTTCATCGAAATAACTTGAGAAACGACGGACTTTTATACAAACTTTCAACCCCTATTTCACCCCTTTGGGGGTGGAATTTTGAAAAACTGTGAAACACGTGTGTTTTCATTTTTAACCCGCAGCTCATATACCAAGTTTCATGGATATAACTTGAGAAATGAAGGACTTTCATACAAACTTTCAACCCCTATTTCACCCCTTCGGGGGTAAAATTTACGAAAACTGTGAAACACGTATTTCTTCATTTTTAACCGGTAGCTTGTATACCAAGTTTCATCGATATAAGTAACTTGAGAAATGACGGACTTTCATACAAACTTTCAACCCCTATTTCACCCCTTTGAGGGTGAAATTTTGAAAAACTGTGAAACACGTATGTCTTCATTTTTAACCCGCAGCACATATACCAAGTTTCATGGCAATAACTTGAGAAATGAAGGACTTTCATACAAACATTCAACCACTATTTCACCCCTTCGGGGGTAGAATTTCGGGATAAAAAGTATCCTATGTCCTACCTCGTAGTATGGGCTCAAATCGTGCCAAGTTTCGTTTGAATTCATTTAGTAGTTTCAGCGTGATGCGCGGCCAAGATACAGACAGACAGACAGACAGACAGACAGACAGACAGACAAAAATGAAAAAAATTACAGATTTGGCTTCAGTATCGAATAATAAGTGCCCTCCAAAAAAAATTTTCAAAATATCTTCAATGTACAGAATTGGACCTGTTACAGTTTTATTATAAGTATAGACTAGACTATAATGCCCGAGATCCCCAGAATCGCGGGGATCGAACGAAATCTAATTTTTTTTTTTAAATGTATAGGCCAGCGCTTGGCTACTTATTGTTACGATATATTAATGACTAGCTGATGCCCGCGACTTCATCCGCGTGGATCGAGGTTTTTTGGTTCCTGCGGGAACTCTTTAATTTTCCGGGATAAAAAGTAGCCTATGTGTTATTCCAGACTATACTCTATCTCTGTGCCAAATTTCATCTAGTTCTGCCGTACTGGCGTGATTCATCCATACATCCATCCATCTATCCATCCATACAAACTCACATTAATTATAATATTAAGTATAGATAATAACCGGGACCGACGGCGTTACCGGCTCGGCAAAAATGTCGAAAAAGCAATCCACTAACAATTCAGGACCAATATACCTAGGTAGTAGGTAGTAGGTACGTATCTAAACATTTATCACAGTTAAGGTACCTTTGGTATCAAAACAGATATTTTATATCGGTATGTTGTGTTGTACATTATTGTTTCTTTCATAATTATGTGAGTTCCAACAAAGAGCACAATAGGAAATTTCATTAAAACACTATAAATGGCACAAGAATGTGGCGATTAGGTAATCGATTGCATCACTAATTGTCTAGATCAAAACATAGTACAATAACTTGCGATACATGTTTGTAAATATTTATTAGAGTACTATAGAACTGATCCTGTTATTCTTATAGCCGGTTCACATTATTACAGTTGCGGGAACAATGTGAACAGGCACACCGCATGCAGGCCATCAGAATCTTTTTTTTTAATAAAACTGTAACTGGCCGATTAACGCTGAGTTGCACGAAACTATTTTAAAAGTTTAAGTGTTGATTAAACTAATTTAATCACAAGACTCCATACGATTCTTGCGATTAAATTAGTCTAAGTACCACTTAAATTTTTGTATTTGTTTCGTGCAACTCAGCGTAAATTTAGTAATATTTTTTTGTTTTTTTTAATTGTCGATACAGCCTTACATCTAGAAAGGACGTAATTCACAATCTCCGATACTATTTTTATCAGCAGCATAGGTACTTTTAATAGATTTTTTAAACTTGTGCAAAGGCATATTTAAAGTAATTGGGATAAATCCATACTAATATTATAAATGCGAAAGTGTGTCTGTCTGTCTGCTACGCTTTCCCGGCTCATCCGTTCAACCGATTTTGATGAAATTTGGTACAGGGGTATATTGTATCCCGGGGAAGGACATAGGCTACTTTTTACCCCGGAAAGTTAAAGAGTTCCCGCGGGAATCAAAAAATCTTAATCCACGCGGACGAAGTCGCGGGAATCATCTAGTATTAGATAAATTATAATGATTTACCTTAACCTATCTATCTAGGAACATTCAATCTAGCAGGATTAAGAATTATTATAGACAAGCTGATGCCCGCGACTCCGTTCGCGTGTTTTAAGTTTTTTTGATTCCTTCGGGAACTCCTTAATTTTCCGGGATAAAAAGTAGCCTATGTCACTCTCCAGGTCCTCAACTATACCCATGCCAAAAATCATGTCGATCCGTTGCTCCGTTGCGGCGTGATTGAAGGACAAACCAACAAACAAACACACTTTCGCATTTATAATATTAGTATGTTTTTTAGGGTTCCGTACCCAAAGGGTAAAAACGGGACCCTATTACTAAGACTCCGCTGTCTGTCTGTCTGTCTGTCTGTCTGTCTGTCTGTCTGTCTGTCTGTCTGTCTGTCTGTCTGTCTCCAGGCTGTATCTCATAAACCGTGATAGCTAGAAAGCTGAAATTTTCACAAATGATGTATTTCCGTTGCCGCTATAACAACAAATACTAAAAATTAAAAAAATATATATATTAAGGGGGGTCCCCATACAATAAACGTGTTTTTTTCGTATTTTTTTGCTCAATATTAAAAACGGTAACAGGTAGACGGTTCAAATTTTCACAGAATATTAACTTGTATATTACCTTTCAAAATAAATAATTAAATATCAATAAAGTAAATATTAAAGGGGGGCTCCCATACAACAAACGTAATTTTTAGATATTAACAATAAACCTCTACAAACAAAGTTAGTTTTGCGGTTCATTTCGTCTTGTTTTTAATACGTCATAAATCGTAAAACTTACTACAGGTTTGTACGGAACCCTCGGTGCGCGAGTCCGACTCGCACTTGGTCGGTTTTTTTAAATGTATAGCATGCATCAGACTTGCTAGCAAGTCAAGATGCATGGAATCGGACACACACATGACTTGTTGACGTGTTTCGTAACAACATTAAATTCTCTGTCGACCTACCACGTCGGGTGTCAAATTAATTCAGTGCACACAAATGACACTGTATTCTTAAGACCAAGGCACAGTGCGACAGATAAAATACGCCACGACGGTGAGCATTTTTTTCAGTAGATATGTTATGCGTTCATTTGTTTTGTTTTGTCGCGCTAGCGTTTGCGGCTCTATATTATAAACTTAGTTATACCACAGAATAGGTAATAGTTATACGCAGACTTTTTGCCCGCCGAGATATTATCTTCTCAGAGCGATGCGGTCTGCTTACCGGATGGATGAGACAAGTTAGGGACAGAAAGCTTTAGAAAGATTTAGGGGCGGCCTACGCCGAAGAGGCGACTTTTACGTGAATGTGAGTAATTTTTAAATTGTATTGTATTTGGACTTTAATTTTTTCCTATAGACATAAATTTAATCCTTACTAATATTATAAATGGGAAAGTGAGTTTGTTTGTATGTTTGTTCCGCTTTCACGCCGTAACTACTGAACGGATCTGGATGAAATTTGGCACAGAGATAGATTATAGTCTGGAATAACACATAGGCTACTTTTTATCCCGGAAAATTAAGGAGTTCCCGCGGGAAACGAAAAACCTCGATCCACGCGGACGAAGTCGCGGGCATCAGCTAGTTCCTAATAAGTAGTTATGAAATTAAATTAATTTAGGTATAAATTGAAGCAATCGAATATGATATGATTACATGACGTCATGTATTAAAAACAAAATTAAAAAATAGTAGGTAATTCATATTTGATTCACTTTACTTGTTGATTTAGATAGTATGGCTGCATGATTAAGTTTGAGACAAAATTTAAAAAAATTGTAGGCTTTTTTTATTTTTATTTATTTATTTTAAATTCATAGTAGGTACCCATATAATGTAGAAATTTAGCGTAGTATGACTTGACCCTATTCAAGTGTCCTTATATGGTTTAGTAGTTAGCACTCTAGCAAGTTCTTGTATGGCGTCATGTTATTCAAATCATTAGATTAATATTTTTCTTGGTGCATTCCGAACATTGTTTAAATCCATACTAATATTATAAATGCGAAAGTGTGTCTGTCTGTCTGTCTGTCTGTCTGTCTGCTACGCTTTCCCGGCCCATCTTTTCAACCGATTTTGCTGAAATTTGGTATAGAGGCAGGTTATATCCCGGGGAAGGACATAGACTTTTTATCCCGGAAAATTAAGGAGTTCCCGCGGGAATCAAAAAACCTTTATCCACGCGGACGAAGTCGCGGGAATCATCTAGTATCTTATATGTAAAGAGGATATAAGTTGCATAAAACAGTCTTAAATTAAAATTATCCACGAGTACCTCTTTCTCAAACTATTGAGTTACATTAAACGGACTAGTCAATTTAGATTAATAAAGTAATTATAATTAAAACTAGCGATCCGCCCCGGCTTCGCACGGGTAGCACTAATAATCCTAATCTATATAATATAAACTATCCTATCTCTCAAGTTAGATCGAACTGCACATGGTGTGCGAATTTTATTATAATCGGTTAAGTGGTTTAGAAGTCCATTGAGGACAAACATTGTGACACGAGATTTATATATATATATAGATTTTCAAACACTATGTTATAAACAGTTTCTTCAATTTATTTGCAAAAAAAGTAGATCGAGAAAGAAGCTGTTCTAAAGGTGCTTAGTATTTGTTAGGTACTTCCAAGGGCTAAAAAATTTCTTGCAGACTCTTCTCAGTAGAACCAAATGTTAGACCTTTTACTTTTTTTGGGAAAATCTATAGAAGCTTAAAAACTATGAGGTAACTTCGACGTTAAAAATTAGAAATCTTTTACAAAGTTTAGGTATATTGCACATTATAGAGCAGACAGCTTTTGTCTCTAAAGAGTACCCAGCTGACCTTAGCGTAAAATACCCAACAACGGTGTCTCCACCGAAATCGGGGCGAGCTCTGTTGAACTTGCAGAGGAAAACTACATACAAACACGTTCACCAACAAACAGTCGCCTACACGCAGAATGTTCAGTACGTAAAATACACAAAACGCAAATTGTTTCATTTTGTTATTTTGCGAAATCAGAATGGTCAGTACGCAGAATGTTCAAAACGCAGAATAGCGGAAAGGACTGCGAACGAGCAAAACGAGTCAAATTGAGCTCGCTCATTAAGGCAACTGTCAAAACTATTTGTTAGTGGGAGTGTAAACCTATTTGGTCTACACACAGGGTCTAACACAGATCCGTACACCGTTCCACTTAGGCATTTTCCTTTCGTTACCTTTTTGCAGTGGAAAGTGGAAACCCCGCTTAAGATATGTGCCCATTATACGAGCGTTGGAACTTTTAGTAGCACCAATGTGTATGCGAAGCCACCCATCCATTACAATGCTAAAACTGTTCCGCGAAATATTTCGATGTCTTCCCGCAGGTATGGAACATCTGTGCAGTTTAGATTTCCGATGATGAATAAATCATAATATTATATCGACAGTTGATTAGGTCCCAGAACGATTTGTTGGTGCGTTGACGTGCATGATGCATCTATAACAATATATAAAACCAGGGGCCATACCTACTTCCAACGCATATAGCAATACTACTCAAAATTACAGTTTGATGTCACGTAGGTACCTTGACGTTCCTAAAATAAGGATTATAATTCTAAAACACGAAAGTCAACAATAATAAAACAATAGGTATGGCTGGCAGTATGACCCCTGTGCTTTTTTGTCACACAGCTTTTGCTAATACCAGGGTTTGTTGGTAATCTTTGTAGATGTAATATCTTAAATGTACGAATAATATATACCTAGAATGAGGTAGGAAAAGCAGTAAAGTCAAGTACTGACCTTTGCACAGGTACATTTTAGGATCGTAATATCAAGATAACCCTCTAATAGCTAATATTTTGTACTCGTTGATCTACCTTTACAATATTTTGCCAATTGTAATATAGATGGTCGCTTAGAATTAGGACTAAGAACATCTCATAAGTCAGGAGCAAAGTCAGAAACTAAAAAAACACACTTGATGTATTCGCGCTCGTTATGTTCTCTTATCTCTAATTAGTAATACCTACTATCGCCTTTCTGCTTCGGCTATCGGCTTTATGTCGCGCCATGACGCGCTACTACTTCAGATATGAAGATGACATCGTCCACTAAAGAATTATTGGTGGAAGGGGTTACGACTTACGACCCTCAGTAATGGGGAATATGACGCAAGGAAGGATGAAGCAGTAGATGGATGGATAAGCCATTACTGGATTAACCAGCTAAGCTTTGGACAAACAACTCATTATTTAAATTTTGCACGTTAAATCAACATAAAGTATCAATTGAAGGAGTTTTGTCGGAAACTAAGCGATGGCTTCTACGAAACCAAAACGCAAATTCGACACCGGACGGAGATAAGCGCAGACACATACAAATTCATTTAATGCTTACAAGACAATACTTCAGTAATGACCCTTTGGTAAACGTGACATTAATTCCATATGCAAGGATGCGCATGCTCCATTTGTTCGATGACCGATCACGATTCGAATTGTAATCGATTTGATTAATCATTTCGCGCTCGATGTAGCGTATATTGAATTTAAATCGATGTGATTTATTCTTTCTATTGGCTGTTACTAGACATCGTAGCTTATGGTAATCTGTGACTAATTCTAGGATGAAACTAGTTACTCTATGGCAGGTGCATAGACCGATATGGTATTCCGAACCAGTGGTAGATTCACTAGACGATTCAAAAGCACTTTTAATAAGTTTATTTGACTGAAAAAAATATGAGTTTGAGTTTGATAGGTTCCTCTGATTGCCTTTCACACCGCCTTTGAATTTATATCAAACAATATTTTACTTTATCTTGAAATACAGAAAATCCATTAATCACAAAACAAGGATTCCATTCTAGTTCTAGAAGATTGTATGGGAAGGAAAAACAAAGCTCCATAGTGATAAACAGCCGCATAGAGAGGTACTTGACAACTTCGATTTAAAAAAATGCCAAAAGGATTAAAAAATTAATTACTGGAAACCGATACAACCATTAGCAAGCTTGTCGGAACAAATCAGTAGCTACTAGCTATGGTTGCTATGCTAAAGCCTCGATAAAATATAATATGTCTACGCTTCCACGAACTACGAGCCCGCTCAAAAGTGCCGAATGTTGGCGACTCATTCACCTTCGTAAACTTAATAATCTAATTTGTACCGACAAGAAATAAACACAGTCTCAACTGAGCATAATACTTCTGATACTAATGAAATATTTTTTGCTTCTCAAATTTATTTAAAACAAGATAGATTAAACAGACGAAGAGAGATTAAGTAAGTAGACTTTTTTTTATTCAGATTATTTATTTTCATGAAACATCTTGTACTTAATTATTATCCTTTTATCTATCTAACTAGATAGATAAAAGGATAATATTTAAGTACAAGATGTTTCATGAAAATAAATAATCTGAATAAAAAAAAGTCTACTTACTATATTATAGATATATTTTTTTTATAATAGTAGCAAACAAAGAATGTGGGCGTATTTTAATAACGCCATCTAGTCTGAAAAGCGGGACAGCGCTATGGCGGTGACAAGGACTGGCTTATACAGCTGTAGAGCGCGCTCCACAGGTCGGATGCCCAATTTTTTTCTATGAAAGGGCCCATCTAGTACCTAGTACCTACATGTATATTGATGTACGTAGCTAATATTTTTTAAACAATTTTTTGGCAAGTTAATAAATAAATTAGCTAAGACAATAATAGAAGTAGGTAAGTAGAAGTACATATTACGAAAAATAATATTAGCAAAACAAAAAAACAATGAAGACATCTCGAATTTAATAATGCAAGTTTGACATAATATTATCAAATCAAATATTGCGGTGTTTTTGAAATAATTAAATGCATACCTAATTGCATATTTGGTACTTGGTAGGTAATATACCTGTAAAAATATAATTTTTATTTTGACGTAAAACCTTCAGAGATTATAAGTACATATACTGTTCTTAATGCTTGTTCAAATAGACATCAAAATATTAGCAAGCAAGCAAAAATTAGGAGAAACTATAGCATATTCAAAGCTCGAGTTGATTCACTAGGGCCTCCCAGTTCATCGATAAAGTTAAATGGGCTGGCAATTTTTTTTTTGCTCCGACAGTTTTTATACGAGATTTTACGATCGCTAACAATATTTTACGATCCCCCGACTGTATCGCAACGAGTCGCATCGGTTTTATACTACTTTAATTTCACCGCCAGAAAACCATAAAAATATGCAAATGCACATAAAAATCGTTCGTGAAGCAACCATAAAACGCAATAATCTGTTGATGATAGGCGGTGACAGCTAGAGATTTGGTTTTAGAGAAGTTTTGCGTAAAATTAAACGATTCAAAAATATACGAGCACATGTCGCACAATAATCCGATTAGGTAGCAACACTAAACATAAAACTGGCTACCGGCCGAATAATAAAGTCTCGTAATGCGTAAGAGCGTCTTTTGGTCTCATTAATTCTGATTTCGTTCTTACAATTATTTATTATGTCATTAACCCTTTGCGTTCTGCAGTCGGGTGAAAAACAATCAACGTTGTGAGTCGTGACTTCTGACGCACTAAACTCTAAAGAATAATTACTTAATGTTGTATTTGGCCGAATCATACTTCATACTAATATTATAAAATGCGAAAGTGTGTTTATTTGTTAGTTTGTCCTTCAATCACGCCGCAACGGATCGGTCTGATTTTTTGCATGGGACCTGAGTTGAGGGAGTTGAGGACCTGGAGAGCGACATAGGCGTGACTTTTTATCCCGGAAAATTAAGAAGTGGGAATCCCATGATAACATTAATCCGTACTAACTACTAATATTATAAATGCGAAAGTGTATCTGTCTGTCTGCTACGCTTTCGCGGCCCATCTATTCAATAGATTTCGATGAAATTTGGTACAGGAATAGGTTGTATCCCGGGGAAGGACATAGGGGGATTTTATACCGAAAATTTACCAGAGTTCTCGCGGGAATCGAAAAAAACTTAGTCCACGCGGACGAAGTCGCGGGCATAATCTAGTAATTTTATCAATTTTATCAATTTCCCCAGCCATAGACATGTATTCTATTATGGGCTATTGGATTTCCTTTGTCTATTCCAGAGATAAGATTGTATTTAAATTTGAAATGAAATGCCTTTCATGCCTGGGTCAACTTTTGGTAAATTTCAAGTCGGGAGCGGGACCCGGGATATAAGTTATAACCTATATAATATATCATCTATACCAAATTTCATCAAAATCGGTTAAAAAGAGCGTAAAAAAGCGTAGCAAACAGACAGACAGACACACTTTCGCATTTAAAATATTACTAGATGATGCCCGCGACTTCGTCTGGATTAAGGTATTTTATGTCCGCGATAATTTTATTGGCAGGATAACAGTAGCCTATGTCCTTTCCCGGGACACAACGTATCCCTGTACCAAATATCAGCCCAATCGGTTGAACAGATGAGCCGTGAAAACGTAGCAGACAGACAGACCGACAGCCACACTTTCGCAATTTATAATATTAGTATGGATAGTATGAATGACATTGCTACAATGAACACTTCCCTTGATATATTAATTTCAAGTGCCCTGCTAATAATGCGTTTCCTCGTGTCGTGTTTATCTATCAAGTTAGATATAACTAGACAGTTATAGCCGTTACCAGATTTCTAGTGGCAACTTGAATAGTTACACCAAGTACCTGTGATCTATACCAATTGTCTGCCGTTTTCATAATATGGTAAGCGTATCAAAGTGGTAATAAGAATCAAGGTTATATCACAATTCATAACATTAAAATATCCAATAGCCCAAGCACAATCAGTAGGAACGACAACCCTTTCTCGTGGCTTAGGCAGCTCATTCATTTATTGAATAGAAGCAGGCGTTACTTTGCGGAAGTCCATGATAAAGAAGGAACTAGAAATGTAATTGGCTGTAATCCGCCACAGTAGGCAAATCTATGTGGTACAGGGTGTATTTGCACCGTGCATTGTCGAGTCAACATCACTTGAAGATGTTCCGGTGTCGGAGTGAAACGTTGAGATTTATTTGGAAGATTTGTGTGGAGTGGTGAATATCGCAAGTTGCAGAATACACACTGTACTACATATTTACATTAAATTTCTAGTTCCTTTAAGTTTATTCATTGTCACAACTCGCACGTCACTTAAAAACGTTGTAACTTGTAATGAATGAACCAGAAGCTTAATGCGCTATAATCCGCCACAGTAGATAAATCTATGTGGTGTAGTGCGTGTCTTCCACCGACAACATGCGAACACCCACCACCCAGCAATTCGCACCGGCACAGCACTACACTACACAAATCCTCCAAATCACTCTCTACGTACGTTTCACTCCGAAACCGGACTCCGAACGTACGTAGAGAGTGATTTGGAGGATTTGTGTAGTGTAGTGCTGTGCCGGTGCGAATTGCTGGGTGGTGGGTGTTCGCATGTTGTCGGTGGAAGACACGCACTACACCACATAGATTTATCTACTGTGGCGGATTATAGCGAATTAAGCTTCTGGTTCATTCATTATCATGGACTTCCGCAAAGTAACGCCTGCTTCGATTCAATAGTTGTAACTTGTAGCCATAGTAGCACTGATTGTGCTTGGACTGTAGATACTTGTCTACATCACTACATAGACACATGTCTGCGCTTAACAGTAACACCACTTGAGTATTCTATTGATACTTTGAAAAAAAAAGAAGTACTTGTATAATAAAAGATCCATTGACGAGTGGACGACTCTACAGATGTTTATTTCTTTTTTAATTTCGTACTAAAATCTTCCAATTTACTTGCAGAGCCTGAAGAACAGTTAATAGGCTAATTAGAATGGATAATATCCCAAATGGCGTAGCAGAGGAGACTTTGAATACCGGCCGGCTTCTGCAATCAGCCTGCGGCATGCACGACCCTTCCTCTGATCCCTAAAAACGCTAAATATAAGCTACGGCCGCCGTCACTACACATTTGTGTTATACGCAACACATTTCATTTTCCAAACAAGTAAAGCTTTCGTGGTCAAAACAATAACAGCAATGTATTGTAGACAATGATATGAAACAGTTAAACGCATAGTCAGAAAAGTTGCTAGTAGTGCAAACGTTTTGTATCCACACATATTTTGTAGCGCTACTTGAAAGGGTCATAGCTATGTATTAGGTACCCTGAGCAAACTACTATTCCAATCAAGTACGTAACTCATATTGTTACCTTCCTTGGTAGTGCAGATAGAACTCAGAAGTTCGTAGGTACTTAGTAGTTTCTTAATTATTTCAGTGTCACGTGAATAACTGGAAAGTTGATAAAACCTCTGATCGCGAATCCTGTTAATCGTTATACACTATTGAGTATACAGTTATAAGCCTATATAGAACATCATTGGTATACGAGGCTGTGTTTTCAGAGCAGTCAGTGAAGCGAAAATTTAAATTATTTATATCAGCAATTTAGTCTAAGAAATCTCGTCATCGATTTTGAAGATATTTAAAAATATAAAAATACAAAAATCCATACTACTTAATTTTATAAATGCGAAACTGTGTCTGTCTATCTGTCTGCCAGTCTGATAAGAAACAATAATTAAACAAATTTCTACGATGAGTAGGTAACGATGGACTGTCAATATGACCTTTGGATAAGCCAATTTTGGTGAACCTGTTAATTGACAAACCCCCCCGTATCGCAGAAACCTCACTAAGACATTACTCAGAGTCTGAGCACTATTAGTAACATCTGATCATCTGAAAACAATCGTTACCAAACCATACGTGGAAATAAGTTTATATGCATGCGTTTTCCAAATTGATCACGAAGAGGGACAAGTGAAATCAATCGTTATAGAAAACTGCAGTAGATTTTAAAATAATGCACAGGAATAGTAGATAAACAGCAACAACTGAAAAGCAAATATTGGTTTTTACATTACATTTTTATTGCAAGCTATTGTGATAGAGTCAGACCCACCAAACTTCATCAAAAGTGTCTGCCCTTTCGTCATGAAATGTGATTCATTTTCTAAAGTCTTTATTTTAGTCAATAGGTGTCACATTAACGATTTGAAAGGGTAAAGGGAAACCTAGAGGTAAATCCAACATAACTAATCGAATCTAAAATGAAAGCTTATTATTATTAGCTTATTATTAACGTCTACGTTGACTCAAATCACTGATTTCATCATTTCTTTTATCGATAATTTAGGTATTCTTCGAGAAAAATTTCTTTGAAATCAAAGCATATTGCCTGGTGAAACTACGCAAACAAAGTTTGATGGCTAGGAGAAGCACCATCTCTGAAATCCATAATAAGATCACAAGTCATCCGTATCACAAACAACAGATACCTAAGTCTGCTGGAGCCAATCTAAACCAAACTTTAACCAGTTGTCTTAGAGTCAGTTATAGAATGGCAGCCCTGTGCAGGGATTTGCGTGTCCAGTCCCACCACAATTATACTGACCCAGTCACCAGTAACCTATTTGAAAGTAAATTGAGTTTGTCGAATTCCATCAAAATTCGATGTCTATTCTTGCATTGTAAAGTAGCCGGTCGATGTTCTGATGAGGTCTGTACACCATCAGCTGTATGAGATAGATAGCTACGAGAATATCGTTCTTCGTCTTCCTTTTCGATTAATTAATTGTTATTTTTGTTGTTTAGTTTGTTGACGTTCCAGTAACAAAAGTAGGTAAAATCATAAAATGGTACAAAAATTATACCTATTTGTTTAAAAGTAGTACTTATTATTTATTTGGCACAAAATGTCTATAAAAATCAACGTTGTTTGTCTTGTTTTTAGAAGTCATTACATTTCTACCTTAGGGGTAGAGTCTGGTAAGATTGGTTCATGAAGATAAGCTCATTAGCAGTGAAAACTTCTGTTAATAAATGTAGACAGAGACCTGTTTCATTGAGCTTGTTTAAAAAAAGGAGTAGGTATTTAATTATCTGTTATCAACTTGAAAGAATAATTCATTCTTACAATGTAGCCTTGTATCAAAAGCATGATAAATATTCCATCCATTTGCTCGCTGAAATGACAAATAATTCAGCCTTGTCCACAACTCTTGTCTCTCAAGTGTTGCTATCTTGCCACCTGTGGCTTCTACCTGACCTTATTGGCTTCCAATTTAACTGTAAGATAAAGTCAATGTTTGATTACTTAATAAGTAGAGCCATACACACCAGGCGGATAGTTAAGGCATAAAATTACTAATACAAACTTGACGTTTTTGATCGCCAAGCTGCAAGTCAGGGTTTCAGCAAAATTGTACTTGGACATTTACCGCGGTCTTACTAACGTTACCGTCCACTGTTGGAATAGATCTCTTGTAGGAACTTCCAGTTTCCGTATGCCAGGCAGAGTCAATTAAGCGCCTTAGAATTAAAAAAAAACACTTAGGTTGGCACTTAGCACAAATTAATTTTGTACACTATAGGCTGTGGGTTGTTCCTATTGTTTAACTTATTTATTGATTATGTGATTGTCAAGATGAGGATATGAATATTCAAAGTATAAATACTGCAAAACTAAAAAAAAGCAATTTCGCACACAAAAATATTAAAGTTGATAATTAGTTTTTTGTTTCTTCATTCGTTATTTAAATTGGGTCAGATAGTGTAATGTCTAGGTTGACCTGCGTAAGATAACGCTTATTAAGATATTACCTAAATACTTAAATAGTATTTGATTAAAAAGTATTTAGCTCTTACAATGTTGTTATCTGAGTAATAAAATTAAAGAAAACAATAATTTTGTTCTTTAATTAGGTATATGAGATAAATTTTAACTTGCTTTATGTTGAGGCAGGACTTGGTTATTATTTCGGCAACGTTTCAATACAGTGTCAATTAATTAATTTGCGCTACAAGATACAAGATTTTAAATTCTTTTCATACTTTTTCTTCTTTTTTTTCATACTCAAAATTAAAATTTAATTATTCAAACTGGGTAACATTGTGCACTTTTTGAATGTCAATATTACTTACTTCTTTAATTTAGCAATATTTTACCATCTACTTTGAGATCAAAGAACGATGGTTGTTACGAAATTGTTTTTAAAGACCATTGTATATTAATTTTCGTAAAGTTTTTAAAGTTGAACGATAAAACTACCTCACGCTACAATCTTTTACATGCCTAGTATTCATATTGGTATTTTCTTAGTTTTCGTAAATGCGGCAAAGGAATCTACCATAAAGAGTTATTATTAATACACATATCCGTCTTCTATGATAATTGCTTGTACCTACATGTATGTATATACACTTTTCAAAAGTTTCCAATATACATTATATTATAAGATCATCCATCCATCGACGAAGTGTGACAAGGGGTGGGAGGGGTCCTAAGTTTTGTGACGTCGCATTTCAAAATCTTATTGACCGAGCGAAGCGAAGGTCTCTGAGTCTACCTACTTGAGTGAATTTGCACTTGTCCGTCCGTCCGTCCGTCTGTCAGGGCCTTATAGCTTCTGAATTACTGAACGTAATTACTTCAAATTTAAATATAATATGTAAACCGATGGCCTCCCGCCGAATATGGCTTAAAAAGTTATAAAAATCTTTATTTCAGGGGGGCTCTCATAGAAGCGAATGCGGAGTAAAATATTTTTTATAGCGTTACATAGAGTTGCGGTATATCATTTTAAAGATAATTAGGAATAGAGTCCAAAAAAATTTTTTTTTTAATTTTTCCCCTAATATTGACGAAATGGGGGGGCTTTCAAAGTGGCGATTTTCTAACGTCCAAAGTTGACCTCAGAACTCTCAATTTTCTGAAAGGCTGAGCCTGAAACTTATCAATTATTTGAATTATATCCTGTACTTGAACAACAAATACTAAAATTAGATAAATATTATAAGGAAACGAAATTATTTAATTTTTAATGAGCTTCAATATTTTTAACAGAACTTCACAATGATGTCAATAGATGGCCCTCTGTACAAGTTGATGTATACCGCGAGGTCTCAGTTCGGGGCGAACCACTAGTACATCTAAGTGTTAAAATGCCAAATTCGACAAACTTAAAAATATTTCCAACTCTATCAGTAGCTATCAAGGTTTAAATTTATTGTTTTGTTGGTGAATTTTCTAGATGTTTCTGGATGTAAAATTGCAAGATATGTGACGTCACACTAGGGAGGGGGAGGGGGGAGGGGGTCTTACAAATGTGATCAACTGTGGGAGGGGTCAAAAAATCACGAAATTAGTGTGACGACAACAAAAATACATTTTCAAGTGTTTCTGAAGTCGAAAATCATTCCACTTTTAATTAATCCTAACATTTATTAGGTCACAGGCAGTTTGCCACAAGGCAGTACATAATCACCGTGTGCTACTAATTGTGAACGGGACTATAAAAAATTAATTAGTAAGCTTATCGCGGCTATGACTTAATGTTGCAAATGACTTTCCGCTTCAAAATGATTAATTAAACATCTCGAAGAACTCATAATTAATGATTAAACGAACTTACCTGTAAGTGAAGTTCGATCATAATTATACGAGTATTCGTCCGAAGAGATTAGCATGATATACTTGTAGTACCGTGTACGTACGGCCACTTTCACACGTTAGTTGAGGTAACTGAAAATAAAAACAAACGCTCCCTCCTAGCGGCCGATAGCTGGCCACTATATATAGGCCCCACTCCTGCACAACTAGTCATTTAGTTCGGAGCTTGACCTTTTGTTTTTTTTTTTTTTTTTTTGTTTTTGTTTTACACTTTCATAAACACATATATATTACAAATTTAACCTTGAATTTGAAATGTGACCTTTTCATGACACTGGGGTAACCCGTGGGAGGGTGGGATGCTAATCTCTTCGGACGAATACTCGTATAATTATGATCGAACTTCACTTACAGGTATGTTCGTTTAATCATTAATTACACTTCGTATTCGTCCTCCGAGATTAGCATGATATACTTGTAGATATTGAGAGACTTGTCATGAAAACAGGTCTTACTCGTAGTTATTATGCGAAAAACGCACTTTAACCATCAGGTATATCATATTTAATACATAATAATGATTATGTTCTTATTTAATGAACAATCTTATTTATTTTGATAGATATTTACGAGGTACTGTATAACTTTGTTTTTTATAATGCTCGATTTTATTATTACAGGATCATAGTATTTGTAAGAAATGAGTCAACTCAACAATCTGAATTTTCGATAAGGAAAATTATAATTTCAAAAGTATTCGACTAACTACTTAGTGTCGTGTACTTTGGGCAAAAACAAGGACCAGTCTGTGGATATGCCAAGTGACTGTAACTAAAATATTCTTGTGGATATGGCGGGCTCTTGAGGCCGCGCTGTATTGAGGAACAGATAAGTCCGATATTGTGTCGAAGGTGTTTAATTTTGTCAAGATAACTATTGAGTTACACTTACGATAATGTAAAAATTGTATTATATACGGAAAAAACCTGTTCAGAAAGTTTTAATTAAAAATTAAAAATTTTGATTGACGAGAAATTTCGAAGGAAAGTTCTATGTTATATATTATTATTATTACAATTTTGAAAAACTTTTGCATTCTATGTAATGTTCTTGAAGCTCATAAAATTATTTAATGCTTCAAAAGTTCTTTTATAGTTGAAATTTCATCAGATCATTGATTGAGAAAAAACAAAAAAAAAATATTAATGCATTTCAAGGATCTCAAGTGATGTTACATTTTAGCATAGAAAGTCAGTATGAATTTGAAAAAATAATTTAGAAAATCTATTTATAGTACCTATGTTCAATTTTTTCAATGAAACTGCATATTATACTTAGAGATCACTTATCTCTAATATTATGAGATCTACAACTATTGGTAAAGTTGTGATAAATTTCAACAACTCAAATTCAATTGAATTAATGCTTGCTGAAGACATCCATGGAAGAGATGTATAGTATTGATTGCCGAATTGAAATAACTTAATTGATCAACCATCGTGTTGTTTAAATGAATTTATAGAAGGACAGAAATAAAACTGACTGAAAGGTATTCATCATTTCTATAGATGAGAGTGGGAAATCTCATATCAATAAGGACTACTGGCGAGCAGCCAGCAGTAGTTCCAACCAGGGTATGTGAGGTGTAATTTGCGGCTGCAGGAACGAGAGAGAAAGAAAAAAAAAAAATTAAATAAATAAAAATATATATATACTTATGTATATATATAACCACGTCAGATGGTTCAAAGACCAGTGGACCAGTGGGTCCGAAGACAAATTACAGCAAGTAAACCATTAAATATGCGATATGATGGTAGGCTATAAAGGAACAAAAATTATGAACTTTACTTGTGTTTTCTTGATAATACCGAAGAGTGGAAACCCAAGAGATTGAAACCCATGAAAGCATTAATGACGTACGCATCGGAGTCATTCTTACACGAAATATATTAATTTTTATAATTGGTATAACATTGGGACGCAAAAAGGAGAATTTTCGAGTTATTTAGACAGTTCCCACTAAATACCTTTGAACGGATTCGTCTTGATTCTCTAATAGCTTTAGTATCGTGACTAGAGCGTTTATATGTAATACAAACATCTTTGTAATCGCATCTATTCAATATATATCTCGTGGGCTCATCTCAAGAGGGGAAATACCTACCAGCCATGCAGGTTATGAAACCAACTGCAATGGTATTGGCGATCTTGAAAAGATTTTGAAAAAATGTGTAAGTATTCAACAAATACTTGAAACCGAAGTAAGCTGGCAGAATTTCCAACTAGTTAATGTGAAATGCCTCATTTCGTAGGGTGCTAGCAGTTTCCTCACCACAAGCGGCCCCCAACCCCGCAGTTGAGAATCCTATGACCAATTTTGTTTACAGAATTAAGCCGCTCAAAATCTGAAGGACAACAGGATATAGATGCGTTGTTTCTTAATTACCATTTTTTAAATTTAAAACATTTACACCTTCTAAAACTTGGTTGTTTTAGCCGGCCACGATGAAGTAATAAGGCCAACTAATGTAGCAAAGTTCAAAAAAAAAATATTATTATGTATATAAGAATAAATTACGTATTCAAAAAAAAAAGTTGCAGGAGCTCGGTGGCAACTTATTGTTTCTTTTCATTGAAATATTATGTTATAGAGACGTTCGTTTTGTGATTTCTTTTTAAAAAGAGAATCAATCATCATCGAACAATAATTATAGGTAGTGTCGGAACTCCTTATACGGAAGTTATTTACTTGTTTTAAAATTAATTATAAAATAAAACTGTTAAGTTGCCAAACTGTAAAGATTATTAAAGAATTATTATGATTAACAGGAGTAACATTAATTTCTTAGCCTCGAGGAAATTTTTAGATAGGTTCCACGAGCGAAAAAATACAAAAAATATTGCAGTTTGGTTTAAATAAACCAAATAACTGTGGAACGTATATTTGGAAAACTATTTTCAAACAAAAGCGCAATTAATTTAGTTGCCTTTCTGGTCTGCATGTATTAGGACCGAAAAATAAGCATATTTTTGATTGGTTGTGGTCATATAGCAGTTCTCACTAATACAATTATTGTTCTAAATTCTTCAAATAAAGAAAAAATATTGAAATGTATTTCATTGTTTTATATTAAAGTAAATAGTATGTTCTTGCCGTATGACTCGGAAAAAGAGTACTGCAGTCAAAAATTAATGTACTGCAGGTTCACTTTGTGATATAGCTCCTATAGCTAAGGGACCATCGACTGCCTTTTGAATGAATTTCGAGGCAAAACAAGAAACACTTAAAATAGGAATACTATAGGAAAACACAACTAACCACTGTAGGGTCATCGGTTATGGATGACCACTGCTTTTTTAAAAATTTTGCCAATTTTTTAAAAAAAATTACCAGTGTTCCTAATCTCGGACAACGATGGCTGCGATGAGAAGTCCTTAGCCGAAATGCTCGCATAACAGGTCTGTTGATTTAAAACTTCCTTTGCGGTTTGGGCTTGAGGCTGTTTCGACTCTGCGCTCTATTTAATTATCGCCTTAGCATCTTTGTAAGTTTCTGAAAGATTCTTGCTAAATAATAAGAATTAGTTTTAATATGCAATAACTAATCCTGAGGACAATTAAACGTCTTGTTGTAATCGCTGTATGTCGTAATTAAAGCGTCGTGCGTCCATTAATAGATGCTGTATCCGACGATCCGTATCGTTTTATAAAGCTCTGCTGTAGTAGCTATGCTCAAAACATCATAACAAAAAACTCGAAGGCGTCTTGCTGTCGGGATTCGGGAGTGAAGGCGGGACTTGCGCCTGCGTCATCATGACTTCTCCCAGGGCAGGTAAGATCGTTGGTCTTCATGACATTAGTCATTCATTATTGTTCATTAGAACGCAGTCCCAATAGTGAAGCATATTATAGCAACATGAATGCTTGGATAAGTTTTCGCACCTGATCGAAGATGCTTTGAGATTCAAGCACGTGCGCGCGCACTTTCGTCGTATGAAAAAAGGTGTGCCAATAAAGTGCGTAAAAGGACGCACTTCTCAAAAAATAGATTTTGCAATAGTTAGTTCAAACAATCAATGCAATACAGGCATAATTTCATAGGCATGAAATCGTGTACGAAAAAAACACTTCAAAATTGAACAACGCCTGAGAGCCCCCGCTCATGACCCATTGCCAGTCCATTACTTTGTAGGCATGAGTTGCACGCAAAAATATACTTCAAAATTGAGCAATGCCTGAGGGCTTTCGCCCACGACTCATTGCAAGTCTATTACTTTGTAGGCATGAGATTGCACGCGAAAACGTACTCCAAATTGAAACGTACTTCAAATTTGAGAAATGCCTGAGGGCTTTCGCCCACGACTCATTGCAAGTCTATTACTTTGAAGGCATGAGATTGCACGCGAAAACGTACTCCAAATTGAAACGTACTTCAATTTGAGCAATGCCTGAGGGCCCCCGCCTACGACTCATTGTAAGTCTATCATTTTGTAGGCATGAGATTGCACGCGAAAACGTACTCCGACTTATTGTAAGTCTATTAGGCATGAGTTTGCACGCGAAAACGTACTTCAAATTGAGCAATGCCTGAGGGCTTTCGCCCACGACTTATTGTAAGTCTATTATTTTGTAGGCATGAGATTGCACGCGAAAACGTACTTCCAATTTGAGCAATGCCTGGGGGGCCTCGCCTACGACTTATTGTAAGTCTATTATTTTTGTAGGCAAGAGATTGCATGCGAAAACACACTTCAATAGGTAGCCATAGGCAATCCGATTTGCTAAGATTTCATAATATCCACGTCTAGACAGGTAGATTTTAACAGACTTTCTTGCTGATTCTTTTCTGTAGGAATGTTATTCCGAACCAGTGAAAGATTCCACTCGACAACTCAAAAAGGACTTGTAAAAGTCTATTTGAGTAAGAAACATTAATTGAATTTCGGTTTGAGTTTAGGTATATATCTGAAAAAAAAAAATCCTATGCGCAAACACACATTATTAGAAAGTTGGCTGACGAGCAATGTTGCGACTCGACGGTGGCAGTGTTGGCGATTGCAGTGACTCCAAAGAACTCGATGACAAGCAGTGTAGAAGACTTCAAAAACAAAAGCTCGATGACAAAACAGTGTAGAAGACTCCAAAAAACTCGATGACAAACTTATTCGGTGATAACGTTTACGTGATCGGTTTAATTTCAAATTTCCGAAATCACTTTTACGTTTTTATCACAAAAATAAATAATAAAAATATTAATTTTTAATTTAATAATTTAAAAATAAAAATAAAAACTCACCGAATTTGCGGACGTGCGAAGTGGCTGAGCACGAAAACACGAATGACTAGTTGTGCAGGAGTGGGGCCTATATATAGTGGCCAGCTATCGGCCGCTAGGAGGGAGCGTTTGTTTTTATTTTCAGTTACCTCAACTAACGTGTGAAAGTGGCCGTACGTACACGGTACTACAAGTATATCATGCTAATCTCGGAGGACGAATACGAAGTGTAATTGAAATACACGGGTTTGGAAATTCAAATCGACATAACATTATGCACTTTTAGGCCCACATACACTTGAGACCATTAAAAGTTAAGTTTTCTATACGAAACATTTTTATCACCCGCACAACCTTTTTTTGACGACCTCCGTGGCGCAGTGTGTAGCGCTGTTGTCTTAACGTGCGGAGGTCCCGGGTTCCATCCCCGGCAGGGTAGGGTAGGGCTAACACGTTAGCTCGCTACCATCTTAGACTGTATCATCACTTACCAGCAGGTGAGATCGCAGTCAAGGGCTAGCTTGTAGTGGTTAAAAAAAAACAGCTCTCTTTGTTGAGCTGTTAAAAATAACTCCATCTCCGAGCAGTAGCCCATTTTTGCTCCTTCGAGCCGGAATAAAAAACTATAATATGAGACCTCCAGTGTTTACTGATTCTTCTCAATCGTGACACATTTGATAGAGCGAGCGTTGTCGTCATTTGAATGTTGTGACGCGCTTCCTACTCCTCTCTTAGCTGTTTCCCTCGTCCTTTCATCTAAGACCTAAGTTAATCATCCACCACAGACCTCGCTTGGTCGTTCGGCTGTCCAGCTCTCGGGCGATCTGCCGAAAGTTCTAATGTTCTGTGTACAAAATAATTGAACTAAGAACACTTGCCACACTTGCCACGGGGAAGAGCCCGATGTTGTATTCCGCGAAAGCCTCGAGTTATAGTCCACAAAGCGTCGGACGAATCATCAATGCCTTAATCGTATAATATATTGAAGAATTCGCAATTATCATATTTCATGCTTATTTACGACGTCTAGGCGTCCAACTGACATGCATCCGACGCGATCGCTTAAAGTCGTAAAATGTATAAGCCTGGCAATAAATGTTTGTTTTATTTATGTATAATTAATATATACATAATAGGTGATATGTTTTGGTATTTTTTTTCCGGTCGGTCCCGAGTTTGGCGTTTACGAGCGGTTAAAGGACGAAGGCTTGCGATGAGGGTTGCAGAAATTCTTCTAGCTATCCGCGAAGCGATAACTTGAATCAAGGAAATACTTCACCAGCTGATGTAAAACAAACACATCATATCACACTAATATTATAAATGCGAAAGTGTGTGAAGTGTTTGTTGGTTTATTGGTTTGTCCTTCAATCACGCCGCAACGGAGCAACGGATCGACGTGATTTTTGGCATGGATATAGTTGAGGACCTGGAAAGTGACATAGGCTACCGGAAAATTAAGGCTTCCCGCGGGAATCAAAAATCCTTATTTCACGCGGACGAAGTCGCGGGCATCATCTAGTAGTTAATAATTTAAACACTCATAATTCATATCCAGTGTTCATATCGAATCTGTTGCAAAATCTAGCAATCTAGATCCATTCTCTCATTAAATCCTTTATATTCTATCATATTATTATGTCTGGACTTAGTTCCGTGACGTGAGGTACAAAAAATAAAAATATTTAAACGTCAACCTCATCCGATAAGCGGTGATAGCTTCTAGTCTAGTGATTAAGACACACGTACTCCTGTATCGGGTCGCGGGTTCGATCTCCGAGATCTCCGGTGGCACCTCTCAACTTTTGCTTCAAACGGTGAAAGAAAACATCCGTGAAGGAACGTGAAGGAACCCGCACGCCCGAGAGTTCTTCATAATGTTCTCGAAGGTGTGTGATGTCTGCCAATCCACATTTGGCCAGCGTGGTGGACTATGGCCAAATACTTGCTCATTCCGAGCGGGGACTCGTGCTCAGTAATGAGCCAGCAATGGGTGACAAGAGAGACGAGAGAAACTCATCAAACCCTAAAAGGTTTCCTAAGTTCCTGGTTTTATTTATATTCATACATTCAATCTTCAATAGTGATCCCAAGTCCCAACACTTTCTTCGAACTTCAATGATTTTAACCACTATAGTTCAACCTAACACTAAGGTATACTGGAACTAGTACCATATTCTGTGCTAGTACACAAAAACAGAGAACTCATGTCCACCATATAGTTTTGGAAGGAAGGATTGCAGGCAAGAGAGCTCCAGGTCGCCACGCAAGTGGTTGGACGATATAAGGAGTTGGACAGGGCTTAGCTATCCAAAGCTCAAAGATGCGGCGCAAAATAGAGAAGTATTTCGGATGATGACCGCCAAACTTCATTTTGAAGAAGGCACGCGATGATGATGATGAGTTCAACGGAGGTCAAACTTAGAAACTTGTTGGATCTTGTACCTATTATAACTTTTATACCAGCTTGTCAAAATGACATTTACTGCACTAGAGGGCGTCAGCGATGAATTTTATGTTTTTAAACATATCCTGCAAAACTCTACCGGTGCTAAAATAAAAACTTTATTGTGGATAGAAGTAGTTTATGCCCCAACCTTACTAATAAAATATGTTGTACGTACTCGTTTAATTACATCCTTGAAATACCATTGTTGCGGCAACGCATGAAAAATAAAAGCTGGGTTTGTGAAAATTTGTGTTCAGTTAAAGTAGAAGTTTATTTTTGGGTTGGGTTATATGGATATGAATTTTGCCAAATAACTGTTTAAATGTTTGTTTCCAAGCTACTCAACCCTCGGGCCTCGGTGGGCGACTAGTAAGTACTTACACTAGGCCGCTTTTTTAGTTTAAAGTTATCAGTAGACAGGCTGAGGACATCCAATCAACTGTTTGTGAAGTCACACCTCACGCGTCTCCAAGTTACCATGACGGGTATGTTTTTTAGAATATAATCCGGATAAGGACACAATGTGGGCTGGAACATGATAGGTATTTTTATGTTTTCTTAGAACAAAATAATACTTACTAATAAGCCCCAATAAGTCTATAGAGTTGATTTGATCTTTGGTACTTACTATTAGTTTCTACTTTATACTCATAAAATTTGTATTGTTACTTTGGAACTTGTATAATATTTATACCAATATCCGTTCTATTTTCGAATCCATGTTTGCGTGATTTTGACAGCTTTAATCCATGTTCAGCTGTTCCTGACGTATTTTGAGTTATATTATGATGCCGGTCATATGGCAGGTCAATGTTCACTCAGATAGGAACAAACTACATTCCAAGGAATAATGCCATGAATGATTGATTTATGGTAAAAAGAGGAATGCAAAATATAACGTCTGGTTTTTTTGTAAGTAGGTATATATTTTCCTTGAAATTCATATTTCTGTGTCATTGAATTTACCAGGTTGAAATAGGTGCTATAGCTATTTGCATAAAGCAAAATTACTACGTAGGTAGATGAATTCCCAATAGTAAAGTAGGTTATAGTCCCACCAACTTATCTGCCCGGTGGCCAAAATTGGAACTAATTTTTATGCCTGTTTAGTTATTGTTTTTATATTAGTTACTAGCGACGCTGTCACCGGTCAGATAAGTTTGTGGGACTATACTTTGATTAATTTTATTAAAAACAAAAGAGATTGATAAAATAAAAGGTGTCAGCACTAGAGAAGTTTACATGTTTGTTGATGTATGATCTTATGTCCTTTATTGTCCCAATACATAGGCAAAGCCAAGCCGAAGCTATTATTTAGACCTTTTTAATTATCCAGCACTATACTTACGCGGTGATAGTGCCCAAACCCTTTTAGCCGGATGACTATTATCCTGGCAGTCGTAAAGAGCGTTTATGGCCTATAAAACCAAGTGGAGATACACAGCCAGACAGTCCATGTTCAGGGATATCCCTATTCTATTGTATTATAATCCTTAATACGATAGGAGTAAGGTCTCAAGGTTGCGTCATGTGTAATGTGTATTATTTTTCGCATACTTGTTGCATTTTTATAACCAATATATTTCGGTTTGATTTGTAACTCCTGCACGATGCGAAATGGTTTTTCATTTTGTTTGGTTTGCAAAGTCTGGTATTTCTGTTTTATTAGTGCAAATATACTTGATAAGGGAGATAAAATATCAGTTTGTCCTTCAATATATTAATATACCTACATACATAATATAAGTATGTGGATAGTCTTACATTTAACAGCTTTTACGAACAAGCTTCCTAATGAACATCTTTTCTTTAGTTACTACTGTAAGCTCTGTACCTTACATAAATAACGCTCTATAGATAAAAGCATAAGAAAAATCTTTTTTTTTTGTATCTTTTTAAACCCAGACCAGGTTTATTATAATATACTAGCTTTCTATAAGTGAAAGAATTAGTTTTTGAGTTTATCCATTACAAACAAACAAACAAATCTTTCCTCTTTATAATATTAGGCCACAATTACTCACACATACCTACATAATATGAATTTTGTGATCAAACTCGTAATAAAGTAAATCTGTTTTTAATTTATAGACAAATATTTATATTATAACGATTTTGTTTATTCAACATAATTACTTAGCTCAAATTTAATGAAACTAATAATTATATCTGCATTTATATGCTAAATAAATATTACTTACATTAAATTTATGCAGTTTTAATACCTACGACGCTAATTAATAATTATTATGGTCCAGCTGGCTCCTCGCCAATGCAATAAGTTACAGAAAATATCAGAATAAAGTTTATCTTCTCCAAATCTAGATACCTACCTATATCTATAGCAAATATTATATACCTACATAGAAATACTATATTCTTACTTAAACCAACCATCGATATTGGTGCCCTTGCCCGCGAAAGCTAGTGCCCGAAATACGGTTGGACATAAACGTGAAATTTCAATGTAGGGCTGCCATCTTTAAAGAAATAAAAATGAAAATCGACTTTGAAAGCTGTTCCAAAGCCTAAATCGACCATAAAATACACTCAGTATGATTCCAAGTTGATCAACTTATTAAAACGAATGACAATGACTTGAAAACAGATGCGAACTAGTAATATTAGTTGTTTAATTAAAATTTTTATATAACTATTTGTGGATCATATAACAAGTAAGAGAATCCTGTACATATGTTTTGCAGTCTTCCGATTTAAATATTTTCATCCTTTAGGTACCAAACGCATAATATCTACACGTACCTACGTAATAGGCATATCCACCCAGTTTTATTTTGGGTCACTAAAAGTAACTAACTATTATTGTATTGTTACATCACTTCATCTTTGTAATCCAACGCGGCAATTTTTTTTTAAATATGGAACCAGAGATTTGCAACCCTATGAAATTTTGCTAAAACAGAGAAAGGGTGAAATGACGAGCGGTAGAGTCGTAAAACATGAAATGTCTTTTAGGGTTATCACTTGATAACCATTGTCGAAAAAAATAAACTAACTTTGATATCATTTAGTAATACAAATTGTGTTACATGTTATTTACGAGCCTTCTTTGTCTTTTAATTTAGTGCCTACGTAATAAAAGATGAGAGGACGGCAATAGTTGGGATAAAGTTAATAGGCACATACAACATATTATTTTTACGCACGCTTTAAACCAGAGAGTCCTCAGTAGGTCATGTAGCTTGGTACTAATAAAAATAAATTCATTACGAATGTAACATTATCACACACATCACTTTTATATTGTATTATTTCACAATATTATAATACAATCGTTGAAAGTATAACAGCAATGTGTAGAATTGAAATTGTTTTGAGCATTTTGTATCTAAGCATTTTAGGATAATAGATTAAAAATGTTAAGCTTAATTAATTAATTATTTTAACTAAAGTGGCAACCTTAAAAGCCTCGATGTAGAGTACTAACCTTCAGAAAAAAACTCTCCTATCTGAGTTCCATAGAACACTGAGGAAACCAATGTTATTTACCCTTGCATCACTTCCCTATCAAAACTTGTATACTTCCATCCACTTTATGTTACTAGTTAAACTTTAAACCGAGCAAAGCTCGATTTATTTCTGGTGAAAAGATCTGATCTTAAGGAAAATAGAATCTACGGAATGTATTATCAGAAAATCGAAATTCTACAATAAGGGACTATCTGTCTTAGCTAGTTTTTGCTAATCGGGTTCGACATTATTTTGTATTGATCTACCGAAAGCATTTGAAACTGTAACACTAGGTATAAGTCAAAGTGCGAGTACTGAGTACGATTTGTCAGACGAACTTGTATCCTACAATTTTACAGTTTGAATAACTTTAAACTACTTAACGCGAATCAAATTTTGAAGAAAAAAACAGCGAGTCGAAATTGTTAAGTTAAGTACATAACCCCTCAAAAAAGATCTCGTTGGATTTAACTAGATGTGGCCAATTCTGTTTAACACAATTTTTCTAAAATGACATCTCTAAATCGAGATTTAGAGCAGCTTAGCAGGGAGTATTGTGAAAGGGATAGCAATATAAAATCATTAAGAAAGCTTGGTTTCTTAGAAATCCTTCGAAAAAACTACCGTTTATCTATCACTGACAGTTTTATGTAAGTCATTTGTGTTTCGACCTGCAACTCCATGCCTAACCAATAACCATGGTACTTGGAAAAATTTAAATAAATCTAGTATACCTAAGCTATGAAAAATTTCGTTTTAACTGTCTAGGTTTTTCGCAGTAGCAATATACCACAATGAGACCACCCAAAGCGGGCGATATGAGCAGTCAAGTACTAGCTCTGTAAAACAAAGGTATAATATTGTATATCTAGGTACCTACCTACAGAATACATGTAATTTCAGATGTTCAACCTGATACCACCGAGGCTTATCGAAATGATCGCAAGAACTCCGGGGGACATAATTTTATGTTACAAATGTAATTTTATGTTGCAGTCGTAATAAAAACGAAAATTAGTTACCTATGTGAACCTTTTTTTTTGTTAGTTGAAGAAATATGTACACACAAAGTTTCCATGTTTCATATCCGCCATATTGGTTTTCGCTGATGTCATATTTCCTCATTTATTTATTGAATACCGGATAGATATTACTTAGTTGACTCCATTTTCCACCCCCTCCTTAACACAAAACACTTTTTTCCATGTTCAACGTTCAGTTTAAATGAACGTAATTGTGCAAACATAACAGATGTTAATTAAAGTAAGACAATGATAAAATAGAATAAAGTAGCTTACCTACTCGTACATTTGAAGTGGTTACATAATATAATTTATAAATTATAAATAATGCAAATAATAGTAATTAATCTCTCATTTACTTAGGTACTGTATACAGCATATAGACAGATGCACCTATTATAGATAAGTTTTATTTGCAATGGCAATAACTACCTATTCGCCACGTGCCAGTCTCAATTGACATTATTGTACGAGTACATGCTAGGTACTTATTACTTAACTTTGACTTAATATTATAGCAGATAGGTACAATTGCAGACTCTAGATAAGATTAAATTGTGTGTGTCTGAAGTATCATTGTGCTGAACTATTGTGTTTAAAGTTAATAGTTAGCATGATATCAATAGTTAATATGGTTAAGCATTCTATTAGTTAGGCATTCTATTCTACAACAAAATTCCGCAATATATTATTATAATAATAAACACATGCTCCTGAAAAAAAGTTAATATACTGTTGAAGTATACCTATAATAAAAGAGCATGGATTTGACTTGCTCCAGCAGTGCTGAAGACTGCGGTTACTTATGTATCTTCATTAATAGCAACCACCGAGTTTCTTGCTGGTTCTTCTCGATAGGAACGTAATTCCGAACCAGTGGTCGATTCATTCGACTATTCAAAAGCACTTGTATAAAGTCTATTTGAATAAAAAATATTAGATTTAGATTTGATTTTAAGATTTCCTCCTGAACTCATCACAGTCATCATGAATTTGTAGGACTGAAAAAGATGACGTCTTATTTTAGTTGTTTTAGTTTCTGGTGTAAGCAGACCAGCATCTTGTTACATTTCGGTTATGATAGTTGCTTATCCGAGATGTAACAAGATATCTGACCCACATTATTTCAGGCCCTCGTCGTTACACGAAATTGTTCGCGCTCCTATAGGCTTGGCTTTTATCGAGTTCCCCCTCTTTCCACCCTCAAACCAACCTATGGCACAGTGGTCCACCCCTTATATTGAAGGTTAACAGTCTTAAGGAACGAACGAGACAGCAGGATAATGCAATGTAAGTGAGATAACAACACCATCTATTAGTGTCCTCCTTGTCTATTTAGCTATAATTGGTAAAGTGCCTTTAGACGGGTCTTTAAACAGCGACCATCTTTGTTATTGTTTTTATTGAATTTTTTCAAGAAACTAGATAATGGACGTCATGATTTTATGATAGCAATTTATGCCTACCTACCTTTTTTATTTATATTTAAAAAAATATAATACAAGCATACTCTGCACAACAGTTTTTTTTTACCTAATAAAAGCACAACAATGTAGGTAGGTACTCGTTGTGAATGTGATAGCTTGATAAGTTTTACTAAAGGTTAATTTTCGCCGACCTCTAATTTTGCAAGTTTGTAGTCTATATGTAGATAACTCAATCCCTATCAATCTTGCAATTAGTTGCAATTGCGTGCCTAGTCACGTACGAGTACCTATAGGTAAGAAGTTTGTAAAATTTGGGTAGGTCCATGGTAGGTCATTATCAATGTTAAAAGTTTTTATTTGTTTCGTATATAGGTATATTTCGGGTGATGCCAGCCCTCGCTTCGCTCAGGCAACCAACTTCACCCTCGTCTGAAATCGTCTTGTTTCATCCCTACACACACACAATATACCTACTATTGCATTTTTTGATTTTTTTGTCTGATATTGTTTTAAGTAAGTGAAAAAACACTTTATTCACAAACAAATAACAAAATTAATTTAAAATTTAAACTACTTATGAAAAGAAAAAATTTGCATTTTTCTTTGACAAAGCTTCGATGAATAATATTTTTACACATAAAAGGCAAGTGGTTTTCAAATATTCGTCGTGCCGGGAATGTCGTTTTAGATATGATTAGTCAAGTAGGTAGGAAGACTTCAAACACTCCAAACAATAACGAATTATATCTACACACAATAGATAACAAATATTATATAATTATAAACACACAAGTAATTACCTACCTCACGAATATATTTTTTCCGTGTCCTCATTCACCTCATTGATAAGTTATCTGACAATAAATATAATCGGTCAAATTTAAAAAAAAATGGTAGGTAAGTAGATAATAATATGTACTTATCAATTGCAGTTCTGAATTCTTACTTGTTATCTGGAATATACTGAATGACCCTGGATTCGCACGGCTTACCTATTCTATAGACTAAAAAAAAAGTAAGTAGAGGTTTAGAGCTCTAGGGTTATTTAGACACTAAGTATAGTTTTATGTTATCCGCCCTATACACTACCTACACTATAGTTTTTTTATGCCCGCGACTTCGTCAGCGTGGATTGAGGTTTTTTTGGTTCCCGCGATTTATCTCTGTGCCAAATTTCACCATCCGTTGAACCGTTCTGGCGTAATTGAGTTCTGGCATTTTTCAGGTTTTTTTAAATGTAGAGACTAGCGCTTGGCTGCAATCAGACTTGGCGGAAGTAGTGATGCAGCCTAAGGTGGAGCGCGCTTGCCTAGAAGATGCCTATTCACACTTGATTTGAAGATACCAATATTATACGCGGATGGAAAAACGAAACCCCGAAGTTCGAATTAGAAACGAGAAAGCAAATCGCTTCGTACGCGTCCGTGGAATTTCAACTAGGTAGGTTCGGATGCAGACCCTGACGATGCCTTGCGGTACGAGAGTAGCAAGGTGATAGTAAAATGTTCTACAAGTAAGTAAGTATGCTGAAAACCACATTGAAATGCACTTAAGTATATATTTAGAAGCTATTTATCCAATAACAGAAGATTCCGAAAATTGAGAAATAATGTGAAGGTAATAATATAATAATTTAATTTCGTGGAAATCGCAAAAGAAACAGACTTACAATTTTAAGGTTAATAAGTAGGTAGACTAAAACGACTACTACTGAATAAATGTTTTGCTAAAAATATAAAATATTACTCATCGATAAAACATACTAGAAAGATAAAAAAATATGTAAAGTACGATACCGCGTCAGTGATAGAGTCTTGACCTATCATAACATATGCGACTATGTTGGTCTGTGGTTTTAGGCCTACATGAATTATAGCACCTACGGGACTAATTAATATAAACATTGACCCTAAAAAAAATGTAAAGCTGATTTTTGGCACAAGTGTTCCTTGTGGTCTGAGATGTACCTCTTCATAAGTCCCCACTTTTAGGACGCGGGTTTTTTTTCGGACTGTAGAAACTGTCAACCATAGAAAACTGTGATACCGAATGCAATTTAATTCATTGTAATGTACTAAATGTTATCTAGCATCACCTCACTGACACGCTGGTTATCGCGGTTTGATTTCAATAAATAAGTAGGTACATTAATTAAAAAGACGACGCTCCTAAAACACGAAACAGTTGAAGATTGCTTGCTTAAATTATAGATAATTTAATCAATCTCAGATCTGAGAACTCTATTCCACCGAAACTGGGTTCTTAATAATTGAGTTTGTCAGAAAAAAATCGATTCATTTGATTGACCATGATAATTTTAAAGACATTGTTTTCAAAAAATAAACAGTCTAACCAAAAATACTGTACCTAACTATAATATGACTAGCAAGCAAGCAAAAAACCTCATCCATGGTCCTAGGTAGGTACTAGGTATGCATTTGACAACGATGAGGATTCTCAACGATAAATTTCCGATTCTGTATGAGGGTTCGAAATACCACGTATTTGCTGGCAAAAGTTTGAGGCCTCTTAATACATATTATCTAAAAGATGCAATGTGCAATTCGTGTTATCGTGTTGCCCACCAAACTGAATTACTATTAAGTAATCTAACTAGAACGCTAGACTTCTAGGGGAGTTGTGTACTAGCTACTTCATACAAGTAGGTCTATAACACAGAATATTAGAAAAACACCTTAACTATGAAACTAAGCCTCGGTAATTATTTATTTACTTTGGCATAATTAAAGTTTAAACTACAATTCAACTACATTACAGAACGATTTTTTACATAATTATTTATCGCACGAAGAAATCTACATAGGTATACCTACTTATAGATACAAAGCCGAACTTAAAACCTAGAGGCATTCTCTTTCAGTTAACCTTTGCAGTTGGCAGAGTGCCCAACAAATAACCGTTAGAACTCCTGTTATTGGATCACTTCAGTGCTTACCACGTTGACATTATCACACTGAATCTCAGCGACAGTATAGTATGAACATCGTACAATTTTGAAAGTGTGGCTAGTTAGTTACTTAATAATTATTAAATCTACTCAGTTACCTACGCATTGAGCGAAAACAAACTACGTAGTTTAACAGTCCGTAAACCGACATTTTAAGAACTTAATTGATGAGCTTTGTGCATGAGATATTAGTATTATAACAAAAAGAAAATTAAAACATTAAAGATTAATCCCTCCTTAGTAGACTGTTGCAAATAAAAATTTAATTTTATTGAAATATAATAGTGAAATTCTCATTCTTGCAGAATACGTTTACCATTTTTGCACTTTTGGGTGACACTTTTCGCCCATATAAATCCACGAAAAATTATAATAAATGACTTATAAAAAATACTAATATGATAAACACGCTCTTAAAATTGGACTGTTGCAATTCGTTTTTATACGTTCTATACAAAATTAGTTAATAAAAAAATCAAATCAATGTGCACGATTTATCAAAATTTACGCGTCACAATAACCTGTATTTCTTAAAAGTTTGACGAAATTACTGATAAAATAAAAATTACCATGAATGTTTAGTATTTATATAACACACATTGTGTAAAAATAAAGTTCTATAAAATACCTATATGACCAAAAAATATTATCAAAGTCTGATCAAATTCACGTGTAAAATGGTACTGCAGATCGTACGACCGCACGTACGTACGAACTTGACTACGCAAAGTATCAAAGTATCTTTACTGGCCTATGTCGTCTATGTATGAGTGCAGCCTAACGGTCTACTGTGCGGTATACCTACAGATTCCAAAATTGACCGATGGCGAGTATACGGCCTCTTAAGGGACAAAAAGTTCGCGTAAAAAGGACACTTAAATGTAGCGCGCTCATTAGCGCGACGGGACCAAACGTCGTCGGTCCCTACTATGTTTCACGCAGATGTTTGTTCCAGTCCTGTCCCTAGTTTGTTTTCACTCTGAGTCCCTGCAGTTCTTTGAAGAACCCCGCAACAAACTCGGCTTAAAGCTAAATATAATTATTTGCTCACAACACAGCGCGATATCTAGAGCTCCAATCACTTCGATTGTGTCACGTGTAACCTATCAATCACACGAACCCTATACATATTAAAATGTAGTAAAATCGGGAGCATCACTTAAGTCTCGAATCACTTTGTCATCGCGCCGCGTAACCTATTTTCTGAAATAGCTAGCTCAAATGTCAAGGACAGTGGAACATTAAAATCGATATGTGATATTAATATGCGTACCTAAATAATATAACAATTTGTATTTTAATCGACTGAGTTTCAAACTAACTAAATCGCATAGATAACAATACTTTTAAGCTAGATTATAAAACTAAATTCCGAAAGGATTTTATTTTATTTTTATTTCTGAAGATTTTATATTGGCTTTTACTAGTGTCTTTTTTCTGTGCTACACTTTATTAAGATCAAATTTGCGTTGAGCTTGGTAAAACAGTCACTCAGTTTATTTATTTTTTTATACTTGTAAGTAACTAATTATTCTTTTTGTAAAAAAATACGCCAAAATACGTTTTATACCTATCTAAAAAGAAATAAGTGGACAAAGGTGAAGCTTATCTCTTATAGAAATTTTGTATGGAAGCAGATGTTGTCATGTTAAATTGAACTTTGACGCATTAAGAAGTAACTAAAATGTAATAAAATATTATGACTTGTTACACTATGTTGCACATTGATAAAAATTGTAACAAAATCGGCCTATAATTCCAAATTTATCTTAGTCTCAGTGATAATTTCATATGTGTCACACCTATCTAATTATAAAAATTATTGATGTGTTCTTATTATTTTTATAAAGTAAATTCTTTCACTTCTTGTTTTAAGCCACTTATAGCGTTAAACCTATTAGGGTTAATTTTTAGTTTAATTTTTAACTTTTATTGGACTTATTATGAAGATGTGCACATTAATTAAAATTCTTAAAAATCATGTGTCAATCAAAAGTGAATACGAAGACGGTTAACTTTCTTTTGAGTGGAAGTAAGTACTTCGCCAAGTTCTAAATAATTTTGAAAAAATAAAAATTACGTTGACTAAACCAGGGTACTGTTTTAGAGTTTAAAAATGTACCAAAAATTATTTGGCATCGCCTTAACAAAAATGAGGTGTCGTTTAGGTATTGCGGGACTCTAGCCACCGAAAACCAATATTTTTTAAGAACTCTGTAGCCTAAGCATAGATTTGTAATTTTTATTTATCCCCTTGAGTTGGCCTCGGTGAATGAGTTCTTTTAAATACTTAGTTAAGAGGTTCCAAGTTCCAATCGAGATTCCACAATCACACTGTAAGTGTAGAGCGTAACGACTGAGAAGAAAGATGTTGTGAAAATGGGATACTACCTATTAATATCATTTTCTTTTAGTACAGCAGGTAACTAATGAATAAAGGTGGTAGGTAGGTAGATATGTCATTTTTGCACACACTGGTTTTCTTCTAGAGTGAACTATAAAATTGAATGTTTATTGAACAACTGTACCGATTTTGATGCAGATTTGCACATAGATATTAGGTACATAGCCTGAGCCATACAGACTGGATGTAACTAAGACATTCTTTACTGTCAGTATTACCTATCCAAGACTCGAGGTGGCCCTGCACTTTTAATTTTACGTTACTAAGTGGATACATGAATTAAATGTTATTTTTATCCATCTTACTGTATCATCTATAGGAGTATTTTGCCACAGGGGTAGGTAGTTCGACTCTTAAAAGAAAGCTCCTATTTCAGGTAAGTATTTGTTTCAACTTTTCAAATAGGCCTACATTTACAAGGAAGTCCCATCAAGAAGGTACCTTCTGTAAATACTTTATCATGTAAATAAGTAGGTATATTGTATCTTGCAAACATTATGTAAATACTAAATACCTATATAAATTATATTTAGCTAGGAAGTCACTTTATTACTTGTTTAGCTAGGTAGGGATCCAATTTTAAAAATCCCAGGAGGAAGATTTTTTTTTAATATCCTAATTTATTAGTTACCTACCTAAACCAGACATACCTAGTGTAGGTTCCAAATGGATGAGATTGTAACATTTTGCTAAATATAGGTACAATCGAAAGTAGGATTATTATGACGAGATTCCATCACATCCAGCCGTGTGTGCGATACCTCCTCACGACTCTCATACAAATTATGCTGTGATTCTGTTTACATTTAAATACCTATATTAGGTAGGTACCTACTATTTAATTACGGGTGCCAATTTCAAAATTATGTAGTTTTCTCTCATGGCGTTTTTATCATGCATCCACTGTCATTTGGTCGTCCGAGTATACCTAAATCATATAAATACGAAATTGATAAAGTTGCAGTTGTGTATAAATAATGCAAGTTACGGAATCACGGACATAATGTTACTATCAACATGGTGACATTGAGCATACCTACCTACTAATTATTATTTACCGGGCACACACGCTCTACGTTATTGCACTTTACGCTTATCATTATATCATAGCCCTAACTGATAAGATTTAAGTAACTATTTGGACTAACCGGGCTGTTGCGGCGGTAACAGAGGAGGCATAGGTGGCTGCGGCGGCGCCGACGGCGGTGGCGGAGGTGGCGCGTACGGTGAAACGCCGGGGGAACCGGGTACGGAGTCACAGCTGGCCGAGCCGAAGGAGCGCGGCGGCGGCGGCGGCACCACCGGACTGCGCGGGGCTTTGACTATGGGGGGCTCCGGCCGGTCCAGCTCGACTCTAGGGTCCTGCGAGCCGGATTCTATAGCCCGCGCTCGAGCCTCGTCCTGCGCTTGGGCACGCCGCAGCGCGGTCTGCAGCGCCATGACCCGCTGCCGGTCGGCCGTGAGACGGCACTTCTCGCAGTTGCAGTACCGGTACTTGCAGTAGCGCTTGTGGCCCTTCAGCTCGATCTTGAGCCGGTGGTTGCGGCACCGCGCGCAGTTGGGAGGCGCACGCGGCACCGCCGAGCTGGAGGCGCCTGGGTCGGAGCGCTCGTCGCATTCGTCGGGCGTGCGACGCCTCCACGAGCCCACGGACACCATGGCGGGACTGTCGGTGTCGGCCGTGGTCGCGATGTTTGCGCTGCACGTCGACAGAACGTACACGCAACGCGCCTCGCGGTCACGATGCGACTGATTGCCCGCCGCCGGCTGCACTGCCCCGCCCCGCGTCTCACCTCGCCGCGCTACTGCATTTATTGCTGTGCACGATGCAAGTGTGCATTTCCTAGCTATATAAAATACTGGATGTGACACAAATATAAACGAATCTAGAAGGTTTTAATCACTTTCCATGCGAATACGGAATACCGCAGGTATAATTGAACCCTACTGCGTTGTCTGTTATTTTTCTGGAACACAGATTTTTATTCAAGTAGGTAGGTACATAGTGAAATGTAGAACGATATTGAATTGGTACGCTCTACTTTTATACTTTGTAGTTAGAAAACGTACCTAGGCAGGTGAATCCATAGATACTAATTTTATAAATGTGTCTGTCTATCTATCTGTCTGTTGGCTAAGACTACTATGCTTTCACGGCCCATCTGTTCAACAGATTTCGACGAAGAGAAGGGCAAAGGCTACTTTGATCCCGAAAAATAAAGACACCTCTGCCACTAAAAACCGAAATCACTTGTACTTATGTTTACTTGTACTTATTATTACATTTTTTTTTTTTTTTTGATAAACTGCAATTTACGTTTTGACTCAAAAACACCCATCAGATCCTGACTATTCAGGTGAGGTATACCTACCTATTACACAGGTAACTAGTTTGTCATTAGAAGTTCCTACAAAAAAGTTTTTTTTTTATAAAATCTTCTACGTAGTAGGTACGTAGGTACATGTACGACGATCTAAGTACCTACCTGTGAAAAGAATTACTAATGTGGCAAAGTCAGTAGGTACCTAGGTACCTTTTCATAGACTGTTAATAAGTAATATAATTTAAATAAAACCTAGTGTACCCTAACTAGGTAATTACAATTTTAGAAAACCCATTAAATAGATACTGCTTACATGACACGTAGGTAAAACCAGATCACACTAAATAAAATAAGTAATTGTATTCCGACAATAGAAAAACACCGTAAAATTACTGAATACTTTTCATGAAAATGTAACGGCGAAGTGGAGTGGCGAGAAGAGGGCGCCAGAAAGTGGAGAGGCTAGAAATGGAGTGGAGTGAAGCGGAAGCCATTACTTTTAACTTTATTTAGATTTTTAGTTTGATGTTTTTTCGAAGTGAATGACGTTTACTTAAATTTTATAAGAATTGCTGGAAGCGACGAAGGAATTTTTATTTTCAGCTAGGTACATTCTTTGATTTGCATCCTATTTAGCATTGATACGTTCTCGAGGTGGTTGTGATAAATTAATTGAGAGAAAATTGTAGGTGGAAGCGTATAATATAATAGTCATCTTTCCAATTTTTTTCCTTATTCTATTGATTCTGAAAACTCTTCGTGAAAATGTAACGGCGAAGTGGAGTGGGAAGAAGAGGGCGCCAGAAAGTGGAGATGCGAGAAGTGGAGTGGAGTGAAGCGGAAGCCATTACTTTTAACAATATTTATATTTTTAGTTTGATGTTTTTACCAAGTGAATGAAGTTTACTTTGATTTTATAAGAATTGCTGGAAGCGACGAAGGAATTTTTATTTTCAGCTAGGTACATTCTTTGATTTGCATCCTATTTAGCATTGATACGTTCGAGGTGGTTATGACAAATTAATTGATTGAGAGAAAATTGTAGGTGGAAGCGTATACTAATTCTTTATTCATTTTTCCTTATTCTATAGATTCTAAAGAAGACCCTAAGGCCTAAATCAAAGTGAGAGCCATCCTTAACTCTCAAATCGCATATACTAATGCCGTTTTAAATTAAGTACAAATTTAAGGAACGCGAACACGGTGACATCGGTTTGAATAAAGATCTAATAGCGATAGGGCCGCCCTTTATACATCTTTGTTTTATTTTATGTTTTCTGATATTTATTTTGTTATGTGTGGTACGAATAGTGTTTATTAATATAATAATAACAAGTTACTTTGAAGTCGCGCCTAAAGAATTTCTACTACAGGTCGATTCTCAACGAGAATTGCACGCTTATGGCGCCCATCTTGCGTCAAGTATCAAGAATCAAGATGTAAACGCGTCGTGTCGTAGTATTTCCATGCGATCGCGTGCAACGTTACCGGCTCGCGCAAACTCTCGTAATCGACGCCGTTTCGTGTGTGTGCGGTCACTTGTACAACTGTGTGCATAGCAACTCGTGATTCAAGACGGTGCGTGCGTTACGTCACAGAAAAATTGGAACGTGTGTCAGGTCCCAAAGTGAATAGTTATAGGACCTGGAAACCCACGGCATTAGTATCTAAATCTCTCTCTCCGTCGTATTCATCATTGCTGAGGGTCGTGAGTCGTGACCCCTTTCCATTAATCACTTAGCAGGAGTTTTCTTGGGATAATATTGCGGTGGGTTCCCAGGTCCTTCCGCATACGACTCAACTAAGATTAGGTACCTACTATTTCAACTGGTTATACTAACGATTATTATCAGATGTTAGTGATAGGTATAATAACCGGGACCGCGGGCTTAAAGTGCTAAAGGATATAGGATACGAAAAGGCCAAATTCGGGCTTCTAAATTCGGTCACCCATCCAGTTACAGACTTGGGTCAACGTTGCTTAACAATCGCAATCGACTGATATGAGTTGTCGCAACTAGGCCACTCGTTCCTCAAGTATCTAAATAAGACACCTACCATTTCCCGATTCATGGATACCTACCATAGCGGGCAATGGGCATGACCCTCAAAAATGAGGAATACGGTGCAGATATTAAATAGAAAGGTTTGTATGACTGCAAAAAAAGCACAGGGACCCTACTAGCGAGTAGATGGAGTAGCTGGGAGCAGCTGGAAGCAAGCGGTGCAAGATCGTGTTTTATGGAGATCCTGTTCAGCAGTGGATGTCTACATAATTGTTGACACAACTACGACGAAAAAATGTGTGCCATTATTGGGAGTCATTTACCTATAACGCTTCGATGGACAGCAGTGGAGGTGATGTATAATGTGTACATACGATAGTTCAATACTAATGACTAACCGACCTACAGTAACTTTTTTTAAGTCGGGAAACGGAAGCTTGACTGACGAACCATTGCGCAGTGACCCCCACATCTTACTACGAAATTTAAATCGATAAATCACCCACTGCGCAGGTTCTACGAGGCTGGCTAAGGATTTTGGATTTCATTAAGGTTATCTGTATCTTGAAGGCAGCTGCAATATAAAATAAAGAATTATACCCTATTTATGCAAATACAATAAAAAAAGGTGTCCACATCGTTATTCGATACAAGATGGTTCTCATTTACTTACAAAGATAAGAGCCCATACATTTTATCGCAATGATCAGCTGATAAGGCCAATTGAGAGTAGGTACTTACTATAAAGTATTTGTTATAATTACCTTCATTAAAATCAGGAGTCCTGCTGTAACATAACGCTTATTCTTTAAATATCCTTTTTTCCTGCAGGTGGGAAAACTCTCATGATAGTGCAGGACTCTACAAACCTCTCGTTCCTCCAAGCAGTAATGTATCCACCTTGAAGGCCTAATATTATTAAAGGCGTGTTCCCACCAAAGCGGAGAGGAAAGGAGATATATGTGGACAGGACTCGAGGAGAGAATATATGCGGAGACGTGCGGGTCAGCGGGCAAGTTATTGTGGAGCCGAGACGTGAGCAGGCTTAAGCGAAGCAATTTTAATCTCCGACTGGACGCAAATAACAATTTAGCGGAGATCTTGCACACAATAAGACATTTCCTCTCCTCTTCGCTTGAATGATTCCCACCAAAGCTTAGTGGAGAGGAGATGTGGAAATAACGATATCTGATTGGTTATTTGCAAAACAACTCTGCTCTTCGCCGCTGGTGGAAACCCGCCATTATTATGGTGGGTTATATCTACTGCCACAGCCTGCCCCATCCTCACCCGTCTCATAATATATCCTTTTACTTTCTATCAACTATAAGCCTCCCCACCCTCGCCTCCTAAATGAGCCATCATCATGATCATCAACATCATCATGATATTTTTAGGGAAAATTAAAGAGCTTACAAGTAAATCATACTAATATTATAAATTGCGAAAGTGTGTTTGTTTGTCCTTCAATCACGCCGCAACGGAGCAACGGATCGACGTGATTTTTGGTACTTATGGGTATAGTTGAGGACCTGGAGAGTGACATATGCTACTTTTTATCCCGGAAAATTATGAAGAATTAATAAAAAAAACTTAAACCACGCGGACGAAGTCGCGGCATCAGCTAGTTAAAATCTATTTTAGAACTTGCAGATAAATCAAAAAAGTTCGATTCCTCCCATTTCTCTTTACTCTTACTCTTTTCTTTAATTTATTTTATGCTTAATAAGTTATATATTATAATATATAGTATGTATTGCGTATAATTATTAATTTATACTTATTTATATATACATATTTCTATATTAATTATTGTGTAGTTAATATACGTAGTAATTATTATTATAGGATATAGTATAGTATGGTACATATTAGCAGTATAATAGTTAATTTTTATTGGGAAGATATTATGGAATTGTATGTAGTACTTCTGAACATTTTGCACTGTAATTAATAGATAGATAGACATATAATTAGATAGATAGGTTTGCTACTAAATTATAGTTTTAAGTATCTAATTCTAGCTTGCAGTTACGTAGTTTTTTCCGTGGTGTCACCTGAATCAGGGTTCAGGCTGAAAATCAGCGTTGTATGGTTAGTGCTTGCACTGAGCATACAGCATTATGCTGAGCCTGGGCCATTTTTCGGGCTGTGCCATGCGTGACACGGTTTCATCCCTGCGCCTCAACGTTGCTGTTTAGATTTTAGATCTTGTTCAGATCGTTGAGGAGCAGGGCTGATCTACCTCTGTAGGTAGGTAGGTATACTTGTAATGTATGGCACAATTTGAAAATAAATGCTTTTTCTTTCTTCTTTTCTTTCTTTCATTTCGACCCCTTTTGCAATTATTGTAATAGTAATATTGCTCTAAACACGCGGCAGCGTGTCAAGCCAAGTTCAAGCTAACAGAACTGGCGAGCAGCACCGTGTGAGTGTACGGGCACGAAATGAGCGACGGCCGAGCGACGGCGACAGCGGGGCGATGGAATTCGAGAGCTGGCGACGAATTTCGGGAAGGTGTTTTTAGGCAATCTGAAATTGTGGAAAAATATAATTTCGTTCATTGGCGAATCCAGTTCTGCCAGTCTGGTAGAGCGTTTGCGGTTATTTCTCTACTGCGCAGCATATAACATTTGCAAAAAAAAAACCGAAAAAACACTTTTTTGGGAACTTGATTTTTTTATCTTTAAATTTTATACTTAAAGAATTCGAAAAAATAAATCCCAGACGTTTTTGTCGGTTATAAAGTATTACCAGACCTCTTTCAAATTGTTCCCGAAATTCGTCGCCAGCTCTCCGACTAGTCGCATCGCCCCGCTACCGCCGTCGCCCCGCTACCGCTAGTTTCGTGCCCGTACACTAGTATTTTATAAATGTATACTTATTAATTATTTACCAGTAAAGCCTTAACTAGAGTTTGTTTAGTTTTATTTAGTATAGTTACGTAGCCGTGGTGTCACCTGGAGGAGGGCTTCAGCTGAAAATCAGCGCTGAATGCCCTTTTAATTCATTGCAAGGGTTTCAGCATTATGCTGAGCTGATGCCTTTTTTCAGGTTGTGCCACACACCACAAGTACCACTGGAAGCGCCATGGTAACATTTACCATAAGGTACTGTCCTTTGTGGCACAATGCTGTCAATAAATGTTTTTTCTTCTTTCTTTCTAATATTATACGAATCATTTGGAGCCACTTTTGACCCCTTGATAACTCAAAAATCCCTTAGTGTGAGAATGAGATATATAAAGTTCGAGCTTTGACCGAGACAGATTTATGTGCCTGCCTAGTTGTGACAACGCATATATCAGTCGATTGGGATTGTTAAGCAACGTTGACCCAAGCCGGTTCCTGGATCGTCTGACGAATTTAGGGGTATAAATTTTGCCTTTCCGTTTCCTCTATGTCTTAATATAGATACCTTACAGAAAGTATGGAGATGATATCCATATAAATTATATAATTACCAGAAACAATCATATTTATTAAAAACTGACTCTGACCCGCGGCTTACTCACGTTAATTTCGATTTTCATACAAATTTAAACGAAATAACCTAACCTAACCTCTTTTTTACACCTTTAGGGGGTGAATTTTCAAAAAATATTTCTTAGCGGATGCCGACATAAGTACTTATAGCCATGCCAAATTCCCTCTAGACACGTGTGTGTTGTAAAGTGTAAGTAGCTGTTAATGTTTTTTTTTATCCAATACAAATTAGCCTTTGACTGCGATCTCATCTGATGGTAAGTGCAGATGATGCAGTCTAAGATGGCAGCGGGTTAACCTGTTAGGGGCATGGCAGTTATATTAGACCCATACCCCTATTCGGTTGCTACATGCATCGTATCGGAACGCTAAATCGCTTGGCGGCACGTCTTTGCCGTTAGGGTGGTAACTAGCCACGGCCGAAGCCTCCCACCAGGCCAGACCAGGGAAAATTTTGAAGTAATAAATTCCTAAATTGACCATTCCGGGGATCGAACCCAGGACCTCCACACGATAAGACAACAGCGCTACACACTGCGCCACGGAGGTAGTCAATGTTTATCGTAACGAGAGAATTCCAGTCCCGAGATGATGACAGTTGCTGTTGGTAAAATCATCACTCTTCATTCATACTGGTAATGAGCATCAGACCCATGTTTTGCTTGAGTAATAAATTGGCCTGCGGCTACACACTACGTTATCCTTATCTGAATGAGACCGGATCGAATCTACAGATGAATCATATTAATACTCTGAATACTTTGTTATTTTTTTTTAAATTCCCTAATAGACGTGTGATATGAAAACAGAGTTCAGACTTCTTCACTATGAGTAGGGGAACATAATAAATCTTTGATGTTCTAATCTTCGACTTTTATAATTTAAGACTGCCTCACTTTGTCTTTTACACTATATTGTTTCGACAAATAGTTTAAAAGTTAGCTAGGCTTAGCCTCTTTCTTGCACAATAATTCTGTAATACTGTCACTTTTTGCCAAAAGCATATTACGAGTAGGTACATTTGCCTCATCATCATCGTCATCAAGTGATATAAATAATCTTCTATAAATATAAAAATCAATTGCTGTTCGTTTGTCTCGCTAAAACTCGAGAACGGCTGGGCCGATTTAGATGGAATTTTTTGAGTGTGTTTGTGTGGGTCCCGGGATGGTTTATATTCACAATTGGACCCGATAGGGGGCGCTGCAATCGGGTTCTAGCTTCAAGGCAGGCCACAACGTCCGCCGGGTCCACTAGTATAGAGATAGGTATAATCTAGCATAGACCGAAGTAAGTTTGTAGTTGTTAACATTGATACATTTGTTATACAAATTTATCTCGTCTCTCATTGTTTCTATTTACTTATGCAATTGTTACTACACGTGTAAGACACACTAAATTAGGTAAGTACATAGCCACGTGGATTCAATTCTCAGAGATCATAAATCTCATTACTATTTGATTTGGCATGTCTAAAATCTAGACATGCCAAATAAAAGAAAGTACCTATGTATGATATACTTTTAGATTCTAGATATACCTCACGTTACGTGCTTTATAGGATTCGGAGGACACGGAGCAACCGGTGGGAGCAACGGATAAACGTGATTCAAGGACGAATTCAAGATATTATTCTTAATTTATCATCATTAAAATAAAAATTTATATTCTTCTTCACAAATCCATACATCCATCCATACTATCCATACTACTTAAAATTATAAATGCGAAAGTGTGTCTGTCTGTCCGTCTGTCTGTCTGTCTGTCTGTCTGCTAGGCTTTCACGGTCCATCTATTCAATCGATTTTGATGAAATTTGGTTTGTATCCCGTGGAAGGACATAGGCTACTTTTTATCCCGGAAAATTAAGGAGTTCCCGCGGGAAATAAAAAACTTAATCCACGCGGACGAAGTCGCGGGCATCATCTAGTATTAAAATAAACCCATAAATAAATCTCATACAAGTTATCATGTGAAATGAGTTGTTACGTCATTAGGACATAGCCGCAATCAACCCAAATCCAATAGGGCGTGAAGAACAGCAAAAGCATTGGAAAGAGTACTTAGTTTCACTCCATCTTATTATGGATCATTTATTAACAGTTTAAATCCTCAAATAGAAAATTGAATTTATCGCATAATGCGTCACCAAGTAGGACTACTTGGTGACGATAGAGAGAGATAGAGACAATCAGTCCATCTATCTACAGTGTTTGATTCGTCCAAGATCTACAAGCTAGCGTACTTACTAGAACGCGCCACCATAGTCGTGCACCTTTTACACCCGCAGAAAACTGTTTGAAATAGAATAGGTACCACTACCAGCGTCTTGAGTTTTATAATTATTATCTTATGAATCTTCTAATTTAAATAAGCTATGATCAAAAACGAAATCAGTACCTCTGCTCGATTACCATCGGCTATTAGAGAGGGCTAATGATCTAGAAAGTGTTTCCCTTTCGCACTGACACTTATAAATTAGTCTATTTCCATTTACATGATGGTAGATTTAATATATAAAATCATATGACAAGATTAGCAAAATTCGCGCTTTGAAATCGGATTCAAAGATTAAAGATGACGATACTACTGATGAGCTGATGTTGAAATGGAATGTAATGTTTTCAGGGTTCATGTATCTATGTGAGTTTCTTTATTCCACCATAACTTTTAAATACCTGATCAGATTTGGGTGTGTGGGGACAGAATAGGTATAATATGGGGTATATAAATAGTACCTAGTATGGGGTATCGTTACATTCCATCCTCCCGAGTGACACTGGCTATAATTGTTTTGAAAAAATTGCAATACCAGGGCAGTCGTGCTTTTTAATTATTTTATCTACACTAATGTTATAACATTCTACTTATGTTTCCAATACTTGACTTATAATTACTACTGTTATAGCGCAGATAACAAAACACTCAATTTAAGCAATTTCACATGATGGTATAATATCCACATCGATATCGTAAAATCCCATTATAACATCAATAAAACGCGACCAATTAACCTGGCGAGCCTTATGTCAAAATCCTCATACAAGTTGTATAAAATTTTGATATTAGGCTGGCTTTTGAAAACAGTTGGGTTATACGTGAAAACTTCGTCGAAACTACTAAACTTACATACACAAAACTCTTTGGTAAGATCTTGTGCCAATTAAATAAAAAAACGAACAGCACGCGCTCGCTCCTGATTGGCCCTGCGCGCGCAGCTGCGCTCTCATTGGTTAGATTTTAATGGCGGCAAGTTCACTGTGACAATACACGTACGCGATAAACTATTGTCAGCTTTTACTCTTGTTGTTTGATAAATTGCATTAGTGAAGATAAAGTAGTGTATGCAACTGCATATAACACGGGTATTAAAACACTCGTTACTATTATGAAACTCGCTGCGCTCGTTTCATAAACTCACACTCGTGTTTTAATACCCTTCATTATATGACAGTTGCATAAACTACTATTAATTATGTTCACTTATTCAGTCTCTCTCAAGCAAAATAATGCAAGTGTTATAAACTCTCAATATACGATTTTAATTCATATCTGAATCACTTTTTTAATAGTGCAATGGCAAATCACCATGAAAATAATATTTCACGTCCTCATTAGAAATGTACCATAATATTGTATCATTTCAATAATATGACTTGAGCTTAAATCAGAAATTAGTAAAACTAAATAAAGTTTGTATATGACTGCCGTCAGGAAGATGGATTTGTTCGTTTTTGTTTGAAACAGACTACTTAGCTGTCTAATTTGACTAATAAGCGTTGAATTTAGTGCTTATTCTAAGCTCAAACAAGATATCCATATTATTAATTGTTTTATTCTAAGAGAACAGATCACTGGTTCAGATCGTCAAAGAAACTTTTAATGCTTGAAAAGAACAGCTGTTTATCTATACATAGTCGTCGTCGTCGTCGTCAACCGATGGACGTCTACTGCTGGACATAGGTCTCCTGTAGGGTCCTCCACAAGCCATCGGTCTTGCGCCGCCTGGGTCCAGCGACTCCCTGCGACTCGCTTGACGCTTTATACATAGTAATAGGTGGTAATAGTAGTTATATTATTTCATTCGGGGCTACCTTCCATATCTTGCTGAAACATGTTTTAAATGTCTAAGCACATGAGTACATAATGAGGATCTCGGAACATATTTATTGTCGGTAACTTTAACCCACAAACATACCTTATGAGTAAACTTGATCCCACGTTAAAATTGAATTTATACAAATTGAATTTATACAAATTGATGATCATTACATGCTAGTACATAGGGATTTTAGAGGTACTTGAGGCCGTAGTTTAATACCGGTAGGTAAAATAAGTGAGGTCAAATAAGAATTCACTTACGAGTACCATCATGGGATATTACAAACAGGTGTGGGCCACCAATCACAATTTTACTACGCAATAAGTTAAATGTTTTACGTTCCAGGCGTATTCTGTAGTGCTGCAGTTTATGGTCTATACTCTATACTCTATACGTATGCGATTTTGATATTTTACTGCCAATTACAGAAAAATTTTAAAATAAACCGTCATAATAATTTATGCAAACGTCGATCGTGAATAATTAATAAAACATTAATTAATTAATAAGTATAGTGTATAACAGGCTGACTAAACTATACATAGAATATTTCTAAGCCACAAGCCAAGTAAAGCTTCAAAGTTCAATACAACACTCATCGTGGTCCCTCTGAAACCTGACATCAATAAAACCAAAGAATAATCTTTGGTAAAACCACTGATTCCGAGTTAATCCGTAAAGGAAATTTGTATTTCGTTTATATCAATAATCTTTTAAATACATATAAATCGGTCTGTGTTTTATATGCTAAAAGTTGGTATCAGGATTCTTCTGTGTTGTCTGCAATGATTGATTTAGACCTACAATCTTCAGGTGCGCTCAAAATTTTTCTCCACCACCACACAAAATTTAAAAATAGTTGATATTTTTTTTAACCGACTTCCAAAAAAAACCGGCCAAGTGCGAGTCGGACTCGCGCACCGAGGGTTCCGTACAAACCTGTAGTAAATTTTAAATTATTAAAAAAAACTACTTACTAGATATCGTTCAAAACAATTTTCGGTGGAAGTTTGCATGGTAATGTACATCATATATTTTTTTTTAGTTTTATCATTCTCTTATTTTAGAAGTTACAGGGGGGGGACACACATTTTACCACTTTGAGAGTGTCTCTCGCGCAAACTATTCAGTTTAGAAAAAAATGATATTAGAAACCTCAATATCATTTTTGAAGACCTATCCATAGATAAACCACACGTATGGGTTTGATGAAAAAAAATGTTTTGAGTTTCAGTTCTAAGTATGGGGACCCCCAAAATTTATTGGTTTTTTTTTCTATTTTTGTGTGAAAATCTTAATGCGGTTCGTACAGAATACATCTACTTACCAAGTTTCAACAGTATAGTTTTTACAGACAGACAGACATGACGAATCCATAAGGGTTCCGTTTTTTGCCACTTGGCTACGGAACCCTAAAAAGGAAGAGGTTCTCTATTCGGCGCGTATGTTTTTTTATCAACTACAAGTACCTAAGCCCTTGACTGCGATCTCACCTGATGGTAAGTGATGATACAGTCTAAGATGGTAGCGGGCTAACCTGTTAGAGGTATGGCAGTTAAACCTAGGTTTTGTGGTCGATGCCATATCCCTATTTGGTTTCTACACGGCATCGTACCGGAACGCTTTTAATCGCTTGGCGGCACGTCTTTGCCGGTAGGGTGGTAACTATAGTTACGGCCGAAGCCTCCCACCAGGCCAGACCAGAGAAATTTCAGAAATTATAAATTCCCAAATGATGTAATTAATTTTAAAAATCCCAATGGCTATTGGTTCACAAGGAGGCAAATGATACGTAGTACGAGAAATACAGCCATGTTACTCGACACCATCAATTACTAACTGCAATATTGTGCATCAACTTATGTATTTTCTCTCTGGTCACTTTTCAATGATATGTATTAACTGCCCATGTATTAATTGATATGTATTCATTGATCATCACCGACTTATCAGCCGATTTTCTCCCAAGGTTACTTCTACTTTCACTTTATGACATTGTGTTCAGTCTATAAAATTAATAATAGTAAAGTGTAGATCTGCGATTTTTAATTAAGTGCCTTTACTCGAATTATGCCTAAGCGCAATTTGATGTTATAGTTAGATATTTTTATATGGTAACAACAACACGACTTGGTTGTCTATTCGGGGATTTCGAAGCCCTGGCGAATCTTAAAAAGGCTGAATGGACTTAGACTGAATTTTGCAGACAAACAGAGGATAATGTACTCGTAGATGCAAGGAGTAATCTGAGCAAATTTTATCCCGGGAAAACAAAGGTAAACCCACATTATGGGAAAAAAACAAGGTCCATGTCGCGGGCCAAAGCTATAAAGCAAGTATAGTATATTACACATCTAGGGCAGTAAAATAAGAAATGTCTCAGATCACATGTAATTGTTGTCCGAGGCGAAGCCGAGGTCAATAAACATGTGATCTGAGGCTTTCTTATTTACTGCCCGTGGTGTGTATACTATTTTTCTCCTCGACGGAGGCGGAAAGCGGCATTTTCGTTTAGCGCAGCGGGAGGAAAATTGACGCTTTCCGCCCGGAGGTGAGAAAAAGAATAAACTGTTCATGTACAAGCGCTACATAAAGACATAAACACCGTGCGGATCCAATCACGTTAAACGAGTCAGAACCTAAATAAAAGAGAAGGCTTACAAACTCAGTAAATAAGAAATTATAGAGCAGACTCCGTCTTATAACAGTCTGTAAGTATGATTTTTACTCAGCATATTGTACAGCTTCGTACATACTCGTAACTAGAGAAGATAACTTATCATTATTGGATGATTCGAGAGGCGAGAGAAATCCATAGTGAGACAGTTCATCTGGGATAGAAAGGGTAATAGATATGAGATAAGAGCTAGGTGCTGAATAACAGGAAAGTTTAGAGTGATGACAAAATCACTCTAAACTTAAAAGGGAAAAGTTTAGAGTGATGGCACCACAAGGCCCGGGAAAACGTGGAAAGATTATGTCGAAAATCTGCTTTAAATGGGAATAGAGGTAAATAGAGGTCCGTTTCCGGGGTCAAAACTGTCAACATCTAAGTAAATTCTGTCCGACACAATTAACATCTAAAAAAATAGTTCTGAGTCGCGTTTTGCATTCCACTGCTTTCCAGACGTAACATAAAACTACGGCAAGTGTTTTTGTAAATCAGTTTAGCAAAAATTGGAATCTAAAGAAGACATAAAACAACAAATCATTTACATAAAAGAGGTTAGAAATACTATTACCTAATTAGTCATCAATTAATCAGTCAATATCAAATGACAGCACTTTGACAACAAGATAAGTGTTGCCAGGACAAATAAATAATTCCTACCATTTCTACCAAATACGTTCCGATCTACGCAAAATTATAAAATGGAAGGACAATTTCAAATTTTATTTGAGAAAATGAAGATCGAAATGCAGAACCAAAATGCTGAGTTAAAGGAATCGTTAACAAATACTATAATGAATAAAATGGAGGAGAGATTAATACCTCTAGTCGAAGAAAATAAAAATTTAAAAGTTAAAATAGAAAATCTTGAAAGAGAAATAGAATATATGAAAAAAGAAAAGAAGAACAATAACATAATAATATTTGGTGTAGAAGAGAAGGAAAGATCTGGGCTTGAACTATTGCAGAAGGTAAAAGATCATTTTATGAGCGACCTAAATATAACTATCGAACAATTCGAAGTAAACAAAATTCACCGCATAGGAGACAAAAATAGAGACGGCAACAAGCCGAGACCAGTTCTCTGCTCCTTTACAAACGGGTGGAAAAGGAACGAAATAATGAAAAACAAGAAAAGCCTCAAGACAATATACGTCACAGAAGACTATTCGAAAGAGGTCTTAGAAAAGAGAAAAGCTTTGCAACCACAACTAGTAGAAGAGAGAAAGAAGGGAAATATAGCATATTTAAAATATGATAAGCTGGTGGTAAGAGAAAATAGAACGAACACAGAAAAAAGGAAGAGAGAAACTCCTTCACCAACAGACACTTCATCCACTCCTCAACCAAGAAAACAAACAACTACAATTTCCTTCAAAGCAAATAGAATAAATGCGTTTGATGTTCTAAGGGGTAGATCTAACTCCTTAGGCAACGATGTAACAAACAAGAAACAATAGCAACTAGAAATCGGCAAACGGAAAAAACAACGAACCAAAAGAACAGAAAACAATATAACAGGAAAAAACAACACTCTCCCAAGCCGACTGGTCATCGTGGGGGAAAACGACCAAGACCCTCTAAAAATGGGTAAAACGAAGAAACAAACTATTACTACAAAGATAAATGTAAAAACTGCAGATATCCACATAGCCACTCTAAATACAAGATCATTGAGAACTGATGAAAAACTAATAGAATTAGAAGAAGCTCTTGACAACATAAAATGGGACATCCTCGGTCTGAGTGAAGTCAGAAGACTCGGAGAAGGTATAACAGATTATGGGAAGTATATTTTGCACTACAAAGGTGAAACTCCAGGGCTTTATGGGGTAGGATTTATTGTTAAAAAGAAATATGCTAAAAACATAGTACAAATAAAAGGAGTTTCCGAAAGGATAACAATTCTTGAAATAAAACTACCGATGAATATAAGGAAAGACGAAATGTGGTCCATCATACAAGCTTATTCACCAACTGAGTCGGGAAAAAAGGAAGATATTGTAAAAATAGAAAAATTTTATAAAGACCTACAAACTACTATTGATAGTAGCTCTTCTAAAAACATAATAGTTATGGGCGACTTTAATGGACAAATTGGAAAATATCAGACAGGGGAAGATTTCACAATAGGAAAGTACGGACAAGGCATTAGAAGTAAAAACGGATCAAGATTAGTAAACTTCGCATTAGAAAACAAACTGAGTATCTTAAATAGTTTTTATAAAAAGAAAGAGACAAAGAAATGGACATGGACATCTCCAAATGGTCTATATAAAAACGAAATTGATTTCATAATGTCAAATAATAGAAAGATCTTTAAAGATGTCGCAACTATAAATAATTTCAATTTCAATACAGATCATAAAATGGTTCGCGCCACATTGACAATGCAGTCTAGAAGTCGCAAATTTCCAAATAAGTATACACCCGTGGCATATTCCGGTAACAACGATCTGCTGCTCAATAACATCGATAAGGCTTTAAAGAACAATGAAAAAGTAAATATTTCGACCCAAGAAAAATATGACAATTTACTGAGTATATTGGAAACCGAGACAAAAAGAACAAATACGGCCACCAAGAAATCTACTTCTAAAGAACTTAAAGAACTACTAGAAAACAGGAGACAGCTGTTACAAGAAGAGAAAAATAGAGAGATTCGTAAAAGAATTTCTGAGTTAAGTAAAAAGATAAACGAACAAATAAGGAAAGACAGGAAAAGAAGAAGAACAAACACTTTAAGAACATATATAGAAAAAACAGGAGGCGTAAGAAAAGCATTCAAGGAACTAGACAAGAAAAAGGAATGGATGCCGAATGCTAAGCATAAAGACGGAAAATATTCTAGTAATAGATCTGACATTATCAAAATCGCCACAGACTACTATAGAAACTTGTACCGGTGTCAAAACAATACCTCAGTAACACCACACTTTAACATATCAAGAGAAGATTCCGAATTCATACCACCAATACTAATAGAAGAAACAATTAGAGCCATTAAAACCCAAAAATTAGATAAAACCCCTGGATTAGACAATATAACTAATGAATTTCTGAAAGCTACAGCTCCAGTAATTGCTGGGAAACTCACAGATTTATTTAACGACATTATTGACACAGAAACAATACCCAAAGATTGGACTAAATCGATAATTATATTATTGCACAAAAAGGGAGATAAAGGAGATATCGCAAATTATAGGCCGATTAGTTTAATGTCTAACATCTACAAAGTCTTTTCTAAAATATTGTTATCGAGAATTGCCACTATACTGGACGAAAATCAACCTAAAGAACAAGCTGGTTTCCGCAGTAACTTCTCAACCATAGACCACATCCACGTACTAAGACAAGTTCTTCAAAAATACAGCGAATATAATAAAGTATACTACTTGGGATTTGTGGATTTCAACAAGGCATTCGACTCCTTGGAACACACTTATATATGGACAGCTTTAGAATCTCAGGGAGTTCAAACAAAGTACATAAGGATACTGAAAAACATCTACGCAAATAGCACGGCACAAGTAAGGCTGGAATCTATCGGCGAAGAGTTTTCAATTGAAAGAGGAGTTCGTCAGGGCGACCCCATCTCACCTAAATTATTCTCTGCGGTGTTAGAGATGATTTTTAGGAAACTGGAATGGTCAAACTGTGGACTTAATATAAATGGAGAGGACTTAAATCATCTACGCTTCGCAGATGATCTAATTTTATTTTCAGAAAGCTCAACGACTTTACAAAAAATGATGCAACAACTCTCTGATGAAAGTGCAAAAGTAGGTCTCTCAATGAACACAACAAAAACTAAGGTTATGAGCAACAGCACAGAGAAGTTCACAATTAATATAAATACGGAAGAAATTGAAAACGTCAAGGAATACATTTATTTAGGTCAGTTAATATCAATAGAGAACACAATGCAGAGAGAGGTAGATCGAAGAGTTGCTAATACTTGGAAAAGATTTTGGTCACTCAGTGAAATCATGAAGAATAAAGATATGCCTATGACAGAGAAAAGAAAAATATTTAACACATGTATTCTTCCATGCTTAACATACGGGTGCCAAACATGGGCTCTAACAGAAGAACAACATAAGAAAATAGAAGTGTGTCAAAACGGAATGGAGAGAAGTGTAGTTGGAGTCAGGTTAAGAGACAAAGTAAGATTAGCTGATATTAAACAAAAAACAAAATTTAAGAATGTGAGTAAAACTTATAGAAGATTAAAATGGAGGTGGACGGGACATATGTTAAGAGAGAAAAAAGAAAAATGGACCCGAGCTGTCACAGAATGGTATCCCAGAGGCAGCACCAGAAGCAGGGGCAGGCAGGTCAAGAGATGGGAAGATGAAATTGCAAAAATAGCCGGACAATGTTGGACCCGAGTCGCAAAGAATAGAACAGAGTGGAAAGTTTTAGAGGAGGCCTTTGTCGAAAGACAAGCTGTTGTAGACCAACCGTATGCCGATCTGGAAATTATATAAAACTAACTAGATAATTAGAATTAGGAATCTACATTGTAATAAGTTGAATTTTGTAAAACAGCAATAAAGGCTTATTTTATTTTATTTTATTTTATTTTTATTTTAGAGGTAAATATACTCATGCAAAAATTCATCTTAGCTTTGTCATTTATTTTTACACAACTTTGTTGTGCCCTTAGTTATTAAGACACATTTGTAAGTTTGAGAAATAAATTATTTATTTATTTATTATATTCAGCAATATTTGTGCAATTAGGCAGATGCATTCTTGCGGTTGCGGGTCGCTTATCAGTTAGCACAAGCTCATGTTCTTTTATATTTATCCACTATTTATTGGACAATTAGCACAAACGGTACTATACTCACTATACATCATGACGTCTTATTTTCGCCGCAAACAGTAATTATTACAGGTACCCACAAAATAAATCATGTGACATTCTGTCAATTTTCGGGCCCGCAGTATATTAAGCCGTTGCTAATTAAGTTGGTAAAGGGGCTGACATGTATTTAAATATAAAAGCCCCTAAATAAATAAAGAAAAAAAAAAAAAAAGTTGGTAAAGGTAGGGAATCATTTTGATATCTAAGTATATCTAGTTCCACTACATCCCATTAACGTCCCACTGCTGGGCACAGGCCTCCACTCTCGCAGGAGAGAGGGAATTAGAGCTTAGACCCACCACGCTGCTCCAATGCAGGTTGGCGGGCTTTAAAGACTATTGTCATGTTACTGACAATAACCGGGACCGACGGCACTCTCGAGGACTGCTCTCCGGGCACGGGAGTGACACACCGCAAACTTCCAACTCCGGGCTGGCACTGAGAATTTCTTAACTGAAAAACCCAATACCTAACAATTTTATGCCCGACTGGGAATCGAACCCAGGACCTTGTGATCCGCAGTCAACCATGCTAACCGCTAGACCAACGAGGCAGTTATCGAGGTCATTTCATTTTCATTTCATTTCATTTATTTATATATATTTATATGAGGTATATCTAGTTCATGTAGTTTACAGGAACCTCTTATGGCCCATTTCATTTTCTTACATTTTCACCCGTTGCGTGCAAATAATTGAAACAATAAATGACTTGCATTGTCTAAACACCACGTAACATTTTTGCTAAGGCAAGTCCCCATACAAACTGTACAAAACTGGGTGTCAACAGGACGGAAAATAATTTCTGATGCAATAATTATTGTACAAGATCATCATTTGCCAATATGAGCATTGATCACAGGGAGTGATCGTTGCTGCTGTTCTGAGGCTGCAAATATCGAGAAAATATCATAAAAACTGATACAATAAGTATTTTTTTGTACCAAAAGGTTATAGGTACAATGTGTAGAAAAACAGAAACATAGTGGACAAGGAAACACTTATCACTATAAGAGATCTCTACCAGTGACCCTTGGTGTGAAAGGTGAGAAAGGTTGTGAAGGAAGAATGGGTAGTATTATCACAGGGTAGATAAACCTCCTTGGTATTATTGTCTGGGTACTAAAGTAGGGAAGTTGGAACACAGTTAGCAGATTAACCTTCAAATGCTCATTCACATTATAATTATTGCATTGTGTTCCTAAAGGTAAAAGTGTATCGTGTTTATTAATTATTACAATATGGAGGTATTCGTTAATTTTTGATGACTTGTAGTTGACTTAATAGCCATTTACCACGCGATGTGTTGCAGTGTGCGCTTTAGAAATCCGTTGCAAATTTATTTACGAAACCACATTTTGCTTGGTAACAATATACTCAAAATTAATAATTTATTTGCCATGCCCGTTTACACTTTTCATATTAAATATAGTGAGAATATTTTTCAAGAAACTTGCAAAAAATTTAAAAGGGCAACCACCGAACTTCTGTCTAGTTCTACTTGACAGGAAGGAACCACTGGTTTAAATGATGATAGCGACGATTTAAAAGCATTTCGCAAAAGTTTATTAGTAAAGTTGCGAGTAGGAGTTGTCAAGGTCCGATTAATTAAACGAAGTAATACATAACATTATTACATTTTGCCACCAAATATGGATATTCGACCTTTACTTAACTTTAGGAGCTCCTGGGCAGCTCAAGTTTTAATAGGAAATAGGTCAACTTATTTAATCAAATAAATATTATAAATGCGAAAGTTTGGATGGATGTTTGTTACTCAATCACGCCCCAACGGCTGAACGGATCTGGATGAAATTTGGCACAGAGATAGATTATAGTCTGGAATAACACATAGGCTACTTTTTATCCCGGAAAATTAAGGAGTTCCCGCGGGAAACGAAAAACCTCGATCCACGCGGACGAAGTCGCGGGCATCAGCTAGTTTTATTAATATACGGAATCATAGCAAGAAAAACTCTCACACTTTTCTTGTTTTACTATAGGTACATTTCAGTTCGGTGTTGATAAAACTAAAATAATTCTAATTGAACAGTCGCATTTAAATGCGCCCCATGTGACTACGTCAAGTTAAAAAAAAATTGAACCATGAGAAGTAATCAACATGTTTGGTGGCGTGAATATAGAAAGAGGCTGTACAAACCTAATGTAAGGAATATGAGCTTCGAGACCGTCCTAAGGTTACATTTTAGGAAAACATCAAAAGAGTATCTTGAAAACTGCTCACTTGCGGGTGTCCACCGCATGTGTGATCGAAGGCAAACTATTACGCAAAGGTAAGTTGGTGCTCGAAAACCAAACGATGCTTATAGTATACTGCTTTGATTATGCTTATATAATGTATCCAAGATTCCGCGACGATCAGACCTTCGTTATTTTATTAAAGCTGAAGGTTTTTCTATGTATGTCTCTAATATAGAGGTATAAACGATCCCCGACCGACTATGAAGTTTGGATCGCGGTTGCTTTGGAAGGTATCAGGTAGAAAAAGTGACTATGGACAACGTGGTTTCTAATATTATTCCAAAGAAAAATATAAAAAACGGAGCTTAGCCACCTTTTCTACCTGATACCTTCCAAAGCAACCGCGATCCAAACTTCATAGTCGGGGACCTTCCAAAAACTTTTAGCTTTAATAAAATAACGAAGGTCTGATCGTCGCGGGATCTTGCTCTATAATGTTAATAACATTACGACGACCTCCCTGGCGCAGTGTTGAGCGCTGTGCGGAGGTCCCGAGTTCGATCCCTAGCAGGGTCAATTTGGACATAATTTCTGAATTTTCCAGGGTCTAGCCTAGTGGGGAGGCTTTGGCCGTGGCTTACCAACCTACCGGCAAAGACCCTACCGCCAAGCGATTTAGCGTTCCGGTACGATGCCATGTAGAAACCGGGGTATAGGTCAAATATAACTGCCATGTCCCTAACAGGTTAGCCTGCTACTATCTTAGACTGCATCATCACTTACCATTAGGTGAGATCGCAGTCAAGGGCTAACTTGAAGTGGATATAAAAAAACGGAAAATTTTAAGTACCTTTGGAACTGATACCTACAAAAAGCTTTCTTCGTTGTTTCTGATACATATTGTATCTTCAAGGCAAGACCATTGAAATATTATATAAATTAGGTAACTTCTAGTTAGCCCCGTGTACCTGATGCGTTAACTTTTTATCAGGCATATTCATATTGTGTACTGATATTTTTTGTCAGTCTCATATTTTACTGATTCTGATTTAATGTTGGAATCTGCGATCATCAGGGAGTGGAAACAATAAAAACCTCGTCCCGGGTGTCGGCATTGCTAAAACCGGTAACTATAATCAACCTAAATTACGTTCAGACAGTATTATTGTTTTTCGGGACGTCTTAAAATTGTTTAGTATTACTTATGAAGGTGCATACAGACTACAGTCTGCCGTATTTGGAGTTACACATAATAATTAATTATAATGACATACTTAATTATATTAAGAGGATCGTCTAGTGTCGAAACGCGACGCGAGTAGGTATTTTCCACAGATGTAGTATTTTCAATAATTTCACAACGCTTCGCTGCCTTCTCCGTATTATTAAATCCAAACACGGTTTATCCATTTTAATACTTATATTAGCAATTATATTTACACAGACACACGTCAATAGCGTTACGCCATCGTCATTCCTCCACCGAGCAGTCTTGCCACTCTACAAAACCATAGCAGTGATACCATACATAAATTGTATTTAACTTTCAATCTAACAGTATCGTGCGATAGAGAGAGTTGCAAGTCCAGTAGGCATATGCCTACATTTTATTCTTGAAATATTGTTTCGGGTGATATCGTTTTTAGCCCCCCCAAACGTTTACGAAATTAGACAATTTTGGTCTCATTAGATTCAGTACACCTTAATCTAGGTACGTTTTATTTTTTTAACGGAGCAACGGATTGACGTGATTTTTGGCATGGGTATTGTAGAGGACCTGGAGAGTGGCATAGGCTAGTTTTTATCCCGGAAAATTAAGGAGTTACCGCGGGAATAAAAAACTTAAACCACGCGGACGAAGTCGTGAGCATCAGCTAGTCATCACATAAAAACACAACCTTTCACGGCGTATTGTGTTTTAACTATCGATGTACACAGAGGATATTCCTGTATCTGCCTGTGGCATAGTAGGTCCAAAACAGATGAACCAGTTTTAATTTAGTTATAATATTTGTTTGAAAGGTGACTTGATCAAGAGTGTTCTTAGCTATGATTCATCTGCTCTTTTCTAGTCGATGAAGGGATGAGAAAAACTCACATGTCTACCAGATTCAAAATTTTGTATGAACTGCTACTGTAGGCGTTTTTAAAAATCTTAATTTATACTTTTATTATTACTATCTATAGGTACTTAAATTATGAAAGTTGGGCTATTTTTTGTCAATATTTCTACATGCTTGACCTTGAATTCTCACCTAGTAGAGGTGTGTGTTATATATAATGTCCTCCCGACCGAATTTCGGCCACGGCGGCCTATCTCCAGAGAGATAAGCCATCTGCGCGGGAGATATTATAGTGCACAAGTGTGTGCGCATACACAGGTGCACTCTCTGTTCCTTTACTCTCTTAGCCCGATGGGACGGAAAATCCGACACGACCAGTGAGAGGTCCGGCGCAGGACCGACGGCTTTACGTGCTCATACGGGGAGTTACATTATATTATATAATTTAACTATTTATATAATTATTATATTATATTTATGTAGCCCATGTAGCCATACCCCTAATCGATTTCTCCGCGTCATCGTGCCGGAATGCTCAGCCGAAGCTTCCCACCAGACAAATAAATAATCTCAACTTAATCATTTTCTTTCAGGATTTTCGCAATTGTACTGTTAATCGCTATGTTGGGTATGATTGCCTATTTTCTGCAGAATCTGTGGTTTGAGAATCTCGCAAGACCATTGATAGTTAACATGGAGTCAACTACGTATCCGATTTCCAACATAGACTTTCCGGCAGTAGCCTTATGTAACTTTAACAGGATTAGTAAGACAGCCCTTGAAGAGCATGTTCAAGACTAGTGAGTATCAAATCATCATCGAACCGCAAGGCATCGACAAAGTCTGCACCCTTACGCAGTCGAAATTCCGCGGGCTCGTACAAAGCGATTTGCTTCCTCGTTTCTAATTCGAACCGCTAGGATATGGAATGCCCTTCTGTCTTCCGTTTTCCCCTCCTCTTTTAATATACCTACCTATGTACCTACCTTCAAATCAAGAGTGATTAGGCATCTTCTAGGCAAGCGCGCTCCACCTTAGGCTGCATCACCACTTGGAAGCAAGTCTGATTGCAGCGAAGCGCTGGCCTATATATTTAAAAAAAAAATCGTTACGCAGTTTTAATGCAACTTTATGGTTCTTGTCGTGGACTTCAGTCTTCGATACCCGGCCACGTACCACTATAGTGGTAGTTATGTGCGTTTCAAGTGTTGAGCCCTGGCGCAGTGTTGAGCGCTGTTGTCTTAATGTGGGAGTTCCCGGGTTCGCTTGCCGGCAGGGTTAATTTGCGAATTTATAATTTCTGAATTTTGTCCGGTCTGGTGGGCCGTGACTAGTTACCACCCTACCGGCAAAGACGTGCGATTTAGCTTTCCGGTACGATGCCGTGTAGAAACCTATTAGGGGTATGGGTTTAATATAACTGCCATGCCCCCAACAGGTTAGCCCGCTACCATCTTAGAAGTACAGTCCGACAAAGTTAACTCGCCGGTGTCCAAAATTGGAACTATTTTTTATAAATGTTCAGTTCTTGTTTTTATTAGCAACTTTAAATGTGATAACAATGACGCTGTCACTGGGTCAGTTAAGTTTGTGGCAACGCATAGCAGTCGTTTGCAATCGTTAAGCAACGTTGACCCAAGTCGTTAACTGGATGGGTGACCGAATTTAGAGATTCAAATTTGACCTTTTCGTTTCCTCCGTGCCTCGGAGAGCGGTCCCGGTTATTATCACTAACATCTGATGACAATCGTTTCAAAAACCTAGGAGTTTAATACTCTTTGTCGAGTCGTATGCGGAAGGACGTGGGAACCCACCACAATATTATCCCAAGAAAACTCCTACCATTATGTGATTAATAGAAAGGGGTCACGACCCTCAGTAATGAGAAATTCGACGCAAAGCGAGAGACCTTTATAAGTATTGATCAAAGCATCTAAGAAAAGCAAAGCTAAACCGTTGATGTCGATGCCTGAGGCTCAAGAGGTCCATTCAATCCGTGACCGAGATTTGCAAATTAGCATTTTTAGAAAGCATCGGGAATACAGAGATGTTTGATTTTGGGAACTTTTTAGCTAACTTTACGAGATACTTTTCAAGTTGTATCTATGTATTGCTTTCAGCATAAAATAAAGAAGAAGACGGGTGTCACTATTTTTAAAAATTCCACCCCCAAAGGTAACCCCTTATATTATGGGTATAGTTATAGGGTATATGGTATAGTTGAGGACCTGGAGAGCGACATTAGGCTTTTATCCTAAAACATTAAGAGGATATGGCATGAACGGGAAACTTTGAGAATAGGTATTGAACAGTTATATTTCCGTCGCGCTGCTCCTCGAATAGAATTCCATAACACCCGATAGGGACAACTGCAGCTTGGACCGATAATACCTATGAAAAACAGTCGAATTCTTACTCTCGTATTTTTCTGTTTCCTCCTCCAAAACAGAACCGATTTTAATTATTTTTTTACGAATAATTTAAGAAGGACTCGGGCTATGCCGGTATGTTTTTCTTTTTTTGATTATATCCGTCAAATTTATTTGCAGGATCTCTGATGATGGCACGAAAACTGGGCCATTTTTTGCCATTTTTGAAGGTTCCTTGTTCTTAAAATAATTAATTTATTGAAAAAAGCAAAACATAGGAGCATGGCACGGACACATATATGGATTTTATGGAGCAAGAATATTTTCTCTATTGTAATTATCCACGGAGGAAACAGACAAATGTTTTTGTATGGAGAAATCGCCGGGAGAATTCCTCTTAAGTAGTGCTTGTGGGAATTAAAAATCTTATGCCACGCGAACGAAGTCGCGGTCACCCGCTAGTAGCTCGATACAGCTTCATAATAGAGACGAAAGAGTCGTGAAAAGCTTTAAAACTTGCATATTTTTACACATAGATACTAATTTTAGTATGGATTTTGATACGTTTTTTCTTTCTTTTTAGTTTGGATGAAAATAAGCTTGGTGACGACAAGCGTAAAGAAGTGTTCATGTTCTTCAAACAACTTGGAAGATTGGTTGACTTCTCTTATAATAATACTTTGCAAGCGCAGCTTCATACCTTTACAAATTACCTTAACAAGACCGAGGTTGGAAGCTTAATGGAAGAGGTATGTACCTAAAGTTCATTTACATATGAATATCCAAATGTCCAAAAATGTATCAGAGAAGAAAAAATATCAGGGACTTACAAAACATTTATAAAAGAATTCGCGTGTTCATCTGAAAATCAATACTATAAGTATTGTAAATGCAAAAGTGTGTCTATCTATCTGTCTGTCTGCTACGCTTTCACGGCCCATCTTTTCAACCAATTTTGACGAAATTTAGTACACAGATAGACTGTATCCCGGGGAAGGACATAGGCTACTTTCTATCCCGGGAAATGAAAGAGTTCTGACGGGAATCAAAAACCTTAATCTACGCGGACGAAATCGCGGGAATCATCTAAGTAGTTTAAATATAATGAAAGTGATGCAAATTTAATAAGCGTTTATCCTCAATTTTAAGGCAAAGCTTTAAGACAAGGATTAATATGCCGGGATTGGTGAAGCAATAACCGGAGGGCTCGTTCACGAAGTGCTTTGCGAATGCGAATTTTAAAACAATGGGTCATTGGTGAGATCATCGATACGCGGTGAAAAATCGACTAATTCCAATTAGACATTTTATTATTGATCCTGTTATATTATGGTCTCGAAAGACTGAGGGGGGTATAATAAATTGTATTATTTTTTACTTTTTGGAGTTACATAATATATAATAATAGCTTGTTTATACAAGTATAATAGTTATAATAGCGACTTTAATACTGAAACTAGAAACATTTGCCTTTGTATTTAAAAGAATATATTTATATAAGGAAAAAGAACCCTTAACTGTTAAGAATGGTTAATATAAAAGGTTTAACAGTTTAATGTTAATTATAGGTTACATTTTTGTAGGTGAAATATCTCGCAATTTTTGGCACTAAGACTTCAAGGCCCCAGGGTCTCCACAGCAATCGGAACAAATATGTAGGTACCTACCTAACTCTATGAGGGGCATACTTCCACCGCTTGCCGGTTTCAGCCATTTCTGCTTGATGCTGTCTCCCTGATATGACACGGGGACGGATCCAATGTGTCACCGCATGTTGCATCCCACATTAGTCCCACATTAGCCCGTTTCCAGGGAACCAGCGTCAATCCATCAGGTCTCTTGCCATTATCCCGACTAATCCCTGCCGGCTCAATGAGCGCAGGAATATGTGTGGTGGCAAGACTCCTTTTGATCGCATCATTGAGAGAGCTATGCCGGAAAATATCCTACCAGCGCTCCTCTCTCTCCTCCGGCGAGAGAGGTTCGAATTCCAAATTTACCATCCTCTTTTCCACACGCACATCTGTGCTGATGGCTCAGCTCAGTGGTATATGCGAGCCAATAATTTTCCAGCTGACTCCAAAATGTAGCAAGATGCTGAAGCGATGTTCTTGGGCAGGTGTAATCGTTAAGTGTAAAAACATATTTGACGTCCAACGCACCGTCCACGGTCACTGCTGCGCTTTCAATCTAGTACTAAGAGACCACAAATCAGGAGGGTATGTAAACCATGGTTTGGTAATACAGGTTACCAAAAAAAACATATTTTTTTATTCGATATATCCCCTATAATAATCTATCTATATTAGGTACTAATCTGTCTATATTTTATTTATTTATCGAATAAGGATACAAAATTTATAAGTGAACAATGAAGCAATGATAAATTTAAAAAAACTATTTCTAAATTATAATATGTATAATTTACAAAAAATACACGCCGTCCAAGTAATCGTTAATGGGCAATGGTGCTCACTGGTGGTGTTGAATGGCAAGGCTAAGCTGTTGGGCTACATAAGCGCCAGCTCTTTGGTCACCAGAGGCGTGGATCAGTTTTTGGGACACGACATTTATAAAATTATTCGTTACTAATATTATAAATGCGAAAGTTTGGATGGATGGTTGGATGTCTGTTACTCAATCACGCCAGAACGGCTGAACGGATCTGGATGATTATAGTCTGGAATAGCAAATTAAAGAGTTCCCGCGGGAACCTAAAAAGTAAAAACCTCGATCCACGCGTACGAAGTCGGCTATCAGCTAGTAGGCACTAAATTCAACGTTTATTAGTCAAATGAAACAGCTAGTCTGTTTCATACAAAAACGAACAAGTGGATCTTTCTGAACCAAAAACTCAATCCACGCTGACGAAGTCGCGGGCATCAGCTAATCAAATAAATATTATAAATGCGATAGTTTGGATGGATGTATGGATGTGTGGATGTATGGATGTATGGATGTTTGTTACTCAATTACGCTCCAACGGCTGGACGGATCTGGATGAAATTTGGCACAGAGATAGATTATAGTGTGGAATAGCACATAGGCTACTTTTTATCCCGGAAAATTAAAGAGTTCCAGCGGGAACTGAAAAACCTCAATCCACGCGGACGAAGTCGCGGGCATCAGCTAGTTTTAGATAAGGTAATATAAGGTACATGATGATTTTAATACCGGGACCGCGATGTCGCCGACTTTTAGGAACTTCCATAGTATACAGACTATCAATAATCCTGGATTAGATCATCCGTGATTAAATCAAACACTGGATACGAGGAACTGTGTTAGGCACGTCTGATGCAGCGACAGTCTGAATTCTGAATTCTGATGTACCTAATGAATGACGCTTTATTTCATACCTACCTAATTTTGCAAAAATTGCAAGTTACAATAGATTAATTATGTATCAGTATCGTCGCGGATCGTGTGTGTTTCAGGCTTTATAATTAATGCTTTAAAAGAGGGTAGTTTACTTTTCCTGTTCATGCAGTATGAAGGAAAGTAATGAGACTTAGATATTTCAGTTCATATTTGGTTTTCTATTGCAGTTTATATAGAACTATTGACATGATCAAAAGGCAACATCAACCGGGGCAGACGCAAGGGCTTAATGTTATATTGGATGCCATGGTTGACGACTATGCTTATACTACGTTCAACATGTACGGATTTGAAGTAAGAGTTCCTTAATTTTTCGCACGAAAAATTCTTCTGTACAACTTATTAAATAAGCGTTGCTTAGGATCCTGGGCTTTTCTTTTTTTTATTAAGAATTTTCGTTCATCTAAGTACCTACCTACCTGCCTGATGTCAACTCAGACTTGATATTAATAATAACCCACCAAAATTCCAAGGAAAGGCAAAAAGCGGGTTGGCATTTGAAATACGCATCTGGAATTTGGACTTGATAAGGGTTGATTTTTATAGGGGTAGGTTACCCCTTTCAATCGACACCCCCCCCATCCCGCGGAGATGCGTGGTTTTTTTTTTACACGTGTTTGAAGTTACGTGTAACGGAACGTTATTGTGTTTGAAGTGACGTGTAACGGAACGTTATTTTGCGTTATAGTGATTACTTTTATGTTATTTTAACCCTTATTTTTAGTAATTTTCTTTATTTATTATTATTTTTAATAGGTAAATATAATGTAAAAAAAAAAGTAACGTATAACAAGGTGCACCTATAGGTAATTAGGTTAAGGTTATTTTCCTTTTTTGACCACCCAGAAATAGGAGCCCCGCGAAGCGGGGCTCCGTCGACATGCTCTTAGAGGGGAAGAGGGTGACGGCTAAGGAGTTTTCCTAGGTCCCCCACTTTTTCTTAGGCTATAGTCGTAAATTCTTTTTAACCCTTATTTTTAGTAATTTTCTTTATTTATTATTATTTTTAATAGGTAAATATAATGTAAAAAAAAAAGTAACGTATAACAAGGTGCACCTATAGGTAATTAGGTTAAGGTTATTTTCCTTTTTTGACCACCCAGAAATAGGAGCCCCGCGAAGCGGGGCTCCGTCGACATGCTCTTAGAGGGGAAGAGGGTGACGGCTAAGGAGTTTTCCTAGGTCCCCCACTTTTTCTTAGGCTATAGTCGTAAATTCTTATATAAAGTTAACACAACATCAAAAAATAAAAAAAAATAATAAAAAAAAAATTATAGGTTTCCGCGCCGCGGGGGATGGTGGGGAGGGTTCCTACCCTCCCCCCTCACCCCCCCCTCCACCCCCACCCCATACATCCAGATGCGTATTTCAAATGCAACCCCCAAAAAGCAAAAGGATGATGATGATGAATCGAATGATCGAAGAATAATGACGTTGGTTTTAAGGATTCTGTTACCAAAGGGCAAAATGGTGTCACTCTGCTGTCTATCTGTCCATCTATATCACGGGGCTCTACTCTTTAGTTCGTAGACGGAATGTGGATATTTGATATAGAATGTTGATCCAAAATAGCGAATTAGAAAATCAATTATTCTTTTTCAGGGTATACTAATTAGTATTCTGTGTGCAGTGGTAAGAGTCTAACAAATTAAGCATCTAGTTTTAAAAACGTAACTATCCCATAATAATATTATGTATGGAACCCTTAGCTTAGGGCCTTTACGCACTGCACTCGATCCGAATCCGAGACAAGTCTAATTTTAGAAAACTCGGATGGAATCCGGATGGTGAGTTCACGCTGCACACCATGTTGCTTGCGTACCTATTCTTGATCGGATTCGTTTAATTTGGTCCGTCAACAACGCTCCGAATTGGAAATATTCTCGAACTAGATAATGCCCGCGACTTTTTTGATTCCCGCGGGAACTCTTGAATTTTCTTGGATAAAAGGTAGCCTATGTCCTTCCCCGGGATACAGCTTATCTCTGTAGTCTGTACCAAATTTCATCCAAATCGGTTGAACAGGTGGGTCGTGAAAGCGTAGCAGACAGACAGACAGACAGACACACTTTCGCATTTATAATAGTAGTATGGAAGTATGGATATTATGCATATGGATTCGGAAAAAGAGTTTCGGATTAGTGCGCAACTCTTCATACAATTAGTATGCTACTTCGGATCGAAAATTCTCGGATTCGGATGGGATGGATTGCGGAAAGGGCCTTTATAGAGCGACGCCCGAATCGTACCTACTAGGCTGGGTTTTTATTTTCCAGGTGCTGATATTCGATGCAACTCACTACGTGGATCACAATAGTGGGAGTATGATCCAGCGGTTCGCTCAACCTAACCAGGCGTTGACATTAGAGATCAATGCTGTTAAACAAGTCGCGACTAAGGAAGTTCGCAAATATCCTCCTAAAACGGTATACCGTCTTTTGTATGCTTTCATCATTATCATTACTTATCAACCTCCTTGCTATGGCAGTGGTGAATGCCGTTCTCATATTAAGTATTGTCTAGCCTTCTAGTTTATATTGTTGGCAAGGCAATTGGGAATTTATTGATCATTTCGAAATAACGAGACCATAGACAATTTTCTGTGTGTGTGGTCTGGTGCCATTAATATTAAGAAACCGCCTAAGTATATTTTAGACTACAGCCAAAATTTTTATATTTAAATTCGATCATTTAACGGCAGGCAAACTCTGATGCCGGAAGAATCATTCACAACTCGCGCAACAGGTCAACGTAAGCACAGACTATAATAGGATAACCGGGACAAAACATCTGTGTCTCGTCAGAGCGAAACGTTTTGTCCTGTCGCTCTAATAGGTTCGGCTCCATATAAAATCCACAAAAAAACTGTTTTTCTGAGGCCCCTGAAAGTTATTGTAACTACTAGTAGTGCGGCAGTAAGATTAATATTAAGATAAATCTTCTGAAAGTTCTGAACATTCACACAGCGGGTTGAACTCAAAATACCGTCGCCATATTCCGCTAAAATATGACGTTTATGCGTAACTGAAACCTTTTTAATATTCACAAACACAAAAACAATCCGCGTATGATGGCACCCTCATTATCCTCGAATAGGTAGAACTATGCATCTAATTACATAGTCGGCTTTTCTTTAGCGCTACGCATGACTACATAGTACATAATATAATTTTTAAGCTTCGGTAAAACTGAAGCTAATTGCGGGATGCGAATCGGGAAATATATTTACAGTTTGGTGTAACGTCAAAAGGTTTTTTGTACAATAATGGCTGTATCTGAACATGAAGCTCTCTAGGGAATTGAAAAGTAGACTGACCAGCCAAAATCCAATAAAACACACACCCCCAGCGTCATCCCTTACTTAGTATGATCCACCACCAAATAGATCACTAATTACGTAGGTTTACTGTGAATTTTATGAAGTCTACGTTCAAAAACCAAAATCAAAAGATTTTTATTCAAATAGACTTTTAAAAGTGCTTTTGAATCATCAAGTGAATGGTTCGGAACACCATTCCTACCAAGAACAACCAGCTCGTAAAGTAAAAGAAATAGCAGAAACTTGGTGATTGCTCTTTTAAAATAAAATTTTTGTTTAAGTATGTTATTTTGCTTTCGCTGGCGCAAACTTTGCGAGCAATTCGCTTTTTGCATCCCGCGTATGATTCTGTTCAGTCTGACTAAAGCTTTATTATTTTTTTTAGAGAAAATGTCTCTTCCATGATGAGTTGAAAGATGTATTTTTTAACATGTACTCCTACAGTGCTTGCATTGTAAGGTGCCGTTTCAAGACAATATTAACGCTCTGTAAATGCACTCCTTACTACATTCCCAATACGGATGAGAATATACACTATCCTAATTGTACTATAGATCATTTGAAATGCTTGAACAGGTATAAAGGTAAGACATTTCATTAACAAAACGCTCTAAAGCTGACACAATGTAACCTTTCTAGAACAAGTTTTCTGTATCCGCTAACATGATGATTTGTCAGATGTGATCAATGTTAGAGTTGTTACGATACGTTTTATTTAATTGTATCAAAAACTAATAACATTTAATCTACAAATGATCAAGCCCTTCTGGTGATAGAAGGGCTGGCTAATTTTTTGCACAAAGGATCAGCCTGGTTGTCCAGCGCGGAAATGCAGCCAGCATTTTTGCCACCATTCCACGCGGGCATGATTTATATAGTAACTAGATGGTGCCCGCGACTTCGTCCGCGTGGATTAAGTTTTTCAATACTAGCGGGAACTCCTTAATTTTCCGGGATAAAAGTAACCTATGTCCTTCCCCCGGGGTGCATCGTATCCCTGTACCAAATTTCATTAAAATCGGTTGAACCGGTGAGCCGTGAAAGCGTAGCAGACAGACAGACAGACACACTTTCGCAATTATAATAGGTATTAGTATGGACCCTAGTAGCAATTTGAGTTGGCTGTTGATTGGGCCTTTGTCCCAGTTTGGTTGGCCAACAGTTAGACTTGTCATCCCTAAAAATAGTTGTGCCTACCGTTGAAAAGTCGTTGGCCCTCTTTGCCATAATTGTAATTACTTAGTTGGCCCACCGCAATATTAGAAATTTTACGGGCAAAGCTCACAAAATACCAGTGTATTTTTAAAATATAGTTTTCACTAACTATTTAAAGTTATAGGTTTAAGATTTTGTAAATAAAATAAACATTGGCTATTTTAATGAAGATAGGCCAACGTTAGACCTTCAACGCCCCATTCTTTGTTTTTCACCCAGCTTTATTGGTAGTTGGCCCACTGTAGCAAGATTGTAGGCAATATTTCCTGACGTAACGTAACTTTTATGTGGTTGGCCCTACGATGGGACTTAGGCGGCAAACCCACATCCGTCTCCCTACGTACTACCAACTGTTGGCTACCGTTGGCTACAACACCCCAACGGAAATTGCTACTAGGGGATTAGGTTAGGCTATCTAGCTTTAAGTTCTATTGTATTGTTTTCAATAAATGTTATTGTCATCTACAAAGATATATTTCAGCAAAGATTTATTTCTAGAAAAGCTGTTTTATCTATATCCAAAAGGCGCCACGACCACAGATGGACTAGAGGCGGAACTTCAAGACGCGCTATTTTGTGCAGAGTGTTTACCTGACTGCGAACTGACACGGCACTACTCTAAGCATTCCAAGATACCTCTGACCTACGTAGCTAATCACAATAAAGAGCTCTCAAGTTTCTTCTTGTAAGTTTCCTCAATATTCTTTTATCCTTAATAAGTACCTACTAGGTTCTTACTTCTTAAGAGGATATGGCATGAACGCGAAACTTTGAGAATAGGCAGGCCCCTCTTTCCCACTGGACACTCTGGGGCCTGGTCACGGGCCCCCTAGTTACTGCCCGATCACCAACCAATAGATAACCGATATTCATTAACGATAACTAATTAACTATACACTTATATTACGTTCAAAATATACCTCAAAAGTAAGTTAATCAGATTTTAAATTGATCTTGAATATTTTTTAAAGTAACCGTCTAAAATAGCATTTGAATCAATCTAGAATATTGATTCAAATATTTATATCTACTAAAGAGTAGATATCAATATTCTAGATTGATTTGTATTATAGTCCTCTGTCTATTTTGTTAAAACATGCTTAAAGTCTAGTCAACAAGTGCTTTTTGGGTCAAACTTTTTTCTCCGCCTCCGAAAAATATGAACGAGGTGTCATTCGATTCAGAATAGCGTGTAGATGATTTTCAAACAAAATTAAAATTAAAATTGCAAAAGTTATTAACAATTAACTGAAAAAAAAAATTGAGCTTTGATTTCTTGCAAATATCTCAAAAACTGAAAATTCGACCAAAAACGGGGACTCTGGCTTGCGTATAAGCATCGCCCACGTTAGACCTTTAATGAATAAATATTATTTTCGTACCACTTGCTCAAAAAAGTGATATTCTATGCCACAAAAAGCGAACATAACAATAGTCATTTTTAATCTGTTAAAAACAGGGAAAGAAAATTGTACTGAATTTCATTCATCCTCTAGGGGGAGAATGTGATTTAAATTTGGAATACCTACTTACCGAAATTTATACTAAACTCTTCTGGTTTGTATGTCTGTGACAACTACATCTGTGTTTTCATCCCATGTATTCGAAAAGGACGACTTGGTTCGCCTTTATGTGCGCCCAAAGGTGGTGTTTTCTATAAGAAACTTTTAGCGGGCAGGAATGAGTTTTTAATCCTCTTTATACTCGTAAGTGCGCCGCAATTATCTTTGCCGCGCACTTATTGAATTTGGAACATCTTAGTGTTCAGCGCCAACGCAAATTGACGACCTCCGTGGCGCAGTGTTGAGCGCTGCTGTCTTAACGTGCGGAGGTCCCGCGTTCGATCCCCGGCAGGGTCAATTTAGGAATTTATAATTTCTGAATTTTAACTAACGAAAGGGCTATATGGATATATATATTTAAAAAAAAAAAAAAAAAAAAAAAAATTATAATTAAATAAATATTATTATAAAGGCGACAGTTTGGATGGATGTGTGGATGTATGGATGTATGGATGTGTGTTACTCAATTACGCCCGAACGGCTGAAAGGATCTGGATAAAATTTGGCACAGAGATAGATTTAAAAAAAAAAAAAAGATTATAGTCTGGAAATAGCACATAATATGCTTTTTATCCCGGGAAATTAAAGAGTTCCCGCGGGAACCAAATTTTCTCATACAGGGTGATGAAAAGTAGAGTGTATCATTCGGGCGCAAATATATTTTTGGCTCGGGCGACGTACTTTGAATCCCTCGCTACGTTTAGGATTCTACTAAAGAAACCCTCGCTACGCTCGGGATTCTACTCTAGAATCCCTCACTTCGTTCTGGATTCAAAAAAGCGCCCTCGCCGTAAAAATATTATTTTGCTCCCTTATAATACAATCTACTATTACACCATTGAGTTTGTTTATAAAGCAACATCTTTTTGAAAAAGGAATACGCATTTAATAAGCAGTTATGATTATTAAATAAAATGACGAAAACCGACGAGGCCGTATGAGCTTGATGCCTTTGCTTTTCCGACAAAAAAATATTAGTCCAGGAATTTGCCGCGTTTTTGTTTTCTTCAAATACATAAACGTTATGTTTATTTTACTTTATTTTTATAAATAAGTCAATGTTTTAAAAATACGTTACGATGTTAAATCAAAGCGACAGTGACAGTGAATTGTCGGATTCCATCAGTGCAAATGCTGCCGCAATTATAAATAATTTGCTTCCAACAAAATCCAAGGAAAATTATTTAAAAACTATAAATGTACCAAACAAAAATATAACTCTCTCTATCAATAATTGGACCAATGTTTCGAATGTTAACAGCTTTTACTTTTAAAATTGTCATTATTTTTAATAAATGCTTATCTCATATTATTATTGTGTTAATTTTTTCGCAAATGGTACGAAAAGTAGAGTATTTTCCTCGGTGATAAAGCTGTCTTAGTCTTGGGTGAACTTAAATCCCTCGCTACACTCAGGACTCGTCTTAAATCCCTTGCTTCGCTCGTGATTTAAGTTTTTAACACCCTCGCTACGCTCGGGAGTAAACCTCGAGTCCTTCGTTACGCTCGCGATTTAAATCGTCACCCGCGACAGAAGACACTGCTTTATCCCCTTGGTTAATAATCTACTATTAAACATATCAATATTCTAGATTGATTTATATTATAGTCCTCTGTCTATTTTGTTAAAACATGCTTATTTATAGTCTAGTCAATTTTGGGTCAAACTTTTTTCTCCGCCTCCGAAAAATATGAACGAGGTGTCATTCGATTCAGAATAGCGTGTAGATGATTTTCAAACAAAATTAAAATTAAAATTGCAAAAGTTATTAATTGGTTTCTTGCAAATATCTCAAAAACTGAAAATTCGGCCAAAAACGGGGACTCTGGCTTGCGTAAGCCTCGCCGACGTTAGACCTTTAATGAATAAATATTATTTAAACCTATTAAATCAAATAAATATTATAAATGCGAAAGTTTGGATGGATGTATGGATGGATGTTTGTTACTCAATCACGCTCCAACGGCTGAACGGATCTGGATGAAATTTGGCACAGAGATAGATTATAGTCTGGAATAGCACATAGGCTACTTTTTATCCCGGAGAATTAAAGAGTTCCCGCGGGAACCGAAAAACCTCAATCCACGCGGACGAAGTCGCGGGCATCAGCTAGTATGAAAATAATTAAGAATTGAATAAATTCAGGCATCTACTGGATAGATGAATGAACAATAATCCGTGGTCAAAAATTTTTTATCGCAATTTTTCTATTAATAAGCATTAATTAATTAATAACTTTTTCCTACTTGAACATGAACATTGCAAGTGCGATTATTTTGTAAATAACAAATCTGAGATTTTTTTCCTTTTTTGGACCTATTTTCGAAAGGCCTCAGAAGAGATTCCCGTTGGAAAAATTAAAAAATTGTTATTTTTCACTTTGTTATCAACAATTTACTTAAGTTAAAAATTAACTAGCTACTGGCTAGTACCTATCCTAAAAAAAATTTTCGCCAAATTACAGCTTTATAGTACTAACAGCCTCAAAGCTAAATCGCGACGGACGGACTGACTTTGTAGGTACTCGTAGTTTGTATGAAAATCTAACTTAACGTGACCAAAGCCGCGGGACTAGTTATAGTGTTTAGGAGCTGCGTTAGTAACATTACCAATTAGTTACTATCGCAACTCACGTTACCGTCGAACTTTATGTAGGTACTTAACTATTATTTTATCAGAATCTGATACAAACACGCAAACACGTCATTTCCTTCTTGAGATGTAGGTATGTAGGTAGGAGCTTCATAGGGTCACAATCTATATAATTACTAGCTGATTCCCGCGACTTCGTCCGCGTGGATTGAGGTTTTTCGGTTCCTATCTCTCAAGTTAGATCGAACTGCACATGGTGTGCGAATTTTATTATAATCGGTTAAGTGGTTTAGAAGTCCATTGAGGACAAACATTGTGACACGAGATTTATATATATTAGATATGATCCAAGGTCACTATAGATATAAATACTTAGGTATAGATATAGGTACTTTTAAACCTTATACTGAATTATTATCTTTCTTACAGCAAGGACTATAATATGACTGGTAAATGTTTCGTCAGCATTTATCAAGCAACCGCTGACGGCGTGTTGAACCGCCTTGACATCGTATCCTATTGGTTCGAGATTGTTAGTAAGTATTTATTACTTATTTGACCGAGCAAAGCGAAGGTCTCTGAGTCTACTTGAGTGAATTTGCACTTGTCCGTCCGTCCGCCCGTCCGTCCGTCCGTCCGTCCGTCCGTCCGGCTGTCAGAGCCTTATAACTTCTGAATTACTGAACGGAATTACTTCAAATTTAAATATAATATGTAAACCGATGGCCGAAGGTTTAAAAAGTTATAAAAATCTTTATTTCAGGGGGCCTCTCATAGAAGCGAAAGCGAAGTAAAATATCTTTTTCTAAAAAATGATATTAAATGTGCACATTTCATACCCTGTAAATGAGTTCGAAAGTTAAACTTCCCGGCCTAGGCCAGTAAAGAATGTACATACATTCTTTACATATCATAAGTTTGAATTTGGAATCTTTCTTCCTGAATATCTTGTTACTTGTTATAATGTTCTTTGGCCTTACTAAATAGTTTAAATTTGGAACCGTATTACGCGTTCAGCACTCACAGCGCAAAAAATTATATTTTCTCACCTCCGGGCGGAAAGCGTCAATTTTCCTCCCGCTGCGCTAAACGAAAATGCCGCTTTCCGCCTCCGTCGAGGAGAAAAATAGTATACACACCACGGGCAGTAAATAAGAAATGTCTCAGATCACATGTAATTGTTGTCCGAGGCGAAGCCGAGGTCAATAAACATGTTACTGCCCTAGATGTGTAATATACTATTCCTATGTAGGTTGCTTTTTTATTTACTTTCTTTTAATTACATGAAATAATATATTAAAAAAAAGTCACTTGTTTCATTTTTTAGAAAAGCACTATACACACCTCGACCGGGAGAGCATTTCCTCGTAATGTATATATAGCCGGCCTCGCGTAGCTCGGCCGTTTATCTAACACTCGCCCAGAAAACGCGTACCTACTTCCCGGTCTCGCGATGTAGGTAATGTACTATTATAGCGTTACATAGGGTTACGGTATATCATTTTAAAGATAATTAGGAATAGAGTCCAAAAATATTTTTTTTTAATTTTTCCCCTAAAATTGACGAAATGGGGACTTTGAAAGCAAAGTGGCGATTTTCTAACGTCCAAAGTTGACCTCAGAACTCTCAATTTTCTGAAAGGCTGAGCCTGAAACTTATCAATTATTTGAATTATATCCTGCACATGAACAACAAATACTAAAATTAGATAAATATTATAAGGAAACGAAATTATTTAATTTTTAATGTGCTTCAGTATTATTAACAGAACTTCACAATTAAGTCAATAGATGGCGCTCTGTACAAGTTTATGGATACCGCAAGGTCTCAGTTCGGGGCGAACCACTAGTTTAATATTAAACTAGCTTTTGCCCGCGGCTTCGCTCACGTTAAGTTCAATTTAAATAAGTCACCTTTGCCTTTTATATAATTTAGATGAAAGCCAAAATGCCAAGTTTCATGGATATTACTTGAAAAACAACAATTTGAATTTTCAAAAATCCTTTCTTAGCGGATGCCTACGTTATAATAGCTATCTGAGTGCAAAATTTCAACCCGATCCGACCAGTGGTTAGAGCTGTGCGTTGATAGATCAGTCAGTCAGTCAGTCAGTCAGTCACCTTTGCCTTTTATATATTAAGAAAGATTATACCTACGTAACTAGTAGGTAGGTGAACGTAAATTAACACACCCTGGATTTTTATAGACTGCTTCTCCATTGATTTTCTCACTCTTTGCAGGTAATGTGGGCGGCTTCTGCGGTGTCCTGATTGGTTTCTCTATAATTAGCATTCTAGAATTTGTGTATTTCTTTGTGTTTAGATTTTTTGGGAATTTGTATACCTTATATTACCATAATAATTAATAAATATCCAACCATTAATGCCGATATACAATACAAGTTTCATTTACTTAATTTAAACTAATATTATAAAGAGGAAAGATTTGTTTGTTTGTAATGGACAAACTCAAAAATTAGGTAAGTACATACTCAACCGATTTTAAAAATTCTTTCACCTATATAAAGCTACATTATCAGCGAGTAACATAAGGTATATTTAATTTTCAAAAAAATAAGAGATCCTTTCGATAATTGCAGTAATGTGAACTGAGTCGGAAAAAATCGTCTATTTTGAGAGTTTAGGTAGGTACCTACGTGGCGTGCGCTGCGTAAAACTAGATTCCTTTCCATGGTAAAACCTTTCTTATTCAGAGGGTAAAACTAAATCGAAAACAATGTACCTATGGTGGAATTGTTCCTCTCAAAAAGTTCGCGATAACATATTATCTAGTATATCTATCTTTTATGGGTGACTCACAATCAGGGTTGGGCAGTAGGTATTTTAATTAGGTACTTGTAATTTAAATACGTAGGTAATTGAAATACAATTAATACCTACGTATTTGGTATTAATTGTATTTCAATTAAGTACCTACTTCCATAAAATGTAATTTGTAATTCGTATTTCAAATACCTGACGCCGAGGTATTTTGTAATTACCTAGTAAATAGGTATTTCAAATACTTAAGGCTTCAAAATACATTATAACATAAAAACAAAATACATTATAGCAGCGTGGTGGGTCTAAGCTCTAATTCCCCTCTCTCCTATGAGGGTGGAGGCCTGTGCCCAGCAGTGGGACGTTAATGGGCTGTAGTGGTGGTGGGGAAACCCAATTTTTTTTTTTGAATAAAAATTTATTACAATATGAACCTTAACAATAAGTCATTAAAGTTTAATTTGGAATGTAGTATATTTATATTTAAGACCTTTTGTCTTCGTTAAAAAAATCTTACTCCACGCATTTACGGACGGACGCGTTACGCCGGACGTTTTTTGCCGGCTAGGGTACCCCGTCGTCCCATAGGGAACTTTGTTCCAAAAATAATTGTCCTTTACAATATCATGGTGGGCTGGCGGCTGTGGCAGGTGTGGTGAAGGCGGGACGGTTACTCTTACAAATTACAATATATGTAATATTAAAATGTAAAACTACCCACTGCCCACTGGCTATATTGGGTATAGACTATTAGGATGATTAGTGCTAGTGCAGTATACTAATATAAGTGGGAGTTCCGATATAAGCACTGCGAGCACTGTTCAGTGCTCATAAGTGGGGACTTACAGTGCTCGCAGTGTATTTCGGAGCACACCCTAAATTGACGTCACACCTTCAGTGTTCGCAGTGTATATCGGAACATACCCCATAATATATATTGTTACTTGTCTCTGGTTATACCACAGGGTTATACAAATATTCCCAAATAATTAATATCATCATAAACACAGGAACTAAGCAACGTAATATAATACGTTAAACGAGATTATTGTATTTATAATATTAATAAAGCCTTTTTTTATATGTGCAAAACCCATAGAAATAGTATGTACCACAGTATGTAACTCTGTGGTTTAAGTACTTATTACATCCATGCGCACAATCGCTTAGCCATAGATATTAGAACCAAGCGTAGTGATTGTATACTCTTTGTTAGAATCGAGAATGCGCGTCATTTTTAGAATCCAGAGCCGTTAAACCAGTTAAATAAAAAAAAAAATAATGCGCGTCATTTATCTGTCATTGTCAAATGGGCCGTAGCGAAATTGGACAGAGGTTTGGAAACTTTGGAGTCGCAATTTTAATAAATTACGAATTATGTCGGCTAATTCGCCTCCAGGAAAAAGTGATGGTAAGTTCTTATACTCATTTAATTACATGTACAAATTAATTTTGAGAATTTTTTATGTTTAATTTTTTATTTTTAGGAGATGAACCTCGGGATCGAGTCGTCCCGCCAATTGCAATAGAAACTATGGGTTCCAGGATTCGGGACTTGGATGTGGACTCGATTAGAAGATACTTAGCGCAGAAACTCGGCTTTTACGAGCCTTCCGAACCGCCGGCACAAGTAGATAAAGTTTTGGATGAGGTCAACTTAGATGGTGTTGTTAAATGGATCAAGAATGTAAGATGCCAAAATGTCATAACATTGTCTGGAGCTGGTATATCTACGTGTAAGTTGTATAAAATATTTTAAAGTACAATTTTAATTAGATCCAAATAAATCTAGAGTTCTCTATATTTTACCCACTAGGTACTGTACAATCTGGGTGATCGTATAATTTTCAAAAGACTTGCCTATTGATAACCAACCAACCAATAATAATTAATAATAACCAACCATTGCATAATAACCAAGCAATTGATAACCAGAGTATTCCCAGAAAATGACTTATTTTGTCAAAACCATGGTTCGCGGTTCATACTGGGACCCTATAGAAATTTAATTTCATTTCATTTATTTGTTCCAAAAATCATCACAATACTTTCTGGTAAAACTAGTGGGGCAGTGGGATCCACTAGGATTCCCTGTATTGTGGAAACCACAATTTAGCTATTATATTTATAAAAAAGAATGATTTGACTCACAGCAGAATAAACAAAAAATACATTTTGTTACAGCTGCTGGAATACCTGATTTCCGAAGCCCTGAAACAGGGCTTTACCACAATCTGCAAAAGTACAACTTGCCTGAACCTCAAGCTATATTTGAAATCAACTTCTTCAGACAAAATCCAAAACCATTCTTCACATTAGCTAAAGAATTGTTTCCAGGGAAATTTAAGCCCACTGTGTCACATTATTTTATAAGGCTTTTACATGAGAAAGGTTAGATATATATATTTTTTTTTTGTTTATTCGGTCTTCCAACAGCTACATCATTTAAAACATACATCAGCAGTTTTACAATATTTTAGGTACTAAAACAAAATCATTAGCCACTTAAAGGTAAACACCGCATGCGCTTTAGTGGTAGGCTCTTTTACAACTTATAACTAGAAACAAACACAAAATCAATTCATGCATTACAATTTAAAGAAAAAAAACAACTAAATGTAAAATTTATAAAAACTAATTATAAACAAAAAATTCAAATAGGACTATAACTTACTTAATGCTAAATTAACCGCCCTCCGGAATTTATTCAAAGAATTGTCAAAAGTATCAGGTAAATTTAAATTATTATAAAGTTGACTTATTATATGGAACGACGAGGGAATGAGATATATATATAACTATACCATACTATTACAAATGCATATAAGTGTGATGAAGTCATGATTTTTTGCATGGATATGTAATTAAAGAACTGTAGAGGTAGCCCCATTATGTTAAACGTACATCAATCGTAAATACAGTCTCAAATATTATCTTGCTGCCACAATGGATTTCGGCCATAAGCAGAACAGTGGTAATGAACCAGAGGTGATTGTGTTGATTACACAGTAGCAAAATTTTTATCCTGGAGAATCAAAGAGTACCCACAGGATTTTGGAAAACTAAACCCACCTTTATGAGGCTAAAAATAAGCTAATCATTAAATATTAATAAAACTTAACTCTATGTATGTAGATAATTTGCTTTTGAAATTGGTGATCAAAGCAGTGTTAGTGTTATTTCTAATTGCAGTTCAATAAAGGATATTGATTCAATTTTTTTTGCAGGCATCCTGTTACGCCACTATACACAAAACATTGATACACTGGAACGAGGTGCTTGTATACCTGAGGACAAAATAGTGGAGGCTCATGGCACATTCTACACTTCACATTGCTTGGAGTGTCGGAAACAATACTCCTTAGAGTTTATTAAAGGTAATGTTAAGTTAGACTTCTTCCACTCACTTCTGACATCCATCAACATATTATCGCCCCACACACAACAGACCCCCAACTGGACGTTTAAGTGTGGAAACCTGCACAGTAGAAAGAAGAAGATATTATCACCCTCTTTCACATGAATCTCCTGTTTCACACAATTCATTCATCTTTTCTTTTCTTTCTCTACTTTTATATGCTAAAAAACGCAGTTTATACTTTTTTGCCGTCATCGTTCCTTAGAAATACGATGAAATTTTTGTTATAGTGTACAGAAATAAATAAAAAATATGCTTCCACAATCCACATGGATATTTAACATTCTTCTAGTAATCTGATTTTCTTCCCTCTGCATTAGATGTCTATACCATTCCAGCCTATTACTCTTGATCTTTTTTGTCACTTGCTATACTTTCAAATTGCCACACTATATTTTGGAATCTCTGATGGCCATGTTTTTGTGTCTTTTTCAACTGCATCAATGCCACAATGTTGCATTGCATTCCAAACATTATAAAAGCCATACATAACATGACATTCTGTGTAATTTCAACTGGCTACCTTTCACTGCGGTATCTACAAAACCTTGAAGCTACAGAAGGATTGACCAACTGAAATTTTATACCCTATACCCTTTGCACCCTTTTAGGTGTAAGAGCCTTAAGTATAACCATTAATAATTTATTTTTCAGAAAGGATATTCTTAGACCAGATCCCCATATGCACAGAGTGCCCAGGAGTAGTGAAGCCAGACATAGTCTTCTTTGGCGAGAGTCTGCCGGAAAGGTTCCAGAGGTGTCTCCAAGATGACTTCAAGAAGTGTGACATGTTGATTATCATGGGGTCCTCACTTGAAGTGCAACCCTTTGCATCACTGATTGATATGTGAGTTAGAACTGCTTATTACTAGATGATGCCCGCGACTTCGTCCGCGTGGATTAAGTTTTTTATTCCTGCAGGAACTCCTTAATTTTCCGGGATAAAAAGTCCTTCTTCGGGATACAAACTATAACTATATCAAATTTCATAAAAATCGGTTGAACAGATGGGCTGTGAAAACATAGCAGACAAACACTTTCACATTTATTATATTAGTATGGATTTGGCCCAGTTAACCTGACAAACTATTGCTTTACTAAATTAGTATAAATATCATTTATTACTAGCTTTTGCCAGTGGCTTTGCTCATGTTAAGTTCGATTTTGTACATTTCAAACACCTATTTTACCTCCTTGGAGTTTGAATTCACAAAAAGCTTTTTGTAGCTGATGCATATGTTATAATCGCTATTTTTATGCCAAATACCTGATCTGTCCAGTTGTTTGAGATATGAGTTGATTGATAATACAGTCACCTAGATTGTTTTTTATTTGTGATTCAATGACAAAGTAAGCTTGTAAATAAATTAAATCCACAATCTCAACTTCAAACACAGCCTCAACTTATTTTAAACTAGCAAGTTGTGTATGATCGATTCTAATTTTGCTGATAGTGTTAGATGTTAAAAAAACTTTATCAAAAAAAAAGTCAACAATGGTACGCGGGTTCCTCTGAAACTGGAATTTTCGGAAATTTTCCGGAAATTAAGTCCTGTTCAGTTTGCTTTTAACAGATTCAAAATAAACATCTTACAGGGTACCAGAATGGTGTCCAAGAGTACTGATCAATCGAGAGAAAGCTGGCATAAGGTCTCCACTGTTAAGGCTCTGGGGCTTGACAGGAGGGGGGTTGCAGTTTGAAGATGATGCTGTGAGAGACGTGGCCTGGCTCGGGGACTGTGACGACGGCTGCCTGGTGTTAGCCGATAAACTCGGATGGGGGGTAAGTTGAGCGTGTGTTTTGTTGAGCAACAACCTCAATTTACATTCACATTCATTGAATTCATACATTCATTGTTTGCCCTGTCAAACAAAGAATGTGGGCGTATTTAACTAACGCCATCTAGTCTGAAAAGCGGGACAGCGCTATGGCGGGGATAAGGACAGGCTTATACAGGTGTGGAGCGCGCTCCGCAGGTCGGACGCCCAATTTTTTTCTATGAAAGGGCCCATCTAGTACCTACATATATGTATATCGATGTATTTATGAGATCTTACTGTTACAGGATGAACTCCGTGCGCTGGTTGCGAGCGAACACGCGCGTCTCGAGCGGGAAGGGGGGTTGTCCTCTCCCCACAAACCCAACCCCTCTATAGCGCCAGCTGCAGGTGAATCCCTTCCTGGTCAGAGCACGGTACCCACAGAACCCAAGCTATGAGAACCTTCATCACATTAAGGCGAAGGCTAGACTTACACTAAATACTGTGGTCCATCAGTATTTACCAAATACCGTGGTAATTATTGATCACTAGCTAATGCCCGCGACTTCGGCCGCGTCAATTGAGGTTTCCGGGATAAAAAGTAGCCTATGTGTTATTCCAGACTATAATCTATCTCTGTGCCAAATTTATCCAGATCCGTTCAGCCATTGGGGCGTGATTGAGTAACAAACATCCATACATACATGCATCCAAACTTTCGCATTTATAATATTAGTATAGATGTAAGCTAGTGTAATGATCAATGTCTAGTGTACTCTGTCAATGGAATGTGATCTTTAAGTATTTTTCATACTGACGGACCACAGTATTTACTGAACGTCTAGCCTTCGCCTAACTATAGGTAATTCAGGCAGTTTCCCATGCGTTATTGCGATTTTTTTCATAGTAATAAATAAAATAAATATGTCCTCCCGACCGAATTTCAATCACGGCAGACGATCTTAACAAAGATATTATAGCGTACAAGTGTGAGCGTAACCGCAAGTGCACTCTATATTGAGTAGTTACAACATAATGAAAATAATTTAAAACTATTGTGAATCAAAACTGCCTCGTTGGTCTAGTGGTTAGCGTGCTCGCTTGTGACCGACGAGGTCCCGGGTTTGAGCCATAATTAGGTATTGGGTTTTTCTGACTAGAAATTCTCAGTACTAGCCCGGAGTTAGGAAGTTGGTTGTGTTTCACCCCCGTGCCTCGGAGAGCACGTTAAGCCAGCGGTCCCGTTTATTATCGATAACAGTCGTTAAAGCCCGCCAACCCGCATTAGAGCAGCGTGGTGGGTCTAAGCTCTAATTCCCTCTCTCCTATGTGAGTGGAGGCCTGTGCCCAGCAGTGGGACGTTGATGGGCTGTAGTGGTAGTGGTGAATCAAAATATATTCCCAGCTATAGGAAGTCACAATATGGCGGAGAATCCGTCCTATTCTTAGTTTGCACATTATACTTCATTTGTCAAAATATGAAGTAATGAAAGTAAGCTAACAGTGAAAACTGCACTCTACTTGTCTTAACTTTTACTGCATTATGTGAAGATAAAATTTAATTTACTTTGATTAAATTAATTAGTTTAATGGATGAACCTAAGTTAGCACCATAATGTACCTAATTCTGTTGTACGGTCGAGGTCAAAAGTCCATATAGACAAACAAGATGGCTTGTTAGTTACAAAGTCACCCTCAAACTTACCTAGATAATGTGGCCCATTCCGTATAACACAATCTCTAAACTAAACTAAAATGGCAGCTTTAAATCTAGTTCTGTCCCTTTCCGTAGGGAGTATTATGAAAGGGTTAGTAATATTTGTAATGCTCTAATTTTAGTTTAGTTTAGAGATTGTGCACTGCAGAATCAGCCTCATTATTTTTTTATCCTTACTAATATTATAAATGGGAAAGTGAGTTTGTTTGTATGTTTGTTCCGCTTTCACGCCGTAACTACTGAACGGATCTGGATGAAATTTGGCACAGAGATAGATTATAGTCTGGAATAACACATAGGCTACTTTTTATCCCGGAAAATTAGGGAGTTCCCGCGGGAAACGAAAAACCTCGATCCACGCGGACGAAGTCGCGGGCATCAGCTAGTATTTTTATATACGAGTATATATGGCGAGCAAACGAGCAGGCGGGTCACCTGGTGGTAAGTGATTACCGCCGCCCATGAACACTTGCAGCACCAGAGGAACCGCCATTGATGTGTTGCTGGCGAAATTTATCTTGTAGGTTGACGTTGACGATTTATGGCAATAATCTAAGTAGTATTGAATAGTAATGGTTTGAAATAATATCTATTGTTAAATTAAGGTAAATATTTTGGCAGAATATGTTTATGGATGAGTGTTTTAGATTGCTTGCTCACAGTTGTAGCACTTAAACTATGTATGGACTTTTGACGTCGACCGTACACTCTCTGAACTAAAACGACGTATCTAACTAAATATAATTGATTCATATTGCTCAAATTTATAGAGCGTACTTTGACTTTGCTCAGACTTTGGTTAATAAAAGCGGGATGGACTTATGTGAGTGTCATAAATCTATCTCGTTTTAACTCTGTCTTAAGTCAGAGCTAATGCGCTCTATAGATCTCAGACATATTGCTCCATGAAGGAAAGTACTTTTATATCACTATACACATATTGTATTTAGATGTGTTATTTTTTTTTTTTAATTATTTATTGAGGATGATTAACAATTACAATTACACATTTTAATTATTTAGATATATTGAGAAGTGAGTACAACAGAATTATCCATTGTATTTGCTTAAAATGTATAGAGCTGTATTTAGAAAAGCATGAAATAATTCCTAAAATATTACAATATTATGATGGTGTAGATATTAATGATAGTGTGGAGTGCCTCATATGTTATGCAATTAGTAATTAATATTAAGGGACCGGCGACCACCGCTCGCAACTTCTACTCGAACCGCAAATATAAATTTGCCGGTATATTGCTATCCCTATTTGGCTGAAGACACATAATCGCGTGCAAGCGCGATAGCAATATGAGCGTACAGAATTTGTTATACATTTAGTCTTGTTCCGTGAATACCAAAAATGATGAATGAAAAATTGTTGTGTTTTTAACTTCGTATTGTTATTCTGTAACTTGACAATATAGGCTATGTTCCTGATCAATTAGTACGTGAGATATCGTTGGTTTTAATATGAAACAAATAAGGAGAAAACATGTCGTTTATGTCGCAAAAACATGCAAAACGCAATGTGCTTACATTTAATTTTGGGAAAGTATTTTGGAAAAATACGCAATGTCGCAAAAACATGCAAAACGCAATGTGCTTACATTTAATTTTGGGAAAGTATTTTGGAAAAATAATTATCCAGGGACCTAGATAAATACAAGTTCAATCTTAATAATCGCATAATATGGAGGAAATATGCTCGAATTACTAATTATTTTGGTATTACGTTTGTATGAGCAATTCACCCTCCGCTGGCGCCTTAAGCTAGAGGAATATTTATTTAGAAATCCATCTGTAGGTAAAATTTTATATTTATAAAAAAATGAATTTCAAGTTCAGTTTTTAAAATAAATACGAATAAAAATGTATCTTCTATAAACCGCTTTCCTCAAAATCTCCCGATTGTACGTATGTAAACAATGGTAATTTATTTCTGATGAAATTAATATGACGCGATTCAGTCATATAGGATAATAAAAATAGTTTTCTCTTTTCTTCTCACAATGACAGTCCCTCGAGAGAAAAAGGATAGAATGCGCTGAGTGTCTAGTGGGAGATTTTCTTCCCTTTCGATGACGTCAACGCTTACTACAATATGTATGAAATTCTCAAGCACTTGATAACTCTATAGTTTCATTTGATATAAGTGATGATAACGAAATATACCCAGAACTCTATAGTTTCCTTTGATTTATGTGATGATAATGAAATATGTTTCGAAATGTGCATTTTTTCCCCAATTCTTAATAATAAGCGACGTAGTTTGTATTTAAATTCAGATTTTGAATGAATAGCATTTTACCATATGGATTGCAATCAGGATTTGATGTAATTAATTTAATTTTGGGCATGGGTTATATTATATCCAAAATTATCCTGTATTTCAAAGCTATTAAGTATAGCTCATGTAATCAAAGCTAAACGGCGCTAAAAATAAATTAATGATATATTATGATATAAAGTAAGATTGCCTGCGAACAGAAGGGCGTTGAAGGCCCTTTCATTTGAAGGCAGCCTAAAAGCAATAATAATCAAATTCTGGCTAAGCAAACTTAAGTAAATCAATCAATAATATTAATTGTAACTATATTGTGTATCTAGAAATTAAGGAATCATTTGTGTGATCTTTTCCGCTTGGGTTTAATGAAATGTTTGTATGTATTATATTTAAACCAAAGCAGAAAAGAACGAACTTAATTATTGGTGATACGAATTAATGTGAGGTTTATTTATTAAACATTAAATTTAATAATAAATGTGCTTTAGTTTGGTTGGAGTTTGAATAAATTATTTTGCCTCAATAGTTGTTTGTTTATTCCTTTTACTAGCTATAACCCGCGGCTTCGCTCGCGTGGCTCAAGGGAACAATAACTGAGTTTTATTTGAAAGATTGTCAATTATCAACTTAACTGTGACTGCCTGTTTGAGACATTTCACTCAGCGCTCTGAACTCTGCACTCTGAACTCTGAACCCTGCACTCTGAACTCTGAACTCTGAACTTTGCACTCTGAACTCTGAACTCTGAACTCTGAACTCTGAACTCTTCACTCTGAACTCTGAACTATGCACTCTGAACTCTGACCTCTGCACTCTGAAGTCTGAACTCTGCACTCTTAAATAAGCACTCTGAACTCTGTACTCTGAACTCTGCACTCTGAACTGTGACCTCTGCACTCTGAAGTCTGAACTCTCCATTCTGAACTCTGAACTCTGAACTCTGCACTCTGAACTCTGAACTATGCACTCTGAACTCTGACCTCTGCACTCTGAAGTCTGAACTCTGCACTCTTAACTATGCACTCTGAACTCTGCACTCTGAACTCTGAACTCTGCACTCTGAACTCTGACCTCTGCACTCTGAACTCTGCACTCTGAACTCTGAAGTCTGAACTCTGAACTCTGAACTCTGCACTCTGAACTCTGAACCCTGCACTCTGCACTCTGAACTCTGAACCCTGCACTCTGAAGTCTGACTCTGCACTCTGAACTCTGAACTCTCTCAAAATCTCTGCATTCAACTCGCGCGCGCACTGTAGCTTCCTGATTTTTTTTTCAATGGTATGTACTATGTTGTAGTAAATAAAGCTGATTTTCGGTTGCTAACAAAAGAGCGTCGTATTCATTCATTCAAGTAGAGTAGGCTGAATTTTTAGAAACGAAAAAGCGTAGAGGTATTATACGATTAGTTTTATTGAGTAATATTATTAATATTTAAGCTTAAAATCACTTCTTAGCGTCAGTTATATCACTCCTTAGCGTCAGTTATGCCCTCAGTGCTGATCGCGAACATCGCCTCAGTCTCCGGTAAGCACGGGCTGTCGTATATCTTGCACACGCGGTTGTCTCCTCGCCCCTAAAAATAAAATAAAATTGATAAGTGTTTTATTATCTATGCCGAACACAAAAAGTAGATTATAATAACAAACAAGTTGTTTAAATTCAATACAACTAAAATATAAGATTATTATCATTAAGATTATTATCACAACAATAAGCTAGCTTCGTCACTCAGCATCCCAATGGAACCCAGAAGGCTGAAACGCGGTTCTATTTGGGACTTCATCCACTAAAACGAAAGGGGAATAAATAAAAAAAAATAAGAGGTAGAGCCTTCAGTGGAAGGACAGCCTCACACGCCATGGAAACTTGATAAAATCTGCTCATAGCTCTCGCAGCTGATCGCATGATAGTGGGGATGACACCAAAAAAAAAAAAAAACATTAAGAAGGGTATTTAACCAACGACCTCAATTTACATAGACGGGCCCTGGCAAACAAAGAATGTGAACTTATTTTACTAACGCCATCTAGTCTGAAAAGCGGGACAGCGCTATGGCGGGGACAAGGACAGGTTTATACAGGTGAGGGGCACGCTCTACAAGTGGGACGCCCAACTTTTTTCTATGAAAGGGCCCATCTAGTACCTACATATATATCGATGTATTTAACCCTTTCCTTGCGGCTGGCGTGACATTACGCCCTACCTTAAATCACATGGTGGGCGTCATATTCCGTTGAATTACAATCGCCGCCTTATACGAGTACATCAAGGTGAAAGACGCCTCTTCCATACGAGGGGTATAGAACACAACTACAGTTTTTTAAACGGAGGAACCATACTTGCTCACATAAATGTGACAGAACAGGGTCCCAAGATTCAGAATTGAGTATTTGACAAATAGTCAAATCAGCAACTTTTTTTCAAACGTCAAAACGCGTCCTAAGTATGGGATTTATATGAAATTCTGAAATGTGACGTCATTAAAGTAAGACGCACTTTTTACTTTAATCGATTGTTTAAATAAAATAGTTATTCAACATAAAACTCTTCAACTATGCAAAAAAAAATTTTTTTTGCATAGTACTGTTGTCAAAATATAGAAATACCCAATAAAAGGGAAATACCTTCCGCAGGTAGAGTCGTGTGGTGGAGGCGTGGGCGATGATGTGCCCACCAATGGGCTTCTTGGTGTCCGCGTTGAACACGCCCACCGCGTCCACTTGCGCCACCACTTGGTTCGTTATTATCACCGCCACACCAAACTGTCAAATATAACGGACAATCTTTTGAACAGAATCTGTTGTTGTTGTTAGCTTTTTTTTTTATCCACTACAAGTTAGCCCTTGACTGCGATCTCACCTGATGGTAAGTGATGATGCAGTGTAAGATGGTATCGGACTAACCCTACCCCCTATTCGGTTTCTAAACGGCGTCGTACCGGAACGCTAAATCGCTTGGCGGCACGTCTTTGCCGGTAGGGTGGTAACTAGCCACGGCCGAAGCCACGGAGGCCGTCAAAAGCTGTGTAAGCGTAGCAGACCGGCAGACACACTTGCATTTGTATTATTAGTATCGTCGTCTCAACCAATAGATGTCCACTGCTGGACGAAGGTCTCCTTGCATGGATCGCCACAGAGCACGGTCTTGTGCCGCTTGTTTCCAGCGGCTCCCAGCTGCACGCTTGAGATCGTCCGTCCACCTATTGGGGGGTCGTCCAACGCTGCGCTACCCGGTGCGAAGCCGCCATTCAAGCACTTTGGGACCCCAACGCCTATCAGTTCTATGAACTATGTGCCCCGTCCATTGCTACTTGAGCTATGTCGGTGACTATAATAATTTAGTAGGTATAGATGGTCACAATAATTATTGGATTATTATTAGCCTGGCAGGAAGCTTTACCGTGGCTGGTTACCACCTAACCACCAAAGAATTTATCCAGTCCGATGCCTAGTTGGGACTAATTAGCTCAAATAATTGTCACATCCCTAACAGGTTAGCCCGCTGCCATTTTAGACTGCATCATCAGTAAAGTAAATATTTATTTGGTAAAATATGGGTATGGTAAAAATTTCACGCATATTCTGTCGTTACCGACATCCAAATATTAATTTCATAATATATTATTATGTAGTATATCTAAGCATTAAGGAACTCTATCACTAAACTAGTGGTTCGCCCCGAACTGAGACCTCGCGCTATCCATAAACTTGTACAGAGCGCCATCTATTGACATAATTGTGAAGTTCTGTTAATAATACTGAAGCATATTAAAAATTAAATAATTTCGTTTCCTTATAATATTTATCTAATTTTAGTATTTGTTGTTCATGTACAGGGTATAATTCAAATAATTGATAAGTTTCAGGCTCAGCCTTTCAGAAAATTGAGAGTTCTGAGGTCAACTTTGGACGTTAGAAAATCTCCACTTTGAAAGCCCCCCATTTCGTCAATTTTAGGGGAAAAATTAAAAAAAAACATATTTTGTACTCTATTCCTAATTATCTTTAAAATGATATACCGCAACCCTATGTAACGCTATAAAAAATATTTTACTTCGCATTCGCTTCTATGAGAGGCCCCCTGAAATAAAGATTTTTATAACTTTTTAAGCCATATTCGACGGGAGGCCATCGGTTTACATATTATATTTAAATTTGAAGTAATTACGTTCAGTAATTCAGAAGTTATAAGGCTCTGACAGACGGACGGACGGACGGACGGACAAGTGCAAATTCACTCAAGTAGACTCAGAGACCTTCGCTTCGCTCGGTCAATAAAAACAATTTTCAATGGGATATTTTAATAGGCTTCTCTTAAACTCACCACAGGTAAGATTGATTTTGCAACACAACGGTTAACTTGTAGTGGAATTTAAAAAAATGTCATACCTCATCAGCTAATCGCAGCAGCATGCGCATGAATCGGCCGAGGTGCAGTTGTCTGGCATTAAGCTCGCCGCGGCCGGAGTAGTCTGTACGGTACAGTGCAGTCGCACTATCCACTATTATTAAGGAATACCTGCAATGAGACATTAAATTATTGTAAAAAGCATCTGGACTCTGCACTGATTAGCTGCACTACATCGAAGCTAAGTTTAATCTTCATGTCGGGCATCACCGCTTTCAATGTTGATTTAGAGTCTAAATCAACGTTGCATCACTCATATACAAATATGATCCTTTTCCCGGAACCATTTAAAGAAAATGAAATAACAGCTGTGGGTATTAAATGGTATTGTATTAAATTAAAGGTTTATTAAATTAGTTTAATTTATTCATCTCTAGTTGAACTATATAAATAATGCACACTCCCATACAAATTTTCTGAATAAACATGTTGCTACGAACGCAAGAACTGCGGAAAATTACCTAAAATGGGGTCCAGATAGGCCATATAGCTAGATCCGCTGCATATTTTAACTTGAAACAAACAATAAAGTGGGGCTTATATAGTCCTCTATCCAAATGCTAGAACATTATGCATACAAATAAATACTTTATCATTTAGGTGTCACACAATAATTTCTTCATAAATTTTTTTATGGAAAAAAGCTGAGCGCTTGGCGTTTGGCTCTCAGTACGTTGAGACGTACGTACGTCTCAGTTGAGACGCGCTCTTAGACGAGTCGGTGTATCGCTTTTTTGCATGAAATTTATTACGACAAAATGAACACGGTGTTGTATACTGCACTTGGAAAAACATGATATTGTAACCAACATCCACAAAAAACAAAGAACGCGTACCAGACGAGATCGCAATCAAAGGCTAACTTGTAGTGGATTAAAAAAAACTGCAATCAGTGTAAAATGCACCTGCACTCTTGTCATCATTGCTCTGATTTACACCAGCAGGGCTAGCATGGGCCGGAGATAAAAATTTTATCCCCCGATTTTATCCACTGACAAGAGATAAAATTAACTTATCCACTTCTCAGAGCACGGCAACAAGGGAGAGGAGAAGTTTATCCCTGTTTGACATTTCACGGGGACTCGGGGGACTATTTATCCACCGTTATTTAGCATTTTTATTTATTTATTTAGGAATAAAATTTTTATCCTTTCCTCGGGGAGAAAATTGTCTCGGCCCATGCTAGGGGGGCAGCAGGTCAGTGTTGTTAAATTTGGCATATCCATGTCTCCAGTATTATTACAGCCTACAAATGAGTGTAAGACCCACCTGGACTCTGTCATCATTGCACAAGCTTGCACCAACAGCTGTGATTGATGGTCAGTGTTGTAAGCTCTGGCGTAGGCCACATTGTCCAGCACTGCGGCTCCCTCCATGCCATACCGCTGAGCAACAGCCAACAACCTCTCTGGACGGAAGGTTCCTTCTGTGTCTATGTACATGCACTTTCCTTCACCTCCAGACTGTTCTATTGGTAACTGAAAAAAAATACAATAATCTGATCCCCGATTACGTAAGAATTGTCGATCAAACGTTAAAGATTTTCGTCAAAGTAAAATAAACCATGACAGCATTAAATTAGAGCTCAATTTCGTCTGCCCATTCTTAAACGTTTAGGGTATCGTACATACCTAAACGTATAAGAATGGGCAGAGTTAAAGTTAAGTAAGAGTAAGTTTATTTTACTTTGACGAAAATCTTTAACGTTTGATCGGCCATTCTTACATGATTGGGGCCCTGATTTGTATTCATTGAACAACGATGTCTGCACAAATATTGATAGTGTACAGTAATTGGTGAGGGCAATGCACTTTATTCCTAGCTACCAAGTTGACATATTATTTTGGCTGTGTAAAAACATGGTCTATTATTTGGCAATATAATGTAACTCCTCAAAACTATAGGTTTTAGAGACAGGCAAAACAATGTTGCTAATAATAATTGATCAGTTCTGTGATGGACCTGGCTTGCATCTGTATGAAATGTCCAGTAACAATTATCTCCATGTTTGGGGCTACTCTAGAACAATTTTAAGTAGGTACCTGACAAGTAACAGCAAGCGTGTGGCATAGTTGCGTTTTCCCTGTTCTGAACTCTCCAAATATTTCTGTGATTGACCCTGTTTCAATACCTCCTCCAAGCAACCTGTCTAACTCCTTTGAACCTGTTGTCAGCTGAATGATTTCAGCTCTAAAAATAAAATTTTCATGATGCATAAAAGATATATTATTCACCAAATCTATGAAGCACTATAAGGAGAAAGGATCTGTTTATAGTCGAAGGACTGATCGCAGATAGAGAAAAGAGAGAGAGGGAAAAATAAAATCTATGAAGCACATTGGCAAGCCCAACATGCAGGTTGATTTAAATCAAATTTATATTATTACTTAACTAGGCTTTTATGTTAATGTTTTTTCAAGAATATATCAGATGCTTTCTCTCTCGTACAGCAAAAGTTATTTGATTTTTTGTTTCTATAGCTGGTTCGGAAAACATTCTACTGAGAAAACTCGGCAAGAAACTCTGCAGTTGCCCTTTTCTTAAAAGTAAATAAATATTATTTATTAATTTCAAGTACCTAATTACTAATTATTATGATGATGCTTGCAATTTCGTTTGCTTTGATTTTTATTTTTATTTCCCAGGTAACTCCTTAATTTTCCAGGAAAAAAATAGCCTATGTCCTTCTAGGCTATTTTTAAAGATATAGGTAAATAAGAGAATTAGAAATAATATAGAAATAATAGATAGAATAAAGAGATAAGTTTATCTCTAAACCAAATTTCATCAAAATTGGTTGACAGACAGATACACTTTCACATTTATAATATTAAGTATGGACATGGATTATAATTAGCAGAAGATATGGGGCTCTGACACACACAATGGGTCAAATGTTCAAAATATATCAGAGCACATACTATGGCCCTTATGCCCTTACTTACTTAAGTATATTACCTACTATGCCTTTGAAGGAACTAGAAATTTATTTAGCTATAATCCGCAACAGTAGGCAAATCTGTGTGGTACAGTGTATCTTGCACTTGCAGCTTGCAATATTCACCACACCACATAAATCTTCCAAAATATTCTCAACATACGTTTCACTTTCACAGGAGATGTTGACTCGACAATGCATGATTGTCTTACAATCGTGCATTGTTGAGTCAACATCTCCTGAAGATGCTCCAGTGTCGGAGTGAAACGTACGTTGAGAATATTTTGGAAGATTTATGTGGTGTGGTGAATATTGCAAGCTGCAAGTGCAAGATACACTGTACCACATAGTCTACTGTTGCGGATTATAGCGAAATAAATTTCTAGTTCCTTCATTATCATGGACTTCCGCAAAGTAATGCCTGCTTCTATCCAATACTATGCCTTTGTTTTTTTATGTTGCTCACCTTTTTTGATGAAACTCTGTGGCTGTAGTAAATCCCATAGGTACCAATTTAGATGCTTCTGCCAATATTTTATCTGCCTTTGCTTCTGATATGCCTTTTATTGTGATCAACCATTTCTTAGGAGTATATGCCACAGATTCAACCGTATGATATCCGGCCTCCTCCAACTTCTTAATATCACCTGATGTGATTCCATTTCCCTTTAAAAAAGTATATTTTGTCTTTATAATGACACTTACCTTTGAAACATTGTGATCTAAACATATGAGAATTTTACTCTACTATTCATGAATATTGCATAATTTCAATTCAATGCTAATTAGCTCAGAACCTAGTCATGTCAGCAGCAGCAATGAGCTAGTTATTAAATAAATAAATAAATTCATCAAACAGAAAAACTGACCTAATGATGATAATAATTATTGGTAGGCGTAGTTACAGCTGGGACCAGATTTTGAATGTAGGATTCCTCTGCAACAACCAAGATAGTAATTCCAGAGAGCTAGTAAACTATAAATGAACCTTCACCTCTAATTTGTTGATCAATTGTGGTCCACAGTCCTCTAGATCTTCGTCAACGGAAACAGTTGTTGCTGATGCTGTGGCAGCAGTCATTTGTTTGTTGATAGACCCACTCGCAGATCGAACTTACCAAATCAGTACGTGGTTGGTGCACAATTAATTAAACGAGAAATAACTATATCTTCAAGTTCTAACATGCAGATGATTTTGGGCAAAAGTTTTTCTTTAATCTTTTGGTGTTTTGACCAGAGAGTTTTGACTTTTGACCACAGCTTTTGACTCTCAGAAATAAGCATAGACTTATGGGATGTTCCGAAATACACTGCGAGCACTGTAAGTCCCCAGTAAGAGCACTGAACAGTGCTCTTTACTGGGGACTTCCAGTGCTCGCAGTGTATTTCGGAACGCACCCTTTGTCATAATTTCCCTCCATTTTTCACGGGTCTGCAGCAATGAGAAATTAGGTATACCTTCGTCATTGGTCTGCAGGGACCATAGATAAGTATTGCAAGGACCGTAGACTGAGTAAGATATATAGACGCCGCCATATCTCCTTTTCACTCCCACATGAAAGAGATGCAATGTTGGGATGTTACACAAGATAGAATGAGAAAAAAATATGTGTTTTTCTCTCCCTTTCTGCGTGTCACGGATTTTGTGCCTATTGCATACAAACAAACCATATATTGTGCCGACGTTTGTATGACGTTTGGGAGGTGTTTCATAGTATTACCTATCCCTTTCGGTTACACGCTGACCCTGATTCTAGAGATTCCTTCTTCTATGGCAAGGACACACACTGGACGATCTGGCAGTGATGCTGTAAACAGGTAGGTACTGCAGATCGGTCCGATCGGAAAATGTCATAGGCATAGATTAATCTACTTTAATATTAGGTATTATAGTCATAGGCTTCTACGGTTTTATCATCTATTAACATGACCGAATTAAATGAATAAACATAAATATGTTCATACGTCCACGAAGGTGGATGATGTGCGCGCAGGGTCACTGCCATCAAGTTTGATAGAGTTGCCGTATTTGATTCTTCAGATTTCCGTATATATAAATAAAAATTATGAAATTGCCGTATTGTTATTTTTATTGTGAAAATTATAGGAAAAAAGTAAAAAAGTAGGAATTCTACAGTAAAAAGGAAACAAAACACAAAACGAAAATCTCTATGTCGATGGTCGCCATAGAGACGCCAAAACAAACTTACTATAATGGACTTCATAGTTTCTGCAGAATCGATTCGAAAATTTCAAAATTGGATTGCCGTATTTTATTATACAGTAATGAAAAACCTGCCGTATACCGCATTTGAAATTATGTGCTCGGAATGCCGTATAATATTATGGCAATTGCCGTATATTACGGCAATTGCCAATTACAACGCTGACACGGTGTGCGCCACAGGGTAAGAATCTCATAATCAAAGAAGAATCATACGAATGTACTCTATGGTTTAGTAACTATCCCATTAATAATTATTGTCACTATCCCACTCCGACCTCTCGCTCTAACTTGTTAGTCGAAGTGGAATAGCAATAAGTAGGTATTTGCTTCAAATCTATACTTCTAATGGATGGATGGATGTTTGTTACTCAATGACGCCAGAACGGCTGAACAGTCTGCATGAAATTTGGTACGGAGATTGATTATAGTTTGGAATAGCACAGACTACTACTACTTACTTTTACCCCGGAAAATTAAAACGTTCCCACGGGAACCACAAAACCTCAATCTACGCGGTCGAAGTCTTGGGTATCAGCTGGTAGTTATATAATAGATATTATCAAAAATATTATTATGAAGCACTTCATTCTTTACATAAAGCTTCGTTAAATTGAAGGATCTTTGGCTTGGTTAAATTATTTCAAGACGTATTCCCACTCCACAGAGTTATAAAGAGAAGCAGAGGCAAGATAACGTACAAAATAGCGTGGCAATTACAAACACACGAAAACATTACGCACACATACACAAAACTCAGGGCCGAACCTTGTTGCTGCATAAAACATTATATTAATATGTAGGGTTAGGTTGCGTGAAAAAAATTGACCTAAAGACACCTATCATTTGGAAGCTATAATTTGTAAGGATTTTAAAAATAATTATTATTGGTACTTTTATAATTTCCTCATCACAAGCGATCACAACTGCAATATAGTAACACTAGTAATGGTAATCATCACCACGTGCGGGACCCTAGTCAATGTGGTGAATATAGATGTGAGCTCCGCGCTGCGTGTGATATCGTCACCATCGCGCGCGGAGTTATAACTCCTGTTACAACTCAAATCCTGAGGACTCCGTCAGTATCATGGCCAGTGGTTCTCGCGTCGTTCTCGCTCTGCGTCGACGCGCAGGTGATGGGAATATTATTTAGAATAACAGTACCAACGGATATCGTGTAAATACCGCCAGATTTTAGCTCAAAGTTTCTATTGACAATAATTTCTTGGCAGTAAGCCAAATAAATGTTGTTAAACAATCGAATCGAATCGTTATTCCAAAAAGAGGTTAAATAAAAAATTACAACAGGTGTTTTAAACTCACATGTTTTTTATTCAAATAAACTTTACAATTAGTGCTTTAGAATCTGTATTGAGGTTTTCAATAAAAATTAATGAAATTCATCCACCTAATGGAAGATAAGGTAAATTGGTACCTACTTAGTATAAGACCTCAACTAACTTTTCTTTGAAAATGGTCGGTATTGCACCAGGAGATAGAATTGTACGGAATATATTACGTTCTTAGATTATCTGTAAAATGCTTGGAGCATATAGCACTCCATGAGTTGGTCTGCCAGTCTTTTCTATTAATATTTTTATGCATAGGTCTCTCAGGTATTCATCCTTTGGAAACCTGAAATTAAAAGTCGAAGCTATATACTTAAAATAAAAGAGTCGTCGAGTCCGGCCCTGTAATTTGTTAAAGTTCTCAAAATTTCAAAAAAGATTATTCAACAACTTAAAGCATGTATTTCTACAGAAAACCTTATTATTATAGTTTTAATATATGCATGGCTACATATTTCGTCATAACAACTATAAAATATTAGATATCTTAGCCTTGATACGATGCGATACGAAAACATTCCAAAGCTACATGATAGCATGAATTTTACTTACCGATGGAACGTTACTTCTGGGGTTTTCCTGTACGAAGCGTTGTAACACAGGGGGACCCAACACTTCACCATTTTATTTCAGTAAATATTCATATAAATCTCCAAATTTCACAAAAAACTTATGACACCCAAGACAACACAATGTAAACAAACGCCATAGGTCTCATAGATGTCTTAAAATGACTGCCACGCATTGAATTTTTGTCAATGTGTGCGTTGGTGTAGCACAGTGTTGCAGCAAATTAATACATACACATTTTTGCTTGCAAGGACACGGTCACACTAAGTCACACTGATTCGCATACACTTGTCTATGTGGGTGTGAAATTTATGTTGTGTCTGCTTCTATTTATATGTCTGTGTCCCACTCCATGGTCAAGACGTATCTATTGTCTTGACTAGGCTCAGAACCCAGCGCCGTAAAGCCCGTAATTAAAAAATACATATTATCTTGAATCTGTCAAGTGTCAGCGCCGCAAAGTGGCGCGAAGTCGTACAGTATTTTGATTTTTAATTTTTGTTTTGTTTTTCTACTGGGTAAAAAAAAATCTGGTCGGTGGTAAAAATATAGTTAAAAATAGGTATGTATGTAATGAAATTTTATTATTAATAAAGTCTAAAGATGAGTTTTGTGCATAGTGATTGGTCGCTATCTGCAATAAATTCGCACTGTGCTTTGCTTTGAGTTTGATTGCTTTGCATTACAATTTATTTTCGCGTACCTTTAAACATTGTAAACATTAGTAAACAAACTCTTGTGGGTTAATTCTCTTCTTTTTGTATTTGTTAAGTAAAATACTATCATAGATTTAATATGATAGATGGATATTAATTTACTTACCTCCATAAGTATAGGTCTACCAGAATCTGATGGCAAAAAATACACCTAAAAGTACCAGTTTAAGGTGTATACTTTTTGCCATCAGATTCTGGTAGACCTATAATAATATATTTTACCTATAAAACGCACGTATCTTACTTTATAATTATATCGTAACATTTCTAGGTCTTTAAATAGTACGTAACATAGTTACCCTAATAAAATGGAAGGAGTGTCATTACGAATTGGAGACAAAGTTTTTAAAGCTAACAAAGAGCTTTTATGTGAATATAGCGATTATTTCCGCGCTATGTTTAGTGGAAATTATGTAGAGAGCGAAAAACAGGAAATAAATATAGATGTAAGTTATTTTTTTAGATTTCAAAAGGAACCACATACCTACTTAAATGGATCAAATGGAATCCTATATTTATTCTTATTGATAATAATGAATATTTATGAATTTCAGATGCTAGATCCTGATATAATGAGCATTATACTTAAATACATGCAAATAGGAATGATACTGTTATCAGAATACCCTCTATCAACAATAGGTGAAATTTCAATAGCAGCTAATTTTCTACAAATAACAACTTGTCAAGCAGATTCAGTATGTTTTAGATATTCAGTTGAGTGAGTCTAACTGGCTGGAGACGATGACAATTGCTCAGAATGCATCTTATTCACAGTTAGAACAATATTCAGCTGCTTATGGTCTTTATTCTTTCAATTCTATGAAACCAGAGTATATTCCTACAATCGACAAATTGGTATGGTATTTGTGCCATCCATATTTAGGTACACAAAATGAAATACATGTTTTTAAATTTGGCTTCAAATGGCTTCATAAGAACTGCAGACTAGAAGATACATTACTGATTCTTGCTTGTTTAGACATGAGAAAGGTCACAAATAAAAATCTGATAGACATAAGAGAATTTTTATCTGACTATGTTGATTGTTTTTCAGACAGATATGTCTTACGAGCTGTAGATTGTCTAAAACAGATAACTAGTAAAGATGTTAGGATATCAGAATTGAGTTTGTGTGAGAACAAAACAGAGTTGTGTGATAAGTTTTCTGAAAGTGTTTGGTCTGAAATAATAAGTATAGTTAAGCAAAGTAGAGCCCGCCTTATAAATTATGTTCCTGTGGTTCCAATATTGAGTGTGAAAGATAAAGATAAGAAATCAGAATTATTGATGCCATATTGTTTGTACACTTTTGAAGAGAACAAAGGTTTTGAACAATTCTTGGAGGTTGCAGAGAAAAACCTTTGGGGTTGGAATATTGCTGCGTGGGGTCTGACTAAACTGGTGGTTGTTTGTGGAGAACATGGAAGAGGGACAGGGATTTTTATGAGGGATGTTAAGGTGTATGACACTTTGAAGAAGAAATGGACACAGTTTGGTGTTCAGTTGCCACCCAGGAGACATGCAGGTGTCACTGCTGTGGGGGATCTTTTGTATATTGTTGGTGGTGTAGGTGAGTTCAGGTCAGTATTTTCAAAATAAATAATAATAATGTCCTCCCAACCAAATTTTGGCCAAGGCGGCCTATCTCCAGAGAGATTAGCCATCTGTGCGGGAGATATTATAGTGCACAAGTGTGTACGCATACACAAGTGCACTCTCTGTCTTTGCTCTCATCGCCCGATGGGATGGTAAATCTGACACGACCGGAGAGAGATCAGGCGCAGGACCGACGTGCTCTCCGAGGCACGGTGATGAGACACCGCCAACTTCCTAACTCCGGGATTTTTGAACAGGTATCCTTGAACCCTGATTATTTCGTATCCAAAGTGTTAACCATTTATTGATTTTGGGTACCATTTACATCTTTATGAGAACGGTAGCTGTGAAGGGCTCCTGGGAGAACCTGTATCAATTTGACCCTTGGCCATCTATTGTCATACCATAACATTTGTGTAATCTTTATAAAATATCACCTGATAACAAACCTGTGGTAACAAAAGTGAAAGGATTTCGAAGAGGTTAATACCATACCGCTTATCATAATTAAGTGTAATGATTATAGAGGTCTTATACCAACACCTCAGATAAATTCTATTGAAATGGCCCGGGTTTTGAAGTAAAACTTCTTTACATGTGACTTGAGAGTTCCTTAAATATTTTTTGGGCAGTACAGTATATAATTCAAGCTTCTGCATTAACTTACCCGTTGTTCTACGTGAGCGACAAACGCGACTTGATACGAAGCAACGCGACGGTATCAAACAGTAGATGACACTGCGCGTGGCCTACGTTGTCGCGTAGACAAGTTTTTCATTTTATATGGCGTCGTATCACGTCGCGTCACTTCTGTCGCTTACCTGGGACAATGGGTTATCTGTAATAAAGTAAAAGTATGTTCCTTCTTTCCAGGGTAGTATTAGAAACAGCAGTTGTGTATGATTTAAAAGAAAGAAGCTGTAGAAAAATAGCAAAGTTACCAGATGCAATACAAAGTCCAGCAGTGTGCACTCATAACAACAAAGTCTATGTAGCAGGACACAAAAACATATATTGTTATGAAACATATGATGATAAAGATTATTGGGAACTGGCTGCCAGATCTGATATAAGAATTACCTTTATGAGGTCATTTAATAACTATATCTACTGTACGCAGAGCTATTTCAGAGCATTATACAGGTTTCGACCCGGTATTGATGATCATTTACATCATGTTGCATCATTCTCTAATCTACCCGCTGCTATGTGCAATACAGGTAATAGTTTGTGTATTGGTGTTCATTTGACTGTTACATTAGGTTTATTATAAGATTATGCATTTTATTTTTATCCACTGTGATGGATGGTAGATGGTAAGTGCGTGCGAAGGTCCCGGGTTCGATCCCCGGCAGGGTCAATTTGGGTATTTATAATTTCTGAATTTTCCCTGGTCTGGCCTGGTGGGAGGCTTCGGCTGTGGCTAGTTACCACCCTACCGGCAATATAAATATATAAATAACGGATAAAAAAAAAAAAAGTTTTTATAAATACTCTTAGTCGAGTCGTATGCGGAAGGACGTGGGAACCCACCGCATTATAATCCCAAGAAAACTCCCTACCATTATGTGATTAATGGAATGGGGTCACGACCCTTCAGAAATGAGGAATACGACGCAGAGAGAGAGAGAGAGAGAGAGAGAGAAAATAGACCTAAGAATCTAATGCTGAGATCTATAGAGCGAACTTTGACTTTGCTTATTTATACTTAAGACATGGTTAAAAGGAGACAGATTTATGTTATTCGCATAAGTCCATATCGTTTTAAGTCTAAGCAAAGTCTGAGCCAAGTCAAAGTACGGTCTATAGATCTCAGCATTAGTTTCATTTTATTCTGACGACGACGCTCTAATAACCAATGATTGTGAGCTGGAAACCTAAAATTGACTGATGGGACAAAAAAAATATATTTTTGATTTCAGGTGATTGTCTTACGGTTTTCACTTATAACGAGTGTCTAGATCTCACAGTGGAAAGGTACACAGGAGAGGCTGAGGATGAAAAGCCAAGAGTTATTTCCACTCGCATTGAAAAAATGAAGGTTAATGACGCAACTGGTTCTTGTTCCTTGGTTATGACGATGCCTCCATTGTATAAGGAGCTTCCTCAATATCATAGCCAATATCTCATGCGACATAATACATAGTTGTTACTACCTTTACACTATTACGGCAGATGAAAAGTCGAGAGTTCTTACAGCAAAGGTGCTGAATGTTGAAAGTGTTGAATTGGGTATTTGACAACTATTGAAATAAATTATTTTTTAGTGATTGTTAAATAGAGGATCTCCCAAAAGTCGTAATATCCCCGTCCCCTGTTAGTTTTATGTTGAATAACTATTTTAAACTATCGATTAAAGTAAAAAAGTGCGTCGAACTTTGTTGACGTCACTATGCAATGTTTCATACAAAATCCCATACTAAGCACGCGTTTTGACGTTTGAAAAAATTTCCTGATTTGACTAGTTGTTAAATACTCAATTAAATGTACAGAACAGTTATTATGAACAATAGTTGTGTCTGATGGAACTGTCAAAGGGGCGGCCGGCCCGCTATTTTTTCCTTCCAACATATTTTTGATGGTGATAATAGGGTGCGTTCCGAAATACACTGAGAGCACTGGAAGTCCCCAGTAAAGAGCACTGCCAGTGCTCGCAGTGCTTATAACGGAACACACACAATACTTTCAGCATCGTATGCATATTTACTTGTGCATTAATATACTTCCTATTGGCAAAAACTGTAATACATTTGTATACTTACTTAAAAGTATATTCTATCTATGCGTAATCCGAACTTATGTAATAATGCATATTGGACTATCTATAATAAATTAACATTAAAAAAGCCCATAATTGTTATTCATTTACATTTATTTCGACATTCATTTACAAACACTACATAATTTGTTTAATAATATTTGTGTACATACATTTTGTACAATAAATCTATAGAATTGTAATATTGTTATTTCTCATACAAACTACGAATTAATTACGTGACAGCATTTCATGCGATTTTAACGTGACTAGTAGTCAACAATTAATATAATAAATCTTTGCATTGTTTTATTAATTTAATAATATTGTTGCGTATGATGATTTAACCATAGCGTGCGTTTCATTTCATACAGGAAAAAGGCACTGCCTACCCTCCAACACATTATCTTAATAATTAAATACATTTCCTATTGAAATATCTAAAAATATGCTGTCTGAGTCCACTTAACACTGGTGTTAACCTAATGTAATATATGTTATTTACAAAGTATAAAACACAAGCAAATAATATTAATCTTTTGTAAAATTTAAGGCCACTCAAAAATATTATTCTAAATATATTTATCATAAAGCACCATATTGAATTATGATTTATTTATTTAAATATTGGAGTAACAAAAACTTTGTGTTTGATGTAATGGCACTTTTTGTTACATTTAATAAATTCTTAGGGAACTAATATCCATTCTCGTTAAGTTAATAGTCTTGGCTCTGCTTTTAACTCTGCCCACATCAAGGCTCGAATTTCACCTACGCTGACGTCGATTGCGCATACTAATGCTATAGCACTACAGGACAGTGCTGATATTAGCGTAGGAGGCTATAAGGCCAAAATAATGCTTTTGAGGTTTTTTATTTTTTATTGCGTGATAGGCTTGCGCTTGACGACAACAATGTTTACTGCAAAGCAATGATGAGGTCTAGGTTGGAACGCGCTTGCCTAGAAGATGCCTATTTGCCTACTCCAAATCCTGAGCTAGAATCTTCTAGTAACAATCTAGTGTAATCCCAGTTGTCATTACTAAGGCAACGATCTATCAACAATAGACAGCCATTATCCATCCAATAAGAACTCCACGATACAATAACTGGCATATACCTAGCTATAATTTCATAAGATGCAAAGTTTCCTTTCCTATTTCCTTAACGCGAATGCAAGTGGCAGCTAAAAATATTATGTCTTATCTAAAAATATAAAACTTCATTCCCTTCAAAAGTATTCTTACGATTTATTATAATTGACATTGAAAATACACTTTAAAAAAAGTGCAGTATTATACTATAGGTACACATTGGAGGCTTATTTTATAAAGATCTGCGACGATATTATATTTGGCAATGGTAAAAATATATAAATGGAAGCACTTAAATTAAGATATAATTTATCTAGAGTCAATCATACAGATAAAAAAGTTAACTCATTAATATTTATACCATTATTTAAAATATACCATCTTTTCCTGTGTGAACAGTTACAAAATATAACAAAAGTAATAATATATTTTATTCGATTGTACCTAATTAACGTTAGATGTTAATAGTGAACCGTTAAACTAAAATGTATAAAAATCGGTATTGGATCAGAACCCTCGGAGCCGGTTGCAAGACCCTTTACAAAGGAAGAGATTCCATAACTTTTCGTAATAGTTATGTTAAAGATTTAGTTTAGCATTCAACGCTTTGTGGCCGCACAGTCACCGCCGAAACTCTAGCACTAGGGTGTTTGTCCATTGAAGCGGATATGTGTCAAATAGGACTAATAGATTCCTGACAGGTAACTCGAAAAAAATATCGGTCATCGATCAACAATCCGATTGATCCGTGCAACACATTTCCGCTTCAATGGACAGGCACCGTTTGCGACTCATGCTGTCAAATAATGAGTATTGTATGGAGATTAAAGACAGCGACCACCAAGCGATTTACGTGAAAAATTATGGAATAGGCATAGGCTTTCTACAGCATAGTCAATATTAAAAATTCTATCAAATTATAAATTGGATGTCAGAACTTTCAAGGCACATTAACAAATTCATTCACAATAATATATAAATACATGAAACAGTGTTATCTTATGGGGAGCTTTTGATACTTGCGCAAGAATGACCAAATAATGTCAGAAAAAGTTATAGAACAAGTTCGGGCAGTTCTCTATACAAGAATAATATTAATATTGTGCTTTAGTTTGGTCCTTACGTCCAGCCCCCGGTCAGTTTGTGGAATAGCTCTTCGTCGAGCGTTTGGTTCGCATCCTTGGATCTCATGGAGAGGAATATGTATCCTCCGATAAACTCGTGAACGACTTTGCAGTCTGCAGATTGCACTGAAAATATGATGTTTCCTTCTTCAAACTGTACCATCATGTGTTTTATCTCCCAGTTTACGTTCCAGGCCTGAAATAAACAAATACAAATTGTTTAATACACCTTGGAAATTTAATACAATGGAACCTATTCTAATTGTATGATTTTTTTAGCAACTCTGCAGAAAACCGATTAGATTTAGGTCTGTCTGACAAGAATACAAAGTTTTGAGGTTTGAACCTGAACTAAGAGGACAACTACTTAGATACGAATATCCATACTAATATTATAAATGCGAAAGTGTTTCTGTCTGTCTGTCTGTCCGTCTGTCTGTCTGCTACGCTTTCACGGCCCACCTGTTCAACCGATTTTAATGAAATTTGGTACAGGGATAGTTTGTACCCCGGGGAAGGACATAGGATACTTTTTATCCCGGAAAATTGAGGAGTTCCTGCAGGAATCGAAAAAACTGAATCTAAGCGGACAAAGTCGCGGGCATCAGCTAGTTTAAAATAAAGTTGACTACGTCCGATAGGGGCTTTCGACAAAAAAGTTAAGATTGATTTGACAGCAACATAGAATAATTTAATAGTCAAATCGATTCAGCGAAACAGGATCGCAATCGCTGATTTTTGTTGCAGTAGAAATGATTGCTTTTGTTCATCCATCAATTGTGATGTTTAGATGGTGGCAGTTTGCATTTTTACTAACAGAAATGGTGGGTCAACCCAAAAACTTGTAGTTAACTACTAAGAAAATTGCTTGCCTGCGATTTCGAATACCCAATTCCCTCCAGCCTACAAAACAAATGCATACAAAATTGTATTAGCTCTATTACTTACCTTCATAGTGCTAAACCGCCAAGTCTTGATATGATCGCCAGTGTTGGGGTCAAGGCGCATGATGCGGTTATTGGCAATGCTGATAATCTCGTCCTTGCGGTGGCCCATAAAACGCACCACGAAAAGCGTTTGGCCGTAGTCGGGCAGGTTCTGCCATGTTTTGATGTATTGCAGTTTGGCTTCCAGCAGCGGTAAGTCCTTGACGTTGGCGTGGCTTTCCAGCACTCGCTGGGTGAACTGTGCACAAAGAAACGATTTCCAGATTCGCTCTACTAATACTTGTTATTTAAGTTTTCTCTCAAGGGAGGAAACTACTGAAATAAGGTTCTTCAGGAAGGAAACTACTGAGACTTCCTCAAGAATCTTAATTCTAAGAAGCTTAATTTTTGAGGAAGCGCGGCGCAAGGTAGTCATCTGGTTGCAAGTGGTCGAGATATATGTCGCCAGAACGCGTGAGAAAGAGAGAAAGAATATGGACTGACCTTGCTCTTCAGCTTCTTGAGGAAGCGCGGCGCGAGGTAGTTCTCTGGCTGCAAGTGGTCGAGATGCGGTACACTGTGTTTGTTCAGCGCCGCGTCCGGCTGCGGCCGCTGTAACGCTAGCAGAGTCTTGACGGCCGCAGCTTCGGTGGTGAAAGCGGAGTCTGCGAGCGAACGGCCTCGGGAGCCCAGTCGACACGCGGCCACCCACTCTGCATATTGCTCCTCCTATTATGGACAGACATTTTTAGACTTGTAGCAAACCACAATCATAAATACTCAATTAAAATATGATTAAAAAAAGAGTTTGATGCAAATTAGTCTATAATCAAATATTATTATAAATTCGGAAGGAATATTATTATATGATTTCAGAACTTTGGTAATGATATAAATATAATCATTTTATTGCAGGTTGGGGACACATATAAAAACACGTTTACAGTAAAAAAAATAATTAAATATAATGAATATGTATAAATAGATATTAATACATGATTGATGTGTAATTTATTAAATCAGGAAAACTATTAAATACATAAAAATCACCATTAAATTAAAACTAAAATAAATTAAATTAAATCTAAAATCTCATCGAGACCACCGCAGCGAGGCATTGTACCCAAGATGCTGGCAGCATTACCCCTTTGGATGGCCAAACTAATTCTTTGACCAAGGTAGCTGCCAGCTCTCGGGTCCCCGGTTGACTCGATAACCCTTTTCGAAATTTCCTCACAAAAAAAAACTCGAGCCCCCGGGCCCTTATATATTTTATATAAATATTAAACATAATTTATTTGATGCTTAACTGGATAAGACCTGTCATATGCATAAATTGACCGATACTTGAGAACGTGTTGTAAGTGATGTCGGATTATATCTTTGTACCTACGTCATATTTCATTTGTCTTGTCTTAAATAATAAAGCTGAAAAAAGTAATTTTAAAACTATGCAATTATTGTATGAAATCATTAGAAACTTACATTTTCGCATTTAAGCCACATCTCGTGCATGGTGTCTTCTGACGGTATTTCTAACTTTATCCCATACCTGCCCGAGGCTGGATGCGCGTCCGGTGTTACCTGAACAAAGAGAATTGCCACATTATTTTAATTTTTTCTCAAGTCGGATGGTGTGAGCGAGTTATGAATCTTTAAGTTTTATTGAGTTTTATTCTTTGCGCAATGCTACATATAGTATGCGGTAACTTCGCTGGGTCAAGTATTATACTAACGAGATACGAGCATCTTTCAGAAAATTTGATCTAGAATGTAGACCAAAAAATTGGTAAATTTTTTTAATTGTTATTTTTATCAGCGATTTTAAGTGCAACATCGATCGATCTTAGCTAAATACATTTAAGTTAATAATGGGGCTGATTCTGTAATGCACAATCACTAAACTAAAATGACAGTATTAAAAATATTGCTAACCCTTTCTGCGGAAAGGGACAGAACTAGATTTAAAGCTGTCATTTTAGTTTAGCTTAGACATTGTGTTATACAGAATTGGTCACAATGTGATCTTTTTCTTGAAAAGCTAAAATAGCTTATTATACTGTCGAAGATTATATAAATGATAAGAGAGCATAGATTTGACTCGCTCCAGCAATGCTTAGGACTGCGGTTACTTATGTATAATTACATTAATGTAATTGTGAAATACTTTTTTTTTTATAATAACTATGTCAATCATAGTAGATTAGTAGCCAAGGGTTGTAAGGCATCAATTGCAGCCCAAGATATTTAGGCGCACGAGCGCAGGGAGGGCGCCTATAGTTCGAGGGTGCAATTGATGCTTACACCCGAGCTAACTACTCTGCTTTACATCTCGATTGTGAGGTAAAGTAGGTCCTTATTACCCCCAAATGGAGCTTGTAGGTGACCAATTAGCGCTCTAGGGTAATAATGTAGCTAGAAAAGCCCGAGGGCGGTAAGTAATTAAAAAAAAAACTCTTCACTCTTTCAAAAAGTTCGCGTACTTACATCTAACCATCATACATTTTTTAATTACTTACCGCCCTAGGGCTTTTCTAGCTACATTATTACCCCAGAGCGCTAATTGGTCACCTACAAGCTCCATTTGGGGGTAATAAGGACCTACTTACCGAATATGAGAGATGTAAAAATTTATTAATGTAACAAAATAATATTAAACAAAATACATTAAAATCAAGATTAAATCAAAATTAAAAACTAAAAACTAAACATTAAAAATATCATCTAAGCCGCTGCAATGAGGCAATGTGCTCAGAAAGCTGGCTGCGAAATTTGTAAATACTTATATTATTTTTTTGTTCTTCTCACCTTTCCGAACCGGTGGTAGATTCTTACGACTTATCATAAGTGGCACAAGTTGTCCTACATGAAATAAATCACTTCATTTCATTTCAAAAGAGCAACCACCGAGTTTTTTCTGGTTCTTCTCGGTAGGAACGGCATTCCGAACCAATGGTCTACCATTGGTTCGGAATTTTCGACTATTCATAAGCACTTGTAAAAAGTCTACTTGAATAAAAAATATTTGATTTTGATTTTTTTGATTCAAGAAAAAAGCATACCTCAGCGCCCCTCAGCTCGACGGCGTAAGAAGGCGCGTCGCCTTTAGCGGCCGCGTCGCGCGAGCTGTGAATACGCAGCACGCCGTCGCGGCACGACACCCAGCCGCGCTTGTACGCGCGTAGTGTGAACCGCTGACGGCTGCGACAAAACGTTATTGTCAAGTGGCATCTACTTTATAATCTCACTAGCTGATGCCCGCGACTACGTCCGCGTGGAATAACTTTCCCAATTCCCGCGGGAACTCCTTAATTTTCCGGGATAAATAGTATGTCACTCTCCAGGTCCTCAACTATACCCTTGCCAAAAATCACGTTGATCCGTTGCTCCATTGCGGCGTGATTGAAGGACAAACCAACAAACAAACACACTTTCGCATTTATAATATTAGTATGATCTGAACCGGTGTCAGCGTCGCTAGTGTATATCCATACTAATATTATAAATTCGAAAGTGTTTTGTCTGTCTGTCTTACGCTTTCACGGCCCAACGACTCAACCGATTTTGATAAAATTTGGTACAGAGACAGGTTACATCCCGGGGAAGGACATAGGCTACTTTTTATCCCGGAAAATTGAAGAGTTCCCGCGGGAATAAAAACAAACCAATCGACGAGGACGAAGTCGCGGGCATCATCTAGTGTAAAATAAAAACAAAAACTAAACAGGCATAAAAATGAGTTCCAATTTTAGCCACCGGATCAGATAAGTTTGTGGGACTGTAGCTCTATGCGAAGTCAAAATGGTCTCTGACCATGAACATGCGCATAGGGTGGTTTGTTCATCTAATAACTAGGTACTCGTATTTGATAGTAGAGTTATACAATCTTTCGACGTCATCGTAAATAAGTGGTAGGTATATTGTGGATTACAAATTATACAAAAATAGTAATAAAAACTATGATTTTATGTTAATAAAGTGTTAAATAAATGCTAATAAACCATTAAATAAAAAATCCATACTTATAAAAACCATACTTTTTATTTTATTTATTATGAATAAAGAAGAAAGAACAGGGAAGGAAATAATTACAAATAACATAATACACAAATATCGGTTTCATTATTAACAAAGGGGAAATTATGAACAATTTGTGGAATTTGGAGGACGTAAAGTGACGTAAACGTCCATACTCCATATTATAGAATCATTAGAACGTTAGATACCCTAGCGGCTAGACAATTACAATTATTCACTTATATGCTGGCATGCTCTGAGCTTTGGGGGTAGATAATTATTCTTACGAGAATACGCAGTTATTGCCGCGACACGTCCTCCGCACACCATCGGGGATATAGTAAAATAAAAAGTTAAAATAAATACATAAGTACACATAAAATCGTTTTTTTTTGTTGTAGTTTAATTTTATTACGAAGATGTATAATAAAATGTCAATAACAATTTAAAACGTAAAGAATGGCTTAATTTTTTCAGGCAGTAGCAATTTCCAACTCTACTACACTGAAGCTCACTCAAGGCGCGCAAGTCTATCCATCATGAGTATTCATACGTACCTATCGGGTTTTATTTTTTAGAGACTAGACGTGGGTTTTCTTCGCGATGCGATGGGATCGCCTTCTGACTGCTCCGGCAGCCTTGTAAAAGCGGTGTCTATCTCATCTTTAAGAGAATCCATATCGACGCGTCACGAAGTAAACGACTCGATCGCCACGTCATGATGTCGACCAGTGGCGTGCAATTCATAGAGGCATAAAAGCACTTCACATCGAAATGGAAATACATCAATGCTCATTTTTCATCAAAACATGTAAACATGTATGAGTAAATAGGTATTCTGACTAACAAATGCCTAGGTACCTTAGCTTCAAAACCTGTGCACGCCACTGATGTCGACTCCAAGACATCCGCCTAAATAGTAATATTGTGTAGTTCTAAGTCACCCTCGATAATTCAAGTACGAGAGTGATGTCAGGGCCTAGCTGCACCTACAGTTTTCAAGAGAATACTCTCTTTATATATATCGACTTGTTACCAACACTTATGTCTGTCTAAATAGTAGTAGTTTCAACTCACCCTCGATACTTCAGGTATCCCGCTAGCTCAGGCACGTGTGTGATGTCGGGGCGCGCGGGGGGGCCGCCTTCTAACTGAACCTGCAACTCGCTCAAGGCGGCGTCAATTTCATCCTCGGGAGCGGTGGTCGAACCCGCCCCTGCAGACCCGTCGTTTGCGTCCACACCACCACCGGCCAGCGTTTGCAGTTCAATTTGAAGCTGCAAGTAAAGATATGACCATGAATTATTTTTACGTTCAATGTTTACCTGCAGCGAATCTCTGAAGATTATCCCGCAGGAGATATTTTAGTGCACAAGTGTGTGTAGATCAGGAAACCCATAATCACTCATCATGTTGTTTAACTAGGCAGTTGGCTGTTGGATGCAATTGAGAATAGCTTTGATCGGAATTTTTTAGTTACTGACAAATTGGGACAAAAATCTTTAGTATCATTTCGTACAGGTAGAGAGACAAGTAATGAAACTAGTTCCTCCTTCATTATCATGGACCTCCGCAAAGTAACACCTGCTTCTATCCAATAGAGAGAAAAGTGTTTAGCCCGGGTCTGTCAAGAACTAACTGTACTTATGCCCGGGATACACGAGGCTAGTTTTTCAAGCTAGGATAGCAAGCTAGTGTCAGTAAGCTAGCAAGCTAGTACTTCTGGCTTCGTGTAGACAAAACTAGCTTCATTTCTGAGCTAGTAAGCTAGTAAGCTAGTTTACAAGCCAGGATAGTTTTTAATAGGATGGAGTTCTATTTTTTAGGATAGTAGCGCCCCCCACAACTGATTTTACTATCCTGGCTTGTGTACTGGCTTCATGTGGCCGGCGAAACTAGTTTTCAGTTGGCTAGTAAGCAGGAACCACGCGTTTTGTTTATTTTTTGGCGTTAGAAGACTCAACAGAATATCAAACAAATCAGGCGTCATTCGCAAAATACTCTTATATTCGTCTAAATCTTCGTTGCAAAATTCTTCCAATAGTAAAGCAGATGATCCACGTTCATCTCTTCTTAAAATCCACGGTCTTGTCCACACCCGTTTTTGTAACTCTTCTTCTAGTTCGTCTAGTGCGAATTGGCACAGTTTTCGAAGTAACTCCTTCAGTCGAATAGTGTTTTTTTTCGCATGCAGCTCATTTTGGACGTGTGGTCACCTCAGTCACTGCAATAGTACTAGCTTAAAATAATCCTAGCCTCATGTCAACAGAACTAGCATGTTCCAAGCCAGGTCAGCAAGCCAGGACAGTACTAGCTTGCTATCCTAGCTTGAAAAACTAGCCTCGTGTATCCCGGGCATTACTCGGATAATTGTGGCCAATTCTGTATAACACAATCTCTAAACTAAACTAACAAGGTAACATAATCAGTGTAGCTAGTATAAGAGTCACAACATAGTAGATATATTACCTGAAGTGCTGCAAAAAGCAACATTTCCTCTTCAGTACAGTGCACCTCCTGGTTGAGAATCTGCCAACGCGCTTGCTGGTACATCTGGTTCAGTCTGGACGCATCTTGAGCTCGCGGCGTCAGATCAAAGAACGAGTAGAACTTGAAACGCAGTTGTAGCGTGTCCCATTCGCGGACGTATTGCTCCATGATAGAGAGAGATGAGTCTAGCCATCTGGGGAACAAAAATTAGCTCATAAAACAGATTTTTAGCTGTGTTTGATGATTTGTTCACACTTCTATAACAATGGTGCAGTTGCCATCTTCGAAAGGCGGCCAACATTAAGGTAACACGGGACTAGTTTGTTTTTTCTACAGTGCAGTGGCCAAATAAAATGTATAATAGTTGGTGATTTTTCCTATGGACTAAGAAGTTGTTTGAACTGAATTTATTAAGTTATTTGACTGAGTCCTGGATACTCGTAGAATACAGTTCTCCAAACTAGGGGCAGATTTATCAGCAAATTTTAAAAGGCGAATAACGAGTGTGGAGTTAGAGAGAGGATTAATTATTATTTAATAAGCTTACCCAACATTCATTCTAGCGCGTTCCATCAACGACTTTGGCGTTAGAAGTGACTCTCGCGATTGGCTGTCTGGCTCCAAAGGGGAATCAGCCAAAGAAAGCTCTGCCAAAGAGTCCAGGGCATCTAATGACGCCGCTCGCGGTGGCGTCCCGCAGTAACCTCCATCGCTGGAGCCATCGCTCTGTGTGCTGTGAATGTTGCCGCCGTAACGCCTGAGGGTGCCATTCTGAAAGAGAAGTACGATGGAAGTTTAAGGACTGTTTGAGTCGTCCCAAAAAGGCCGCCGGCGACGCTAATGCATCTTAAGATATTTTGTAATTGACCATATTATTATGAGAATGAATTTTCCTTGAATCCAGATAGGCTATACACTGAATTCTTACCCTTTTGGATGAGGTATCAGGATTTTTACATCAATCCATCGCTTTTTTGATCTATCACGGTCCAAGGTAGAAACTTTCCAACTTTGAAGGATTGGTGGTTTATGTCTACTGCTCTATTTGGAAAGTTGATCAGGGTCATTATAATAAAAGAGATCAAGAAACATACCTGGTGTGATGCTACAGGCGTAGCAGACAAGGACCGTGGTGGCGGTGGCGTGGCTGGACAGGCTAAGGATCTGTCCAAGCTATTCGAAGAGCCCCTAGTGGCTGCTATGAAGGTATTTGTGTCTGGGGCTTGTGTAGACTTTAACTTCTTTGCTTCCTTTAAATTCTGGTAATTCTGCTTTAAGTGTGATGGTTCGAGGGGATAGCATAGAGATAACTCCTCAGGATGTCTTATACCTGAAAATAATGTTAAAATTTTTAGTCCAAGTCTAGACTTGCATTCAGTTCATTTGAATACGATTTCATTTAAAGTCAACGAATTAGGTTGACCTTAATCTCTACATGCATGGGTTTTTTATCATTGGCAATTCGGGTCCCAATTTCGTTCTTGTGTTTAGTATTGAATTTATAAGTGTCTTAATATGGTCATGGCCCGTGCGCACTCAAGAGCTAACGTCAGCCAATGTTTTACTCGATTTGTCGGTGGAAGGCAAGCACATGAGTGAAATACTCCTGAATATGAACTTATCATCTGAAATTTTCTTACCAAGACTTTTGCACAGTTGCACGACCGCGCTAAATGTGTCAATGGAGAAGTCGATCTTGCAATCGATGTATCTCAAATCTGGCAGTTGTATTCTAAGGGGTTTGTGCATTGGCGTGAAGTGGAGGGCCGCGTCTGCGTGGACCCCGTACTGGTCCAACGTGTGCTTCGGTCTGGACAACCATTTGTTGCGTGTGGGCCACCATAGCGCATGATCTGACCAGTCCTTTTTGAATTCTGGAACAATAAAATAGGTTAAAAGACTTGTTTATGACAAAAGGTATGCTGATTTCTTGTGCGTACCTACCTACTGCGAGGTTGATGCCTGAAGAAAGGACAATTACAAATTCCAACGCAGCGTAGGTCAAAAAAGTATGTAGGTACAAGGTAAAGGTTATTCGATAGTAGCGGAATTAGGTTTGATATCTATACGATATGATGGATGGATATTTGTTACTCAATCACGCCAGAACGGCTGAACGGATCTGGATGAAATTGGGCACAGAAATAGATTATAGTCTAGAATAACACATAGGCTACTTTTTATCCCGGAAAATTAAAAAATCTCAATTCACGCGGACGAAGTCGCGGCCATCATCATCACGGGCATAATATCACCCTCATAAATTAACTAGTATTAATACTTGTTTATTTATGAGTGTGATATCCTAAATCACAATCAAATCATCAATCAATCAAATTCATGATTTCTTCGTATCAGTGGCTAAGATAATTGAACACTTTCCACCAGAGTTAAGATGAGCATGACAGTGTAAGCTACGATAAGCATTACGAGACCACCTATTTTCTTGTGTTTTAGAAATAAATAAAACTAAAGTAGAGTTCAAAGTAGGCCGTAATTTCTTCTGAGGCTCGCTTAAGCTTTGCATGAGTCACATTGAAGCTGGGTGGATGACATGAGACATCGTCACAAGAACTTATTATGTACACTTATTTGCGCAATTTGTTACACAAAGATATATTTTTCGTATCAAACTTTTTTACTCGTACGACATTTTACCTACTGGTAACCCTTAGAAAATTACGAGTAAAAAGTTTGATAATTCGCTTTTTCAGATTGAAACTCACAGAAGCATAGCTGTTAATGGCAGAATCACGCTTGGTATTTCAGTCATCAAACTGGCATTACATACGATATGTACCATTAGTCTACTCTATAATTCTGGCTTGTAGGTCTCACAAGCTAATGTCCGCGACTTCTCGAAATCCTATCTAAGTCATCTCTCATCATCATTAAAATATCATGTTGTCATGCCAGTAACTTAAGTTCTCCTGTACCTAATTTGTAAACTTAAATTAACTATTGTCGCTGACTGTCCCTACTTAAGACTCAAGAGACACTCATGAGTCACAGCGCAATGAACTAAAACCTTTGGTAGGTTGTTATAGGAGTAATCAGTTCGTAGTAACATCTTAAACGGTTTCTGATTTATAGCCTGCTCCACTTCGTCTCTGACAAAGGAATGGGTTAAAGACTACTAAATTAGCTCCTTGACATGATAAAGTGACTACACATTAAATTAGTAAAATATTTAAAGCGTAACAACCTATCGTAGGGGTAAGCTCCATCTTCAGTGGGCAGCGGGTGAGCGGAAGCAGAAAAGCGCCGGATTCGATTCTCAGTTCCGTAACATCGATTTAGCGTGTTTCATCTTACACATCGTCATTTTACCAACGAATTTTTGTAATATCTTTTTACTTTTGCATTAAAACAAGGAACCTTATTTCGTAACCTAGAACCATGCTCGATTAACTGTGAACTATGACGTCACAGATATAAATGAAACCTTTGACGTGAATTAATCGAAACTCACAATTCCGAGAACACAAAACTGTGGCCTCGAAAATGTGTACAAACCGTAACAGTGAGTCATCGGCATGAAATATAACGAATTTGTTGTTATTATTTAACTCTTAAAGTAGGTATAACCTTACCGATTATAAATTGACCAACCAACCTCACCAATGAGAAATACGATGCAAAAAGTTAGCGAGTAGTAGGTACCTAGATAACAGAGTAAGAGAGAAGAGTCTGTTAAGGCTTACTACCATCGTTTAAAGCATTATTATTTTAAAATTGCAGTCTTATACGACGTACCTTGACGTCCTTAAAATAAGGACTATAATTCTGGAGCAAGAACGTCAACAATATGGGGGTTTCAACCCTGTCCCCACTACCAAAGGTTAACTGGAAGAGAATACCTCTAGGACCTAGGTATTAAGTTCGCCTTCATATATCGTATTTAATGTGCAATAAAGACTTTAAAACAAACAAAAACAAAAGAGTAAAGTTAATAATTAAAGGTAGAGTAAGCAAAGAAAACGGTTATGATCTTTTAAAAAATAACACGAGAACTGTGTTTTACTGGATACCCGGAAAACTTTGTTTTACTGGATTTTAAAAACCTAACTTCACAGTACTAAGCAAATCAAATACCTAATAATGAAATCAGTTTTTCGACTTATATCAGGTACAGTGTGAAAGTGGCAACATTAAAATAAACACCATTTCTAGCAAAGCAGTTGTAGTCCAAGCTGTAGTTGCCATATTTGGCTGTTGAATAGACATGTTTGCGACGTGTGTTCACAGAACCCATGTCAAACTAGTAAAAAAATCCTCAAGAAGTTAGCAAAACAGACATTACCATAGGTAAACGAAGGCGTATTTAAAACAATTAAATAAAAACTCAAGAATTCTCAATCAGCCTTTCAGTCGTGGTGGCTTTGAGGTGTAAAAAATGTACACGAGGATTTTTCACAGCGCTGATGATCAGTACATTGCCTATTGTGCAAATAGACTTATTAACATTGCTTTGACTGCAAGAGAAACCTAGAGATAGGTATGTATTTATATGTGTGTGTAGCTAAAATGGACGACACGCTGCACTATCCTGTTATCAGCAGCAAATTCAGCATCGAGGAAACAAGATCTAGGTATTTATAAGCTAAGGTAGGTAGTCTAAACAATGCTACCTGGGCATACACTGACAAACTCAGATGTTGGAAAGACAATCAACTACTACTCCCATTGATGACATAATTTTAGTAAAGACTACTCCCTATAAAAAACCAAGCAAAAATAGTTATGTAAGCATGTACAGATGAATGCTCATAGATTATGCGGAGTCGTAATTTGGAAAACAAAATCATTACACAATTAAACTAGACAATGAATAAATTACAATATGTATTTGGATTTATGAATGAAATTCCCCTTTCAATGAGTTTGTCATTGTGATTATGCAATGTCACGGAGTCACAACTGAACGTGACATACTGCAGGTAGAGTTAGGAAACCCGTATGAAAATAATGTTGTAAGTATTTCCTTTGCTGAGGTTAAATTACCTAAAAACAGGTATTACTAAGTACTATGAATTAAAAATATACAGAAAAATACATTCAGAGTTCAGACCAACGCGAAATAAAACTAAGTTTTTGAGCAATTGTTAAGTCTGATTCTCGTTCTCGGAAAAAGAGAAAATAGGAGACAAAAAAATAATCAAACTGACACGTTGCCAGCGGCGATGATTAGTTTTGTACAATAAATTGACAAATCGCAGTTGAGTTTATTGACTAACAAACTGACGGGATTCAAATGCACTTTCCTCATCCACAGAATTCATTGAAACTCGAGGCCAACGACTATCATCCAGGTCTTAAAGCGTCTGTCAGCCCGCTGTGCAGTCAATTCGTGGGCGTGGGCGAACTTATTCGTCTTAACAGGCCACCCAATTAAACGAAGCATTATAAGTGATGGCTGTAGGTAATTTATTAATTTAAAGATTTTGAAGTCGTTTCCACTTGCATATCCTATATTTAGTCCTGGAAAAAACTGTTCTTAAACAAAATAAACCAGATTTAAGTCGAAACTTCCGTTCGAGAGCTAAGTCATATAGACAAAAAGAGCGCGTCTAATACAAGCCCTCTTTTTTGCATCGTTGGGTGTTAAAGAAAGCTGTCTGACAGCTGAAACTGTAGTAAGGGTAAACCGCAGTAGCACAGCGAAACAGTACACTCTCTAGTAGGTAAGTACTATTGAGAATTGAGATAATGCAACGCGATAAGCATATCTGTTAATCCAAAGACGAAGAGGTATACCGCAAGTCCTTGAGATACGCATCAAAGTATTTTAATTAGTCCTTATGTACTTAATTGATGTTGTTGTTGACTTGGGATTAATTAATTATTCCAACAGTCGCTTAACTGTTCCTTAAATGGTGGCGCCTTCAATGTTGAGGTGCAAACTAGCCTGTATGGTTGTTTAATAGTCGATCTTGAGTTAAGCAGCTTTAAGATGAAATTCCAATAAAATAAGAATGTGGTAGGCTGTATAAAGTGGCATAACCTTACTTGAATCGAATTTTTATGCATATGATATAAGCGCTTGGCAACTCCAAATCGATATTTCTCAGAAGAGGAAAAGACGAGATGATATTTTAAATCATGTTATTCGGTTACTCTGGTTACTTATTGGACAATGGACATTACTTATAAATATTTCGAAGAAACTTGCCTTGTTTTATTCTACTTAGGTACATCTAAATTACTAGACGATTCTATGAAATTAAACAGACATATTATTGAAAGCAACCATATAAAGTGTTTGCTCTTAGCTTATCGAGACGAAACAAAGTGCAGAGTGCAGACCGAGCTGCGTTTTCTCTTCAACACCTTTCCGAAATATTATGCATGTTTATAAATGCACTTTTTTCTGAGTACCTAGGCATTCAGGAACGAACTAAATTCCTAAGAACCTAATTTATAAAGCTTTTTATAGCTCTGCAATGGAACTCTAGAAATTATTTTAGTTATGTCTGAATGTTTTAAAACGACAGCCCGCCAACCCGTTTTGGAGCAGCGTGGTGGGTCTAAGCTCTAATTCCCTCTCCTATTAGAGTGGAGGCCTGTGCCCAGCAGTGGGACGTTAATGGGCTGTAGTTGGTGGTTGGTGGTGGTTTTAAAACGATACGCGATATCATGTCTAACTATTATCTATCAACATTACAATAACAATTTCGGTCGCATAAATAAAATAAAAGAGTAAACAAATCATCAATAATATGGACATGACAATAACAATTTCGGTCGCATAAATAAAATAAAGAGTAAACAAGTTATCAGCGTCCTGTTTCTTTACAGGAATGTAATCTAATTATACATTAGACTGATCTAATGTCTACTTAGATTACATTCCTGTAAAGAAAAGCTACCTATGCTATTTTGATTAGCAAGTTCTCCTCTCTCTGGAGAACTTGCTAAGTATTAAAAATTTACACACTGCTGATACACGTTGAACGACTGTTTTGTGCATAGGCCATATATAAGTAGCAGGTAATTTAGTTAGTTAGACTGAAAAATATACCTTCTATACCTTATGTTCACCTAGTACACCTTATGTTTAGTGAATATCACCATTCACCACCCCTGAAAATTTGAGGAGTTTGTTTATCTGACCCTTGTACGAGTGACTACGACCCTATATCAAAGCTCAGGGGAGGATGGATATTTCTTGGTTCATGGGAGAAATCTATACGTAGACCGGGTTGTCGTAGAAGACTAGACAATGTCTAGCTTCTGTAGTGATGTCTAGTAGACATCACTACAGAAGCAGGTAGCTACTGATGATGAACTTTTTTCCCCTGAACCCCGAGCATTTAACCGAAGGTTACTAATTACAATCATCAAATAAATATTATAAATGCGAAAGTTTGGATGGATGTATGGATGGATGTTTGTTACTCAATCACGCTCTAACGGCTGAACGGATCTGGATGAAATTTGGCACAGAGATAGATTGTAGTCTGGAATAGCACATAGGCTACTTTTTATCCCGGAAAATTAAAGAGTTCCCGCGGGAATCGAAAAACCTTAATCCACGCGGACGAAGTCGCGGGAATCAGCTAGTAGGATCATAAAGTTGGTGCATATTTTGTCACAGTCTCGTATTTTTCCACTAATTAGAAGTATTCTCGAGTTTATCGACAGTTATGTAGGACAAGACAATCTATTTCCGTCGCTTCCTGCACTGGCGTCTCGACGACATATTTCATTGATATTGTCTAGGCATTACTTGTAAATTATATTGAATTTAATGTTATTATGTTATTATCATATTACTTAATAACTATACGCTATTCAGGGACGTAAATATCTGATTCTTCGAGCAAGATTCAACATTGCAGATTCAGAGATTGATGATTGATTGGACTTTAGTAGTGAAGACACACAAGATAATCTATGAAGTTACTGACATGTGATAGTATGTGTGGTAAATATAAAACATCAAACAGACAAGTAATTAAACTGTACCGTTATCGGTTGAAGTAAATAAATCTTTAAGAAGTGACTCGTAAAGCAAACAGGAGCAAAGGAAGCGTTTCTTGGTTGTGGTTTTTGTTTACACCCGAGATAATTTACTTTCTAAGCAACAAAAAACTTAATGATATATTTTGCTTCTCTGCCTACTCCTCAAGATTCAAATGTTTAACTTGTAGCTGTAGATAACGATACGGATGTATTACTTTATAGAGGCACAGGAAAAATAATAGAGTGAATATTTTATTGTATTTCCGATCATCTGCTATAGAATATCTTTCTAGTTGTCCTCTTTCATAATGACAAACTATAAATATGCGATTTAAGCCTTAGATTAATGTCTTGGAATATAACATTAGTCCGCCGAGGGTAGCCTTTTTCTGATAAATAAACCAAACTGTTTGTTTCAATATTGAGATCTAGTACTGGCTAATAATAAGTGACCAACACATCAAAATTCTGGATGCATACTAAAAGCGCCTACGAAGATCGTTCGAAGCAAACCAAGCGTTGAATTCTTAGCAAACAAAACAAATTTTAGAGAATTTAAAGCAGGCAAAAAACCAACACGTCTACGTAATGGAAAATCGTGAATCGAATGCAAACAAAAAAGACAAGACAATCATCGCATTCAACACCTACTAAAGCAACTTTCCCAAGCAAATCTCAGAGAAAGCAAGAATCTATCTATAAATATATATAAAAGGCAAAGGTGACTGACTGACTGACTGACTGACTGACTGACTGATCTATCAACGCACAGCTCTAACCACTGGTCGGATCAGGCTGAAATTTTGCACTCAGATAGCTATTATAACGTAGGCGTCCGCTAAGAAAGGATTTTTGAAAATTCCACCCCTAAGAGGGTGAAATAGGGATTGAAAGTTTGTATGAAACTCCGTCATTTCTCAAGTTATATCCGTGAAACTTGGTTTACAAGCTACGGGTAAAAAATTAAGAAATATGCGTTTCACAGTTTTTCAAAATTTCACCCCCACGGGGTATAAATAGGGGTTGAAAGTTTGTATGAAAGTCCTTCATTTCTCAAGTTATAGCCATGAAACTTAGCATTTGGGCTTTCAGTTAGATATGCAAGAGTACGTGTTTCACCATTTTTGAAAATTCGACCGGGTTCAAAAACATTTTGATGCGTTCCGATACAAAATAAAAGTTAGTATAAACTATAAACCAAACAACTTTTGAACTATCAATAACTTATTAGAAATGAAGCAGAAAAGAATATATAGGTATTTTGATATAGTAATTCGAAGACAAGCCCAAACAAGCCCACTTTGGTTAATATTTCCTTCGCAAAAAGAGCCAAAAATGTATACTTCGCAACAGAGCCTGTTAAGTGTACTACAGTGTCATGGAATTCCGCACAGCTGTCCATAGATGATGAGAGGTATCGGTGACATAAGCGCTAAGTGGGCGCGCGATCTACACCCACTGGTTTCGTCGCGGAGGCGGTCACCTGATTATAAAGTTGTCTTTGTAGGTATATCGCACAAATAACAACCAGGTGATATACAACATGGATAAAGTAGATAGTAAAGATACAGTATAAAGAATGGAACATACTTCTAATAATAGTAAAAGAGTTATTCCCTAATCTATGATGCTTTGTAAATAAATTTGGTTGCGCAGACAATAAAATAAAATATTAGAGTAACGACATAGGTATGCATCCATTAGAGCGTATATTAACATTTGCATTACTCATTGTTTCATTTAGATAAAGTGACCTTTAGCCGGTCTCGACTATTATTATCAATTGTGTCGTTAATGCAACACCAGAGTGGACGATTTGTATTGCCTTATATGGTTAAATCAATAATTCATTTTCCTTCAACTAGTTACTAGAGTATGAGTTATGACGCCATACTGAAACTGGTTTTATTTTAACTCTGTAAGTCAGAAGCAATAATGCATAGCAATTAGCAAACCATGAACATCATGAGATCGGAACACCTGTTCAATCAAGGCACAGACAATTAAATTTACCTTTCAAGCGACTGGAATAAAGTTAAAAGGTTTTACACCCTTGTGTGATGAGGACTTTATCACATGAATTTATTCAACAAATACCTATCTACACTTGAAACCCGACTAATATACAGAATAAAACAGATTGCAAAGTCATATGAGTTTATATTTCACGGATAGTCGGTTAAACCGAGTTGATGCTATACGTATCGCTAATTCGCTATCGACTGACGCCAAGATCAAAGACGAGAGATCTAGGGCGCGCAGGATGCTCATTAGGAAATGACAAAGATGGCACAGACATATTATATTATATTCCAAATTATACATATAAAGATAATAATCAGAGTGACACATCTAAGTATAGCTTACTGCTTTAATTAGCTTCGCAAGATTTGGCAAGTAGATGGCAATTCTACAAGAACGAAGCCGGCGCGGGTCAGCTAGGTAGGTACTCAAAAGTGAAACAATACAGGGTAGATTTAGATTTAAGTAAGTACTGAATAATATTGTGCGCATTGCATTGATAGACCTTATATCTGGTCATCCGGCTCGACTGACCAAAATTTAAGAGAACTTCAACAAGTGAAGTAATAAATTGAAGTACTTTAAGAAGTGAACGTCTCTTCGTTGCGCAAATTATTTCAAACCAGCGTGGGCTCTACTCATTATCTGCCGTAAGAAATCTTTATGTCAACACCTACATGCCTATTAAAGTAAAAATGCATCTTAATTAAATAATTTGCCCTTTTGTGATTGAAAAGTCAAAGAGAAATTTAAGAACCTCAATCATATCTAGTCTAATACGTCTTACGACTTGGAGAAAATTGCTTAATATAACGATAATATAAGTCATTAAAGTTGTATTGGATGAATATTTAACAATTAAAAGGTGATTAAAATAAACGTTACCAATGAGTAAAACCTTCAACACAAGTTTCATAACCGTCCCATTACGAGTCTTGGAACAATCGGACACGTGGACGGACGTGCGTTGAAACGGAAAAATAAAATTATTTTAGTCACCTGTTGATGATAACAGGAAACCCGTTTTAAAACAGAGAATGAAGTGTTAAGCATTTAAATATTATTATAACGAGTAGAGTTTTCGAATAAATTTCATTTTACCATTCAATGTAATAAATGAGCATTATTTCGTCGACAGTAGCATGGAAAGATAAGTAAGAACGGAATAGTTAGTGATTCAGTATAAATACACAGGAATAGAGACTCTATTCATGTAATTATTATATTAAAGAGTAGACACGGATACCTACCAACTACCAAGCAAATTGATAACAGTCTGTCCTCTATGTTAAAAGTAAATGAAAAATTAGTTACTCGGGTACTTTTTAGTTTACTTATAGTACTAGTTACTTATTATTTGTCTACTGTTTACTTATACATAAAAATACCCAGGGTAGTGAAATTGAATCGACTATAATGAAAGGGGTTTCAATGTTTTAAGACTTTTCAACTATGACACATCCGAAATCCCGGACATCCGGTTGTAGTAGAGCTGCTTAAAAATAAAAGTGAATCATTCCAAACAGCCCACTAAGATTTAATTAAAGGGACTTAATGGCCATTCATTAAGACACTACAGCTGCTGCATAAATTGCATGGTAATTTGAAACCGTATGGATCATATTAGGTTAATTAATAATTTAATCATGGCCTGATTTAGGCTTTAAATGAGCTTAAGTACTCGTTGCATAGAACTTTGTTGCTGCAATTATTATCAACATAGATGGTAACCAAACTATAAATATTTTAGACAGGGAAGTATAAGATTACGATTTACGAAGCATGATATCCAGTAAGTATAGTACCAAATATGCAGTGGCTACAATGATGTTGGTTGATGTCTGTCAGTAACAGCCATCGATGTGTAACAGCTTACCTTTACCTGAAACAAAAATGAATCCAATAAATGCACTGTTTCTAAGTGTACGAGCACGAAACTAGCGGTAGCGGGGCGATGGCTGTAGCGGGGCGATGCGATTAGTCGGCGAGCTGGCGACGAATTTCTTGAACAATTTGAAAGAGGTCTGGTAATACTTTATAACCGACAAAAACGTCTGGGATTTATTTTTTCGAATTCTATAATAAAATTTAAAAATAAAAAAATTAAGTTGCCAAAAAAGTGTTTTTTCCGATTTTTTTGTGTAATGTTAAGTAGCCGTGGTAAGCGAAATAACCGCAAACGCTCTACCAGACTGGCAGAACTGGATTCGCCAATGAACGAAATTATATTTTTCCACAATTTCAGCTTGCCTAAAGGACCTTCCTGAAATTCGTCGCCAGCTCTCGGATTCCATCGCCCCGCTGTCGCCGTCGATCGGCCGTCGCTAGTTTCGTGTCTGACGCCTAAATCTTAATAACAATTTAATAAAATGAGTAAGTACTTCCAAATATGTATTTTAAAAAGTGACTTAACAAAGTAGTGTTTACTCCTGATTTTAAAAATCACACAGAGAATAACATTAATTTGGGTCTAATTTTGGTATGTTTGAATTAATGTCAGTTTAAATATACCAAAACATTAGGTAGGTACAATAAGGCACCCACTCCTGAAAAATATAGTGGGCGAAAAGTGAAAGTGGTCCCGTAGAATTCATCGCCCATTTATACGTAACTACTCGTACAACAATAGTAAACAAATTGCAAGAATGAATTTGAATGAGCAATACATTTTGTAAATACAGATACACAGGTATTTAATTCTATTACTTAAAACAAATAAATGATAAACAAATTTTTAATTAATTCAGATTCTTTTACAATCAATTCTTATTAACTGATGTCTGGTAACTAGAAAAACATAAAAATGTTCCTGCAAATATTGTTGAGATTTTTCAATATATGTAGTTAAACCATTACATAATACAAAGCATCCCTTACAACAACAAAAAAATATTTACGATATCACTTTTATAGGTCACATACTCGCCAAAAAGTCTAGTCTAGGCTAATGTAGTATCAGATTTTCATCTATGTAATGTGACCCTTTTGTGTGAATGAAAAATTAGGAATAAATTCCCACGGGAACTCCCTAATTTTTCGGGTTAATATAATATAGCCTATGACACTCACAAATAATGCGGCTTTCTATTGGTATCAGAATTTTCAAAATCGTTTCAGTAGATCCAGAGATTACCCCCTACAACGTCACAAATTCACAAACTCTACCTCTTTATAATATTAGTATAGATCAATAGGTTCAAGCTTATTCATCAAAAGGTGTAGTCGTAGATCGTGATAAATGAGGAACTTCCTTACGAAGTACGAGTAGCTACAAAGATCGTGTGTACGACAAAACAAAAACCTCAATTACTCGTTTGCCTTAGTAACTGCGTTCTTTCGAAAACTAATTAGACACTGCCTATACTGTTCTGCAATTAACAATTTTGGAGCAATTATCAATTGAAGCGAGATATTTCGAAGCCATCAATTAGTATGTTCTGGTTAACATTGGTACATTGTAAAGCTATGCCTCAAAACTAATTCCCATTATTCCGATACAAAAAGAAACACATAATTTACTCTATAAAAGGCCGCTATATTTTAAGGTTGAATGACCTCTATCTCTATAAAATTCGCCCATCACACCTCAGTTGGATATGAAACGAGAAAATCTCGGCTATGCAAATATTTGCCAGATAAAACGATTGGCTTTAGTGAGAGAAAAAGTTGCGTAGCGAAATACTTTACACGTTGATAATGACTATCTTATCGTTTTTAACTCCTTACATAACGTAATATATATTTCGATAGGGGTTGAGAGCCACAGACTTTACCAATGCTACTACAGCTACACTAATTGATAAAGGACATTGGATACTTCGTAAAGTAGGTACTAAACTAATAAAGTACACACTACAGAACCCTATACTTTACTAACTAATGCAGGTGATAATAATAAAGAATGAAGAAATATTCTACACTCGTAACTGCTTTGATAAGAAGATAAATTAGGCTAATTCTGGTCTAATCTAAAATAAAATGACAGCTCTAAATATATTGCTATCCCTTTTATAATGCTCGCTACGGAAAGGGACTGCAATAGATAGTCATGTCAATTTAATTTAGTTTTGAATATATATATTATACCTCTATGTGGCCACAATATGTAGGTAGAGCCACTAAATAATATTTAAGAATGGCGCAGCAACTGGCAAGTGCAAATGGCAAAACCGTTTAACTATGTTGGTAGGAGTAGAAACTGTCATCATCCACTTAGCAAGTTTGCCGATCGCCATCTTGTGCAATCAAGTCGTTAACCTATGACTGGCACCCGTTACAAAGTGCTTTTAAAAATGCCGAGAGCGAAGAAAGTTACTCGATTTCTTTTGTCGCTACAGCAATGTTTTCTTTGGAAAAAATGAATATTTTTTTGTATGTGATCAGCGAAATGTTTGTCAGAAATAACTAAGTCTCCACATAATTCGATAATCCAGTTGCACTTGTATATATATTACACTACCAGTGTAGTATATATACTACACTACCAGAGTAGTTATTTAATTTTTAAAATACAATAGCTGGTAACAGTTGGTATCATTGAGAGAGCCTTAGATATGATAAAGAGCAATGTACATAATTTGGACGAACGCTCATACGACGATAGCTCACGAACGAATCAATGGAATGTACGCACATACTGAGCACTGACGTCATGAGTTCATTAATATGGTAACCAGCTGATGGTACAGCTGCTATTGTCATTCATTGGGCTTACAGACTAATTATAGATGCTAGAGATTCAAACGGTAATAAACTTAGTTTAGTAATAACCAGCTACTTAATTCCGAACGGATGTGTAATGTGCGTGAGATATTGTCATGTTGTTGCTTATTTTTTGGACTGAAACTACCATTTAACTTTTTAAATACCAATGACCAATTAGAATGCCTTAAGACTGAAGCCAGTGTCACATGTTTAGACCGCAAGTAGTTACTGAGGCGAAAGTGGCACTGGACCAGCTTTCCTCGCCTTAAAAGAGAGGACAGTTTAAAAAATAATTTTCTTGTTTTTAGCAATCTAAAATAAAACATCCTCGCCTTAAAAGAGAGGACAGTTTAAAAAATAATTTTCTTGTTTTCAAGCAATCTAAAATAAAACAATCAGGACAACAATACAGTTATGGGTTTGTATGGATAATTGCAACAAATAGAGGACATACATTTAACATTTTGTATGAGCAACGAGAAGCGAATATGACGCGAGAAAGTAAGTAAATATTTATTTACTAAAAATACTTAAGTACTTAATATGGTACTCAAAGCACTCAAAGCACAGCGCTTGAAGTAAATTCATATAGCAAGAAACTTGAGATCTGAGGCTAACTTGTATAGTAAAAGTAAAATGTGCATTACGTCTTCGATTTTTATATCGATGATGATACATTTCGCTGTAACATGTGACGCATAAACAGTGTAAAGGTTACAGACATGAGCCAAAACCAGATTCACGGAGGACCGTGACCCAGATAAAGCGTTCGTTAAGACGAATCAAGCGAACATGATGTTCATAAGGAAACTACATTTAAACGAATGTCAACAACTACACTTGGTAAAGGATTATACTTCGCAAAGTATCATAGTAATGAAAACTTTAAATAAACCTGTGTGCATACTATAATGACCTTTCAATCCATTCCATGCACACCAAAGGGCGTATGGTCAATGTCTATGTGGTGTATGTCTGATCTCACTGTGTTGTTAGTATCGTCGCTGTAAACTTGGTGTAATTTTTTGAGTGCTACAAAAACAGAAACACCATAAACGATTAAGCGTTACGTCGTACACGAAAGATTAATTTTATCACTCCTGCAGGGCTAGCATGGGCCGGAGATAAAAATTTTATCCCCCGATTTTATCCACTGACAAGAGATAAAATTAACTTATCGACCTCTCAGAGCACGGCAACAGGGGAGATGAGAAGTTTATCCCCGTTTGACATTTCACGGGGACTCGGGGGACTATTTACCCACCGTTATTTAGCGTTTTTATTTATTTATTTAGGAATCAAAATTTTATCCTTTCCTCGGGGAGAAAATTGTCTCGGCCCATGCTAGGGGGGCTGTTGCGTCTGTTTATTTACTTAATTGAAATTAAAGTTGCGTTCGCTATTTTAGAGATTTATCATAGCTTAGCCCATCATAGCTGAGCGCAGTAGTTGTAGCTTATTCTATAGAATTTAGATAATGATATAGCTTTTATATGTGGAATAATTGAAGTAATGATGATGAATAATTGAAGGATGTACAGCACAAAACAAAAACTAGATCGTATATATAGGCTAGAGATTTTCTCGTACCTACTGAAAAAAAATCGAACAGCACTCGAAAGCATGCAATGAAAATGTCATTTCAATAATATAATTATGTATATATATATAGACAAAGTTTATTGACAGAAACAAGAAAAAATACGAAAGTTACTAACTAAGTAAGTAGTTATATGACAAACTTGTGATTTTGGAAGGTACCTGATGGGTGTTATAGCTGTAAAATCATTTGTAATGGATATTATTTTCTCGTAAAATTACATCACACCGACTAAATTTAAAAAACAGATTTATAGCATTGTTACGGTTTTTAGTCATGGAGGCAACAAAGCCTCCCAGAAGCATGGGAAAGGTGTGGGCGGTTTAACGAATTATGAGTTTCCCCATCGCATTTATAGTTTAACCATGATTGATGTTACTACATCCGCTTTCGCTAAAAGGCATTTTGGTTTATTAACTTTCATGACCCACAATTTTATACTACACAAGTACCTAACCAACTAGAATCTAGATCATAACGATGAATAGTTTTTGAACTTTCTATTACTTATTTATTAATATTTTAGATATCTAGTTATCAATAAAAAAATATGAGCATTTCATTATTTTCTTTTTCCACGGGTACGGACTGCGGATACAGTTTGAAGTTTTTAGCGAAAACCAGAAAATATTTCGTTCAGCACCGCATATCCCTCTAAGACCCGTTAATCAATAGATATGCAATACCTATCCATTGCTTGTATTCTTGCCTAAAGCGCCGGGCTTTCGATTTGCAACAAAAATCTAACAAAGCTAAATAAGACAGACGATAAGATTTTCATGAATGAGCCGTAACTTTATATAAATCGATATAATACATAAATTCAATTACATCAGCGTACCTACTAATACTGAGGTGACGAATGCTATAAATCGGCGCCATGTTTACGCGGGCGCCATGAATGCGCGGACGCAGCGCTCGTGCGCTGGGCGGATACGGGGGTATAAATAGCAACTTGTCTATTTTCGTCGGGATATAACGCCCAGAACGGGCCATGTGCCACTGGATACGTCTGGACTATGGGTGTTCCTACTTGTTGAAATTGATCAAATTCTTAGAGCAATGACTCACATAATCCAATACTATCTAGGTCATATTTCAGACAACACCTATTATTCCAGTTACAAGATAAGGCATAATTTGCTCTGGCTTTTTGTATCTAGACTAGGTACCTTCGTTGTGATTGAATTCGTTATTGGGTGTTAGTAACCAAGTTAAGTTCAGATTTAACAGAACTTTTCTTTTAGAGTCTACCACGCAGTCGACATTGTAATAATTAAAATGAGTCCAATTTCAGTTGAATCATTATAAACTAATTTTAAAGATAATATTACATTATAATTGTTTGAATAATAATTTTAATGGCTAGTAAATGATGATTGGATCTAAATTGGATACAAACAACTGCGTGCCGAATGTCTTTTGTATATATCACTCGTCTATATACGCAGCGAGTAGCGACTAGAGCGAGGTCAGGGGCTAATGTCTGTGTTTACAAATATTTATCTCGCCACTTACCACCACCCAAACATTTCGCGTGGGAACGTACGCTTATCACTCATGACGAATCTAAAAGTCCTTATGCTGTACGATATAAAGCCGATAGTAATAAACATCAAATCTGAGAATGCAGTCAGTTTAAAAAATTCCCAGATGAAAATTTTAGCACTTTCAACACACTTTCAATTTGGTGGTACCTACAGTTGTACTTAGGTATGTCTTTTTAATTGTTCATATATTTGAAATTTTATTTTATTTTAATTTATGTATTAGGTTTACTTACCTAATAACTGTGATAGTTAAAATAAAAATAAAATAAGTAATATAAATACAAGCTAATTAAAGTGATTACTTATTTAGTAAACACAGCATGGAGTAAAAACAAAAGCAACAACTAATAAAATGAGCTAAAAGAAATTTAAAAAAATATCAAAATGAAGAAAAACGAGGCTATAATAAATAATTCTCGTTAAAATTTTTGATTTGGTGAGGGGAATTTTAATATACTTACTCGTATTCCCGAGGATTAGCAAGCAAAATTCAAGACCTGCAGGATATACTAATTGTAACTTTTCTCGGAACTTGTATAAGTAATAAGTCAGAAAAAATATTGACAATTAAACTACTGTAATCTAGGAATAGGGGAATTCGCACCAAGAACAGTTCGGCGTAAAGGAGGATAAAGTGATGTTATTTATGGGTTTGCATGGATAATTGACAGGAATTCTTAAACTAAATTGGTTCAACAATTGAGGACAGTCCATTTTCCAATTGAATATCTTGTACATGTAGATCTAACAGTTCCCTGTATTTATGATAAAAATGATAAAATTCTCATGTAGGTATATAGGTGCGAGCATTGGGCTGTGTGCCAAGTAGCGTGATATTGTAAGACACCTTGGCGAAAATAAGCCATTATTCTAGCCTACTTTGAAGATGTATTTCTTATTCAAAAGCACTTGTAACAAAAATTATATTTTGAGTTTGAGTTCATTAGAGTTTTATTTGTTTTGTTGAAAATTGAAATATAGAGCTTTCTATGAACTCTATGAATTTTCATTATGTTATGTTGTAAGTTGTAACACATTCAACAAGATCATTCTAAACGAATGGGTATCCATCTGATTGTTTCTAAACATCTCATTATAATCTGCTGTAATAATATTACAACTACTTTGTAAAGGAAAGTGCCTAAATTCGTCTATTATTGTGAATTGCGACATTACAATGCGGGTGGCCATGTAATAGGGTTAACTGGTTAAACCCGATTCAATTTCGTGAATATAACCCTATCTCAAATCATTATGAGAATGACTTGCACTCGCCGACTAATTTTAATAAATGCACGAGGCTGGGCCGACGTTCAATGAAAGTATTATGTGGAGATTGCCTCATGGCGTATGTGCACAATACATTAAGAATAAATAGAATAAGTGTTTTAGTGACCAAAGTTAAAATACAGTTATTACTCCTCCAGACAACTCTTTCACAAGCGAAATAAGTTAATTTAATAAACATTTGTCTAGTTTTGCAAACCCAAAATGGCATCTTTATCAGTTACATAGCTATAGATAAACAAATATCTAGATTAGTCCCACAAACTTATCTGACCTGGTGACAACGTGGCTACTAAGTAGGTATATGAAAAATAAAATAAAAACGAATCTAAACAGGCATACAAATTAGTTATAGTATAGAGTTAAATCAGGAAATCGATTTCACTTACTTAAGTAAATGTTCTACAAAAACAAAATTTTCTCTATATTGTCTCTTATTAAGAGTTAGGCCACTTTCTCTTTGACGGTATACATTATGATATTATCTGATTTGTAGAGGCGTCACTCAATGCCTTGAATCTTGATTTGATATTTTATAAATTCTTTTATAAATCCTGCCGGTTCCGAAAATTTAAGTAAGTTTATAAATTCTTCATTACTTAACTGTAAATAACATTATAAAAAATAGGTACCAATCCGAAACTAGATTTGGTGTTGCATTATCTTTTTTCTCCATAAAGTATTACTTAATGCCTTATAAATCGCTTAATCCTGGAAGGTTCAAAAATGTAACTTCAAGATGTTATTCATAAACCTAAACAAATGGTTAATAATATAGTACATACGCATTTATTTAAAACAATCAGAAATAGAAAAGCCGTGTCTGTTTACTCATATTTGATCAAACCTGAAATGAAAAATCCGCTAAATCGCGCATGAGAAACAAGAATTTTGAAAGCACCATCATGTTAAAAATAAACCTCAATAAATTCCAGACATTCCTTGAGCCGAAGTGCTGAAAAAGAAAAGCAGGTCTGACGACTTTTAATAACGTGACATGTACGAGTACGGCAGGACTCAGGAGTGAAGTATTCGAATATTTTCAGAGCATTGACCTGAACGACGACCCCCTACTCGAGACGGCTTCCTTGCGGATTATACAGGGGAACCGGATTTAATGGCTAAATTTGGAACAAAAGTGTTTGAGGATCCCATCTACTCGTACCACGTGTTATAAATAGGCATCAAGTCCTATTGAGTGTTTTTTTCTGTTGAACTTGAGTGGGTATTGAGTTGAGGACCTACAGAGGATGTACGGATCTTCAAAGGCCCAAGAACATAAGTGTTTGAAGATGGAGCAGGGACACATCTTCACCTGGATAGTGGATAATGGATATACGAGTACATAGTCAAGTCCTATGAGTGAACCCGTTTCTATTGTATTCAAGTAGAGATTTGGAAAAGAAGTACTTACAGGCTGCAGTATTAAAAATTACAGCAAAGAAATTCGGGATGCCCTCGATTTATCCTGTACCTTATTGTTGGATTAATATTGTAAGTAGATCCTAATTAATTTTCAGCACACACGAATCACGACTGTATCTTTATTAGTAACTTAATGGAAATTAAATAAAATCGTAAATAAAGTAAAACTTTGGTAGAAGCATCTGTTAACAATAATGAAGGAAGATATTTTGACTCACATTCCATGAGTCAGGGTATATGTATTATGGCTGACGATCTTCCAGCCATTCGCGCAAAGCAGATGCGTTGCGTTCAATGTGCTCTGAGAAATAAACAATTTCAAGAATCTGTACATTACCGATACACTAAAGACGAAAATATATATAAAGATACCACTAATATACGAGAGCCTAACGATTTTGGTATGTCAAACAACTAAAAATCTACAAGCACGCTGTAGATTGTAGACAACAGTAGAAGCTTACATAATATACGAGTAGATTACAGGAATTAATACCATCATTACGTCCAACCGACACTTGTGATAAGATAATGGCCACAATAATGAGCCGTTTAAAGAGGAAGTCTTTAAGAAAACGAGTGTTAAAAGAAAAACATTCATTTAATGTGGAACAAAGGATTCGTGGGCAAACAATTGCGCTTAATGGATCGGTAAATAAAAGGAGCGGTGATACAACGAACCTTGACCTAGTGAAGTTCAGAAAACACCCGTTTTATTATGACAACAGTAATGGTTGGTTTAAAAGGCCACACACAAGTTGGTATGACGGTTTCGCATGACATGCTCAGAATAATTTATTTGAACATGCAAAAACGTACAATATATTATTCTAAAGCTATATAGCAGATGCAAGCGCTTCTACGACATGAAATGCCTAAAATATTTTAACCTTTCCATCAATCATATAGGCGTACGTGAATTATTGGTCTTGCTCTGAGTTAAGGTTTTGTCCCAATTAATGTACGGTGAAAATGATAAATCAGTTTGGCAATTTCCTTTCTTTATCAAAATTATAGACTATAATATATTATAGGAGATAACTGCACTTTTGGTAACCATCGCCTGAAAGGCTGATTCAGTGTTAGGTGGGTGTAGAGCTCTCCACTGATCACAAAATTTGCAGTCTGCCTGCATGTGGCAAAAAATATTAGCAACTAGCTGATGCCCGCGTGGATCGTAAATAAATCGTTCATTTAATCGTAATCGTAATCGTTTTTCGTTTCCCGCGGGAACTCCTTAATTTTCCGGGATAAAAAGTAGCCTATATGTTATTCCAGACTATAATCTATCTCTGTGCCAAATTTCATCCAGATCCGTTCAGCCGTTGGGCGTGATTGAGTAACAAACATCCATCCATACATCCATCCAAACTTTCGCATTTATAATATTTATTTGATTATTATGTCGTCCCGACATATTGTCGCCTAACACACAGGTTTATACCTTCTTTAGGGACAGTTGGTTTTTCTGTATGTACCTATTATATTATGTTAGTACTATATTTAAGAATATTAAGTAAGATGGTTAAATGCAGAGGATATTTTGTTTGTTTGTATATTTCTTTGATAAATAAACATTTTATTTATCTATTTATATGTCGGGACGACATATGTCGCTATAATAGCAATAATTGCTAATATTTTTTTACAGGAACGCATAGTAAGTATAGCTTATTACGTCTTTGAGAAGTGATATCTAGTAAAAGGCCCATCCACATGCGTCAGTTTTTATTCTGTTTACATAGGTACTGCGCATACTTTAATACTATACAAGAATCAGCTTTTCTAATTATCGTTCATTTTTGGTAACAATAAACCATCTTTAAACGGCCATCCACATGGAGGCAGACTGCAACTTTTGTGATCAGTGGAGAGCTCTACATCCACCTAACACTGAATCAGCCTTTCTGGCGATGGTTACCAAAAGTGCAGTTATCTCTTAGTCTTATATTCCTCCCAAATTGACCAAAACTTGTCTTTGCTTCTTATATATTGGCAATAAATTAGGATCATAAGTCGTAACTTGTAAGTGAAAGTATATTTTATTATGCTGTAAAAACTCTACTACACACGTCACTCCGATTCCGATAACATAAAACTATGTATCTACCGAGAGATGTTTTCCGGTGAGAAAAATCCGGTTACCATTTGTAACTAGTTATTTTCACTTAAGTAGCTATTTTGATCTAGATATAAGTATCTTACGTAATTTTAACCGATGTTTACTGATTAAATTGTAACGTGGTTCGCTGGTATCAATGAGTTATTGGCAGCTATTCAAATACTTCGTGCGTAAACGTGTTACAAAAGTTCTCATTGTGTTTCTAAGGCAACAGTGGTTCGACCGATTATACTCCAGTAGATTATACAGTGGTTCCATCGATTATACTCATGATAAATTTATGAAGAGATCGGTTGGTTTATTTTAAATTGTTCAGCGTATATAACACATATTATTTGGCCGCGCTTTTACTTTGGTAACTAATCAAATAGGCTTAGAATAACTACCTATAGAAACCTAGTACACTCGCGAAATGTAAGCCGTTCAATTGGTGCCATAAATGCCATCGTACGACGCTCGCGCAGTCCGAAAAAAGCTGGTTAACTTAGTTTTAGAAGCTACAATGCTACAAACAAACTAACCAATTACGTACCCAACTTTTAGGTGGAAAACATTTAAACTGGCAACATTATGTTTGCGTTTACGAGGCAAGTAAACACAGCACACATAGCGAATTTGTAGCTTGCGTTTTGAGAAGGCGTTGTTTGGAAACATACCTTCTTTATGTAGTTATTCTAAGCAAATAGGTTTGATTTCCTAAATCTCTATTTTTTTTTTCTTTTATGATATGTTGGAATTTCAACTATTAACTATTATGAGCTTGGATGTTTTCTTAATGTATATATTAGTATTCGATGCTACTTACTAGTATCTATCTAAAAAAAGATAGATTGCGCCACAATTAGATCAGTTGAATCGGTAATATTATACAGAGTTCACGATTAATCTTAATGCATTTGAATATAACAAGTAGGAATTTAGTAAGTGCATGTTTACATAATAGTTGATGTGCCGAAGTGTTCGGAATCAACATTATGGCAACGCAGGCGCTTATGTGTAAAGCCCGCATAACTTCACCGAATGAAATCAGTCGATTATAAATAGATTTTGAAATGAGACCCGACTAGGCAGTTTAGAATTTAATGGCTCGATTAAAGATTTACAACAGTAGTTATATATATACCTATATACCATTACGTACCAAGTACCAACTGTACCTACTAGCTAAAGGTACGGTATACTTTACTATAGGTACTACTCCGAACATGAAACTGCAAAAATAGCTGTTACAGATCCATCATCCAGTGGTCGAATTTTTGCTAACGTTATTTTGATTCTATTCAATTCAATTTATTAATATCAACTAGGGGAGACCGGGGATGGTAGACTAACTTTTCACTTAAGCTCGTATATCTCAGATGTTTAACTTAATATAACAAAAACAACAGTTGATACAGATAGAAGAACTATTCAGGTACCTAAAATACTAATCTATAACCTATATATTTTTCATTATAATACTTATTTAGTCGATTTTCTAAACCCCTGACGCTTGGTCAACCTACCCCATATCCGGGGTAAGTTGACCATAAGCATGGGGTAGGTTGACCTAGGCAGTTATTAGTGTAAATAAAGAGGAGAAGTATAAAATAAAACATTAAAATGTAATAAATGATAGAAACTTTTTATTTAATTATAAACAAACTTAAATTTGAGATCCGAATTTACTAAAGGTAACAGTCACTTTTTAAACTATTTAAAAAAAACTTAAATTAACAATAAGTAGGTAAGATTAATTTTTGTACTTTCTGTTTCAAACTTAATTGTAACTTGAATTATTCTAATAAATTTCTAATCACAGATCAAATTGTTTTTATGAAAATATTATTCAATATTAACTTATTAAAATATTATTTAATATTAACTTGCGAGTAGGTATCTTATATTATAAAGTATAAACTATTAAAACAGAAAACTTCTTTTCTAAAAATTAACTTAATAATGAAAATAGAACAATCAGTCTCATATTAGAGTTTTTAAGTATATCTACTAAAAAAAAAATATTATCATCTTTGAATTAGTGATTATCATAAACTTTTATTTTTATGTACCCCGCCGTGTCCAGGGTCAAATCTGCTCTCCTGAGGTTCGGATTATTTTCTAGCTTATGTTCAAGTTTAGTTATATGTATTACGATGCAACGTTTTGTATGGAATTTGGTATTTTTTTGATGTGGCGTTTATGCTATTATTATCGAAGATTACTGCGTGGCAAGCTCTTTCTAGGATATCTTTTGGTACATCACCCCTTTCAGATTCTCTTATGTACGTCCTCATTTTTCTGTAAAAATACAACTGTAATTTAGTATGTAAGAGAGACCATAATAGTGTTTACATTTATGATGCACATTAACCATTAGCCCACACAATTCTTTAAAATAAGTATAAAATTTTATACTTATTTTAAAGAATAACTTTTTTTTAATAACTAAACTAATAGTCTACCTACCCCGAAAAAAATTGATCAACCAACCCCTGACGCCATTTTGAATTTTACCTACGTATCATATGCAAACTCTGGCACTAACATGGAAGCAATACAGTGTAATATAGAATAAAACTATCATATTTACATTAGGCATAACAACTACATTGTTTCTAACAGATCCATAGACACGATAACAAAAAAAGTACGAACGAAAAAAGTTACTTACCGAGACCAAAAATACAAAATGTGATGCCACTCACGAACCCCGCGCGGCTGCGGCGGCTCACTTCGCACAAGTTAGCGGGTCGCGGGGAGGCATCGTCACACATAATTGGTTGATGAAAAACACGTGATAGTGGCGAGTTATTGTTGATTAGTCTACCTGCCCCTATAGCCAACCAACCCCGGTCTCCCCTATGTCTGAAACACCTTTTCTTTATGAGTAACTTAGTAGATAAATAAAAAGTAATTACTTAAACGGTTGCGACAAAAATACGTTACAACTTTCAACACAAGCGTGAAATTAATTCGACCTTTCTTGAATCAGTGCTGAGTCAATTTCAGAAGGTTTAACTTTTTAGCTCAATTTATAAGACAGTAATAAATGTTCACGCCTGAAAAGATAAGTAAGTAATATTAAAAACTTCCTGTTCTAGAGTTTCAATATAAGACAAGATTTTAATAGTTCAAACTGAAAAAGAAGGACGAACTTTTGTAACTTGTGTCTTGTGGCAAGAATAGATAAGAGACTGTTAATGCTCGCTAAAAATAACTGATAATTATGACTTGTTATTCTGAAGACTCGTTTACGTCACCGATACTTATATTATATTCATATTAATTAACATCACCGTGACGAGGTTAGGAACTTAGGACATTTTCTTATGGTATAGTGACGTCATCGGTAGAGGTAAAACCGGTCGCAATCATGCATGACCGCTACAGTCATTCGCCATCCTGAATCATCCGGCTTAGTTCGCGGTTATCGATTCGCATATTATTCCACGTTCTACAACTTTATGTATGAGTACTAGTAGTGAGTACTAACTACAACTAATAACCAATCGTGTATCAATAGGATCGTGAATAAGTACATGTTTCATAAACAGCATGAAAGACATTTTGCGAGTACAAAATTTATTTTTATTTTATTTTATTTTGTTCGGAAAACTTACAGCTATAACAATTAATATAGATAGACAAATAAAGAACAAGTATAACGCCAATTACAAGTTTTCACAGATAGAGTTTACATGAGATAGAAATAGCTCGCAATGGTGGAAAAAATAAATATTAATATATGCAACAAAGGAAAGTAATTAAAATATTAAAAGCTTATAGTTAGGAAGATGATACATGTTAATACAAGAGAAGAACTATACTAAACTAATATTTGGGATAATTTAGAGACTATTAATTATTAAGATTATGATTGCTAGCCAGCAAACCACTTCAACTCAGACTGTGAGAGTCAAAGAATTCACTGGCTAGAATTCTACGCATGGAGCTGTCCGTGGTGCAAAAGAGATCCAGCTTAATATTCTTTTTAACTCGAGCTATAATGTCATGATATTCAAAAAACTCAAAAATTCATACAATAAAATAAATAGCGTGTTTGATAGAGTTTGAATTGAAAATATTATTCCTAAAACACATATTTCAATCTGTTTTCGGTGATTTCAATTAAGTGTCAGGACTTTACAGCTAAAGAAAACTTCAAGAAAAGAAGATTATACTGCTGGTTTTTTCACAGAAACAAGGGCAATGGTTGATTTACTTGCCGATTTACTTAAATCACTTGTAAACGCTTTTTGATTAAAACTAGATTTCTATTCTATTACAAAGCTTATTTAGCGGACAAAGCAACAAAAGAATTGAGAAAAAAAATAATGCTTAAATCTATGGATGGATGGATGGATTTCTAAGTCAAAAGTCAAAGTAAATTTATTTAATTTAGGTACACTGTACACTTATTGACGTCCTTAATGTTACGTATAAAATATGATGGTGATAATCAGTCACGGTATCTTAAAACTAAAGCTAAGAGTCAAGAGGGTTCCAAACGCGCGTGGTCTAAGAAGAGCCCACAACAAACTACATTAGGCAGTAGCCAGTAAGGCAATAAGAAACCCAAACCATACAATTCTGAAATAGTCAAGAATAGGTAAGTAATACCATGTTTCATTGTGTGGATAAACAAACTGTAGGAGCGTGTGCTGTATTTGCATAACAGGAAAAACGGTTAGCGATGTTTAGTTTGGTGTAAAGTAAATTTGAAAACACGTAAACCTAAATCGGTTTAATATTGGTAATATATTATTTTGAAACCGGTCCTCACCGACTTAATTTACCTAGAAAAACAGCTAAAGTTATAACTAAAAACATATTTACAGGTACTTGATTTTTTGACGCCTTCCTTCAATTCCTTTGCATAGAGACCTATAAATGTTCCTTTGTATCAGATTAAAATAGAATTCTTCGAAAGCAAAGTTAACTATGTAGTCATAAAATCCATTTATTATAAAGACGATATTAAGTAGGTATATTCAACGAAGTAGGTCCATAACTGGTTATAAGGAAATCTTCAATATCGCGGATAAACAAAGTTCTACGGAAAACTATTATTATAATGACATAATTTATACAGTTGCCTAGAATATGTAGCACATTCCATTAATACAGTGGAGAACAGAAATAGCAACGACGACCGCAATTTATTATGAACTAGCTGATGCCCGCGACTTCGTCCGCGTGGATTGAGGTTTTTCGGTTCCCGCGGGAACTCCTTAATTTTCCGGGATAAAAAGTAGCCTATGTGCTATTCCAGACTATAATCTATCTCTGTGCCAAATTTCATCCAGATCCGTTCATCCGTTGGAGCGTGATTGAGTAACAAACATACATCCATACATACATCCATCCATCCAAACTTTCGCATTTATAATATTTATATGGATATAGTTATAGATACTAATGCTTATCGTGAATTGAACATCTCAATTTATAACTTACTAGCGATCCGCCCCGGCTTCGCACGGGTAGCACTAATAATCCTAATCTATATAATATAAACTATCCTATCTCTCAAGTTAGATCGAACTGCACATGGTGTGCGAATTTTATTATAATCGGTTAAGTGGTTTAGAAGTCCATTGAGGACAAACATTGTGACACGAGATTTATATATATATAGATTAACTACTTGAGATATTAAGTAATGGAGCATAGGGTATACAGAAATATAACTATCGACAATCAGATCTGGTTTAAAAGAAAATCGAAGTCTCACAATTTGTAACAAAAGATAGAAGTATTGTTAAGGATTCAATATTATGTGATGCAGATTTGCAGTTATATAAAATAATTTATGCGCATTTAAGGTAACCTAAGGACTAAGTAAATTTAAATTACAAATATAAAATTCCTTGGAGTAAGAAAAAGCAAAACAAGGAATGCTAATAACTCTTTAAGATTGATATTTCAAATGGATAATATTATAGAGCAAGCTGTATAGTTAACCCTTTTTACATAATAACAGGCATATAGCCTGACTCTTTTACTGCCTCGGATTCCCGCTAACTTCACCCAAAGATAACTGTGACAGTCATGAATGACGTTAACAGGGCAAAACTGCCATTGTAAGCATTTGAACAGGGGGCATACTACCATCGCTTAAATACGTATTGTTTTAATATTGTTCACGTTCGTGTTTTAGAATTATAATCCTTATTTTAGGGACGTCAAGGTACGTGACATAAAACTATCATTTTGATGTGATACTGCTTTAAGCGATAGTAGTAACCCCCCAGGGATGGATAAGTAGGTAATGATAATTTATGACACAAAAAGTTAAGACTTAATAGAAAACGTTTAATCCTGCAAATGGCAATGAACCAGAAAACAAAGTGTCACAGAAGCCTGAATCCATTAAAATACGCATTAGTCGAACAAAGCACGCATTGTTTGAGTTCAGAGATAATGTGTACAACACATATTGTGCACAAAATGAAAAGTTTGCGCATAAGAAGCAATTAGCTTGTGTTGGAAGGAAAGAGGGAAGGAATGCACGCGACCGTTAGCGTCCGGCAGCTAGCCCTAGTTGGTGACACTAACTACAGAACAACGTCTTGATAAACTTCAATTGCGCTTTCAATGTGATTCTGATCTTTTAAGTACTTTCGTACTACGTGGGTTTCAATCACTTCAATCGAATCCAAATGCAAGAGACTGCAATTACTATGTACAAAGAGTTACTTAAATATCGGAGGCTTGACTTTTCAATAGCCACTTAAGTCATGTAAACATGTTGATAGACAACAAACCCTCAAAACCATACGATTCTTAAAAGTCTTCAGTAACGTTACTAGGCAATCGAAAAGTTAGTCTTTGTGTTACTTATTTTTGAATATCCTCAACAACTGCTGAATTTTTGCTGGTTTGTTTCGAAATGAAGGCCAAATATATTCTTTTAACGTGGAATACCTAATCATGACATACGAGTAGTTTACACGTTAGTGAGAACGAGGAATAATGAAATACAAAACTCAGTAAATAGTTAGTCTGCCCTTCACCTTTCAGGTGACTACTGACCATCCTAATCTACGTCATAGTTAATGCTAAAAAGCCTCGAAATCCGTCGCCATCGGAAAGGGATCCTCGTTTTAAACCATTCTTAACTCATATCGAATATCCCTTACAGTGGACTTATGAAGAACTTTATTGTGTGCGCAATGCGGGCGATATCGGCTGAGTGGTGTCAAAAGGGTTTTATATTAAAGTGGTGTGATGTCGTACATTATCGCAAATTTCCAGATAGCTTAACATGCCCTTCACTATTGACGTATTCCCGATATTAATAGCGAAAGCTTTCTGGCATAATTGCGGCGAATGGAAATTACCCACACAAGACCATGTAAAGCCTAAATCAGAATCCTCGTAAATAAAGCCACAATGCCTTGTTGCTTTTGCCTACAATGGCGCAGGGTTTCCATTTTTGTCAAATGTCACCGAAATGGGTAATACTAGTTGTGTATATCTTGTGCTTACCTAAAATAAACCACAATCATGAATAAATTAACCATGAAAATATACATATTCACAGTATGACCTCGCTTTTGAATCGCCTGAATAATAAACCTTTAAAAATCATATTAAACTTTGCATTTTATAAGTTCTTTTGAATAGTTCAACATGCATGATTGACAATAGTTACATGTCAATCAACTTATCAAAATCTGGCAACGAAGAGATTTGTGCAACAAAGAATTGTAATTGTAAATAAATAAAATAGATGAAGGGTAGTATTATACTGGTTTAGTAATTATAGGTTTGGTCATGAAAAATTACTTTGGAAGTTTGGATTTTACAAAATCAAGAATGGTAAGTAAATATCAGTCAGGTAACAATCATCAAAATCTAGTACCCGGAGACGCAGTTTGTAAGAATGATTTGCAGGATGTAGTTGGGCTCAATTTGACTACGGGTCTAGTAGATAAGTATGCCATACCAAAATTATAGCCAAGTCAACGTCCTGTACCAATTAGGTACCTCCACAGGACTGAGGAACAATGAGCGGATGATAACGCCTTATCTACGCCGGCTGGCGGGGCAGAGGCGCCGGATACATGCGACAACATGGCGGCATGTGCGTACGCAGCGTAAACCATCAACTACTTGAAGACGTCCTCGCAAAATATTATGTACCTATCAGTAAGTAGTTAGTCTAGTTACCCAGAACAAGTTTGCACAACTCCACAAATTTAATGGTTTGGTGGTGGATTTGGATTCTAGCCTTATAATGAATGAACGAGAAGTTTAATTCGCTATAATCCCCCACAGTAGACAAATCTATGTGGTACAGTGCGTGTCCTTCACCAATAGCATGCGAACACCCACCACCCAGCAATTCGCATCGGCACAGCACCACACCACACAAATCTTCCAAATCACTCTCAACGTACGTTTCACTCCGAAACCGGAGCATCCTCAGGTGTTGACTCGACAATGCACGATTGTAAAATCTTTACATTGCTATGTTGTAAGTAGTTAGTTACTTAAGTACTTAACTAAGAACTTGTGTTGACAAGACTCGTTTTAAGGAGTTAGGACTTAGGTCCCTCGTGTATCTTAATTCTGTGGATAGACATCAGCTTCAGTGCTCGTTTGTAAGTCCTCCCATCATTTATTCAGACTTGACTCTCATCTCAATGCCAATTCAATTTGTACCTATCAAACTTTGTATTATTAATAGTTAGTTGACTTTTCGATTAATTTTAGTTACGTTAACCAAGTTTATTTAAGCAGACAAGTCAATCGAAATTGGACGTTACAGTTGCAACCTTTTTAGGGTTCCGTACCAAAATGGTAAAATGGAACCCATAAGGTGCGACTTTCTCCGTCTGTCTGTCCGTCCGTCACACTCGATTATTTCAGTAACTACCGAAGCTATCGACATGAAATTTGGAATAGTTGTGTATATTAGTGGCCCAAAGACACTGGAATTAAAAAAAATTGGAAATTATTTTTGTTCTTATTTAAAAAGGGGGGAAAATCGGAGGGTTGAAATTTAAAAGTGAGATAACTGTACTGTGTGGGGTATCATATGAAAGGGTTTACTTTGTACATTCTAAAACAGATTTTTAATTATTTTTAGTCATGATAGTTTTTGATTTATCGGGCAAAATGTCGAAAAAAATACCGTTCCCCCCCCCCCCCCTTATCTCCGGAGTTTACCAATCGAAAAATCTGAAATAATTATGGTCAATAGGAATTTATGTATATTTTACAGGAAAACTATAGCCAATGCTCTAACTAGCATAGTTTTTTTGATATTAACAGTAAACCTCTACAAACAAAGTTAGTTTTGCGGTTCATTTCGTCTTGTTTTTAATACGTCATAAATCGTAAAACTTACTACAGGTTTGTACGGAACCCTCGGTGCGCGAGTCCGACTCGCACTTGGCCGGTTTTTTTAGAAAAGAAGACACGAATAAATCATCAAGAACATACTTCACATCATTTAGTATTTCTAAATGTATTTGTTGCCTACTTTTGCAATACATATGTTTGGCTTAAAGCTAGAGCTATCGTCGTCAATTTCACCTTCCATCAATTGGGATAGTTTCATTCCCTTTTACGTCTAGCCCTTCGCCTCGCAAGAGTTATTTAAATGGAGTAGGTATGCATTTAACCCGTTTATGTGCCATACAATTAAGGCGTACTTAATTATGCAGCTGAAACCAGATTTTATAACATGGTTGCATAGATCACTCAATTAATTACCTTTCTCTTCAATTAACATGAAATACTGTGACGTTGCTTGTTAAGATTTTGAAGTTGCCATGAACCCATTTCTGTTGGCGACTCGATTGGAGAACGAAATGTATCCACATAATATTATGTTAATCTTTATAATATCCTAATAATTCAATAATCAATTATATTAAGTATTTTTACCTAGTTAGTTAAATTAAATGCAATGTAAAAAATGTTCCATGCAATTTTCACTATGTTAAAGGTACTTATTATGCAATGTGAATGTGTACAGTGTACACTGTATAGTACCAATAATAATTTAGGTACATTAAAATACTGTTTATTGAATATTTGGATACTGAATTATTCAAACTTACCATTGGATAACAGTGGGCGAATATCGAACAGCCATTTTGAAAGTTTATCCCAAACCCATACTATTTGCGTAGGTGCGTAATGTTATGGTTACGCTAATATTTTAACAAACGTCATCAATTATATTTCGTTCCCACGCTATTTATCATTGCCAAATAACTGATTCTGTTTCAGTCTTATAAAAGTAATTTAGGGAATCCGTAACATTTTTTACGTTATTCTTTTAGGAGACAATAGAGACAGATTTTATCTGTCCTCAGGAACTGCACTTCATCCCAAATTCTCAACCTTTAAGAAACTTGTTTATGAAAGGCCATGAATGAGGTCGGGTAAACTAGTGTCGTGCGTGATTGCCAACGTTACTCATATTACTTACTAGTTGTACACAGTTTTGACCATAATAATTCGATACCTCCCACGTAAGTTGTTGTATGCCACAAAAATGCCGTTTAGCGTTTTTACTGAAAACTCTCCTAATTTGTATTATTTTATGCATTCAATGTGAAAAAACTACAAAAATATGATTTTTTCAAGGATTTGCCAGACGTATTTTGTTGTAACTTTCGAACAAGAACGGACTAAAACATTGTATCTACCTTTGCAATGGTTTACGCGGGGTGCGAGACGGGGAGAATCACGCGCTCGCGTCTCGTATTTGTCACATACAACAGACTACGCCGGACTTTCAACCGGCCGTACGCGGTAGGAAGGAAGCGTATAAGTTCTCTCAAAATTAACTTGCATAACTGAATTACTTCAAATATATAAAAATGAAACGTACTGTTGTGATACCAACCTAAAATGTTGTATAGATTACTTACAACAGTATACGTTGTTGAGCGTTCATTAAAAATGTTGTATGTAATACATATAACATTTTACGTACCTATACATCAAACTGAAAATATTGTTGTATGTAATAAATACAACATTTTACTTCGGAAGTTGTTATTCTAAACTTCGTTGTATCGTGACATGCTATATTTTACGTTGCTATTACATTTTTTTTTACTTAAATTCAATGTTGTATGTCAAAAGTCTTTTCTAAAAGCAAGGTCCGGGGAGTACGGTGGATGTCTTAGACATTCCAATTGAAGCTCCTCTAATTTGGTAGCCGTCTGTTGTGCAGTGTGTGGTCTAGCGTTGTCCTGATGCAGCAGTGGCCTAGAGCGATTGACCAGCCTCCGTTATTTAGCAGCTAGCTTTCCGTCATGGTTTGCAGTTGCTGACAATTATATCCGCCGTAATCGTCTGGCCAGATTTAAGAAAGCTGACTACAGCTTTGCTGACTCAGCTAGTGCCGGTGTCGTTCACTAGAACGACACCGGCACTAGTCCACCAAACGCTCACAAGTACATTTTTTTGAGTCAATTATCGCTTGGGGCAAGATTTGGCTGGTTCGCCAGGGTTCAGCCATTGCGATGAGCGTTTCCGATTATCGTACAGGATCCACTTTTCATCACAGGTAATGATTCGATTTAAAATCCCTTCATCATTGTGCCGGTTGAGTAATGCACAGCAGTCCATGCGCGTTTGTCGGTTTGGTGCACTCAATTCATGAGGTACCCACCTTTCAAGCTTTTTCACCTTCCCAATTTGCTTCAAGTGGATTGAAACAGTTTTATCACTAACACCGCAGCCTGCAGCTAGCAGTCGGACGTGGTTTGCGATGGATCCGCTGCCACAATAGCCTTCAACTCTTCACTTAATGAGTCTCTGTCACAGTAGAATTATTCCAGCCACATATCACGACTTTTTCAGGAATCTGTCTTTTGTCGATGGCTCTCATAATGATGTTGAATTTTCTGATTCAGAATAGTACATAATTTAGTCTTTTCTTTTTTAACTTATTTAAATTTCTTTAAATTATGCATCTTCATAATAATAACGTAATAAACGGGTACATACCACGATAAAATGGCGATTTTAACTGTCGATATTTCGACCCAGTTGCATGGATCGTTGTCACGCCGGGACTGCTGTGCTGTGAGGTGGAGCTGGAACTGTCACGGGCCGTATCAAACTACCCTCCTTCACGTTCTTTTCGACCACGAAATAATTAGTCTTTAACCATTAGGTATCTTCGATTTTATTATTGATTCTCTTATAAAAATATTAGTTTTTTACTGATTGAAGTCTCCAATGAAACCAAAAAATAGGTTAATTTAATTGAAAGTAACAACTGTTTTGTTGATTTTTTTGTTGATTGATTGTTTTGTGTTTAGATATAATTTTGAAAATCTTTTTTTTTTTAATTTGAATAAAACCTAGGTATTTACAATGCCAATAATAATTATTATAAATCGTTACCTGATTTTAGTTGTCTTGATCTCATAGAAATTATTAAGTAAGTCATATTTTTTATTTTATGTTCTACAATGTTAATTTTTTATTATTCTAATTAATTAGTTCTTAAGAAGAATTTGTTATGTTACTAAAATATCGTAGAGAGAGTGAGCTATGTTTTGATTTTTGTCCTTTTTATTATGTGTCTAAATAACCTTACTATGATTGTTTTGTTTTCGAATTTATTGATTACTTGATTAATGGAAGTGATTATCTATATGTTTTTTTTTAAAGATTAATGTTCATTATTATTTTGTTTTTTAAAGATATTACTTTTCATGAAAACGGTCCTAAAACGACTAGTATATAATATTGTTCCTAATAAATAATTAAAGAAATTTATCCTTGATAATATTTCTTTTTTATTTCTTAACCTAGAATTTAATCACATACAATAATACACACATAAATTTTTGACCGATGTATATGGGTATTGCCACATACAATGGAATTTAACTTATATTTTGCAGTGTATATTGTTGTAACTATCATATACAACAACTGACGAAATCGAAACCCCGCGGTATAATGTTGTAAGTATAAGATACAACAAATGGCGCAGCCTGTACTCCGCAGTAAAATGTTGTATGAACGATATCTCAGAAAATATACATATTTTCTTAAATTATCTTTCAACATTGTCAAGAATACTATAAATTACATTCATATACCAAATTTCACCAAGATACAATAATAAATGCAGTTTTTAGTCCAATTTGAATCTTTAAAATGCTCTATTGTAAAATTGCGGTTTTGGGGATACAACAACTTACGTGGGAGGTATCGAATTGTATTTATGTATCAACTTACTAGAGTCTAGACTCTAGACGATGCCATGACTTCGTCCGCGTTGATTTAAAATAGAAGACCTCCCACGGGATTATGAAAATAACATAATCCCGTGGGAGGTCTTCTATTTTCCGGGATAAAAAGTAGCCTATGTCACCCTCCAGGTTTCAAGTAAATCTATGCAAAAACCACATTAATAATTGACCGAGCGAAGCGAAGGTCTCCGAGTCTACTTGAGTGAATTTGCACTTGTCCGTCCGTCCGTCCATCCGTCTGTCAGAGCCTTATAACTTCTGAATTACTGAACGTAACTTCAAATTTAAATATAATATGTAAACCGATGGCCTCCCGCCGAATGTGGCTTAAAAAGTTATAAAAATCTTTATTTCAGGGGGGCTCTCATAGAAGCGAATGCGAAGTAAAATATTTTTTATAGCGTTACATATGGTTGCGTTAAGTATATTATCATTTTAAAGATAATTAGGAATACAGTCCAAAAATATTTTTTTTTAATTTTTCTCCTAAAATTGACGAAATGGGGGGCTTTCAAAGTGGAGATTTTCTAACGTCCAAAGTTTACCTCAGAACTCTCAATTTTCTGAAAGGCTGAGCCTGAAACTTGATTAATTATTTGAATTATATCCTGCACTTGAACAACAAATACTAAAATTAGATAAATATTATAAGGAAACGAAATTATTTAATTTTTAATGAGCTTCAGTATTTTTAAGAGAACTTCACAATTATGTCAAAAGATGGCGTTCTGTAAAAGTTTATTCGTTTGTGCTTACAAATAAAAGGCTGAGCCTGAAACTTAATCAATTATTTGAATTATGTCCTGTACTTGTTACAACAAATACTAAAATTAGATAAATATTATAAGGAAACGAAATTATTTAATTTCTAATGAGCTTCAGTATTTTTAACAGAACTTCACAATGATGTCAATAGATGGCGTTCTGTAAAAGTTTATTCGTTTGTGCTTACAAATAATATTACAATATAATATAGTTAAAACTATCTTATGGATACCGCGAGGTCTCAGTTCGGGGCGATCCACTAGTAATATGGGTCGTTAATGATTTGTAGACTAAAGTATAATACACTGTAGGTATGCTATGTCTCTGTTGTGGCCTAACTATTGTATTTACTTATTTCATTTTCATCTGGATACACTAAGGACAGTGTCGTGTCCATAGGTCGTGTCGGTAGCTCACTTAATCCGGGCCATTAAAAAAACTCGCTAGGCATAACATATCGTTCGCGAAGGACGCGTGCCTGCGTATAGTGCGTAAGAGCATCCCGCCTCTCGCTCGCACATATTATCACCCCGAGAATCAGGTACCTACAGCTTTTATTACTATCAGAACCAGTTTGGCATAACTGCTGGGGAGTAATGAATGCTGATAAAATGCAAATATCGGAAATTCTTGATATAGTTGGCTAAATTGCTTGCTCGGTTGCCCGAGTGGCAATTCAGGTATGATATGGAAATTATTCACTTTCCAACCCATTTTGCTTTAATTGATGTTCAAAGTTTAATGGTAACCATGATCTGGTAACTTTATCTGCCTGATAATTAACTGGCATCTAGTAACAATAATCTCAAATTAGTCCATATTTCAGTTATTCTATAGACCTGTATCTTATCAATTTAGTTATGTCACATTCTCACAGCGACTAAAAAAACTGATCCAGTGCAAGTCAGGCTCACGCACAAAGTGTTCTGTACCACCACACAACAGAAATTCTTTTAGCAAATAAGTACTTAAGTAACAGGAAAGAAAACTGCTAGCGCCTGACAAACAATTTGACACCCTATCAATTCAGAAGCCTAATTACTTAACGATTTTCGGATTTTGTCTTATAACTACTTACCTGTGAGACCTTGCTTCTAGGCCATGATTCTAGGTCAACGGGAAGTACCTACCAACCTATAGGTTTTGATTTATTAGCGAGTGTCAAAATTTGCGGCATAAACAGCTGTATCTTTTGATTGCATTGGCTTAAAAGCTTGATCTTTTACATCTCCCTCCTGAGATGTTGAATAGATCATATACCTAGGTAAAATGTACGAAAGTGATGTAGGAGGAATTTTATTAAGCAATGCGGCCCATCCTCATGTGCACAAGCATTAATATGGATGTTATGAAGTCTATGTATTTTGAAATTTAATAGTAAAATTACAGTAGATAGTTAATCTAAATAGTGTGGCCAATTCTGTATAACACAATCTCTAAACTAAACTAAAATGACAGCTTTAAATATAGTTCTGTCCCTTTCCACAGGGAGTATTATGAAAGGGTTAGCAATATTTTTAATGCTGTCATTTTATCAGCTCCAATATTTGTAGGCCGGCTCGGATTATAATATTATGTTGGACTCTGTATGTAAATTAACCATCTCATATGTACACATATTATGCAAATAAATAATTAAAATTAGTTAAAAATGGACTTTTGGACATTTCACCTGTTTTTGTGTATTTTACTCTACATTGTATTGAGAACATTGTTTCAGCATCAAGCCCCTCTAACTCTAAACATCTAACAAACAGGGTCTTAGATATCTTTTCATATTTTATCTGATCTCTGTAATGTAGGGACAATAGAGCAATGTTGAGAGAGAGACTGGTTAAGTTAGGGCTGGTTGAATGCTTATGGCATAATAGTTTAACAAGCAGTAAGTATTAATCAAAAAAACTGGGACCCGACCATGGAAAACATTACAGAGGTGCCCACTTTTTTGGATAATACAGTCCGTCAATCGATTTTGTTAGTGTTAAATGTAGCTTAAATAACAAATTGATTGACCCCTTATTCATCAAAATCGGCTCAGTATTTAAGGCGTTACCGTGGAACATACATAAATATAAACATACATACGTACATAGACTGCTAAAATTATAACCCTTTCTTTTGGCTCTGCCGTAGTCGGGTAAAAAAGAGGATAAATTAAGATTATGTAGTTAATCTTAAATTTTACAGAAACTTGATTGTAATCCATATAGAAAACATTCAATCATTACGTCTTATAAATAAAGAGCAAGTTCGTTAAAAATATGCAATGAACTCATCCTATAAGATAGCTTACCGAAGCTCTCAGTCAGTTTCAGCATAACACCGCCGATGTGCATGTCTCCTTTCACGACCATGGTTCGCTTTTCGTTCATGTCCGTCACGTAGATCGTGAGGTTCCATGATCCGTCGCCAACAATTTCACCGTCCGCTAGCATTTTGTATGTATTTATGTTCACTTCGCACTGTAAAGTCACTTCCGATGGCGCATCGCGATTCAATGTAAACAAATATTAAATTCGACAAGCACTACTCACGCTGGCTGACATTCGACTGATGATAAAAAGTACTCTGTGACTGATGCAGAGGTGAGCATTAAAAGTTATAACATTTAATTTAACACAATATTTTTTTTTAACTTTTAACTTTGTTAATAAATATTGAGATGTTCGTTAAAAGTTATAACTGTATTTATTGACAACGATCGTTGTGTCTTTTACAGTAAATTGCATAGAAGTTTAGGTGGCTGCCAGACGATGGCGCTGTTACAACATTCGGCCAGCAGCCACTTATCATGTACTGCTTTACCTATTTGTTATTTTTATAATACAAGGAATTGTGAGCCTTATCTCAATAAAAATAACTTTTTATTATTGAATTTACGTAAAAATAACTTTTTAACGTTTAATGATTTCAAGCAAACGTAAACCATTGTCAAACTTCAGTTGTTATTGAAATGTGTTATGAATGTTATACCTATTCATTTAATGGAAGTAAAATATTAAGTTTTTAAGCATAAAGTTGTAAAGTGTAACCCCTAGACTATACGTATATTTAGTTTAACACGAGTTCAAGGCGGAGTATTTAATGCCGCAATTTGGAACTATTTTGAAGTGCTGAACTCGATCAACTTAAAAACACTTTTCAATTTCAAACCTATTTCTTGATGTTTTTAAATGTAAAACAACTCAAAAAAACGTTTGATTTCCGAATCCTGTTGCATCTTTGCAGTAGGTAAGTAGGCCTATTAAGTTATAAAAAATATAACATTTATTCCATTGAACTTTTAACGAAACGAATTATAACATTAAAATTTGACAACTTTTGAATATTTGTTATCCTTAAAAGTTATAATTATAACTTTTAATTTAACGTGTTAATTTTTTTTATCAATAACGTTTTAACAATTAATCTTTTATAACATTTAATCACAACTCTAGTCACTGATGCCAATTGCCAAGCCAAACTGATGCAGAGCGCAGACCATAGAATCAGTGTTGGAATGTCTGTGGTTGGAATCGGGCTCCCTAAAATTATTGTCTATGGAAATTAAAATTATACTATTTACCAAAAATTATACTAGGTACGTTTTGTTTTTGTGTTGACCACGTGTTGACTACGTACCTACGTTTGCTGTGGCGGGAAATTTAAACTGAACGGTTTTATCGGTTTCGAAGCTAGGCTGTAATAATAATTTTGAATTGTTTATTTACAACATGGAAGAAGGAATTACGACTGCCGTCTAAAGGAATTACGACTGCCGTCTAATGGAAGTAGGGCTAAAATAAAAACTAAGAATACTATATTTTATCCACATCCAATTTCTGTTTATTACCATCACGTAAGTGTGAGTGAAACAAAATATCGCTGTTTGTGTCTATTCGATTAGCAACTGGTCACAAGGTTCAGATTGTCAAATTATATCTTTTATCTTTTAATACTGTCAAATTCAAAATACCCTATTCTTGTACAAATAATACGGGTCGTTCACTGTTCACATAATTTTGTTGCTTAGTATTGTTTGTTTACATTAGAGGCAACAGAAAAGATTTTTAAGAATTTCTTTATTTAAAGTAAATTCCTAAGGTGCATAAAGCTCTAAAGTCAAAGCCAAGTGTCCACAAAAAATGTATTGTGCCTTTGAGGGATGTAAATCCAATAGTTTAATAAAATAAAATGATATAGAATCTGTCGGGTTTCATCAGTGAGTTTTGGCAATGGTTCTTGTTTAAGACTAAGGATTTTACTAGTAAATAGGTAAGCAAGGGTAAGAAAAAGTAAATAAATATGTTTAAGTACTCAATTAAATACTTATTTAATAATAATAATGATTTTTCGCCAAAACGCTTTTAGGTTACTAGTGCTGTGAAATAGATTATCGATAATTATTGCACTAGTACCTACGTACATACGAGTATTATGTACTCTCTAATCTCTGTTGTAGATTTCCTTAAAAATGAACGAATGAAAAGGAAATGGATAGAAATGATAAAAATACCTAATTGGACACCCCGGCATAACAGTCGTATTTGCTCAAAACATTTCACAGAAGACTCATTTTTGCCAAACGAATACACCAAATGGAGGCGACTGAAATCAGATGCTATACCCACTATAAATTTACCCCAAGAAATAGGCGTTATCACGACAAGAAAGTTTAATATTTATAAATTAACTAGCTGACCCGGCGAACTTCGTACCGCCAACTTATCTATAAGAATAAAACAAATAAGCTATCCTATCTTTTAAGTTAGACCAAATTACAGATAGTTACGAAACTTGATCAAAATCGGGAAGGGTTCTGAATTATTATTATGATTTTAGCTGTCGATGGTATTTAGCTATTTACGAATGTTCCTCCGTTACATCTTAATGAAGCAATCCATAATCAAATTACGAAAGTTGGTGGTATTCTTTAAAATTGATTGGGTGTAACGATCGCAATGGCTTCCACTCTCCCGCTATAGGTTAAAATGCATTGGTACACCAAGAACGCCGTAAGTGCAGCCAATCAGAGGTCATCACGATTGTTACACTGATTTAATAATTTTTAGATAATACGAGTTTTTTTAATTAGAATTCTTTTTCTAATTTTTTTCTAAAACATTAGATATTTGCGGTATTATACTGTCATCATTTCATTTTGAAATGGGATATTTGGAAGACGATATTTTGGGCAAATTATATTCTTTGTATGTACTAAGTAAATAAAATAAAATGTGTGGATGTATGGATGTTAGTTACTCAATCACGCTCCAACGGCTGAACGGATCTGGATGAAATTTGGCACAGAGATAGATTATAGTCTGAAATAGCACATAGGCTTTTTATCCCGGAAAAATAAAGAGTTCCCGCGGGAACCGAAAAACCTAAATCCACGCGGACGAAGTCGCGGGCATCAGCTAGTGGATACTAAAGCATCCTCTATTAAATGATTTTTGTATTTCATAGATTACGTATGTTAGACAATAATATACATAATCAACAAATATAGGTAATCGACTCCGACACATCACTAGAAAAATCCTACCTAGTGACAAACTAAAATCACAATCCTACTTCTATAGTCTTCATATTTCTATGATTTACAATAAATAAAATAATAATAGGGACTTAGCTTTGACTGTAGAGGGCAGCACTTGAAACCGCCCCCTAGTGGCAATTTCTTTTGTCATATTATTTAGTAAAAATATATAAACAATGTGTATACTGATACCATTCGGAAAAAAGTCCGTGCATTAGGGGGTAAATGTTAAATAAATAATTGGGTATTAAAATTATGGTATTTTCGCGTACAATCCAAGCATTACGATACTATATACTACGCAACATAAAATTATGGTACAAATAGTATAATTATACTACGGAATCCAACCCTGCATAGAATAATATAACCATAACGGGGCGCAGACTGCAGAGGCCAGAGACTCAAGGAGTGATGTGTGAGTGGATGTGTGAGTGGTTGTGCCTGTGTGGGATTGCTATAATCGGGAGTCGGGCCGTGGTCGGGACTCGGGACCGATTTCAACGCAATAAGCCCAAGAGAATATAACCACTACGTTTTTCAGTATGCGTGCGAGTGTAGTGGCAACAGGACGTTTTTGTAAATTAATTTTTATTTCGTGCGGAGATATGGCGAAGGAGAAGAAGCGAGAGGCCTGGACGAAAACAATTGATCTTTTTAAGGAGTTGTCGTATTTGTGGGATAAAAAACATAAAGAGTATTTTAATTGCGACATGAGGCAGGAGACCTTTAAAATGTTTTGGTCGCACCGGAGCAAGTGCCAAAACGATGCCTATTTTTTTGATGTTTTGAGAGTGTAGGTGGCATCTTGAATCGACGAGCGCTTTGATGCACGGTGGGTTACGTACTAACTGGCAGGGACGTGTGTAGTAGAGTTGTTCAAAACTGTTATAAATCCATAACACGCTACGGACTATAAACTATAAATTTTTAACATGCTTTTAAATTACGCGCACAGAACAATATTACCCTGGTTACGCGAGACTAACCAATATAACCATCGGCCAGCGGCAGCGCGCTACCGACAGGCGGGCGCCGTTACAACGTTATTAGTGTTATTAACGTTACGACTCATTACGAGGCACCGCGCGCGATCGCGTGATGTTCATAACGCCGTAACGTCATGGCGGCTCCTCACATAACTCGTTATCCCGTTATGGAACAATAACGCGTTATCATATCGCATTACGTGTTATATTAACCACCTCTAGTGTGTAGAGAAGTAGCCGATTTCATCCCCACCATCACTTTCCCGATATTGCCTCTGATATTAGGGCCGTGTGTAGCCGGTCAAAACGCTACACACGCACGGACAACACTCCCTAGACGATAATCGGCCCTAAATCGTGAGCTCGCCCGAACCAATTTCTGAGTTAGGGGTAATAATAATAATTCTGATTACGATTTGCCTACACACGAGGCGATCAAGAGAGCAATCTAGGGCGTTCCCCACCACTTCCCTGATATTGCCTCTGATATTAGGGCCGTGTGTAGCCGGTCTTATAATAATACTGCAGCCCCCCTAGCATGGGCCGAGACAATTTTCTCCCCGAGGCAAGGATAAAATTTTTATTCCTAAATAAAAAAATAAAAACGCTAAATAACGGTGGATAAATAGTCCTCCGAGTCCCCGTGAAATGTCAAACGGGGATAAACTTCTCATCTCCCTTGTTGCCGTGCTCTGAGAAGTGGATAAGTTAATTTTATCCCTTGTTAGTGGATAAAATCGGGGGATAAATTTTTTATCTCTGGCCCATGCTAGCCCAGCTGTTACCGTACTTCTAGCAACCCTAGTCCGGGAGCATTGTGGAGCATTCACGGATTATGGTCCTTCTCTGTCTACGGTTCGTGGCCAGCAGTTCCTTGACGTCTCAGTTAATTAATCTGAGCTTGACGTAGAAAATTGCTGTCTCTATAGGTCTAAAAAGTACTCTGTAAAATTAGTTGTTGTTTTCTTTGAATAAATTATAGAGGCAAATAGAGGTTGTTCCTGGGTGGATATTTCAGAGGCTCTAAATGGATGACTCGTCCTTTTTCTCCACAACGGAAAAGTATTTTACAACTAAATTTTACTACCTAAATAAATAATAAAAAAAGCAATTGAGACCGTTTTGAGTTTCAATCACTCGTAAAAAAGTTATTGAGAAAATACCTACCAAAAACGTCATTATTTCGCATGTCGCATTGGTAAGATTTTCGCTGTTTCGTGGTATAAAAAAATCACTATTAGGTTTTGTTGAAAACAATGTTTACAAACATTGTACATGAACGAATAAACAATCTATTCCGTTAAAAATATTTAAATATCTCTGACTGGATTTTGACCAAAAACTGTGTCAAACAATGTACAAAAAATAATCATCATTGGTGGAACAATTTTTGGTCTTAAATATTTTGGGAGAACGGAACGCATTAGAAGCGTCGTCACTCGTCTGCGATTGATGTGATGGTCCCCCTGCTCCTCAGTTAGGCGGCATGCTTCGATTAGAACGGACGCTACAGCATTTTACACAGTAAGTTATTGAATTTGATTCTCCACATTTTGTCATAAAAATCGTCATTGTTATTTTAAAGTATATTTTTCATTTATGCATGTTAAGATGTAATTATCTAATTACGAAGAAGTCTAATCGGGAGACTGATATAAATAAATGCATTTGTTTTGTTCTAACTTACTTATTTGCGTGTCTGGACACGAATTTTTTGGAATTCGTCATTATTGGCAACGTCATTATGAGCAATATTAGAGAAGATAATAAAGACACGTGTTGATAATATGACGGTATGAGAATATTTGTATTTTAATTTTAATTGTGTTTTATTTAGAAGTTTATTGATTTTGTGACATTTTTGTTAATCTAATCTAAGTTAAATTTAGAAGTTTCTTGATTTTTTTGTGATATTAATGTTACACAATCCTTGTATTTCAATTTTAATCATGTTTTATTTAGAAGTTTATATTTTGTTTTGTGACATTTTAGTTAATCCAATCAAAGTTAAATTTAGAAGTTTCTTGATTTTTTTGTGATATTAATGTTAGACAATCCTTGTATTTCGATTTTAATCATATTTTATTCAGAAGTTTATATTTTGTTTTGTGACATTTTAGTTAATCCAATCAAAGTTAAATTTAGAAGTTTCTTGATTTTTTTGTGATATTAATGTTAGATAATCCTTGTTGTATTTTATTTTTTATCATGTTTTATTTAGAAGTTTATTTATTTTGTTACATTTTTGTTAATCCAATCAAAGTTAAATTTAGAAGTTTCTTGATTTTTTTATGTTTAATTGTTAGGTAATCCTATAATTTGATATTTTTTATGTTTGTGACATATTAATTGTTAAACCAAAGTTAAATTTAGAAGTTTGATAATTTTTTTGTTATATTAATGTGAGTTGTATGTTTGTGACATATTAATTGTTAAACTAAAGTTAAATTTAGAAGTTGGTATTTTTTTTGTTAAGTATACCTATTAATGTGAGTTTCAACCAAAGTTTAATTTAGAAGTTGAAATTGTGTAGAGCATTGATGTTTATTTTCAAAAAAGTAACAATTGAAAAGAATATATTTTTTTATTATTGCATTATTTACTTTCTTTTCTTCACTATAAACAAAAAACATAATAAATTGATAGAGAATACTTTATTATAGATCACAAAGAATATGAAAAAAAATATTTACAAGAATTATCTTAACCATCGACCACCATCTTTCTGTTTTATATGGCTGAGGTCTAATCTGAGTAGTTCTTCTGTAAACCGATTGGGCAGCGCCACTGTGCGTGGAGATCTGTCAAATGTTCTTTGTGGTTATGATTGTACTGTTTATACCTTATTTCGAGTATTTTCATAAATTATTACAACATAACTAGTGGTACGCCCCGAACTAAGACCTCACGGTATCCATAAACTTGTAAAGAGGGCATAATTGACATCATTGTGAAGTTCTATTAAAAATTCTGAAGCTCATTAAAAATTAAATAATTTCGTAATATTTAATTAATTATCTTGTAATATTTATCTAATTTTAGTATTTGTTGTTCAAGTACAGGATATAATTCAAATAATTGATCAAGTTTCAGGGTCAGCCTTTCAGAAAATTGAGAGTTCTGAGGTCAATTTTGGACGTTAGAAAATCTCCACTTTGAAAGCCCCCCCATTTCGTCAATTTTAGGGGAAAAATTAAAAAAAAAAACGTTTGGACTCTATTCTTAATTATCTTTAAAATTATACACCGCAACCCTATGTAACGCTATAAAAAATATTTTACTTCGCATTCGCTTCTATGAGAGCCCCCCTGAAATAAAGATTTTTATAACTTTTTAAGCCATATTCGGCGGGAGGCCATCGGTTTACATATTATATTTAATTTTGAAGTAATTACTTTCAGTAATTCAGAAGTTATCAGAAGTATTCAGAAGTTAGTTAGTTATCGTCTCTGACAGACGGACGGACGGACGGACGGACGGACAAGTGCCAATTCACTCAAGTAGACTCAGAGACCTTCGCTTCGCTCGGTCAATTAAGACTTTTTAACATATCGGCACCATTCTACTCGAAATAAAAAGAAATCAACGCTTTGACTGGTCTCCACACACACTAGCGCAACTAGCGGGATAAATGGCAAACATAGGCCTCATTAGGAAGTACACATAGGGGCCTGTTACACTATCAATACCGTATCGCGATCCACGGATCGTGATATTTTTATCGTGACAGTATTGATGGTAGGGTCTCATACTATCAATATTATCATCATCAGTACTGTGTTCGAGTTCGTAGAGAATAGTTGTGCTCTCAGAGTAAACATACTCTGTGGTTGTGCCATATACTTAAAAATCTTTAAAAAAGAGTCCACTTTGGTCTAAAAATTAACCTGTGTCAAAAATCTTCAACACAGACCATTAATAATTAAAAATGGATAACAGAAAGAAAGCAGCTGTCGCTATAATATTAGCGATGGCAATTAAAACTAATAAAAACGAAGGCGTTGGGTAAAAAATTGGATTTTAAAACGAAACCAGTACAGTCATTTGAATCTAACTCAAGAAATGCTTTTAGGCGATGACTTGGATGATTACGAAAGTTACTATACTTTAGATAACTAGCAGCCTATCCAGCTCCTCATCCCTCTTTTTTTTTATTCATATTATAATTAGAATCATTGGGATTCCAAAGCGCCTGGCACATTTCAAAGTTATATAAAAATCCTTTTAATTCTGCTCCAACATCTTGCGAGGTCTGCGAGACGTCGGAAGCAGTCGGAGATCCACATTCCCAAAATTCCTCGTCCTGCATGTTCCGTTCCCTTAAATTATAGAACTCTGTGACGTTCCGTCGTCGGCTGTCGAACACGTACTGATGGTACAGCGCGTTCACACTGTCAGTATTATTGAAGCCACGCCCCCTGGATCGTGGATTTCAAGAACATCCGGTGATCCATCAATATTATCGCAAAACCATCAATATTTGGATCGCGTATCGCGGATCGCGTGATAATACTGATAGTGTAACACCCGCCATAGAAATAATAGGTATATTCATACAACTAGTTGTAATACATACTATTTCTATGGAAGTACACTAGACGGCAGTCGTAATTCCTTCCTCCAAGAGTACACCTCAAACACAGACTACCAGAGACAAGTAACATCATTTAACAGACTACCACAGAACCATAGAATTATTAACCTTTCTCTGTCTACGCACAGAACACTTATTACTAAAGTTTAAATACCTACTGTGATACCTACCCATGATATATACTCCTATCGGAGCAGATTATGGCTGATATTACACTATCATATAATATATATGATCATAGCTATATGAGTCATTTTTATATGAAGAACATATGATAGTGTAATATCTACTTTTGCCTATGATCATAGTTATAGGATCCTATTTGAAAGCTTGCGTACAAGTAGGATCATATCCGTCATGCGTAGCATCTTTAAATAGTCAGTGTATCCGTCTAACCAAAAAAGATGGTGTCTTCCAAAACAAAGATTTTCAGAAGGTCTCTGAGTCTACTTGAGTGAATTGGCACTTGTCCGTCCGTCCGTCTGTCAGAGACGATAACTAACTAACTTCTGAATACTTCTGATAACTTCTGAATTACTGAACGTAATTACTTCAAAATTAAATTTAATATGTAAACCGATGGCCTCCCGCCGAATATGGCTTAAAAAGTTATAAAAATCTTTATTTCAGGGGGGCTCTCATAGAAGCGAATGCGAAGTAAAATATTTTTTATAGCGTTACCTAGGGTTGCGGTATATCATTTTAAAGATAATTAGGAGTAAAGTCCAAAAATATTTTTTTTTTAATTTTTCCCCTAAAATTGACGAAATGGGGGGCTTTCAAAGTGGACATTTTCTAACGTCCAAAGTTGACCTCAGAACTCTCAATTTTCTGAACTCTCAAGCCTGAAACTTGATCAATTATTTGAATTATATCCTGTACTTGAACAACAAATACTAAAATTAGATAAATATTATAAGGAAACGAAATTATTTAATTTTTAATGATGATGATATTTTTAACAGAACTTCACAATTATGTCAATAGATGTCGCTCTGAGATACCGCGAGGTCTCAGTTCGGGGCGAACCACTAGTTTTATAGTAATAACAGTAAAATACTCGAAATAAGGTTTGTTGTTGTTGTTGTTTGGTGTGTGGCTTATATTTGTGCCAGCACAGCACAATTTACTTCGCCAATGTCGCGTTGCTTGAGGAAAACACGAAGGAGATTGATCGGTTTCTATACTACTATTTCTGAATGCTCCTTATTCGCAAGACAATAGTAGGGTTATTTTTAGTATTTGTTAACCTACAACAACACAAAAGGGGAGGATAAGTTATTACATATAATAAATATAGATAATATCTACTGTAATATTTACAGGTCTACTTAAAAGATAAACTAAAATATTAAGATTATAATTTTATTTTGTTAGATTTAATATATTTACATAAAAATTTAACATAGGGACTAAACACTAACGTTAAAAGACATTCCACACTTATAGGCCTAGGAATCTTAGGAGGGAGGACATCATAAAGTTTATGTACAAGTTTTGGGCAGGAAAAGAGGATATGAGATGCCGACCCTTCATCCAAACCACATTCACACCGAGAGTGATCTCTAATCCTTAATTTGGCCAGGTGGACTGGTGTGCAGGAATGACCAATACGTAGTCGAGTGATGGTTGAAGCAACATAACGAACCATATCTTGATGAAAAAAGAACCAGGGTCTTCGAGGTATTTCAGGTTGTATAGAAGCATAATATTTACCTTTAACCGATTTTGATTCCATCCACAATTCATTCCAGGAGTTATGAAGATGAGTTTTAGCCAGAGCACGGAGGTCCTGAGTATGGTTTTTGAAATGGGTTGGTGATCCCATTTCAGTGGCGAGTTTTGCATAGGCGTCCGCATTCTCATTACCTTTTATTCCAGTGTGACCTGGTATCCAAGCCAAAGTGACAGATAATCCCTTCTGGTGGCAGGAATGTAAAGTTTCTTTGATCTTAAAGATAGTAGAAATTAGTGCTCTACTACGGAAAGGGTTTCCTTTGATTGCTTGAAGGCAACTCAAGGAGTCTGTCAGTATAAGTGAGTGTTGTATGTTATGGGACTCTATAAAAAGGATAGCTTCCAGTATAGCAATAGACTCTCCAGTGAATACCGATGTTTCAGGGGGGCATTTGAATTGTAAGGTTATTCTATACTTTGGAATCCAGCAAGCTATACCCACACAACCATTAACAGATAACTTGGAAGCATCTGTAAAAACAGCTAGACATTCTGACCAGTTATTCTGGTAGATTTCATTGAATTTAGAGTCTGCCTCCACTGTGTCTTTATTGAGTCCCAGATTAGCAGTAGTGGGGTTATACATTAGTCCTGCAAAAGGAGTGGAGAACAGAGGGAGTTTGGGGGTTGAATGCAGTGGGTGAGGTAATTGGGTGTATTTGAGAAAACTTTTAAGGAGGCAGGGCGGTTCTTGGTTGGGTTTTATGACTGCTGCAAGGTTATGTAGACTATTTAGTAAAGGGTGGGAAGAAAGCTGCAAAACCTTACAAATGAAGCGATCACTGAGATATTGGGCCCGTAGAAGAATTGGAGGCTCAACACATTCCACTTGCAGCACATTGGTAGGGGAAGATTTCATTGCTCCGAGGATTATCCTCAGGCATTTATATTGAACTTTATTTAATTTCTCTACAGCTGATTTATTAATAGGATTTAAAATGAATAGTCCATAGTCTATATGGCTGCGGACTATGGCATTATATAATAGTTTTTGTGTGTACGGATGGGCACCCCACCATACACCAGATAAGGCTCGAAGGATATTGATGGATTTTTCACATTTGCGGATTATATCATCAGAGTGGGCTACGCCATTCAGTCTGGAGTCTAGAACTACGCCAAGGAATTTGGTTTTGCTTGCAAGTGAAATGGGCTGATCCTCAAAGAGAATATTTGGGAGAGGGATTTGTCTTTTTCTAGTGAAAATGACAGCCTTGCATTTATCGATTGAAAGTGTTAGCCCATGATCTGATAACCATTGTCCTAGATAATGCAGAGCAGAGTTTAACCGAGTAGCAATTTCGTCCATGGAGTTGGAGCTAGTATATAGAGCTATATCGTCTGCATATTGCAGAATATTACAGAAGCTCTCTACAGACAGTTCGAGATCATTAGTATAGATGTTATAGAGCAGTGGACTCAGAACAGAACCCTGGGGGAGACCTTTCCAGACCATTCTGGGGGGAAGAGATTCGGATTTTGTTCTCACCAGAATAGTTCTGGCTGACAGAAGGTTGCATATGAATTGAGTCAGTCTCGACGGGATACTCAGCTTTTGCAGTTTTCGCCTGAGCACCGGGAGAAGAACGTTATCATAAGCTGCCGCTATATCGAGAAAAACACCCACAAGATACTCTCCCTTAGCTTGGGCTGTTCGAATGTCTGTAGAGAGAACCCCAAGGCTATCAGTTGTGCCAAGGCCTTTTCTAAAGCCAAACTGAGACCTGGCAAGTAAACCTTTGCTTTCCATTATCCATTCCAGACGGTTTTTAATCAAATGCTCCATAATTTTGGCCAGAGTGGAAGAAAGGGCAATTGGACGATATGAGTTTGGGTCTAAAGGGTCTTTACCAGGTTTCCTTATGGGAATTACAACTTGAGTTTTCCAAGGTCCTGGAACGATTCCTGTTTCAAGAAACCTGTTTAGCATATTGAGAAAGCAGTGTTTCGCTTCATCGTTAAGGTTTACAATAAAAGAATATGGTAGGCCGTCTTCTCCTGGAGTAGAGTCTTTAAGGTCTAAAAGGACGTATTTTAATTCTGAGAAGCTAAAGGGGGCGTCCATAATATCTGAAGAAGGCAGTATGGAGGGAGATTGATATAAGGTTTCACATGGGACAGAGGGAGGGGCAAGTTTATCAGCAAAGGATTCCAACCAAACAGATGGGTCATTGGAAGTTGGGTCGTTGGAGGAAACAGATTGGCGAAATCGTTTCATTTTATCCCATACCAAGGCAGATGGGGATCGAGGGTCCAGGGATTCGCAGAAAGATGTCCATCCTGTCTTTTTCTTTTTTGTGACCATTCTTTTGACCTTTGCATCTGTGTGCTGGTATTCCAGAAAGTTTTCACGGGACATTAACATCGTGTAGGAAAGTTCTGCATCTTTACGTTTATTGATTAAGTTGGTGCATTCATTATCCCACCAAGGAGGAGATGCTATAAAATCGCGTCTAGTCTTTTTGAGCGGTATATGGAGATCAGCTGAATCTTTTAAAATTTTGACAAAATTGTCGTAGTAGGGCACTATATTTTCTACATTTGTCAACCCGGGTAAGCTATCTATGCGAGAGTCAACTGTTTCTGCAAAGGCAGTCCAGTTGGCTTGGTTTAGTTTATATTTAAGTAGAGGATTAGGGTTATACAGAGGGATGGATTTTTGAGCTATAGTGATTAAAATCGGGAAGTGGTCACTTCCGTGTGAACTTGGGAGGGTTTTCCATGAGCAAAGAGATGCTAAAGAAGGAGAACAAAGGGATAGATCGACAGCAGTTCTAGGATTTTGATGAGGGTAAACCCTTCTTGTTGGAGATCCATCATTGAGGATACAGACGTTTAACTCATCAAAAACATCCAGCAAGAGAGAGGAGAACACATCGCAGGAGTGTGAACCCCAGGATGTGTGGTGAGTATTAAAGTCACCCATCACAAGGACTGGGGATGGAAGGGAGGATATAGCAGATTTCAGTTCGGGGATAATAGAGGGATTGGGATGAGGGATGTAGATTGAAAGAAAGGATATGTCAAGGGCTCTCACAGCAACAGCATTAAACTGTTGGGAGTGAGGGGGAAGAGAAATAGAAGTATATGCAAGGGAGCGCCTAAGAAAGATGGCACTTCCTGCATATCCGTCATCCCTGTCATCTCTCAGGCATGCAAAGCCCGGAACCCGAAAACGGGAGTCAGGCCGAAGCCATGTCTCAGAGATGGCAAGAACAGCAGGTTTGTATTCATTTATGAGGAAGAGGAGTTCATGTTTCTTTGGGCGGAGACTTTGGCTATTCCATTGGAGTATTTCCGTGGAGGCCATTGCTAAGGATAGAAGCGATTTTGATGATAATTTCGGCAACGTTGTTCGGTAGGGGGGAGTGATTTAGTTTTTCAAGGATATCTGTAAGGGATTTGGTGAGGTGATGTATATTATTATTATCTAGTGATGATGAGGCATACGTATGGTCGGTATTAAGGGCACAGCCATTGGGTACAGAGGAGGGTACATTTCTGGTGATATCGTGGTGTGCTTGTCGGTCATACCCCTTTGTAGGTTGAGGTCTGGGCCGAGGGGTGCGGAAGATTGTTTGTTTGTGGGATCTTACCGGAGCAGGAGCAGGTCGAACTCTGGAGTTGGGAGTAGGGCATGTAGGAGAGAAGGTAGGGGGGGTGAACATAATATTGGTCATTTCAGCATAAGTAGGATGTGCAGGGGGGAAGCGGGAGGAGGCATCTTGGTATGAAAGGTTTTCATCTGACATTAGCTGTTTTATAGAGATTTGCCGAGAGTGTTCCGGACAATTTTTGTTGGTAGCCAAATGTTTTCCAGTGCAGTTCACGCAAGTAGCATTTTCATTGGGTACCTCGCAGGACTCGCCTGTATGAGGTTGGGAGCATTTATAGCACCTGGGTTTGGACCTGCATTGAGATTTAATGTGTCCAAAGCGACAGCAGTTCAGGCACTGTATTGTAGGGAGTCGGTAAGTTTCCACAGGGAGGGAAGTGTGATAGGAGAAGATCCTGGGTGGGAGGGATTGTCCTCTAAACGTCAAAACTACAGATTGGGTTGGAATCCAGGTCACAACGCTGTCAGTCACATCCTTTCGATTAAGTCGACGAGCTTTGAGAATCTCCCCACAGCCTGTAGGGAGGTCTAGAGATTCAATGAACTCTTCAAGGTGCCAGTCAACTGGAACACCTCTTACCAGTCCCATGCGGGTAATGTTAAAAGTGGGAATAGAGGCAGTATATTTAGATAATTTAAGAATGGGGTTTTCTAAAAACTCATTGGCCGCTTGAGCACATGAGAACTCAACAGACACCTTGTTTCTGCCAACATTCTTGACGCCGTCATTGAGGATTGACTTTATTTGGTTTTTATGTAAAAACTGACCAAACTTAATCGCTCTCATGGAAGCTCCGGCTGAAGGGTCGGATACTTCTCGGGAAACATGAACAATAAATGGACCTTTATCATTATTTATGTACTTATTTGGGGAGTCTGAGAGTGAAGGGTTGACGTACACCGATTGGATGGAAGGATTCGTTGAACTGGGTTCTGTGACAGTTTTTTTTGTGGAACCTGTTTTGTTGTTTTCTGTGTCATCATTGGTTCTTTTTTTACCACGCGAGGTTGTTTCAGAGTCCATTGGTACGGACTGTGGGATCTCAGTAGATTCTGTCGTAACAGTTACATGTTCCCCCGGATCGGGGGGTTTAGGCGGAGGATCCACCTCCATATTCCCTCCACCAACTTCCACCAACACTTAAACTAAAAACTTACCACCTAAACACGAACTATTGTCTATCTACACGCAAAATAATTAAAAAACAGCTCACTAACACGTGTTTTCAACACCGCAAACGCAAGCGAAGTCGAAATAAGGTTTATACAGTACAATCATAACCACAAAGAACATTTGACAGGTCTCCACGCACAGTGGCCACAGAGAACTGAACAGAGAGGTAGCTTCATACAAACTGCTCGCGGCGACTTCACCCATACATAGCGCAACGATGTGTGCGTGAGCTCTCACCGACACGATCGTCCGGGTTAGCGAGACATATTGTCTGGGTTAGAAGTAGAACCAAGAGAATTTAACCACTATAGAACGCAAGGCGCGGCAAGGGCCACAGGCAAGGGCTGACTGTGGCTGACGGTCGTGCGTTTAATGAAAATAAATAGAGGAACAATTTCGTGTTCAATCACGAAATTGTTCCTCAATTTATTTTCATTACTATAAGTTTACTGATTTTGTATTAAAAATAAAACTATTTAGATTTATTTATGTAAATATAGTGTTCTGTTTCAACAAAAATGCCGAATACTTGCACAGTTTGCTTGAAAAGCTCTAAAGACAATAAGGATTTTCCTATTTTTCATACCCGAGAGATAAAGAGAAGTAAGTACCTTTTTACACGTACCTAGCGCACCTGTACAATAAAACTAGGTAATAACATTGATCGTCAAGTGAGAATGACGTGCTAGACAGGTACGTATGTACTATGTAGCCTAAGTCGGTCTCACCTACTTGAAGACAGTGCTCAGATAGTAGAATACCCGAAGTACCTAATATGGCTAAAATGTGTGACTTTGTCCACCCCCCAAATTATAAATGCGAAAATGTGTCAGTCTGTCTGTCTGTTACGCGTTAACGGCCCAGTTTTTCAACCGATTTTGAAGAAACTTTGTATAGAGGTAGGAGGAACTTTTTGCTAGTTGCGAGTTGCGACCCCAGGGATAAATAGGGTAAACGTGGGGCAGGTATTTCCTATTTACCCCTGGCTCCACCAACATTTTTAACCGACTTCAAAAGGATTTGACCCGTATGTAGGTATGTATGTAGGTTTGTTAACGATTTTCTCGGAAACCAATGAACCTATTTTTATGATTTTTTCACTTGTGTAATTAACGTACCTACCTACTTTCGGGAAGGTTTAGGTTAGGTTGGGTTCGGGAAGAATATATTTAAATACACCAATAAATCAAAAGAATTTGAATATGTCTTACCATTAACTAAGTAACATTAAGTTGAAAAATAAAATAAAAAAATAAAATAAAAAAAATTAAGGATATAATGTTAGAAGCAGCTTCGCCATATTTGACATAGAAAAGTCAAATAATATGGTGAATGTCGATTGTCGATATCGATATTAATGCCGATTTTGATGGTCGATATCGATGTCGATTGTTGATATCGATTTTGATACTCATATCGATTGACGATATCGATGTCGATGTCGTTTGTCGATATCGATTATGATTGTCGATGTCGTTTGTCGATATCGATGTCGACTGTTGATATCGATGTTGATACTCATATCAATTGACGATATCGATGTCGATTGTTGATATCGATGTTGATACTCATATCGATTGACGATATCGATGTCGATGGTCGATACAAATGTCGATATCGATGTCGATTGTCGATATCGATGTCGATGTCAATTGTCGATATCGATGTCGATTGTCTATATCGATGTCGTTGTAGATGTCGATATCGATGTCGATTGTCGATATCGATGTCGATTGTCGATATCGATGTCGATTGTCGATTGTCGATGTCTAAGTCGATGTATAATATTTTTATTTTTCCTTAAATTGTTGACATGCATCAGGTGACAACCCTAGCAGAATAGGTATACATTTTCGACTTTATTAGGAAGCTTCCCCTCTGATCGGATATATACTCGTGTGCAGTGGCGCTGCCCAATCGGTTTACAGAAGAACTACTCAGATTAGACCTCATTCCTTCGTCATTGCCAATGACGAAGGAAACTATCCACAGAGTTTATGTCTGTGGAAACTATCATTGTCATTGAACGTAGTGGTAGTGTGTGTTCCGTTATAAGCACTGCGAGCACTGGCAGTGCTCTTTACTGGGGACTTCCAGTGCTCTCAGTGTATTTCGGAACGCACCCTATATTCTCTTTGGGTCATTGCTGTAAGGTGACAACTGACAGAGGTATTGTGTATGTGTACCTACTTGGAATTTGTTTGGAACTGGATCTGATAACTGATTTAGCAGCACCGAGCAGATACAATACACTATCTATGTTTAGCAGACACTTTTTTTTCTGGTTGGTGGAATCGCATTTTATATGCTTTTTCGTATTTATTATTTCGTAGTGCTATGAAAATTAAATAACAGCATGTGAACAGCACTATCTAAGATAAGTCATATGTAGCAATCTGCATTTTACCCTGAAATTACGTATGCATCACGTTTTTGAGAATATTTGTCCTTTATGAACAATAACAGATTAACATCAAAAGAAATGGTTGCGAAAAGTAAAAACAAAGGTAATACAAACAGTCACAAGTTAAATTTTATCCGGCTTATCGTCAATGGAGCGATTTTTAGGGTTCCGTACCAAAATGTCTGTCCAAAGTGTACTGTCACAGTCGATTATTTCAGTAACTATTAAAGCTATCGACATGAAATTTGGAATAGTTGTGTATAATAGTGGCCTAACATCATTAAAATAAAAAAAAATCTAAAATTGTTTTTACTTTAATTAAAAAAGGGGGAAAATCGGGGGTTTGCAATTTCAAAGTATGATAACTATACTGAGTGGGATATCATATGAACGGGCTATACTTCTACATTCTAAAACAGATTTTTATTTATTTTTATGCTGTTCCCCCCCCCCCCCCCCCTTATCTCCGAAGTTTACCAATTGAAAAATCTCAAATAATTATGGTCAATAGAAGCTTATCTATATTTTACAGGAAAAATAAAACCAACGCTCTAACTAGCATAGTTTTTTTGATATTAACAATAATCCTCAACAAACAAAGTTAGTTTTGCGGTTCATTAAAGTCATTAATCGTAAAACTTACTACAGGTTTGTACGGAACCCTCGGTGCGCGAGTCCGACTCGCACTTGGCCGGTTTTATTAATCATTATACCTAATATTTTACAGCTTTGTCGTGCTCGACACCAGAACATAGAATAGAATTAGATTCACCTTCGCGCGATAGTGATTCTATTTACGATTCCGATTCAGCCAGTCCTGTGCCATTTTTATGTACGCAAGATGGAACTGAGGGTGAAACTGACGTTGTCTGGAATTTCTATACACCCAAATCTGAAACAGCTAAATCACGGTTCAAAAACACCACACCAGTTAGTCGACGGACGAAAAAAACGAGACCAATACCTATAGAAAAACCATTACCCAGACGTAGGGCTGTAAAACCTTCCCAGAAGAAATCTGATCTTTTTCAAGAGCTTATTGAATTGAATCAGAATTTGCATGCATATATTTCTAAAAAGCCCTCAATCACCATGGATGTTAGAAAGCCACAGTCTGACGATGATATATTTAGTGATACAAGTGATAGTTCTCCAAGAAGTAGAGTAAAAAGCAAGACTTCGAAAGGTGGCCTTAGAAAGAATGTTTTGAGCTCTCAATTTACTAAAACAGAACCAGAAAGTGGCCTAGAGTCAGATGATTCAATGAATGAATGCTTGTTGAAAGCAAGTCAGGTTGTGGAAGAAAACATATTAAATATACAGCCAAAACCAGCGAAAATACCTTGTCTTCAACAAGTCGCAAAAACTTTAAAGCCTGGCATACCTGTGAATATAAATCAAGACTCGATGGATGCTATTTTAAGCAATATCAAGTTAGAGTCGCCCACTGTACATAGAATTAAGAAATGTGATTCACCTAGGCTAAATAATGACTCTTTTGATTGTTTACTCAGCAATTTAAATGATAGTGCCTTGGAGAGACTTACACAAATGCCTATAAAAGATGAATCAAGAAACCTTTCAAATAAAACAAGTGAGAGTAGTTGGATGTTAAAAGAACTACTTGTTTGTGATGGGAGCCCTTCATCTATGTCTATATTCGGGAGACATAATTCTATGCCTGAGTCTCCATCAGTCAATAATAGTAACAAGCCATCAACGAGTGGTATGGCCTTTGGAAGGTATAGTTCAATGCCATTCAACAAAAGTGAAGAGAAAGTAATAGGTGTGTATATTAATAAATTAAGTACATTAGTACTTCATAAGACAGACATCTTTTTAAACATTGAATTCAATTTTTCATTCATTAGCATCACAAAATATTATTCCTTTACATTTTATTTACAGAGGTGATAGTCTTCCGGTTAAGAGTCAACCTGCTATTGGGACATAAAAACACAATTTCTAATGTCATTCTCTTTTGATTTTCATTCTTTACTTCTTACTAATTGCTGAGGTGTCTGAAAACCCTCCTTCCTATATTTTCCTATATGTATTTCATAACTAAACTATTTCTTTGTTCCAGGTGACTCTCCAATAAGATGTACTCCTGATGAAATAAAGAAGAAACACAAACAAGCTAGAGAAAAACTTCTGGCTAAAAGAATGTTACCTTTTACCTCTACACAACAGTCCAATCCAGCATTATTACAATCACAAGTGCAACCATTTCCTAAAAAAACAAGTTTCCAACTAAAAGTTCCTAGTAGTAAGCTAAATAATATTGTAGAAAGAAGAGAACCAGCTCAGAAATCCAATGCCGATGTTAATATTAAATTAATAATTGAGAAAAAAAGACAAGAAGCTTTAATGAAGTTAAAAAAAAGGCAACCTCAAAACAAATAATAGGATACTACAATTCAATTGTTTATTAAATTCCTGTGACAAATGGATTAAACTATAAAGGTTCCTGTTTTGCAATGAAACCTTAATTTACCATCTCAATTATCTTTATGAGATGGTAATTTATTTTAGTTTTTTCTAAAGGGGATGCCCTATAATTATCTATATTTTTAATAGTTAGTTTCAGTTTTGAATACCTACTACTAAAATAGCCATGATACCTGATACTTACAAACTAAAATTATGGTTAGAATTTATTTGTGATTTAAAAGAATTTATATAAAATCTTTGGCCTATTATATGGGCTGTATTCATGTTTTCAATGCCAATTTTATATGTGAACATGTTTCTATTTAAATCAATAATAATGGATATTAATATGTGATTATTTTTGTGAATTAATGGACATGACCTATTAAACTTTATTACTGGCTCTATGTTGTAATTCTTTACATGCTCATTAATCATCATATTATATTCATATTTGGAAGTGTGTTATCGGACCATGATGTACCTACCTATATTATAATATACAGTACTAATATTATTTCATATATTATAAATGCGGATGATGCCCGCGACTTCATCCGCGTGGATTAAGTTTTTTGATTCCCGGGGCATCTTAATTTTCCGGGATAAAAAGTAGCCTATGTCCTTCCCCGGGATCTAACCTACCGCTATACCAAATTTCATCAAAATCGGTTAAATAGATGGGCCGTGAAAGCGTAGCAGATAGACACTTTCGCATTTATAATATTAGTATGGATTGTACTTTATTGAGCATATTTTACTTTGATTAATGGACTGGACCACAATAATTCCATGACTAAAATGTTGTGTCAATCGCATCCATAGCTGTGTTATACATATATTGAGATAAAAATTTTGATATGTATAAAAACATATCAAAAATTCTTGGTATATTTTTATAAGCTGATGCCCGTGACTTCATCCGCAGAAACTCCTTAATTACTTATTTTCCGTCACAATGTCACTCTGCCCCCCTAGCATGGGCCGAGAGAATTTTCTCCCCGAGGAAAGGATAAAATTTTTATTCCTAAATAAATAAATAAAAACGCTAAATAACGGTGGGTAAATAGTCCCCCGAGTCCCCGTGAAATGTCAAACTGGGATAAACTTCTCCTCTCCCGGGCTAGCATGGGCCGGAGATAAAAATTTTATCCCCCGGTTTTATCCACTGACAAGAGATAAAATTAACTTATCCACTTCTCAGAGCACGGTAACAGGGGAGAGGAGAAGTTTATCCCCGTTTGACATTTCACGGGGACTCGGGGGACTATTTATCCACCGTTATTTAGCGTTTTTATTTATTTATTTAGGAATAAAATTTTTATCCTTTCCTTGGGGAGAAAATTTTCTCGGCCCATGCTAGGTGGGCTGTTGCCGTGCTCTGAGAGGTGGTTATGTTAATTTTATCTCTTGTCAGTGGATAAAATCGGGGGATAAAATTTTTATCTCCGACCCATGCTAGGGGGGCTGATCCCGCAAATAATCACGTAAATCGGATGCTCTGTTGCGATGTGATTGAAGGCCAAACCAACAAACAAACACACTCGCATTTATAATATTATTTTGATAGTATACTTTTTGAGAATGAAAGCTGCCTTTTCTAGATACCTACTCCAACTTTAGGACTAGGTATTCCTTAAAAAGTTCCTGATTTTTGCATTTTATCTGCACCATTTTGAATTCCTCACTCTTCTTCAATTTCAGCTATGTGCATCCAATAGTGCAATTTTCAATCAGCTATTTTTTTACTTTTTTTTGGAGAGGAATAGTTATTTTGATTTGTTCATTGGTTCACCAAAGGGTCAATCTTGTTTATGTAAAATATAGCATCGTATCGTAGTATTTACGGCATTTTTTTTGTTTTATTATGTAAGTATATTGAATTAATTAGGAAATAATAATTATAACTGCCTCGTTGGTCTAGTGATTAGCATGTTCGACAGCGGCCGACGAGGTCCCGGGTTCGAGTCCCGGCCATAATTAAGTACTTATTGGAATTTTCCAATTAGAAATTCTCAGTACTAGCCCGGAGACCGGAGTTAGGAAGTTGGCGGTGTTTCACCCCCGTGCCTCGGAGAGCACGTTAAGCCGTCGGTCCCGGTTATTATCACTAACGTGATAATAGTCGTTAAAGCCCGCCAATCCGCATTGGATCAGCGTGGTGGGTCTAAGCTCTAATTCCCTCTCTCCTATGAGAGAGGAGGCCTGTGCCCAGCAGTGGGACGTTAATGGGCTGCAGTAGTGTTAATTATAAGAGGATAGTAAGTGCAATAATAAAGCGTACTCTCGCGTCAAGGGCTGCAATAGCTAGTATGGGAGTGTGCGGGGTATGAAGCGACGGGTCGGGCGCGGTGCGCACCCGCCCGCTACCTCAGCCACCGATTCCTCAGAGCTGGCGCGCGGACTATTTATTATATACCTATTGCTATTTATTTTCCTTTGTTTCTTATGATGTCAAGTCAATCCATAGACGTAGTATAGGTCTACCAGAATCTGATGGCAAAAAGTCACAAAAAAGTATACACCGTATACTGGTACTTGTGCTTTTAGGTGTACTTTTGCCATCAGATTCTGGTAGACCTATAGTTCTAAAGACACCTTGTTTGTACTCTAAGACGTAATAAAGGGCTGGAACCTAGAGCTGCAAAGTCAGTTATTAAAGCTCTAAGTTATTAAGTACGTCAACGTCAACGTCAACGGTAAACATAGTCTCCGTATTTAAATTTGATCTAAATATACATTACCGTAAAATTTTCACCATCTAAGTAATAAAATCAGAAGGATTATGTGCAATAGTGAAGTACAATAATTGTTTGCGAGTTATTCTGCAAAGTATTTTTTCTAAAAACAGTGTTAAAATTTTTGACAAGCTGGTTTGTAAAATAAAGTTTTGTAGCTGATAAATAAAACCTAGGTACAGCTGTTCTACGTGTGTTCATCATGAAGAGTAAGAGCGGATAAGTTGTTTACGTTTTATTTTGGTGCCTGTTCAGTCTTTAAAAACTGCTAATCCGCGTGTGATAATAAATATATTTCAAGACGCGGTTGCTAAGGCCGCCATCGGTTGTCCTAGCAACGACATGCGTCGCTAGGTCTCTTCCACTGCAGCGTCCAATCACGTCCATTTGCAAGACCATCCTGTGACGCACCTACGTAACGACGCATGCGTCTTGTTTCCAAAACAAGCAGCCGTCATATTTTGTCTTTGACTTTTTTATGTTTTCAGTGTACATTTTAAGTTACTTAATTGTGTTTTTAAATTTGTTTTAAGTTATTATTTTTTATGAATGTATTTAACTTTAGTGAATGCAGTCCGTGACCCAATCTTGTGATGGCACGTCGAACGCGACCCATACATGTACACAGTGCAACAAGTCTTTCAAATCTTTGAAAGGCCTCAACATACACACTACAAAAACACACAGGAAATGTATTAGCCAAAACAGTTCACCTTTAGACATCCATCCCATTATTCCGAGTGCGCCTACTTATGTAGCCAACGATCCAACTCCTTTCCACACATATCTTAGCCATTTGAAAAATAGTATACCCATAGTTAAAAGAATCCCTCGAGGAGCTCGAATAACCGTTGCTACACATTTGTCACAATTAATCCAGAAATGTTACATAAGCAATTGTACCCAGGACTGGCAGAACCTATTTTTATTTTCATACAGCACACTACATATAATAAAAACTGATGAACCGAATTTATCCTTGACACAAAAGATTAAGAATAATTGTGCTGTAAGCTCCTCGCCTTCTCCCGCACCTCTAATCAAACATGATGCCCCTCGTAATCGCAACAAACTCATCGAAAACAAAATCTGTGACGGAGATCTCAAAGGTGCCGCTCGCCTTTTGTTCTCCAACGACGTGCTATCACCAGATACCCCTGACACCCTTCAGGCCTTACGGACAAAACATCCTCCAGCTCCAGCAAACCCATATTTTCTCGACCCACCAACAGCAGGGCAAGCATGCCTTCAAATTCAAAACAAAGGTGTTACGGATGCCATTTTATCTTTTAAACCAGGTTCGGCTGCAGGTTTGGATGGGATCTCACCCCAACATTTAAAAGACTTAACATCGCTTTCTGTGGGTGATGCAGGCAAGCAACTTGTAAATTCGATCACTAAATTAATCAACTTTATGTATTCCGGTAATGTCAATCCAGAAATTGTTCCAATTCTTTTCGGCGCGAATCTTATTGCCCTCACCAAAAAGGACGGAGGGGTGAGACCAATTGCTGTTGGATCAACACTACGACGTCTGGCCTCCAAAATTGCTGTTCGACATATTTTACCAAAATTAAATTCGGAATTTGAACCCGTACAGTTAGGCTTCGGTGTAAAAGGAGGGTGTGAGGCAGCCGTCCATGCCCTACGCTCTTTCCTAACTTACGGACAGCCTGACGTGTTGCTCAAAATTGATGTCAAAAATGCATTCAATTCGGTAAATAGGGATACCCTGCTGACAGAAATAAAACAACATATACCGGAAATATACAATTATCTTCTTCTCAGTTACGCTGACCCAACAAAATTATTATATCGTTCTAATGAACTGTCCTCGGAAGTAGGTTGTCAACAGGGTGATCCTCTTGGGCCTGCAATTTTTAGTTTGGCTATAAATCCAATAATCAAAAATTTAAATTCTAAATTCAACGTTTGGTATTTGGACGACGGAACCCTAGGAGGTGATGTGGATACAGTGTTTTCGGACCTTTCTTTAATCAAAAATAAATTTGAAGCCATTGGTTTGGAGCTTAATTTTAGCAAATGCGAGCTTTTTATAAATAACTGCGTCTTAAATTTAAATGACGTAATACAAAAATTTAATATTTTGGCTCCAAATATTAAAATAGTTAACAGTAATTCCCTTTACCTTTTAGGTTCTCCAATTTTTGAAGAATCAATTCCTGAATATATTAATAATTCAATTACTAAATTTCAAAATTCTGCTGACCGTCTCCTAGAAATTAGTCCACATTATGCACTTTGCATCTTAAAATTCTGTCTTTTCGTCCCAAAATTTACGTATGTGCTCCGTTGCTGCTCCTTTTGGAATCACCCAGATCTTTTGACACAATTAGAAGACTTAATCAAAATTAGCTTAGAATCGATTCTTAATATGCAGCTGAACGAGCAATCTTGGACCCAAGCATCCCTACCCATCCGCTATGGTGGTTTAGGGATTCGCAAAATTTCAAGTGTCGCTTTACCAGCCTTCCTATCTTCTGTCCATAGTTCAGCAAATCTCATAAGTAAAATTTTAAGGGCATCCCCTTCAAACTTTGAGATTGCTGGCTTGGAAGAAGCTAGAAACGCTTTCTTAATTGCATGCCCAGGTCAAAATTTTCCACTTTCTCCAAATTCACAGAGGAGCTGGGACGACATACACTGCAAATTGACTTTTGAGAATCTTTTGAGCTGTAGTACAGGTTCGGCGCGTGCTAGGCTTTTGGCCGTGGGTACGCATGAGGCCGGCTACTGGCTTCACGCGTACCCTTCGTCAAATACAGGAACATTTCTTGAGCCTGACACGCTCCGAATCGCAACCTGTCTACGGCTTGGGGTTCCGGTCTGCGCTCCTCATAAATGTCCCTGTGGCAGTGATGTCGACAAGCTAGGACATCACGGACTGTCATGCCAAAAAAGTGCAGGCCGCTTCTCGAGACATGCCGCACTTAACGATATCATACGCCGGTCCCTTGCCACCGTCAACGTGCCAAGTCTACTTGAGCCGACTGGTATTGCAAGAGACGATGGCAAGAGACCGGACGGTATGAGTTTGATTCCATGGAAGATGGGCCGGGTGCTGGTATGGGATGCAACCTGTTCAGACACGCTGGCCCCTTCCCATCTACATGGAACCAACAACAGAGCTGGTGCGGCTTGTGAAGCGGCTGAAAAAGCTAAAACATGCAAATACAGGGGTCTAGGCTCCGAATATTATTTTGTCCCATTCGGTGTCGAGACCCTTGGTCCGTGGGGTCCTAGCGCTAAATTGCTTTATAAGGAAATAACAAAAAGGTTAGTCGACATCACAGGAGACCGAAGAGCTGGCAGCTACCTCGGGCAAAGAATTAGTCTAGCTATTCAAAGGGGGAACGCTGCCAGTATCTTCGGAACCTTGCCTAAAGGGACTCCTTTTAATAATATATTTTAGTTATTACATTATATTTTTTAAGGTTATTTAGTTTTAGGTTCATTATTAGTTTCATATTATAAATTAATAATTAAATCATATCATATCATCAGATAGAGCTACAATTGTAAAACGCACCTTTACTGTGAAACTCCTAGCGTACTACAAACTATGTTAGAAGTTATTTATCACAGAGAGTTGATACAGTTGTTGAATGGCCTTTGATAAAACGCGGACTCAACTGTTGACGTTCAACTCGTAGGCGCGAGTCTGAACTGTTTGTTACTTGTTGTTTGTGAAACGGTTCAAATAAGACGTGCTTTATTTCTGTTATTAAAAAATATTTTAGTCTATGACGTTGACGTTAGTGACAACGTGGTGACAACTGACAGTTGATATTTGTTGCGAAATAACATTACGATTGTAACTCGATTTTATTCAAAACACGAAATTAATAGAATAAAGAAAATAAATTAAAAGAACAGACAGCTGATCGAAATGGTTTCGTGTGAATAACGTCGCAATAAATGAATTATTGCGGTTTGATTGGTCTACATCCTTCATATAAAAATTAAGTTTTGTTGCAATAAACATGGCACTGAAGTGTGTTCGTCACTTTACCAGAACGGTTCTTTCTGTTTCAAAGGCGAGAATTGAAGTTCGCCGACCAATAAGTACAAGTCAGCCAGCTAGACTTGGCATGATACCCATTGTGGTCGAGCAAACAGGCAGAGGTGAGAGGGCATACGACATCTATTCGAGGCTTTTACGTGAACGGATTATATGCTTAATGGGACCGATAAATGACGAAATCAGCTCCCTAGTTGTTGCTCAACTGTTATTCCTGCAATCTGAATCCAGTAAAAAACCTGTGCACCTCTACATAAATTCTCCTGGTGGTAACGTGACTGCCGGTCTCGGTATATACGATACAATGCAGTACATAACTCCGCCAGTGGCGACTTGGTGTGTTGGGCAAGCTTGCAGTATGGCATCTTTGCTGTTAGCAGCGGGGGCACCGGGCATGCGTCATGCTCTACCCAATTCCCGCATTATGATTCATCAACCATCCGGTGGTGTAAGAGGACAAGCAACTGACATTCAAATACAAGCTGAAGAGATTTTGAAACTGAAGGCACAAATAAACAATCTATACGTCCGTCACACTGGTTTGGCAGTGGAGAAAGTTCAAAATTCCATGGAGCGAGATTACTTCATGTCACCATCAGAGGCTAAAGTATTTGGTTTGATTGACAATATACTGGAGCACCCACCTTCTCATGTTGCAGAAAATGAATGTGCAACACCACCAGCAAGTCCGGCCGCTGCAACAACTACTGATTAGTTTTTTAGATAGTAATTTAACTATAAATACTTAAATAAATTTTATTGTTATGTTTATAGCAAAATACATCAGTTTATTTTTTATAATTTCTTTTCTCATGTGATAGCAAATCCAATTGTAGTAAGTAGTATGATACATTGGTGTAGACTGGTAGAGCAGGTTGAGATGACTCCCTCCACCACTTACACCACTGCCAAAGTCCTCTGAAATAATAATTGAGATGTTATTTTAATCTCCCACTAATAAAACACTATAGAATAATAAAATATGTCGATTCAATCAAGGATAGAGTTATTGTTACGTTTAAGACTTTAGTATTGAGGGAACAATAACTCTAACCTTGATACACTATAATAATAAGTTTTTACCTGAGTTAGACATAGTACTTCTTCATTGCTTTTCATGAGCACGATTTTCTGCTACTCTACGATTATTCACAATCTTATATTATGAGACACTTCAGCAGCTGCTGTGCAGTGTGCGCCACCCTGCCAATACCCCAATATTGGTTTGTCCTTTAATCATGTCGTAACGGAGCAACGGATCGACGTGATTTTTTGCATGGGTTTAGTATTGGATTTTATTTGTTTATTTATTTATTTCACGCGGACGTCGCGGGCATCAGCTAGTAAGTACTAAAATTATACATAAGCTGGTGTTTGGGGGTACAACAGACATCATCAAACATCTTTATTATTGCTTGATAACTAATTCTCAATTTGTTAGTTTAAGTAAGTATATTAATTAACTAGTGGGCCCGGCAGACTTTGTCCTGCCCTCCTGCCCTGAACCTCGAATCCGATTGCAGCGCCCCCTACCGGGTCCAATTGTGAATATAAACCATCCCGGGGTCCAAACAAACACAACAAAAAAAGAATTAGCGAAATTGGTCCAGCCGTTCACGCGTGATGCCGTGACCAAGGGAAATAGGGATTCATTTTTAGGGTTCCGTAGCCAAATTTGGCAAAAACGGAACCCTTATAGATTCGTCATGTCTGTCTGTCTGTCTGTCTGTCCGTCCGTATGTCACCGCCACTTTTTTCCGAAACTATAAGAACTATACTGTTGAAACTTGGTAAGTAGATGTATTCTGTGAACCGCATTAAGATTTTCACATAAAAATAGAAAAAAAACAATAAATTTTGGGGGTCCCCATACTTAGAACTGAAACTCAAAAATTTTTTTTTCATCAAACCCATACGTGTGGGGTATCTATGGATAGGTCTTCAAAAATGATATTGAGGTTTCTAATATCATTTTTTTCTAAACTGAATAGTTTGCGCGAGAGACACTTCCAAAGTGGTAAAATGTTGGTCCCCCCCCCCGTAACTTCTAAAATAAGAGAATGATAAAACTAAAAAAAATATATGATGTACATTACCATGCAAACTTCCACCGAAAATTGGTTTGAACGAGATCTAGTAAGTAGTTTTTTTTTAATAATTTAAAACTTACTACAGGTTTGTACGGAACCCTCGGTGCGCGAGTCCGACTCGCACTTGGCCGGTTTTTATATCTACTATATAAAAATAAGTCGGGTTTTCCTTCCTGACGCTATAACTCCAGAACGCACGAACCGATTTCCACGGTTTTGCATTCGTTGGAAAGGTCGCGGGCTCCGTGAGGTTTATAGCAAAGAAAATTCAGGAAAAATTTCAACAGAAAAGCGGGAAAATCTTAAACCACGCGGACGAAGTCGCGGGCGTCAGCTAGTAAGTTATAATAATAATATAGATATCAAATATTTAAGTATATTAATTAACTAGCTGATGCCCGCGACTTCGTCCGCGTGGATTGAGGTTTTTCGGTTCCCGCGGGAACTCTTTAATTTTTCGGGATAAAAAGTAGCCTATGTGCTATTCCAGACTATAATCTATCTCTGTGCCAAATTTCATCCAGATCCGTTCATCCGTTGGAGCGTGATTGAGTAACAAACATACATCCATACATCCAAACTTTCGCATTTATAATATTTATATTTGATATCAAATATCAAATAATCAAATAAATATAAAAAATATAAATGCGAAAGTTTGGATGGATGTTTGTTAGTCAATCACGCCCGAACGACTGAACAGATCTGGATGAAATTTGGCACAGAGATAGGATAACACATAAGCCTCGTTCTCATGTGAGCCCACATTTAAACAACGCTAACATGTTGAATATGGAGGCTAGGCGAAAGCTGCACCTTGCTACCTTACTTTTCGGTGTAATTTCTACAGGAAAACCTGTCTACTTACGCTCAAGGATAAAATGGGCCCGTGAGAAAAGTAGATATGTATCTAGGTCAGCTCCTCAGATTGCATGGCCACACCATAGGTCGGCCTCTTTCAAGGGGACTTTTAAGTTTGCAGCTTGCAAAATTTGGAATGACCTGCCTCCCCCAGCCCGTCTTGCAAAATCTTTGTACTCTTTTAAAAAAATTACTAGGAATTTCTTGTTGGAAAATCAAAAACTAAAATAAGAATCTTTTAATAAAATGAAGCTGCAAAAAATTTAATTCATGTCCAAATTTTGTAGTAACTAGGTACCTACATAATATTATGTACATTATTTGTATTCTCCCCCTTTGCTCATTGTCCAGCCCCAATTCTCATCTTTAGCTCCATATTTCCTAACTCTTGCATATAACACATTGTAGTATATAGGTAACTAAGTTGTATTGACGTTAGTTTTAATAATTGTAGTAGGTATATAGGTAACAGTTGTATTGACGTTAGTTTTAATTTAGAGATTTCAGTTTTATTTTGCAGTTTTGTTATATTTTTATTATTTATATTATATTTAGTGTTAGTTTTTAATGCGCAATAATCACACCAATAATAATTTATACTTCTGTTACCTAATAGGTATAATATAATAGTATTGTTTTAAAAATATATATATATTGCGCTTCCGATTAGCCCGTGACCTCACTAGGGGTCATGCCTGAAAACCAGCGCTGCAGTCGACTGGCTGCAGCATCAAGCTGAGGCAGCGCCTCGTTTAGCCAATAAATATAGATTCTAAGTTAGTTTTAAGGAGTGATTGCCCAGGTCTCGTGGAACCAAGGTTGGCTTAAATCTTGGTTGGCACCTTGGTTCCAGGAGAGCTGTGGTACTCCATATACGTATGTTTCTTTTATGTAATTTGTTTTTTGGCTAAATAAAAGATTATTTATTTATTATTATATTTAAGCTACTTTTTATCCCGGAAAACTAAGGAGTTCCCGCGGGAAACCAAAAAACCTCAATCCACGCGGACGTAGTCACGGGCATCTGCTAGTGCGGATTTGTACCTACCTAATTAATTAATAATAATTTATTATTTAAAACATAAAATCATAGAGTTAACTTCTTACTCTGAGCATTAAAAGAATTATAAGATGTATAGGCATTTTTTAAAAATTCTACTATACAAGTTAGCCCTTGACTGCGATCTCACCTGATGGTTAGTGATGATGCAGTCTAACATGGTAGCGGGCTAACCTGTTAGGGGTAACTATGGCAGTTACACTCATACCGATTAGTTTCTACACGGCATCGTACCGGAACCCTAAATCGCTTGGCGGTGCGTCTTTGCTGGAAGGGTAGTAACTAGCCACGGCCGAAGCCTCCCATCAGACCAAACCAGAGAAAATTCAGAAATTATTAATTCCCTAATGAACCCTGCCGGATAGGCGTACCTAGTTATTGCGATTGTTATCTTGTGATTAGTGAAAGTGAAATATATAAGTACGAAGTGTGAACTAGTGTTTTAATGGTACCTATTTATTTTTATAGTTCCCGTTATCCTGGAGCTGTGGCTACACTTGTACTGGATAAAGAAAAGGAGACTAAAGGCGATTAACTAAATAATAATTTAGGCATCGGTATTTCTATTGGTTGAAACTATTCCAAGTGAGTCCTCAGCGAGAACACACATGTAGGTACCTAGGTTGTTACGTTCAGCAACATCGCTTATGAGTGCCGAGTCCTTTCATTGTCTGTGAAAAGGCTTGAGGCTTTGGGGTGTCCGCGCTTGCGTGGCCCCTGGGTCGATATATGTTGACGTCAGCAGAAGTTCGGCTTCAGTCAGCCGCCGGTGGCCGCAGCGGAATCATGTGGCTGCAATGCTTCGCTGCGACGGTGTTGATTGCCGCCGTCGCGTCCCGCGAAGTCTTCACCAACTCGTTCCTGGTTCGGTTCAAGAGGTCCCTGGGGCAAGAGGAGGCTCACGAGGTCGCGCTCCGCCATGGCTTCGACAACCTCGGCCCGGTAAGCAACCACGTGATTATATGTAAACATAACCATAAGTTCTACTATATTTATGAGCGAAACATGATTTCGCACGGAAATTGACAAACGCGCTACATGTGGCTATTTCAATTTTATCGATATTGATGTCGGACTCAGAATATACTTACTTACCTACACTCTGCATGATTGCTTTAAGTAATCGGATTTTGGTTTTAGTAGTAGGTAGGTACCTACCTACCTAGTTATTCCTTTGATGACGTTTTAACCCTGGTAAAGACCGTTCCTAGTTAGGCAGGCCGTTGGTAAGTCAATGAGGCCATGAATTAGAAAACCAAAATCCATAGGTACTTAATATTATAAATGCGAAAGTCTATCTGTCTGTCTGTCTGTATGTCTGTCTGCTACGCTTTCACGGCCCACCTGTTCAACCGATTTTGATGAAATTTGGTACAGGGATAGGTTGTACTATCTCGGGGAAGGACATAGGCTAGTTCCCACGGGAATTGAAAAACATAATCCACGCGGACGAAGTCGCGGGCATCATCTAGTACATAATATTATTTACTAGATGATACCCGTGACTTCGTCCGCGTGGATTAAGTTTTTTGGATTCCCGGGGGAACTCCTTTATTTTTCGGGATAAAAAGTTCATCAAAATCGGTGGAACGTTTGGGCCGTGAAAGCGTAGCAGACGGATTATTATTTATTACAAGAAGATAAAACCCGCGATTTCACACTTGGAAACTCTAAGTTTCCCTTGTCCGTTCCCGGCAAGCAAGCTTTCTCCGTAGGTTAAGTACCTACCTCGTCAAAATCGGTCCAACGGAAAATAATAAAAAAAAAAACATACGCGCCGAATTGAGAACCTCTTCCTTTTTTGGAAGTCGGTTAAAAATAGGAAAAGCTGCATAATGGGTTACTCCACATTCTACGTGGTTTGTTCCTCATTTTAGAATGGGAAAAGCTTTTAAGCTTACGACTTTACGATACATCATATGAAAGTATGATATTATTTATTATCTCGTAGTTCGTAAGCTCGCTTTGAATAAGCTTATATTATTATCTATCATTCAAAAGAGCTCACGACCTAACGTATGATAACATTGTATTGTAATGAAATAGGTACCTACCTACCTACCTACCTACTTAGGGGTTATCCATAAAGTACGTCACACTAATTTCGTGATTTTTTGACCCTTCCTTTTGTCACATTTGTGAGACCCCCCTCCCTAGTGTGACGTCACATATCTTGCAATTTTACATCTAGAAATTATTAAATTAAAACAGCACTTCCGAAATTAGTTTTATTTCCATTTCAAGTATTTTTTAATATAATCAAGATCAAATCAAACATTTGAAAAAATTAACAAAACATGGAAACATTTTTAAGTTTTTCGTCAATAGTTCAAATTTGGCATTTTAACACTTAGATGTATAAGATTTTGAAATGTGACGTCACGAAACTTAGGACCTCACCCACCCCTTGTCACACAATGTCACACTTCGTCGACCCCCTAACCCCCCTTAACGTGTGACGTACCTACTTTATGAATGACCCCTTATACCTATACAAAAGAGCAAAAGATTTCCGGTTACCTTTAATTCATCAACTTTTATTATTTACTATTTTGTATGGCCCAGCTACTTGGTTGAAACCCTGCTAAAACGCAAAATATTATGTAAAAATATTTTTATATTAGTATATAACTCTACCTAGGTATTTCCTATCTAAATTTTATGATGCCAATAGGTAGTTACAGGTAGGTTAGGTTAGGTAAGGTTAGGTTATGTTAGATACAGCTGTATAAAATATAGAAATTGACTAAACTATGTCAACGTATAAATGCACCTAGGTACACTTGCAGAAATAAATAACAAAACTCAAGCACCTACTTAAAAGAAAATGCTTTTCATCTTTTCATGAAACGATATAGCGTTACACAAACGCATGGCTGTAGGTATTGCAATTTGCAAGAACATTTGAATAATGGCTTCGTGTAAGCTTTGTACACTTTACCAGCTATATTATATCGTCACATCTCGAATGGGTTTTCCACATATATGAATAAGAATTAAGCTAAGAATGTACTTTCTTCTAGTCTTTGATATATATATATATATATATATAAATATATATACCTAATGTATGGGCCCTCGTTGGTTTCTATGAAGTAGCGCTACATCATTAATTAGCCGCAAGTTTTAAGCCTGTAGCCATCAGACCAGACCAGGAAAAATAATTTAGAAATATGTTAACTCAATCAAATCAGCAACTCTTTCTCAAACTTAAAAACGCACTTCTAGTATGGAAGTTGTATGAAATTCACAGTTGTGACGTCATAAAGTTTCAACGCATTTTTTTTAACCTACTCGTATAATATTTAAAAATGGTTAGCAAACTTAAAACTAACCGAGGATGTGCATTTTAGGTCTTTTGGAAGACCCTCTATTGAATAATCAGTAAGAAATAATTTATTTTTGATATAGGCATCACCCCTATTACATAATGCCCCTGCCTTATGAGTATAATCTCGTATTTAAAATATTATTGTGGATGATAACTATGGGTAGAATACCTACATACAGTCGACGCGGAATGAATGCACGAGTACTTCTCATCAATAAGCAGGTTTAACTGCCCCCGATTACATCTGATACCGCGGCGCAGATAACAGGGCACCCCTGACATTGATAAAGATACGTTCTGCAGAAATGCGGGCAGGTTCAACGGACACACGTGTTCGATGGCTTTTTGTTATTTTTATTGCGATTGCCTATTTTTAGTCTCTCATTTTGGTTATATTTTCCGGCAGGTAACTACGAGTAGGTACCCATTATTTTGTAATCCGAAATCCTTTCACTCTTTCATAGGAGCTTTCACCAAAGACTAAAGAATAATTATTTACTTAGATAAAAATGCCGCTGCTCTGTCATCAAAATATTATATACTGGTGGTAGATAGATACTAGATACCTACTAATAATTGCTACGTTTCGTTCACACTGACTCTGATGAGGTTTCCAAAGTTTATGTGAGCTTAACTGACATGACATATTTTTTGTATCCACTACAAGTTAACCCTTGACTGCGATCTCACCTGATGGTAAGTTATGATGCAGTCTAAGATGGTAGCGGGCTAACCTGTTAGGGGCATGGCAGTTATATTAAGCCCATATAGTCTAGTTAACAAGTGCTTTTTGGGTCAAACTTTTTTCTCCGCCTTCAAAAAATATGAACGATGTATCATTCGATTCGGAATAGCGTGTAGATAATGTCCGAATTCGAACAAAATTCAAGGCCCGCTTGCAAAAATAGCAAAAGTTATTAACAATTAACTAAAAAAAAAATTATGGGGTTTGGTTTCTTGCAAATATTTCAAAAACTATTTGGTATTTTTTTAATTTGAAAAAAGATTCATAAAGAGGAGGAAAATTCCCAAAAAAAGTCCTGCTTTCCGGAACTGTAGGACCAATTTTTATAATTTCCCAGAGGGTTGAAAATACGGCTGAAAACGGGCACTCTGGCTTGCGTAAGCTTTGCCCACGTTGGACCTTTAATGAATACATATTATTTAAACCTATTAAATATGAAAATTAAGAATTGAAAAAATTCAGGCATCTACTGGATAGATGAATGAACAATAATACGTGGTCAAAAATGTTTTAGCGCGATTTTTCTATTAATTATGGATTAGTTAATTAATAATTTTTTCCTACTTGAACATGAACATTGCAAGTGCGATAATTTTTAAAGAACAAATCTGAGTTTGTTTTCCTTTTTTGGAGCTATTTCGGAAAGGCCTCAGAAGAGAAACCCGTTGGAAAAATTTAAAAATTGTTCGTTTTCAATTTTTTATCAACAATTTACATAAAAGTTAAAAATTAAAAAGCTTGACTAATCATAGTTTTCTTTTTTTTTAATTTTCCTATTGATCCGTTATTTTATGATCAGAAGCCACATGAAAATGATTTTTAATTTTTTTTATTTCCTATTGTTTAAAAAATAATTGTTATAAACAAATGCGTTGTTGATAAGATAATTCAGTTTTTTTTTCTGGAAACATAATCTTTGATGCAAATTATGATTTTTAAACAAAAAATCGTTCCATAAAAAAAATTGTTTATTGTTTAAAAACGGATTTGTTGATTAACAATTTTTTTGTACTACCTGTAATTATTATTAAGGATATTTTTTTTTAAAATAGTCATAATTTATCTCGCTCTTTGACAACTAAAAAATAAATTGGTTTTTATTTAAATTTTCATTGTTTATTTAATAAAAAAATTGAAGACCACGGTTGAAGTCCAGAAGTCTCCAGTCCGATTTTTTTGTTTTTTATTGTTTTGTACTTGTTTCTAATAAAATGTTAAACTAATAATTATTGCACTCGTGATTTTTTAATTAAATAACCAGTTCAAATTTTTTTATTATTATGTCGGTAAGATCGAAAAATATTATTCATATTTCATCAGTATGTAATTCGTATTTAAACATAATTACCAAAAAACACGATTTACCAAAAAAAAATACCGAGCAAAGCTCGGTCATCCAGGTAGGTTATTTCTTATATACATAATATGATCTTTGGGTTACTGGGTAACCTATATTCGGTAACCTACTTAAATGACGGTTCCGGATCTATCCCGGTGGGAATTGTAACATTAGAGGAGCGTCGCAACTTTTGCGTTTTACTTAGGAGGTTGTGATTTTATATAGCAAAGTAATACAGGTTATAGCTTTGTTGGACGCATTAAAAATAAGGGCAATAAGCCATAAAAATAAAAAGTGAAAGCGTAGCAGACAGACAGACGGACATACAGACACACTTCCGCATTTATAGGAAATATTAGTACTTACCTATGGATGAGACTTTTGTAATGGCATCATCTCAACCCATTGGGGGCCCAATCTTCTCTCAGAATGAAAAGGGTTTGGCCATAGTCCACCACGCTGGCCAAATGCTGATTTGCAGACTTCACACGCCCTTGAGAACATTACGAAGAACTTTCGGACTTTCAGGTTTTGGACTTGCTTACCCACTACTGAAAAAGGTCAACTCAAACTAAAGAGCTAAAAAGCTGTTTATTTAATGTAAGAAATACTTAAGTGGACGGACATCTAAGGAACTTCTCGTTATGACTCTACCACATGCAGAATCAGTCAAACTAATCAGTGGTCATGCTCTTAGGACCTAGAGACTTGTCATGGAAATTTATTATTTTTGTAATTTAGTTATTTTGGAAATAACGCAATGTGACCGGTAATCATTTTATGCCTAAATGAACATTATTAGCTGTGGGTTATTTAATATTTCTAGACCCATTCCTACCTGTTATAATATTAAGAAGCCTTTCAAATAATGTATCGCTATTCATAAATAATATGAAATATCATCGAAGGCTTCTAATAAAAGGAGCATAATAACAGTAATATGAGAGCCAGATAATTGGCCAATTTCGTCTTCTTCATATGAGGGGGCTGAAAATGTTATAGAAATTCTATTTCTGGCATAAAAATAGGTCGGATATTAACAATCTACTGCAGAAACTTGGATTAAAAAAATGTGACGCCGAATGAAGATGCATAAAGTACCCTACATACGAGTAAGTGCTCTATAAAGTACGTCACACGTTAAGGGGGGAGGGGGTCGATGAAGTGTGACATTGTGTGACAAGGGGTGGGAGAGGTCCTAAATTTGGTGACGCCACATTCCAGAATCTTATACATATTTTATAATTTTATTACAGTGCTTCACACACGAGGAAAGTTTCTAAACTTACATACCTACATATCAAAAATTTTCGGAACCGGCAGGATTTGAACAGCTGCGTCTCTCTGGGAATCGCGCCCTGAGCGCCTGGACCACTCGGCCACCAGGCGACCAGGTGGTCCAGGCGCTCAGGGCGCGATTCCCAGAGAGACGCAGGTTCAAATCCTGCCGGTTCCGAAAATTTTTGATATGTGTGTAAGTTTAGAATCTTATACGTCTTTGTGTTAAAATACCAAATTTGAACTATTATCGAAAAACTTAAAAATATTTCCAATTCTATTTGTATCTGTGAGGTTTACTTTATGGATGACCCCATATAGGACAAATCGGGGGTACAATCCTGACTTATCATAGTTTACCACCTATTCGGAAAGCAGTTTCTACTGAGAATAGCTTCTACTTAGATGGATGTTGGCTTACTGGATGGGGTTTGGCCTGGGAGCTTAGTAAACACATAATATACTCTTAACAAATATCTAACTGAATGTAACAAACAGTTACCAGGCCATTACAGCCCATTAACGTCCCACTGCTGGGCACAGGCCTCCACTCTCATAGGAAAGAGGGAATTAGAGCTTAGACCCACCACGCTGCTCCAATGCGGGTTGGCGGACTTTAACGACTATTATCATGTTAGTGATAATAACCGGGACCGACGGCTTAACGTGCTCTCCGAGGCACGGGGGTGAAACACCGCCAACTTCCTAACTCCGGGCTAGTACTGAGAATTTCTAATCAGAAAACCCCAACACTTAATTATGGCCCGACCCGGGACTCGAACCCGGGACCTCGTCAGCCGCAGTCGAACATGATAACCACTAGACCAACGAGGCAGTTATATATAAGTAAGTAGTATATAAGTACTTACTTATATACTACTTACTTAAGGTATAGATATAGTAGGTACTTACCTACTATTACTTTCTGTGACAAAAGTTTCAAACAACGATGTTCTTACACTCTCGGGAGTAAGTAGAATTGGAAGAACGCAGTGCTGCATCAAACTTAGCCAATTTTAAAGTTTTGCAGATGATGTCAACAACATGCATGAATTTAGAAACTTGGCTTATGAGAGGGTAAAGTTTATATGTTGTATGTATTTAGGTACATTGCATAGAAATGAGAGATACAGAGAATACTTTCTAGAAGAATGTATTAATAACTGTATTATGTTGTATCTACCTAATAGCTGTATTATGTTTCTTATTTTCATAATATACTCGTACATACATTAAAAGGATTTTTATTTAGATCAACATCAAAGATGGACCTTTATCACAGACGACGACTTTCGTCTTAGCTACCTCACTGCTAAAGTGCCGGACTTACCTAGATCAGTAACGGGGCTTTCCACTCCCCAAGGTTTTGTTCCATTTATATCCAGTGGGGACATCCCTACATCTTCTTTGATATAGCTTTTGTCCCACATTCCATATCCGGTGGGAGGCCGCCATACTCGCAACTTGGCATCCGAATGTTAACGGGTTCTCTGGCCTAAGTGCAAAGTCTATTATTTCTACTTCAGCGTTGCAACTCGTTGAGCTTTGTCGGTTACTTTGTTATTTATATCATGCAAAAAATGTTGCTATAATGTAACAAAGTTCGTTATTCCATAATAATAGAGATCTTAGTCTACATTTAACCAAAACTACAATTAGAACGTTTATTATTTTCCAGATGGTATTTTTTGAGAAGCCTGAAGAGCTGAAGCCTGAGAATGAAAACGACCTTCGTTTTCATTTACCGACACGACGAAGTTAAATGTTGCCGATATAGACTCCAACATTTTGCTTTTTAAAACAGCAACTGCTGAGTTTCTTACCGGCTTTTCTCAGTAGAAACTTTAAATTCCGAACCGGTAGAGTCAAAACATGACGTATAGCATAAGAGACACCTGTATGTCCTATATGAAATAAACAGATTGAGTATTGATTATTGGAAAACTTGTTGTTATTGTTTTTGCAAAGAAGCTTCAAAGGAGATACAAAAACATGTATTACACTTTGCCCTCCAGACATTTTAATTAATTCTATGAACATCTCATACCTGTATAATAATTATAAACTTCTACAAACATCCTAAACAGTGAATCCTATTACTCGTACATGGTTATATCCTGTTGTACATAATACAAGTATGTAGCTCTACATAACATGACGTAGGTATGTTTTGTAAAGTTGTAAGGGAGGGCAAAGATGTTTTCATCTTGGCGGCAGCGTGGCCTGAAAATTCTTCAAATAGATTCGGCTCAGCTTGCGTTCCTGTTCACCGTTTCAGTCGACGTACCAAAGAACCCTTACATTTATAGTATTATATTTAAACCAGCAAACCAATCGGATTTTCGTGAGTAAGCTGTGAAATATCTGAAAGTTCTTTCTTATGTTTTAATTAGAAAATGATTGGTAAATTTCTGAAAAATAAATTGATTTATTTATTATTTATTACTAAGAGAACCCAAATAATTATAGGTACTATTATCTCATAAAGTTGATAGTTTCCAGACCGAGCGGTTTCTCCTTTTAGGACAACCTCCCTAGGGCAGTGGTGAGCGCTGTGGTCTTACAGTGGGAGGTTCGATTCCAGGCAGGGTCAATTTGGAAATTAAAAATAATTTTCTCTGGTCTGGTCTGGTGGTAGGCTTCGGCCGTGGCTATCACCCTACCGGCAAAGACGTGTACGCCAAGCGATTTAGGGTTCCCTTACGATACCGTGTAGAAACCGATTAGGCATGTATGGGTTTAATATAAATGCCGTACCAGTAACAGGTTAGCCCGCTATTATCTAAGACTGCATAATCGCTTACTACCCGGTGAGATCACAGTCAAAGGCTAATTTGTAGTAGAATAAAAAAAAATAGGTAAGTAGGTACACATATAAAGTTAAAGTCAAAAGCCATATAAGTAATTTAACAAAAGTCAAAAGCCATAATAAACATAGATTAAACAAAAGTACTCACTATTATACAAATAGATTTATGTTTTTTTAATCATACGCATATTTACTGATTGTGGTCATATTTGGAAGCTGTAATAGTCTTATCCGATTTGTTTCACGGTCATTTTATCAGACTCACAAATAGGCTTCATTTTGATCAAATCTTAAATAATGTTTTATGAATTTGCTATTTGATAAGGTTTAATATTCAAACAGTCGTACAATAATAATTATAGCTCATATAGTGTACTTACTTAAACATAAAGGTCGCTTTAAAGCTTTTAGGTCCTAGCGTAACTATATAAACGTCCCAAACAAGTTTAAATTCAAAGCAGTACGTGACCTTTATGTAATAAGATTTACATACATAAAGGCTCTTAAGGCCTTCAGAGATTTTGTGTTTTCGGAATATACCAGTATTTTGTGTAAGTAATCTGCATATAATCATAATAAATACATGACCGTGTAAGCATATTTAGCCGCAGTATTATGTACGGCCGAGGATATAAATTGCACTGACCGCGCGGCTAGTTATCTATCACCCTTGTCATCTAAAGCTGCGCATACATTAAATAGATACCAATCAGCCCTAATTTGACGTTTATTTCTATATTAATACGCGAAATGCTTTAGTCAAAACTTCGGTTGATAATGGGCCGTAAAAACGTAGCAGACGTAAAAAATAAAAATTATTTTATTGGTGACAAATTATTTTGCGAAGATTGTGTTCTGAATGTTGCGTTCTTACCTTAATGGTTGGGTTCACAAGGTAGGTAAGAACTTACCTAAGTTTTGAAATGTTAGAGACGTCGCTAAGTTAGGTTAGTCGCTAATCTAACGTGATCTAACTCAGGTTTGTCATCACTTCCAGCTTTTGGTACAAAGACAACTTTTTATCTCGAAAAATTGAACTTTTTACAGGATCTAAACACTATGCGAAACCGCAAGCTTTTTTATTTATTTACTCTACAGTTAGATAAAATAAGGTTTATTCAGATAACATGTTCACGTCCTGAAACTTTCATGGGCTTATATTGTATGCATGTATGGGCTCATGTAGCACATTGCCTAAATTCATTCATCTACAACTAATTAAATGAATGCTCGGACAATTCCCATAGTGCAGATTCTACAGTGTCAAAATGTAGGTAAGAAGGTAGGTAGGTATTATTGGATAGAAGCAGGCGTTACTTTGCGGAAGTCCATGATAATGAAAGAACTGGAAGTTTAATTCGCTATAATCCGCTACAATGCACGACTGTAAAGTTTTTACAATCGTGCATTGCAGAGTCAACATCTCCTGAAGATGCGGAGTGAAACGTGCGTTGAGAATAATTGGCAAGATTTGTGTGATGTGGTGAATATCGCAAGATACACACTGTAGCACATAGATTTACCTTTTGTAGCGGATTATAGCGAATTAAACTTCCAATTATTTCATTAGATAGGTATTAGTTGGCAAGATATCGGTTTCTGTTATCAAAGACGTCACAATGACGTTCGAGAGTCTCGAGCGCGACGTTCATTCAGACTTGTTTATCCTGCAATTTATTATTGAACCGACCTTCATCCCCAAGGAGCGGTCGCTATACGATTATGACGAGTTCTTGGTATACTTATGTGCGTGGGTACGGTACGCTTAAATCTGGAGGTGTCAGATTAAAAATATATATACTTAAAGACACCCACTCATTTTCAAGGGAATCATTGACCAGTAATCATTATGCAGGATTTTTAAATAGCGGACTAAACCTATGGTTGATACAATAAAACTGGCCAAGTGCGTGTCGGGCCACGCCACTGCAGAGGTTCCGTTGTTGCCCGTCACAATATTCGGACATTTTATCCGTTGGTCGACTATTACTCGTAAACTTGTCTACTCAGCTACAGCTATTTAGCTGTGATAGTTCTTACAATAAAGTTGTATTTAAAAAAATACATTCTTAGTATTAAAAAAAAAAAAATATCACGAAAACAAAAAACAAAAAAAAAATACAAAAATACATAGTTTTTAGAAGTAGGCTTAAGTTTAAGTTTAAGTTATTAAATCTTGCACGATGTACTGAGCCCTTCGTGTGCGAGTCCGACTCGCACTTGGTTGGTTTTTTTTGCCCAATGAGAGCGTTTTGGCTGTTTGATCCTACCAGATAAAATATTAGTATATCTAGTCCTACAGCATATTAGTGGGTTTATTAATATTGTGTTGATAAAATGGCTTATATGACGGCGCGGCGGAGATGACATGACCAGTATGGCTAGCATGCGCACAACGAGTAAAATGATGTCTACCCATTGTCTCTATTTGTCTACCGAAGCTAACATGGTTACTTGTATCGTTACGTCAAAAGTAGAGATAAAAGTAATATTTCTTATCTGTGGTATTTTTATCTACGAACATGTCGACTATTTTTTTCTTGTAATAAACTGCATTTTCATTTTGTGCATGTTAGGGTAAATGAAAAATTTGCCGGCAACGACATCTCTCTCTCTCGTCACGAGATAATCTCGTTGTGCGCATGCTAAGCACACAGCTTTACTCACGCATTAGTTTTGCGCGCCCGTTTCTGTTGCCACTTGTATTCAGCAATGTTAATTAATTACCTACATTCAAAAGCACTTGTCAAAGTCTACTCGAGCAAAAAATATTTGAATTTTGAATTTGAGATATTTTATTTACCTACGTCTGAATCCCCCTTGCTGGTGTGATTTCTTCGAGCGAAAATAAAATATGAAAAGCAACGACGAGTCGAAGGAACTTTCGTTCCCGCTGTCTATTGAAAAGTTATTTAGGAACTTACAAAAGTTTATTACTATACAAAAGTTTCTATGATAGAAATGTGAATCCGCTTATTTCTAGGAGCCAAAGCTGTGTTTTCTCTCTCGCTACGTCATTAAATACTTCTAGCAATTATTTTTATTCAAAGTCTGCTAAGTCTTCTTAATATTGTTTATTTGTATTAAAATAGGTACACGAAGTACCTAACAGTTTCTTATGGAAAATCTGAAGTTTAAAAAAAGTCGACGTTATACAAAGCTTTTTAAGTACTTGATTCTATGCTTCAAGGTACCGGAATGGTAAGAATTATATTAATCTTAGTAGGTATATTATTTACTACCGTACTTAGAAATCATAATAAAAGAAACTGCGTCGATAATAATCATAATTTATTAGTCTGTCTAGTAAAAGCGAAGAGTCACGGGAAATTAAAAAAAAATTAGGTCGTGTATCACTATTTTTTTTTTACTATAGTCTTGAGTTTTGTGCCAATGCTGCCAGTATCTAAAAATCGACTCGACAGACTTGAAGGCTCGTATAGATTAACCGACAACAGCTAAATACAAGTTCTAAAGTATTGGTCTATCTATCATATTGACGACCTACGTGGCGCCGTGTTGAACGCTGTTGTCTTAACGTGCGGAGGTTCCGGCCCCGGCAGGATCAATTTAGGAATTTATAATTTCTGAATTTTCTCTGGTCTGGCCTGGTGGGAGGCTTCGGCCGTGGCTAGTTACAACCCTACCGAAAAGGACGTGCCGCCAAGCGATATGGCGTTCCGGTACGATGCAGTGTAGTAACCAAATAGAGATATGGGTTTAATATACTTAGCTCCGATGCCCCTAATAGGTTAACTCGCTACCATCTTATACTGCATCATCACTTACCATCAGGTGAGATCGCAGTCAAGGGCTAACTTGTAGTGGATAAAAAAAAATATATAAAACCGGTCATAAGCATAGATTGGTCGATATTTCAGACCCTGTTCTTAGTTGATGTTAGTTTATTAGTACGGTCTATGGGCCTGTTAACCTTGCTTCATGGTCAAAAATAACCAAATACGAACGTATTTAATGTTGTTGGGTAAAATTATTGTTGGGTACAAATACCTAAGTCGATTAATCAATGTCAATTTGGCTAAAGGCAATCGAAACAAGGTCAAACAAATTAATGAAGTACAAAAAAATATGGATAGCCTTAAAGCATATTGGAAATTGCAGACATGGGATCGCAAAATGTTGAGAATTTGTGCTGAAATATTAACATTTCTCATTGGTTAATGGGCGGGGCTATGGAAAATTACATCGTATAAATTAGAACCGCAATTTTCTCGTCAACTTAATAACTATTCGGCTTATATATTATAGTGGAGATAAAGTTAACGTCTTATTCAGACCGATGCAGACAAAGTTGCGGTAAGCATATACTTATAGTTCGCGCACGAGTTGAATGCAGAGCAAATGTATACCTACGTGTCACCATACATTTGCTCTGCATTCAACTCGTGCGCGAACTGTACATACCGTTGCGATAAGTACTGTACATATAACAGTGGTATCCGAATTTAGCTATACCTGTGACTGTAGTTTACACTAAACAAAAAAAAAAAAAAATTTTACACAAAATATACACCGTCCAAATGATCATTCTTGGGCATGGTGCCCAAGACACTGGCGCTATTACCTCTCTGGATTGTTAGGCTAATCCATTGGGCTAAATAAACGCCAGCTCTTGAGTCACTAGTAGCGTGAACCAGCATCTAGGATTGTTATTAGATTGATGTAGTAGGTATCATACTAATATTATAAATGCGAAAATGTGTTTGTTTGTTGGTTTGTTGGTTTATTGGTTTGTTGGTTTGTCCTTCAATCACGCCGCAATGGAGCAACGGATCGACGTGATTTTTGGTATGGGTATAGTTGGAGAGTGACATAGGCTTCTTTTTATCCTAGAAAATTAAGGAATTCCCGCGGTAATCAAAAATAATTAAACCACGCGGACGAAGTCGCGGGCATCAGCTAGTTATTAATAAATTGACCCCAGAAGATCTCGGGTCGCCAACAGCAATCATCTGGTTCAATTATTTAAGGAAAGGTTATATTGATGTCTTTGTCGGGGTTAATTGAATTTCTCCAATGTCCATTTCAATTTATTGCTTTTTAGCTTTTATGTAATAACAACGTTGGCACGTAACTGGTAACGCCACATAACATAGTATTAGTATTTAGTCATAGTTATATTCTGTGTTTTCCAGTATGTGCAGGTAAAAATCGATAAAACGGGGTTCTATTATGTATTTATGTAGTATGTATTTGTGTTTTATGTGTGTGTGTATTAGTGTAACGTTCGCAATCACCTCTGAATGGAAATCCATTGTCGCAGCAGAACACCATAAATTTAGTTCATCACAACAATTGAAATTGTATCTAACAATTTTACGGAATAGGGCAACGGGTACAGCCGGATTGATTGTGCTACGTTGTGTTACGCCGTAGCGTTCGTAGCACCCGTAGCACCATCAATTAGTGGCGACCTCTCAGGCAGCATTGTAAAGTATTGCTGGCAAAAACAGGTAAAAATCTTGTGGAAGCAAAGCGCTGCGAATTCGCAGTTCTCGTGGATAAACATTTTTCAGTACCCATTGGAACTCCTTAATTTTCCTGGCCTATGTCCTTCCCCGGGATACAACCTATCCCTGTACCAAATTTCATCAAAATCGGTTGAACAGATGGGCCGTGCAAGTGTAGCAGACACACTTTCCCATTTATAATATTAGTATGAAATTACACCACATTTGCAAAAGATACCTTTTTAGACCATACCCGGAGGGTTTTACCCACGAAAAGATAAGTCAGCTTTCTATTGTATTGTAGCGCGCTTCAGATCAATGTTGGATCGCAATTCGCAACAGAAGGCTTAGGTCAGATCTGAATGAACCACAATGCCTTTAAATAGAACGAGATTTGCCGGATACGAAGCGCACAGGCGGATCTAAGCCGATAACACTCGGACATGCCGCTCTGACCTCAACAGGCATTATTCAATGTAAACCTAGTTATAATCTGTTATATTATCATGGCTAGAGCTTTTGAGGTGAGATCGGTAAATACGTCGATAAGGTTAAACAATACTGCGGATGGAGCTTTTGTTTGTATTATCAACTACCTGATGCCCGCGACTCCGTCCGCGTGGTTTAAGTTTTTTTTATTACCTCGAGAACTCCCTGATTTTCCAGGATAAAAAGTAGCCTATGTCACTCTCCAGGTCCTCAACTATACCCATGCCAAAAATCACGTCGATCCGTTGCTCCGTTGCGTCGTGATTGAAGGACAAACCAACAAACCAACAAACAAACACACTTTCGCAATTGACCGAGCGAAGAGAAGGTCTCTGAGTCTACTTGAGTGAATTTGCACTTGTCCGTCCGTCCGTCCGTCCGTCCGGCCGTCCGTCTGTCAGAGCCTTATAACTTCTGAATTACTTCAAATTTAAATATAATATGTAAACCGATTGTCTCCAGCCGAATATGGCTTAAAAAGTTATAAAAATCTTTATTTCCGGGGGGCTCTCATAGAAGCGAATGCGAAGTAAAATATTTTTTATAGCGTTATATAGGGTTGCGGTATATCATTTTAAAGATAATTAAGAATAGAGCCTAAAAATATATATTTTTTTAATTTTACCCCTAAAATTGACGAAATGGAGGGCTTTCAAAGTGGCGATTTTCTAACGTCCAAAGTTGACCTCTGCACTCTCAATTTTCTGAAAGGCTGAGCCTGAAACTTGATCAATTATTTGAAATATATCTTGTACTTGAACAACAAATACTAAAATTAGATAAATATGATAAGGAAACTAAACTATTTAATTTTTAATGAGCTTCAGTATTTTTAACAGAACTTCACAATAATGTCAATAGATGGCGCTCTGTAAAAGTTTATGGATACCACGAGGTCTCAGTTCGGGGCGAACCACTAGTTATATTATCAATAAACTTTCGGCTTTGGTGGCTGTGTAAACAAAGTCACCAAAGCTCAAAGCAAACTAAACTCTGATTCAGATCTCGGCTTCTAATATGATAGGAACCTACTTACTACAAATTTAATCAAAGTAAGCATATTATTGAGTGGCAATCAAATAAAATCAATCAAATAAATATTATAAATGCGAAAGTTTGGATGTATGGATGTATGTTTGTTACTCAATCACGCTCCAACGGCTGAACGGATCTGGATGAAATTTGGCACAGAGATAGATTATAGTCTGGAATAGCACATAGGCTACTTTTTATCCCGGAAAATTAAAGAGTTCCCGCGGGAACCGAAAAACCTAAATCCACGCGGACGAAGTCGCGAGCATCAGCTAGTATATTATAAATGCGAAAGTTTAGATGGATGTATGGATGGATGTTTGTTACTCAATCACGCTCCAACGGCTGAACGGATCTGGATGAAATTTGGCACAGAGATAGATTATTGTCTGGAATAGCACATAGGATACTTTTTATCCCGGAAAATTAAAGAGTTCCCGCGGGAACCGAAAAACCTCAATCCACGCTGACGAAGTCGCGGGCATCAGCTAGTAATAAATAAATCTGTAGTGAATAATAACAGAGGGTCTTCCAAAACATGTAAAATCATCTGCACGACCTCTGTTAGTCTCTGTTCAACGTGATGAGAACGTGAGCGCGAGCAGAAGTGAAGCGTTGCCAAACTTTTAAAGCATTAAACTTTTGCTATGTTTTTCTTAATGACAAAGTTGCATGGGACCAATTATTGGCCTCGCATTCAGCAACCAAAAAGTCAGTGTAATACTTGTTACATATCGTATATGCTACGTATGGTAACATGTTTTCTTTTTAATAAAAAGAGCAACTGCTAAGTTTCTGGCCGATTCATCTTTGTAGAAGCTGATTTCCGAATCGATGGTAAAGTCCTGACATATCATAAGTGGCACAAGTTGTTCTGCATGAAATGAACATTTCATTTAATTTCAAACGGCAAATTCGAGCTGTTGAAGGAGTTCAACTTTGCGTTATCTGTGCGACAAACGTATATTTTTAATTTTTTTTTATCCAGATACATCCTTATTAGACCCAAGAATATTCAAAGGCACACTTTAGAGGCTATGATGGTTTCGAACCCTGTGTTTCGAACCAAAGAGTGTTAATTACAAACTTAGAAATAAAGTTCTGATTAGAACGAGACAGTACTCAATAGGTTGGTACTTGACGTAATCAGTTGAAAATTAAGTTGTAGAAAGTTTTGAATTTATTTATAAAGGCCTGGAAGATGAGATATATATTTCTAAGAATATTGTCTTCTAATTTCACCGAATTTAGACGTACAAACTAATTCATCAATTTATCGGTTGTCTGCGATAGTTTTAATCAAGTGTCTGGGACGTAAAACGAGAAGATCGCTTCGGGCGTTTGTCGTGTTTTGTAGCAAAATATATCGTAGTCTCGTTCTGAATTAGATATCCAAATGGGGCGGTGAATAAGTAAAATGGCGTCATTGAAGCCTGTTAAGCTGAATAACAAAGTACCTACAGTATGAAGTGCGAAAGGTCGCATGTCTGAAACTTACTCAGTTCTATACATTTCGTGGTTCACCTTTTTAGGTACAGCAAATTATTAGTTATGTTTCTATTGTGATTACCAACTGAATATATTTAAGTACCCTTTGACTCATTTGATGTTGTCTGTCTTGCTAGTGGAGAAAACAACTAAGACACGTCCTATGTCCATCAGTGGACTTGTTAGACGACAGATGTACATATTTGCTTGGACCAAATAATACCTTATTGATCCGAATATTTTTGTGTGCTTTGTACTACACAGTACATAGTATCACAGTATAAAGTCAGCCAGCTACACAGGTTATGAGATCGCATTCAAACGCAATTAATACTAGTGGTTCGCCCCGAACTCAGACCTCGCGGTATCCATAAACTTTACAGAGCGCCATCTATTGACATCATTGTGAAGTTCTGTTAAAATACTGAAGCTCATTAAAAATTAAATAATTTCGTTTGCTTATAATATTTATCTAATTTTTGTATTTGTTGTTCAAGTACAGGATATAATTCAAATAATTGATCAAGTTTCAGGCTCAGCCTTTCAGAAAATTGAGAGTTCTGAGGTCAACTTTGGACGTTAGAAAATCTCCACTTTGAAAGCCCCCCATTTCTTCAATTTTAGAACAATTAAAAAAAAAATATTTGGATTCTATTCCTAATTAGGATCTTTAAAATGATATTACCGCAACCTTATGTAACGCTATAATAGTTATTTGTTATACAAGAGTGAAAAGTTGTTTTTTAACCGCGTGCTCAATTTTGATGACCGAGCAAGCGAAGGATTCTAAAATTGAGTCACGAGCGGAGCGAGTGATTCAAAAATTTGAATCCTGAGCGTCAGCGAGGGAATCAAAAGAGCACGAGGTGAAAAATCTTTTCACTCGAGTGCAACACGTAACTTTTCATCCCACCTCAGCGAGGAAATGACTAAATGCAAAAAAAATCACAAGGTAACTTTTCATCCCACCTCAGCGAGGAAATGACTAAATGCAAAAAAAATCACAAGATTAAATTCAATTCTGTTAATTTCTTCGTCACTAGAACCACTCATTATAGGTTTTTCACTTATTTTCAATTTTCTTGTTTTTAATCGGTTTTAATTTTAAACAATATGACGTGAAAGAAAATGGTGCGCGCAAAGCAAATTAAAAAAGTACACCAAGAAGATTACGAGTGTGAGTTTTTAATAAATTAAAAACGATTGTATGGAAATTCGGCACCATAGAGGTACAAGTAAATAGGTTTTAATGATGTTTTGAATTCACAAACTTCATAGACGAGTGATATTTACTAACGTGCACACGATGTTCTAAATTCAATTTACTTTATCCTCTAGAGGATAATAACGGCTTTTACCATCAGATATCGAAGAATAATCATAAAGAAGCCATATTCGGCTGGAGGCCATCGGTTTACATATTATATTTAAATTTGAAGTAATTACGTTCAGTAATTCAGAAGTTATAAGGCTCTGACAGACGGACGGACGGACGGACGGACGGACAAGTGCAAATTCACTCAAGTAGACTCAGAGACCTTCGCTTCGCTCGGTCAAGTATCATTTATAAAACAGGAATGTTAAAGTAAGTAGATATAGGTAGATAAATATAACGTAAATCTAAACAGTCTTAAGCTTTATTTGCTTAAATTCATTGAATGTTTAGCCGTGCGAGTCACGTTTAAAATTTATTGTTTTCCCAATATTTTTGATAGATATAAAGAATAGGGTTTCCAATTGGTGTGTAATACCTACTCGTATAACATACATAGAAATGAAAATAAAATGAAAAAGGAAAGGGGACTGAGTTGATTTTCCTAGTAACGTAACGTCTTGTGAATCGGGAAGTATGAATTTGTCGTTCCAATGAATGAGTTCAGAACATTTATATTATGTAATATTTATATGTAGTGGGTACGTCATTAGCTTTCAATATTTTTTATTAGTTTAGAACTTTGAAGAATATTTTTTTCCTTGAACTTATAAAGCTCTACGAAAGCTCCAAAAATAATATGATTTTATATTATCATAAAAGATAAAATCATTCAGATTTTGGTTTGCTATATCTTTTATGAAATATATAGGATAAAATGACGAACAATAATGTCCTGGAAGTACTTTAAATCCAGTAGTGCTGGTAGCCCTATCTCTAAAGCCTTGTGTACGTCAGATTCTACGAGTTTTCGCAATAAATGTGGCGTAAAGTATAAAAGGCTACGATAAAAAGTTTTTATGATGGCAATACGGCGAAGACTTAGATAAAGCTCTTTCGCTGTGTCCGTAAAATTGATGGCAACATTCTTGAAAGTTCAGTAGTTTTATATAAATACCGGTGAAACAGACAGGTATACGAACAAATTAAGTATGTAACCATGCACCTACGTGGACTGCATCTTTTTATCTAATAAATGCACGGAATATTATATAAGCACTAGCTGACCCGCCCCTGATTACAGAAGAATTTAAGAAAATCGCTCAAAAATCCTAAACTCAATAAAGACGGACTTTCACCCCCATAGGAATTTCCATAAATCCTTTCTTAGTGCTTGCTAACGTCATAAAAGATAGGTTCCTACTGCCAAAATTTCTAATTTGTAATCGTAGAAGTTTGTCTCCGCTACGTGTAGCGTAGCGGAGACCAAGCCTACATCTATATTTGTAACCCTACCGGTTTAGGTTGTCAGACCAGTCGATCAGTTGGAACAAGCAATCTATATCTATTTATACTTAATTTTATAAATGCCAAAGTAATAACCGTCTGTCTGCTACGCTTACATAGCCCATTTCTGTTCAACCAATTTAGACGAAATTTGGTACAGACATCATTTACATATCAGGAAAGGACCTAGGCTATATCTTATCCAGGAAAATTAAGGAGTTCCCATGGGTATTGGATAATGTTTATCCACGAGAACACAAGCTAGCCCTTGATTGCGATCTCACCTGATGGTAAGTAGTGATGCAGTCTAAGATGGTAGCGGGCTAACCTGTTAGAGGTATGGCAGTTTAAATCTTAAACCCATACCCCTAATCGGTTTCTACACGGCATCGTACCGGAACGCTAAATCGCTTGGCGGCACGGCTTGCTGGTAGGGTTGTAACTATAGCCACGGCCTAGAACTGCGAAGTCGCAGCTTTTAGGATTCGCGCTTTTACAGTCGCGTATCACAACGAAAGTCGAAATGTGCCAAGTCAAGTGTGACATACTTTTAAATGCATTTTGGTCACGTTATTCTGTTGGCGTTATACCACTGATATTGAGCATTGTGGATGTTTTAAACTTCGGTAGCTTTTAAGCGCAAAAATGTGGCAAAAGCATTCAACTCAGATGAATAATTTTTTTTTTATGCAGACATTGAAAAATGCTCAGAATATTTGCATTTTTATGGCACTTGACGCAGCTTTTCCAGTATGCTTAACGTAATAAAAATCTGGACTGTATAACCCAGCGTTGCCAGTATCTAAAAATCGACATTCAGCTTTCGCTAGACATACTATATACCTATGGAAAGGGAATGGGGAATATTAGTCATGTTATGGAAAACAATATTCCAAAAACTATTATTCTATTTAAATAATATATACTGGAGTAAACAGCTCAATGCCTCAGATAGATTAATAGGCTATTTTGGTTAGTTCATACGAGTACATTTTTTTGTGTCTGGGGGACCAGACGTATGAAAAACAACTTAGTGAAATAAAAACGATACGTATAGCAACTGTACGGTAAATAATATAGGTATTATGTCTCAACTAATAAAAGCAACCTGTGCCAATATACGTAAATACAATGAATGTGCTTAGAATCTTAATATTTCTATGGAGCGAACAATAGAAATATTAAAACAATAGATAGAGGTGAACACTGGAACGGGATTCCTTTTTTGTTTATAAGTCTTTTGTTAACTGATATAATGAACTCTCATCCGGATCATTAATTATGGTATGGTTGATTTTAGGTGAATGATGCACGGTCTCTAAATGAGACATGATTTGATAAATTACAAAAAAAGATTTTAAATCAAAGCCAAGAAAGAAACTAGAGGCTTGAATAGGCAGTGTTTTTTAACCTTAAATTAAAGTTGAGAGCTTAGGCTGCGGATTCAGATTTTAATTTTTCCGCAAAAGTATACAATATGTGTCTGCCTGTAAAATAAAAGGTCAAGCCGCAATACGCTTACGGTTACACAACCGTGCCGTCAGGAGACAGCTTTCCGCGTATACCTACCCAACTGCCTGCTACACCCCTTCCGGTTACGAGCTCGCTACGATCGCTTAGAATGCATCATCACTTTTAAACTTCAACTTAAAAAAAAAATTCTCAGTAAACAATTAGAATTCCAGGATCATGTGGCGGATATTATACCTAATAGACTTTTTTGTATAACTTTTACAATATTATGATGTTTTTATTTTATTTTTTAAATACTGTAATTAAGTATCTGTTAAGTTATGAAAAGGTTAATATTGCATGTACTGTTTATTTATTTACTAGATGATGCCCGCGAGTTCGTCCGCGTGGATTAAGTTTTTCGATTCCTGCGGGAAATCCTTAATTTTCCGGTATGTCACTCTCCAGGTCCTCAACTATACCCATGCCAAAAATCACGTCGATCCGTTGCTCTGTTGCAGCGTCATTGAAGAAAAAACCAACAAACAAACACATTTTCGCATGTATAATATTAGTATGATAATAGCGGATTGGTTTTTATGTTTATTTTTTAACTAGCCTCATTATTAAATAAGACATTAATAAGTGCCTGTAAGTGGAACTACAATAACTGATTAGTATAAATAAGTATAGTTACGAAGCCGTTGCGTCACCTGAAGGAGGGCTTCAGCTGGAAATCAGCGCTGTATGCTCTTGCAATTTATTGCAAGGCATTCTGCATTATGCTGAGCAAATGCCTTTTTACAGGTTGTGCCACACACGACAAGCGTTATCATGGTGCTTCTATGACTTATCCATTAGTTTAATGCTTAAGTACTGCCACTGGAGGCGCCCAGGTAATATACTGTGTGAATAAATGTTTTTTCTTTCTTTTCTGTCACTTAACTAACCAGATGAGATCAATGACAAACCAATTTCATACCATGCATTAAAATAAAAAAGTATAAGACCCAACGCTTATACTTTTACGCGGTTCCTTTCCACTAATTCGTCAGTCTACACGCTTCAGAAAAAAGACAAAAATAAAAAAAAACACCGGGAGAAAAGTAAATTACAGCTCACTGTTCATTGTTCTATAATGATAATATCTGCAAATTATCTCCACAAAACATCCTGTTATCATTTGTGACATGGCAACGTTGGGGGATGAATAACGTCCCTCGACCTTTTTCGCTTTGCCTAACTGACAGATGACCGTGAACTTGACGTCAGAAAGGGATACTTTTGGAGATTTCTTTCATAAAAGTAATATCTTGGCATATTTTTATAATGAATCTTTCGTGCGGGAGATGGGTCATATTTTAAAGTTGACAAGTTTGCGCTTGGCTATATAATCTCGAAATGATAATAAGGAGTGATAGGTGCCTACTAAAGTATTGGTTCCATGTAAGGAGTACATCTGACTTAGAATGCTTTGAACTTAGAACTTCTTGATGACAACTGAATAGCAGCTTAATTACTTTTAAACACGAAATAGTTACGATCCATCGAGTCGTCATATCATGTCGAGAAAACGTGGACGGATGATCTCAAGCGAGAGGCTGGGAGCCCCTGGAAGCAACCGACATAAGACGGTGACCTGTTGAGATCCATGCAGGAGACCTTCGTCCAGCGGTGAATGTCTAACGGTTGAGACGACGACGACGAATGAAACAAACAGAGGGGATTCAAATGTTGCGTGTGGCTTAATACTTAATTTTGCTTTTTATTTCATTTACAGGTACCCCACGCTAAAAAATAAGGAAGCCACGATTTGAGGCCATTATGAGAATCTGAGAGTTTAGTTATTTTTATGGCAATTGATAGGATTTGAAAACTAGATCGTTTTAGACTCAAGTCTTGGGTACGAGATTAATGTATCGAAGTGCTACGTTACCTACTGCTGCAACTGTCGTAGCTCATAACTACGATGAGATTAGTTTATAGTGACTGTTTAGGTTAAACATACGGTCTACTATTGTAATTATAGAAATTAGGTATACTTAGGTAAATAATTAGGTCATAGGTATTATTCTAGAACTAGATAAAGCAGACATTATTATTAGGTGGTAGGCTTTGGCCGAGGCTTGCAACACCACCATGCGGGCAAAGCCGCCTCGCCAAATGGCGCATCTTGTGACATCTTGTTATGTCGTGGGGTGTGTCGTGTTCCGGAGCGATGCTCGCAGGAGCCATACATGGGGAAATGGGTCTGTACAGTTGTTCTGCATTCAATGACAGGTTCTGACCGGAGTTGTAGCGGCGCCGGGTGACTCAATTTGGAGAGCAGCGGGATCCGAAGCACGGTGCACCGCTGGCCGACCGCAGGTAGTTGGGGGCCCAATTAGTAGGCCAGCCACCTATGAAAGGCTGCCCCGCCAACTCGCGAAAAATCCTGGGATGGCTTCCATCGTGCCGGTTGGCGACTGGAGAGAGGACCCGATGGCGATTCCCAGGGGAGTTCGGGCGTCCCCGCGGTCTCCAGTTGAGTCTCCTCTTAGCGTCGCTGTGGCAAAGGTCACGGCGTCTAGAATGCGGCACCTCGTACAACTTCCATTTTCCCATTCCTATTCACTCCCCAAACATGAGAAGAAAAACAAAGAAAAGCAGGTTAAGACAGCGGCTGCACATCCTCTCGTTTACAGTGCACCTCACTAACATTCGAGGTCTGCATTCTAATCTCTATGCAGTCCACCACCACCTTGAGACTGTTAAGCCGCATCTTCTCTTCCTTACGGAGACGCAAATCCAAATCCCAGCGGATGTAGCGTACCTGCAATATCCCGGTTACTCGCTTGAGCATAATTTTAAACCTCGCGCGGGGGTATGCCTGTACGCTCGTGATAACATCTGCTGCCAGCGTCTCCGTAATTTGGAGGTACCAAAATTCTCTGTTCTGTGGTGCTTGGTAGACACGGGCCTTGAGCAAACTATTTATGCGTGCGTCTATCGATCGCATAGCGGTGACCAGGAGACGACTCAGTTGTTCAGTTATCTCGGCAAAACAGCCGACACCGTCCAACATCGTTATCCGGCCGCGCAACTGGTATTTCTGGGGGACTTTAACGCCCACCACCAGGAGTGGCTGTTCCCATACCAGAAAACTGATCACGCTGGAAGAGAGGCGCGCAATATTGCATTATTGCTAGATCTCTCTCAGCTGGTTCAGGAGGCCACTCGGATACCGGATATCGATGGACACACACCCAATTGTTTGGACCTTCTGCTGACAACCGATCCAGACAGGTATATGGTAACAGTCTCTGCCCCATTGGGCACATCTGACCACTGTCTGGTGAAATCTGTATCCAATTATCACCCTCCTACCCATGATTCCTCTGTTAAAAGGCGGGTGTGGAGATACAGGTCAGCAGATTGGGATGAGATGCGGCACTTCTTTGCGTCTTATCCATGGCGGCAACTCTGTTTCTCTACCAACGATCCGTCGAGCTGTGAGAGTGCTATATCAGAAGCGATACGCCGGGCAATGGAATATTTCATTCCATTCTCTGACATATCGCCTGATTGCAAGACACCCCCTTGGTACAATGCTGATTGTGCAATTGCAGAGGCCCGCAAGCAGTCTGCGTTTGTAACTTGGGCGGACGCACGCGCTCTCAAAGCTCCGGACGTCAAATTAAAGAAAAGAGATTACAATGTTGCCACTAAGTTCTACAAGAGGGTTCTAGAGCGAGCGCGTTTCGGTCGCACTAACCGCATTGGACGTAAGCTTGCCACTTACCCCAGTGGTAGTAAAGCTTTCTGGTCCCTTGCGAAGTCGGTCGAAAATAATTTTTGCCGTTCTTCACTGCCGCCTCTGCAGAAACCTGATGGGTCCTTGGCCGTAACTGCAACAGATAAAGCGAATCTCCTCGCGTCCCTGTTTGCAGAAAACTCGCATCTTAATGCTGGAAGTAGCGTTCCACCCACTCTTCCACCATGCGACTCCATTATGGCCGAGATACGCATTCGCCAGCGTGAGGTCCTTAAAACTCTTCGGAACCTTGATGTGAGTAAGGCTAGTGGCCCTGACGGTATACCTGCAGTAGTCCTGCGGAATTGCGCTCCTGAGTTGTCTCCTGTGCTTACACGCTTGTTTCGCCTCTCTCTTGAAACTGCTCAAGTCCCCAAGTCGTGGAAAGTTGCTAATGTGCAACCGGTACCGAAAAAGGGGAGCCGCGCTGACCCGGCCAATTACAGACCCATAGCCATCACGTCCATCCTTTGTAAAAGCATGGAACGTGTACTCAACGGCAAGCTCCTAGCATACCTAGAAGATAATGATCTTCTGTCAGACCATCAGTACGGCTTTCGGAAAAATCGGTCTACAGGAGATCTTCTGGTGTATGCCACACATACATGGGGTGAAGCCATTGAGAAACACGGCGAGGCGCTCGCCGTTTCTCTGGACATCTCAAAGGCTTTTGACCGGGTCTGGCACGGCAGTCTTCTCAGCAAACTCCCGGCATACGGGATACCCGCTGGTTTCTGTAGCTGGATATCTGACTTTCTGAGCGACAGGTCTTTTCGGGTGGTCGTTGACGGCCGCTCATCTGACCTAATGGCTATTAATGCCGGTGTCCCTCAGGGGTCTGTTCTTTCCGCAACACTCTTCCTGTTGCACATTAATGATCTTCTCAAACCCGGTATCTTTGGGTACGCTGATGACAGCACTGTTGCGGAAAGATACATGTCCAGTTCTCGAGCCAGTGCTTCTGAGACACTTGAGCAAAGAGAGGCCATGGTGGATCGCGTTAACTTGACTCTTAAGGAGGTGTCCGAATGGGGTGACGCCAATCTAGTCCAGTTTAACGCCACCAAAACACAAGCGTGTTTATTCACCGCTAAGAGGAGCCCTTTCACCTTGGCTCCTACTTTCCAGGGTATATCCGTACCGATAAGTGACCACATTGAGCTCTTGGGAATTGACATCTCTCCCAACCTCAATTTCGGGAAATGTATCGAGTCAAAGGCTAAAACTGCTGCCAAAAAACTTGGCATCCTGAACAAGGTGAAGCGATACTTCACGCCAAAACAGCGCCTCGTTCTCTATCAGGCACAAGTCAGATCTGGCATGGAGTATTGCTGCCACCTTTGGGACGGATCCGCCAAGTACCAACTCGACTCATTAGACTCGATAGATCGCCGGGCCCGAAGGATAATTGGCGATCAATCACTTACGCAGGCGAAATTGCTCAGTCTACAACACCGACGCAGTGTCGCCTGCTTATCGGTTTTTTACCGGATATACCATGGAGAGTGTGCTCAGGAACTTCACAACCTTGTTCCTCCTTCTCCGTTCTACCACAGAACAGCGAGAAACCGTCAGCGTTGGCATCCTTATGTGGTTGAGGTTCAATCTGCCCGCACGAAACGTTTTTGCTCGACGTTTCTGATCCGAACCGCTAGAGTATGGACCACTCTCCCAGCGCACGTGTTTCCTGCCACGCATAACTTAGGTACCTTCAAGGCAAGAGTGAATAGGCATCTTCTAGGCAAGCGCGCTCCAACCTAGACCTCATCATTGCTTTGCACTAAGCATGATTGTCGTCAAGCGCAAGCCTATCTAACAATAAAAAAAAAAAAAAAAAAAAACATAGCAATACTGGATACCCATAATAAGTCTATTAAAAGTATAAATATACGTTACAAAACAAATAAAAGGTTGGTGGTACATTATCTTTCCTATTGGGATGAAATAATATAAAAGAGGCTGGAAAAGTTTTGCCAATAACATTCTCGTAAAAATACCGATCTAGAAAGAAAACGTTCTCGCGATCTCTTTATCCTTAGCTTTTGTTAAATATAATGTGTATTTTAATTTGACCTCCAGACCTCAGAGCGGTAATAAGATCGCGGCTCTAACTGAAGCCAAAAAACAATTTTGTATCTTCAACTCGTATTTCTTTTTCTATCCCGTCTTAGATAAAAGGAACAAAAGGAAAATAGTTTTTCTCTCCGATGCCGTGTGAATTGACGATGATCTTTAATTATTGTTCTTGTTACGTTGTTACTATTTCAACAAAGATTCTTACTGTTCTATCTAAAATAATTGGTCAAAACTCGTTGGTAAGGGAAAGAATATACCGTAATAATCATGCAATATTTATTTTCTTCCAAATTATTTGAAACAGCTAGCTATTGCTCTAATTAATTATTTTTTCTTTCTTTGTATTTTTAAAAGATAATTTAAAAATAAAAAGATAAATGGATATAAAGCCTCTAAAATGCTTGTGTTCTGAGATTACCACATGTAGATGAAATTCAGTGGCTCAAGTATTTAAAACTGAACAAACTATGTACATTTCTCTCGTACCTATTTAACCCTTCAGGTACTTAGACAGGAGTGACTAAGAGTAATCACTGAAATAAACAAATAGTTCCCGATTACTAAGACAGTCGAGTGCCTATCAAATAAAATAGACAATTTACTGATTACACGCCGAAATCTCTGGAGGCGAAATCCCCATTACATCCAACTCAATTTATCTTAATTATCTAAAGCCTTCATCAGACTAAATCTCCTTGTTATATCTTCGGGCTATTTGTATTCAACTCGTGTTAGAATATTCGTCAAAACAACGTTTATGCTAAGCGCTTTCACAATTTCAGCAATGCGCGCGGGTATTGGCTATAAAAATAATGGCCACTTGGACTTTACTGCTTGGTAATAAAGTTCCTATTCGTTGTACGCCTGTCGTCAGAGGTTCAGGCGTTGTATTCAGTTATAATTACTAGCGGATACCCGTGACTTCGTCTGCGTCGTTTGAGGTTTTTGGTTCCCGCGGGAACTGTTTAATTTTCCGGGATAAAAAGTAGCCTATGTGCTATTCCAGACTATAATCTTTCTCGTTCAGTTGTTATGGCGTGATTGAGTTACAAACATACATCCATACATCCATCCATCCAAACTTTCGCATTTAGAATAATATTAGTATCTGAGATAAGAAATTGCTGAAGATGGAAGTACCTATACAGTGTTTTATGCTGAAGCACGATTGGAACTGTAAAATGATGTTTACTTCCTACGTCGCACTTTTACGATTTTACAACATCGATATCACGTGGGTTTTATCGAAAGATTTGTTGATCGATTCGTTTTATTAATTAACTTGAGGTTTTTGGTTGAACGGAAAACTCGTCTAAACTTTTTAAACTCATATGAAAATTTTCGGCAATGTTATTCCCTGAGGGACCTAGCGTCCATGTATTTAGGAAAATAGATGATGCCCGTGCCTTCGTCCTTATGAATTTCGGTTTTTGGGGTCCCAGGTCCTGCCCCGGGATGCAGTTTTGATTTCTCATGTACCTTGCCGCTTATTTTTTCTTTCAGTCTATCATGTGTAGCAAATTCGTTAAAATTGGTTTAACAGCTGCGTATTTATAATATTAGTATGGATTTCCATGAAGTTTAGATAAAATACTCAAATAGAAAATAAAAAAAAAATCGGCTAGGTACCTTCTAATAAAGGATAGCTATTTCATGCGATTACTCACTTGAATAGTGTAGTACCAACTTAGCGAAGGTACTTAACTACTATGTGTAGTCCCTTTATCCAATCCGCATTGTATGAAATTATTAACATACGAGTAACAAATATATTTCTCATTATTCCGTAGAAAATCTACTATTTATCTTGCTCTGGTGTTGATTACACTAGACTAGAGTTAGACCATAAAATCAAGCGACAGAACTTAAGTAAATGCCGTTTCAACGCAGCGAAGTTTTTGTAAACTTACTACTATCTTATTAACATAGTTTGCAGCGTGGGCACTAGCTTGGAATAAACTTTGCTGTTACAGTGAAAATCGAGTTTGTGTTGTTTGTTTGTTATCACACTGAGAGGCAATGGTTTTACCTAATAGATTTCTAATGAGTTTTGTGCTTATGTTGTATTTAAGTCTTTTTCAAATTACAAATCGAAACAAAATATACAAATAAGATCTGTAACGAAGGCGTACCCTAAAACTACCTAGGTATGATCAAGGAGTAACAAGAAATACCTATGATGAATTATTTTACAATCATTAAAAACCGATCAAGTACGAGTCAGACTCGCGCCCAAGAAAGATGTCATATAACAACATCTAATCAGCTGTGAAATAACTGGTTTTAAGACGCTTAAGTCTAAACTGGTAGCGCCTGACAAACAATTCGACACCCTGTGAGTACGGAACCCTAATTAACGATTTTCGGTTTTTTTCTGTGAGACCTGCTTCTTGCCAAATTTCATGATTTTGGGTCAACGGGAAGTACCCTATAAGGTTTTGATTTATTGGCGAGTGTCAAAATATACAAAACTAGATGATGCCCGCGACTTCGTCCGCATGGATTAAGTTTTTTGATTCCCGCGGGAACTCCTTGATTTTCCGGGATAAAAAGTAGCCTATGTCCTTCCCCGGGATACAACCTATCCCTGTACCAAATTTCATCAAAATGGGTTGAACGGTTGGGTCGTGAAAGCGTAGCAGACAGACAGACAGACAGACAGACAGACAGACAGACAGACAGACAGACAGACAGACAGACAGACAGACGGACAGACAGACAGACAGACAGACACACTTTCGCATTTATTATATTAGTATGGATATGGACGTATGGATCATCTTTTGATTGTGTTGACTTAGGAGCTTCATTTTGTTAACTACAGCTTCAACCGCCCGCCCGTAGAACAAAGTATTTGATATTAATTTCAACTTGATACCTCAACGCGTTCCCGTGGGTGGTTGACAGATATACAGACGGACAGACAACGAAGTGATCCTATAAGGGTTCCTTTTTCCTCTTGAGGTATGGAACCCTAAAAAGACCGGAAAATACTGTCTCGAAAGCTGAAATAGGAACCATTTTGCCATAATGCAATAAGTAGACCGTACTAGAATTGAACGAGCGAATTCCACTATTCGTTCCAAGTACTTTATTGAGCATTCTGGCGGAAAATGGCAAACTGGAAGTAGGTATTTTTCTAACTTTCATTGCAAGAATTCTTACGATTTTATAGAGCTCTATTTCATCGAAATAATTTCGGGATAACGTGAGACTGGAATTCGGATGCTTATATCCGATTGAAATGTTTGGCTTTTCGAGTATAATGTGGTATATCTTATAACTGATAACCTAATTTGAAATACTTCTGATCTCCTTGTATACTCGTACTATCTTTTTTTTTATTCCACTACAAGTTAGCCCTTGAACTACTCTACGAAGTCGTTACTATCTAGAATTGAAGTAACGACTTCGTTGGTCCAACTCTAGTGGTTACCATATTATTCAACTGCAGATGACGACATCTTTGGATCGATTTCCGGGTCAAGTTGTGCATTATGGGTATTTCTGATAGGAAAATTTTAGTACTAGCTCAGAGTTAGGAATTAGTGGAGGTGTTTTACCTCCGTGTCTCGGAGAGCACGTATACAGCCGGAAAAAAATCGCACAAGTACATACCATAATAAGTGGCACATCATTGAACCACTACAGCCCATTAACGTCCCACTGCTGGGCACAGGCCTCCACTCTCATAGGAGAGTGGGAATTAGAGCTTAGACCCACCACGCTGCTTCAATTGCTGTTGGCGGACTTTAACGACGATTATCATGTTAGTGATAATAACCGGGACCGACGGCTTAACGTGCTCTCCGAGGCACGGGGGTGAAACACCGCCAACTTCCTAACTCCGGGCTAGTACTACAGTAAACAGATACAATCAGTACTGAAACTACCTAGAAACGTTCGAAACAGCTCACTCACACTCATGCGCATCCACGACACGTCATAACGCGGCACTCACTACTGACGGCACTGCGACGAGCGCTTATGGGTCTCGCGGATGCGCATGTTTGTGTGAGTGAGCTGGTTCGAACGTTTCTAGGTAGTTTCCGTACTGGTTGTATCTGTTTACTGTGCTAGTACTGAGAATTTCTAATCAGAAAAACCCAACACTTAATTATGGCCCGACCCGGGACTCGAACCCGGGACCTCGTCCGCCGCAGTCTAACATGATAACCACTAGACCAACGAGGCAGTCGAGGCATCATTGAACAGGTCTTTCAACATCAAGATGATGTTACGCAGACTATTTTACTGCCAGAAGCTCCGTGAAAAAATTCCACAACTTGAAAGTGCGAATAAGTAAATTACACAACTTGTGTCAGATAGGAAGGATCTCTATATATTTATTGTTATGTATTAAATAAACAATAGACAAGATGCAAGAAAGAAGAAGACAAAACATAGTATACAGATGTAACAATTTCGTCTGTGACACCACCCGGAATGGGTGTGTACCGCTCAGCGTTAAGCCCTGCTTTGTATGCCAATAACCAGTGCCGACTGCAGTCAGGTTTTTTGTAAGCTATTTGACTTGTTTGCATACATCTAAACTATATAATATTATAAATGCGAAAGTTTGGATGGATGTATGGATGTATGTTTGTTACTCAATCACGCTCCAACGGCTAAACGGATCTGGATGTTTGGCACAGAGATAGATTATAGTCTGGAATAGCACATAGCAGTGGCCAAGCAGTGGCGATTCCTGGTGGTCAATCTTGGGTTTGCGCTAGCTGATGGTTAGGTATTTTCTCAATAAAATACATTTACCTCATATACCTATCACTGATTAGGGGTATAGGTTTAATATAACTGATACTTATATCCCTAACAGGTTTGCCCGCTACCATCTTAGAGTAGGTACTTACATCATCACCCACCACCTGTTGACATTGCAGTCAAGGGCTAACTTGTACTTACTAGAATAAAGAATACTATTTTTATTTATTTTGATAAGGATTAATACTATGTTGGTAAAAACACCTTCGCGAGTAAAGCATTGTTTTTGACCAAATTTGAAAATCATAATGACGGTTATTGTGAGACGACCTTAAAAGATAGCTATATGCTGTCGCGAACTTTTTTTAAGAACTTTTTGAGGGGAACAATTCCACCATACATTGTTTTCGTGTAACTTTTACCATTTACGCAGCGCACGCCACGGAAGCTCTCAGATGAGACAATTTTTTCCGACTTAATTCACATTATTGCAATTTTCGTAGGGATCTGTAATGTCGTTGAAAATAAAATACAGCCTATGTTACTCGCTGATAATGTAGCTTTCTATAGGTGAAAGAATTTTTAAAATCGGTTTAGTAGTTTTTGAGTTTTGAAAATAATACTACACGGCAAAAGCGAGCAGCGCGCAATGCGCAACTCATAGTGCACGCCTTCGGCCCGTAGTGAGCGGCGAGTAAGCGGGCCGACGGAGTTCGAAGATTCTCGCAGTACGAGCCATGTGGCGATGCGGCGCACGTCACAACTCACAACCAAGGTGCGAGGTGGTCATGGAGCGTGCGTGATTTTAAATAATTATCGATTAACGCAATCATTTAATTGATAAACTTATATGTTTTGTGAATGGTACCTATTTCATGTTATAAAATATTAGTACTTATATTAGGTACTTAAATAGATCTACTATAATTGGTAAGTAACTTATTCATAATTATTGGTATTGCGGCGCAAGCTGCGCAATCTTAGAGGCATCGCCACTGGCACATAGGCTACTTTTTATCCCGAAAAATTAAAGAGTTCCCGCGGGAACCCAAAAACTTCAATCCACGCGGACGAAGTCGCGGGCATCAGCTAGTTATGATATAAATTCTCTTTGTTGCAGGTCCTCGGCTCTGACACGGAGTGGCACTTCGCGCACCGCGGCCTGCCTCAGGCTCGGCCCCGTAGATCCATCGCGCATACCCGTCTGCTCAAGAAGCATCCCCTAGTAAGTTGCATGGATCGAAGTACTTAGCGACATAAGTAGCGTGTTCAACTCATCACCACTCTAAAACTATCCCCTAATATGGCGCACCCCCTCCTGGGACAGGCATAAACCGTTATGTTAAAGTTTTTATCACATTACATTTTACGCTTTGTTCCGTATCAAATCAACAGCTTTTGAGAGCAACATAAACATTTTGACTGTGAATTTCTGTTAAAAATACTGAAGCACATTAAAAATTAAATAATTTCGTTTCCTTATAATATTTTTAGTATTTGTTGTTCAAGTACAGGATATAATTCAAATAATTGATAAGTTTCAGGCTCAGCCTTTCAGAAAATTGAGAGTGCTGAGGTCAACTTTGGACGTTAGAAAATCGCCACTTTGAAAGCCCCCCATTTCGTCAATTTTTAGAGAAAAATTTAAAAAAAAATATTTTTGGACTTTATTCCTAATTATCTTTAAAATGATATACCGCAACCCTATGTAACGCTATAAAAAATATTTTACTTCGCATTCGCTTCTATGAGAGCCCCCCTGAAATAAATTTTTTTATAACTTTTTAAGCCATATTCGGCGGGAGGCCATCGGTTTACATATTAGTATATTTAAATGAGAAGTAATTACGTTCAGTAATTCAGAAGTTATATGTCTCTGACAGACGGACGGACGGACGGACAGACGGACGGACGGACAGGTGCAAATTCACTCAAGTAGACTCAGAGACCTTCGCTTCGCTCGGTCAAAAATAATTTACTATGGAAACATACTTGGACTTGATCAACTAAGAAGACTACCTAAATTAAATTATTGAACTTGCAGCATTAACTAAAGGAAGCGCCTTGAAAGTTACATAGCCGCTTGAAAACTCTAAGATACGTCAACGTTTCTCTTAAGCTACTAACTTATAAAGTCTATAATATTGCAACGAGTTTTTACACAGGGCGTAGAGGATGTTTTAAGCCGATTACGAACACATTAGTGGATTAGTTTTCTATTTTACTCTGACTTACTGCGAGGCGACTCTAATCCATTTTCTACTTGAACACATTTTACAAAGTATAAGCCATATTTTATCGTAAGAATATGTTTGCTTTTTTTCATTTCGCATACATTATGATTGCCGTATAAGTTTTTTACCGATAAAATTAGTAAATTGAGAATGATAAAGCTATTGTTTACACCTAACAACATAATTAAAAAAACAATATCGCTTTATGCTTTATTATAAAAATAGTCGATCGATAAACGGTCCTCCGACCGCAAACCGCTCGTCTCGTAGAATTATGATGTCAGATTGGAATAGCCAATATTTTTATTTCTTTATGAAAGAAATATTTCTTTAAATAAGATTTTTTTTTAATCTACAATATTGCTGTTGTAGAACAAATGCAGATGTTACAACCTTAGTTAAGAGGTTATGAGTGTTTTTAAACTATGTATATAGCTTTTCTAATATTTTTATAACACTACGTAGTTATGCATGCAAGGAGTTCTCCGTATCTCATTCGGTCGCGTAAATCCATTTTACTATCGATAGATATGATACGTCTATGATCCATTCCAAGTCTTTTTTTTTGCAATTTTATTACAGTGCTTCTTACACTAGGAAAGTTTCTAAACTTACATAAATACATATCAAAAATTGCGGAACTGGCAGGTTATCAATATTTTTTTTGATTTTTGATAATAAATAAAATAATTGTAAAACGCTGAATGTGTCATTTCTCGTTCAAAGAGTTCCATCGGATAATGGGCCTTTGAAAGTAGTTTCGATAGTCGATACGAGCGGAGCGAAAAAATTCTATGTCTATGGTCGATACTGCACTAATAGATGGCAGAAACAATCGCGTTAAAACACGAGATGCATATAATATATCTCTGGCACTGACGGGTAAGTTAACCGTGGCCTAGCGGGCAAAGGCGTTCCGGGCGCGATTCCTGGAGAGACACAGGTTCAAATCCTGCCGGTTCCGCAATTTTTGATATTTATTTAAGTAAGTTTAGAAACCAATCCAAGTTTTCCATGTAAACAGGTTCACACAGCAGTCCAGCAGACGGGCTTCAAGCGAGTGAAACGAGGATTCCGCCCTCTCCGCCTACCTGAGACGGTGCCCGCCTCAGAGCCGCGGGACCCCTATTTCCCGCTACAGTGGTACTTGAAGAACACCGGCCAAAATGGTGGAAAGCCGAAGTTGGACTTGAATGTAGAAGCAGCCTGGTCGCAGGGCTACACCGGCGTTAATGTAACCACAGCTATTATGGATGATGGTAAGACTTGAATTGTGTAACTTATCATGTTAAAAAACTGGCCAAATGCGAGTCAAACACGTATAACCACAGAATAGGTAACATTAAGTAATAGCACAGAATAGGTAATAGTAGTAATAATAGCACGTAATAGTACGGTATAACGCAGGCTTTCATAGTCATGCAAATACTTGGATGGTCAATATTTCGTACACGGTAGTTTTTTTAAATCACAACAGCTGTCTTCGAAAACACATAGTGAATTTAAAATACCTATTCATCAAGCTAACACTCGAGGGGTGCACCCATTGAATTATATGTACAAGTACTTAGTAGGTACATAATACCTCATTGGGTGCACCAAATATTATTTTGGGCTCTCGTCTCTTCTTTTCGACTTAATTTCATGTTTAGTGGGTAGAACTTTATTTTCCATTAGTATCGCCGTTGCTTTGTACAACCCTACGAGTAAAAGTAGCCATTCAGCGTTCCAATTTCTATTAATTATGTGGTAACTTAAACTTGTATCAAATCTTTGGTTTACGTAGTGTTACGGACATAAAACGGTGAAATAAAAATGCAATATGGAGATATCACTTTTGGCCGGTCATTATACTTATTTAATGACAGATTTGTATACGCCAACGCGCAGACATGTATCACTCATGTTAAATTAAAATGTTACACGAGGGTCTCTGGGAAGTATTTTTGGAGCGTAGATATTCGATGACTTTTTTCTATTTCGAGTTGTGCACTATACAAAAATAATTGGATGGCTAATAATTGACATTCGATTGGTTTAATTTTCAGCTGAACATCGGATTTGAATGCCTAAAACTAAATGCTGGGCACATTTGCCCGCAAGGCTACAAGCTTTGTATTTTTTTTGTTATTTTAATGACTATTTTGTGACTATAAGACTAATAAAACTATCAGTAGGTACCTGAAATGATTTTAAGAAATCCAACCGAGCGAAGTCGGGGTGGTTTATAATGTTATATCCCATTTAAATTGATTTGTAAAAAGTTTCTAACCTAAAGCTACACACAAAACACAAAATAAAAATAAGTTAAATGTTGGCAAATACATATTTCAATCTCTTGTGTATACTACCTACTACCTAGTACTTTGTTAATATGCAAGCTCATTAAGCTGAAGTAATATTCAAATTCCGTGTTATAATGGAAAAGTAAAGTTAATATAATAATAAAAGTTCTAAATTGGGTTCCTCATTTGAATAAAGAATTGGAGGGTCTCATTTGTTTTGGTTGATCGGTACTATGTACACAGAAGCAGAACAAGGAATATCTGCTTATATTTTTTTGTTCTGTGGTACTATTAACAGAAAGATCGTACTTGACTTTCATATAGGTAAATTTTTTTTTTGTTGACGGGGGGGAAATCTGCCTACGTAAGAAAAACTGATGAATAGGAGCCTCCTATTCATCAGTTTTTCTTACGTAGAAAATGCTTTTTTTCATTAGTTATCATAATATAAGCAAAGCTGGTATTTACGAAAATGTTAAGAGTAGACTATGTTAGAAAATAAAATGCGTGTTCGTCATTCGCAATCCACTTTGCAATTTTGTAACAATTTAAAAAAAATTGACTAAATTTTTTGCAGGTGTCGACTACATGCATCCTGACTTGAAGTATAACTATGTAAGTATATCTCGATTTTTTCCTAGGTATAATTAATTAATACGCGAGTACCTAATGTAGGAACATAGGAAGCTTTGCACATTAACACAGATTATTGTGTAGGTCTATAATAAGTCACTCACATTACTCTCATATTTATAACAGTTAATATGGGTAATTATAGTAAATATAGGCTGGCGAAGGAACGTTTGTGTGAACGTTGACCCAAATTATGAATTGGTATATTATGTAATATTATGGTGATAATAAACTTACGCATAAAATAGGCCTTTTGATTGATTTCTTTGGTAAGATGCTTGATGTTTTATTTCTAAGGACGATTTCCTTTCTCGCAAATATTACTTAAAATGTATTATTCAATAGTATGAACCTACATCGACTAAATATAAATTCAGCTTTATAACTCATATAGATGAATACGTTTAAAGTGAGTGTGATAATTGTAAAAAGGCCGCAAAAAACCATTTCAATTTCATCTAAATTATACGCGCTCCTACCTTAATTTTACTGAATCCCCGAAAGTTTTACCGCTACAGCGCTCAGGCCTCTGCAGATTATTTCACCCCCGAATTTTAAATGAAAATGCTTTATTCATCGCCCTCGCTAATAAGAGAATAAGAGCTTCTCTAAGGTGTTATTTAACAGGTAAATTTCTTATTTTAACGGCCATTTCATTAAGATAAAAGAAAAAGTAATCATTACCTCGATTACCCGACTTATTTAAAGGAAGTCTTTTAAAAGATTGTAACTTAATTAATATTTTGTGCGCCCTTTTATCTATTACAATAAAATAATTGTAATAGTCAGTTGAATAAGACGAAACATCTTGTCAACAGCTCTTCGAGCTGATCTATCGAATGCTTTTTGCTACAGTCCCTTAGTGATGCGCCAATAACTTTTATCTAAAACTAGTATGGCGCGTGCCGCGCGGTCCACTGTCTACTTACTCGCTGTCCTACTATCCTGGTTTACTGTAGACGTGTTCTGAACTGAACAACGAACTGCTATGCTAGTGAGCACAGTGGAAGCGCCAGCACGCCAAGCGTCCGACGTAAAAGAAAATTCTCATAAAGGAAAAAATAAAAAACAAAGACCACCAACCCCCTCACCCCCTTGTATACTACACTAATACATTTGGTTGCCATCGAACTTCGCCAACTTGGCTTTCCTAATGGCAAACCGACAATAATTCTTCCATTTAGAACAAACACCTCCAAGTTTGTTTTCACATCCTCAACACATAATTATGTATGTAACTTTTATTTGCTTAAATTAGTCAAAAGCTTGATCATAATATCACGCGTTTAAAATATGCTATGCGTGCTAGCGTAAAACTCGACGAGTTTTCTGATAATTTCCTGCTTTTCCAACTTTAATTTTTCGGAATAGTTTCGAAGGTTAATAAAAAGCTTTAAACTTTGAAAAACTACTCATGTTACCGTCTAAAACAACGTAGCTAAAGATTTATACGGCGAACGAGACGAACAAATGTATATCAAAGGCTTTATGCAAATTATATACCATTTCATCCATCCATCAGCCTGCATTCGTCCACTGCTGGACATAGGCCTTTTGGAGAGCGCGCCACCACACACGATCCTCCGCCTTCCTCATCCACCCACTTCCCGCTACCTTTTTAAAGTCGTCGTCCAGCGGACTGGAGGCCACACTGCGTTTACCGGTACGCGGTTTCCACTCCAGAACGCGTCTGCCCAAACGGCCATCGGTTTTGCGAAAGACATGGCCTGCCCACTGCCAGAGATTTGTAATAGTAGATTAGTAGCCAAGGGTTGTAAGGCATCAATTGCAGCCCGAGATATTTAGGCGCACGAGCGCAGGGAGGGCGCCTATAGTTCGAGGGTGCAATTGATGCTTACACCCGAGCTAACTACTCTGCTTTACATCTCGATTGTGAGGTAAAGTAGGTCCTTATTACCCCCAAATGGAGCTTGTAGGTGACCAATTAGCGCTCGAGGGTAATAATGTAGAGCTAGAAAAGCCCTAGGGCGGTAAGTAATTAAAAAAAAAACTCTTCACTCTTTCAAAAAGTTCGCGTACATCTAACCATCATACTTTTTTTAATTACTTACCGCCCTAGGGCTTTTCTAGCTACATTATTACCCTAGAGCGCTAATTGGTCACCTACAAGCTCCATTTGGGGGTAATAAGGACCTACTTACCGAATATGAGAGATGTAAATACCATTTAGTATTTACAAATCTCTATGTTAAACCTTCAAAGAACGAATGCTGAGCACACTTTGTTTTGAGTTTACTGAGTTAAACAAAATAATAGTAGATTATTAACCAAGGGGATAAAGCAGTGTCTTCTGTCGCGGGTGACGATTTAAATTTAAGACGAGTCCTGAGTGTAGCGAGGGATTTAAGTTCACCCAAGACTAAGACAGCTTTATCACCGAGGAAAATACTCTACTTTTCGTACCATTTGCGAAAAAATTAACACAATAATAATATGAGATTAGGCCTTTCGCACTTCTCCGCGTTGAAAATTCTTCATAAGTTTTTAAATAATTTTCATTGGATTTTGTTGGAAGCAAATTATTTATAACTAGATGATTCCCGCGACTTCGTCCGCGTGGATCAAGGTTTTTCGATTCCCGCGGGAACTCTTTAATTTTCCGGGATAAAAAGTAGCCTATGTCCTTTCTCGGGATACAAACTATCCCTATACCAAATTTCATCAAAATCGGTTGAAAAGATGGGCCGGGAAAGCGTAGCAGACAGACAAACAGACGGACAGACAGACAGACAGACACACTTTCGCATTTATAATATTAGTATGGATTTCGGCAGCATTTGCACTGATGGAATCCGACAATTCACTGTCACTGTCGCTTTGATTTAACATCATTTATAAAAATAAATTAAAATAAACTTAACGTTTATGTATTTGAAGAAAACAAAAACGCGGCAAATTCCTAGACTAATATTTTTTGTCGGAAAAGCAAAGGCATCAAGCTCATACGGCCTCGTCGGTTTTCGTCATTTTATTTAATAATCTCTGCATAATAAATGCGTATGTATTCCTTTTTCAAAAAGATGTATAATGCTTTATATACAAACTCAATGGTGTAAACACAGATGTAGTTCAGTATAAATTTCGGTAAATAGATATTCCAAATTTAAATCACATTCTCCCCCTAGAGGATGAATGAAATTCAGTACAATTTTCTTTCCCTGTTTTTAACAGATTAAAAATGACTATTGTTATGTTCGCTTTTTGTGGCATAGAATGTCACTTTTTTGAGCAAGTGGTACGAAAAGAATATAACGTTGACGTTAATCTGTCTTGTATTATGTAACGTCTGAGAGAAATCAAAGTATATTCGTTTAGATCTCAGCCTAAGTGCCCTCTTAAGTAATGTAATAAGAGCTTAATTAGTTCATAAAGCCGCTCCATAATAAATTAAATTCCGCTTTAGAAAATAATATTAAAGGTAATTAACACTTAAAATTCAAGTGAAATCTTACTTTACATTATAAAGAAAGTGGATATTTAAATGTTTAGATGTTTGTCACGCCTCAACGCCTCAACGACTAAACCGATTTGGCTGAAATTTAGAATGGTCATAGCTTACATCTTAAGTTAACATATAGGATACATTTTTTCCCGGAATATTAAAGAGTTCCTGCGGGATTAAAAAATACTTATCTTCGCAAGCGAAGTGCCCGGGCATCATTTTGTCTAATATCAGGCTAAATTTTTTTTTCACATTTATTCTCATTCAGTTTTTCATTTTTAAGCTAACAAAGTCTCATCATATTTTTGCTCGTACTTCAATTAAGTATAGATCATTATTCTATTCACAGACGAAGATTTAAAATAAAGAAAAGAGCTGATAATCTTCAAAAGGCTGAACAGAATTCTTCTTGAATCATAGTTAAGAATACTCTTTATGAACAAACAAAAAAAAACAAAATCAAAATCGATTCATCCGTTTGAGAGCTACGACGCCACTGACACATACGCACTTTAAACTTTAACACCCCTCTGTTTGCGTTGGAGGTTACAAAGATGGCACAAGATCCTAGCGATCTTCAAGGATGTTATAATATTACTAGCTGATGCCCGCGACTCCGTCCGCGTGGATTGAGGTGTTTTAGGGGTATGAAAAATAGTTTAAGTCCTATTCTCAGACCTACCGAATATACATAAAAAATTTCATAAGTATCGGTCAAGCCGTTTCGGAGGAGTTTTATTACAAACACTGTGACACGACCATTTTATACACGTATATTAGATAATGATGGCTGCCGCTTCGTCCGCGTGGAATGAGTTTTTTTAAATTCCCACGGGAACTCCTTAATTTTCTGCGATAAAAAGTGGCATATGTCACTCTCCGTCCTCAACTGTACTTACGAGGTACTTACCCATACAAAACAATACGTCGATCCGTTGCTGTGTTGCGGTGTGATTGATAAACAAGACAAGACAAGAAGATTAGAGACTAATGAACCAACCAACAAACACACTTTCGCATTTATAATATTAGTGTGCTATTAAAGATGGCACCCAGTAATGATGATAACGGGCTATGTACATGTTAGTGGCAGGCATACCAGTATGATAAAACTTGGAATGTAACTGGAAAAAGGTTTAAAAAAGTTTAAAGAGGGAGTTTGATGGTTTCGTCTCTACAAATCGTTGCTACGAGCGGTATTTGCGTAGAGACGTAGCAAAACCGGCAAAACCGCTCGAAGCAATGATTATCTTGATAGTACCTACTCTTGTCACGATTTTAATATTTTGCTATCGAAATTTTTGAGTGAGGGCAAAACCACACTAGACACCAGAGAGGACATCACGTTGTCATTCGCTTTTCTATGGAGCGCGCCGACTAGACGACAGGACAAAACGTGTCGATTGACCGTGACCGATGCGGACCTTTTCAATTATTCCAAGTTTGTTTTCGCCCTACGAATCATACAATATATTCAATGACTATGGAAACCTTTCGTTCCTTAGTGATCGTATTTCCACTGCTTGGTGCTAAGGGCAAAAACACACAGCGGACCATAAATATTTGTTTGTCTGGAGGGCAAAAAGTCTGCGTGCGTTGTTTTATATGTGCACAGTCTGCCGAAACACGATGAAACGTTTTTCGCTTACGACGCGGGCGTTTGTTACGCACGTTTTGTCCCGTCCTACCCGTAGTGTGTTTACGCCCTTATAAAATAGACTTACCAGCTTATTTACCTCGACCGATCTCATAAAGCTAACGTGATCTTACGCTTGTTACGACCGTAGCTAGAAACGAATTTATCTTAAAGACGAGGGAATTTTCAATTCTTTTCTTATAGAAAAGCGGATCCAATGATCCATAAAAATTCGATTACAGCATTCACCCTCGCGCACTCCATTACCCGTTCCTCTGACTCGGAAAATTTCATTTCACTTATTAATTATTTGTTTTGCTGACCCTAATTGGGTATTTGACAACTAGTCAAATCAGCAACTTTTTTTCAAACGTCAAAACGCGTGCATATTGTATGGGATTTTGTATGAAACATTGCATAGTGACGTCATCAAAATTCGACGCACTTTTTTTACTTTAAACGATAGTTTAAAATAGTTATTCAACATAAAACTAACAGGGGACGTGGATATTAAAACTTTTGGGAGATCCTCTATTTAATCTCTATGTATATATATATACATACATATATATAAAAATCAATTGCTGTTCGTTTGTCTCGCTAAAACTCGAGAACGGCTGGGCCAATTTAGATGGAATTTTTTTAAGTGTGTTTGTGTGGGTCCCGGGACGGTTGATATTCACAATTGGACCCGATAGGGGGCGCTGCAATCGGGTTCTAGCTTCAAGGCAGGACAACGTCTGCCGGGCCCACTAGTAATCACTAAAAAAGGGTTTATTTCAATATAGTAGTCAAATACCTAATTGGAAGCTTTGAGGACCTCCCTGACTCAGTGATGAGCGCTGTTATAAGTAGGAGGTCTCAGGTTCGATCCTTTATCATTGTCTCTTATAATATGGGCTGGTTCGGCCATGGCTATAGCATAAATGGTAAGGTGGCAACTATTTTCCACCTCACTGGAAAGCCGTGGCGCTAAGCGATGTAACTTTCAGATACTTTGTCGCGTTGAAAGCGATAATGGGTTGATAAAAAGAGTCATAATATCCTTCCAAGTTAGCCCAATCTTCTATTATATGCTTTTGAAAGAGGGCTTATTTGAAAATTCATTCATACCCGAGTTCATAAGTACATTCATAATGTTGAGACGTTTTATGGGTTCGTAGTATTGGCATTAAGGGTATAAAAACCGCCGAGTGGGAAATTTACGTTTTCGATTGCGACATTTGGAATTGATCGAGCGCCAACTGTCAAGCGCTTGACAATTGGGTATTTGACAACTAGTCAAATCATTAACTTCTTTTTCAAACGTCAAAAGGCGTGCTTAGATTTTGTATGAAATTTTGAATTGTGACGTCATCAAAGTTCGACGCACTTTTTTACTTTAATCGATAGTTTAAAATGGTTATTCAACACAAAACTAGCAGGGGACGTGGATATTACGACTTTTGGGAGATCCTTTATTTAATAATCACTAAAAAATAATTTATTTCACTAGTAGTCAAATACCCAATTCCATACTAATTATTGTATTACTAGATGATTCCCGCGACTTTGTACGCGTGGATTAGGTTTTTTGATTCCCGCGGGAACTCTTTAATTTTCCGGGATAAAAAGTAGCCTATATGTCCTTCCTTCGCATTTAGTATGGATATGGATTGTAGTTAATGTTGTCGCGATCGAATGGGAAAAAACCTCCCACTAGGCATTAGAGATAAATTAATAGTGTTTAGTTAAACAGAATAAGTCAGTGTTCAATAAATGTGTATGTAATCAGTGATGTTTGTTTCAGAATGCCGAGGCGTCGTATGATTTCAGCAGTAATGATCCGTTTCCTTACCCTCGATACACAGACGATTGGTTCAACAGGTCAGTGTTATTTATCTTTTATCTTATATCCAGTGGCGTGCACAAGTTTGAAGCTAGCGTAGGCATGAGGTAGTCAGAATACCGATTTATTAGCTGTTTTGATGAAAAATGAGCCCATTTGGGTAAGCAGTACTTTTACGCCTGTATGAACTGCACGCCACTGCTTATATCAAAGTCAGTTTGCGTATCTCTGATGGCGTTTATTTCATAGACATGTTATAATTACGCCCGTAGCTGTAAAATAATAAATAGAAACTTTGGTAACAATCAGAATAAGTAGATCCGTAGTTCCTAGTATACTAGTACCTATGTTATCTAGAATACCACATACGAAAAGCTTTGTAACTAAAACTACAAACTTGCACATAAAATCGAAAAATACTAACATCATGTATAGCCGCCTTTGCAACAATCGCCGTCTTTTACCCCAGCAATCGCCGTCCTTTGCCCCAGGGTAGCCAATAAAAATATTAATAAATGGCTATTAAATTTGCAACTGTTGGTTGACCTTTCATCTCCGTGATAGGTCCAATTAGAAATAATTGCCACTTATTTCTCTCGTCTTCATCCTTAGGTATAATTAAAAAACTTGAGTGCTCTTCGGTATCCTTCAGATTAAAGGCTTTAGGAAACTTGTTACGTTTGAGTGGAAGCTTAGAGATATAATGTAATGATATTTTTTCTTTATGGATAGGTATTTTTTTATAGGTACTTAGCTATGTATATTATTTAGTCTATTACAACTTAAAGAAATAAAATAAGTTAAAGCTAAAAAATCACCACTCAATCCCGCGTAAGAATAATGTCGGCGGGATTGCCCCTTTGATTGAGCAAACTAATTATTTGATCAAGATTCCAGGTAACTTGGACCACCACTTTAACCAGCAATTGAATTCTCGGTAGACGCGAGAATTCAAGGCTCAAAGTTTTAAAATAACGTTGATTTCATAAACCCATATTATTTGAAATTTATTACATCCATCTTGCGTAAAAAAAAAAATTCTATTTTTTAATCGACATTTTAGATAATATGAATGCGAGCGCTTCAAGAATTCCCTGTAGATAAAAAAAAATTAAATACTCAAGACTTGATGTTTTAAAATGATCTTGGTATCTTGGTTTGGTAAACTCTTTTTATTTAAAATTGATTAAGGCCGTCTAGCCACATAGCTGATTTAGTAAAATTTTGTGATGCTGAAACATTTTAGCAAGTTTATTTCAGGGTCATAAAAAGGACAAATATGGAAAATTTAACTTCTACACATTTAACGGATTCGAGCTAGTGGAGCTTTATTTATCTATACTAATAATAAAAATGCGAAAGTTTGGATGTACGGATGGATACATGGATGTATGGATGGTTGGATGTTTGTTATTCAATTACGGAAGAACGCCTGAACGGATCTGCATAAAATTTGACACAGAGAGACCAAAAAACTCAATCCACGCGGACGAAGTCACGGGCATCAGCTAGTCTTTAATAATTAATTATAGGCAATGATATATTATATTCTGCTATAAGGCTATTAACAAAGTCATAAGTACCTAATTACTTAGAACGTAGTTCAAACTTCAAATTGATCAGTAAAGTCTAGTTTGAATTCCCTTAACGTGTTAAAACGAATGTACACTAACTTTGACTAGAGTCTGACTAATATTTATTGTGTTAGCAACTACGTGAGATCCAACTTAATTTTATTGCTACTCGTATAGCGCGTTTACTTAGTTAATTGTTTCCCTTCACCGATAATTTCATTAATTAGTTTAGTTCTCGAATTATGGTTTTACATATTCTTGGCGTCTGTGCTACTGTAGTTAATTATTGAATTCCAAAAAAAATTAACTTTTTCTAGAATTTGCGAAATCACCAAACTTGATCTCATTCCGCTCGGTTTGTCTTAAATCCCATCTAAACTTCGCTTTCCACTCTAATTGGAATTTCATTTATGGAAAATGCCGTATTGCGTACGAAATTAGTTTGTAATCTAACTTTGCTTTTAATTTATATATGTACAATTCAGACCACAGCCCAAACATTAAAATTGAGTTTCAAATGTTTGATTAGTGTGAGTGGTTTATTTTAGTTAGGTATTTTAAATCAATTCGAAACTTTTCCACCCAAATCTATTTCGAATCCATTTATGTCTTGGGTATTTTTAGTTCGTTTTGAAGTTTTTGTAAAGGGGCAAAGCTAGGTTGTTTTATAGTCTTGCACTTCAACAGTACGGTATTAGAAAGTGACCTCCCGACCAGACAGACAGATATAAGCCATCAGCTGTGCAGGAGATATCATAGTGCACCGGTGCAAACACAGGTGTACCTACCCTCTATTCCCTTACTCTCATAGTTCTTATAGGGACAGAAATGCCGAAACGACTGGAAAGAGAGCAGATTTCTTACTCCGAACTAGTTCGTACCTACACTTAAAATTTCTTGACTGGAAAATGTACCGGGACCGGACCGGGACCCAAACCAAAGACCGCATCCGCATTCGAGCATGCAAACCAGTAGACCAATGAGGTTCCTTTACTTTAACCGATGACCTAGGGTGTGTTCCGAAATACACTGCGAGCACTGTAAGTCCCCAGAAAGAGCACTGAACAGTGCTCGCAGTGCTTATATCGGAACACCCACCTAATGAGGTTCCCACTATTCCATTGACGTGAATATTCAATGGAAAATTTTTGAGAGTATTGGCGGGACAAAAATTGGTTTGATGTATAGGCACAGACTAGATAATATTAAATAACACACTCTCTTCAGTGATTTTTAATTATATTTACTATTATTGTGGACTAATTACATTGAAACGTATTGATCCGATTTATGGGCGATTGAGAGACAAAATATTTTAAAGAAAATGACGAAGGTAGGTCCGATAAATATCTTCTCTTAAAAGATCTGTGAAACGGAATGTGGTTTTAGGGTTTCCTATATGCTTGTGGTGAATTGATGTGAAGAAGATACTTAATTAAGGTTTTTTGTCCGCAGCCATGGAACGAGGTGTGCGGGCGAGGTGGCAGCTGCGCGCGACAACGGTGTATGCGGAGTAGGGGTTGCCTACCATTCCAAAGTAGCAGGTAACATAAAGCCAATAACACACAACGCGTGTCGGCAGCGTGACGCGTTGGCTATGTGGCCAACACACCTCGAAGCTTCTAGAAGTTCCAATACAAGGAACTGAGGCCAGCGCGAACAGAAAGATTTAATTACGTACTAGATAGTAGTATAATATATGTGAAAGACTGTCTGCTACGTTTTCACAGCCCATCTGTTCAACTGATTCGAAGAAATTTGGTACAAGAATAGTTTTCATCCCGGGGAAATAAGAGAGTTCCTACAGGAAATAAAAACAATCTAAATCCAAGCGGACGATTTCGCGGGCATTCGTCATCATCATCGTCATCAGCAACACATAAACGGCTCACTGATCAGGGGAGACACGAGTCCTGCGCCGGTTGCACACGGGACCCCCTGTATCCATAGGCTAACACCACTCTCACTTTCTCTTTGTTATTATGAACTAACCCCAAGTAAGTTCCCGAGCGCACGACACTCGCGTCCATCTGCCCGGAGAAGGAACCTAAAAGGAAATATGTCATGAATAATAATTATTCATGATACAATTTCACTCCGCAGGCTTTGAAATTAATTACGTCGAGCTTATCAAAGAATGACTGTCTAGGCCGTTATATCCTATTACAGGACGAATAAAATATGATTAATACTCGTATCTCAAGTATCTCAGTAAGCCTACTGAAGTTAATTTCAATTACTTTCGATAATATCAAATATTAACTTAATTATTTATTCGCTTAGAAATCGGCATATCATAGTATACAAATCGTACATAACTGTGGTACTTATATTGTCTGTGGTATTTTTATTTATGTATGTAGTTATAGTCTGTGACGTTTGGACTCTGTAAAACTCTTTGGAAAGAACAATAATTATTATAATTTTTATCATAGAGTAAGGTAATAGGTATTCACTGGAATTTTTATAGGTGAGTAAGGTATTCACTGGAATTTTTATAGGTAACGTGCCTTAAAAAGTTGAAAAGTTTAATAAAATTACTTCTGCCACAAAAGGTTGTAGTATTTAATTTATAACAATAACTATGTATAGAAGAATAAAACAATGTGTGTGTCAGCTCCGACGCACGACTGGAGGTTTACTCTTTACGAACGATTATAAAATATATGGATTAGTAAATGAGGGTAAATGAACGCAATTTTTTATATTACTGAAAGCATGCTTGATACAGTTATTCATATTGATTACATAATAACACAATTACATAATACATTTTAGTTAAACAGATTTTCGTAACAACCCACGCAACACAATATGTGCACCCGAAGTAACTTCATGCCTGAAGGTGACAACTCCATTTTAGTACAACCACCGCAGAATTCAGAAAACGGATTGAAATGTAAAAGGAGGTTGAGAATCGCTACACATATATAATAGCCGCCGCATAAGTTGAACTATGCGCAGAAACACATTTCGGGTGTCCAACGAAATGCGGTATGAGGTACGCCGCGAGGGGCCGCTCGTTACCATACCCCTCGCTCCCTGCGCATGCTCCGCTCGGTCCTGTAGTACAATGTACCTGCGCAGACGACAGCCATTTTGGGTCAACTTACGGGACGCGATTTATACATAATTATATGTATAACATCATTGCGCATCATTGTTAAGTCAAACCTCTTTGTCATTGGATGCATTTTACAGATAAATAAATTAGTTACTTTAAATACGTGGTAGAGCTTCTTAGCATCCAAAGCTTCGTGGTTTCGAATTATTTTTGAACTCACTCAGAGTTGCCCCAGAAAATTAGCTAGTTATATAAAGCAGAAGGCACTGGGCTGGCTTCGTTTGTCGCATTCTGGAGGGAAGATCAGTGTGCAGTGGCGTGCACGACATAGAAGCATTAAAGCATTGCTTACCCTAGTTAAAAAAGCTCAATGCTTATGCCATGTCCTGCCTAAAAATAGGTATATAACGAACCTACCTACCCTGTAACCCGATAGCCAAAGCCTACAGTGGCTCCGAATACATGTCTGACATCATCTCAGTTTGGGATGACCTCCAAATCATAGGATCGACGACGACTTTGCATGATTAAGCGGAGAACCGTGTGTTCTTCAGGGTGGACGGATGTGTACTATTTAAGGATTATAGATGGAATTTTTTAAAGCCAGCAACACGCTGACTCGGTATTATATTAAGACAGTAGGTAGCTATAATTTCTTTAACTTCAATTAGAACTCCGCACCGATATCATAATCACAGTAAACTTTCCCCTTTTACAATGTTTATCCAGCAATTGTTATTTATTTGAACAACGGCCTCCTACGTATTCTGATGTGTATTATTGAGCCCACATTGAATCCATTTTACGATACCATATCTGACGTTATAGAGATAAAACTGAATAAATAATCGCAGGCAATTAATGAACGTGCGAAATATCTTTTATTTCAGTAAGTTTTATTTATACGTTTGTAGTCTATCTACAGTCTTAACAATAAGGCCTAATAAGTTATTTCGAGACCTAATTAAAGTTAAAGGACCATTTTTCTTTTTTTCTTTTTTTTGATCTATCTATTGATATAAAAGGAGAGATTGTCTGACTGTTTAATTAAGTTTAAGTTTAATCAAAATATTCGTTGCAAAATATCGTAAAGAAATCCCACTATTAGAAAGATCATTTTTTCAATCCAATCTCTTTATTCAAATTTTGCACACTGTACTGTACACTTTTTGAACGTCAATAAAATAGAAAATTTGATGGTGATAATCAATTACTGGATCTTAAAACTAAAGCTACGAGGGTCCCAAACTCATCTGGGCTTTTGGGACGATGCGGATCCATATGGGACGATGCGGAGGGGTACTCTAGCCGGCAAAAAACGTCCGTAACGAAAATGCGTGAAGTAAGATTTTTATGTATAGTTTAAACCTTGACACTAAAGCATTAAAGTTTAATTTCAAATGTAGTACATTTATATTTAAGACCTTTTGTCTTCGTAACAACGCGAGCATGTCAAGATTTTTATGTATAGTTTATTCGAAATTAAACCTTAACACTAAAGCATTGAAGTTTAATTTCGAATGTAGTATATTTATATTCAAGACCTTTTGTCTTCGTAACAACACGATAGTTTTTCTTTTTACCTCGACTAGAACTTGAAAATAAATATTTATGTAATAAGGAACTTCGTTCCTATCTAGTGTCCTACGACACCACACGTTTTTTTTTATAAACGCCTAAACGAAGCCTGAGCTATTCTGCTAGTCGATCATAAAGACATCTGGGCTTAAACTAAACTATTTCTCTGCCAGGTATAAGAATGCTGGATCAGCCATACATGACAGACCTGATCGAGGCGAACTCCATGGGGCATGAGCCCCATAAGATCCACATTTACAGCGCTTCGTGGGGTCCCACGGACGATGGCCGGACGGTTGACGGACCCCGCAACGCTACTATGAGAGCTATCGTCAGAGGTGTAAATGAGGTCAGTGGAAAATATAAGTCTTGCACAGTAAAGAAATTAAAAAATATTAAATGACTAGCTGATGCCCGCGACTTTGTCCGCGTGGATTTTTCGTTTCCCGCGGGAACTCCTTAATTTTCCGGGATAAAAATAAAGTAGCCCTATGTGTTATTCCAGACTATAATCTATCTCTGTGCAAAATTTCATCCAGATCCGTTCAGCCGTTGGGGCGTGATTGAGTAACAAACATCCATCCATACATCCATTCAAACTTTCGCATTTATAATATACTAGCTGATGCCCGCGACTTCGTCCGCGTGGATTGAGGTTTTTCGGTTCCCGCGGGAACTCTTTAATTTTCCGGGATAAAAAGTAGCCTATGTGCTATTCCAGACTATAATCTATCTCTGTGCCAAATTTCATCCAGATCCGTTCAGCCGTTGGAGCGTGATTGAGTAACAAACATACATCCATACATACATACATCCATCCATCCAAACTTTCGCATTTATAATATTTATATGGACTAGCTGATGCTCGCGACTTCGTCCGCGTGGATTTAGGTTTTTCGGTTCCCGCGGGAACTCTTTAATTTTCCGGGATAAAAAGTAGCCTATGTGCTATTCCAGACCATAATCTATCTCTGTGCCAAATTTCATCCAGATCCGTTCAGCCGTTGGAGCGTGATTGAGTAACAAACATACATCCATACATCCAAACTTTCGCATTTATAATATTTATTTGATAATTGATATTTGATTTAAAAATGCTTGATAAATGAATGAAAGAAAATGTTCATAATCATCGCCGGCTCACTACTGAGGAAGAGTTTCCGCTCTCCTTTCAGATTGAGAAGGATTGGGCTATAGTCCACCACGCTGACCAAGTGCGGATTACAGACTTCACACACCTTTGAGAACATTATGAATAACTCCGGCATGCAGGTTTCTTGATCCTTCACGATGTTTTCCTTCACCGTTAAAGCAAGTGGTATTTAACTCTAAAACGCACATAGCTTAGAAGTTAGAAGAGCGTGCCCGAGGATAGAACTCCCGACCACCAAAAAGGAGGCCGAACTTCTAAACAACTTGGCTATCACGGCTATTATACTCATACTTCTTATATTTAAAAAAATGTCGGTCACTTGGTCATCGTGAATTTAAAATGGATGTTCGCGTCATTATCGTATAACCACAGAATAGGTATTAGTACAGGTATCTACTACGGTACGCGCGCGTCACTCTACTGATATTAGAGTGCCGTGCACGGTCCACCCAGCAGTAGCCAAATATCTCAGGTCACGTGACAAGTGAGCCAGGCCTGGCATAACTTTCAGTAACCATGAAAAACCATATCACGTCATAAGATAGCAGAATTATCTTAATTTCGATTTATTCAAAAATATCTAAGTAGGTAGGTACATCAATTCGCTAAGACACCAACATATTTCCGAGAATTTACATAAAGAAGAATTAATTGGTGTATAAAGCGGAGCCAAGTACTTCCTTAGCGTACAACAAAGCTTTGAAAGCAGCCGCAGACAAAGTTATAACAAGGCCACGAGTGTAACATGCCAAGTATTTGTGTAGGTAATCGTGTTTTAAATTCAGCCTTTAATACCTTGTGCTAGAATTTTGTAAAGTATTTGCCTCCATTCGGAATTTATAGGGAAACTCTTTGATGTTTTCACACAATACAAAACAAACTTGTAACAAAGAATACCTAATAGACTTCAGGAATGGTGATCTATTAACATAATGAACTTTCCTAACCAACGATAACGGTCGTTTATTTTCCAATAGTAAACATTTGTTTTGCATAAAGGCTTAAACAGACACAAGTACACCATTGGACGGCAAAGTGCCCGACATATTTTGATGAAAGATTTGCATAGAAGCAATCGGCTTGAACCCAGCAGCCATACAAGATGGCTTTAAACCCAGCAGCCTACAACATAGTGAATAGGTACCCATTGTTATTCTAATAAAGCCACGTCGTATCTGAAATATTAATGTATAACTACTGAGTATCTTACTCTTATCTGCAGTATAATCTGCTTTTAGAACAAGTAGAGTCATTCATCACAACTTTACTTAAAATCGTGACACGCTTAGTCGTTCTGCCGTCGTCACGCCCTGTGTCTAAACGAAATGGCAAACACTAAAATTAATAGCTTGAACATCGTTCCAGCTGATGCCTGTTATACTAGTAGGTAGTTTGTTTAACGACTCTTACCCGTTTAATGTCTTCCGGATAGATTCGGTAAAATTTATTATATGACTAGCTGATGCCCGCGACTTCGTCCGCGTGGTTGAGGTTTTTTTGATTCCCGCGGGAACTTCTTAATTTTCCGGGATAAAAAGTAGCCTATGTGCTATTCCAGACTATAATCTATCTCTGTGCCAAATTTCATCCAGATCCGTTCATCCGTTGGAGCGTGATTGAGTAACAAACATACATCCATACATACATACATCCATCCATCCAAACTTTCGCATTTATAATATTTATATGGATATTTTAAACATAGTTCTTGCGTAGGTATAGAATGCGAATTTCGTAAATTTCACAAACTTACTACCAAAAGTCATAACTTCGAGACGAAATCACAAATAAATTAAATAATTATGCGTGGAACTAAGTAGACTGAATTATGCATAGAGCCAGTCCATACTTTACTTGTACCTACTCTTCGGTTCTAATAGTAGGTATTTTCTAATATACAGTATACTAATGTTAATTACATATGTTGCTAATAAACTAATTAAACCTAATAATTAATAATTTACTAATTTTACTATTAAAATATTATAAATTCGTAAATGTGTCTCTCTGCCTGTCCGCTACGCTTTTCAAACGATTTTGATAGGTTAGTACCACAGGGAAGGACTAGGCTTATTCCTTATTTTAGGGACGACAAGTTACGTGACATAAAAGTGTAATTTTGAAGTAATACTATTTTATGCGATGACAGTAACCCCCTGGCCTCATTTTAAAACAAACATACTGTCGGGTTAGACTCGCGCCCCGGTATTTCAGTGGCTTCCGGTACCTTCCGTGCTCGCTCAGTCCCTTTCAGGAAAATGGCTTGATACGTTGTAAAGAACGTGGGGCTAAACCGGTGCCTTCGCTGTATAGCTGTAGACCTGTTTGGTTTATACCTTGTGTTTACGTACGTGTACGAACTGAACTTATAAAAATAATAGGGACTAATCAAATAAAATCACGAGAACTGCGCTATGACGTCAACATGCTCTTCAATACCTACATGGTCTATCTATTTTAAGCTGTGGTTTATTATTAAACAGGAGATACGAACATTTATAGTCTCGACGTGTTTACCTTATTAATTCGTATTTGCATATGTATGAATCTATTTAGGTGTAAGCAATTTAAGAGAGTAGGTTGGTTTTTCCACAGAATTGAGCTTTCAGACAGATTATTCATTCATGTGTTAGATTTTAATAGTTTTACTCACTGAAGCTGAAAATATTATACACACGTATAATCAATATAACTAATAATACTTAGGTATATTGATTAAAGATCAGAATATTATCACAAAAATTACAGAAAACTCAAACTCGCACTTAGGTCCTACACACATGTTTAACTTCTTATCTTGTCTTAACCAATGTCTTGACTACCATCGTATTTATCTAAAGTAAATATAATAAGTATATTATGATCTAAGTTAGAAGCTGGTCTGACAAAAATAGCGACTGACCATTTTCTCAAAGTTCCAAATTCTGGCGTTACGCGATTCAATGCAGGCAATCTGCGAGACTAAATAAGATCAAAGATTGATTTTAGATTGAAAGTTTTTTGAAGTGAAACTTCTTTAGAATCGTTGTGATTTGAAAATTCGTCGAAACGAAAAAGCGACGCCAAAAAGAGACAAACATATTCATAACTAGCTGATGCCCGCGACTTCGTCCGCGTGGTTTAAGTTTTTTGATTCCCGCGGGAACTCCTTAATGTTCCGGGATAAAAAGTCCTCCAAGTCCTCAACTATACCCATGCCAAAAATCACGTCGATCCGTTGCTCCGTTGCGGTGTGATTGAAGGACAAACCAACAAAACAAACACACTTTCGCATTTAGTACGACTAGTATGATAGGATTTAGCCTGCGAGAGAATGAGATAGACTACAAGTTAAATTTATCTCATTATCTCGTAGGCTACTTTTCTGAAGTTTCACTTAAGCCGTGTGTGAATTGCACACACACACTTTTTTTTTGAAGTTGGCTTTTATATCGAAGAATAAATACTCAAATCCATAGTTCCATACTAATATTTTAAATATCTGCTATACTTTCACGGCCCATCTATTCAACCGTTGTTGACGATATTTGGTCCAGGGACAGGTTGCAATACGGGGAAGGACAAAGGTTATTTTTGTACCGGAAATTTAAAAGTTCCCGCGAGATTCAAAAAACTTTAATCCACGCGGACGAAGTCACTGTCATCATTTAGTTACATAAAGCTACATCTTCATGAACTTGCCCTCAGGGTAAAAGGCAGGCAAGGGCAAAACGGGGCCGGCCCAAACAAACTTGGCGGCGGAGTACTTACGGGCGGTATTCTAATTTCTAACGGAGCCGTGAGGATAGGGATGACGTGGAATGAGGTCAAGGGTGAAGCTCAAGACCGGTCGGGATTGCCCCACGGGGTGACATTAGACATAGGATTTAAGGCCGTACCTTCAATTAAAATAAAAATAAAATATACCTAAGTACTGGAAATTGTTAGAAAACAAAATACTGAACAGTTAAGATACAGACGCGATGTATCTATATTTGGTTCTATTACCATAATCCATATGTATGAATCGATTTCCATGTAGAGGAGAACATAATTTGAATGTAGGTATGCCCTCGGAAATTGAGTTTTCGGGCGTTGTATTTGTATCTACACGCATACATTTGGTGACACTCACAATATTTTCACACTGAAATCATGAAAAAGAAACACCGCACCAGTTGACACAAATATCACAAAAATAATATGCTACAAAGAAGCCACCCAGTGTGTAAGTTTTACTTATAAGGAACTAGTAGATGATGCCCGCGGACGAAGTGACGGGCATTATCCTAAGGTGGTGATTAAGTTGTTTTTGAATCGCGCGGGAACTCCTTTTCCTGAATAAAAAGTCCTTCCGTGGGATGCAACCTATCTCTATACCAAATTTTATCAAAAATTTCATAAATATGGGCCGTTAAAGCGTGACAGACAGACGCACTTTCGCATTTATGATATTAGTATGGAAGTATGGATAACTCGTATGTTGGATGCATTGTGGTTTAAAAGTCTGATCGTAACCTAGATGAGGTAAGGTTTGGATGTTCATTGATTTTAATTAAAAATTATCACTCGGATATTAAAAAGTAAGTACAGTACTCCCAAATTAATAATGCGCATAGAAATCTTCGTCACTGTTCGGCAACGGTCGTATTCCCCGAGCATCGGAAGACGATATGTATATAGAGTGGTAAGTGCATTTTCTTCATGCATAATTTAGTAGAATTATGTGTTGTGTGCTAAAAGAGATAAATATTGACATATCAGTAACAAAATTTGATGCGATAATTCCATGTATGTAAATAGCGAAGAAAACCACACGATTGCGAATATGCTACAATCTTTGTAGAATTGATTTGAATTGATTGAAGGGTGTACATAATAGCAGCTCCATATAATTCCACACGGAGAGAAAACGTGCAGTCACCACCATTAAATAAAGACGACTGATTTACCTTTGACTGACCAGTGACAGCCCGAATTGTTTTCGATTGTTTACACATGATATTGACTCCTATTTCTTTCGAACAAGGTGCAAAATGCTTTAGGGCTCTTACGATTCAATAATTCGGGTGTTTCCGGGAATACGACAATTAGCGAAGATCTGCATGTGCATTATTAATTTGGGAATACTTGTACTTAGATGAACTGTTCACATTACTACCCCCGGAAATTGAATCCAGCAACTCCCACACATTATTTATAATATTTCCCAGTTTTATTTCGACATTTTCCCATTTTTATATTACCACAACAGATGGGCTATGATAATTTTATTGATAACTGTAATCTCAGCTCACTCCAGAACCCACGCAGATTTATTTGGCAAGTCGACGGTAAAAGTAAACAAGCCGCACTGAAGCTTAATATTATTAAACATTCGTTGCTTTTACAAAAATTCGAGTAATTTTTTGTGCTTTTACGCGTAGGCCTTTTTACAAACTGTAGCACCCTACTTAAGAGTACGTAGCTTATTTCCGCCAGGTAAAAGGCAAATCGTGAAATATAAAAGTGAACGTTTGTGATTTCTCTGAGGTATTGACTCGTATTTTTATCGATGTTTGCTATGAAACAACTTGTTTGTTGGGTTTGGATTGGAGCTATTGATTTTTTTTTTAATGAATGGTCAATTGATGATTGGCCAATTTGTGGCCAAAATTATAATAGAAGACAATCGTACAGGGATTATTCACCTGAAGTAACGTGTTAAATTACAGCATATTATGTAGTTAAATTAAAACTTAGAAATACTATTGACTACATAGAGTGTGCTTTATGTAGTCAGTAGTATTTCTATATTGATAAAGAAGAAGTAGAAAGGATTATTCTTGGACTACGTGGTGATTGTGCTACTGGTTGGGATGGCATTTCCTGCTCCTTATTAAAACTGGCCAGACATATTCTCTCACCCGTACTGGCGCATATCTTTAATATCTGTTTTTCCAACGGTGTCTTTCCAACAGTTTTTAAAAAAGCAGTTATACACCCCATTTACAAGAGTGGGGATAGAGGCAGTGTCAATAATTATAGGCCCATTGCCATCCTTTCTTCCATATCCAAACTTTTGGAAAAAATGATAAATAGCCGCCTTGTTGATTACCTTAATAAATATAATATTTTATCAAATTGTCAATTTGGATTTCGAAGTGGTAAATCAACAGAGGATGCTATTCTAGAGCTTACGAGTACAATAACAGACAGTTTGGATAGGAAAGAGAAGGTCATTGGAATATTCCTTGATATGTCAAAGGCTTTCGACACTGTTTCTGTCCCTATTCTAATTCGTAGGTTGGAAGAAATCGGTGTTAGAGGAATAGTACTCAAAATTTTTAAAGACTATCTGAGCAACCGTACTCAAAGTTTGAAAATTGGCAGTTATATAAGCCAAGAACAAACTTTGACTTACGGCGTCCCTCAGGGGAGTGTTTTAGGTCCGACACTCTTCCTTATATATCTAAACCAATTATGTAATCTTACCCTTCCCCTTGTTAAAATTGTAGCGTACGCTGACGATATGGCGATAATTGTTCGGGGTAAAAACTGGACTGGAACACATACTAACGCAGAACGGGTGTTAGAAAAGGTTATGATGTGGCTTTCCTCAAATTTGCTTTCTTTGAACGTAGAAAAAAGCAGATTTATCACATTTTCTCTAAAAAAAAACTCTCAGCCTGATGAATCATACTTGATTAAAGTGCATAACTGTGGCTTAAATCTTGCTAACTGTGATTGCAGTAATCTGGACCGTGTTGACACTATAAAATACCTAGGAGTTGTTATTGATAGCACGCTAACCTGGGCTCCGCAAATTGACAAACTTGTTGGTCAAGCTAGGAAAATGATATATGTATTTAAAAATCTCAAACATATACTTGACACAAAAACTTTGAAAATTGTTTATTTAGCTTTGGTACAGTCGATCCTATCATATTGCATCACAAGCTGGGGAAGTTGCGGAAAAACCCTACTTCTACGACTAGAGCGAGCTCAAAGAGCTATCCTAAAAGTGATGCTAGGGAAGCCTATTCTATTTCCAACTAATGAGTTGTATGCATTGTGCGATGTGCTCACTGTGAGACAGATTTACATACTTCATGTAATATTACGTAAGCACAAACAGCTACCCTTTGACCCCACCTTACAACATCGAAAGAGAAGGTCTGATAAGGTGTGCCAGATCAAACCTTGCAGAACTGATTTAGCAAGAAAACACTTCTGTAATGCTAGCGCAATAATGTACAATAAAGTTAATTATCACTTAAATATATACCCTGCAAACTTACGCTCATGTAAAATACTTACATCTAAATGGCTTAGAAAACTCTCTTATAGTGACACAGAAGATATTGTAACTTTGAAATAACCGAGTTTTAAACACATAGACGAACAAGATATCTCTCTCGCTCACACACACACATACACACACACACACACACACACACACACACACACACACACACACACACACGCACGCACGGACGCACAAACACAGTTCACTTACCTTTACTTCATTGTGTATTTTTACTATTGTTTAATTCATTGTGTATTCTTTCATTGTATTATTTAATTTAGACTACATAATATAATTCTCATGAAATTGTAAACCTGGAGGTGGGCGTTAGCAACTGCAACACAGTTTCAAACTAACGCAGTTGTTATCGTTCAATAGTTTTTAAGGCTCCAATGTAATTTGAGAAATAAATAAATTATTAATAAATTATTATTATTATTATTGTCATAATATCATAAGATAGCTGAAGTCTAGACTAGAGACTAGGTAGACTAGCGGTCCGCCCCGGCTTCGCACGGTTAGCACTAATCATCATTATAGTCCATACTCCATACCCCATAATAGCCAGTCAGACCGTTGGGTGTACGGCGGGTGTTTTATAGTCATTGACTTACCAATATCGTTTGTAGTAATATTTTAGCGAAATTATTATTCTAAATCAGTCCTCAACTATGTATAATCACATGCAATACGTCATAATATAATCATTGCGAGCAATGACTTATATTTTCAAATTCAAAGAAAATATTATTAAAACAAAAGAAGAGAATGAATCAACATTACGAAATAAACATGTTACGTAAAAACGAATATGAGCTAAATAAATAAGTGAGCGAAAACAAAAATAACAACAACAGTAAATTTGTTCAACAATGTTAATTTGAAATTTTGTGGGGATTGTGTACCTTTGAAAACAATACTTTTGTTTACGTAAAACCTCGTCGAACGAATTACACGGGCGCGAATTTCGACAGCCCCTGGAGCGTATATCTAAGGCTCAACATGTCTGTACAATTTGGAATATGTACATTAACCAAAATGTTATTGTTTCGTATAAATTCATGTTAAATAGTTCAGACATAAAAGAGAAATTCTCGGTAGCCTGGAACGAAGAGTATTCTAGAAGGGACACATCGAGTAATAGTTTCATCCAAACCTGCGCATTTATTATATTAGTATAGATCCCGTGGGACGTCAAGAATCTTTTCGTCAACAGTAATCTACTGTGATCAAAGTAAACATAAATATAAAAGACTTAACAGTTGTTATTTTAAGAGATAAGTGCAAACATTAGGTATCAGCACAGCCCCAAAGGCGAGCCCTCATCAAGAGTTGAGAGGTCGTAAATTTCCCTCGGGTACTAAACAATTTCTGAAAGCTGTAACTTTTTGGAGGTATTTATTTTGTATGAATTGGAGAAAAGGGCCGGATATTTCACTGAAGGCTTGATTGGTTCTGTGTGGAATGAACTGGGATATATCTAATGAAGTAAACTGATTTTAGGAAAATAGGTTTCCTTTACTCGAAAAAATATCCTACCCTAGAGTGCTTTTGTAAATAGCGAAGCCAGACACCGTTCAGGGTGAGTAAGTACTCTTTAGACTTAGGCACTCACTTTAGAATATCTCTGGTATACCAGAGATATTAACTTGGGGTGATGTTTCACTATATAGTGAAACATCACCCCAAGTTTGGTGAAAACCATATTAGCTAGTCCATAAACGGGATTTCAATCAACCAAAAAGGATCATTTTATTAGTGTTAGTACATATTGTGGTAACCTAAAACCTATTTGTTAGTAAACCAAAATCTACTTAAACTACAGTTCGCGCGCGAGTTGAATGCAGAGCAAATGTATGTGTCACCATACATTTACTCTGCATTCAACTCGTGCGCGAACTATAAATAGTTTGTCATAAATGACCGGTAACATAATTATCATCGTAGTCAAACATAGAAAATATTAAACACTTAATAATAATTAATCAACCGTCAACCGATAGATGACCACGGCGACATAAATAGGGATTGCGGGACATGCCACATGTCGAAATTTAGAGCATGCTTGCCCGAAAGTTCTTCATAATGTTCTCAAAGGTGTGGGACGTCTGTCGTTAGTTATATGCCTTTTCTTCCCAGGGTCGTAACGGGCTGGGCAATATCTACGTGTGGGCGAGCGGGGACGGCGGCGAGGATGACGACTGCAACTGCGATGGCTACGCGGCTTCCATGTGGACAGTATCTATAAACAGGTATTTGCCAAGCTTTAATTTACCTACGTCATTCTTGATAGGAGTTTATCTCGAAACCTTATCGTTGAAATCCATTTTAAAAGCGTTGTATTTAGAAACATATTTTTTTTATCCACTACAAGTTAGCCCTTGACTGCGATCTCACCTGATGGTAAGTCTAAGATGGTAGCGGGCTAACCTGTTAGGGGCATGGCAATTATATTAAACCCATACCCCTATTCGGTTTCTACACGGCATCGTATCGGAACGCAAAATCGCTTGGCGGCACGTTTTTGCCGGTAGACATATTGATCTAAGTAGAGAAAATATCATCATCATAATCATCAACCCATCGCCAGCTACTGAGCTACTACGGTCTCCTCTACGAATAAGAAACGCTTAGATCAAAGACCACTTCATTGATCGCGTAATTGGGTATTTGTGGTATTTGACAACAAGTCAAATCAGCAACTTTTTTCAGCAACATCTAGTAAGTATGTGATGTACTGAACAGTGACATCATCAAAATTCGACGCAATTTTTTTACTGCAGATAAATACTGCTACTGCGATAGTTTAAAATGGTTTTCGAACATGAAATTAACAGGCGACGTGCATATTACGAGTTTTCGGAGATCCTCTATTTTAATAATCTAAAAAAAAATTTGAATAGTTGTCAAATACCCAATGGATGGGCAGACCTCGTTCACCTCTGAGGACATTATGGAGAATATCTCAGGCATGTAGATTTTCTCACGATGATTTCCTTCAACCTTATACCAAGTGACACACACAACACATGCACAACACAATGAACGATGAAGCGCACATGACTGCGGAAAGTTAGCTCAGGTGCCTGCCCGGGTATCGAACCCGAACCACCGACTGTAAGCCGAAGACTTGTCTAACTAACTTGAGAACTAGATGAGGATGTTTTGATGATGCCCCTGCAAATTTACTTTAGAAAATCTTAAAGCTGAAACAATTAATAATGTGGCATAGTTCCTAATGCGGCTCTTCGAAGTTGTAATACAAGAAAATAAATTATATAAACTGCGAAGCTCATTACACACCTACTCTTTTTTTATTCAACTACAAGTTGACCTCTGATTGTGATCTCATCAGTATAAGATGGTAGCGGTCAAACCTATTAGGGGTATGGTGGTTACATTAAACCCATAAACCTAATCGTTTTCTACATGTTGTCCAAGTGTAATATTTTGTTCTCCAGCGCAATCAACGACGGCCAGAACGCCCACTACGACGAGTCTTGCTCCTCAACCCTCGCCAGCACTTTCAGCAACGGTGCTCGGGATCCCAGCACTGGGGTAGCTACGACCGACTTGTACGGCAAATGTACAGCCACCCACTCTGGGACTTCGGCGGCTGCGCCTGAAGCCGCTGGGGTGTTTGCATTGGCTCTACACGCAAAGTAAGTAGTAATATTTTAGTACATCTGTTTCTAAGGAACAGAAAGCCTAATTTATGTCGACAATTTTTTTATATGGAATCTTTTTAGAGGATCCCAGTGGGACTGAAAAATTTCTCACATACAAACTTAACTTTTAGGTAGATCGAGTTAGTATATTTAGAGAAATACGGTATAGTAAGGTTTTAAGATATTGAAATATACTTGAATATATTACCTACTTATAAAAAGTCGGTTAAAATAACTTGTACCTATACTAATACTTATTTTGTATCTTATCATAAAATATATTACCACAGAATAGGTAATGATATTACTTAGCATAAAAGGAGTCAGAGTAGGTACACAATCTTTTTTCTCAAGGACGAAATCGTTTAGACAAGCTCAAGCTGTGCTTCGCATGAAAGCTTTTACAAGACATGACGAACTAGAAAATGTTATACAAAATGTTAAATGATACGCGACGGATGTTATATGACATCATCTACACTAACCCTAATTAATATTTTACGATGTTATCATAGTTTGGCTAATATTTCAGTCAGGTTCTCGTAAACAATTAGGTATTTTGTCATCGAGGCTAGTATTATACGTATTTACGTATCTACAAAGATTCAAGATTCAAGATTCAAGATTCAATTCATTTATTCAATATAGGTAGGTACACTGTACACTTATTGACGTAAAAAATTACTTACTTATAGAACATGATGGTGATAATCAGTTACGGTATCTTAAAACTAAAGCTACGAGGGTTCCAAACGCGCCCTGGTCTGAGAAGAGCCCACAACAAACTCAGCCGGGTTTTTTTTATTTTTTTATTATCACCATCTCACAAATCATAACTAAGGAACTATCAGAGCCATTTGAGCAAATCATTGCCAAGCTTCCTTGTCGTTTAGGTAATCCAAATTAAAGCAAATACCTACCTGATAAATTTTATTTCTTTGCTACAGTCAAAGAAGGCTTTATAATCGTTGGAATAAATACTAAATACTAAGTACCTATTACCTACCTATATTCAAAAAATTTATATATATTCATATATAGATATAGGATCATCATGGAATGAAGATCTTGGACTGGATATTAATTTTGCTCTTCTTTGTCACTATAATTATATTTTAAAAGATTTTTTGAGATCGTTCGCGTCAAAATCGGTATTTTTTTCATAAATTATTGCGCAACGCAAAAGAGTGTTTACGTGTTCCCTATTTTATATTATAATATATTAGATTTTCCTACAGATTTTCTAGATAAGAGCTAAAAAAGTATCCATCTATGATGTTTTAAATTTCCGTCGGCATAATACGTATTATAAGCATGAAGCCACAAATCGAGAATGAAATGAAATGTAAAGAACTGGGCTATTATATTTATAATATAACTAGTGTTTCGCTCTGTGCGCGAGCTGCTAAAGCAGCTCACGAGATGTGGTTAGCCCTAAATATCGTTTTTGAACGAAATCGGTCAATTAACAAAGAATTTCAGAATGGCGCTGATTTTTTAAAACTTTGGTATCAGTTTCGTTTTGTAATCCCAGGTAGCCCTAAATATCGATTTTGAACGAAATCGGTAAATTAACCAAAAATTTCAAAATGGCGCTGATTTTTTAAAACTTTGGTATCAGTTTCCTGTTTTGTGATCCCAGGGAGTCCTCAATATCGCTTTTGAACGAAATCGGTAAATTAACCAAGAATTTCAAAATGGCGCTGATTTTTTAAAACTTTGGTATCAGGTTCCTGTTTTGTGATCCCAGGGAGTCCTAAATATCGATTTTGAACGAAATCGGTCAATTAACAAATAATTTCAAAATGGCGCTGATTTTTTAAAATTTTGTTACCAGTTTCTGTTTTGTAATCCCAGGGATCCTCAGATATCGGTTTTGAACGAAATCGGTAAATTAACAAAAAAATTCAAAATGGCGCTGATTTTTTAAAATTTTGGTACCAGTTTCCTGTTTTGTAATCCCAGGGAGCCCTAAATATCGATTTTGAACGAAATCGGTCAATAAACAAAGGATTTCAAAATGGCGCAGATTTTTTTAAGCTTTGGTATCAGTTTCCTGTTTTGTAATCCCAGGGATCCTCAGATATCGGTTTTGAACGAAATCGGTAAATTAACAAATAATTTCAAAATGGCGCTGATTTGTTAAAACTTTGGTATCAGTTTCCTGTTTTGTAATCTCAAGGAACCCCGTCGTGGGTAAAACGGAACCGTATCAAAATCTTGAAAAATGTTGGAAAAATAAATTCCGCCATCTTGAATTTTTTTCCTGTTCATCAATAATTAGTCCTTCAGGTCCAGCCCCCCAATCATGTAAGAATGGCCGATTAAATCGTTAAAGTTCTGCGACAAAGTAAATAAACCATAACCGCATTAAATTAGAGCTCAATTTCGTGTACCTATTCTTATACGTTTAGGTATGTATGTCTATCCATTCTTATACTCAAACGTATAAGAATGGATAGACGAAATTGAGCTCTAATTCAATGCATTTATAGTTTATATTACTTTGACGCTGAACCTTTACCATTTGATCGAACATTCTTACATAATCGGGGGCCTGATCATCTTTTGCCAAGAAACCACTCATCCAACTTACTTTCTGAGATACACAGACACCAAAATATAAATTTGTATGGCAGCCTGAACATGAACTACACCATTTCGGATCTGTGGCGCCGCGATTCGGGGTCGAAAAATCAAAAAATTGAAAACACTACAGCTCGGCCGCCGAACACATCTGCCTCACATCAGTGTATCGTTTTCTGGCTCTTTCTAGGAGAAATTATGTCATTGAGTCCTAATCGCCATAATAATAATATAATTTGGTATGAAAAAAAATATTCCGCCATCTTGAAATTGTTTTCATTTCGCTAAATAGACCTCCTTGCTCTGAACATTTCGTGCCAAGAAACCACACTTCCATCTCTTATACTCTCCGAGATAGACACTGACGAAATTTGTATAGCGGCCATCTTGAATCCACCATTTTGGAGTTTTTTTGAACTCATCGCCAATTGGATGAGGTTTCGAGTGACATTTGTTCGAGCACCCCCACCTATCTTTAATACCTTGACCGTGCTCTTTACCGGTCTCCGAAATCCTCAATCATCAGCTGTCTCTATATTTTTCTACAAGTTTAATTTTTTGACTTGTATACGAAGCCATCAGTGAAAAAAAAATATTCATACAAAATTTTACAACAGGAAATTTTTGGGGAAAATCTCGAAAACTACCCCAAATGTGGCAACACTGTTTAGATATCTCGATACTGCCAGTCGCATCACACAATCGATCCATACATGTCAACTTTACCAAATGTTGCCAACTGCCTCAAAAACGTGATCGAAATTTTCAAAAACACAAAAAGAATACAAAATGGCCGCCACCTCGTTTCACAGAAACATTTTACATAGTTTTATAACTTTCCCGTGAACTACAGGATATGCCACTCCTGATGACATTTTAATTTTTCATCTCGCTCGCACCCAGCCGCAACGATCGCCTCTGAAAATAGACCATGTCGAAAATTACTTTTACCTTAATAAATTCCAGTGCTGCCAGACCTCGGCGGCGAAAATACCCAAATGTCATTCGTACAAGTGAGACGCGTGGTTGTGCTCGTACTCGAATTTTGCAAAAAATTCGTATTACTATTTTTTTATTTTTGGGGTAAATCTTGAAAATTTCTCGAGAAATGGGGTAATTATTTTCCCCAATCCATACCTCGAGTTTGTACACACAATCGCCCCGTAGAAGTCGAAACGATCCGACGTTGCCAACTATGAGAAATTTGAATTTTAAAATTGCGGTTTTTCGTACCTCAAACCGAACGGCCTCCGCTACAGCCACCATCTTGAATTTTTAAAAACCACTCCCATTTTGTCAAAAAACAGGATAATTGTAGGCGAAAAAAAAAACCCTATGCTCGACCACGCCGTTTCGGATCTGTGGCGCCGCGGTTCGGGGTCGAAAAATCAAAAATTTAAAACCACTACAGCTCGGCCGCCATCTTGTTTTTCCAATTTTTTCCACTTTTTCTATTTATCGTTTACAAATTTCTTCAATAATTGCGAGTTGTAACGAAATCGGTTAGAAAACAAAAGAGTTGCAAGAATCACGTTGGCCGCCAGATTGTTTTTCCGAAATGTCATAATTTTTCCCTACTTGGATCCCGCACCCGAATACATCTCTCGTACATCATTGTATCGTTTTCTGTCTCTTTCTAGGAGAACAATGACGTCTTTTATAGTTCCTAATCGCCATATAATTTGGTATGAAGAAAAATATACCGCCATCTTGGATTTTTTTTATTTCGCTAAATAGACCTCCTCGTCCTGATCATTTTTTGCCAAGAAACCACTCTTCCATCTTTTATACTTTCGGAGATAGGTAAGTACACCAAATAAATTTCTATGGCAGCCATCTTAAATCCGCCATTTTGAATTTTTTTCAGTTCATTGTCTATGGGATGAAGTTTCGAATGTCATTTGGTCTAGCACTTCCCACCTATCTTCAATGCTTCGATCGGTTCATTTCGGCAAATTGGCCGCCATCTTGTTTTTCCGAAATGTCATAATTTTTCCCTACTCCCATCCCGCATCGAACATATCTCCGATATATAAACTACCCCGTTTCGGATCTGCGGCGCCGCGGTTCGGGGTCGAAAAATCGAAAATTTGAAAACACTACAGCTCGGCCGCCATCTTGTTTTTCTAATTTTTTCCACTCTTTTTATTGATCGTTTCCTAATTTCTTCAATAATTGCGAGTTGTAACAAAATCGGTTGGAAAACAAAAGAGTTGCAAGAATCAAGTCGGCCGCCATCTTGTTTTTCCGAAATATCATATTTTTCCCCTACTCCCATCCTGCACCCGAACACATCTCCCATACATCATTGTATCGTTTTCTGTCTCTTTCTTGGAGAACAATAAATTATGCTAATGAGTCCTAATCGCCATATAATTTGGTATGAAAAAAAAAATTCCGCCATCTTGAATTTTTTTTCTTTTCGCTAAATAGATCTTCTCGTCCTGATCATCTTTGGCCGAGAAACCACTCTTTCATCTTTTATACTTTCTGAGATGGACACCAAATAAATTTGTATGGCGGCCAACTTAAATCCGCCATTTTGAATTTTTTTTCAGCTCATTGTCTTTTGGATGAAGTTTCGAATGACATTTGGTCGAGCACCCCCTACCTATCTTCAATACCTGGACCGTGCCCTTTACCCGTCTCCGAAATCCTCAATCATCAGCTGTCTCCATATTTTCTTTAAGTTTAATTTTCTGACTTGTACACGAAGCCATCAGTGGAAAAAAAAAATTTCATACAAAATTTTACAGGAGGACATTTTTGGGGTAAATCTCGAAAACTACCCCAAATGTGGCAACACTGTTTAGATATCTCGATACTGCCGGTCGAGTTACACAATCGATCCATACATGTCAACTTTCCCAAATGTTGCCAACTGCCTCAAAAACGTGATCGAAATTTTGAAAAACACAAAAAGAATACAAAATGGCCGCCACCTCGTTCCACAGAAACAGTTTACATAGTTTCATAATTTTCCCGTAAACTACAGGATATACCGCTCCTGATGACGTTTAAATTTTTCATCTCGCTCGCACCCAGCCGAAATGATCGCCCCTGAAAAAAGACCATGTCGAAAATCACTTTTACTTTAATAAATTCCGGTGTTGCCAGACCTCGGCGACGAAAATACCCAAATGTCATTTGCACAAGTGAGACACGTGGTTGCTCGTACTCAAATTTTGCAAAAAGTCCGTATTTCGATTTTTTTATTTTTGGGGTAAATCTTGAAAATTTCCCGAGAAATGGGGTAATTTTTTTTCCCCAATCCATACCTCGAGTCTGTACACACAATCGCCCCCTAGAAGTCAAAACGCTCCGACGTTGCCAACTGTGAGAAATTTGAATTTTAAAATTGCGTTTTTTCGTACCTCAAACAAAAAGGCCGCCGCGACAGCCGCCATCTTGAATTCTTAAAAACCACTCCCGTTCTGTCAAAAAACAGGATAATTGTAAGCGAAAAAAGAAAAAAATATCATGCTCGACCACGCCGTTTCGGATCTGTGGCGCCGCGGTTCGGGGTCGAAAAATCAAAAATTTTAAAACACTACAGCTCGACCGCCATCTTGTTTTTCCAACTTTTTCCACTTTTTCTATAAATCGTTTCCTAATTTCTTCAATAATTGCGAGTTGTAACAAAATCGGTTGGAAAACAAAAGAGTTGCGAGAATCACGTCGGCCGCCATCTTGTTTTTCCGAAATGTCATAATTTTTCCCCACTCGAATCCCGCACCCGAACACATCTCCTCTACATCATTATATCGTTTTCTGTCTCTTTCTAGGAGAACAATTATGTCAATGAGTCAGTGAGTGAGTGAGTGGTAATCGAGCTATATATAGTATAACTAGTGTTTCGCTCTGTGCGCGAGCTGCTAAAGCAGCTCACGAGATGTGGTTAGACGTTAGTACTAAGTAGTACAGACTTGACGTCTTTATTGTATTAAACCGAATTTATTTACTTAGATACACAATTCACCTGTAAGTAGAAAGATTTTAAAAATGGCGCTGATTTTTTAAAACTTTAGTATCACTTTCCTGTTTTGTAATCCCAGGGAGCCATAATATCGATTTTGAACGAAATCGGTCAACAACAAAGAATTTCAAAATGTCGCTGATTTTTTAAAACTTTGGTATCAGTTTCCTGTTTTGTGATCCCAGGAAGTACTAAATATCGATTTTGAACGAAATCGGTCAATAAACAAATAAGTTCAAAATGGCGCGGATTTTTTTTAATTTTGGTAACAGTTTCCTGTTTTGTAACCCCAGGGAGTCCTAAATATCTATTTTGAACGAAATCAGTCAATTAACAAAGAATTTCAACATGGCGCTGATTTCTTTAAATTCTTGTAACAGTTTCCTGTTTTGTAATCCCAGGGAGCCCTAATATCGATTTTGAACGAAATCTGTCAATTAACAAAGAATTTCAAAATGGCGCTAATCTTTTAAACCTTTGGTATCAGTTTCCTGTTTTGTGATCCCAGCGTGCCCTAAATATCAATTTTGAACGAAATCGGTCAATTAACAAAGAATTTCAAAATGGCGCTGATTTTTTAAAAACTTTGGTATCAGTTTCCTGTTTTGTAATCCCAGGGAGCCCTAAATATCGATTTTGAACGAAATCTGTCAATTAACAAAGAGTTTCAAAATGGCGCTGATTTTTTAAAACTTTGGTATCATTTTCCTGTTTTGTGATCCCAGGGAGACCTAAATATCGATTTTGAACGAAATCTGTCAATTAACAAAGAATTTCAAAATGGCGCCGATTTTTTAAAACTTTGGTATCAGTTTCCTGTTTTGTCAACCCAGGGAGCCAACCCTAAATATCGATTTTGAACGAAATCGGTAAATTAACAAAGAATTTCAAAATGGCGCTGATTTTTTTCAACTTTGGTACCAGTTTCCTGTTTTGTAATCCCAGGAGGCCCTAAATATAGATTTTGAATGAAATCGGTCAATAAACAAAGGATTTCCAAATGACGCTGATTTTTTAAAGCTTTGGTATCAGTTTTCAGTTTTGTAATCCCAGCCCCCCTAGCATGGGCCGAGACAATTTTCTCCCCGAGGAAAGGATAAATTTTTTATTCCTAAATAAATAAATAAAAACGCTAAATAACGGTGGATAAATAGTCCCCCGAGTCCTCGTGAAATGTCAAACGGTGATAAACTTCTCCTCCCCCCTGTTGCCGTGCTCTGAGAAGGGGTTAAGTTAATTTTATCTCTTGTCAGTGGATAAAATCGGGGGATAAATTTTTTATCTCCGGCCCATGCTAGCCCTGCAGGGAGCCCTAAATATCGATTTTGAACGAAATCGGTCAATTAACAAAGAATTTCAAAAAAGCGCCGAATTTTTCAAACTTTGGTATCAGTTTCCTGTTTTGTGATCCCAGGGAGTCCTAAATATCGATTTTGAACGAAATCGGTCAAATAACAAAGAATTTCAAAATGGCGCTGATTTTTTAAAATTTTGGTAAGTTTCCTGTTTTGTAATCCTAGGGATCCCTGGGCATGGGTAAAACGGAACTTATCAAAATCTTGCATAGCTGTTTTACACGTCTTGTTGTCTCTTCAATATTCGCCGTAATAGATTTTCTATGAAAAAATAAATTCCGCCATCTTGAAATTTTTTCCTGTTCATCAAGTAGACCTCTTGATCATTTGGTCTTGATCATCTTTTGCCAAGAAACCACTTTTCCATCTTTTATACTTTCTGAGATAGACACCAAATAAATTTGTATGGCAGCCATCTTTAATCCGCCATTTTAATTTTTTTTTCAGCTCATTATGTTTTGGATGAAGTTTCGAATGACATTTGGTCGAGCACCCCCCCCCCCCCCCCCTATCTTGAATACCTTGGGCGTGCTCTTTACCCGTCTCCGAAATCCTCAATCATCAGCTGTCTTAATATATTTGTTCAAGTTTAATTTTCTGACGTGTATACGAAGCCATCAGTTAAAAAAAAATATTTCATATAAAATTTTACAGGAGGACATTTTTGGGAAAATCTCGAAAACTACCCCAAATGTGGCAACACTGTTTAGATATCTCGATACTGCCGGTCGAGTTACACAATCGATCCATACATGTAAATTTTTCCAAGTGTTGCCAACTGCCTCAAAAACGCTGGCCGCCACCTCTTTTCACAGAAACATTTTACATAGTTTTATAATTTTCCCGTAAACTACAGGATATACCGCTCCTGATGACGTTTCAATTTTTCATCTTGCTCGCACCCAGCCGAAATGATCGCCTCTGAAAAAAGACCATGTCGAAAATCACTTTTACTTTGATAAATTCCAGTGTTGCTAGACCTCGGCGACGAAAATACTCAAATGTCATTCATACAAGTGAGACACGTGGTTGCTCGTACTCAAATTTTGCAAAAAATACGTATTTCGATTTTTTCATTCTTGGGGTAAATCTTCAAAAATTTCCCGAGAAATAGGGTAATTTTTTTTCCCAATTCATACTTCGAGTCTGTACACACAATCGCCCCGTAGAAGTCAAAATGCTCCGACGTTGCCAACGGTGAGAAATTTGAATTTTATAATTGCGTTTTTTCGTACTTCAAACCGAACGGCCGCCGCGACAGCCGTCATCTTGAATTTTTAAAATCCACTCTCGTTCTGTCAAAATACAGGCGTAATGTCAAAATTGTAGGCGAAAAAAGAAAAAGATATTATGCTCGACCATGCCGTTTCGGATCTGTGGAGCCGCGGTTCGGGGTCTAAAAATCAAAAATTTTAAAACACTACAGCTCGGCCGCCATCTTGTTTTTCCAATTCTTTCCACTTTTTCTATTGATCGTTTACTAATTTCTTCAATCATTGCGAGTTTTAACGAAATCGGTCGGAAAACAAAAGAGCTGCAAGAATCACGTCGGCCGCCATCTTGTTTTTCCGAAATGTCATAATTTTTCCCTACTCGAATCCCACACTTGAACACATTTCCCGTACATCATTGTATCGTTTTCTGTCTCTTTCTATGAGAACAATTATGTATGTCCTAGTCGCTATATAATTTGGTATGAAAAAAAATATTCCGCCATCTTGAAATTTTTTTCATTTCGCTACAAATACCTTCTCGTCCTGATCATCTTTTGCCAAGAAACCACTCTTCTATCTTTTATACTTTCTGAGATAGACACCAAATAAATTTGTATGGCGGCCATCTTAAATCCGCCATTTTGAATTTTTTTTCATTTCATTGTCAATTGGATGAAGTTTCGAATGACATTTGGTGGAGCACCCCCCACCTATCTTCAATACCTGGACCGTGCTCTTTACCCGTCTCCGAAATCCTCAATCATCAGCTGTCTCCATATTTTTTTCAAGTTTAACTTTCTGACTTGTACACAAAGCCATGAGTGGAAAAACAAAATTTCATACAAAATTTTACAGGAGGATATTTTTGGGGTAAATCTTGAAAACTACCCCAAATGTGGCAACGCTGTATAGATAACTCGATACTGCCGGTCGAGTTACACAATCGATCCATACATGTCAACTTTCCCAAATGTTGCCAACTGCCTCAAAAACGTGATCGAAATTTTGAAAAACACAAAAAGAATACAAAATGGCCGCCACCTTGTTTCACAGAAACATTTTACATAGTTTCATAATTTTCCCGTAAACTACAGGATATACCGCTCCTGATGACGTTTCAATTTTTCATCTCGCTCGCACCCAGCCGAAATGATAGCCCCTGAAAAAAGACCATGTCGAAAATCACTTTTACTTTGATAATGTCCAGTGTTGCCAGACCTCGGCGACGAAAATACCCAAATGTCATTCGTACAAGTGAGATACGTGGTTGCTCGTACTCGAATTTTACAAAAAGTCCGTATTTCGATTTTTTAATTTTTGGGGTAAATCTTGAAATTTTCCCGAAAATTGGGTTATTTTTTTTCTCCAATCCATACCTCGAGTCCGTACACACAATCGCCTTATAGAAGTCGAAACGCTCCGACGTTGCCAACTGTGAGAAATTTGAATTTTAAAATTGCGTTTTTTCGTACCTCAAACCGAACGGCCGCCGCGACAGCCGCCATCTTGAATTTTTGAAAACCACTCCCATTCTGTCAAAATACAGGATAATTGTAGGCGAAAAACGAAAAAACTATTATGCTCGACCACGCAGTTTCGGATCTGTGGCGACGCGGTTCGGGGTCGAAAAATCAAAAATTTGAAAACACTACAGCTCAGCCGCCATCTTGGTTTTCCAATTTTTTCCACTTTTTATATTGATCGTTTCCTAATTTCTTCAATAATTGTGAGGTGTAACTAAATCGGTTGGAAAACAAAAAAGTTACAAAAAGCACTACGGCTGCCATCTTGTTTTTCCGAAATATCATATTTTTTCCCTACTCCCATCCTGCACCCGTACACATCTCCCATACATCATTGTATCATTTTCTGTCTGTTTCTTGGAGAACAATAAATTATGCTAATGAGCCCTAATCGCCATATAATTTGGTATGAAAAAAAATATTCCGCCATCTTGATTTTTTTTTCTTTTCGCTAAATAGACCTCCTCGTCCTGATCATCTCTTGCCAAGAAACCATACTTCCATCTCTTATACTCTCCGAGATAGACACTGACGAAATTTGTATGGCGGCCATCTTAAATCCGCCATTTTGAATTTTTTTTTAGGTCAATGGTAATTGGATGAAGTTTCGAATAACATTTGGTCGAACACCCCCCATCTATCTTCAATACCTCGGCCGTGCTCTTTACCCGTCTCCGAAATCCTCAATCATCAGCTGTCTCCATATTATCTTCAAGTTTGATTTTCTGACTTGTACACGAAGCCATCAGTGGAAAAAAAAAATTTCATACAAAATTTTACAGGAGGACATTTTTGGGAAAATCTCGAAAACTACCCCAAATGTGGCAACACTGTTTAGATATCTCGATACTGCCGGTCGAGTTACACAATCGATCCATACATGTCAACTTTCCCAAATGTTGCCAACTGCCTCAAAAACCTGATCGAAATTTTGAAAAACACAAAAGGAATACAAAATGGCCGCCACCTCGTTCCACAGAAATATTTTACATAGTTTCATAATTTTCTTGTAAACTACAGGATATACCGCTCCTGATGACGTTTAAATTTTTCATCTCGCTCGCACCCAGCCGAAATGATCGCCCCTGAAAAAAGACCATGTCGAAAATCACTTTTACTTTGATAAATTCCAGTGTTGCCAGACCTCGGCGACGAAAATACCCAAATGTCATTCGTACAAGTGGGACACGTGGTTGATCGTACTCGAATTTTGCAAAAAGTCCGTATTTCGATTTTTTTATTTTTGGGGTAAATCTTGAAAATTTCCCGAGAAATTGGGTAATTTTTTTTCCCCAATCCATACCTCGAGTCTGTACGCACAATCGCCCAGTAGAAGTCGAAACGCTCCGTCGTTGCCAACTGTGAGAAATTTGAATTTTAAAATTGCGTTTTTTCGTACTTCAATCAGAACGGCCGGCGCGACAGCCGCCATCTTGAATTTTTAAAAATCACTCCCGGTCTGTCAAAATACAGGATAATTGTAGGCGAAAAAAGAAAAAAATATCATGCTCGACCACGCCGTTTCGGATCTGCGGCGCCGCGGTTCGGGGTCGAAAAATCAAAAATTTTAAAACACTACAGCTCGGCCGCCATCTTGTTTTTCCAATTTTTTCCACTTTTTCTATTGATCGTTTCCTAATTTCTTCAATAGTTGCGAGTTTTAACGAAATCGGTTGAAAAACAAAAGAGTTGCGAGAATCACGTCGGCCGCCATCTTGTTTTTCTGAAATGTCATAATTTTTCCCCACTCGAATCCCGCACCCGAACACATCTCCCCTACATCATTATATCGTTTTCTGTCTCTTTCTAGGAGAACAATTATGTCAATGAGTGAGTCAGTCAGTGAATGAGTGGTAATTGAGCTATATATAGTATAATATAATATAATATTGGACTAATATTTTTAATAACATTGGCTTCATTGGGGGCATGCTTAGAACATGCGTGTGGGCTAAGGTAGGGCGTAAATAAGTATGTCACGCCGGGACTGTGAGCGACAAGGCAGGCATGCAGAAAATTAATCATACTGAAGCCTATAACAGTTAATTATTACTTGAGGCACAGATCATATAATACTGTACTTTGAACGTTCTATCCGACGCGACGTGCTCCAACGATCACCAATAAATCACCGCCATAATAATGTCACTTTGATATGCTGAAAGTTGTCCAAAATAAGAATTAATTACCAACCAGCCTACAATGAATGGGGACTATCGTTTCTTTGCTCACCAGTTGGCGCCACTGTTGACTAAGGTTCAGAGGTATAGCTGTCAAAGGCGACTTTATAAGATCGGTGCCGAAACAAAGTTTTAAATCTTGATTCTCATCTAAGTTTATTAATTTATAACAGCTATCATCATATCGAGTAGCAATGCCGCAATGTTGTGCAATTCCGTTTTGTTCGGAAAAAAGGAGGACACATGTTTCCAAAAGATAAAACTGTTCTAAAACAGTGGCTAGTTGCGATTCGCAGGAATTCGCAGGATTCTGAGGAATTATATAGTTAGGCACTAAATAAATAAAATAAAAAAGAAATTAATTACTTATTAAACTTTTATTTATCCTTCCTTTTCCCTTTAAAACACACTGCTATACAAATAAATACTTATTAAACATTGTAAATCCATACAATGGATATGATACTGAAAGATGGTTGATTTGTTAATTGAAACTACTAAACAATGGTAACTAGATATTTAAGATTAAGTTATAAAACTTCTGAAATAAGCTTATCATTTCTATTTACCTACATAAATTCTCTTTTCATCTTTATTTGTCCAAACAAAAAAATCACAATACTTTCTTTTAGTACCTAACAAGTTTTTGAATTTGAAAATAGTAGGGGCTACTTTCTTTCAAGCAATATTCATTATTGATCATTTCTATGTGCTTATAATTATCCACACTGATAAACTCATCTTTTATAGAGAAAGGACATTTCTCTTCCAATACTGTTAGTTCTCCAATTAATCCTTCTGGAGAAACCTGAAATGAAACATCTAATATTAATAAAGAGAAATATTATTAAATTCTAGTCATCTCACACATAGTACCTAATCTGATCCCAAGATAGGTTGTGTTCTCGTTAGAGATACTGTGGGTACATAACCAGATACATATATAGTACCAGAGGGCAGAGACCTAGAGCAAACATCGATGTTCATCAATATCATATAGTAAAAGTGTGTCCTTGATGAGCATGAAACCCATATAACCTTTCATGCAGAAGTCATATTAGGTAAATATACATAATATATTAGGTAAATATATGTAAAAAGAAAAAAACATAGCTGTTACCTCGGCAAACAAGCATACTTCTGGAAAAAATAAGTTTGTAATACAGTAAACAAACTAACCTCTGAATTAGCAGCTCTTTGAGGCCGCTTATTTTTGCGCCTCTTTTTCTTTTTCTGCTTTCAAAGCGTTCACATTCATCGCCAAATAATCCATATTTGCGATAATTTCACGAAGAAGACCACTTTTCAACAGGTAAAATATAGAAATTAAAATAATTTGTCACGAAGCCCGCCAAAACCAGTGAAAAGTGAATGTTATTGAACCTCACGCGACACTAGCGCCTCTAGTGGCAAATTCACACGCGATAGTCCCCATTGTACCTACTTACCACAGATGTAGGTACTTACCATATATTTAGTAGTTTGGTATAACTAGGTGGTATAACTATGGTGAAGTTCTGATCACTTGATTCCTAAATTTGAGTATACTTACGTATCCATAACTCTATACCTACTTGTTGACCGAGCGAAGCGAAGGTCTCTGAGTCTACTTGAGTGAATTTGCACTTGTCCGTCCGTCCGTCCGTCCGTCCGTCTGTCAGAGCCTTATAACTTCTGAATTACTGCACGTAATTACTTCAGATTTATATATAATATGTAAACCGATGGCCTCCCGCCGAATATGGCTTAAAAAGTTATAAAAATCTTTATTTCAGGGGGGCGCTCATAGAAGCGAATGCGAGGTATAATATTTTTTATAGCGTTACATAGAGTTGCGGTATATCATTTTAAAGATAATTAGGAATAGAGTCCAAAAATTTTTTTTTTTTAATTTTTCCCCTAAAGTTGATGAAATGGGGGGCTTTCAAAGTGGCGATTTTCTAACGTCCAAAGTTGACTTCAGAACTCTCAATTTTCTGAAAGGCTGAGCCTGAAATTTATCAATTACTTGAATTATATCCTGTACATGAACAACAAATACTAAAATTAGCTAAATATTATAAGGAAACGAAATTATTTAGAGTATACTTACGTATCCATAACTCTATACCTACTTGTTTTATCGAGATGATGAATGGGCAAGCTTTTCGTAAAGCCCCTTTGTGCATAATACCTATTTTATATTTTATATTTCTTTCAGCCCTAAATTAACTTGGCGTGACATTCAGCATCTGACGGTGTTAACATCGAAGAGGAATTCATTATATGACGCAAAGGTGATTAAATAAATTTTAAAATAAGTTAATTATGCTTAGATGTTTGTTAATATCCCGTGCAAACTCTTTGATTACTCTTTTAGCCTATGGCCATTGTCGGTGTCTATCCACGTTTTTATTTCCAATTTCGTCAAAGTTGTTTGAACGGATGTGTCGTAAAAAGGTAGCAGACAGACGGATACTTTTGCATTAATAATATTAATATGTATAAGGTAGTAGATGTAATCGGTGCAAAATGTATCTTATCGACGCCAACATCAATCGAGCTTTACAAAATGAGCTTTTATATCATACTTGCTCAGTAACTAGGGATTACTATGGTGGAAAGTCTCCTTGTAAGTTGGTGTTTGCAATTCAAGGCAACATTACGTCGCACTATGCTTGAATTGTAATGTTCACATTACAGTTCAAGCTATGCAAAACTCCTTGGTAAACAATCTCCTTTCTTATAAAATGGTAAGAAAACTTTTTACTGAAAAAAAAACACTGAACATGGCGGCATTTAATTTCCATACATTTCAAACTATGCAAAACTCCTTGGAACTCAGAGCCGTAAAAAAAAAAATGGAAAACTATTTACGAAAAAAAATGGAAATGGCGGCATTTCATTTGATCTGAAAGTTTGTGAAGTTTGTTCGTAAAGTGATTTAAGTTATTTACAACAATGTCAAGCACTTCATCAGATGATGAAAATGGAGGAGAGCCTGATTTTTGTTTGCTTGAAGCAGAACAAATGATGCAAAACCTTTTGCCGGATAAGTCCAAAGAGCGCTACGTGAAAACTTACGAAGAATTCAACAAATGGCGTGCAAAGAAAGGAATTACATCTTTGGCAGAATGTGTTTTGCTTTCTTATTTCAATATGCTGTCAAAAAGCTACAAACCACCGTCATTGTGGTGTTTTTACTCTATGCTAAAATTTCATTTTGCATTACCAATGTTTTATTTACCTCGCAAGAATGATATAAAGTAGAATGCTTACCTCGGTTGCAAGTAGCTATTACACCCTCGAACTATATTCACCCTCGCTCGCTGCGCTCGCTCGTGTGACTAAATATCTCGGGTGCACGCGATCCATTAGCGCCCTATGCGAGCTGCGCTCGCACTGGCGCCAAATTGGATCTTGTTCTGTAATAGCTTACTTACGTCCCTTGTGTAACAATCTACTATTACATGACTAGCGACTAAGTGCCTAATAGATAGCGGATAAAACATTACAGCATTTATGGCACTTCTTGTTGCTACTACTTGCCTGAAGGGTTTATCGTAGGGTATTAATACGCAATTGATAGATAAGATTGATTATAATGTTTGCCTAACCACCAACAGCTATCAACATTAATATCTGTGAACGAGGACCTCGTTGTCATCTACGACTATACGAGTGTATGATGAACAAAAATGGTGTTTTTCTTATCTGTATGCAGAGTTAATTTGTTATCAACCTTAATTACAATACAACGGGTAGCCTTATCGGCTTAAGGGTGTGCCCACCTACTTGCGGGATCTCTTATTGATTCCTGGAACTATGTGCTCTGCTGATAGCAACTCCAGCTTCACGACAGCAGATTGGATAGTTTTGTATTTTATTCAATTTTATGAGGCCACCTCTCAACTGTCCTAACTGAAAACATTGATACCAATAGAGCTTAGGTAGATAGATGTTATGATTGCGATCATATCGAAGCATCATCGTATGCCAACCTACGACAACAGCTGAAAATAGGGATGATGCCTAATCAATAAATTAATAAATTATTTCTAACTGATTATTAAATTAAATTAAATTAAATTCATTTATTTAAAACATGTAGGACATACAGGTGCCTCTTATGTTACGTCATGTTTTGACTCTACCACCGGTTCGGAAAGAAGATTCTGCTGAGAAGAGCCGGCAAGAAACTATTAAATAGAGGGTCTACCAAAAGACCTAAAATTCACATCCTCGGTTAGTTTTAAGTTTGATAACGTTGAAAAGTGCGTTGAAATTTTATGACGTCACACTCACAACTGTGAATTTCATACAACTTCCTTAATAGAAGTGCGTTTTTAAGTTTGATAAAGAGTTGCTGATTTGATTGAGTTGTCATCATCCCTATTGCAGAATACAAAAGTGCTTATTTATACCTTTAAACATTTTCAGGGTCGTTTCCACTGGACAATGAACGGTGTAGGGTTGGAATTCAACCATCTGTTTGGTTTCGGGGTTCTGGACGCAGGCGCCATGACAGCCCTGGCAGCCAACTGGCGGTCCGTGCCCCCTCGATATCACTGTGAAGCCGGCTCTGTCAATACTCATACGTAAGTAAAGTTTGAAAAAAAAAATAACAGCACTCATCCTAATTATACTCTACTTGCTATTTAGTATCTGTGTATGATATCTCCAACATTGTATTGTATACCTGAAGCAGTACACCTTTGAGTCTTTGCAAGCACGCTGGCTCGATTGCCAGATGTCTTATTTTTTTTAAAGTTAAGAAAGACGACCATACTTTGAGTGACAAAATTCTCGTAAGGAAGTAGGTACAATTGCCACGAGCTGGAACACTGTTGTATAATAGTTCTTCTACCATTGACTTCGGCCACTGAATATTTCACCTATTCAGTGACTTCGGCCAACCGGGCGGTACCTGGGACCTTGAGGTACAACAACATATATAATCCTTGTCCCAGAGATAACAACAGAGTAGGTACCTGGGGCGTGGGGCCATACTACCATCGCTCAAGCAGTTTATTTTAAAATGTCATTGTTATAGAGGTACCTTGACGTCCCTAAAATAAGTATTATAATTCTGAAACAAGAGCGTCAACAATATTAAAATAATACGTTGCTTTAAGCGATGGTAGTATGCCTCCTGGTCTATTTCAGCTGGTCTGGCTATAGGCTTGGCTGGAGCCCCCAAATCTTTCACCTTTTTACTTACTCTTTGTAGCGAGATTCCGCCCGAGGGCAGCATAACGCTGCACATAGACACGACGGCGTGCGAAGGGTCTCCGAGTGAGGTGCGCTACTTGGAGCACGTGCAGGCGGTCGTCAGCGCCAACGCGACGCGGCGCGGCGACCTCGAGTTCTTCCTTACCAGCCCTATGGGCACTAGGTAATTACTAATTACTCCTTTACCACCACCACCACTACAGCCCATTAATGTCCCACTGCTGGCCAAGGCTGGCAAAGGCCTCCACTCTCATAGGAGAAAGGGAATTCGAGCGTAGACCCACCACGCTGCTCCAATGCGGGTTGGCGGGCTTCAACGACTATTATCATGTTAGTGATAATAACCCGGGCCGACGGCTTAACGTTCTTTCCGAATCACGGTGGTTAAACACCACTAACCTAGCCTAACTCCGTGCTAGTATTGAGAATTTCTTTCTATTAAACTATTAATATTAAATACGGAAATAAATGCGCCTATCAGGGTGCAGACCCGTCCGCGATATATGTTCCGATATACACTGCGAACACTGTTCAGTGCTCTTACTGAGGAGAAATTCGTTCCGTTATGGACTGACAGTACACTGCCTCAGTATCCTAGGGAAATATATGTCATAAATCGTCGCCATTTTTGTACTGTGAGTACGGGCGTTTTCGAGGTAAGGTGCTCTCAGTGATGACTGCGTTCCGTTTTAAACAGTAAGTAACCAGTATAGCTAACTATAAAGGAACGGCTTCGCAGTATACTAAATTGACGTCACACCTTAGGGGGCGCGCACGAAACGAGCGACGGCCGAGCGACGGCGACAGCGGGGCGATGGAAACCGAGAGCTAGTGACAAATTTCGGGAAGGTCCTTTAGGCGAGCTGAAATTGTGGAAAAATATAATTTCGTTCATTGGCGAATCCAGTTCTGCCAGTCTGGTAGAGCGTTTGCGATTACTTCGCTACTGCGCAGCATATAACATTTGCAAAAAAAAAAATCGGAAAAAACATTTTTTTGGCAACTTGATTCTTTTATATTTAGATTTTATACTTAAAGAAATCCAAAAAATTAATCCCAGACGTTTTTGTCGGTTAAAAAGTATTACCAGACCTCTTTCAAATTGTTCCCGAAATTCGTCGCCAGCTCTCCGACTAGTCGCATCGCCCCGCTACCGCCGTCGCCCCGCTACCGCTAGTTTCGTGCCCGCACACTTACAGTGCTCGCAGTGTATATCGGAACATACGCCATATAATTTCCACCAATGATCTTTTATCTGTGTTTTCCACAGATCAATGATACTAAGCCGCCGCGCCAACGATGACGACAGCCGCGACGGGTTCACGAAGTGGCCCTTCATGACCACGCACACGTGGGGCGAGTACCCGCAAGGAATGTGGACGTTAGAGGTCGGGTTTTTACCTATATTACCGCAGCTTTAGTATTAGAATATCTATAAGAATTTAAAATCCTTACTACATACAATAAATATACAGTACATAATTATATAAATGCGAAAGTGTGTCTGTCTGTCTGCCTGTCTTCTACGATTTCACGGCCCAACTACTCAACCGAGTTTAATGAAAGGTAGAGATATAGTTAACATCCCGGGGAAGGACATAGGCTACTTTTTATCCCGGAAAATTGAAGAGTTCCCGCGGGAATTAAAAAACATCAATCCACGCGGACGAAGTCGCGGGCATCAGCTAGTTATAAATAAAAGCGTCTTCGTGAACTCAACAATTATCTATACTTTTTTTTTATCAACTACAAGTTAGCCGTTGACTGCGATCTCACCTGATGGTAAGTGATGAAGTAGGTAAGCTGTTAGGGGTATGGCAGTTATATTAAACCCATACCCCTAATTGGTTTCTACACGGCGTCGTACCGGAATGCTAAACCGCTTGGCGGCACGTCTTTGCCGTAACTGGCCACGGCCGAAGCCTCCCACCAGGGAAAATTCAGAAATTATTAATTCCCAAATTGACTCTGCTGGGGATCGAATCCGGGACCTCCCACGTTAAGACAACAGCGCTCAACACTGCGCCAAGGAGGTCGTCATCATCCCTATTGCGAGCCAACATTTAACCTACAGACCTTTTTTTTTACCTTCAAGGCAAGAGTGAATAGGCATCTTCTAGGCAAGCACGCTCCAACCTAGACCTCATCATTGCTTTGCACTAAGCATTATTGTCGTCAAGCGCAAGCCTATCTCACAATTAAAAAAAAAAGACACATAAACAGTAGTTTTGTTTTCAGGCGCGGTTTAGCGGCGGCTCAGGGCCAAGTTCGGCGTCGGGCTGGCTGCGCGGCTGGTCGCTAGTGCTGCACGGCACGCGCGCGCCGCCCTACGCTCAACTGCAGCCGCAGGACCCGCACTCCAAGCTCGCCGTCGTCAAGAAGGCGCACGAAGACAACGCGACCATCAAGTAGACTCCGATGTAACGATCTAGAAATGAGAGGACTCTAAACTCAAACTCAAAACATATTTATTCACAATAGGTACCTACAAAGTACACCTTCTGAACGTTTAAATGCTTACAAGGTATAAGACGTGTCAATGGTGATAATAGGGATGATGTATATAGGTATATCAAAAATAAATTATTTCTAACTGATTATTAAATAGAGGGTCTTTCAAAAGACCTAAAATTCACATCCTCGTATAGTTTTAAGTTTGATAACCATTTTAAAATATAGATTAAAGAAAGAAAGTGCGTTGAAATTTTATGACGTCACACTCACAACTGTGAATTTCATACAACTTCCATACTAGAAGTGCGTTTTTAAGTTTGATAAAGAGTTGCTGATTTGATTGAGTTGTCATCATCCCTATTAACTACGGTATCTTAAAAAAAAAGCTACGAGGGTTCCAAACGCGCCCTGGTCTGAGAAGAGCCCACAACAACTCCTACAACAACACTCCTATTTTTATATTTTCGAAGTGAAACTTCTTTAGCAGCGTTGTGATCGAAACGAAAAAGCGACGCCAAAAAGAGACAAACATATTCATAAATAGGATTAAGTAAATATAATAGCCTGCGAGAGATTGAGTTATAGAATACTAGTTATATTTATTTCATTCTCTCTTAGGCTACTTTTCTGAAGTTTCACTTCGGCCTTATGTGAATTGTGAATTGCAGACACACACTATTTTTTTTAATTTGTGCCTTGGACTTCCCGGAATTTAGTTTTCCATAAAAAACTAGCTGTCGCATGAAAACAAGGGAAGTATGGAAGTTGTGAGAGGTACAAAATTTTAACTGCAATCGGAATTCTTGCGACGTGACGATCGGAATGTCAAAATTGGTTAGCCAGTCGAAAGTGATTTGGATCCTGCTGATCAATAAGGAACATGATGAGGTGGCGAGGAAGATTAAAATACATAATTTGAACAAACTATAATAAGTGCAACTTACCGAGAAAATTCTTTGACGATTCTCAGAGCACAGAAAAGATATTATAATGATGCGTACACTTAATATGCTGAGATCTATAGAACGTACTTTGAATTGGCTCAGACTTTACTTAAGAGTTAAAACGAGATGGATTTATGTGATTAACATAAATCTGTTTCTTTTTAACCATGTCTTAGGTCTAAGCAAAGTCAAAGTTCGATCTATAGATCTTAGACTTAGAACCTATAAGCCCGAACAAAGGTTCACTCACAGGGTACACTCTGACACACTTATCTGTGCGTGCGGCTTAATTCGGAACTAACTATACCTAATACCGACCCGACCTAGGGGCCCGTAGCCTACAAGGCAGGCCCTAGCCGGTTTACTCGGCTTCAAGATTTTCACCGGGGCACAATGTTGCCCCGCGCCCCACTCGGGTAAGGAGGCCCAGCCTCGAGGCCCGTACCCACGCTTGGCCTTTACGGGCCAACAGAAGACCCACAACACACATTTACTTTGTGTAGATCCTAAAATATGTTGATTTGAAATCAGAGGCGCTTCCGCCACACGCACAAATAAGTTCGCTATGATGTACGTATTTGGTGTTTATTTAAGTGCGCCGCGTGCCTTTAGTATGGAATGAAGAATGTATGATCTAACTCGTACATAATTGTTTGTAGAGACATTTCTAAGGATTTGAGACAAGCGACGGCGACCTAAAGGCGTCCTTCGCTCAAACCTTTTGCGTGCTTAAAATGAGTTTGGCTACACAAACGTGACGCGTATTTCGAAACAACTTACTTACTTATTTATAAAAGTTTTTGGCATACGTTTCTATCTCGCACTAAATTCTCGTAAATATTAGCCGCTGCCTCCGCCACTGTTTCAGTATCCACTGCATAGAGAATATTATATAAGCAGTAGGTACCACCAAATTGATCTATAACTGTAGGAAATCGTTACCACACTGCCATCCAAAAAATGTTATTACTTATTACCTAATAATCCAAGTGTACACCTTTGATTCTCGCGTGGCGCGGTAGCATGTCCTAATCTGATTTAAAATTTTTGAAATCTACTCATTTCTAGATCCATGAAGGTAGGCTGTAGATATTTCACTTACGAAGTTCTAATTACCATTACTCATGTTTTCCACCTCTACGTTAAATTGCATTAAAATTAAAGGATCGATCAGTATATCTAGTATTTGAAATATTGTATTTTGGATAAAATAAATCATACACTTCTCTATATCAGTTACTATGTGTAGTCTCTGTCAACTTTATATTAGGTTTAATACCTACACACTATTTTTTTGCATTATAATCTCAAACATGGTTATGATGGAAAAATAAAATATATTAGCGACACAACGTATTATGGTGTGTATATGGCCTAATGGTGATTTATCCTTCTAAAATATTTCGTATAACGCTGTCAACATAATTACTTGGTAAAATAAAAATCGAGCAGGGGCCATGAACAGAGCGTGGAAAATTATAAATATTTTTGACTTTTTTGTAAAATAAGTCTAGATCTCTTAAAATTATATTATGCAAAACAAGAAATCGTACATACAATTATTATTATTTTACAGTCCATTGTCTTAATCATTTAAATAAGAATGTCTATACATAAACATAAATATACTTATAAATACTTAGTTAATTTAACAAATTAAGTAGCAGAATTTCCTGGATCAATCTAATACGGGTGCATTTCTAGTCAACAATGCATTTACTATTTCAATAATTACATGAGTTTAATAAAAATCTTATAATATATTTTTTATTAAATGTTGTTCATCTTCTACACATAACATAATTAATATAGTACCTAGCATTGATCGTTATATTGACCGAAACATATCAGAAATCAAAATTACAATACCGCCATTTAAAACGTGGTTAATTAAATAAATTATTACCATTTTATATTGTAATGGTATTTTGTAAAATTAGAAGTTGAGCAAGATTTATAAGGAAGTAGGTAATTTTATTTTTAGATTTTTTTACAATTAGATTGAGTGATAATACTTATATATTATAAACCTTTTGACACAAATAAATATTCCTTTTTCGCCAAGTAGAAGAATATCGATCATAGAATATCATCATTTGCCTGGTCACAAATCTATTTAAACTAATTTAGATTTTTCGTTAGGTATTTATTTTAACATTTTTATAGTTATTATTGAAATAATTATTAAAAATTAAATTCTATCCAACTTTCAAACTTCAAATGGCCTTCATTAACCCAGCTAATTGAAGGACATTTGAATGACACTATAGCACATACTACCCCACTTTTCACGTAGGAAGTAACTATTCACTATAGTAAGAATATTCAAAACTATTTGAGCACGACAAGCGATCCGACGCGACAAATTTGTTTACATACTAGTAATAGACTAAGAGATAACTGCAATTTTGGTAACCATCGCCAGAAAGGCTGATTCAGTGTTAGATGGATGTAGAGCTCTCCACTGATCTCAAAAGTGGCAGTCTGCCTGCATTTGGATGGCCCTTTCGCTAAATATGGCCGTTCAAAGACGGTTTATTGTTACCAAAAATGAACGATAATTAGAAAAGCTGATTCTTGTACAGTATTAAAGTATGCGCAGTACCTATGTAAACAGCGTAAAAACTGACGTATTTGGATGGGACTTTTTCTAGATATCAGCTTTCAAAGACGTTATAACCTATACTTACTATGCGTTCCTGTAAAAAAATATTAGCAATAACTTAGTCGCCGTTGATCGCTATTAAAAATTATTAACAGCAATCTACGGGACGACAAAGTTATTGCTAATATTTTTTTACAGGAACGCATAGTAAGTATAGGTTATAACGTCTTTGAAAGCTGATATCTAGAAAAAGTCCCATCCAAATACGTCAGTTTTTACGCTGTTTACATAGGTACTGCGCATACTTTAATACTGTACAAGAATCAGCTTTTCTAATTATCGTTCATTTTTGGTAACAATAAACCGTTTTTGAACGGCCATATTTAGCGAAAGGGCCATCCAAATGCAGGCAGACTGCAACTTTTGTGATCAGTGGAGAGCTCTACATCCACCTAACACTGAATCAGCTTTTCTGGCGATGGTTACCAAAAGTGCAGTTATCTCCTATAATATAACGTCTATTGAATCATTTTGTTATTACTTGACTTTGGTACTCTACATAAGATTTCTGTGTATTAATTATTGTCGTGTCGGGTCGTATACGTCGCTTGACGTTGAATGGGCGATAGCTAGGCTACACTGAATGTTCAGGGACTGAAATTTTGATCTAAACGCTTAGCGGTGAATTCCTTGGATCGTGTCTACTAACTCCTTAGTGTGATCTCAGGCTTATAATATAAAATTAAATAGAGATTTTTAATATATAAAAAGCACTTTGAGCACGTATGAATTAGTAACGGCTCTTTATATATTTTCTTAAAAAAATGTTAAAAATATAATTACGATTCGTGTTTTGTTCTAATATATCCTAAATAGCATAAATTAATAATATAGTTTTGTAATGGCATGCATCATTGACTTATATGTATTTAGTAGTTTTATTGCAGATTAGTGGGGATTAGTTTAAATGTAAAATCATATACCTGAGGAGAAAATCTATTATGTATAACTATTACCTATACAGAAAATATAATGTGATTTGGTGTTGTATTTGAATTAAACGACGTTTTTGTAATTGGTCATCCTTTCCCTTTTCTTTAAATTTCATATTAGTGATAATAACATTAGATTTTTTTTATTATACAACATTTATTTATTTACCTAATTATCTCATATAAATCATCTAATATTCAAATAAATTTGAATGCTAGATGATTAGACAGGACAGTCAGACATCGTGACTTCTGTCCAATTATAGTCTGGCCAATGGCCAAGATAACTTTGCAATAGAATAATGCCCATTTATTCCATTGCAAAGTTACTATCGTGAGCATTGAAATAGAAACTAAAATTCTACATCAATGATCGTGAGTGATATTAATTTTAAACATAGCTACATTTTAACTATACCTACAGTCAGACAGTGACCGCGTCGCGCGAGCTGGCTCATGAATAAGGCCCCGTACGGGTCCGAAACTAAGGGCATTTTCCGACATAGCACGTGAGTTTATCCGGTAGCTATGTATAGTTAAATGCAGTTATCCTTTCCATTTAATAGCTGTTATTTTGCTATTCGGGGCGGAGACGAATCCAACAAATCAGAGATCATTAAAAAATCGGTCTAGCCGTTCTTGAGTTATATACCTAAATGGTGTAACTAACCCGACTTTGTTTTATTCATATAGATTATTTATTAACAATAAAACACCGAAATATAAATAAAAATTTATTTCTTTAAAAATTATTATAACAACTCTATTCGATATTTTAATTATATTAACAAATTAAACTGAATAATCCAATGACATCATTTACACTACATTTTATTACGTATCCGAACTAGGTAACTTATCAGTTATAATCATTGACTTACCAATACCTTAGACGCACCATCGAAACGCAAAAAACGGCACGGTCAAATTGTGCACAATGAACAATTTTTGCCTCAGTCGCGCATGAGTACACTAGGCGACAAAATGTCGTGTGTCGAATTGTTATTACAAAATTGAACCCTAAATATAAAGCTATATGGTTGGTTTTTGTGAACCGTTTGGTGTCTCTTTGTCTATTATATATAGCTGTGGTTGTATAAGCGATTGTGGACGCTATTTGAGTATGTTGTATCCTTAGTTGGTAAATCGATGGTTATAATAATTAAATATCAAACTCTTTATTCTAGCAGCATTTTTGTATTTTATCACCATATCTAACCTACCTACACTATTTATTAAGATGAGTATTAGGCCCCGTAAGTGATGATAAAGTGAATAAAGTATCAGCTGTATACATTTCGTGTTAGGTAAAAAAAAAAGCTTTTTGGACGTCAGTGGAGGGACGAAGTGAGTAGTGACGTCGGGGGGTGTTTATTCTACCACGTTATTGGTTCACCAGTCAAACTATCGAGTCCGTGCGATGTAATAAAGTAGGTACAGTTGGTAAGTGCAGACAGTTCCCCTCTACTGTCGTCTAGAGCTTTTCGTGCAAACGTGCACTCATACTAGGTACTAGTACCCGCCCGCGTCGCGTATGGTGCCCGCGACTTCATCCGCGTGGATTTACTTAGTTTTTTTTTATTCCCGCGGGAACTCTATAATTTTCTGGGATAGCCTATGTCCTTCCCCAGGATATAACCTATCTCTGTAAGTACCAAATTTCATCAAAATCGGTTGAACAGGTGGACCGTGAAAGCGTAGCAGACAGACAGACACACTTTCGCATTTATAATATTAGTAGCGATTCGAGGTCGTCCGCGCAGTCGGTCGTGAGTACCTAAGCGTGAAGAAGTATTTAGTACGACAAAGGTCTATTGGTTTGAATAATGAATTATTATTGATATTCAATCTTATGTGAGTAGCTGGAAGCCGCTCGACGTAAGCGGCACAAGATATTCTGTAGAAAATCGTCGTGATTTTCCAAGTAAAAAAATCGCTGTGACCACAAAAGTGGACACCAGTCTTAAATACTATAGTAGGTATGTAACCTACACTATCCTTAACTGTAATATCAACATTATATACAAAAAATATTATGCAATAAGGCACACGTTTTACTTAAGTACCTACCACATTTTCTTTACATTTTGATGGATGTATGAATGCAAGTATTATTAAAAACCGTTATAGAACTTCGTCACTCTTGAAACCTTGGCATAGACTGGCCAAACAAAGATCCGGATCGAACCTTTTTTTTTATAAATAAGGAGTGTATCTAAATATCTAGATATTATTTTCATAAAATTATGAACGAGATTGTTAGCTTATAAACTAATTTCTTTGTTGTTTCAAAGCCCCGTTTGTCTCCAAATCAATGTACCTACAGATTATTTTTTAATCATGTGCGTTAGACACCCATTTCATTGTATGGCCGGCCATTTTGTGTTTCAACGCGTTCAGTTGTCCCGTTAAGCCCGTTCGCGTGCCCACGGGAACTTAATTGTCAGAGATCTGTAAACAAAATAATGATTAGAATGGGCACCAGGTAAAAATCCATATCCATAGTCCATTATAAATGCGAAAGTGTGTCTGTCTGTCTATCTGCTACGCTTTCCCCATCCGTTCAACTGAATTTGATGAAATTTGGTACAGGGATATGTTATATCCCGGGGAAGAACATAGGCTACTTTTTATCCCGGAAAATTAAGGAGTTCCCGCGGGAATTAAAAATCCTTAAGCCACGCGGCCGAAGTCGCGGGCATCATCTAGTAGCTCTAGTAGGTCTATTAGGTACGTGTCACGGTCACATTTGGGTAGGTACAGGCCCACCTGTTAGATCAGTATAGTACAGCTCTGGGGCCCTATTATGGTAAAATTACATCTGCAGTGTAACGATCACAATCATACCTATCTGACTAACACTCTTTCGCTATTGACGACAATTTACTGTCGCAGCAAGAAAGCCATCATACTAATATTATAAATGCAAAAGTGTGTTTGTTTGTCCTTCAATCATGCCGCAACAGAGCAACGGATCGAAGCATCGAGGTATTGGTAAGTCAATGGATCGAAGTGATATTTTGCGTAAGCATAGTTACGGACCTAGAGAGTGACATAGGCTACTTTTTAACCCGGAAAATTAAGCAGTTCCCGTGGGAATTAAAAAAAACTTATTCCACGCGGACAAAGTCACGAGCATAAGCTTGTAGTCCATAAATTTAAGGTATCACAACCATTAAGATTGTAGTATGTGATGAAGCTTTTATCCTTATGCTCGTGAATGGGTACTTTACTTTCCCACAAAGCGCGGGTAGCATAGATTGTGTGGTCGGTGCATAGATCGATTGACGAACCAAAAGCGCGCCGGTACAGACACCTTTACCGCCGCGCGATAACTACCACCAAATAGATAAGCAAGAGCGTAGGCTTAAACTGCCTCGTTGGTCTAGTGGTTGGCATGTCCGAATGCGGCTGACGGGGTCCCGGGTTCGATTCCCGGGTTAGGCCACAGTTGGGTATTGGGCTTTTTTGACTGGAAATTCTCAGTACTAACCCGGAGTTAGGAAGTTGGCGGTGTTTCACCCCCGTGCCTCGGAGAGCACGTTAAGCCGTCGGTCCTGGTTATTATCACTAACATGATACTAGTCTTTAAAAGCCCGCCAACCCGCATTGGAGCAGCGTGGTGGGTCTAAGCTCTAATTTCCCTCTCTCCTATGAGAAAGGAGGCCTGTGCCCAGCAGTGGGACGTTGATGGCCTGTAGTGGTAGGTTTAAAGCCAGAATACGTATTACATACTAGCCAACATAAAAGCAGCCGCAGAAGCCTTCCGTAGAATTAGGTCACTACTCTCTACTTGTATTATAGGTACTATAGCAAATTGTTCAGTCTTACCCATAGTTTCCTGTTGTAACTCTAGTTTGTACGCGGGGTTGTCGTATGGCGGTAGAGAGGACTCTCGGGGCGCTGATGGCACAGCTGAAACGATACCATCTAGTAAGCGAAACTAAGATACAGTTTATTGTAAACAAGTTGATGCCCGCGACTTCGTCCGCGTGGATTGAGGTTTTTCGGTTCCCGCGGGAACTCCTTAATTTTCCGGGATAAAAAGTAGCCTATGTGCTATTCCAGACTATAATCTATCTCTGTGTCAAATTTCATCCAGATCCGTTCATCCGTTGGAGCGTGATTGAGTAACAAACATACATCCATACATCCAAACTTTCGCATTTATAATATTTATATATGGATTTGTAACCACGACGCAACACTATGCGCAACACAGAAAAGATCACATCAAAATTGCATGCGTCTATGTTAAGTCCCACGTGGTGAGAGCAATCAGCAAAATTATATTTTTTAGCAATCTTTTTCTTTCTATAATAATTGATGGAATGACGCTGCAGTCTAAAATCGATACTGCCTAATAACTTCGAAATCATATAACCCTAGCACTAAAAATAAAACATTCCTATCTGACCTAAATCTGACCTAAATCTGGAACTAAAGTCACTTCATCAATGGCGTATCTTCATAGTTACTCACACGTGATTGGCACAGACCGCGGCCGATGTCGCCTGACCACGACCAGCAGAAGAAGAACAGACGTGAGGGCCGCCAACGCAGCGACCACACCCACTATCACCAATGCCCCGTAGTAGTCTCCTCTGGGCGGGCCACGGCTGCCGGCCACTGAGGAGGCTTCTATTACATCTGCAAAAAGATTAGAATAAGTTAGTAGGTATTTGATAAATGAAAACCAAACTCACTGGTAAGTGGTAGATCTAAATGATTCGCCATCCTTCTCACAACGTGCCTGGTGGGAGGCTTCGGCCGTGGCTTGTTATCACCCTACCGGCAAAGACGTGCCGCCAAGCGATTTAGCGTTCCGGTACGATGCCGTGTAGAAACCGAATAGGGGTAGGTATGGTTTAATATTAAATATAACTGCCATGCCTCTAACAGGTTAGCCCGCTACCATCTTAGACTGCATCATCACTTACCATCAGGTGAGATCGCAGTCAAGGGCAAGAAAAAAAACTGAATTGAATTGAAAATAACTGGAAGAATGGATTACTTACTGTCAATCGGTTCAGATGAGTCCAAAGATTTAGTGTGAATATCCAAGACATTACTAGTCTTCACTTTTCCATTGGTCAGGAAGAGTTCTAACCACACACGGCATCTGAAATTTAAAGAATATTCTTTTAATAATTCTATAGTCAATTTTTTTTTTTCTGATGAACAGATGACCACAAGCTAACAATGGACGTCCGTGAATATTCGTCCTCCGGAACGAATTTCGGCTACGGCGGCCAATCTCCAGAGAGATTAGCCATCTGCGCGGGAGATATTATAGTGCTCGAGTGTGTGCGCAAACACAGATGCACTCTGTGTTCGTTTAATCTTATAGCCCGATGGGACGGAAAATCCCACAGGACCGGAGAGAGATCAGGCGCAGCACCGACTGCTTAACATGCTCTCCGAGGCACGGGGGTACAGCACCGCCACTCGCCAACTTCCTAACTCCGGGCTAGTGCTGAGAATTTATAGTCAGAAGACCCCAATACTTAACTATGGCCCGACCCGGGACCTCGTCAGGCGCAGTCGAACATGCTAACCAATAAACCAACGAGGCAGTTAGTGAAGTATTAGACCAATTGCTAAACATAGAACATAGATCTAGGCAGCAAGTTAAAAGCTTTGTCGTTTACAAATCTTACTTTGTATCAGGTTCCAGTCCCGTAAGCGTGATTACGGGCGGCGAATCCCTGGCAGCCAAACGGAAGGCGTCATGTTCCTTTCTGCTCTCCCCACATGCATGTGCTGCCCTGTACACTCGCACCCAACGTTCAGCGGGCACGGGGATACCTCGCCATGTCATTTCTACTGCTTCAGCGCCCACTGATCGAACTTCCACTGTCACCGACCAATTGTATGGATCTGGAATTGATAAAAGTTACGTGCTATGTCAGATTTCTTTAAAATATGAATCTTGTCTTTGAGATCTTTAAGTCGATGTTTTACATAGCTGTGTGGTAGCAACTCAACCACACAATAAATGTGTTTTGATTTTGATCAACTTATTGGAATTGCTTGGAATTACACACCGATATATGGTGTAGTGGTAAATTCAACGTTCTCAGGGTCATATAGTTCGGTGGTAGCACGTGGCGGCGGTATCAAGACGAGTGAGGCCTCATATCTGCTACCAGGGCGGAGATCATGTAGCTCCGCAGCTGACCGGCTGTGGTGGAGTAACTCTGTCATGCTGAATATTGGGGTGCCGGTTGGACGATATCTGCAATTCAAAATTTAAAAAATAGTCTTAGAACTGTTTAATTACTAGATCCATATCCTGATTTCAAAATATATAAGTAGGTATTTATTAACTACTGAAAGGCGGAGGGATAGATGTTGACGGAAAAGATTGAGCTTCATAAAAACTGTAGGGGAGGAAAAGTCAAATATTTTTATTTCAGAATCATGTAGGTAACTTGCCTGACTTGTATGCCATCAATAAATTGTAACTCCTCCTCAGTGAAGTGCCTCCAAGTTACATGAGCTGTTGTGTCGTTTACATCGACAACCGTCAACTTGCAGTCGATTTTCCTTCGCTTTTCTTCCGGAGGAAGAACCTGAAAATCAAAACCGTCATCATATCTACGAGCTTTTATCATACATATCAGCTTAATAATCATATAATATGTCAATAAGAAAATTGAGAAGTTTAGAGTAAGTAAAGTCACTTACTGTTGGTAAATCTTGCGTGCGCACAGTATAAATTTCACTTTCGGGTTCAACAGGGAGGTTGTGCAGGAAAAGCTTTCCTCTGATCTTATATGTCGTTGAGGGTTTCAAACCAGTCAAACGGAACTCCAATCGTGGCGTAGTCAGAATTTCGTCTGCTGGTGCAAACACTTGCGAATACCATTGCGATATATCTTCTTCTCTGTAAAAATAAATTAAAGACTTAGATAAATACGCCAGACCGAAATGTATGACCATAGAAAAGAAATTAAAGGAAAACAATGAACATAACTTACGCTGAGTCAGTATATCTCAAGTCAACACTTCCACGAAGTCCAACTAACACTGGTGGAAGACCAAACAACATTTTTATGCTCGTGGGGGAATCTCCTTGTAACGATAACACCGCAAGCTTCTTATTGTCATCCCCATAGTTTGGTATCGGCAATCCTGGAGGTAGACCAGATAATGCCGGTTCTAATGGACGATGTATATTATTTTGCTCGTAATCAGCAATATCTTCTTGTGGATATCGGCTCTCAGGAGGCACTGTTGGTAGGAATGGAGGAGGCTGTCCGTGTAGCGGAGGATTTGCAGGGAATCCTGGTGAAATTTGACCTGCAATTTTAATTTTCGGTATTAATGACGATGCTCACCGTTCTATTATGTTTTTGAATAGTAAAAGTGTTTTACAATACTACTAAGGACTAAATATTGTGATTAAATCTACTAAAAGTAAACAAACATTAGTGTTTTAAAAAATCTTGAAGTATAAATAATTGTTTTTGCTGTTAGTGTGTTACTGTTATTTTTACGGGCAGGAATGGTCAGTCTCCGTAAAGATGAAAGTCATTTCTGTCGATGTTGTTAGGGTGATAAGGCCATACAAAATAACATTCATTCCAAGGCTAGGTCACTGACCTGCCGCGGATGTACCGTGACTCTTATCCGCTGATCGTCCAGTGTTTCTATTAACTTCAGATTCTAGTTCCATTTGGCTGAGTAGATGTTCGAGATCGAGAGACGAGTACGTTTTACTAGGAGTTCTTGGAACTTCTTGCATACTAGGTTTGAACATGGAATGTAATTCAGTCTTGGGGTTAGATGGAACCTTGAGTAAAACAGTTTCGTACGGATTTGGTGCTTTCGTTAATAGATGTGTATAAGGAGCTTTTTTCCATGTGCTAGATTTAATGTCAGTCCGTAGGCCAGCCAGCAAATCCTTGTTTTTCATTACAGTCACATGTTGTCCAATGGCAGTATGTGATTTATGGTTGGGATAGTTATTGAGATTGGGCAGTAATTTATCAAGTAAATTGATAGACATAGGGTCGTTATTAGACTTGTTATGAAGCATTGGGTTAAAATAAGGCTGATTTATGGATACTTCAGGATTAGTTCTCGTGTCACCTAATAGTTTCTGCACTGGAGGCTTTTTATCATAAGCAGGAAGAAAGTAATTGTTTAACTTAGATAATGGAACGTTTTTTAGGGTTGGAGTACCATACATTTGCTTCACAAATGAGTCATGGGGATTTGAAGTAATTAATTTCATTGCATCAGTATTCATAACGTATCTAGATTCGTGTGTAAAGTCGCTAAGTTTGCTATCAGGTATGTTTGGTGGTTTATTAGGGAAAAATTTCATATCATGAGCCATATGATTTGTGAACTGATTGCTCAAAGCTGAGTCTTTAATATGTGGTGATTTTATATCCCAATCGACAGTGTTCATTACCATAGGAATTTGAGGATGTATTGTTTTAAATGGAGAATCGATATCGTGTGGGGTAAATACTGTTATATTATTACCTATTACTTGTTCAGGTGGTGTATCAATATAAGATTTTGAAGTGTCGTTGTGAATTATATTGGGAATCAAAGTCTTTAGGATTTTTGGGTAAGATTTCATTACAGGACTCAAATTTTTATAAAAATTTGTTTCTGTAGTTATAATAGGTGCAGGCAGTAAGTAATTGGTAAATGAAGGTATTGCAGGTGTAACTGGCGTCACATAGTTGACCACTATTTGTTTGTGAGACGGCATACCATAGGTCTGAAAAGTCGATGCATTCATGTTTCCAGCTGCAAGCAATAATGTGTGATGAATGATTAGCGAACATGCAACTGTTTTATAAAGCTAATGACATGATAGATGAATAATGTCTCGTATCATAACATGCTTGTTGTAAAATTTTATGATTATAGTGTTTATAAATATGGCATGTGCAATTAAATCGAATAGACTATTAAACAAAATGATGATAGCTTGATAACTATTTAAAGCTTTTTCTCTTCATATAATTAAATCTGATGAATAAAGATGTCAGTGAAACGTTTGCTTACCATGGGGCACGCAACCCCATTGCTTGCAACAGTCATCGTCGGATATATTTACAGGCGCCGGTCGATGCTGAGGTGGACATCTTAGGGTTTGAGGAGGTATCGGTGGCAGTGGATTGCACGCCTCTTGGCAATCTAGTTCCCCATTTTCACAAAAACAATGCTGCTCACAGCCCGTTAATTCTAGAGGTACTTCGCTCCAATTTGGAATTCTAGAAGAGCAGAGGTTATTTAAGATTACTTATTGATTATATTAAAAACATCAGTACAGAGTGCTACTATAGTTCTCATGTAAAGCAAATACTGGTACATTTTAAGGGTCCAAGCAAAATCTATATGTATAAGTACACTTACGCCACACCGTTAAAATGACAAGTTCCATCACTCAAGCACCGCGCAGTCCTTGGACAACAATTTGGAGGTTGTGGTGGTGGGTTTGGCGCCCATCGCACACAACCCTTCGATACAAGTTCCAGGCCAACGTGTGAAGGACAAATGAGAGGGGCACATTCTCTAATGTCTTGTCCAGTGCACTCGCAAAGTTCCGTGCAACCAATTTGAAATTCATCACCTGGAAAAGATAATAAAACGTGGTTTTAACGAATTAACAAATAAATGCATAAACGTAGTTGATACTTTTAACAACTTCCTTTTTTTGTTTAACTTTACGGCTCTTGAATTTACAAATAAACTTACCAATTCCATAGAATTCTCCGTCATGATAGCAACCCACCTTCGTTGTATTAAAAGTCTCCTCTACTGGAACTTCATTACCAACATCGGACGCCGTTATGGTAAAATTAAATTTTGTCCCAGTTTCCTTCGTTTTGACTATATAATCTTTGCCACCTTCAAGATTGAGAATTAAATTGGAATATTTCAATTCTATATCACTATAGGTTTTTCCTCCATCGCTACTCAATAATAAGCGAATGGGATCGTCGCTTATATTCGGATGCATAAGATTAACTTGGACACTATTATTCTGTAAGACTTTTATTGAGCCAATAGGTTCACTTAGGACTAATGGGCGATTTGTGGACTGCGGAGTGATTAAATCGTGCAATCCTTTTGGTATCTAAAAAGAACATACTTTTATTAGACTTCATCATTCATGCGTGTATACTTGTCGATGTATCCTTTGTGTTGATTACCTCCGTTGTAGTTGTTGTTGTGGAACTTGTACTATTATCAATAGATTCTTCGTGGACATCCTGAGAAACGTCACATATTTGTACTTCACAACACTCGTCATGTGGATCCTGTACGTTAATACATTTATCTGATTGCGGCAGACGCTTACACCTAAAATAAAAATAAAAATTCTCCATGTGACACTGGCAAAGTGCACCATGCGCATTGTGATGGCGTGATACTAATAAAAACCATACAAAATAAACCGGCCAAGTGCGAGTCGGACTCGCGCACCGAGGGTTCCGTACAAACCTGTAGTAAGTTTTACGATTTATGACGTATTACAAACAAGACGAAATGAACCGCAAAACTAACTTTGTTTGTAGAGGTTTATTGTTAATATCAAAAAAACTATGCTAGTTAGAGCGTTGGTTTTATTTTTCCTGTAAAATATACATAAGCTTCTATTGACCATAATTATTTCAGATTTTTCAATTGGTAAACTTCGGAGATAAGGGGGGGGGGGACGGTATTTTTTTCGACATTTTGCCCGATCAATCAAAAACTATTATGCATAAAAATAAATTAAAATCTGCTTTAGAATGTAGAAGTATAGCCCTTTCATATGATATCCCACTCAGTATAGTTATCATACTTTGAAATTTCAAACCCCCCGATTTTCCCCCTTTTTTAATTAAACTAAAAATAATTTTCGATTTGTTTTTATTTTAATGATGTTGGGCTACTATTATACACAACTATTCCAAATTTCACGTCGATAGCTTTAATAGTTACTGAAATAATCGACTGTGACGGACGGACAGACGGACGGAGAAAGTCGCACCATAAGGGTTCCATTTTTACCATTTTGGTACGGAACCCTAAAAAGAAGAAGAAGAAAATAAACATTCCAAGACTGCAGCTTACATTGAAGTCTCTATAACAGTAGGTAAGTAGGTACTGTTAGTTTATAAGAAAATATAAATCCCGTTTAAACCTGACACAATACCGGAGCCATAATAATATTTACATGCCAATCTACGAAAGCCATTTAAGATTCAAAACTTGTTCATCAATACAAAACTTGGTAAGTACAACATTTACGTACAGCGTCGATTTTGATTTAGGCTTTAACGAGATTTATGGCTCACATTCAAAATTTGATGTGCGACATAAATAAAATATCCAACTTTAGATTATACCACTATAAATAAAAAAAATAAAAATAAGCTCGTAAATTTAGCACGCAAATATATTATGAATAGTAGGTAGGAACGATGGATGTATGAATGAATAGAAATCATAGTGTTACTCTGAAATTTTTTTAAGGAAAAAGGTGTTGTCCATATAATTTTTTTGCGTCACTTTGCATTACAACTCGATGATGATGACTCACCTCGGTTTACAAGTGACGATAGAATGCTCCTCGCAAGTGCAAGTTTGTTCACATCCGATATTCCATTTTCCGCCCACTGGATATGTTTCATTGCCGTAACGACACACCTCCAGAGTCGTTATTTTTGTCTCTACATAAAAAAAAATGCAATCTTTTATTCAAGTGGTTCAGAAAAAGACACGAATAAAAATAGCTTTAATTATTAAAAGAAGCGCATATAATATAAGTGATAATATGAAGTGTTAAAAGTATATCTCCTGTAGAAATCTATATGGGGTCTAATTAAAATGTAAGTATCCATACTATAATCATACTTAATATTATAAATGCGAAAGTGTGTTTGTTTGTTGGTTTACTGGTTTGTTGGTTTGTCCTTCAATCACGCCGCAACGGAGCAACGGATCGACGTGATTTTTGGCATGGGTATAGTTGAGGACCTGGAGAGTGACATAGGCTACTTTATATCTTGGAAAATTAAGGAGTACCCGCGGGAATCAAAAAACTTAAACCATGTGGACGAAGTCGTGGGCATCAGCTAGTGCATAATAAATTACCTCCATTCCCTGTAGCGCAAGCAATAATAGAACAGCATTCGTCTACTGGCGATTCAAAACACAGAGGGTCGTCGAGACGCCTGCCACGACGTATGAATGGATGTTTGCATCGCGACGAGCAATCAAAAACACCACCCGGAGAACACTCGCAAGTTGCGTCACAGCCTCTATCTATACGTTCACCTATCTATAATAGAATTTATTTAGCAGCATAAGTTTTTTATCAAAGTATTAAATATTCATATTTTGCAGTTTTATGGTTTTATTAAAGTAACTCTATTATTTGTTATTACATCAAGTAGTAAAACTCATTCGTTTTACGCTTTAAATCATTCCTTGTAATTAGATACGCTAATAATTAATTATTTTTATACATACAAATACTTACTAACCTTATATGTAACTCCGTTTTCTTTACACACTGCTTCTATTTCTTCAGATTTATCAACAGTTAACAATGGATTGAATGGCGCTTGAAGGTTAGTATAAAATTTATCAGGTATCTGTTTATTTTTGGATTCCTTTCCTGTTAATCTTGGAGGCTCATCCTCATCTTCGTTATCCAAATTTACATCACTAAGATCCTCTAAAGCTTTTTTTGGTCCTTTGGTTTGATTATGTAACGCAATAGCGAAATTTTGTAAGTCGTCGACATTTAAATTTAAAAGTCTGGGCTTCGGTCTTGCTATAGATTCTGTGACTTCGTTAGCTTCAGCAAATGTATGTGCTTCTGTTTTGTTTTCTTTTGCAAATTGTTCGACAGCAGTTGATCGTGTTGGCGCAGTTGTAGTTGTAGAAGCTGTTGTTTCAGGAGGCTTGACCTCTATCGGTGAAGGTATACTATGAGGAACTGTTGATACTGTTTCTTCATCATCAGTAAGTTTACCTGTAAACAAGGAATATGTAGATAAAGCAAACTGAGAAAAACATTCGGAGAAGGATTTTTATTTTTAAACATACTCTTCTACATATACCTATACTTGGACTGTAAATTATACCATAGAAAGTAGTCCAGTAGTAAGTATTATATTTTCTTATTCTAGTTCTGCCAAGTCGATCAAGATTAGACGATGCAGAAAACCGTGAGACAGATACCAAACAATTGACACGAATCTTTGAACTATTGTTCCAGCGTCAATAATAATTTAATGATACAACGAAGCACTAACTTGGTCAATCGCTATGCAACCGTTATTGTAATCGATTCAACTGTCATTAGAATCCGATCGACATCATTGGCTTAAAATTATAGTACCTAAGCTATGAGATATAAGATAGAGCTAGATAGGTACGGTTGAATTTAAAAATGACAAAATGTGTAAAACTAAATACTGTTCACTTACTGCTGTTCACATTGAAAGATAAAATAATATTTTGTAACATTAATTCTTATAAGGTAATATAGGCAAAATCTACAAAATCCAAAATTAATTATTAGTGCGTCTAAAGCTACCTAACCTAACTTTTCTTTTGAATCGCAATGCAAGTAAGTACCTACGTGCTCATAAATAATGTAAATTCCTAGTCATAAGTAAGTAAGTCTCATAAACAAGTTATAAATCATTTACATACCCGGTGTACTGTGTGACTTTTACTTCTACTTTCTACGGAAAAGATAATTACAAATGAAACTTATTGTATCGATTCTCTAATAGTATTATCATTCTTTCATGACATGATCTTGTATGCTAGTAAATTAAGTATACAGGTATACTATACTTTTAGTTGAGCAAAGGTGACTTATTACTACAGTACACGATTACAGATTTATTGAACTAGGACTTTCTTATTTCGATTATATAACTGATTGATTAATACTTACGTTTTTAAAATGCAACGTTAATGACGAAAACAAACTTAGAGAATGCACATTAGTTGAATCTTTAAATGGTTACTGAAATATTGCTTGCTACTAATAAATGCTTACAGCAATAAGGCCGCCTTTGCGTAAGTTAGTTTTATATAATATTAAAGGTAAATGTTTTTCTTCTCTGTAAATATTTGGTGGTGTGGTGTATTTTCATTCATTCATTCATTCATTCATTCATACTGACCTAAAATCTATAAGCGTTAACAACTTTATGCCTAAAGCATGACCAACGACCTTAATCTTCACGGCTATCACAAACTAGGTCATCTAAAGGACGCGAAAAGCTCGAACTGCACCGACCGGTTAATTTGTATACGTTATAGAATCAGCCCCATTCACAATGTGGTATTGACCGAGATTACCAGACGCAATGGCGTTCGGACGTTCTTTTTCATTCGATATAATGCCTATTTATCCGTTATTGTGGTGAGAACACTAGAATCGTATCAATTCAGAAGTTTTTATCAGACTGATTATAGACTTGTAAAATAATCCTACATTTCGCTCACATATTAAAAGTTCTCTCTGCATTTATACAGCACAATTAATATTTATCCCTTAAAAAGGTTTTTGCAGTTAATGTTACCTTGTATAACGAGCAAACTCAAAAGTAAAAAATATTATACGTTTTGCTCCTTGGTTGGGTTTAATCAAATTTTCATCTGACCTAATAATACCTAATATTGAAAGAGTTGCTAGAGTTGAAATATCTACTTATTTAACTAGTATCCGCAGCATATGAAGCACTGATGCCCGCGACTTCGTCCGCGTGGAATAATTTTTTTGATTCCCACGGGAACTTCTCCAGGTCCTCAACTATACCCGTGTAAATAATCACGTCGATCTGTGATTGAAGGACAAACCAACAGACTAAAATGAAGCATACTTGCACACTAAGGATTTTGAAAAAGAGAAACCCTTAAAATACCGATGACATTATTGTGCTAATGACTAATATCGCGTTATGACCATACAGTTGCGTAAACGCATCGTGTATCCGGCTCCTTGTATAAGTATTGTGGTTACCAAACGATTTCAGTAAGATGTCCCGACTTCATGCTCCAACAATAAATTAGTGCCACTATTTTGTTCTTAAGTTGTTGTCAATTTTAATATTCATTATTGACGTTTATAAAGTTAAAAGCGCCAATTTAATTTACATACCTAAACAAAATTAAACAGATCTAAAAGAAAAATATCATTTTTACCACGTTTACCGCGGAAAATGTAGCATTTATTCACTACTATATAACTACTTTCAATTTTGCTATGAGATTGGTTTGATCTTTGCCTCTGCTGTACTATTTAACTCATTAGTTTGAAACACTTTCAACTTTGCCGACTTTAATTGGCTTTTGATGAAAAACTATAGAGTCAAGACGTATCATATGAGATATCTGCATATATTTATATCTTTTATGAAGAAGTCAAGTTGGAGTTTTAGTCAGTTTAAATTAGCTTTAGATCGTGGTTTTCCTTTTTTAGAAACCAGTTCTTTTAAATCCCGACAGTGTACTATTGTATTTGGTCGCCCTACTTGTGTTTATGCGTGATAGAGCATCGGCATCGGTTCGGCTCATCGCACGTAAGTAACACATAAGGAAATCCGTTCACATCTCAAGTTCAAGTAACAGGTGGACATCCGTGGGAGAACATCCGTGAACTTACATTTTTAAAACTTTTAGTAAGTGGAAATTAGTGTGAAGTGACATTTAAAGAGTCAAGACAAGTACCTAGGTACCAGTACCAAAATAAGTCAAGGTAAGTTACCCTTTTCATCTTTTTAGGTGGATAGGTATCAATATTATTGTATCAGAAAGAACGGTAGGAACTTACAATAAACATTTAATTCAAGTGCTTTTCCATGCTATTCCAGGAGCGGTAACTAACGGTAGATGTGGTAGATTATAGATAATCCGTAGATATAGGTTGATCGTACGATAAATTGAAGTAAGTAGGTACTAATTGAATTGAAGTAAGTTGTAAGTGTAGTGTATTTCAGTTATTGCTTTGGGTTTAACAAACAATAAAATAAGAGGGAAGACCATAGTACAATTTGTGTATTAGATTTCCTTCGTCTATTTGCATAGGCACCTTGTAATATGTGATTTTGTATAGATACGCTTACTTATGAATTTTATGCTTATATTCTTTTCTTGTCAACCTTCAAACACCTTCACTTTCCCAGCTTTGATGCGTTCATTCGATCGCATCAAAGCTTTTAAATGGAACAAGGTCAGCAAACAATGGTGCTCAAGACGTTGATGCATGGTGATGGCATCACGATATCGTAGATTTAGAGACATTGAAATGTAGAGGATAAACTCTAATGTTTTTCTTTAAGGTTCATTTTGAACCTGTTCTAGTCATAAGCTTAATTGATGTCAATACTCAATACCTACTCAATCGGCAATTAAGGGATTTCAATTCTTGGAAATGCTTCATTATATTATTAGAATTATATTATATTCATTTATTTATTTCGATTTTGGCTTGTATAAAGCTCTTACGAATGTCATATAAAATTACAATTAACTCAAATATGATAACAAAATTACAAACAAACAAACAATAAAAAAAAAACATGAGACAAGATCAAAAAATTATTTCTTCTTAGTCTATTTCTTAGCTTATATTTGTGCTAGCACAGCACAATTTATTTCGCAGACTTATTTAAAACTAGATGATGCCCGCGACTTCGTCCGCGTGGATTAAGTTTTTTTGATTCCCGCGGGAACTCTTCCGGGATAAAAAGTAGCCAAACAGTATGTCCTTCCACGGGATACAACCTCTCTCTGTACTAAATTTCATCGAAATCAGTTGAACAGATGGACCGTGAAAGCGTAGCAGACAGACAGACGGACAGACAGACAGACACACTTTCGCATTTATAATATTAGTATGGATATGGATAATGAGTATACGTAATTTTTGTACTTAAGTACAAACAGAAATAATAAAAATGTGAATAAATTAGTTTGATCATAATGCCATACCTACCTACCCAAATCATATTTTTTTTTATCTAGGTATCTTTAACCAGTAAGGTCCAAAAGTTTCCGGCCTACCCACATTGCATTAATCAGAGCTACGAAACTTTCATGTCATTCAATTACTGGACTTTTTATTACCTACTGACAAAAAAATTATAAAATTATTTCATTTAGTTACAGTGATATAGCCTTATAAAGTCAGACTGTCGATTAAAAATTCGAAATTCATAAAATCGAGTATCAAGCTGTACTCAAATGTTTGTCAAAAGAGGGGAAGACACCAGCGGAAAACAAACAACGTTTGGATGCTGTGTATGGGCATTCTTCCCCTTCGTACTTCACCATAAAATAATGGGCGAAACAATTTCGTTTGGGAAGAGAATCAATTGATGATGAACCGCGCCCAGGACGACCATCCGAGGCCATTACGGATGAAAACATTAAAGGATGATGACGGAAAGTGGGCCCTTTTTGCGTCTTAATGAAATTAACGGTAAAACATAGGAAATATACTCAGGATTATATAATAAATAAATCATTAAGATATTATGTGGGAGTTTGGAGTAATCTCACTTTTAAGTTTTGAAGTTAGAGTACAAGTGGTGCCATCTATTTGGCACAAAGTAAAGTAAATTAACCTAATCTATATATATAAAATTCAAAGTCCTGACTGACTGACTTATATATCAACGCACAGCCTAAACCGCTGTGGCTACAAACTTGAAATTTTGACAGTAGGTTCCTTTTGTGACGTAGGCGCTCACTAAGGAAGGATTTTTCAAAATTCCACCCTTAAGGGGGTGAAATAGGGGTTTAAAGTTTGTATGAAAGTCCGTCATTTCTCAAGTTATATCAACGAAACTTGGTATTTTGGCTTTCGGTAAAAAAAGAAAGAAATACGTATTGCACAGTTTTTCGAAATTCCACCCCCAAAGGAGTAAATTGGGGTTGAAAGTTTGTATGAAAGTCCTTCATTTCTCAAGTTATAGCCATGAAACTTAGCATTTGGGCTTTCAGTTAGATATGAAGAAGTAAGTACTTCACCATTTTTGAAATTTCAACCCCCAAAGGAATGGAATAGGGGATGAAAGTTTGTAAAAAAGTCCTTCATTTCTCAAGATATTTCTCAAGTTATATCAACGAACCTTGGTATTTTGGCTATCGGTAAAAAATAAAGAAGTACGTGTGTCAAAATATTTAAAAATTTCACCACCAAAGGGGTGAAATAGGGGTTGAAAATTTGAATGAAAGTCCGTCGTTTTTCAAGTTATCGCCCTGAAACTTGGTATTTGGGTTTCCGATTTAAATTTATGAAATACGTATTCCACAGTCTTGAAATTTATACCCCAAGGACGTTAAATAGAGAGTTTGTCCTTCAATCACGCCGCAACAGAGCAACGGATCAACGTGATTTTTTGCATGGGTCTATATAGTTGAGGACCTGAAGAGTGATATAGGATTTATACCGGAAAATTAAGGAGTGGCTGTGGAAATTAAAAAAATTTAATCCACGCGAACGAAGTCGCGAGCATCCTCTAGTATATAATATATTTATTGACATGCAGGGTTCCGAAATACGTAAATAAATATATATAATACAGATAATTATTTTATTCTTAGCTTTAATTAAAATAATGGTTTGCGTTAAGTTAATTTAGTTTACCTTGTGTTACCTAGATGGCACCACTTGTACTCTGGCTCGCGTTACGAGAGTAATTCGCGAGCTAGATTACAAGTGGTGCCATCTATTTGGCACGAAGTAAACTAAATTAACTTAATGTATAATATATTTATCGACATGCAGGGTTCCGAAATACGTAAATAAATATATATAATATGGATAATTATTTTATTCTTAGCTTTAATTAAAATAATTGTTTGCGTATCAGTTAATTTAGTTTACTTTATGCTACCTAGATGGCACCACTTGTACTCTAGCTTCAAAATTAAAAGTGAGATTACACCAAACTCCCACATAATATCTTAATGATTTTTTTATTATATAATCCTGAGTATTTTTCCTATGTTTTACCGTTATCTCGATCCAGACGCAATTGGGGCCGAAATCTCTAACAAAAACCGGCATTATCCTTTGTGGAGAAGACAGTACGGGAAGAAAGACTCAAGAATTAGCAGTTACGACGGGACTTTCGAATACAATATAGCTTAGAATCCTACATGAACATTTGAGTATGAATATCGTCATTGCAAGGTGGGTCTCAAAACTTCTTTCTGCTGTTCAAGAACATGAAAATGCCACGGTCTACACATCGGATGTTTCTAAGGCTGCGGCTTCACTGAGCTCGACCATCCACCATATTATATAGCTCGGCTTAACCCTAAGTGACTATTATTTATTCTCAAAATTGAAATCCGAGTTACGAGGATTTTTTTTTTACACTGATGATGAGGTGAAGTCACCAGTTTTGTCACATTTTGAGGGCAAAAATTCAGGCTATTTTTTTAAGGGTAGGTATAGAAAAGATTGTAAAGCGCTGTGAAAAGTGTATTGAAATAAAGGGAGATTATCAAAGAATTATAATAGTGGTTTGAGATTTATCCTTCATTTTATAGTTCAGGCCAGAAACTTTTGGACCTTACTAATATCTTTTATATTATAGTGTAGGTAATGCGTAATGTTTGAATATTTTCTGCGCGGGGGTCCTAAAAGGAGAGAATTACAACTTCTTGTCTAGAGCCCTCAGAGAAGGAAGAAGCATACCGTCCTTAATTAACAAACTTGTCGGTATAGGAACCTAACCTATGCAGGACGGAGATGTGAACTCTACATAATTAGTATCACAATAAGGCGGAGGTCGCGACTCGCAAGGCTAGCCTCGGGGCTCAGACGAAGAATCAACGTGTAGTTCAAAACCGCCCAGGATGGCACAATAAGTACTTTAAAAACCTTTTTTTTTGTGTTAATAAGACGTAAACTTAAATTGTAAAATATGTAACCTAACCTGATTTTTTTGTTATAATTAATCAAATATTAAATATTAAACCTGCGATCTCAAGGGCTTAATTATACGATTTATACATTAAATGTTCTGTGATTTATACTATTATAGCCCGCGAATGCGGCTCGAAGCCAACGTTTCCAATAGCATTATTACCTATATTACCTATGTAATAATATGAAGTAGGTAATTTAGGCTGCGAACTGCGACAAGGTTGTTCTGTCAACGATCTATCATCTTCTTTGCAGGTTAGCGTGTTTGCATCATAACGAATTGGAATTACCTACTTACATTGGTGAGATCGCGGTAGGTAGTCGGCCAATAAACCCGTCATCGGTAAAATTATGTGGGTTCGCATTAAAGTACTCGTAGGTTGTTCCAGTTAAATAACCTTGCAGCTTGCAACCAAATAATAGTCATATGAATATTGATCTGATTTTTTCTCAACGACCACCCTAGTGCACAGTGGTTAGCGCTACGGTCTTGTAAAATCCTGGGTTCGATTCCTAGGTGGGTCAAAAAAAAAAGGTGGGACAAGCTGGAAACTGTAAATTGACTAGTTAAGTATTATTGGTCTGGTTGGAAACTTGACAGCGATTTGGGATATCCGGCAAAAGACTAAATTGTGGTTTTTCTCCAAGGTCCACTGCATTGGTCACGCTCGGCTTGGCAAACATTATAGAGATATGAGTTTGATACAAACATCATATCATTCATCATTTCAGGTTAGCCCGCTACCATCTTCGTGTGTGCGTCCTGGGGTTATTTTCCGCACTTGGACGAGTCCGTCCGCTGTACGCTACAATCTTTTACCATCTGATGAAGACGAGGTAATGTGCTATAGATATTATAGTGGGAAAAATCCTAAACAACGATTATCAGAAGCAACAGCTGCTGCACGTAAGTAACACAGTCGTTGACATAATCGCGACAACTGGCGCGTGACGGGCGTCCGGAGTCGCGCAACCGGCGTGATTTTCTGATGACTAAACTAAGAAAAAAGGCTTTTACCATACTAGCTGTTATCCATGATTTTGTCCGCTATGAATAAATTATTATGTTACTACATGATGCCCGCGACTTCGTAAACTTGGATTAGGTTTTTTATTCCCGCTGCCCCCCTAGCATGGGCCGAGACAATTTTCTCCCCGAGGAAAGGATAAAAAATTTATTCCTAAATAAATAAATAAAAACGCTAAATAACGGTGGGTAAATAGTCCCCCGAGTCCCCGTGAAATGTCAAACGGGGATAAACTTCTCCTCTCCCCTGTTGCCGTGCTCTGAGTGGTGGATAAGTTAATTTTATCTCTTGTCAGTGGATAAAATCGGGGGATAAAATTTTTATCTCCGGCCCATGCTAGGGGGGCAGGAGCTTTTCCGGGATAAAAAGTAGACTATGTCCTTCCCTGGGATACAGACTATCCCTATAGCAAATTTTATCCAAATAGGTTGAACAGGTGGGCCGTGAAAGCGTAGCCGACAGACATACACACTTTCGCATTTATAATATTAGTATGGATTTCCACTTTTTCCAGATAAATTAATAAGAGAGCTTAAGAAGCTCTCTAATATTATTTATTTAAATCTCTATGCTAAATTTAAAAAAAAAACAGACAAAACAGCAGAATATTATACTGTTTATATGGAAAAACGGTCGTCGCAATTGCTCTTAATAAATTTTGGCAGTTGAGTTGAGTTGAATAAACTAAAAAGGTAACAGACATCAAGATAGACAGACAGACGTGCCTAATGCCTATACTTATAGGTATTCTAGTATGGATAAACGGATGCAATTGTCTGTTGTGGAAACCAGCTAATCGTAAAAAAGGTTTAGTGATCACACAATGGTGTTTTATACTTCGGTAAGTACCTAATAATAACTATGCGGAACGTAAAGAAAATGCGGAAGAAAAGTTACAGCCTCTATACAGAGCGACAATTTACATCGTACGTTTGTTTATGGATTGGAAAGTGTTAGGACTGCTAGGTAAGGAATGTCTAGCTGGACCAAATAACATATTTACTACGGGGAGGTCTAGACATTCTACCAAACTGCAGTCATTCCCCTGCAATAATTTCTAAAAATAATCAAATCGGGTCATAACTATGAACTATATAACTATGAATAAACTTATTTGTTTATTTATGTGTATTGTACCTATTGTAGATCAAGTATACTTAATATAAGTATACGCAAGTAGTAAGCTTAGTAAGTATATGCAATATATATACATCACTCAAGAGTTACACTCAACTGGAATACAGAGTTATTCCAAGTTACAGTTGAGTTAGATTTTTTTTTCAATGGAAATGAAAAATAATTACTTATGCTATACCTATATATAATATAAAGATTAATTTTCCTGGTGAACAAATCGCTGTTCTACTTTCGGCTACGAGACATGTAAGTCGATACGTGGTCGATTGAAGGTCGAAACACAATCGAAGATTGACATTGATATAGATTAGCACAAAATAAGGAGGTAAGCACAAAAATAAAGCTTAAAGACGTAGGATGATACAAAGTTCAGAAAATTTTCCTTATAATATAAACAAGTTTAATATTTTAATCATTTCCGTATAAGGTAGATACAATAGATAATACAGCTGTTCTAAAATAACGTGTAATTATAGTGTACTGCCTACCTGAGACCCATTTGTGATAGATTGCCGGATTGCCATAGCCGGCAACCATCTCACTTCCTACAAAAACCGTGAAGAACACATTTAAAAAAGAACAAAGCCCAACGGAATGTGTTGATCTTCCTTTGAAAAAAAAACGGCGGGTGAACTCACGACTCTACAATGCGGCGGTTCCGTCACATTTCATTTTCTTTTTGCTTCTTTGAAAGCCGTTTTCAATAGTAAAGACATGCCGTAATATTTCTTTGCAATTCTTTTACAGAGTACGAGTAATTAATAAATGATCTTTGAACTACAGCCGCTCGGAAAATACCTTCTTACTTTTTTCAAAACGAGGAAGAAAGTTCGTCATTGCTATTTGCTACCAACCAAATATGCGGGCGGCAAAAATGTATTAAATTTCATTGTTAACGCTCTGTTTTTTTTTATTTTTAGTAACATCGGTGCAGAAATTAATGTCGAATAAAAAGACTAACCTAACAGTAGTAATAAATGACTAAAAAACTATTATTAAATAATAATAAAATAATCTTGTTATTTAAAATAATTAAAACTTTTTATTAATGAGGTATTTATTATAGTTTACACCGTTTAAATTAGTATTTGTAAGGGTGAAGGAATAGCTCCTGCGATTTGCGAAAACAAGTACATACATAAGCGACGAAATAAAAAAATACATTAACCAGTATTTGCACTTACATTATGAAGTACCTATACATTAGTAGTAAATGGGTATGTAATAATGTATGTTTATAGTTTATGCAAATATCTTTGGATTTGAATAACTTCATTTCGAATATCTAGAGATAGATAATAGCCATTTCACAAAGTTCCATAAAGTTTTACTAGAAAATATCATGGCTCAGTCCACATTATGACTCAGAACTTGAAAAAATTTGCTAACCTTATTAGTTGCACATAGAAGCATTAAATTATATCAATAAAATTTAGTAAATCTTAGCCAATGACAACATAAGGTCGCCCTTTTAGTGCAGTTAAGTAAGAAATATAGATATAGAATACCTTAGTTATATTATATCTAAACTATGTAGGTAGGTAGTAGGTAGAATTGAACTCTGTATCATTTCATTGGTTAAAAATAAAATTTTAAGCTCACAAAAAATGTATTATTTATTATTTAATATTATGTTGTGTAGGTACCTAAAGATTCTTAGTTTTCGCATCGTACCTATATTAACACATAAAATGATGTTGATACAATATGCGTGTTTTTGCAGTCGTAAAAATTACGTCACACATTAAAGATAATGAATTCATGAATATAAAAAGATCCATATTATATACATGCATGTTATATCCGTGTGCAAGAAGCTAAATAAGCTATCAGACTGAGTTAAACTTTTAACCAGTACCTGCAGGTATTATGAATATATTATTTATGTAGTTTTAATTTAATACAAGATCGTAATTCTAAAAATCATGTAATAATATGTCATATTATAGGTATGCATGCTAACTTCCTTATAAAAAAGACGTGAAACAAAATACCTCAAACATTTGATATTTATAAATGTGATATAAAATTTCCATTCAATAAAAGAATAATAATCTGCAGGTTATTTCGGCACATCCATATAAATCTTTATGCGAAAAAACTTGTTTCTAACGCGTCTAAAAACTTTAACCACGCTCTAACCATGACGCGAAACTGTTATGGTTGTGTCTAAAAAATCGACGATTTGAATGCTGATGGGTTTGAATTACACTCTTTTTTAAATATTCCATAAGTCGGTTTTGTGGGACTGTTCAAGACTGTAACTTTCTGTTTAGTAGAATCTAATACTCGGGAGAACAACCTTTATTATTTACTCGAATTTTGCTTAAGTCAATACTAAGATTATTTGTCAGAAAGAGCAATCTTGAGAGTAGACAGCCAGGCTAAAGCACCGCTATGGTGTCATATAAATGGGGTAATCCATAAAGGATCTTATATAATTAACATTTCCTTGTCGGATATGATGAGCGATACGCGAGGGCGAATAATCATGTTCGCGAACGTCATTTTACAGCCACAAATAGAGTAGGTAGCTGAATAGTCGCTATCTAAATGCCGATGCATGGTATGTGTCTTCTCTTCTGAGGGCGACTTTAAAGTAAACACTTCTTCTAACCACCTTTAACAATACGATACGCCGTTAAACAAATAGGTAGGTCACAAATATGGCGTTAAAATAAAATGTAGAGCGAGGAATGAGGGAATCCTTTTGTACTCCTATAACATCAGAGGTACATTTTTAATGAAAATGTACCTCTGATGTTATAGTAGATTGTTCATCAAGGGACTAAAATGAGTCATTTTATACGAGATGTTTAGCTTACCGAGCGTAGCGAGGTATGCTATAGAATCGAGTAGAATAGTCCCGTGGTAAACACTCTACTTTTCACTTAGATTGCGAGAAAATAAAATAAATAACGATTTGTAATTATTTACAACAAATAGGTACGATTTAACAAATAGGTCTCCACTCTCCACCCAGAAGATTGGAGATGGATGGAACAACTGAACCTTTTGAACACACTGGAGTATCGGCCCCACGCGAAGTCTGAATTGGCCGCAGCGTCACTGTATGAAGTCCTCACAGACCTTGGTGGCCTGATTGGATACTGTCGTGCAATAACTCAGGGAGCTACACCAGCGTCCAGCGATCTGATTAAAGCGGAAGTAGACGGTGAACTACTTACTTAGTTCCGTATCGCAGTCGGTGTATTCGTGATTGCAGTCGACGGTGTAGGCGGCTGCGGCGACGGCCAGCGCGCACCACAGCGCCGCTGCGCATGCGGCCCGCAACATCACCGCTCCCGCTCCATCTGTAAACAACAATTATTAACCGACTTCAAAAAAAGGAGAAGGTTCTCAATTCGGCGCGTATGTTTTTTTTTTGATTGTTCAAGTAAAAAGATTTTAGGGACTCAGTCGAAAGAGTAACGTCGCACATTCATTTAAGTTTATTTCGTTCGCGTTGTGATTGCGAATATGAAATGAAATATTTGTATTTCGTAGGACAACTTTTGTCACTTGTGATATGGACTCTACCACCTACGTGTCACCAGAGATAAGTTATTACAATTAGTACTTATAAACCTATTTAGTTCAATTTTACAAGGGAGTGAGTAATCTTCCTCTTCCTTTACCAATCTCTTGGTTTCGTCAACACTAGCCAAGCTTCGCTGCGAATCGACACAGACTATATAGAGCATTGTGAGTCTTTATCAAGTCTGATGCCCGTGTAAACCAGTCCTTTGAGTGTGAAATGCACGTACAGGAACTAAATCCCAATCCTACATTGAAAACCCTATACACTATATAATATACTCTATTTTTTCCATAATTCTTGGGCCCCCATCTCACTGGAGTCCGGGTTTACTGTTCAATTCAGGTCGATGAACTTCAAGAGTTATTGCACAATACGACAATTTTCCAGTAAATCAACTCCGTTTTTCTGAGAACCTACTAATAGACTAAGAGATAACTGCACTTTTGGTAACCATCGCCAGAAAGGCTGATTCAGTGTTAGGTGGATGTAGGGCTCTCCACTGATCACAAAAGTTACAGTCTGCCTGCATGTGGATGGGCCTTTCGCTAGATATGGCCGTTACTGAGCCTCGTTTTATTAACAAACATAAACATTCGTTCGTGCAAACATGCTGCTATTTTTAAGTTACGAGTTACTTATTATAAAATCCGAGTTTCAATAGTACTCTATTTCTATATTTTTTTTGTTATTATTATTATTAAATATCAAACAACTTTATTGCATAAAAAACATATTATAATAGAAGTACAAACAAAAGGAGACCTTATCACTAAAGTGATCTCTGCCAGTACCTACACTAATGAACCAATTAATAATGAACAATTATTATTTTTCTATTACCTATATATTAATTATTTAATATTAAGGATTTTTTGAGTAATAATGCGTGAGGCTTCGAGATCGGGGACCCATTCCCCTTTCTTCCCTGTGTCCGCATTCCTAAGGGTCATTAAGTCGTTCATTAGGTATATCTCATGTGGTAGTGCCTTTCATTAAATCGGTAATCATAATAATATGCAAGTGGTTTTGAAAACCCAGTCTGTCTTATTTGACTAGGTTCGTCTAAACTACTAGAGTTTAGACGAACCTAGTCAAATAAGACGAAATTTGTAAAAGTTCCAATCGCTAAAAGAATCAAAACTATTCAGTCATCAAACTTCGACATAACAATGACAATGATTTCGTAAGTGTACCATTGTTTACGTGTCTGTAACTGTATCATTTCATTATAGGTTGTCACTTTCGTAGGAGGTCGTAGGTACAGACGAATTCAACAAATTGAATCGAGTGAAATCGAAATTAATATTAACATGATTTGAATATATGTGACATCATTTTGAGATACGATTGTTTGAGTTACGAAAGGATTACTTACACTATTGCTTACACTCGATACGAGAGTTACGTAAGTTGGAACCATAAGGTTCTCGAAGATGCTTTTGGCATACTTTATTGGTAAACAATTACCTACTTAAAATCTTAGAACGCCTATAAAAGAGCCAGACAGCATCACAAACGAGACTTTTCATAAGTTGCTACTAGCGTAAGCCGAGGAACGCTAGAATAATGGATCTTTGAGGCGTTAAAATAAAATGTAGAGCAAGGATTGAGGGAATCCTTCTTTACTCCTATTAAACATCAGAGTTACTTTTTTATTAGATACTTAAATCTTTGAACGACGCCTGCACCGATTTAACTGGACCTTAAAGGCAAAAGACAGGTAGTCCTCTGGGATCTCCAAGGATTGATCAGGGCTATTTGTATTTAAAGAAAAACTATTTAAACAATATTTATTATAATATCTGAATTCAGGCAGACGAAGTTTCCGACCAAAGCTATGTTAAATATTATAGAGCGTTTAAAGCTATTAATATCGCTTGAAAATTTCACAAATTTTTTACATTTTTATAACAAATAACGTTTTATAAAACTATCTTTACATCTAAGTGCCATATTGATCAAACGGCGCGGCGTACACAATGGGTTACGAAATCTCGGTGACCGATTGAGAAAAACCTCGAGGTGCTTTTTACGTGGGAACTTCGCGGTTCTCAGCGTGGAAACTTTATTCAATACAATTACTATTGCGTTCGAGCAAAACGTATGCTTGTTTAATTGTTTAAGCACTTGACAGACGACGCGCGGTAGTTACGCGTGACGGTATAGCTTTAACCGCAGTATATCGGCGTGGCACATCGCGGCAGCGAAGCGGCGCGACACTTCAAATATTATTTCAATAGTATTCATAATACTTTGAGCCTAACGGCAATACAACGACGGGGCAGCGTAACGACGCAGCGCGGCGCTAAGTGCGATTTGACCAAATATGGCATGGCAGGATAGGTCGTCACACAGACTGAAAAAAAGAACTCGCAACGGCAACGTATGTACCTATATGGGACTGTATTATGGGTTTTGCGTTATTCTCGCTTGGCTGTACATAAGCTTGTGGAATATCGCTAGAAAAAATACGTTTTAGGTCGAACCCAAATCTATTTTTGCTCTTTACCGTTTATTTCAAAATTGAAGATTTGGGTGTTATCAAAGAAACTGTTATAGACCTACGTTATCCCGACTCCGAGGACAACTCATTTACCTACTTGAAAAGTGATATTTTAATTTTAATTTTAGTTCTCCAAACTTTGAGTCATATCCTGTATTTAAATACCTAACATATCCTAATTACAATAAATTTGCGATGGCGTTTTAACATAACATACTTAATAGACTTTTTCCTTACGCAATTTTTGTCTTTAGAGACAGAGAAAGAAAGAAAGGTAGAGAAAAGCTCCTAGAGATTTAAGCTGAATCGCCATACTGCGGTGCGCAGAGAGCTTATTTATTTATTCGTAGACGACGATTGCAGCGACGTGATGTCCAAATTAAGAAAGGCATAAAGTTGATACAATTATTTAAGTTGTAATACTACTTTATGAGTTGCTTTGGAAAGACTGCCATCGCGTCGCCTGGTTGAGTGTGATCGGGCCTTTAGGTAATGCTTCTACGACAATGTTTTAATGATAAAGCAATGATAGTTCTCTCAGTTATCTTTGTAATCTCTTTGGAATGGTGCGTTAATTGGTCATGGTGTAGGTACGTGTAACTACCTACCACCATAGCCAATTAACGTAGTTATGTTGTGGCCATTAAGAAAATGGAAACAAAAAAGCAACACGTCTATCGTTTGGATTTTTACGTTAAAATTCTTTGGGTAATTGAATAAGTTTGTACCTAGCGAGACATACTCGTAATTTGGTTTAAGTTTTAAGAGATACCATGCAACTTTTACTCGTAACTGTTTTGACCGTTTCAAAAATAAATTCAATCTTATCCAACTTTATACTTAAGTACTTACTTACTGAGAATATCTACTTAGTTCTATGTATTTTATAAACTTCTTTTTGATCATTTAATTTATTTAATTCCCACTATCATTAGGTAAAATGCTGATCCCTGATCCCTCCCCTTTTCTCCATCCCTTAATCCTTTAAAATCATATTATGACATACAGTCAAATGAAAAAAAAGAAAGAGGAAAGCTCTATAAGGTAGGTAGCAACTATTTTAAGCTTTTTAGTAGGTAACAATAAAAAACACCACGCGTTGCGCATCTTTGCTGCCGTTTTAGGGTGATTCTTTGAAACACAGTTTTGGCATGATTTTCGCTGAAGAACACATTAAAATAATCTTCTTTTTGCACATAAATTTCAGATTTTATGTTAAAGGTAAATATCTGTCGAGGCAGCAGTTCTAAATAAATAAAAATTTTAAGCCTTCAGAAAATAGTTAAAACTAATAAATCTGGCGCGTCCGAATGACGCTTTTGTGTCCAATTATACTATTTTTTGCAATAAATTGTCGCAATATAAGAAAATTAACAAGTTATATCGATATTCCAATATATATTAGTTAATATTTCCAAATCAAAAAACAAAATAACTAAATAATCTTGAAATTATAGTACTTTAAAAATTGTCCATGACTAAAGTTATCATTCATCTGGCCCAATAAGTCTACAAGGGAATTCAACGTTAAGTTGTTTCGTGCGAGTGAAATGCCGGTCTATCATTCGGAGCGCACGTTCACGACGCGTATTTTGGCGAAATTTACGATATCAACCTGCTTGATCTGGTATTTGTAAGGTAAGTAGAATAATTAATCTGGCATTGTTTATGAATAATATTCAAGTGTATTTTAATGTTTTGTAAGAACCAGTTTCCCTCATCAGGTTGTATATTAATGTTAATTACTTCTATGATTTTAAAATTTGAAAAATAGCTGGTCAGGATTCGATTATCTTCAAATTCTTCATTAATCTGGTCCTCATTAGTCTGGATTTATCTGGCTCATAAGACCCGATGAATTCAAAACACATTAATTAAAATTAGAATTAGAATTAAAACAGTCAAATTTATGTGGTACAACGTGCCTGCATGCGATATGCACCGCCTACCCTCCCGCTTCTAAACGTACAGGATAAGCAAGCAACCAAGCAGGCAATACGCATCATACGTTGACAGTGCTGATAGAATATTTGTGTGGTGTGGTGTTGTGGTGGTGCGTATTGCCTGCTTGATTTTTCTGCATGCAATAAAGTTGATTGAAATAATTTAAAAGAGTCTCATTTACACCTTATCTAGTTAAAAAGTCTGCAAAATCTCATTCTTCTGCCATTTTCATCATTCTTCTGACTGATAATTCATCAGCTCACTCTAAATCATAAGTTACTGGGAGCAAAGCAGTGCGTTTTAAATAATTTAAATACATTTAATGACCTAGACAAACTAATATTTAAAATTTTGATTTTTAATAGACATTCACACCTCTGCCACTGCATGCACAGATGAGTGTGCCTTTGGCACACACTAGCGCGACAGGATATAACGACATTCCCCTCCGAAGTGGATGTTTTTTCCTGCCTAGGTCCTAGTGGGTTTTCAGTTTTCACACTTTAGGTAAGTATAGTTGCGGCTGGCGGGAAACTTTCGCGTCCCTCAACGCGTCTTTGCCGGCTAATACCTATAAGTACAGTTCGCGCGCGAGTTTAATGCAGAGTAAATATATATGTCACCATACATTTGCTCTGCATTCAACTCGTGCGCGAACTATACGTGAAAACGCACCATGACAGCGACGCGATGGTGTGCTAAGAACAATAACACGCTGCGGCCACGTGTGGTGGGAGTGGTGGAAAGATTAAGTTGTAAAGAAATCGACCCCAATAGCTGGCTTCGTTTCGTCTTGCGTTGTGCAAACTAGGTTTTAAATGTGTAAAAGGTATTCATTGTAAGTAGCTACGACTGCTACGAGTACGCCTACGTAGATACATGATGAAAATTATAGAGCGCGTAATGTCTTTACAATTTCAGAAAACGTTTATTACCTATCTTTATAAGTATAACTATAACTAGCCGTGCAAGTTGTACGGCTAGTTAGCCTCAAAGATTCCATATAATTAGCAGTTTGTATTTGGTATGTGGTAGGTGAAATTTGGTAGGTACAGAGTACAGACTACAGACTACTGCAGACCACGTTCAAAGGAAGGGCATAGGTTTAACTTTTTATCCCAGAAATTAAAGAGTTAAAAAATAACTAGTGGTTCGCCCCGAACTGAGACCTCGCGGTATCCATTTAAAGATAGTTTTAACTACCTACCTATATATTGTAATAGTTAACTTGCGAGCATGTCTAGATGCGCGCTCATCTTTACGTTCATAGACATCAGTTTATTCAGTACTATCAGTAGACTATTTTTTTATTCCACGTAAGATGGTGCTAACGTCTAATATTTGTAAGCACAAACGATAAACTTTTACAGAGCGCTATCTATTGACATCATTGTAAAGTTCTGTTAAAAATACTGAGGCTCATTAAAAATTACATAATTTCGTTTCCTTATAATATTTATCTAATTTTAGTAAGTATTTGTTGTTCAAGTACAGGATATAATTCAAATAATTGATCAAGTTTCAGGCTCAGCCTTTCAGAAAATTGAGAGTTGTGAGTTCAACTTTGGACGTTAGAAAATCTCCACTTTGAAAGCTCGTCATAGAACTGTCGTCGTAGAATCTCGTCAATTTTAGGGGATTTAAAAAAAAAAAAATATTTTTGGACTATTTCTAATTATCTTTAAAATGATATACCGCAACCCTATGTACCTAACGCTATCAGAAAAATTTTACTTCGCATTTTTATAACTTTTTAAGCCATATTCGGCTGGAGGCCATCGGTTTACATATTATATTTAAACTTGAAGTAATTCAGAAGTTATAAGGCTCTGACAGACGGACGGACGGACGGACGGACAAGTGCAAATTCACTCAAGTAGACACAGAGACCTTCGCTTCGCTCGGTCAAAAAAATAGATCACGCGCGTCGCGGGTAATCAGCTATAACTAATTATAGTATCTACTAGAGAGATAATTTATTATTTGAGGATTGCAAGGACTAAGCCCTATAGCTAGACCGATCAATGTGTTTGGGCTTCGTTCATTCTAATTACTTACACTAATACATTATTTTATTCTCTTTATTACATTATATGTCAAATAGGAACTTAAAAAAACCAAAATAGAATAGAATCTAAGGAGATCTGTCTATTAATTGCAGCCATCAATAGAGAAGTAGGTTTAACGGATGCACTGCTGATCTCTTGGAATATAAATAGGTAGGTATAAGCATAGAATGTGATTTCTTCGTCTAATGTCATTTACTTTCTACATCGTGACATCGTCTGATGGATTTTTTATACTTAACGATAAGGTGACTTGTAGTACAATATATCGATACATTTTAATCAAAATTTGTTACAAGTTATCAAAAGGGCACAAAATAAAATACTGTTTTTATGTTTATAGCTAAGTTAACGTATTATAAACCAACCTAAGTAGGTACCTACTACCTATATCGGTTGTTTTAACGTTTAAACTATCGTGAGTAATATTCATTTTAAATATATCGGTACCTAATACCTATATCGGTTATATCCGGGACTTAAGTCACAGAATATACTTAATATAATAGTATACTAAAGCAGTCAATTATTACATTAACTGTGCAAAAATAAATTTGCAAAGCTTGTTTAAATCAACAAAAGCCTAAAATGGAATAAGCTAGCAACAAAAGCTAAAAACTTCGTTTGCAAAATACTTTTTATATATAAAAATCATTGCTTAGCAATTTTACTCTCTTCTCCTCATTTGACTCACGATTTTTTTAAATCTAAATCTAATACGATCAGATCATTACCGATGTCGTATCGATCCGGTGTCGACGCCTTAAGTTTGAAATACATCTAAAGTAATTTAACGAATACCTACGTGTGACCAGACAAAATATAACTAGGTAGGTATGTAGGTAAAAGTAAAACCGATTTCTTAAAACATAAAACATGCATTCGTTAGCAGACTTTCACTTGACTTTTTTTTAACTGTAATTATCAAACGTTATTGTGTGATGGAATGAAATAGTTTGGTGTGTAACTTATTTTTCGACTTGAAATGCTTAAAAAATAATTTGTCTTTTTATCGTCTTTTTGCATGATACGGAACATCCTCTTTATTTACATAAGTAATATGTATTAAGTATTTTACTTTGGAAAAAGGAGGTTTTTTGTATAGGTATTTTTTAATTTATTAAGGTAATTTTATATGCACTGTTATAGTAGGTAATTACTAAGTACCTAGTACTTATGATTCCTAAACCAGGCTAAAGGGAAAAGGAGATACTTAGGTATTATTTAATTGTCTATCATATTATCTAGTATTATAAATGCGAATGTGTGTTTGTTGTTGTTTTGTTGGTTTGTCCTTCAATCGCGCCGCAACGGAGCAACGAATCGACGTGATATTTGGCATGAGTATACTTAAAAGGACCGAGAGTGACATAGGCTACTTTTTATCCCGAAAAATTAAGGAGTTCCCCCGGTTTAAAAAAAAACTAAAACCACGTGGACGATCACCACGTCGCGGGCATCAGCTAGTCCTAGCCTACAAAAAAAAGTTGAGTAGGTGAGTAAGTAGTCAAAGAGTAGTTTGCACTTTTTTAATTAGGTATAGGTAGGTACACACTTCCTTAACTTGATTATAATATCTTGTTTCCTAAATTCCTACCTATTACCGGCTTAGGTATTTAGACTTATCTTTAACTGTTATTCGTTAGACTATAAGTCTTTCTTATTAATTCATCCATTTGTCTTAGTCAATGCTTAATAGAAATATGTACCTATATTCTGCGCTCGTCTTACGTTTTATGGTACGAGAAAATTAATGGATGAAACATTTATACTGCATCGGCAGTAAAGCTGCATATTTCAAATGTCTAGGACCTAGGTTCTCTCGACGAGGAATGCCATTAGATACGAATACGTACCTACAGCTATTTAGTTTTTATCTCGTTGATTGCACACAACAATAAAGGAAATCGCATACGACGAGCCGACTCACGGGATCCTCAGCACAAGAGGCGTCTACACAACGTTTCGGCCGCATCGGTCATGTAAAAAAATGCTGTAGGGCGATTGCGGAAAAGCTGTAGCACTCACTATTTTCAATTCAATTCAATTTATTTCTATGAAATAATTTAAATTTCACGTAGGGCAACTTGTGCCACTTATGATAAGACGCAAAAATCTACCACCGGTTCGGAAAACTGATTGAATTGTTATTGTATTGTGTGGCTTAATTTATGAATGCTCCCTGCGGAAACTTCGTTTAGTTTGACCGAGCGAATCGAAGGTCTCTTTGTCTCTTGGGAATACTTAAAAACTCAGAATAAATATACAAAAGACTTGTAACATATAATAACACTAGCGATCCGCCCCGGCTTCGCACGGGTAGCACTAATAATCCTAATCTATATAATATAAACTATCCTATCTCTCAAGTTAGATCGAACTGCACATGGTGTGCGAATTTTATTATAATCGGTTAAGTGGTTTAGAAGTCCATTGAGGACAAACATTGTGACACGAGATTTATATATATATAGATGTAAAATTGGTATTCATTTGGGTCAAGCATAAAGTGAAAAGTATGATTGTAGGGGTTGTAACTTGTACTTTGTAGTCAAAATAGAGTCTCGACTCGATACTCGAGACAGAAAGGTTTGCTTTGGAACACTTTGGAACAATTGCCCTCTGTTGTTGTGTTTACTAACCATACATTCATGATTGCAAGCTGCGGCGGGAAGGGAATATCAAAAGGCTCTGACTTCTGAGATATACCTATTTCTATCAGGATTCAGCACTGTGCAGTAGGTACCTACGCCGTGCAAGATAGGTACATCCAATTCAAACATCGATATATGTAAATGTAGGTACTAGATGGGCCCTTTCATAGAAAAAAGTTAGGCGTCCGACTTGTGGTGCATGTCCCTCACCTGTGTAAGCCTGTCCCCGCCATAGCGCTTCATTTTCAGACTAGTGGCGTTAGTAAAATATGTCCACATTCTTTGTTTGACAGGGCCCGTTTATGTAAATTGAAGTCGTTGAATTCAAATAATACTTTTAATATGCCTACTCAATAGTCAATTCTAATAGACAAAATATACTAAACGTTGGTTAGCGGTTGGGTTAGATGCACGAAGATTGGTCTTTTCCTTTCGAATTTCGAATGACTGATGAGAGAAACAGAGAAATCGGTGCTGGCCATTTTACAATCTAAGTACATGTCGCAATAAAAACCCATCGGAAAAAATTCTGTACAAGGGGTTACTGTCCATCTGCAATGAGTTTAAATACGACAGAGCGATTAAATCTACTATTCTAATACAATTCACAATGAGGTAATCATAACAATCTGATAACAAGTAATAAATAAATTGGACTTTCATAGAATCACGGGTTTCGATTTAAATGTGTACCTAGCGTTTCGAGTAACGACTAACGCGAAGCGATAACTATGAGAGAATGTAAAGCTACATTTTTAATTTGTAATTCAATTTGTCTAAATAGATACTATAGACACCTGTTTAAATTTAAACCAGCTTGGAAGAATAAAAAAAGGTTTTCCTAGACTTTTATTTTTCAGTTTTATACCTACTTGCGGTAGGTAATATTATGTATGGCGGGTCTATATTCAATCTTCATGTACATATGATCCCCAATATACGGGCTATCCTAGTTTGGGGGTCTAGGGTAATTTAAGAAAATTTGTGCTATTTATTTTGGAACAAATAAAGATTTTATTTATTTATTTATATCTACCTAGGAAGAAAAATACTTTAGGTAAATAATCATCCGTTGATTAGCATCTCCCTTTTTAGGGTTCCGTAGCCAAATTTGGCAAAAACGGAACCCTTATAGATTCGTCATGTCTGTCTGTCTGTCTGTCTGTCTGTCCGTCCGTATGTCACAGCCACTTTTTTCCGAAACTATAAGAACTATACTGTTGAAACTTGGTAAGTAGATGTATTCTGTGAACCGCATTAAGATTTTTACACAAAAATAGAAAAAAAACAATAAATTTTGGGGGTCCCCATACTTAGAACTGTCACTCAAAAATTTTTTTTTCATCAAACCCATACGTGTGGGGTATCTATGGATAGGTCTTCAAAAATGATATTGAGGTTTCTAATATCATTTTTTTCTAAACTGAATAGTTTGCGCGAGAGACACTTCCAAAGTGGTAAAATGTTGGTCCCCCCCCCCCCCCCGTAACTTCTAAAATAAGAGAATAATAAAACTAAAAAAAATATATGATGTACATTACCATGCAAACTTCCACCGAAAATTGGTTTGAACGAGATCTAGTAAGTAGTTTTTTTTTAATAATTTAAAACTTACTACAGGTTTGTACGGAACCCTCGGTGCGCGAGTCCGACTCGCACTTGGCCGGTTTTTATTTTAGGTCGATCCCTACGTTCATACCTGGACCCTGAAATTACGTTTGAAAAAACTTGCCTACTGACATCGCATTAAAGTATACAATGGCATGGCATATTCCTATTTTGTCCTGCTATTTGATTCTCAAATATATCAAGATTGCTTATCGGCTGGCTATTGCGAACAGTTACCAGAGCAGAACCAGTCCTAGGCAGAAAAATATTTGGTTTCAAGTTGAGTTATCGATGGTCGATGATAATAAAGATTAGCGCTTAGATTATTGATTGGTCTCTGGTCTCTAAAGATTAGCATAATTTTGCGTAAACAAAAAGTAGCGGAGAGGTAGAGTAAGTAATTTGAAATAAAACCGGCCAAGTGCGAGTCGGACTCGCGCACCGAGGGTTCCGTACAAACCTGTAGTAAGCTTTACGATTAATGAATTTAATGAACCGCAAAACTAACTTTGTTTGTAGAGGTTTATTGTTAATATAAAAAAAAACTATGCTAGTTAGAGCGTTGGTTTTATTTTTCCTGTAAAATATACATAAGCTTCTATTGACCTTAATTATTTCAGATTTTTAAATTGGTAAACTTCGGAGATAAGGGGGGGGAATGGTATTTTTTTCGACATTTTGCCCGATAAATCAAAAACTATTACGCATAAAAATAAATAAAAATCTGTTTTAGAATGTAGAAGTATAGCTCTTTCATATGATATTCCACTCAGTATAGTTAATTTTCAATAAAGTTTCACATTTTAGGACAAATTATTAATTCAATCTTACTTTGGGCTCAACCGTTGAGCACAAGCATATCGTTTGGCACATGCAATCAGGTTAAAAAAATTATGCTTCGCATACAAAGTAGCTTGAGCACCTCCTTGGCTTTTTGCATATTAAACGAATATTCCTCTGCTCATGATGGTCCCTACTTAAATTGAATACAGAAATTATTAATCATAACTATGATTATTTTTAACCAGTATTAAAGAAATAGATTTAGGTACAATATTGTTAAATTGTTATAATTCGAATTGTCTAAGGTTAAAAGAGTTCATTGTTAATTGTCAAATGATTGCGTCGACTCGCTGCTTGTTGCTGGGCATTGATGTAGAATTTTAATGTTGCTGGGTGATACCTAATTATTTGCGTGTCCTTGTCAGTTTGATGCATAAAATTTCAGCTATCATAAGTAGGTATGCAAAGTATTCGTATACAGAGGTACCTATTACTACACGTTAAGGTCCACTCGTGAGTCGTGAGGTCAAACCGCCTCGCATGCCGTTCAAAAATCATAAAAGCTCGGGATGTGAAACCTGTGTGAGCTTAAACTTGTTTATTTTGCTTTTTTACTTCGATTAAATATCTTGAAATTCATTGTAAAATATTCGATTAAATACAGTCCCTCGTTTAATGCTTTCGAGATGAAATTATCGTCTTTTATATACTGGGCTTTATGTATCTACAATGAATATTATGTATAATTATGTACGAGTATGTATGTAGTCTGTACTATTATGAACTACTAACTAATGCCCGCGACTTCGTCCGCGTGAATTGATATTTTTTGGTTCCCGCGGGAACTCTTTAATTTTCCGGGATAAAAAGTAGCCTATATGCTATTCCATGGTTATTCTAGACTATAATCTATCTCTGTGCCAAATTTCATCCAGATCCGTTGAGCCGTTGGGGCGTGATTGAATAACAATCCATCCATCCATCCATCCAAACTTTCGCATATATAATATTATATAGTATAGATTCGCTAGTGCGCAGACGCCTTCAGAATCAGTTTATTATTTCGTACCTGTTTATGTTACGGTACTTACACGTTGAATTGCATAATTTTCACACACGTTTTGTATCCTGTTGTTATTTACAGTCATTCGAAAATAGGTCCTAAATAACGTAATGTAAGGATTATTTTTCTTCACTGAATTTTTGTTCAAATACCTATTTATTCTGCTATACACCGTACTTATTCGGTACCTAGTTATAACATAACAGTAACATGTAATGTTCTGTTGTGTTGGAAAAACTCAATGATCAGTAAATAGGTAGGTAGTAGGTACCTAGACTATCTATGTTATTATATTATTTACGCACGCTATTATATTGTGTGATAAATAGAAAGGTAGGTATAACAGAATAATATAATAATTCACGCTTATTTATTACCTAGACCGATCTAGGTACCTAGTAGGCTAGTAGGTAGGTACCTATACTAGTATGCTGCTAGGGTCACCAATGAAAAATTTAATTAAGTAAGTATATTTTGAAACTTTTCGTAATACGTTATAATACCTTCGTACATAGATTTAATTTGGTCTCGCTGGCGGGAGCGCAGCGGATGATAAATCTATGCCTTCGAATCGAAGATAATATACTTACCAACTGAGCGACAGCAACCGCCAGCAAGTTTCTTGCTGGTTCTTCTCGGTTGGAAACTTGTAACGGCATTCCGAACCAGTGGTAGATTCATTCGACTATTCATAAGCACTTGTAAAGTCTACTTGAATAAAAAATATTTGATTTTGATTTTGATACGTATAGGTATTATAGTAGGTATACCTATTCGTATCTATTAAATCAAAAAGGTTTTTTTTCGTAATAGCTCTGCTTAGATTACAATTTTGAAGGCTTTGCCAACTTACTAGTCCAGTCAAATAAGATCTGAAATCAAAATGTTGGCACAACTTTGCATTTCCCCCCCCCCCCCCCCCCCCCCCCCATAAAAAAGTCATAAAAAAACTTAAAATTTTACATAAAAAAGCTCCTATGACTTTGTTATGTAAAATTTTAAGTTCTACATATTATTCTTACTTTTAGACTTAGAACTTTTTTGTCTAATTTTTACCGTTTCCGAGTAATTGCGAAAAAACACTTCTGACATCATCTTCTGACGCACCGAACCCGTTATAAAAGTACTTAATTAACAGCTATTTCTGAGCTAATTTTTAAGTAATATCTATAATACTTACAACAATAGGTTCTAAGTAGTAGATGACCCTAATAACTCATTAATATGCTAGTTGTGTCTTTCAAATTCACAATGACCCAAGCGATGCCCGACCAGACAGTACGATTCAAATTCATGAATATCCAATCGATTTAAAAATCGTAAACAATTATTTCGTAATTTATACATTAAAGGCGAAAACATGCAAGGCATACGGACAATAAGTCCGCGCACGCATTTTAATTGGGATTGCACAGACTGCCGCGACAGGATGACATGTGTTTTCCACATGACTTAGGTGTTTCGTGGAGTTTTTGTCCTGTACTATCCCAAGTGTGTTTTCGACCTTATGTACTGTACACTTGTCTATTGTAGTTCGTTATTGTTACAGCGCACTTTGTAACACGCGTTGCGTTTTTGTCTGTTCAGGCCTTTGGAAAATTCCAACTGTGTAAACAAACATCTTTCTACGAATTTTCCATGATTCAGTATCTAGGTGCATTCCCGCATAATCTGTGTAACACTGTAGATATGTAAGTAGGTGCTTTCACTACACGTAACAATTAAGAAGCCTGAATAAATAGCCTGATTTAAAAATCTGAATCATTTATGCAGCTAGATAGACCTACTAAAAATATGAAACCTTCAGAATAATATTATAAATTGCGAAACATGTGTTTGTTTATTTGTCCTTCAATCACCTCAACAGAGCAACAGATCGACATAGTTATGCATGGGCAAAGACCTGGAGAGTGACATAGGCTACTTTTTATACCGGAAAATTAAGGAGATCTCGTGGGAATCAGAAAAACATATTTCACGCGGACAAAGTCGCGGGTATCAACTGCCTAAAATAAGTTGCCAGTTATAACTCAGATCGAACTTTGCATCCAGCGTCCCACAATATGAAACAAGGACGAAGTGGGAATAACTTTATAAGTTATTGTAAAATGTATCTAGTATCTACCTACACGTTTTGCTGTTTGATTTTTTTAAAAAAAGAACGACTGATGAGTTTCTTGCCAGTTCTTCTCGGTAAGATCTTCATCTAACCGGCGCGGCAGTAGTAGTAGTCAAATCTCAAAACAAGACGTATCATAAAGAGAGACATGTATGTATGCTCTACATGAAAGTTTTAGTTTATTTACTTAGGTGATACTTAACGTAACAAAAACTTCACTACCTATACCTAAGAAAACGCTAATCGCTAGATACAGGCACAGGTGTCTAGTCAACAATGATTTTTGGGTCAAACTTTTTTCTCCACCTCCGAAAAATATGAACGAGGTATCATTCGATTCGGAATAGCGTGTAGATGATTTTCGAACAATATTCAAGACCCGCTTGAAAAATTTTTAAACTAAGTAATTAGGGTCAGATAAGTTTGTGGAACTGAACTGTGCAATTGTGGCCTTTGCGTTAGTTAACTTTAATAGAGATATTCACAGTACTCTACAGAAGTTTTGATTTTGCAATCTCTTGATAACCTACGGTCCATACTCCATACATCGCTCGCGGGATACCGCATATCTACCACGTGCGTTGACACATTGGCCTCGGCACACATCAAAACCGGCTTTAGGGGGGTTACTACCATCGATTAAAGCAGTATTATTTCAAAATGAATTAGTTTTATGTCACGTACTTAACATATCTAAAATAAGGATTATAATTCTAAAGCACAAACGTCAACAATATTAAAACAATACAGCTCTAAGCGTAGTACGCTCCAAGTAAGGAAATCGCGCCTGAGTGCTGACAGCCGAATCAAGTAATAATCATAATTTATAAACGGAACAAATTCCAAAAGTGTATGGTACTCAAAGATACCTAGAGAGAGAAAGATATATAGAGACTATATAATAGTAGATTGTTTGAAACTTGTCTGTTTCTAGAAGATTGTGTACAATATGTCTTACAGACAGTTAGTCAAAATTGGTCAAAATAGGTAAATTCGAATAGCGATAGGTACCTAAGATTTAATAGGTAACAGTCGCAATTATTGCCAAAGGGATTCTAAATCCTATATACATACTTTGCTATAATTTGTTAGATAGTGTTATATAATTTTATTAACTCACCTCACTTCGTGTAGCTATAGGTACATATCAAAATAGGATGTCTAACGAAAAGTAAGAAAAACCGTTCATCGTACAGTTCTTACGTACAATTCCTAACCTTATCTAATAGCTATTCAGCTTGGATACACAGGTCGCTGAACCAGCGGCGGCTCTTAATCTAAAAATAATTATTATAACTGACCACTCGGACATTATCTGTACTTGCATAGCGGAATATTAATATGAAATCAGGTTGTTTGATGACATATCGCATTTCAATCTTGTGTAACAGTTCGCCAGTGTAATGCCATGCGGTTGTCTCCGAAGATAATATTATAGGCTAAGAACCATATACTATCCTTTCTCCACTGGATTAGGTTTGTTCTGGTTAGTTGGTTTTAGGGACCAAGACCGACACCGGTTAAACTCAAGGGGCTAAATTCTGAACAAGAAAATCTTGGAACAAAAAACTAAACATTTAAGTATATCTACTCGTTGAATTTCTTTTCCTAATCCATGATTTAACCATCTTATATCACGAGTTTTTGGGCTGCCTTCACAGCGTTTAAAATTCTCACGCATGCGCTTGTATATGAATAGTTTGCCCCGCCAATTCACTGATCTTTAAAGCTCCGCTACACATCGTCCTAATGCCGCAGAAGTTAACACGCATAGGAGGTGTTATATTATTCTATGCGCTGTAATCCAAAGCGTTTGGTTGGCACTCTAATGCGAATTGCACAAAGATCTCCCGTTGGTCATAAGTAAAATCGTTTAAAAAAAAGTTGGTCAAATGTATACGCAGAGTGGCCTTATACACGTTGACAGTGCATTGAGCTATTGTGTAGTTTAGTCCAGCGGCTTCCTTTGACTCGTTTGCTCCAAGTGCCGCTGGATTCAGGCAGCGCAAGACCGCGGTCCGTCGTTTAAGTCCCTATACAAGAGACTTAAGTCCAGCACTGGACGTCTATCAGTTGACGACGACGGCGTCCTACGTACTAGGTATGGGCTCAAGGCAAAACTGTACCTAATCGTATTTACAATAACTGGTTGATGAGACCGTGTGATAGTGATGAATAAGTAGAACGTTTATATTATTATTAACTCTACAATGCTCTACTTTGTTTCATAAACAAAATTCCACGAAGACACAATCACGGATCGCGCTAAAGTTCACGAAGAAAGATAATTTTTTAAGTATTTTAATTAGTAATTACGTATAGATAAACCCCGAAAGGGGCACGGTCAAATAAGATAACTCCGCTTCCAAATTGTAAAACTGCTCGTCCCTGATATCAAAAATTATATTATACCTATCTATACCTACCTCGTTACATGATTTATAATATTTAATTTCAGAATTACTGTCTCCCAACCGTTGAAATTATGTTATACCTATGTAATAATGGATATCCTAATTTCTGGCTACTTATGCGATTTAGTCTTCATTGAAATAACTTCGTCACTGATTACCTCATCACCATCTACACGTGCACAGGCACGTGTCTCCTCTCTAAATGAGAAAGGTTTTTTTGCAAGGGTCCACCATGCTGGCCATGAGGGCCTTTGAGGACCGTTTTGGAGAACTCTCAGGCATGAAGGTTTCCTCACTGTTTTTCACTCCGAATAATAATAATTAGCGGTGGGATGGGAGGCCAAATTCATAACCACTAAGCTATCACCGCTTTCACTTAGTAACTGGTATTATATATTATACTGACAGACCCAGCTAGAACTTACGGCATAAAAAATGTGATCATTCTGAAAAGACATTTCGAAGTCACTCGTTGATGTCTTTTGTATGGAGCATTTTTGGTAACTTGTTTACGCTCAATCATTTTCGTAAATGTCAATGCCTTGATGATTAAAATACTGCCTTAATATAGCCAAGTGTTAATGAAAACATTATAAATTATCATTCAACAAATAAAATTAATCTATGACCTTCGTTAATGGAGTTATTTGTCAAAAATCCTGTTACAGAATAATTATCATAAAATTAATCGAAATTTTAGAAATTCTAGGTATATACCTACCATAATGCGTGCGGTCATAACCACAGAGTAAATTATATGTATATCATAACGTAAGTGCTACCTGTAGGCTGTAGCATTTGTTATTTATCTGTTAGGTTTCTCCAAAGAGTTCTGGGTTCGAATCGGCTTGCCTACTTTTATAATTAATATTGTGACGTGCGTTAGTCTGAAACGAAGGTAGAGTCTAAAACCGGTGGTATAGGGTGGTATAGGTATCAACCAACAGTGTTGAAGTGTAAAAAGGTCGGATAGACCTAGGTTAAAATAATGTTGTAAGGTTGTAGGTAGCAGGCGGTAGATACTTAGATGTAGAGGTATGTTTGGTAGAGTCAAAATATGACGTAAATATAAGAGACACCTGTATGTCCTACATGTTTTAAATAAATGAATTGAATAGATGCTAAAAGAGACAAGCACAGTGTATGACTATGAAGCCCTTCCTGATGACATTCGTTACCTCTTGACTGACACGCCATAATAAAAATTTAGAGCTTCTTCTATCACTTGCCACCACTAGTTATGTAGTTAGAAGCCAAAACTTTTGTACCTTTTGATACAAACAAGGGGCATAAAATTTGGTCTAACAAGCCATTAAATAACTGCGCGTACGCCAATAGTAGGTAAGAAGCTACCTTTCTAACAGTGAATGGAAGGAAGCCCTAAATAATACCGCTATTACATTTTCAAACGTACCGGTGTTCCGTTGAAATACACACAACACACGCACTTTCTAATCAAAAAAGTTTTACACCACACAGCACAGCGAAACACAGTGTTAAATCTCGGCGGAGTTTCTTCGAGATGTTTATAGGTTGTTGACACGTTATAACGAAGTTGGAAAACGTGTTCGTCTACGTACGTGTGAACTCGGCGCGCGGCACGAACTGAGTGAGACCGGTCTCAGATTTCTCCCTGTAAACATCGAAAGCGAGCCTCCGAGCCTTTCTTCGGCGCGGCGAAACGCATCAGCGCGGCGGTCCCCTACCGTTCGTACTCGTATTTGAATTCGAGTTAAATAAACCCGAATAAGAAGAAAATATAAAGTACTAGCTGATGCCCGCGACTTCGTCCGCGTGGATTGAGGTTTTTCGGTTCCCGCGGGAACTCTTTAATTTTCAGGGATAAAAAATAGCCTATGTGTTATTCCAGACTATAATCTATCTCTGTGCCAAATTTCATCCAGATCCGTTCAGCTGTTGGGGCGTGATTGAGTAACAAACATCCATACATCCATACATCCATACATCCATCCAAACTTTCGCATTTATAATATTTACTAGCTGATGCCCGCGACTTCGTCCGCGTGGATTGAGGTTTTTCGGTTCCCGCGGGAACTCTTTAATTTTCCGGGATAAAAAGTAGCCTATGTGCTATTCCAGACTATAATCTATCTCTGTGCCAAATTTCATCCAGATCCGTTCATCCGTTGGAGCGTGATTGAGTAACAAACATCCATACAGCCATACATCCATACATCCATCCAAACTTTCGCATTTATAATATTTATTTGATAGGCAATTAAGGCTGTTTACGCCGGAACACCCGACAATGAGACGTACCTACTTAGTTCAAAATGAAAACATTAATTTTCGGCCTTATGTAACTAGTAGGTACTTACCTAGTTACCTACGTGGCAGTTTATTTTAAGACGCGACAACGTGCTGAGGAATTGGAATGTATTACGGTAAAGGTATTCTAATCATATCATATACTAATATTATAAAGGCGAATGTGTGTTTGTTTGTTGGTTTGTTGGTTTATTGGTTTGTCCTTCAATCACGCCGCAATTCAATCGCCGTGATTTTTTGCATGGGTATAGTTGAGGACCCGGAGAGTTACATAGGCTACTTTTTATCCCGGAAAATTAAGGAATATCCACGGGAATCAAAAAACTTAAACCACGCGGACAAAGTCGCGGGCATCAGCTAGTTTAAGAATGAAGGCGCCTCACTAAACGTTCGCCTCATTTATACATTAGTTGGCCAACAGATCCGGCATTAGAATTCATGTCTAAGCCATAAATTCTGATGGATCCCATATATTCTACCGATTTTGGCGGGGAGGGGATAAATTGCATCCCGGAAAATCTAGTGAAATCGCCGGTATCATCTAGTTTAGCTATTATATAAACACACCAAATCAACTTTAACTCTCTCAACTTTAAATCCACATACTCGACACTGGCGAAACAACCTGTGCCCCTGTGGCATACCTAAAAGCCAACATCTGGGAATTGAATTAAATAAACACACACATACGCGCGCCAATCTATTTATGGGGCCTGTTCAAGGCATATGGCCATGGCTCATGAGCCGACTAAAGTTTGGTCAGTGCCAAATGTCACTGGCCATATTCTGAGTGACCATTAACACGAAGCAATTTTATTTAAGGACCCCTTAGTAGGGGATTGCCAAAGGCTTTCTTTTGACTCATAAAACGTTCGATGACGTTCAAAGTGGTCAGGATGTAGTATGTACCGACTAAATCGGTCAAGGTACCTACTCAAAAACGAACACGAATGTCGGCTGCCTGCCCAGTGGCTCTATACTGACTCAAAGCTTAACCTTAGACGAACTTGTTTGGAAATGGTCTCGTCTTTATATGGACTATGCCGATTTGGATGTAGTTTCGACATGGGTTTAATCGGTTTAGGCGTACTGCCCACGTATTTAAAACTAATCAAGATGTGAGAAAAATCTTTTATTAAAACTTCCAAGGCCACTGTAAAGTAAATAATAAAATTTTTGTTCTCTCGTAGGTATGTTGAAGTCGCGTGAGTGTCTCGCGTCGATTTCGGTTTTTGACCGAGCGAAGCGAAGGTCTCTGAGTCTACTTGAGTGAATTGGCACTTGTCCGTCCGTCCGTCCGTCCGTCCGTCTGTCAGAGCCTTATAACTTCTGAATTACTGAACGTAATTACTTCAAGTTTAAATATAATATGTAAACTGATGGCCTCCCGCCAAATATGGCTTAAAAAGTTATAAAAATCTTTATTTCAGGGGGGCTCTCATAGAAGAGAATACGAAGTAAAATTTTTTTTATAGCGTTACATAGGGTTGCGGTATATCATTTTAAAGATAATTAAGAATAGAGTCCAAAAATATTTTTTTTTAAATTTTTCCCCTAAAATTGACGAAATGGGGGGCTTTCAAAGTGGCGATTTTCTAACGTCCAAAGTTGACCTCAGAACTCTCAATTTACTGAAAGGCTGAGCCTGAAACTTATCAATTATTTGAATTATATCCTGTACATGAACAACAAATACTAAAATTAGATAAATATTATAAGGAAACGAAATTATTTAATTTTTAATGTGCTTCAGTATTATTAACAGAACTTCACAATTATGTCAATAGATGGCGCTCTGTACAAGTTTATTGATACCGCGAGGTCTCAGTTCGGGGCGAACCACTAGTTAGATATTTTTATGACCACCTCGTAAAGAGTAAGTACGTAGTTCGAAGATCTGATAAGCGTTGGGGTCCATTTTTATTTCACCAAAATCGGTTCAGTATACGTCAAATTATATGTTGGTAAACTCATTGTAATCATACTAATATTATAAATGCGAAAGTGTGTTTGTTTGTTGGTTTGTCCTTCAACCACGCCGCAACGGAACAACGGATCGACGTGATTTTTGGCGTGGGTATAGTTGAGGACCCGGAGAGTGACATAGGGTACTTTTTATCCCCGCGGGAATCAAAAAAAATTAAACCACGCGGACGAAGTGCATCAGCTAATATAAAGTAAGTAACATAATATTATATATCTTATAACGGCGAGATAGAAAAATATTTGAAAATACCAACGCGTACGCAAAACAACAAAACATTGCATGGCTTATGCATTGTTTAAACTGTTTATTCACGTGGTTTACAATTTCAGATTCTTTGGAACACAATGCCAGGATATACCTAGCCAGCCATTGAGTAAACGGACATCTTACCACATTGTAAGAAAGCGAAGAGTAAAGGTATTCGCGCACTATAATAATGCCCTCCCGACCGAATTTCGGCCACGGCGGCCTGTCTCCACTCTCCATAGAGATTAGCCATCTGCGCGGGAGATATAGTGCACAAGTGTGTGCACTATATACTACATACACATGTGCACTCTCTGTTACTTTACTCTCATAGCCTGATGGGACGTAAAATCCGACACGACCGGTGAGAGATCAGGCGCAGGACCGACGGCTTTACGTGCTCTCCGACTTCCGAGGCACGGGGGTGAAACACCGCCAACTTCCTTACTTCGGGTTAGTACTGAGGATTTCTTGTCAGAAAAACCTACATGTTAAGGCCCGACCCGGGATTCGAACCCGGGACCTCGTCGCCCGCAGTCGAACATGCTAACCACGAGACCAACGATGCAGTAGACATTGCGGATCGCATCGCATTCGCGCACTATACTTATAGCCCTACTCTATATAAACAGTAGAACATTTTGACGACCTCCGTGGCGCAGTGTTGAGCGCTGTTGCCTTAACGTGCGGAGGTCCCGGGTTCGATCCCCGGCAGGGTTTGGAAATTTATAATTTCTGAATTTCCCTGGTCTGGCCTGGTGGGAGGCTTCGGCCGTGGCTAGTTACCACCCTACCGGTAAAGACGTGCCGCCAAGCGATTTAGCGTTCCGGTACGATGCCGTGTAGAAACCGAATAGGGGTATTGGTTTAATATAACTGCCATGCCCCTAACAGGTTAGCCCGCTACCATCTGGCATCTTAGACTGCATCATCACTTACCATCAGGTGAGATCGCAGTCAAGGGCTAAAAAAAACATTTCCAAATACATAGTTAGCTGTAGGGACTAGGGTAGATAATCATAATAATTATTACAATGACGACCACCCTGCGTGGCGCAGTGTTGAGCGCTGTTGTCTTAACGTGGGAGGTCCCGGGTTCGATTCCTGGTAGGATCAATTTGGTATGATTTCCGAGTTTTCTCTGGTCTGGTAGGGTGGGAGGCTTCGGCCGTGGCTAGTTACCATCCTACTGCCAAGCGATTTAGCGTTCCGGTGCGATGCCGTGTAGAAACCGACTAGTGGTCGTATGAGCCTAAATAACTGCCAAACCCCTAACAGGTTAGCCCGCTACTATCTTAGACTGCATCATCACTTACCATCAGGTGAGATATATGGGTGAGATCGCAGTCAAGGGCTAACTTGTAGTGGAATAAAAATAAAATGTTAGGCTTCATAGAGTCAGAGGTTAGGCTCATATGTCCATTTTTAAGCAACTCAAAGCACAAAATCTCTTCATAGGACAAAGGGAATTAGAGCTTAGACCCACCACGCTGCTCCAATGCGGGTTGACGGGCTTTAACGACTATTATCATGCTAGAGATAATAACCGGGACCGACGGCTTAACGTGCTCTCCGAGGCACGGGGGTGAAACACCGCCAACTTCCTAACTCCGGGCTAGTACTGAGAATTTCTAGTCAAAAAACCCAATACTCAATTATGGCCCGACCCGGGACTCGAACCCGGAACCTCGTCGGCCGCAGTCGAACATGCCAACCACTAGACCAACGAGGCAGTCAATGTCGTTACAAACTCCGGTGTCACGAAAGAAGTAATCCGGCAATTATAGGAGTCTTCTTTCGTGACACGGACTAAACTAGCTGATGCCCGCGACTTCGTACGCGTGGATTGACGTTTTTTGTTCCCCGCGGAAACTCTTTAATTTTCCGGGATAAAAAGTAGCCGGTGTTATTCCAGACTATAAGCTATCTCTGTGCCAAAGGAGACTGAACATATTCAGGCTATGCTTGTGTCAGAAGATAATCATTTTCATAATTTAAGTTTAATTTTATAATTCAGTTTGGCACAAAAAACAAAGTGCTGAGATATCCCGAGTGCAACAAAAGATATCCCGAGATTCTTTCATCGTTTTAAAAGTACTCCAATTGTATTTGTATAAATCCAGACTCCATTTTTATTCGTAGACATACCTAGTGATGTTATTTTATGAAATCGATGAAATAAAAATCGGCGGTGATCGACTTATAATCGATTAAAAACTATCATTTTCATAGTACTATAAAAAATATCGATATTTATTTGCAAACCATTTTGATAGAATCGACTCAACTCGGTGCTCGGTTGCAACACTTGCAGGTTAGTTGTCTGTGGTTTTTGCTTACTGACATTTTTGCTATTATAACATAATGCAGTTTTGGTTTTCAACAGCAAAGATGATTCGAATTTAGATATTTTAATCCCATAATGATTCATTGGGAATAACTATTTACTGGTTTTACCATAGGCAGCAGTAGAATCGTCCTGGTGACGTGTGGTACCTACTACCATACCTAACCTAGCCTTTTACATAAAATTGTTTTTCTCAAAAACTGGGAGGAATAAATTAAAAATTCTTTTTGTTTATGAAAGAAGGGTTATCAAACTTTATTTTAAGCAAACTTTTATCGAGACACAAAAATATTTGTTACTGGCCCAAACTCCATAGAGTTCTGCTCAGTCTCCTTTCATCCAGATCCGTTCTGGCGTGATTGAGTAACAAACATCCATCTATCCAAATTTCGCATTAATTATAATACGAGTATAGATAGGCGAACAACGTGCGCGCAAGCGGCAAGGCAGTGAGGGGAGAATAGCTTGATCCTGGGTGCGTTCCGAAATACACTGAGAGCACTGGAAGTCCCCAGTAAAGAGCACTGCCAGTGCTCGCAGTGCTTATAACGGAACACACACCCTATGTACTATCATATCCAGATGCTATTAGTATGAGAGTTAGCATTCTATCCTTTACTCTCTAGTGACTGTATTATAAGGGGAAAAGAGATAAACCTATTTGCATTATCCTAATATCATCAGCCCCCCTAGCATGGGCCGGTGATAAAAATTTTATCCCCCGATTTTATCCACTGACAAGAGATAAAATTAACTTATCCACCTCTCAGAGCACGGCAACAGGGGACAGGAGAAGTTTATCCCCGTTTGACATTTAACGGGGACTCGGGGGACTATTTACCCACCGTTATTTAGCGTTTTTATTTATTTATATAGGAATAAAATTTTTATCCTTTCCTCGGGGACAAAATTGTCTCGGCCCATGCTAGGGGGGCTGGATTGGGTAAGTGGGCGATGTCTTGTAGTACAATACATCGCCCACTTACCAGTTCAAGACTTGTACTGAACTTTTATGAAGATAAATAAAACATCAAAAATATATTATAAATATTTATTAATAAAGCTTTATTTGAAGATCGACTCCATCATCAATTTATTAACTTAGATACATGCACATTTCATAATTTAAACAAAATACCAAATAATACATAATGATCAAAATACGAGGGTAGGCAAGTATTTATTATTTGTAACAATCTCTAAGGCACTTTTAAAAAATCTTTACAGCTCCTTTTCGTCCCTATTTTTATCTTGATTACACATCGATTAGTCAGTCTGTAAAATATACATTTTCAATTAAATAACATGTTTATCAAGGACTGAAATATTATTTAAAAATGCAAATATTAATATTTTCTTTACACTTCACAAAGAAATATAATATTTTTCCATATTTTTTTTTGTTATTTAATGATCAGTAATATAAAATCTAAGTCCAAAATGGCTCAACTCAATGGGAATGGACGGGTATGGAATCAGAATCCTTGTAACTTACGGATAACAACATTACTCCTGAGATGTTTTCAATAAAAATTTAAAATTATCTTAGCATAAGTTCGTTCCACACGTTGTAGCGTTCTGTACGCTTATTCTAAGTTATAATTCGATGAATCGTAGAATTCGATGACGTTAGCGCCAAAGTAAAATAAACTTTAGTATGCTTGATTTAGAGCTCAATTTCATGTATGCATTCATATATACGTTAACGTATACGATACTTTTCCAAATTAAAATCAGTTGTGCTGAATTTGTGACTTTAAATCAATGCTATTAAGGTTCATTTTATTTTACTTTGACGATCGAATTAAAACTTAGTACCCTTAGCATGACATCAGTAGGTACCTATGTCAGTTACAAACGAAAGTTGAGGTAATACCTTCAAAGGTTAGTTCACTGCTGTTTCGTCATCTGGTGGGAAAAAAAATGTCTTCTTCTTTTTTACGTACGTTGAATTAAACTCATCTCTGTAAAAGAAAAAATAACAGTGTCTCACAAATGTGACCAACTGTGGCAAGGACGAGGGAGGGGTCAAAAAATCACGAAATTAGTGTGACGTACTTTATGGATGACCCCAAGTGCGATTAAGCAAAATGAACTAATTAACATCTAGCACAACCATGTTGCATACCAATTTAACTAAAAACACTAACATTATACTACTGTTGTGTTAATATCGAATGAAATGAAACTGAAAACAGTCTACACTATTTGCCTCTATAGCCCATTACCACGCCATAGGCTGAGATCTATAGAGCGCTAGCTGATTGCTAAGGCGTAGGGTCAATGACCTCAATTTACATAGACGGGCCCTGTCAAACAAAGACTGTGGACCTATTTTACCAACGCCATCTAGTCTGAAAGCGGGACAGCGCTATGGCGGGGACAAGGAAAGGCTTATACAGGTGAGGGGCACGCCCTACAAGTCGGACGCCCATCTTTTTTCTATGAAAGGGCCCATCTAGTACCTACCTATTATATATCGATGCTTAGGGTACAGTCAGCGTCAAAATTGCATATAGAATAAGCAAACAAGTTGCTTTGCATGCGGTTGGACACCCACACACTTACAGTAGTATAATATAAGTCATTCAGCTTGTAGGTATTGTAATAGCTGCGTAATATCGATAATTTCACACCCCAAGTAAGTGAGCTCAATGGCGAGGCGTGGAACTACTCAGACTGCGCAACGCAACTGTTGTAGGTTCAAATCTCGACCCCGTGTAAGCTGTTTTTACTGTTTTTATTTGATGAGTGATATTTTTATACCAGTAATAGCATATGCGGGTAGTTTAAAATATCACTGAACAGATATGGTCACTGAGTACTGACGGACGGAAGATTTGACAATCGTTAGTCGTTACTAGCAAATACTACAAAATTATTATAATTTACAAAGTTTTGCTGTTTCTTATCTTCAACAATAATGCAGGCTAATATTAATATGCAGAAGAGGATGCATATTATTAATGAGCTAAATAATATCGAATACAATATAGCTCAAATTTGCAATGAAACTGGTTTCACCGTGAGTAACTATTGTTTTTATTGTTAAAAAATGTGTGTTCATAAACTTAGGATTTGTTACATAACGTTTTATAAGTAAATAACTATTAAATTTAGGCAAGATACTTAGTAGTTTCAAAAGTGGTTATTTTAATCTCGCTGTTTGGTTTTTAGTGGACAACCAAGTTGGGTGTCGCATCCCGACGAAGAGAGTAATGCTTCACAACGAAGACATAATATTATGGATAAACAATATGAGAACAATAGCTTCATACCAACTGTCGAGTTCGCGAACATGTTCGATACTTAAACACCAGCGCCAAAGCTGCACATTATAAGACATGGAAGTGTTGTCCAGCTGTTGATGTGCCACAACTATCATATTTTGTGCATGATAATTGTTGTCCTGTGCATCGAGCACATATAGTGCGTAATTGGTTTAATCAAAACCCAGACAACAGTTATTCCCTGGCCAGTAAGATCACCAAACTTAAATCCTATTGAATATTATGAGGTTTGATGGTGCAAAGGTGGGATAATATGCGAAATGAAAGGACTGCAGAGGAAACGGAGGCTCACTGTTGGAATTATGGGAGAATATATTTAGGGGAACGGATATCTGTCCCAATATTACAAACGGATTAACCCGGCGGCGCTTGCTTGCTGTTATTGAAAAAAGTGGAGGTTCTATTGAATAGTAATACTTTTAAAGCTATATAAAATTTAATTTTTAAGTCTTTAAATATGAAACATAACGTATTTTATTATTATTAATAATTATTATTAGTATATCTTATCAAAATTAACAGACACAAAAGCAGCGCCGCCCATTGGTTACTAGATTTTTAAGGTTTAGCTTCAATTTTCTTTTCTTTATGAAAACGATTACTTAAGCTATAACCTTAAAAAATTATAGAAAAAGTAGCTGAAGTTATTTATTACTTTTGAGAAAATGTAACATGATAACAATGAAAATAAAGTCGATTATCTAATAAAAAGTGTTTCATCCAATTTATTTTGTTTGTTTTATTAATTAACACCACTAACATAGTTACAAATAGTAAGTAACGTTTATAAATGGATGTTATGTCTGTAAATAAAGATCTATTATAATAAAGAATAACAAACAGTCATTTATTCAAAACAAAATAAAAACTGCAATAAGAGATTCGAACCTAGGTCATATTATGATGCCTCGTATATCAATTTCCAACTATATTACCACGACACTGGGAGTGGTTACTGATAAAGCGATGAAATAAACAATCACAATAGACAAGTTTATTGAATATAAATGTTTTGAACCTAATGCTAATGTCTTAAGGTTGATATTGTTGACAGTTTATGCTAATAGGCAGGTAGTATTGAACTGAAATCGTTTGAACCTTATGTTGTTGAATTAAGGTTGATAATATTATTGACAGTTTATGTTTATCAGTGTGAGTGACCACGTGAGTGATTCACAGCATTGCTGGCACGCGGTTTTAGCCTTAGAGCTATGTATGCAATTATGCCGTCGACTGTACATTTAAAACTCGTGGCATAATACTGTCTCGTTTTGACGTTTTAACTGAAACTAAAGTCTAAGGACAAACATGCTCTATAGATTTAAGCCTAATACGTCGCTACTGTGCTTCTAGTTCTGCAAGACTATGCTAAAATACAAATCAATCAAATATGAAAGTAACATAATTTATAATATGTAATACTATTACTTTACTGATAAAGTAATAAACTATACTGATATATCAGTTTTGCAGAACTATGCACTTACGAGAGAATTTAGAGTGTCTCCCTCCTCTTAAATATGTGCCAAATCCCGGATAAGTTTTTGTAAAACTTGTATTTTTCGTTATGCCTTAAAATATATATTACGAAAAATTAAGGTGAATCGAATCGTTAAGGCCTCCTTAGGGTAAGAGTTCCTTAGGTATTGAGTATCATGGGTATGCGTGGTCTGTTGTAGCTTAGCCTACCTAATACCTGTAGGACCAGAGTTTGATAGCTATAATATCTTCCCGAACTAAATTCGGCAGAGTGGCCAATCTCGACAGAGATCAGGTTCTGCGCGCGATATATTATATTGCATGAGACGTGCTAGGTCTAGGACTTGCCTTACTCTCATAGTCCGATGGGACGACAATCCGACACGATCGGAACAAGATTAGGCGTAGGCCATCAACTTTTTTTTTTATAACTTTCTAACTCCATTGCTGATAATTTATTAGCCTATTTTTGTCCAGACCTGGGAATCGAACCCAGAACTTTCTCATCCACATTCGAATATGTTGACCACTATGGCTAGACAAACGCAGAGCACGGGGGTTAAGTTCAGGGGGTGACTTCGATGGTTGGTCAAATGTAACGATTCACCGTAATTTTTTCACTTAAAATATATTAATATCATTATTATGAGGTTGCATTCAGTAAGAGCATAGTTCGCAAAGCTGTATTTGCAGGGGGTAACCTCTCGCATAATATACTTGAAGACATTTGAGAGCACATTATATTGAGCAACGTCCATCCCGTATTGAAATATACTGTTAGCACAGTAACCCGACATCGGCGCCACGCATGTATGATACACAAGCAGTGCTAACATCCAAGTCTGCTTTTGACCGCTCGGTTTCAACTTTCGATCCGACAATGGGAGCAATGAACGTTGATTTCGTTTTGGAGTAAGGATTTTCTCATCCGATTTCTTTGGATTTTCTTCCAATTGCAACTCTCTTAGCAACGCTTTGTTTAGTTCCTGCGACGAGTCAAATCTGAACATTTTGATACAATTTACTACTTTTGAATCTTTGGGACCGAAAATTATATGTTTTTTTTTATTAAATAAAATATCTTACCGTTTACCGAAGAAGGATATCGGTGAGGTATCTGATGGAAGATCGGTGGTGCTGGACGGCTGGAATTTAAATAATAAAATTAATATTTAATATTATTATGCGATTATTTAAGGCAATTGCCAAGTGCCCATTGTTGTTACCAGCATTCCTAAAACCTCATAAATGGCACCTATTATACATTTATTAAAAAAAAAGGGTAGCCATGCTGGATTTGCAAGTAAACCCTCGGAAAATACACTAATACCTATTTCTTCAAAAAGCAAACCGAAAATAAGACTACCATCTTACATTTCTAAATAGGTCTCATTTTAATTATAAGCAACCCAAAAACCACACAAAAGACTTGTATGTCAATTTATTCATAAAATAAGACTGACATCTTGAATTTTAAAATGGATGTTTGGTTTATGCCTGTCCGATAAAGTGTTTTTAGTTACAATTTAAACCATAGTTAGCAATCTCAACACATTTACTCATAGGAGGAGAAACTCACATTGTTCTCCTTGTCCTCATTGTCGGACGACGCTCGCCGGTTCTTGCACAGCAGCGGCTGGCAGCGGCAAGTCGCGTCGCAGCCCTTGTTGGACTTGACGCAGCCGCACATCTTGGTGGAGCACTGTCACGAGTGGGCTAATGAGACGAGACACTCACATTGTTCTCCTTGTCCTCATTGTCGGACGACGCTCGCCGGTTCTTGCACAGCAGCGGCTGGCAGCGGCAAGTCGCGTCGCAGCCCTTGTTGGACTTGACGCAGCCGCACATCTTGGTGGAGCATTGTCCGCGGCACGTGCAGTGCGGCGAGCCGTCGCTGCCGCGCTTCACGGCACGACTCGACGTGTCGACAGTCGTGTCGGCTTGTGTAAAGTTCATCGTTAGACGGGAACGGTGCGCCTGTAAATATAATACACCGTTTGTCCTTCTGAATGAAACTAATAATATAGACTTCTTAAAAAGAAAAAAAAAATACAACTGTTATGTTAGATTTCTAAATGATGTCCATTATTTTTGTAATGAGCACCTGAAAGCCCACGGAAATGTCACAAATATCAAAATAATTAAAAAATAAGTATGAATGCAATGTTGGATTTTAAATGGGCATCATTGTCGTAATTATCACCCTGAAAATCCTCAGAAACGAACAGAACTAAACCCATACTAATTTATTTAAAAGAGTCAACTAACATCATCAATTTAGTGACACCCATGCCATGTATTTATTAAAAAGAAATTTGGCAGCCATTTCCAATTTCAAAATGGACCTCATTTTTGCAATCAATTAAAAAACATTTAAACGTTTATAATTTTGTATGTCATAGTCTGATTTTGATTTAGAAAAAAAAAACAATTTGATACCTGTATACGTTTGAACAGGGGCGTCGCCCTCCAGTCCGGATCCTTGTCTTTATCCTCGTCTTCTTCTTCCTCGTCGGAGGGCGGGAATTCTATCTGCTTCACGACATCACCGTTCGTCTCTTTCTTGGGACGTTTCTTAGCGTTTTTATTCACGTTTCTTAGTTCCTCCAACTCGTCTAGTAGCCTTTTCTGTGAAACATAAATCAACGATTGATGTGATCATTCGTGAAAATAAAATGCTTAAATTATTCTCAAACAATTTTCTTTGGTCTCATACTTGGGGCGACGCTCAACTTATAGTTTTAAGGCTAAAGGTACATAAAAACATTGCTTACTTCTATTAAATTCTGAGTGCTGATTTTTATGTATGACACTCAGGGAACTATTTCAATACTATTTTTTGTGAGCTTTGAAGCGTAACTTCCTAAGTCTTTAGTGCCTGATATATGTAATTTGGCTGTCGGTCCAAATTATCGAGTATGCATATTATGTTAAATCTACGTACAAAAGCTACTACACACATTTTGTTACTCGAGAAATAAGTGAGGTCTGGTGGTTCTGGGATCTTGCTCTATACTGGTCGCTGCGCCCCACCATGCCCCGCTATATCTGCAATACACTCACATTCTCCTGCTCGACCTGCTCGAGCCGGTCCTGCTGCACCTGGATCATGTTTTGCAGATGCTTGCACGCCTCGCTGCAGTCGCTGCGCCCCACCATGCCCCGCTATATCTGCAATACACTCACATTCTCCTGCTCGACCTGCTCGAGCCGGTCCTGCTGCACCTGGATCATGTTTTGCAGACGCTTGCACGCCTCGCTGCAGTCGCTGCGCCCCACCATGCCCCGCTATATCTGCAATACACTCACATTCTCCTGCTCGACCTGCTCGAGCCGGTCCTGCTGCACCTGGATCATGTTTTGCAGATGCTTGCACGCCTCGCTGCGGTCGCTGCGCCCCACCATGCCCCGCTGCAGCGCTACCAACGCACTTATCTGCAATGAAGTAAAAAAAGTTTATTCATAAACTAGATGATGCCCGAATACTTCATCCGTGTTGATTAAGTTTTTTTATTCCCGCAGGAACTCACTTCATTTTCATCAAAACCGTTCTCATCAAAATCCGTTGAAAAGATGGGCCGGTAAAGCGTAGCAGACAGACAGACACACTTTCGCATTTATAATATTAGTATGGAAGTATGGTTACTCGACAACTAGTCAAATCAGCAACTATTTTTCAAACGTCAAAACGCGTGCTTAATATGGGATTTTGAATGAAATAGGTACTGAATTATTGTGACGTCATCAAGGTTTGACACACTTTTTTACTTCAATCGATAGTTTAAAATGGTTTTCAAACGTAATACAAACATGAGACGTGAATATATTAGTTATAACGACTCTTGGGAGATCCTCTACTTAATAATCACTAAAAACTTATTTATTTGAATAGTTGTCAAATACCCATTTGGTGAGATACCTGGGCATTTCTCTGTAAACTGGGCAACTTTCTTAGGAAAAGTGTCCAGGCAACTTTTTTGCATAAATATTTATAAATCTTATTCAGGGAATATATATCAACCAATGTAATAATACATGGCAGATGAACGAAAAATATTTCCATTACTTTGGAAAACTTTAATTTTCTATTTTAGAATGGGGAATTATAAAACGAGCGAATAAAAAAACAATTTGCGACTGATGATGACATACTGTTTTAATAACTTGAGCGGTATGAATTTGAGTAAGCGAAAAATTAACTAAACTAACGACGAATATTGATTAATAATAAAATCCAGAACGAGCTTACAAAAAGTGGATTGTGATTAATCCATTTCAGATATTAAAATTTTATCCGAGCAACTACATTACTAAGTGAGCGACTGGAAATACAGAGAGTAATACTTAAGTGTCAAAAGTTTAGGTTAGGTTAGGGGTTAACATACCAAACTTAAGTAAAAGAGCTCATTATACTCTGCTCATTAGTGTATTTTTCAAAGTGGTTTTTGTATTCGAAACACTTCATTTAAGATAAAATGCCGCTCAGTAAAAAAAATACATTTGCCAAATATTGAAAAAAATGCAGGACGTAACGTTGACACTCAAACAAATATTAGGTCGCTCAAATATTATGAAGCTGCTCATTTTGTATTTTAAGTAACTCAAATTAATGTTTGTAAGTTGCTGTTCTGTTGATTTCTCGTCACTCGCAGTCAGTCGCTCACTTAGTAATTCTTTAACCCAAATTAATTAATTTTGACACTTAAAACTGTAATTTACAGTCACTCGTTTAATTCCTACCCTTTTAGAATTATTAATTCTTGTACATGTTCTTTTTGAGTAATAAATGTCTTTAAACCGAATTCATATTTATAAGAAATAAGCGGATCCCAATAACAATGCTATAATATTGTTTGAATAATCAAACAACTTGATTGATTCTAATTGTTATTGTCTTTATTAATGTAAAGTAAAGTGACCGTACTGTGCTGGAGACACGTCAGGGGACTGTTTTTCGAGGTCATTAAGAACGTTTTTTATACAATAAAGTTTATTTTAATGGATATTGTACTCTGCGTACAGGTAGATTAGGTTATTATCTTTTAAAGTTATCTATGAATTATATAATAATAATCTGTACTTTTTTATATAATATTGGCCTGGGACAACGAGTTGCCCAGTTTACAGAGAAACGCCCACCTACACTGTACACTTTTTGAAGAGCCCACAACAAATTCAACAAAACACTGGTTAATAATTCTGCTGATCATCAACAATATTTTTTTTTTATCCAAGTTAGCCCTTGACTGCGATCTCACCTGATGGTAAGTGATGATGCAGTCTTAGATGGTAGCAGGCTAACCTGTTAGGGGCATGGCAGTTTTGCCGGTAGGGTGGTAACTAGCCACGGCCAAAGCCTCCCACCAGGCCAGACCAGGGAAAATTCAGAAATTATAAATTCCCAAATTGACCCTGCCGGGGATCGAACCCGGGACCTCTGCACGTTAAGACAACCTCAACACTGCGCCACGGAGGTCGTCAAATATGATAATAATCAACCTTATAGGCTTAAAACCAGTTAATACATACCTTTTGTTCATTCTCCGATTTCATCGCAGCCAAACGCTGTTCGTATTCAGTCTTACAGTTGTCATATTCCACCATCAGCCTGTCATACGACTCCTTGACTTCATCGTACCTCGCTTGGAAACCTTTCTCGCTCTGATTGCTCAGATCGCGTTTTGCCTCCACCAACAAGTCGAACAAGCACTTGAGAGCAACTTTGGCTTCCAGCATAGACTGTATGTTGTCCCATTGAGTACGGGATTTGGTTTCTGCGAGTCAAAATTTCTTTTTAAACTTACACAGAATATTAGTTAGTACACGGATTTTTTTAAATTTCTTACACAGAATATTAGTACACGGATCATCCATAAAGTACGTCACACGTTCAGAGGGACGGAGGGGGTCGACGAAGTGTGACATTGTGTGACAAGGGATGGCCTCGAGGGGTCCTAAGTTTCGTGACGTCACATTTCAAAATCTGATACCAAATTTGAACTACTGTAAGGTTTAAATTGTTTTGTTGGCGAGTTTTCTAGATGTTTCTAGATGTAAAATTGCAAGATATGTGACGACACACTAGGGGTTTCACAAATGTGACCAACTGTGACAAGGACAGGGGAGGGGTCAAAAAATCACGAAATTAGTGTGCCTTACTTTATGGATGACCCCTTACTAGCGATACTCCACACAATATAGCATCAAAGAAATACATAAAAAAGTAATTTACCGAGTTGTTTTTATTTCTGACTACGTCCACACATCATACAAATAAATGTAGGTGTGTATAAAATATATATTTATGTAATATATGTATAAAATAATTATAACGAAACCAATGCGTATTTCTGTTGTTTAAAGATTTAGGATGAAATCACACTTGTCATAATCGATTTGCATCAATGTGACAGACAGACAGACAGATAAATAGACTTCTTTATTGCACACACTTAAAAAGAAACAATACACAAAAAAGATTACACAGAGGGTGCACAGGGTGTTATATATAATTTCTAAAGCAATCTCTTCCAGATAACTTTTGGGGAGAGGAGATTATCTACAAGAGCACGAGATAATGCAAAAATCCAGATGATTTCCGTCTAAGTGTACGGGCACGAAATTAGGGACGGGGAGCGACGGCGACAGCGGGGCGATGCGATGAGTCGGAGAGCTGACGACGAATTTCGGGAAGAATTTTGAAGAGGCCTGGTAATACTTTATAACCGACAAAAACGTCTATAAGTACTAAATTTACAGATAAAAAAAATCAAGTTGCCAAAAAAATGTTTTTTTGGTTTTTTTCCAAATGTTATATGCTGCGCAGTAGCGAAATAACCGCAAACGCTCTACCAGACTGGCAGGACTGGATTCGCCAATTGACGAAATTATATTTTTTCACGATTTCAGCTCGCCGAAATCACCTTCCCGAAATTCGTCGCCAGCTCTCGGACCACATCGCCCCGCTGTCGCCGTCGCTAGTTTCGTGCCTGACGCCTTATATTCAGTTTCTTAGTTACCTTGATCGGCGGTTAGTATTTTCTGTTGCAGGTCTGATATCTGCGCCTTGCGTAGCGCGAGGTCGACCTCTAGCTCAGCTATTTTCGCTCTCGTGGCGTCATCTTCCGTTTTGTTGTGAAGAGTCTCGATCTGTTGCGTTATCCACGCCCTAATTAAGAAATAGTAATTTTTAATTTACTACCTCATAATGGAAAATCGTATTACTTATAAGATAAATAAATTGGTTTTTTTTAATTTATTTATCCAAGTACAAATTTTACAATAAACACATGGTCAAGTACACATTGAAAAAACAGAGGTTTGACCTCAATGCATAAGCAAATTGATCCAAAGAAATCACGAAATCAGAAGATCACTTTGTTTATTCAGTCTGTTTCAGAAATGGATTTGGGTATGAAATTTATGACAAATATAATAGTTTCTGTAGTTAGTATATTTCTAGTTAAAGACAATAAATAGGTAAAGCTTTTAAAAGCGTATTTTCATACATAATAATTAGCACTCAGTGACTTAAATTACAATCTTGAGGCACAACAAAAGATCTTGTGGCTCAATCAAAGGAAAACATCTGCAAATGGCCACAAGACATGCACATAATATTATGTCATAAGATCTTCTCTTGCAGATTCGACCAAAATGCATGAGCATTTTCAGTTTTCGACGACCTTCCTGGCGCAGTGTTGAGGTCCCAGATTCGATTCCCGGCAGGGTCAATTTGGGAATTTATAATGTCTGAATTTTCTCTGGTGGTGGGAGGCTTCGGCCGTGGCTAGTTACCACCCTACCGGCAAAGACGTACCGCCAAGCGATTTAGTGTTCCGGTACGATGCCGTGTAGAAACCGACTAGTGGATTAATATAACTGCCATACCCCTAACAGGTTAGCCTGCTATCAGTCAGGTGAGATCGCAGTCAAGGGCTAACTTGTAGTGGAATAAAAATTAAAAAAAGCACTTTGGGGGAACGTTTGGGGACAGTGCTTTGTTAAGATAGTGATAGCAAATAATAATGGGATAAAACATTGTACCTGTACTCCATGAGTTCAAACAAGGCTTTCTCCGCTTCAACAGTACTGAGATGTACTTCAAGCTCCTGTTCAATGTACTGTTGAATGGCGCCAGTCTTCACATTGCCCTTTGCGTTGCGTTTCATGGCTGTCGTCTTTTGCCTGTCTAGAGCTTCCTAAAAATACAAATTACCTTCAAAATCGTGCTCGAAGTAGCTTAACTTTTACTATATCTATAACTCTTGTATCTTGTAAATCTTGTCTTTTATTATATCCTTAAATCTTTTGTGTAGAATCAACATTTTTTTTTTTTTTTTTTATCCACTACAAGTCAGCCCTTGACTGCGATCTTATGAAATAAATGCATACATTTTAATTTGGAAACAAGAACTCAAGGACATATAAAAAAATTGGCAGTCATAAGGACTGCCGATAGAAGTGAAAACGAATATTTAAAAAAAAAAACTAAGGCATCAAAGTTCAATGTACTATATTTATTTTTAAGACCTTTTGTCTTCGTAACAACGCGAGGTGTCGGTCACGCGTTTCCACATTTTTACCCCCTACCAAAAAGTGCTCAACGCGCCTAAAGAAGTTTTCACTTCAATAAATCAGAACGATTTGATCCTGCAAAAGTATAAACTGTGTTTCAGTGATAATCGCTCTCCTCAAACATTGTACAGTGTTTCAGATCATACCATAAACAATGGTTAATTGGTTACAAAAATTAAAACAAATTATTAATATTAAGTTACATAATATACAATATCATAAGACAAAGGTAGGGTAGGGTAGGGTAGGGTAGGGTAGGGTAGGGTAGGTAGGATTTGCCATTTATATTTCCAACTTCTTCTAGCGTGGTTGATCCCAGGATAGATTAGTATTTGATTTTAGATCGTATCCATAAAATAGAAAAACCTAACTTTCTCAGCTTCGTAATCCGAAAAGAAACTTGGCCTCAGACACTAGAACTGCTTCTAACTAGCTTTTCACGCACAGGTATCCCAATTTAATCTCCCACCGGGTTTGTCCATCTAGTTCTAAGGGTCTATAATATGGAGAAAATGTCTCACCTTCAACCGCTTGTTAACAGCCACGGCCTCCTCCATCTTGCGCTTGAGCACGTTCTGCTGTTTGGCGTGCAGAGACTCCATCTTGGCCATGGCGGTGGCGCGCTTGCGGTCCTCGTTGCGCAGGCGCAGCATCGCGCGCTCGTTGTCCGCCTTCCACTTGCGGAACTTCTCGCTTTCCTCTCGCATTTGACGGATGATTTTGACCTGGAAGGAATTTGTTTTTGAAAGAACAAATGCACGATTGTCAAACAATCGTTTACGTTGACTCGACAATGCACGTGAACATCTCCTGAAGATGCTCCGGTCGGAAGGGCGCCAATGTGTGGAGCCAGGGAAAAACTCAATCACTCAGCAGGCGATAGAGCAAGATATGTTATGAGTTTCTCTTTGTGACCAGATCAGAAATCAGATCTAAAGATCGTGGCAGTTCAAAGATCTCAAGACCTCCGGTAATCAAGGTCTGACGTAATCAAACAAGTTGAGCTGGATACAAGCGGCACAAGAACATGGGTATACAGATCCATGCAAAATACCTATGACGAGCAGAATACAAAACAATTCAAAATACGTAATTTTATAAAATATTTTTTGAAAAACTAGCTCTTCCAAATATATATATCAGAGACCGACAATTTTGCGTGACGTAAAAAATTACGGTCGAAAATTACAGCCTCCTTAGCCAAGTTACATACGTTTCGTGTCTATTCTCTTTTTATAATCGTTAGCGCTTTAGTGCAGAAAAATAAATAAGGAATAGTCTACGTTTAGCGTTTTTAATCGCTTTCGCTAAAGCGTCAACGATTATAGAAAGAGAATAGACACGAAACGTAATGTAACTTGGCTAGGGGGGCAGTAAAGCCTTTGTCCTATTTTAAACATACCTTGGTAGCCTTCATGGCCAGCAGTTCAGCATTCAAGGCAGCGATCTTGCTCTCATTCTTTTCCTTCATCTTGATGATGTTGGCTTGTTGCTGGCACTTTTTCTTTAGCTCTGATATCTGGGATTCCAATTCCGACACTTTGTTGCGGCGTTCGTCGTGCGTTGAATCCTTGGTCTGGAAAAAAGTTGGATAAAGAAATAAGATAGATCAAAAGTATAGAAAAAGCAAACCATTATAGTTCCGAGTCTGTGTCACAACCATTAAATAAACCTAATTTTGCACATTTCGTTGAAAAGTCATTGTAAGTTTGCATATTTTATACAACAACAAAACATTACATTGGGGTAAAATCAAACTCGAGCAAAGTAATTACCCTCTATTTTAATTCGACGTTATGTTTTTAAACTCTATATCTCCCAACTTTAATGTAATATCCTTACTAATATTATAAACGCGAAAGTTTGTATGTATGGATGTTTGTTACTCTTTCACGCCAGAACGGCCGAACGGATCTGGATGAAATTTGGCACAGAGATAGATTATAGTCTGGAATAACACATAGGCTACTTTTTATGCCGGAAAATTGAAGAGTTCCCGCGGGAATTTAAAACATCAATCCACGCGGACGAAGTCGCGGGCATCATCTAGGTATGAAATAAATGAAATAAATAAATGAAATAGTTATTGGCTGAAGGAGAGGTTAGAGTAAGCCAACACTTAATCAACTACAAGTTAGCCCTTGACTGCGATCTCACCTGATGGTAAGTGATGATGCAGCCTAAGATGGTAGCGGGCTAACCTGTTAGGGGCACTTACCTTAGTCTGCTTCAATTGCTGCATCAGCTTCTCCTTCTCTTTCTCCAGTTGTGAGATTCTCTCTTCGTTCTCTCGCAGATTGTTGTTGCTGTCTATCATTTCCATGTTATGTGCTCTCATGGCTTGCACTACAGATGCCTTGATGGCTATAGCGCGGTTGAGCTCTTGCAGTTCTTGGTTTAGAGCCACCTTAAACGAGGAGTAAGATTGCTTTAAGAAATTTAAAAAAAATTTAAAAGCCTATAGTCCACGCGCCAGCTCTGAGGAATCGGGGGCTGAGGTAGCGGGCGGCGCTTTATACCCCGCACACTCCCATACTAGTGCCGCCCTTGACGCGAGAGTACACTTTATCGAGTCCTGTTTATAATTTTGCGACATCAGTGTTACTCGTATAATTACTATAAATAGTACTTAATTTAAAAGTTTCTCTGTCTGTGCAAATAGCTGTTTAATTTTTAAATTCCTTATAAGTAGTACTGATTATTCTGATTGCGACAGATTAATTAGATTTTACATTCATTTTGTACAGTTCATTATAATTAAATTTTATGATACAATTTGGTTTTTCTCCCTTATTGCACTTACTATCCTCAGAATTATTATTTCATAATTAATTCAATGCACGCACACAGATACTAAAGATGTATTAGTATCGATAACGTAATATCAACTAAACCACAACTCTATCTCATTATGTCAACATTCCTTAAGATTCATCAGACCTCGCGCGCGAACTGTAGATTTGCTATATTAAATCGATGAAAATGAAAATGATTTATTTCATGTAGGACAACTTGTGCCACTTATGATAAGTCCTAAGAATCTACCACCGGTTCGGAAAGATGATTCTACTGAGAAGAACCGGCAAGAAACTCAGCAGTTGCAAGTATTATTTTTACCTGTCCCATAGCCCTCTTTTCCTCCTCCATGACTGCCTGATCTTCACTCAGCTCTTCTAATTCCTCAGTTTTCTCGCCATCTCCATCGCTCTTTACTAACGACAACTTGATCTCATGATCAATTAATTCTTCCTCTGTCTTTATATTAACTGACTGCAAGTCTTCCAAGCGTGTCTTGATCTCTTTAAGGTATTCCATAACATGTGTTTTCTGACTGCTATCATCTTGTATTATATCTGTGGTGCTCAGATTTTCTATAGTTTGATTACACTGTTCGGTCAATTCGTTCAGTTTCCGTTCTATTTTGTCCTTGGCCATCTCAGCAAGGAGAGCCTTTTCACAAAGGTTAGTGTTTTCTACTAACATATTGCCGAGGTGTTGCGTGACTTGTTTATGCTTTTTGAGTAGTTCTGCATATTTTGCCCTTTCTGTTTCAAGTTGTTCTTGTAACTGCTCGTTGGACGCTGCGTCTTCGTCGCTGATTACCGGTATTTTTCCGACTAGTTGTAGCCTGAGGTCATTGACTAATTTATTCAATCTGGAAATATAGTTTAGTGTGAAACAAACATATATTAAAATAGGAACAAATTGTGTTAGGACGTCGAACTTCATACATTGCAACCTGTATAATTATGTTTTATTTTATTCGTCTTATTCATACAATATACGATGCCCGCGACTTCGTCTGGATTAATTTTTTTTGATTGCCGCGGGAACTCCTTAATTTTCCAGGATAAAAGTAGCCTATGTCCTTCACCGGGATGCAACCTATCTCTATACGGAATTTCATTCCCCAAATTATTGATATATATTTAAGTAAGTTAAGAAACTTTCCTTGTGTGTGTAGCACTGTAATAAAATTAGTAAAACGCAAAATATGTCATTCCTCGTTCAAGGAGTTCCATTGGATATGGGCCTTTGAAACTAGTTTCGATACTGTAATATATCGCTACTGGATGGCATAAACAGTCGCCTAAAAGACTCGATTAAAGATGCATATATATCAAATTTCGGCACTGACAGGTAAGAGAACCGTGGCCGAGTGGTCAAAGGCGCTCAGGGCGCGATTCCCAGAGACGCAGGTTCAAATCCTGTCGGTTCTGCAAATTTTTGATATGTATATAAGTAAGTTTAAAAACTATCCTCATGTGTGAAGCACTGTAATAAAATTACATAATTACAAATGTCTTTCATTGGTATCTGGCGACTTTAGAAAGATGAGTAGTCAGGTACTATTTTATCTTGTTTTTGAAAAGATATTACCTAAGAATCTCAGCCGCTTTAGCGTCCTGGTTGATAATGGGTTTGTTACGGATGCGCCTAGCGCGGTCCGCGTACCGGAGCGTGGATACCGTTTCATCCAAGTTGTAATCAGCCGGACTTACGCATGCCACCATAAGTGTTAAAGAGTTTCCACCAAGACTGTCTGCAAAGAAAAGTAATTACGCAGACAAATTTTAATAAGTTAAATGGGAATGCTAACGGTACTTAATTGGTATCATTATTGAGTAACACCACCATAAGTGTTAAAGAGTTTCCACCAAGACTGTCTGCAAAGAAAAGTAATTATGCAGACGAATTTTAATAAGTTAAATGGGAATGCTAAAGGTACTTAATTGGTATCATTATTGAGTAACACCACCATAAGTGTTAAAGAGTTTCCACCAAGACTGTCTGCAAAGTAAAGTAATTATGGAGACAAATTTTAATAAGTTAAATGAGAATGATAACGGTACTTAATTGGTTTCATTATTGAGTAACACCGCCATAAGTGTTAAAGAATTTCGACCAAGACTGTCTGTATAGAAAAGTAATTACGGAGACAAATTTTAATAAGTTAAATGAGAATTCTAAGTGGTATCATTATTAAGTAAAAATGTTATTGGAACGGATTAGGATTCTGAACATACTACTTTCAGGCTTCTCATCATCAAAAAATAACACTGTATACTACGAGTCTAATTATTACAAATATTTAATTTTCCAGACTATGTTGGGCATTTGTGATAAAATTCTTGAAAATCGTAAAATCAGCTGAATAGGTTTTTGACGACCTCCGTGGCGCAGTGTTGAGCGCTGTTGTCTTAACGTGCGGTCCCGGGTTCGATCCCCGGCAGGGTCAATTTGGGAATTTATAATTTCTGAATTTCCCTGGTCTGGCCTGGTGGGAGGCTTCGGCCGTGGCTAGTTACCACGATTGGGCGTTCCGGTACGATCCCGTGTAGAAACCAAATAGGGGCATGGGTTGTGAATATAACTGCCATTCCCCCTTAGCCCGCTACCATCTTAGACTGCATCATCACTTACCATCAGGTGAGATCACAGTCAAGGGCTAACTTGTAGTGGATAAAAAAAAAAGGTTGAAACTTTTGTGAGATCTGAAAAATACCATCCAAATAACTTATAGCTTACCTTGTAAGAGTCTTGTGAGTTTACTATCCCGATAGCTTATAAAGCTCCTGTTGGTGCCATCTCCCAACGCTGATATAACGTTACCCAGGGCCAGCAGACCTTGGTTGATCTTCACACCCTCTTTCAACCTTTCACCAACTGCTTTAGTCTTCTTGATGCGCTCTGAGCCAGCCAGATCAACAAGATGAAACTTTGAGGTGGTTGCTAGGTTTCTGTAACAAAATATTAGCGTCAATGATTTCAAATGTAAACTGTACAGTTAAATATTGGACTAAACATGTAATAGCTCAGGCTATTTATGCTAGCTTTGTATGGAAACCTCCAAAAAAATAATGTAAAGCTGATTTTTGGCATAAGTGTTCTTTAGGGTCTTACTATAAATAAGTATTTCCTCAAAAATCCCCACTCCTAGGTCCGCGCCTCCCCCCCCCCCCTAAAATATTATTTTTGGAGGTGAATGTTTATGGTACCCGTACTATAAGTTTGAGAAATGAATTGATAAGGATCTATCATTACTACTACTAACTTGACATTGATAAAGATAAAGAATGCCACCGATAGCATTGCAAAACAATGGGTCACTGGTAGCCATAACTTACTTATCAGTCCGACTCTCCTTAGCTATGACGATGGTGAAGACAGCGTGGCTTCGACTTGAGGCTTGATTCATAGCAGTGGAACCTGTTACGCGACCGGTAGACCCTTGCTCTAGAGCCATCATGGTCTCCATGGTGGAAGTTACTGGTAGCTCAGTTATACCTGGAAAAAATGATTGTTTTAAAATTCCAAAGTTCAAACCTATACGATAAAATCCAATCCTAGTATGTCACATCAGGTATTAGTAGTGTGCTTTGTAGTCATGGAATGGTGCACAAAATTGCAGAGGAACCATAATACCAAATAAAGAATACAGATCCTGTTATAAAACTATTTCTAGCAGTTTCTTCCAGAGACTTTTATTGATCACACAAGATGTGTTCTGAAACTGTTTTTTCTTCTAATATTGTCTGCCCTTTTTGTACAAGCCATTGAATCCAGTCATTGTATAGAGAGTAACAGAAATAAATACCTAAAAAAGGATTTTTGATCGATAGATTTTACCTGGCAGAATAACACCTTTGTTGATATCCTCCCTTATTTCTATAATACTGTGTCCCCTTTCTTTTCCTGAGAGCAAGTCATAGCATTGCTCCTGGTATAGCTCCATGAATGAAACGCTCACTTTGAAATTAAATTTATCCTCATGTGTCTCTATGTATTCAAATATGTCTGCTACAGCTTGAGGAATTACACCTATGGAGAAAATTTAGAATAAAATCTGTACTAATAGGTATTGGTATTGTCATCTAGTAATTGAATATCCATACTAATCAGCAGGCATAATGTAGTATTCAAATAAAGAGTATGGCAGTAACACAGATTCTTGTAACATTCATATTAGAGATGAAAGTAAATGTACACTTGAAGATCATGAATGGTTTTACTTTTTTATGGTTCAACAGCTGAACCAATATTGTAAAAATTTAGCACAAATATAGCATACTAGCTGATGCCCGCAACTTCGTCCGAAGGTTTTTTTTATTCCCTCGGGGACTCCCTAATTTTCCAGGATAAAAAGTAGCCTATGTCACTCTCCAGGCTCTCAACTATACCCATGCCAAAATCACGTCGATCCGTTGCTCCGTTGCGGCGTGATTGAAGGACAAACCAACAAACCAACAAACAAACACACTTTCGCGTTTATAATATTAATATGATGTACTTCATATTCTTGGGGCAAGAAGGAAGATGAAGATTTAAAAAAAATGGTAATCCTTGTGGATTTAAAAATGATATTATCTTTATCATGAGTTAAATAGCTAGATAAAAAACAAACCTAGTTTTGTGGAATCACCATCAGACCCGGAATAATTTGTGCCCATTGTATATGTTTTTCCTGAGCCAGTCTGGCCATAGGCAAGTATGGTAACATTATAGCCTGAAACATTAATGAAATTGTTACTTATTTGATTTATGATTATAAATGCTTGTTTGTCTGTTTATCATGGTTAAGTTACTGCTTAATTGTGGAAAAGCAGGAGCATCCATTACTCCTATCTTTATTATTGTGATTGGTTTATTGAACTTACGGTATTTGGCTGCAACAATGGCTTGTAATTGATTGATGTCAATCATCTTAGTTGCAACACACAGCATAAATATGGGTATACTAGCTGATGCCCGCGACTTTGTCCGTGTGGATTGAGGGTTTTCGGTTCCCGCGGGAACTCTTTAATTTTCCAGGATAAAAAGTAGCATATGTGCTATTCCAGACTATAATCTATCTCTGTGCCAAATACCATACAGATCCGTTCAGCCGTTGGAGCGTGATTGAGTAACAAACATCCATACATCCATACATCCACACATCCATACATCCATCTAAACTTTCACAGTTATAATATTTATTTGATTATCATATTCACATAAGGATTGTCCAACAAACAGTTCATTCTTCAGAAAGTGTGATTCAATATACCTATTAAGTATGATAAGTGGTGTCAACTAGTGTACAATGACTGTAGTCTGAATGCAACCATTAACTTCATTGGAAGGGTGAAAGTTATTGGCCTCTCTCTTCATTCATTTCAGAGAGCTAATAAATATCAAGTTGGTATTCTATATTTACCTAGGCCCTGCAATTAGAGTTAATAGATTGTACCAATTTGCAAGAGTTAAAAAGCAGATGGATTACTATACCTTGAAACAGTTTGTTAATGAGTCCCTTGACAGCTGTATCATAGAATTCTTGTTGGGTTATGTGCTGTGCGAACACATAATTGTATGTGAAACACAGGTCCTTTATTTGCACCTGAGGGTTCCCTGGCACCACTTCGATACATTCATCGCATCCTCGGTCTATCTCAGTCTGCATCAAAGGCCTAATCCTCAGCGCAACCTGCACTGTGTCTATAGTGGCTTTGTTATCCGCGTCCGCCATTCTGACCGAAATCTAGTTAATTTCGGCTAGAACTTATGCTATTTCTCGAAAACTGAACTATTTTTCATGTCTACACATGACCGTTACTCAGGAAAACGTCAGTTCCAGGTTGTCTTTTTTTCGATGATTTATCTCAGGTCATCAATTTTGTAAGTGGCCAGAACGTATAATGCCTAAAAATATGTATGAATGAGGTGTTAATGGGTTACCTAATGAGCTTATACCTATTGTTTTATTATCCAAAATGATTCCATAAATTTTTCGTACCTTCGTATCAAATCCTCTTCTTTCAGATAAATGTAGTGTTAGAATTTTTTAAATTGCAGTTCCGCACATCTGACAATCACAGTCTTATTCATATAAGATTTTTTATGAACAATCTAATCAAAATAGGAATTCCCATTCCAAGCTTCTTTTCCAATCTCAATTTATTAGAATATTTCAATCAATTGAATTTTCAAATGCAAAGTGCAAACGGCTGAAGAATTTGAAAACGATTTTAAAGCTCGATGTTGCGATATACAAAAACAATTTTAAAAAAACATATTGGCTGTGTTCCGTTAAAGACTGCGAGCACTGTTCAGTGCTCTTTACTGTGGAGAAATTCGTTCCGTTATAACTGACAGTAAACTGGTACAGTATCATATGGAAATATATGACGTCATTAATCGACGCCATCTTTGTACTGTGAGCACTGGCGTTTTCGAGGTAAGGTGCTCTCAGTGTTTGTCGCAGTGCTGACAGCGTTCCGTTTTAAGCAGTACCCAGTATACCTAACTATAAAGGAACGGCTTCGCAGTGTACTAAAGTGACGTCACACCTTACAGTGCTCGCAGTGTATTTCGGAACACAGCCATTATTGCGCTTGTGCACTGAATTGATTTCGTGCATTGCGATTGTTGGGCGATTGCCGATTGGCTAAAAATGACAGCTATAGTGTAGCGATCGCAATCACCTTTAGGGCCAGCCATACACGGACAGCTTGAAGCAGTCAGGATGGACTGCTTCAAGCTGCGACTGCATAGTGAACTAAGTACAGTCTTGTAAGTACACACATACATGGAACCGCTCAAGCAGTTGCGACTTCTTCGGACTGTTGGCAGAAGTTATCAATGATAGCTTCAAGCTGTTGACTCTGACTGCAAGAACGGTCCGTGTATGTTAATCACTGGCTAACTGCTCGAGCAGTCCGTGTATGGCCGGCCTTATTGGTTAACATAATATTTTCTTCCACTATTGACCAAAATGCGGCGGCTGCGGCGGTTGATAAGTGACAGCGAAACGTGACGAGTATCACGGACTATTGCAGATTAAGGGTATGTTCCGAAATACACTGTAAGGTATGACGTCAATTTAGTACCTACACTGCGAAGCCGTTCCTTTATAGTTAGGTATACTGGTCACTGCTTAAAACGGAACGCAGTCAACACTGCGAGCCATAGAAATAGTATGTATATTCATACAACTAGAAGGATCACTTATGTGTTTTTGTTACACAAATTCACACCTTTTAAGTTAAATAATAAAGTTCAATTTAGATTACCTTTCACTCATAAGGAATTTCGGTCTCGACAAGGACTCACTTTTTCTTCGCGCTGTCTCGTTCACTCTCGTGTTCACTATTGTGTCTCGTTCAATTAATAATAATTATGGTATCATGCCAGTGTAGCGGTAAGAAAGAGACAACGCCCCTTAATATTAGCTCTCTTTCGGCTCGCGTTTCGTGCGTTAGTGATCCTTCTAGTTGTAATACATATTACATACTATTTCTATGCTGAGAGCACCTTACTCGAATGTACAAAAATGGCGTCGATTAATGACGTCATACATTTCCCTAGGATACTGCGGCAGTGTACTGTCAGTCCACAACGGAACGAATCTCTCCACAGCAAGAGCACTGAACAGTGCTCGCAGTGTATTTCGGAACACACCCTAATAGTCTCTGCTCTACTCTATTGTCACTTGTGTCAAACATGCGTCAAACACTAAAAAACGAGCGAAAATTCATAAACTTTTCAAAGAAAACCTCGGTGAGAAAACCTAAAGTGCTATTTATCATAGAAATTAGAAGTGTACTTTTTACTGCATAAAAGTAGTGTACTTGTGATAATTGAACAAACTAGTGAGTTTTTATTAATCAACATTACTTACAACAATGTGAAGTGTAATCCTTGAGAAATCGAACTGCGCCATGCCATCCAAAACTAGAGGTCGAGCCACAAAAGCTTCTAAAGAAAATATTGGTGTTGTGAAAACTAAGGCAAAAGCTACGACCAAAATATCTAAAGTCGCCAGAAAACCTTTATCGGATAAAACAAATTCAGCATCTGATGATAATGCGTCAGTAGTGTCTGATAAAACGAAAAAACCTGTTGCTAGTGTACCAGATAAACAAATCAACGATGTTCTCGATGACAATGTGGAACGACCACGTCGCGCTCGACGCCTTCCCAACCGTTTTAAGGAAAATAATACCCTTAAAAATCTATCAAACAGTTTTAACTTGTCCACATCAAAACAAGAATCTCCAGCATTTAAAACCCTATCTCCAGTACAAAAGAAGGCTAAAGTTTTGCATAATGCACAATCCACAAATAATCCAGCTACAAAGGTAACAGTTTTGGCCAAAAAGATAACCTCACCAGTGAAAAATCAAAAACTTTTGCCATCAAAAAGTTCTGTCAAAACACTTGATTGTAGTATACTAAAGAGCAGGCCGAAGAGGATTTGTCGGCTTCCAAGCAAGTTTGAGGACCACTCTATTAGTCCTAACAAATACATACCATTACAACCTATCAATGCCAGTACACCTTTTGCAACAAAAACTAAGAAGCTAAACAATGCGACATCTAATGTAAGTGCCATACTAAAAAATTCACCTGAAAAACTGTCCAATACAGCATCAACAAATACTAATAAAAGAAATGCAGGGAAAACAAAAAACATAAATAATGGAACTACTGAAGAAATATGTGAATCTAATAAACCGCCTAAAAGAGCGACAAAAGCTAAAAAGATGGTTTATGAAAATGGGGATAAATCCATAAATATTTCACCTGTTTTGCCTAAGAAAAGAGCAACTAGGCAAAAAGCTGCCAGCAATGACATTAGGCAAATAAATGCTGCAGATACTAATAATAATGCAAAGAAAAATAAGGCTCAAACATCTCCATCAAAATCACCAGGAACTCCTGGCAAAATATTTAAGTCCAGAGAGAGATTAATAAACAAAAACTCTTCATTGAGGTTATTAGATGATAACAAGAACCATTTAAAAAGAGACTCCAGTAAATTAGATGTGTATGAATTTACATTCGATCCAGATGAGGAACCTCCACCAGCAAAGAAGAAGAAAAAGAAAACAGCTCCAAGAAAACCTAGACCCAAAACTGTACCATTAAAGAGTAAATATGATAGAAATCTTGCACAAGCTCTAGCTGCTTTGAAAAATACTGTTGCTACAAAGTCTTCTAAGACACAAAATGGAGAGATTAACATAAACATAGAAGTTGCTACAAATATCAGAGAAAACCTTAATAAAGTTGAAGATAACCATATAAACACACCTATAAATGAAAGACATTTAAGTGTAGTTAACGAAAAGAGTATTGTTCATGAAAAGAATTATAATTCAGTAAGAGTAGAAGACATCGCTCGAGATTTTCACATGGACGAAGATGACCATGCTGTTGATTACTCGCCTGTTAACTCTCCAATTCGACCAAAAACTCCTACAGATGAGGTTCAGTGCAATGTAGAAGTTGTCCAAACTCCCAATATTGTAGACCCCCTTAATTTACGTGATGAAAGTTTCTTTGGTGAAATACCTGTAGCCAGCAGTAGCATGAATGTTTCTGTAAGACATCCTCAAGCTAGTCCTTGGAGGGCAGAATTTGGAAATTTACCTATAAAGTGGCACACAAACACTTATGTCAAACCAAACATGACACCAGCAATGGAATGCTCATTTATTAACTTTAATGATGATAAGAAAAAGCATGTCTATACAAATATAGTACCAGAAGCTGATGATCCAATACCTGAAATTGATAGCACCTCTAATTTGAAACAGACAAGTATTATTTCCTTTATAAAAGAAGTTGTAGAGAGAACTGCAAATAAGAAGAACAAAAAAGCAACACCTATTAAAGCCAACTCCCTATTTGAAGATTTAAAAACCACATCTAAAGTTGATCATAAAACACCTAATAAAGATACTCCATTTAAGAATCATACAAGTGTCAATGTAACTCCAGAATCAGGTAAACGTGATGGAAATAGCAACAGTGATATGTCAAATGAAAAGGAAAATTCAGATAATATAAATAATGATAAAGTTAGAACACCAAAAGATTTGACCAAAAATGCAGATAAAAACAATACATATTTCGGTTTTGATGAAATTGAAGATCAGGAGAATTTTTCTCCTGTTAAGAAAAACAATAGAGCTCAATCTTTAAGGTCTCACACAAGAGGTATTCTTCAAGAAATAAATGACCATAAAGGTCCTACCAGAGGAGTTATACCCATTGCAGCCAAATCAAAGCCTGCACAGAATACTGTAAACAGTAATGAAATGAAGTCAGCAACAGAACCTCCAGTGTTCCCCGAAGTTGCAGTTGATGGTAACACACAAACGACAAATGTAGAAGAATCATGTGTTTCAGAAAATTTAGAAAATGAAGATGATTCAGTACATCTATTTGAAGATATAGATATGTTGTTCATACATCATCCAAAGGTTAGTAAAGTTATTAAAGAGTATTATTAAGTAAATTATAGTAACAGTTTAAGTTACTATATTTAATTTTGTAACACTGTGTATATTATTTTATTTAGTAAATTAATTAAAGAGAGATTATTCATTTTAATATTTAACTGGCTGTTTTTGGATTTTTGTTGATACATGTAGATGATTGATGTTTTTTGGTTCCCATGGAAACTCTTTAACTTTCCAGGATAAAAAGTAGCCATTGTGTTATTCCAGACTATACTCTGTCTCTGTGCCAAATTTCATCCAGATCCGTTTAGCTGTTCTGCTGTTATTTGGTTTCCACCCATCCAAACTTTCGTATTTATAATATTAGTAAGTGTAGATGGAAAGCAAGATCTTGGCTTTAGAAAGCTTTGAGACTTCATGTTATAAAGGTATCCAACTTTCCATACTTAATAATAATATTATAAATGCAAAAAAAGTGTGTCTTCTTTACTGCCCATTCACTAACTAAGTTTGACAATATTTGGCACAAAGATAGCTTACTCTGTATATAGGATAGAAGCCCATAGGTCTTTTATTCTTAGACTTTTTATTCTATGCAGATAAAGTAGTAGCAGGTATTATTTAGTTGTCACATAAAAATTCTTGCATTTGAAATAATATTCTAAAAATGTTACCATGACACAATCCAATAATTACCCTGATAAATGATTTCATTAATGTAGAGGTCAAATTGACTTATTTGCTGATATTGAGTTACATATTACTTTCGTAATTTTTCAGCCGAGTCGGAAGAGCTATGGGAAAGCCAAGAAAGTTACATTCATTCAGAATCCAGTGGCCGGTTCTGACGATAGCTCGATGAGTGATCAGGAGATTAGGGACCAAAATGCCTTAATCTCAAGCGAAGAAGACAACTTGGGTGACCTGTCATACAAATTGCCTACAGAGAGGCCCAAAAAGACAATTAAAAAGAAGAAGCCCAAAAAACAATTGTCAAAAAAAGAGGTTAGTTGCACCATTTTATTTTCTTTATTTTAAAGACTTGAGGCAGACTATGTGCTTACAATGCAGGATGCAACTCACAATAAAGACATAAATTCATTTTGTGCGAAAATATTATTTATTTAGAATAAGAATAAAAGTTACTGTAAAGTGACTATCGCAAATTGGTTGAAATTTTCTCACTCTTAACTTAAATGCATTCACATGAAATGCTTTTTGTTGCTTGCTGCAGTTTGACAAGTTTCTTATATTTAATTTTTATTAGTCCCCCACACAAGAACCTCATTACTGAGATAGTCCCACCAATAGTCCCCACTGAGAATATAGGGTGATTTAAATCACCCGGCATTGCTTAAATTAATATTGCTTTTTTCTTCATTTCTATGACACCACAATCTCTATCTCTATATATATAAATCAATTACTGTTTGTTTGTCTCGCTAAAACTTGAGAACGGCTGGGCCGATTTAGCTGATTTTGGTTTTGAAATGTTTGTTGTAGTCCAGGGAAGGTTTAAACGTTGAGAAAATATGGAAAAATTGCGAGGAAGATAGTAAAAACAACAATTTCATTTTCCCATATAAACTGTTCTAGCTACTTTCCTGTCCAACATTTGACGTTCGTCCCTTCGGTACGGTAGATAGTATATAAGTATAGATTATTCTGTATGTGTGTTTGTCACCTAACTCCTCCTCCTCCTCCTCCTAACGGCTGGACCGATTTGGATGAAATTTTGTGTGTTTATTTCAATGGGTTCCTGGATGGTTTGAAAACACAATTGGACCAGTACGTGGCACTGCAATCGGGTTCTAGGTTCAGGGCAGGACGTCTGCCGGGCCCGCTAGTCAAATCAAATAAATATTATAAATGCGAAAGTTTGGATGGATGGATGTATGTATGGATGTATGTTTGTTACTCAATCACGCTCCAACGGATGAACGGATCTGGATGAAATTTGGCACAGAGATAGATTATAGTCTGTAATAGCACATAGGCTACTTTTTATCCCGGAAAATTAAAGAGTTCCCGCGGGAACCGAAAAACCTCAATCCACGCGGACGAAGTCGCGGGCATCAGCTAGTAAATATTATAAATGCGAAAGTTTGGATGGATGTATGGATGTATGGATGTTTGTTACTCAATCACGCTCCAACGGCTGGACGGATCTGGATGAAATTTGGCACAGAGATAGATTATAGCCTGGAGTAGCACATAGGCTACTTTTTATCCCGGAAAATTAAAGAGTTCCCGCGGGAATCGAAAAACCTTAATCCACGCAACGAAGTCGCGGGCATCAGCTAGTAGTTTATAAAAATGGCTATTCCAACCCTATTTTTAATCAGTCATTTTTTAATGATCAGTGCTAACCCTTTTACCGTCTAGTAGTTTGAACTGCTAGGATATGGAATGCCCTTCTGGCTTCCATTTTCCCATCCTCGTTTAATATAGGTATTCAAATCAAGAGTGAATAGGCATCTTCTAGGCAAGCACGCTCCACCTTATGCTGAGATCTATAGAGCGTACTTTGACTTGGCTCAGACTTTACTCAGAGTTAAAACGAGATGGACTTATGTGAGTAACATAAATCTAAGCAAAGTCAAAGTTCGCTCAATAGATCTCACACCTAGACTGCATCACCCATCGACCATACAACTATTAGACTCCTCATATAGGGCGAACACTTTCAGACAACACATCAGACTTAATAGGTCTTACATAATTCCACGCCCTTGTAACAAAACCTACCGAGTTATTTAAATATTAATTAGAGTATATCGATAATTAATTATCGATAAATAATTATTAGGAGTTAGGACCCCATCCCATTTGATTTATGATTTTTTTGACCTCAAGTATACCAATCAGCGTTTAGTACCCCGCGCCCGCTTACTTGAGTCATTTGACTGAATTGTTTGCATTACGAAAGCATAGTAATTAGGCGTCTATTGGTTGTGTGGTCGATGGCATCACCACTTGCAAGCAGGGCTGATTGCAGCCAAGTGCTACCCTATAAATTTTAAAAAAGAAGTCTGTCTGAAGAAAGGCATTCCGAATCAGTGGTATGACGATTCAAAAGCACTTTTAGAAGTTTATTTGAATAAAAAAACATTTGAATTTGTGCTATTGCTATATCAATAGATATAATACTCCAAGTGCCATTGACAAAACAAACTGATACATAAATATTAAATTGTTTCAGGAAAAGGAAGTGGAAGCATGGGCGGCCGGCTTTAACTCCATGTGTGAAGATATAGATGGGTTTGACTTAGTTGTAGAATAAGGAGACTTAAATTATGTGTTTATAGAGATTATGTTTAATTTTGTATATTATTATTAGGTATTCATTTTAAGTAAGTATAAGATCTTTAAAGATATTTTTAAGTTTACAGCAAAGATATACTTTAAAAAAGGCCAATTTTTACCTCTGTTTTAAATGGGTCCCACTGAATTTGTATTTTAATGGAATTTAATGGAATGGAATGATAACTATATTATTTATTGTTTATTTTAACTGAACCAATGCAAAACATTGCGACAAAGCACAATGTGGCAAAACATTGTAGCAATGGTACAGGACAGGATGTTTTCAAAATTTTCACAAAGTAAATTGTACACTATTGCCATGTCGAAACGTAATTTAAAAGTGGCTCAAATCAGCCTTTCGTCGATTTGTTTTCCTTCTATTGATTTTTTTTGTTTCTCACAAATACGTACATTATGTAGTAGAGATAAAGTTCAATTTACTTTGCAACACAAGACTTGTGTATGTGTAGGGCATTCCATTTCATATGTTTGAAACTTTAGAATACTCAAAACTCTAGGGATCCATAATATTCTCAATATTTGACATCATAATTATAATTAATTATTATGTTATTATTGTGGCCAATTTTGAAACAATTTTGTGTAACTAAATTGACTGGACTAAATCTAGTGCAGTCCCTTTCCGCAACAAGCATTATGAAAAGGATAGCAACATATTTAGAGCTTTCATCTTACTTTAGCTTAAAGGTTTGAGTACAACAGAATTAGTTTCGGTCCATATTGTGTTGCCATTTTATTTTATTTAAGTGTTGGTAGTTTTAAGTTAACTAGTGACTACTGAATCGTGTCTCAAAACGGATTTTATTTAAGCTAAAAATAATGTTTTATTTTTAAAATAAATAAGCGTTTTAAATTAATTATATTATTTAGATTTTAGAACTAAGTTTAATTTTTAAGACGCGGGTAATTCGTCTTGTCTCACATTTTAATATTAATCTCATTTTATTAATGACATCATCGGTTTTAATTTTAAATTTTAACTAGGCTTCGGCACTAAATAATAATGATTGTATGACTCAATTTAAAAAAAGAATGATTTATTTAAATATTACTTGTGTGCGTTCAGGTATACTTTTATCATGAGACTCCACTAACTACATAAAATGTAAGTTTACAATAAATAACTACGTTTTTAATAAACGAAAGTTTTTATTTATGAAAAGGGCGGTTTTGTGTAACGGTTATAAATTGTTGTTTCTGGAAATTCTTGCCAGACACTAGTATCCGCATTGGATGGAAGAATTAATGTAGAAGACTGCTACTGTTTGATACTGTCGCGTCACGTTGCCGCGTTTGTCGCTCATCTAGGACATTAATTGGGTATTTGACTACTAGTGAAATATATTATTTTTTAGTGCTTATTAAATAAAGGATCTCCCAAAAGTCGTAATATCCACGTCCCCTGCTAGTTTTGTGTTGAATAACCATTTAAAAACTATCGATTAAAGTAAAAAAGTGCGTCGAACTATGATGACGTCACAATTTAAAATTTCATACAAAATCCCATACTAAGCACGCGTTTTGACGTTTGAAATAAAGTTGCTCATTTGACTAGTTGTCAAATACAGAATTGGTCAGGCCCTGTCCTACGTTAGTCACAAACGCGACAATGGGACTCGATACGATGTGACGCGACACTATCTATACTTCTATACTAATATTATAAATGCGAAAGTTTGGATGGATGGATGGATGGATGTTTGTTACTCAATCACGCCAGAACGGATGAACTGGATGAAATTTGCCACAGAGATAGATTATAGCCGGGAATAACATATAGGCTACTTTTATTCAGGAAAATTAAAGAGTTCCCGCGGGAATTGAAAAACCTCAAACCACGCGGACGAAGTCGCGGGCATTAGATAGTATCAAATAATAACTGACCCTTCACGTGGGCTACCGTCGCGTCGTCGTCGCATCTAAATAACTTTGACAGTTTCTATTCAGATAAATCACTGCGCGTCGCATATGATGCTCCTCTAGTACAACTGAACCCTTACTCTGAGATTGATCGAATTTAAAATACGGTCTCACTAAGTGAGGTGAATTACATTTGCATCAAACTAAAATGAATCTTAATCTTATTAATTTAGAGCTCAATTTCGTGTATGCATTCACAGCTAGCGCTCCAAACGATACGTTTCGAAATTTGAATCGGTTGCACTGAATTTGTGGCTTTAAATCAAGAGTTTTTGGGTCCATTTTAGTTTGACGCAAATGTGATTCACCTCACTTAGTGAGACCGTATTTGAAATTCGATCAATCTCAGAGTAAGGGTACTGGTAATACCAAACAGAGAACAGAGCTGGCATCTGGCGGCCATCGTATACTGAGCTTAGGATTCACCGCGACGCGACGATGACGGGGCGAACTATCTGATAATAGCGGGGTGGACGAACCACAGAACAAAATAAATAACGGTTTCTTAGTGTGATATCATTTAGAGCGAACTTTGACTTTGCTTAGACTTAAGACATGGTTAAACCGAGACAGATTTATGTTACTCACATAAGTCCGTCTCGTTTTAACTCTAAGTAAAGTCTGAGCCAAGTCAAAGTACGCAATATAGATCTCAGCCTTAGTCCCTTTCTTAGTCCCACAAACACTGACCCAGTGACAGCGTCGCTAGTAGATAATATTATGAAAACTGAAATCAATAAAAACCGGCCAAGTGCGAGTCGGACTCGCGCACCGAGGGTTCCGTACAAACCTGTAGTAAGTTTTACGATTTATGACGTATTAAAAATAAAAATTACGTTTGTTGTATGGGAGCCTCCCTTTAATATTTACTTTATTGATATTTAATTATTTATTTTGAAAGGTAATATACAAGTTAATATTCTGTGAAAATTTGAACCGTCTACAGCTGTTACCGTTTTTAATATTGAGCAAAAAAATACGAAAAAAACACGTTTATTGTATGGGGACCCCCCTTAAGGCGCCAGCGACGGGTGAATTGTTCATACAAACGTAATACCAAAATAATTAGTAATTCGAGCATATTTCCTCCATATTATGCGATTATTAAGATTGAACTTTTATTTATCTAGGTCCCTGGATAATTATTTTTCCAAAATACTTTCCCAAAATTAAATGTAATCACATTGCGTTTTGCATGTTTTTGCGACATAAACGACATGTTTTCTCCTTATTTGTTTCATATTAAAACCAACGATATCTCACGTACTAATTGATCAGGAACATAGCCTATATTGTCAAGTTACAGAATAACAACACGAAGTTAAACACACAACAATTTTTCATTCATCATTTTTGGTATTCACGGAACAAGACTAAAATGATAACAAATTCTGTACGCTCATATTGCTATCGCGCTTGCACGCGACCATGTGTCTTCAGCCAAATAGGGATAGCAATATACCGGCAAATTTATATTTGCGGTTCGAGTAGAAGTTGCGAGCGGCGGTCGCCGGTCCCTTAATATATATATTTTTTTAATTTTTAGTATTTGTTGTTATAGCGGCAACGGAAATACATCATTTGTGAAAATTTCAGCTTTCTAGCTATCACGGTTTATGAGATACAGCCTGGAGACAGACAGACAGACAGACAGACAGCGGAGTCTTAGTAATAGGGTCCCGTTTTTACCCTTTGGGTACGGAACCCTAAAAAAGAACAAAAAGTATAATATTATAAACAGGGTTATTATTGGTTCCAATTTTGGCCACCGGGCCAGATAAGTTTGACGGACTATGGTCTGATCGGTCGCGCGTATTTCAAAGTGTTATTGGCCTTAAATATATTGCTACTCGATAATAGATGGCGCTGTGTGTAACTTAATAAGAACTTCTAAACTCATGTAGACATAAGGCGTTGCTTACCTTCTTTCTGAATTTCCATTGAGAAGCATTCTTAAGCTAAACAATTAAGTGGTGAGGTTTTATTACATAATATATATGGAAACCGACTAGGGGTATGGGTTATTATATCACTGCCAACCTCTAACAGGTTAGCCCGCTACCATCTTCGTCATCACTACTACCCACTATTAGTACCTACCCACTACCCCACCCACCCACTATTTTTCTAAAACTCAGTTCCTTAGTAAACTAATAATATTGATTTATGTATCTACCCAGACTATTAACTAGTTTCTTTTTTTCATCAATAGGTAGGTACATTGTTTAATACTACGGTACTTAAAAATTTGAAGCCTAAGTAGTATGTACCTTTATTTACTTACTACCTAAATGCATATATATCCTATACCCTTACTTTTATAACTAATATCTTTAGTGGATTAGTGCTATTAATTACTTATCTAGGTAGTTACCTACTGCCCAATTCTGAACTCCGCAAACGCCTTGTGCAAACAAAATTCCGTAAAACGTTCCAAATACCGTATCCCCTAATTAATATAAAAATTAATCCATTCAACAAAGTAAGTATCTCACTCGGTCCTAATGTAATGCCTGACGATATTAAAATGATTGCTCTTTGGCAAATATGGCGGGCCGCTGAATTATACAACGGAAGCAAATATTACCCTCGCAAACATTCGCCCCGAGAGAGCGAGCTAGATCGCGCACTCAAAATTAAAAGCACACAATGAAAATACTGTACTGAGTACCCCTACTCAGATACCTATGTCGCGAAAAGTGAGTGCCTACTCCAAACCTCACTCTTAACGCTGTACCATTGTTGTCAATGAAAACAGTCGCCCAAGTGTTTTTTTGTTTATAGACTCTTCGATGTTGCCACTCGAAAATAAATAGCGGCGCGGTAACGAGCAATATGCCCTAACAAGCTGTTACAACGCTTTTTACTATTCACCGCTTTTGTTGTTTGCTATTGTTTTTAGCTGCGGCGAATCGCTGAATTTTTCTCTTGTGCTAATTAATTGATTAGTTAGATATCTGATGGTAAAATAAACATTACCTACTAACTTATTTATTTTTGTCTCGTTTTCTATAAATTATAACCTCGTTTACTACATCTATGCTCGTTAGGGTATTGTTTGGAATGAGGTACTTAGTTAAAGCATTATTTGTATAAAATATAAAGAATATTTCCTTCTTATTGTCAAGACGTTTCCATTTTTAGTATTGACCTTTGTTCCTACTTAGATGGGGGATAATTACTAATTAGATATGCCTATTAGATACCTAGGTAGGTACTCAAAGCTTAAACTCAAAGGTTCAACGTTTTATGAAATCGACAATTGGAATGTTTTAGTCATTTAATTAAAGGGTGACCGCGCTCGTCGCTCCAGGTTGGTCGGGTCGGGAATATTAACCGCAATTCTCGGTCAACATTCACAAAATTGACACGTCAAATATTTGTAACTTCGTCCTGGGACCACGTTAGATGGCAAACAGAATCGTGTCTGGTCGTCCCTTAATTTCCGATGTTCCTACAAAAGTTTCGGTCAGCCCTAATATCGTTTTTAACGTGTTGGTTTTAGGTTGGAATTTGTGTGCTTAGCGCGCGCCGAGATAGCCGCTTGTCAAAACAAAATGGCGCTGACTGTGTTTGAATTGGGCCGTATCAGTCGCGAGCGGAGATTCATTTTGTCACCTTGCTTAAGATCGTAGTAATGTTTCCTACATATTGTCTCGGTACACACGCTGAGTGTGTGCCGGCGTGTCGGGCTTGCATTTAAAGCTAGCTACAAATTTGTTGTTTCAGTACAAATAGGTACAATGATGATATTGTTTGCGGTTCGACTTTGCGTTCAATCGAGGAGTTTGTTCGGCAGCACAATGTAGCAAGTCAACACTTGTAAATTGATTAAGAGCATTAAGACGATCGCCACTTTTGTTGCGAGGCTTTTCAATTGAATATTTTTATGTTATTTTCTTTTCTTGCATGTACCTATTAAGTACTTAATATGGACGTCTTTACCTAATAAATATATCTACCTACTTAATTAAAATTATATCCATCGTTGCTAGGATCCGGCCCACAGGGTTATCATAATAGATATCTATTATGATAACCTGTGGGCCGGATCCTATTTATTAACCATCCTCCGTATCGCTTTTGCATGTTCTAATCTTGCTTGTGTACTTCTCTAAGTACGTAATACTTATTTCTGGCAGTGCGGCCGTTGTACAAAGTTACTTCTTTCTGCTTCCCTTGACACCTACCTCTATGCCACTCCTGAAGCCATAGGAAAAAGGAATGTATCACAGCAACAATGGTAATCAAGTTTGCTTGCAGTCAAGCACAAGTCTAGGTCTACGCCTAGGTAAGTACTAGGTACCCATTGTGTCGACGAAAAAAAACGGTAATTATTTCTCCATACTTCCATAAATCTCTACAATTTTATGAAAATTGTAATAAAATGAGGAGTAAGTGTAGGTACGGGCACGAAATTAGCGGTAGCGGGGCGATGCGATTAGTCGGAGAGACTGGCAGGACTGGATTCGCCAATGAACGAAATTATATTTTTCCACAATTTCAGCTTGCCTAAAGGACCTTCCCGAAATTCGTCGCCAGCTCTCGGACCCCATCGCCCCGCTGTCGCCGTCGTTCAGCCGTCGCTGGTTTCGTGTCTGACGCCTGCGTTGGCTGTTTAGAAACTAAAACTCAGTTCAGTTTAGATTCTGTGTTTTCGAGCTTCTTTTGGGAGCTAGCAATTTTAAACACTGTAGCTTAAATAGTTATGTGTTTTGATTCCTCTTAATATATTATATCTAACTAAACTATTTTATTTTTAACTCAACCTGATAATTTGCACCGCCGCGCCGCTGCCTGTTAAAGCTGCCATTATAGAGGTCGAAATAAATAGGTATTTGATAGTCAAAATGAATATTAAAACTGAAACTCTATATTTCATTTCAAGCGAAAGTTTGTATTTACACAATGGAAACATCGGCATCCACATTACCCCCCGCTATGTAAACCCTATCAGGTGTTCAAGCTAGGTGTTTAATCTCCAAATTTACCTTTGATTAAAAACCACTATAGGTATGAGGTGTAAACATAAACTTTCAAAGAGGAGCACACAAACATTATATTGTAAACTTTACATTGCAATGGTAAATATTAAATAATATGTGTACAGGTAAATAATATTGTCGCTAGCCGGTGCGCAGGGCCTACCTGCCTCAGTGTTGCCATTATCATAAACCAAACACGTCAATATTTGTCCACACAAACAAGGGCGTAATTTTTAAATAAATTGTGGCATTTCGCAAAATTGCTTCCGCAAATAGAATTGTAGACGAGTCCGCCAGGATGCGTGATGAACTTTTTTCATGACAATATGATGTGATGAGCTTTTTATATTGGTGTCCATATGACATTCCTTCATTACATTAGTTTTACCTACTGAAATAATGAGTTATGTGAAGAACACGTTTGCATGAACAATGTGGCCAATTCTGTTTATCACAATCTCTAAACTAAACTAAAATGACACCTTTAAATCTAGTTCTGTCCCTTTCCGCAGGGAGTGAAATCGTTGGCAATATTTTAAATGCTGTCATTTTAGTTTAATAGTTTAGAGATTGTGCACTACAGAATCGACCCCAAACTGTGCCAAAAGCTTCCTAGATTGCAATGCGCCTGCGGACACTATATCTAGTTAGTGCCATCAAAATCAGAAGAACCTATTATTTTTTTGACTAACTACCTAGGTGGGTAACTGGGTAGGTACTAGGTAGGTATACCTATATCAAATTGAGACCTGAGCCTTGGTGACCTATACTAATTTTATAAATGCGAAAGTGTGTCTGTCTGTCTGTCTGCTACGCTTTCACGGCCCAACTACTTACTCAACTGATTTTGAAGAAATTTGGTACAGAGATAGTTTACGTCCCGGGAAAGGACATAAGTAGGTAATATATAAGGCTACTTTTTATCCTGGAAAGTTGAAGAGTTCCCGCGGGAATTAAAAAACATCAATCCGCGCGGATGAAGTCGGGGGCATCATCTAGTTTATTATTAATACCGTACTGGTGACCGAATATGATTTAGTGATTTGTAATATAAAATTTATAATCAAATAAATATTATAAATGCGAAAGTTTGGATGGATGTATGGACGTATGGATGTTTGTTACTCAATCACGCTCCAACGGCTGAACGGATCTGGATGAAATTTGGCACAGAGATAGATTATAGTCTGGAATAGCACATAGGCTACTTTTTATCCCGGAAAATTAAAGAGTTCCCGCGGGAACCGAAAACCCTCTATCCACGCGGACGAAGTCGCGGGCATCAGCTAGTTTAAAATATTATTAGGATTAGGTACATTTACCCTACTCATTGATAGATGGCGTTAGTTGTCCTTAAAAATGACTTCAATCGTACTAAATATTCGAAAATGTTTGTTTGTTGGTTTGTCATCACGCCGCAATAGAGCAACGGATCGACGTGATTTTTTGCATGGGTATAACTAGTTGAGGACCTGGAGAGTGAGTATAGTGACATAGGCTTTCCCGGAAAATAAATGACTTCGCGTGGGAATTTAAAAAACTCATTCCACGCGGACGAAGTCGCAGGCATCAGCTAGTATATTGGATAAAATTAGGGTTGTAACGGAGGCGTTCCTAGCGGAAGCAGAGGCGGGTGCGGAGGTTAACGGAGGCGGAGGTGGATTTTTCCGATCACATCGTTCATTTTCTGTGCTCTAAGATGCGATGAATCCCACATTTGTTTTTTTTTTGAGGGTTCTTCAAAGGACAGTTGCCTTTTTGCTTGTTGTAATGGTGTATCTACCTAAGTACTAACTGTCGTCTCCTCCTTCGATTTGTACCTCTCGCATTGTAAGTCAACGTAAATAAACCTCCGTTACAACTCCGCAAAAAAACGGCGGAGGCAGATGCGGAACATGGACCTATAAAAAAAGTCCATAATGCGGAAGCGGAGGTTCGATTTCTTGCGAAAGTTCCGCACTTACGGAGGCTGAGGCGAGGTTCCGTTACAACCCTAGATAAAATGTAATAGAATAGCTGTACACAATAATAATGTGTGTGTACTTACCTACAGGTATCTATAGGTACCTCCGCGACCCGATACCTACGCTTATCGAAGCCGAAGGTAGGGCGCGCAGCAGATGCGTCCCGTATTTGCTTAGGCTGCGTTTATCGCTGCACGTCTGGGGGACAATGATAACTTGATTCTTCGTTGCTATGGACGAAAACACATAACTTATTGGACCGGTCAGGACATTTTTATACGGAGCTGCACAGACTGGTGCGGCATGACAAAATGTCGTTACCCTCCAATACGGACGTTTCGAACTGATGTTTTGTCCTATCCAGTCTCAAGTGTGTTTTCACCCTAGATATCTATATATATAAAATTCAAAGTCCTGACTGACTGACTTATATATCAACGCACAGCCTAAACCGCTGTGGCTAGAAACTTGAAATTTTGACAGTAGGTTCCTTTTGTGACGTAGGCGCTCACTAAGGAAGGATTTTTCAAAATTCCACCCTTAAGGGGGTGAAATAGGGGTTTAAAGTTTGTATGAAAGTCCGTCATTTCTCAAGTTATATCAACGAAACTTGGTATTTTGGCTTTCGGTAAAAAATAAAGAAATACGTATGTCACAGTTTTTCGAAATTCCACCCCCAAAGGGCTGAAACAGGGGTTGAAAGTTTGTAGGAAAGTCCGTCATTTTTCAAGCTGTAGCCATGAAACTTGGTGTTTGGGATTTCGGTCTGTAATGAAAAAATACGTGATTCACAGTTTTTGAAAATTCTATCCCCAAGGACGTCAAATAGAGAGTTTATCCTTCAATCACGCCGAAATAGAGCAACGGATCAACGTGATTTTTTGCATGGGTATACTTAGTTGAGGACTTGGAGAGTGACATAGGCTTCTTTTTATCCCGGAAAATTAAGGAGTGCCTGTGGGAATTAAAAACTTATGCCACGCGAACGAAGTCGCGAGCATCTTCTAGTATACTATACTTAGGTAATATCAAAATATTGTTATAACTTATTCTTAAAAAAAAGACTGAAATACCTTAGGTAAAAATTAGGTAGTATAGGTAGGTAAGTTAACTAACTACCTTACAAGCCTATGGTTAGATAAAGGTACGCCGCGACGTTATACAAATTTAGTTTTTTTTGAAATCCCGTAGGTAGTCTATAACCGGGATGTCAAAGTTCTGTCGAACTCCAGGAAAAGTGGGTTCGAACTCTTATAGGCTTCTGAAGCAAGCTCGGATGGCTGGAGTGTTGACGTTTGAAGAAAAATTGCGGAAACCTACGCACAAGGAAGATGAAGATGGGCCGGAAAAAGGTCAGACAAGAGGCAGATAGACAATACTTAAATACTTTTTGATTTAATGATTTAAATCAAAATAGTATTATGTCTATCTACTAATATTATTATTAGTATGGAAAACTGCCATTTGATTTTTATTCTTCTCTTATCTGTGGCACTACCTACTTATTAAAATATTGGATAGAAGCAAGCGTTACTTTGCGGAAGTCCATGACAATGAAAAAAATAGAAGTTTAATTCGCTATAATCCGCCACAGAAGGTAAATATACCTATGTTTACTCTACGTTGATCTATCTATGTTGATTGTTCTTCACAATCGTGCATTGTACAGTCAACATCTCCTGAAGATGCTCCGGTATTGGAGTGAAACGTAGGTACCTACGTTGAGAGTATTTTGGAGGATTTATGTGGTGTGGTGAATATCGCGGGCTGGAAGTACAAGATACGCACTGTATCTACCACATAGATTTACCTCCTGTGGCGGATTATAGCGAATTCAACTTCTAAGTAGTTTTTTCACGGCACTATTAGATACTTTATCATCCTCATCATCACCATTACAATTTACAACCCATTGCCGGCACTTTGTATAGCTGGACACGAGTCACCTCTCGGAATGGGTTTGGCAAAAATCAGCCACGCTGGCCAAGCCGTGATTGGGAGACTTCACACACCATTATGAACGACGAACTCTCGGTTATGCTGATTTCCTCACAAAGTTTTCCTTCTTTGTTATAGCAAGTGATATTTAATTGTTTAAAACGATACTTAACTCAGAAAGTTGGCAGTTCGTGCCTGAATTAACTTACTTAGACACCATGCGATCGTAGAGGCCAAAAGCCCCTAACGTCTACGATCGAGGTCCAGATGCTATCAGGATGCTATTACGACAAGCATCTGATAGTCATATGAAAGAAAGTCAACCCACAACACTACTACGTTAATAGTTCGGACATCTTAGAAATATACTTATGCTATCACCGCTCCACGGTCCAAAGTTACCTAATATCAGAACTATTAACTATTACTCATATAACTGGGTATATAGTTACGTTTAAGAGAAGTAAGGTAGGTGAAGTTTGAGCTCGTATGTTGAATTTATGTAAAACAAGCCGCTGCGCCAACACCCGGTGCTAATACTTGGGAACTGTTACCCGCTAAGTAGATTAAGCACACTACAGTCTAACGACGCTAACGTGCTTAAGGAGGTAATATTCAAATGACTTTATAACATAGGTAGGTACGTACCTACTGGGGAAGAAGGTTATTGATATTTTCTTTAGGAAGAACATCTTTATCTATGTAAACACTAACCAATGCCCGCGACTTCATCTGCGTGGATTGTTTTTTTTTTGGTTCCCGCGGGAACTCTTTAATTTTCCGGGATAAAAAGTAGCCTATGTGTTATTCCACTATCTCTGTGCAAAATTTCATCCAGATCCGTTCAGCCGTTGGGGCGTGATTGAGTAACAAACATACATCCATCCATCCATCCAAACTTTCGCATTTATAATATTAGTATAGAAGTAGGTATAGATAGATTGCTTGAAGTCACGGTTTTTGTCGGGAAATGCTCGAATGAAAATCGCGTGATCAAAGTGATTCATGAATCAGTATTAATTCGAAAGGGTTAAAAGCTAGTCGGGCATGCAACAGCAAAAACCATGTTCAAGTTTAAAAGATGGATAGGTAATAGGTAGGTTTATATCACTATCGGTCTCGAAAGTGAACACTAAAACAGAAAGAACGTAGAAAATATCGCACCAAGATGAAAATTGTTTAAATCTTGTTGAATTCGAAATATTAGGAGTCATTGAAATTTAGTATAGAGACAGGTTGTATCCCGGATAGGTACCTACTTACATAGGCTTTAATTTTTATCTCAAAAAATTAAAGAGTTCCCGCCGAAATAATAAAAATTAAACCACGCGGACGCAGTCAGCATTTAGTAACTTAATAAATAGACCATAGTCGACAGACGAGTAGAAATATTCTTAAATATAGGTAAAGTAAGTAAAGTTTATCTACCCTACCTACCGTAGTCTGGAGGTAGATTTACCAACAATTAACGGGACCTGCCCCATTAATCGCCCAAGTAAAACCAATCGCTTTAATCAAGAGGCAATTCTTCATCATTAAATTTTCCTTTCGAGGTGAGTCTGCCCACCCCCCAGTAATTCGTGATCGTTCCCACCGGCGATAAAGCCCATAAATAAAGGGGGGTAAACAAAGTGCGCAAACAACATAAAACACGGAACGGTTGCAATTAAAAACGCATCGCGGTCACGTGGCCGGCGCCATCTTGCGGCCAGTGACTAATGTCCGTCCACCGATAAGTATACCTTGATAGGATAACAGATGAGGTCTCGGGTTCCAGTGTGGTTCCAGTCCGGACGGACCAAAAGATTATTGGGTTGTTTGTTGGTTGTTCTTGTTATGAAAAGAGCAGATATTGAGTTTCTTGCCGGCTCTTCTCAGTAGAGTCATTTTTCCGAACCGGTGGTAGAGTCTTGACTTCTTATAAGTGACACAAGTTGTCCTACTTACGTGGAATAAATCAATAATTTCATTTCATTTCTAAACAAATTATTCACATACTGAGCAAGCCCCGGCCGACGTTAGAAAGCCGTCGATCCAGTCATATCGGAATTGTTGCCCACCAAACTATGAGAATGAGGGAATGGAGTGCTAACGTGTTTGCGCTAACAATATGTACACTAAGTATCGCCTATGACTAAAAGTATTTTTTTCATCAGTTGAAAAGATCGTTTCTTTATAAGCTTTATTTTTTTAGTTACTTACCTATATCAGAATCATTTGGCGCTAAAAGCTCTGTTCGATGTAAAGCTTTGTTCGATGAAACTTACTCGTCCAGCATTTAGCTTGTAGTACCTAGGTCTACAAGTGGTTTGGTTAGACAACGACAAATAGTCCTATTCCAAAAAAGCTGTATCAATCATTGTTAAAATGTCAATTATTGTGATTGACTGAATTTATTCTAATATTAAGTATACCTACCTAGTCGGTACTTATCATTTTCTTGCTGTGACAATTAATTTTGGAAATTAGCGAAAAAGTGTCACCCAATCAGAGGTGACTGCGATCTATAGACTATCGCAATCATTTTACCTTTATAGGACCCCTGCCTGTAGGAGATGAAATGAATATTATTTTGAGTTTGAATTGATTCCTCCCCACTATAATCGAAACGTCGAAAAAATCTTAAGTCGCCGTTTTGACTAGAAAAAATTCATTACATATTTATACCTACCCTATATAAGTATTTTTTATTTATGCCCCTGAATTGCCCGGGGTGCTAATATCGGGTAAGATTCGGATCATCCCTTGCTTGGGGGATGAAGGGATGTGGCCGGGGGCTGCGATTTTATGCACCGGTTCTTACATTTGACGTTTATTAACTAACGTTTTGCTTGCGGGTTTGTCGTGATTCTTTGTTGGTAATTGCTGGCTGGGGAGTTCTAATGTTTCTTGGATTGTTTTGTACGTATTCATCACAGACATATCGAGGATATAGGAAATTAAATGAAAATGGAAATTTGGAACCTTAAAAGAAAAACGCGCGTAGGTAAAACAGTAAAAAAATGGCCAATCTGCTTCTGTAGTCGGTGGCTAGTTAACAATGAGCCATGAGTTTGGAGTCTGGACCTTGGACGACAAGAAATCCTAGAGTTAAAACTTTAAAGTCTGTGTACCTCTGTGGTGTACCTACTACCTACGTTCCTATAAGTAGGTAAGTAGGTACCACAGATTATAGAATTTTATCGTCTTATATAAATGAGGTCATGAGGATACTTGCCCCACGTTTTCTCTATCCACATTCCATACACACAGAACCATTTTGGAGGCTAAGATACATCTAATAGGTAGATGTGTGCCTATAGGATAGGTAGGTCTTACTGTCAGTTTTCTATTTGCTTTCAAGATGAAGGAAAGAAGCTTATTGAAGATACACTTATCTTATTTGCACCTAACATAGCACGGAATATGGAAGTAGGTACCTGTATACTAACTAGTTACTTAGAATATATTATTACATAATAATACTAGTACTAGATAATAAAATAAAAATTTTAGAACTTTTTTCGCTCTAAACCTTTTATGAATTAGGATGGTATATTGGGCTATAAATTTTTTAGTTTCTATTCAAAATATCGGCGTACGTACAGCTTCGGATGCGCTGCGAATTGTTTGCTTTAATCACTAGTGAGGGCAAACAAAGTGCGGATATTCGTATATAGATCTATGCTTACACGGGGTTGCTGTTATGTTCTATACGCTGCATCTGACTGCCTCGTTGGTCTAGTGGTTCGCATGTTCGATTGCGTCCGACGAGGTCCCGGGTTCAAGTCCCGGGTCGGGCCATACTTAAGTGTTGGGTTTATCTGACTAGAAATTCTCAGTAGGTACTACTAGCCCGGAGTTAGAAAGTTGGTGGTGTTTCACGCCCGTGCCTCGGAGAGCACGTTAAGCCGTCGGTCCCGGTTATTATCACTAACATGATAATAGTCGTTAAAGCCCGCTAACCCGCATTGGAGCAGCGTGGTGGGTCTAAGCTCTAATTCTCTCTCTCCTATGGGAGTAGAGGCCTGTGCCCAGCAGTGGGACGTTAATGGGCTGTAGTGGTATACGGCTGTAGTGGTATGGGCTATGTCGCGTCGCGTCGAGTCGACAGATAGTGCTTGCAGACAGAACTAGCTTGTTGTTTCCAAAAGGTATCTCCATCCAAATCATCTCATCATCAAACAATTAGATTGTCCAACATCAAGTTAAGTATTCGGCAAGAAAACAAAATATATGTTTTACAAAAGGAAGAACAAAATAATAAGTTTTCTTTTAATACTATAAGGTACCAATTTTCTTTGTGTGTCATTGATAGCGAAATTTTACGAGGTATCGACTATCGAAATTAAAAAATGACTTTACCTATACCTGCCTTGTAAAAGCTCTATTATAAACTTACTATTTCTCTGGTACATAATAAGCTTAATGTAATAGGCAATGTACTATAGATATAGGTAAGTAAGTATACGTTAAAGCGTTATACTCGTACGCTATACAGTTTCAGAGTTATCGTTTTCCAAGAATTCCCTGCCCAAGACGTTGTATGGAAATATTTTAAGATAGCAGCGGAGTTTACACAGTGAGATAAGCTACGTAGCGGATGCCCGTTGTTTGCCTACAACATATGCCAAGTATAGCTATTACCTATACCGCCTATACGATGGTAATAAAATATTTCCCGTGACTTCGTCTGCGTCGATATGGTTTGAATTATCTCTATAGTTGGTAACTTTTTGATTTTCTGGGATGAACATAGCCTTGGTCTTCGTGTTGCTAATGCAAGCAATTGTAAGGTCTACCACATAGAATACTTACCTAATAGTTTTTCTTCCTTTCGCCATAATCTATTGAGCGGATGGATCATGGACGGACAGACAGATGATGAACTCCCTGGCGCAGTGTTAAGCGCTGTTGTCCTAACGTGGGAGGTCCCGTGTTCGATTCCCGGCAGGGTCAATTTAGGAATTTATAATTTCAAAATTTTCCCTGGTCTGGTCTTGTGGTAGGCTTCGGCCGTGGCTAGTTACCACCCTACTGGCAAAAGACGTACCGCCAAGAGATTTAGTATTTCGGTACAATGCCGTGTAGAAACCGACTAGGGGTATGGGTTTAATATAACTGCTACACCCCAAGGCCCAAACAGGTTAGCCCGCTACCATTTTAGACTGCATCATCACTTACATCACTGCATCATCAGGTGAGATCGCAGTCAAGGGCTAACTTGTAGTGGATAAAAAAAAAAGAATCATCTCTATAGTTGGTAACTATTTGATTTTCTGGGATTAACATTTCGCCATAATCAGTTGAGCGAATGGACCATGGACGGACAGACAGATTTCGTATTTAGAAGGCAGCCTAAAGGCCTAAGGAAAATGTTAAAACGAGAAATTACCTTGGTGCCTACTTTATCTTGAGTCTTGACGATTGATATCATCCAGGTTCCAAATCTTACAGAAGAATAAGTTCCTATCATGGTCCGCAGAATGTGGTGTAAAGTAGGTATCTCAGTAGGTAAGGCCTTAATATTTTAATCCTGAATCTATGGAATCAATAACCTTACAGTTTTATCTGCCCTTCCACCGTTGGGCCATGGAGGCTTCTATAGGTAACTGGTAAATGAATTATGTATGCAGCGTTCGTGAGCACACATTAAGTGCTACTGATGTTCTTGCCTTCCCATAGGCGTGGCGAGTGTCACATCAAATATTTAACCAAACGACTTGCAAAAATATGCACATTTTGTAAACAGTATTTTTAAATAAGTATGACCAACATTCAAGGTTTGGACGACGATAATCCCACGGGTAGGGTAGATTTCATTCCGATCTTTATGAGGAAGTGATTTCTATTATTTCTAACGACCTATGATAGCCTAGTAGGTAGGTTAGGTAGGAACGAGCGGTTATAACTTAGCTGATTATTTTATTTATTTATTATTATACTTATTACAATAGTAGTGTTACAATTAAACATTGTGTGGACATAAACTTTACAAGTTTGATCACACCATGCGTCGCCGCCACGGTCGACAATCAGTACCGATTATATTAAACTCTAGTATTAGCAAACAATAAATTATACAAAATAATATAGCCTAGTACTTAATTGAAACGTTTAGCTTTCTGTTGAGACGGTCGGAGGTTAGATCCTTGGACATGTACTTCTAAATTTTCGGAGTTACGGCGAAGGAAAACTCCCATGTCCGAGAATTCTTCATAACTTGCTCAAAAGTGTTTGAGTGCTGCCGATCCGTGCTGCCATTTGGAGAGCGAGGTGGATTAGTGAGAGGAGACTCGTGCTCAGTAGTGAGCCGGCGATGGCTTTTTTTTAAATTGTATCATCTGTGTCAGCTTGTCAATTTTAAAAGCCCAGGCGTTATCGTAAAATAAAGAATGCTCCGGTTTGGTCTTGCAGGGCCTCGGCGGTGGCTGAAGTTACCATACCCTACCAGCAAGAGAGTGCAGATAGGCGATTGAAGCGCTCCGATACGTTATTTTTATCCACTACAAGTTAGCCCTTGACTGCAATTTCACCTGATGGTAAGTGATGATGCAGTCTAAGATGGTAGCGGGCTAACCTGCTTAGGTACGTATTATATGTACGTTGCCGCGAGTTAGCCCGCTACCATCTTATATTAATTTAGCACCCTTCCCCCACCAGGTGAAACCGATGTCGTCAAATAAAAAAAAAGTGATTAAAAAGTGAAAATCCCATTGAAAAGTTTTTGCCAACCATAAAGTTGTATTAAGAAAAGATAAGTTGATCGACTGCATCGGCAGACAAGCCTGTGTCAACATCGGAGGAATTAGTCCAAATTATGTCCCCCTCTCCCCCCACCCCGCCTACCCTCGCACACCAGGCTCCGAATCAATATTTGTTGTCCGTACTCTTCTGCCTTAATAGAACACGCACAATATCCACATACACGAAAACCCTCAACCAATAACCATCTTTATCACGAGCTTACACAAAGTTAAATTTCAATCGTCAATGTTTTGGCTGATGTGCTCTTCTAATCCTCAGTTCTCCAAGACTCATCCTCGGTGTTGCCATCTCTTTAAACGCAATGTTGTCTCTTTCTAGCTGTATTTTCCGCGGGACGCATAGAGAGTCGAAACTCGAAACATGCAATTCGTTGAAAACAATTGAGTAAAAAACCGAACTTTCATTACCTCAAGATTTACCTTTTCAGATTTGTCTCAAAATCTCCACGCCTACCTAAAATCAAGGTTGTTATGATCACAAACAGGAGGTTTTGAATTTCTATGTACCTATTATTCATCTAAATTATGGCCTTATGTGGGCCACATAAAGGTACCTACCAATTGTTTTATTTAATAAAATACCTACCTACTTTCGATAGGTAATTGTTCGATATTGTATTGTTGTTGCAGGTTGTATTATTTTTCAATAGTTGATGCCCGCGACTTCGTCCGCGTGGATTTAGGTTTTTTCTTCCCGCGGAAACTCTTTAATTCTCCGGGATTAAAAGTAGCATGTGATTTCAGACTATAATCTATCTCTGTGCCAAATTTTACCCAGATCCGTTCAGCCGTCGGCGTGATTGAATAACAAACATCCAGCCATCCATCCAAACTTTCGCATCATACTAATATTATAAATGCGATAGTGTGTTTGTTTGTTGGTTTATTGGTTTGTTGGTTTGTCCTTCGATCACGCCGCAACGGAGCAACGGATCGACATGATTTTTGGCATGGGTACCTAGTTGAGGACCTGGAGAGTGACATAGGCTACTTTTTATCCCGGAAAATTAAGGAGTTCCCGCGGGAATAAAAAAAAACTTAAACCGCGCGGACGAAGTCGCGGGCATCAGCTAGTTTATAATATTAGTATAGATAGTCAGGGTTTTTTAGCCTGTGTTATACCCATTACCCAAGTCCATAAACCAGTTCAAAAGAAGGGAGGTCGTTACGTGTAAATGAAAGACGCGGAATCACTTAGCACACACCCACGTCCGAGCCGTTTACATGTAAGTCACACGTCAATTAATATAAAAAGCTGGCATCTCGTTGAATATTCATAAAGAACTGCTAATTGCACAAGTCGGCAAATACGTCGGAGAGAGCGACTCCACGGTTCCTAGTAAGGCCCCCTTAGTCCCCCTCTCCTGTCGCAAAAGGCCAACCCTGAAACACACATACGCGCACACCCACACACACGTAGTCAGCGCGCGCAACCGGGAAAACTACGGCCTTTTACGTACACGTATTGTGTACAAGAACGCGAATGTGTTCGGGGAAAATATTCAGATAAATTAGTAAGTACGTACAGGGAGTTCTTAGATTATTTAAAATAAGAGCTTTATAGATTCTTACTAGCTTCGCCCAATATAAGTAAACGTACCTACACTGATTGATCAAAAACTAAGCCACATATCGATTTAGCTCTCGCTTACCTAGTCATACATATCCAAAATAATATCTACTAAATTATATTAAAATATCTAACATATATTTTGAAAATGAGTAAAACCGTTGAACATTGCTATTTTTTAAAATACATTGTTGTGTTGACATCGGAGAAAGTTAAAACAGTTCAAGCTTGATAAGATATCTACTACTTATGTAGGTTCATAATAAGCAGTCTAGCTTGAACTAATTGATTGTAAGTTATTGATCTAGCTTTTCTATATGTTAAGTGAAAATTGATGATGATCTAGCATGAACACGCCCTAATCAAATAAATATTATAAGTGCGAAAGTTTGGATGTATGGATGTATGTTTGTTACTCAATCACGCTCCAACGGATGAACGGATATGGATGAAATTTGGCACAGAGATAGATTATAGTCTGGAATAGCACATAGGCTACTTTTTATCCCGGAAAATTAAGGAGTTCCTGCGGGAACCGAAAAACCTCAATCCACGCGGACGAAGTCGCGGGCATCAGCTAGTTTAAATATATACTAGACACATCGAGGTTGACTCTACCTTCCATAGAAATGGGAATCCGCTTAATACAACTAGCATGTCTTAGTCTTTACCTTTCGTAGACAACAACAACAAGTTATATAACAACAGTATAAGTTTACTTTTGATAATAACTTAGCATTAATTTAATTAAAAACTAAGTCTAAATACTAATTTGCTTGTAGCTTTAGTTTTAAGATACCTTAAATAAATGGCTAACAATTATCACCATCACGTCATAATACTTTTTAAACTTGACGTTCAGAAGGTGTACTGTGTATCTAGGTACCTATTTATACTAATATTATAAATGCGAAAGTTTGGATGGATGGATATATGGATGAATGGATGATTGTTACTCAATCACGCCAAAACGGCTGAACGGATCTGGATGAAATTTGGCACAGAGATAGATTATAGTCTGAAATAACACTACTACTAGGCTACTTTTTATCCCGGAAAATTAAATAGCTCCCGCGGGAACCAAAAAACCTCAATCCACGTGGAGTAAGTCGCGGGCATCAGCTAGTTTTGAATAAATATACTTTGAATTTGAGTTTAATTTGTCTCCCTAATCTATACAAATAAATGAATTTAATTTATTTTTATTTATTGGGCAACCAAAACAGATAACAATAAATTCATATTTATTTATGTTTATAATAAGAGTCTACATCTCCGCATCCCGCATATCCTGCCCGGAACGCGTGTTCGCTGTGTGCGCATCTATTTACGCGACAAGTAAATATGTACCCGCGCCGTTTGTGGAGGCTGCATTAATAATTCAATTGGTTGTTCGCCGCTCAGGTACCGTTTAAACGATTTTTAACTCGGATTAATTGGGGACGAGAAGAATCGGCCCCGTTACGCCAATGGAATTTCGCTTCAGACGAAACGGGAACTAGATCCAATATTATATTATAGAATATCTATTTGATCTACTAGCTATCCGATAGTATAATGGAGAGTAAGAGCGATTATTTGTTAAGTAGGTTAGAACTGTGATTTTACTGGAACATCTTACTTTTGGACTGCGTTTTAAAAATAACTTGCTTTAATGGTGAAGGAATATATCGTCAGGTTTCCTTGCATGCGTGAGTGTTCTCTATAATTTTCCCCAAGCTGTGTCAAGTCTACAAATTCGCATGTTGTGGATTATTGCTGAAGGAGTTCATCTATTAAAATCTTTTCGTTCTTCGTTCGTTTAAAGGTTTTTAGCGACAAGTTTTTGCCCCTGTTTCACCACTGGAATTGGCTTTGGTAGAGATAGTTGCTATCTAGGTGGAGGACGAGCAATACCTATTGAAGTACTCCAAAGCACTCAGAACTACTTACCACGGTTACGAATCCTGACTGCGCGACCAGTTGGATGCTTAGTAAGTACTTAGTAGGCAATTAAGCTGAAATTGCATTGATTACAGTCATGAATGAGAAAAGCAGGACATGAACCTCTAAACTCTACTTCTATTGTTTGTTGTTGTTGTTGTTACTCTACGTATAGGTAAGGAAATAGTAAAAAATAAAGGACGACATCAACCGTTAAAAAAATATTTGAGGGGATTTGTCTGGCCTGGTGGGGGCTTCGGCCGTGGCTAGTTACCACCCCACCGGCAAAGACGTGCCACCAAGCGATTATGCGTTCCGGTACGATGCCGTTTAGAAACCGACATAACTGCCATGCTCTTAATAGCCCGCTACCATCTACTGCATCATCACTTACCATTAGGTGAGATCGCATTCAAGCGATAACTTGTAGTAGATTTAAAAAAAAGGGGGAATATACACATACCTCGTTATAGGTACGAGGTACTTTAAAGAATAGTAAAAGCAGACGCAAAAAGCGATCGTTTAGGTACGCAAGCATGCAAAATGTTACTTGCTTGCAACAGCAAGCAAAAATATAATAAAGACTAGGTAAACCTTCCGAGCGATCGCGTAACTTCTGCATCAATCATTGTTACAGTATCAATTGTTGTAATTGGCTGAATTTATGGCATTCTTGCTGCGTCAATGGATTATGACCAATAGTGGAAGAGTGTTAACCAATCAGAGGTGATTGCGATGTATCAATGATTGATGCAGAAGTTACGCGATCGCTCGGCTGATTTTTCCCGAAGTCTAATAAGTTATTATTAATCGCCGGGAAATCTACAGCAAAAAATGTTTCAAGAAGCAAAATCGAAGCACAAACAAATTAGCAAATATTAACAAACACAAATGGCAATGGATAACTAACACAGTGACTTAGTTTGATTGGGGCACGAACAGACAAACACTCCGGCTCCATTTCTTTGACAAACACTAATATTTGAAAGCCGGGGCGATTAGGGCAATCTAGCAGTGTGGATACGGCTTTATGTTCACGAATTTGGGTATTGGACAAATATTTTTAGGCAAATTTTTGTAACCTTTCGCTCAGATGGTTTTCATTCAGCTTACAAAAATACAAGTAGGTATAGGTAGGGTATACTTACCTATATTTTGGATTGCATTGTTAAAGACTTTCTTTAAAATATAGAATAGGGGGTTTTTATAAGGTAGCTTTTTTTTTTTTTTATCCACTACAAGTTAGCCCTTGACTGCGATCTCACCTGATGGTAAGTGATGATGCAGTCTAAGATGGTAGCGGGCTAACCTGTTAGGGGCATGGCAGTTATATTAAACCCATACCCCTATTCGGTTTCTACACAGCATCGTACCGGAACGCTAAATCGCTTGGCGGCACGTCTTTGCCGGTAGGGTGGTAACTAGCCACGGCCGAAGCCTCCCACCAGGCCAGACCAGGGAAAATTCAGAAATTATAAATTTCCAAATTGACCCTGCCGGGGATCGAACCCGGGACCTCCGCACGTTAAGACAACAGCGCTACACACTGCGCCACGGAGTACGCTCACGGATAGCTCAACCTATTCTTGAACAATTGCTCTTAGCACCACGCGGAAGCCTTTTAATTCGAAAATGTAATCCACACTTTGGTAGGGCTTAGGGTTTGGTATGTTTAAAAAATGTAAGTATTTTTTAAAATCTGAATAAAACCGGGATACCGGAATAAAGTTGGATTTATTCGATCATCGTTGAAGATTCATTTGGTTCATTAATGCTATTTTTTTTAATTAGAGGTTAGTTGGAGCCCGTAGGTGGAAATTATTCCGGAACATCAGACACGGGTCTATTTAGAATCTTCAGTTTTCTGCCAATTTTTGCTTTTCTGTCACTCCACAATCCATTAAGCGCAGGATCCTAAATTACTTCTGATCGATACAAATAAAGTTATGCTGGATGTAGAAGGTACTTGGTGTTGTGGCAGCCATTGGTGAATGACTTTGTCCAGTGAGATAGCTTGAGAAGGTGGTCTGAGAAATTCCTTTTCCTGAAAAAGAAGCAGAAATTGCCTGGTGAGAGGCTTCGGCCGTGGCTAGTTACTACCCTACCGGCAAAGACGAGCCGCCAAGCGATTTAGCGTTCTGGTACGATGCCGTGTAGAATCAGAATAGGGGTAAGTATGGGTTTAATATAACTGCCATGCCCCTAACAGGTTATAGCCCGCTTCCATCTTAGACTGCAATATCACTTACCATCAGGTGAGATCGCAGTCAAGGGCTAACTTGTAGTGGATAAAAAAAAATGCAATCAAATTCCCATCTAGAGATCCTTTCATATCGTTGCAATTAAAATAGGTAGGTACGTATTAGCAGGCATTATTCGCTGTTCTCATAAAGCCCTGTGCACACAGGGTAGTTAAAGTTAGAGTTGAGCGCCCCTGTATCTTTGTTGAAATATTTGCTGTGTAAGCGGTGACTATACGCGGGGGCGAGGCCACATTTTTCGTGCGATCATAAATGGACTTTTACCTGAAGATTACTTACGTGATTTACCTTACATACTTGCATAAATTCCATTGCTTCAAAACTTAGATTGTCCTATTCATGGTGTATGGTAGATTATATCCATACTAATATAATAAATACGAAAGTGTGTCTGTCTGTCTGCTACGCTTTCACGGCCCTACTAGGTAGGTACTCAACCTGTGTACTCAACCGATTTGATTGATTAGTAAATGATCATGAATTCATTACCTATCTCACCTGCTTATTATATACTTACCTCACCTTTTTGAATTCTATAAACAAGCACATGTACACGTGTACCTATATGTATATATTTTATTTTGATTTGAGGTAATCATTTTCAGCAGATTTTTCATCCCGGCAAACTTTCCCCTGCATGTCGCTCAACCTTTAGGCATACGTACCAATGTTAGGTGCCAGTTGGTTGTTGATACAGCAAATTTGTTCTCCGTCTCGCTCAGCGACAGGATTAGCCTGTTTTTCTACTAAAGATAACAGTTTTATCTTGTTGAATATTAATTCTACATGTTTGCCTTGCAAAATCATAGCGGACAGGTAACTATTGTGAAATATACTTTATTAGTCATTTTCGCATTCTTGAAGAAAATGTCATGAATATTTGTAGCGTGAAATGATTGTGTGATTATAACTTATTTGTATATCTTCATTTTTTGTTATTTGACAAATGGTAAATTCTACCTTCTACCATTTTTGTACATAAGTATATAGTTACTGCTTCCTTAATAGGTATAAAGTATAAACTCTCCCTTTGCCTAAGATCACTGATAGAGATGTCATAAAGAGGTTAAAAATATATAATAGTGATCAGTATTTCCTTGTTTTTTTTTTCTTACAATATGTAGGCATTGCATTTTGGAAGAACAACACTCAGAGTCGGATTGCATATGGGTTTTGCCAGGCACCACCTATAACTCCGCAACGTCTGCCTGTCCGTAATTGGAAAGTGTATCAACTACCTAACAGCACATAACTACCAACAGCGTCTTGCCAAATCTCCTCCATTAGCAACATTAGGTACCAATTACCTTCTACACACCACGAATCTACACATCACGTCTAGGTACTGCTGGACACTCCTTAATGAGCACTATTACAACTTACTTCCCAAAAATTTTAATAATTAGATCTATGAAATTGTCTATGATCAAAGGCTATCAGTAACGAGGTAAGAATCCGTTTTCGGAATTCATTGAGGTACATGATTGATCTCATAGGGTCCGGGACCAGGGCTCTAGCCGCTCCTTCAAGGGTCTAGCCAAACTTTCAAGGGCCTAGCCGCTCCTTCAAGTAGCAGACGATCCCGATAAGACGGAAGCTGAACATCACGCTGCTGAGCTGAGAGGTGGGGGGGATCATCTCACCTGGAATGAGCCGTTCTCGGAGCCCCTCATTATGAGCTGAGGACAGTCACCGAAGAGGTTTTAGTGGATAGAAATTCCCCAAAACCCGACCTCTCTCCATGTGGTCAGCTGGAAAATTTTCCCCCCGTTACCAAAAAAAAAAGATATGCGCCAAAAAAAAAGATATGCCGAAAGAGAACCTCCACCTTTTTTGGAAGTCGATTAAAAAAGAAAAAGGGGTCGGGATTACCATTTACCATATTACTATTCTTACCTAAGTATATTTAGTTCAAAGAATAATAAATATAACAAGAATTTTCCTCCTTTTTTATCTTTTTTTTTTAAAGAGTCAAGCTAACTTGAGTATTTATGTAGATAATATAATTAATGTACCTAATAAAAATCATACTTAAGTAATTTTAAATTTACCGTGCGCGTAATAACCTCGATCTCCGGCAAGATGGCCGCCTTATCGCCGCCATGTTTGCACAGCGCGCTGCGCAAGAGTTTGTTCTCTGGAACCGACCTTATCATTTGACTTTGGACTACCTTTCGTAATCGTAATGACAATATTTAAATCATACCTACCTTTATTGCCTTTGTAAGTACCTAGGTACTTAGTTCATGATTTATTCTTGCAGATTTTAAAGATTTTGAGTATGTACCTACCTAATTGTTAAGAACCTATAGACATTGAAATTACCTAGGTATGTTCGAATTTGGACATGATGTGAAGACCTCACAAAATAAATCATTCAACTTTAATGACGATTTATTATTTAGGTAGGTACCTACTTCGACCATTTTTCACGTTCGCATTAATTAAGATAAAAATTGAAGTCAAATAATTAACTACTTATTTAGATATTATTTGTCAGGCAGCGTAGTGTTTAGGTACTTATCTAGGTACCCACAATGTACCTAAGTAATTGTAAATGAGGATTGAGGACTCGGAGATTACGATATATGCATAGTTTAAGAATGGTTTTTATCTCTTTGTTTCTCGCTGGTTTCATGTTTCTGATTCATTTAGTTAATATTGTCTTATACGGTCTTTGTGTGCCTGAATCAGTGGCGATTCCTCTAAGATTGCGCAGCTTGCGCCGCAATACCAATAATTATGAATAAGTTACGCAATTATTCTAGATCTATATTTAAGTAATATACCTACTAATACTTATTTTATAACATGAAATAGGTACCTACCATTCACAAATCATATAAGTTTATCAATTATTAAATGCTTGCGTTATTCGATAATTATTTAAAATCACGCACGCTCCATGACCACCTTGCGCCTTGGTTGTGAGTTGTGACTTGTGACGTGCGCCGCATCGCCACGTGGCTCGTACTGCGAGAATCTTCGAACTCCGTCGGCCCGCTGTAATCCCGCTCTCTACGGGCCGAAGGCGTGCACTATGAGTTGCGCATGTGCTGTGTAGTATTATTTTCGAAACTCAAAAACTACTCAACCGATTTTAAAAATTCTTTCACCTATAGAAAGCTACATTCTCGGCGAGTAACATAAGCTGTATTTTATTTTCAAAAACATTAAAGATCCCTACGAATATTGCAATAATGTGAATGAAGTCGGAAAAAATTGTCTCATCTGAGAGCTTCCGTGGCGTGCGCTGCGTAAATGGTAAAAGTTACACAGTAAAAGCTACACGAAAACAATGTATGGTGGAATTGTTCCTCTCAAAAAGTTCTAAAAAAAAGTCCGCGACAGCATATAGCTATGTTTTAAGGTCGTCTCACAATAACCGTCATTATGATTTTCAAATTTGGTCTAAAACAATGCTTTACTCGCGACTGTTGTTTCGCGTAGTTGTTTTTACCAACATAGTATTAATCCTTATCAAAATAAAATGGTTGTTCATTTCAAGTATTTAATATAGATCAAATTCGCCCTTACACCATTTAATTCAGATGAATATCTTAGAAGATATCAAAGTGATATTGTAACGCGCACTATACTAATATTATAAAGAGGTAAAGTTTGTGAGGTTGTAGGGGGGTAATCTCTGGATCTACTGAACTTCTGGTACCAACAGAAAGCTACATTATTTGTGAGTGTCATAGGCTTGGTACGAGAACCGAGATTAACCCGAAAAATTAGGGAGGTCCCGTGGGAATTTAAAAAACTTATTTCACGCGGACGAAGTCGCGGGAATCTGCTAGTGTAAGATAAATAAAAATAGTATTCTTTATTCTAGTAAGTACAAGTTAGACCTTGACTGCAATGTCACCAGGTGGTGGGTGATGATGTAAGTACCTACTCTAAGATGGCGGGCAAACCTGTTAAAGGGATATACCTATCAGTTATATTAAACCTAATACCCCCCATCAGTGATATATGAGGTAAATGTGTTTTATTGAGAAAATACCTAACCATCAGCTAGCGCAAACCCCAGATTGCCCACCAGGAATCGCCACTGGCCTGAATGTTAATTACTTGTAGCTATCGTACCTACCTACCTAAATCTCTATAGTTCAAGAATTCTGTGCATAAAATTACGTTGTCCTGAGTTTAAGGTTCATTCTAATCTATGACCTTAAATATCCTTGTGCTTGTCCGTCTCGTTGACTTATCTTATAAGTAGTCAACGTCCTCCTAAAGATAATGAAAACGAATGTAGGTATACAACTTCATCATTTAAGGCCAGGGTGTACTAGGCTGACTAAATATGTACCGACCACATAAACACAAGAGTGAGTGTACACAGTACACAACTATACCAGCTCAGGCATAATATACGGAAAATATTTAGTGACAACATTGGTGCAATTAATCTGAGGGATATGACTTGTACTCTTTCTCTTTGCCTCGTACCTATTTGTCATTGCTAACGTTCCATTTACGGGTGTTTTTTTGGCTTTACTCTCTATATTCTTCTGCATTTATGATTTGACTATGTTATTCCGATTTCCGACCAAAGAAGACCAGATTGGGACGTTCGAATTCGCAGACACATCCTGTAAAAAGGCGTTGGTCACAGAAATAAATACTTTTATTGATTTTTACATCGGTAGGTACCTACCCATGAAAAACATGCGAACATAATATTATGAAATTATTTACCTACTTAACAGAAATTAGCGTAACGTAGAATTTATGTTTAATTAATCCACCAGTAGGTAAGTAATACGTAGTTTGGCACCTAACCTTCAGTTCAACACGTGAACAAATAAGCAGAACTTCCTTTTCATGAAGAAATTAATTGTTTTTCTTGTTTTCATTTATCCGCATTTTCAACATATTAGGTATTTATTATGTAGATATTGCCTGTTTAGGTACCATGATGATTCTTAGAACATAATTTTTCAACCAACGATATTTTTTATTTCTCAAAGAATCAAATAAATATTATAAATGCGAAAGTTTGGATGGATGTATGGATGTATGGATGTGTGGATGTATGGATGTATGGATGTATGGATGTTTGTTACTCAATCACGCTCCAACGGCTGAACGGATCTGGATGAAATTTGGCACAGAGATAGATTATAGTCTGGAATAGCACATAGGCTACTTTTTATCCCGGAAAATTAAAGAGTTCCCGCGGGAACCGAAAAACCTCAATCCACGCGGACGAAGTCGCGGGCATCAGCTAGTTGTTAAATAAATCACGAGAAAACAATAATATTACAATATAAATATTTCGGCAATCAGATGTGAGTAGGTACAATAATAATTATTATTCTCACTCACTCGTTTCACTCTGAATCTCCCTCACAAATTCGACAAAACTCCGTGGATGGTGTGGTGGTGGATTACACATTTGTTAATATTTTAATTTTGTTGTATTTATTATTTTTATTTTTATCCACTACAAGTTAACCCTTGACTGCGATCTCACCTGATGGTAAGTGATGATGCAGTCTAAGATGGCAGCGGGCTAATCTGCTAGGGCATGGCAGTTATATTAAACCCATACCCATATTCGGTTTCTATAAGTGATGATGCAGTCTAAGATGGCAGCGGGCTAATCTGCTAGGGCATGGCAGTTATATTAAACCCATACCCATATTCGGTTTCTAGTTCTACACGGCATCGTACCGGAACGCTAAATCGCTTGGTGGCACGTCTTTGCCGGTAGGGTGGTAGGGTGGTTCAGCTACGGCCGAAGCCTCCCACCAGGCAAAATTAATAATACGTTGTGATAATTTGATGTAATACTTAATGTGTAATTGTTAATCGTCCCCAGTAAAATAAAAAATAAAATAAAAAACGAATACGTTCTCATCCACAGTCCACAAGCTCATGGCTACTAGCGTCTGTAGGCGCGGTGGCGATAGCAACAGCATGCTGTAAGTGTACAGTGTACCCCACAAAGGTTTCTCTCGGCGGACTTGCACAAGCAAACATATTCGCAGCGTTTTTCTGCTCATCCATTTTGAGAAGAAAGCACACGATTTTGGAACCGCATGATTGGAATATCTAGTAGTTTAAATATATAGGACCTATACCCACATGTTGTTTTTGGGAGCGGTCACAGATGCGAATTTTTTAGAAATAACAATTATGGTCTAAGAAAAATAAAAGTCATACGCAGTTCAGCAATCGAACCCCCAATTTTTGACTAACTATAGACGAACGCAACTTTTACCGTTGGAAACAACGAAATCGCGAAGTACCGACTCGCGGTTATCATAACCAATGATTTCCAACGGTAACTAACTGAAAACGAGTAATGAAGTAGAGTTTCCTATAACGTAAAATAAATACCCGAAAAACTTACGGTCGCGTAGAAGCAGATTATCAATTTCAGCGACAAATTACACAAGTGTTGTTGCTTGTCAGTGTTACCGAAAGTGCTTCAAATATAAATATTATGTTTATATATTGATAGAGTAAAGCGTTCGTCAAACAGTGCAGTGTGCGGTGCCAATATTAACACTAGTTATCATGCCTGAACCTGCCCGTCAAGGTCACGGTCAGGGGTAGATCTGTACACATTTGCCGAGTCAATATTGAAAATGTTTTCAGAATGGTGCCAGTAGGTAGTATGCGGTGCGATTTTTGAAGCGAAGCTAAGCTTCTGTACGGACTTTTGAGAGTGGTGAATGAAAGTGATGCGATGAATGAATGGTGATGGAATGAAAGAGATGATTCTCTGGGCAGCGCTCTGGGCCGCGCGTTTTGTTGTATCTCTGCATATAAAGAGAAAAGTCATTGTTCACTCACTCACTCACTCACCGACTGACTCATCAACGCTGAGCCCCAACTCCTTGGACCTAGAAAGTTGACTTTTTTTCACGGACTTTCCCTTTGTGGATCGGAGCCGCTGACAGTCGCTAATGGACATATTATTTAAAGTCTTACGAGTCTATCTCTGTTGTTGGATGACCCGAAAAACATCACGGCTTTTCTTCAGGATAGACAAGTTGTTAGTTTTAAAAATAGATTATTTATTGTAATTTTCGTTCCCAATAATGTAGCGTACTTACCAAAGTATATATCTACTTACTTAGATTACAATAACAGTTCCCACTCTTATCCTTCCTGAATGTGACTGCCAAGATCGCAGGGTTATATCGGTACACATTTGCCACGTCAATAATGTTAAATGTTTTCAAAATGCTTCATACAAATAGAGCTCGGTAAAATAAAATTTAAATATGGCACCGGCTAATGATCGGGTTATGTGTGGACATGACAAATATTGGTGGATGCACTGGTCATTTGTAACAATTTGTAGAAAAAAGGGTAAAACTAGGTTAATAACTCTGTTTTATGGAAAACGAACTATAGCTACCTAGTTCCAGTGTTAGGACAGCAGATACCTTAAAATTACTGCCTAGTATCTGCCCATATACCTAGTAGTTGTAGTATTATGTCGTTCTACGACTATAGTGTGCTACGGCCTACGACTGTCGTAGGCCGTAGCACAGTATAAGAAGATAAGTTCTTTCCTACCCAGTCACCCGTCGAAGACGTCTAACTCTGACAGAACTTTGTCACGTCTGTCTGTCTGTCAGACGTCTGTACCCTTACTCTGAGATTGATCGAATTTAAAATACGGTCTCACTAAGTGAGGTGAATTACATATGCATCAAACTAAAATGAATCTTAATCTTATTAATTTAGAGTTCAATTTCGTGTATGCATTCACAGCTAGCGCTCCAAACGATACGTTTCGAAATTTGAATCGGTTGCACTGAATTTGTGGCTTTAAATCAAGAGTTTTTGGGTCCATTTTAGTTTGACTCAAATGTGATTCACCTCACCCAGTGAGACCGTATTTTAAATTCGATCAATCTCAGAGTAAGGGTACAGAGTAAGGGTACTGTTTGTGAACAACGCTGCGGGGTGACAGTGGCAAGACGGGGGAGCGTATCTCAATCTGCAATTTTCAGTAAGTACAAAATTCAATCATTCCAGTATTAGTAGGTATAGCCTTGCTGCTGGAGGTGTATTCTACGCTGTAGATAGGTGTAGTAGGTGAGCGTGAAGTCTGATATTGGTTTGGGCGTCAATCCACTGTAAGGAAAATACCTACTTACGCTGTGCTAGTAGTAAAGGTTGGAACCTCAAGAAATTAAGTTGAAACAAATATATATAACCACGAGGACGCGGAGATGCCTCTTTCTTTCTTCCTTCTGACCTATTCGCCATAGGTATAGCGTCTCCATTACTAACCCATTATTGGGAAAAATAGATTGAATACAGCTACTTTAAATAGATTGTAGACAGGTCGATATTTTCATTGTACTGGGATTTCACATGCTAATAAGAAGAACGACTGCGGACATCGTAAATTATATCGGCTGTGCAGTGGTTTGAACTGCTATACCCTTTCGCTTGATGCCTCGTTTACATTGTTCTAAAAGTCAATGCACACTATTAGGCGTTTGAAAAACTCGTCTCTAAAGGTCAGTTTTTATCAAATTAAGTACTTATGATAAGTATGTGAACAGTAACTTATAGTGTGACGTGTTACCTGACGCGCTTTAACTGAAAGAAGGTAAGTGTGTGTATTTTTGTACTGAATTTTTGCCTACGCCCAACCGACAATGTTTGTAAGTAGACATTTTCGAAGTAGCGAGCTTATGAAATTATAAGTAAACGTAATGAAATAGTAATAATACAAACCCAACATAGCAACGTGTCACACGCATAGGTATAGTTTACTAGAACACGCCTCGAAGACATAATATTATTTATATTTAAGTACTTATTTCGAGAGTTAAGCAATATTTTGTATTACAACAGTTAAGTACACACACGTAAAACATGTACTCGCTTTTATCATTTCAGGCAGTAAGTAAAAGGTTTTTTAAAATTATTTTTAAAATGGGAGGTAAGTATACATTGGTATCGACTCACAATAAACATGACTAAAATAAACTAAAATTTAAAAAAATATATCATTGAAATAATAGTTTAACATGGTAGTAGTAGGGCCTGTAGTATTACCTGTGCCTGGGTAGTATTCAACATGGGGCCTGGGGGTAATGCCACAGAATAGGTAATAGTTAATGCAATGTCTTACGTGTTGGGCGCCGGGATAAACCCCAATCGCAAAGAGAGAATCTAGAGTAACTCCCGAGCGTAGCGAGGGTGTTACTAGGGTGTAACAATGCTAATAAAAGCATTATTCATTATTTTATCTTATCATATCTATTTCCAATAACTATAAATGCCAATTTTATAATTTTATTACAGTGCTTCACACACGAGGAAAGTTTCTAAACTTACATACATATCAAAAATTTTCGTGAACCGTGGCCGAGTGGTCCAGGCGCTCAGGGCGCGATTCCCAGAGAGACGCAGGTTCAAATCCTGCCGGTTCCGAAAATTTTTGATATGTATGTAAGTTTAGAAACTTTCCTCGTGTGTGAAGCACTGTAATAAAATTATAAAATTAGTTTAACGCAAAATATGTATATATAAAATGTCTAACAATTGTGCATTATTTTTTGTGCCAATCATTTTTTGACTTGGACTCATATCTTGTGATCTCACCTAGTGGTAATAAATGTAGAAAGAGGTGTATGGTCGTAACTACCTACAGTAAACTCTTAACTCGGTTTGTATGCGACCACCTACATGCATAGCAGTGGTTTAGTGACTCGCTCATGAAGCATCGCGTTGCAAACGAGGCTCAGTCAAAAAAGCGCAAGTTCCATGTTTGTTTTTTCAATTCATGTCCGCAAAGAATGTGGTAACATACCCAGGCTAATTCATATTTGTTTAGCGATATACATATAATTGCTTTGGATGGGACCAAATATCTCATCATACTTACATTACCTTCTCTCTCACACATGAATTCTTTATGATATGCCGATCTTTCACACAAGCAAAAGTTCTATAAACCTTTAGTTTATAGAAGGATTTTATACAGGACTCCATTGAGGTGAAATGTACAAAATTTATTAAATAAATATTCATTCATTCATTCATTTTTTTAGGCAAAACTAGCGGAATTTTTATAAAAATAGCGAAAAAATTGATAGTCTAACTCTAAGCTAAGCAGTCTCATGGTGAAAACATACTGGGGAAAATACACTCTACAAGACAAAACGTTCCACGTCCACGTTTATCAGGACGAAACGTCCTCTTAAGAGGGGATGTACACGTTTTTTTCTGTCGCGCAAGTCTAACAGTGAGTTAAGCCGACTTTTTGTCCGTTGTGTGTACCTACTCCTCGCTGTAACTGCCGCACTCGGCAGTCGCCAGACTAGCTCAGTCAGCTATCTAGGTAAGTGTCTACCAGAAGTCTTGTGAAGACAAGGCACTCAGGGATATTCAGGGTGCGATTGTCTCAGTGCTGTCGTGCTGGTTCAAACTACGAACTAGTTCCATAATAATTATTATTGATTTAATATGATGTATCTACTACCTATATTTATTACCATCATTTAGAAATCCCCCTATAATCTAGAAATTGTGTTGTTGCCGGAAAATGTGTGTGTTGTTGAAAATTTTACTATTGTTGTAAACAACAATAGTAAAATCTTCAACGATCGTGTGTATTTCAACACCATAATCCATGTTGTCCAATAAGCGAGATCAAACACGCGTGGACGTGCGACTTCCAATAATCATGTTTGTCGAAGCTATTAGCGCGGACGGCCATCTTGCGGCCGTGGACTGTGGACAAATGTGGAAAATTACGTATGGAAATAAACGCCGTGATGTACAGATATCAGCGGCTTGTGGGCAAAGTCGTATAACCCACAAATACATTATTCCTTATTTGAAGTCCTCTAAGTTATGAGTTAACCCGTCCATTCAATCTCAGACTGCAACATTACAGTTATGAATGGTACGATACAACTTTACACTTACTCAACTTTTAATTAACAGAGCACAACAATTTATATAAAATAAATTCTCATGTTATGAGGCAGGGCCTGAAGTTTGAAAAGGCTAAACTCGCTCTTTTAGACCTATTTTATCGGTCAATGGATGTTTTTTTTAGGAAAATATCCCTAGCAAGGTTCTATTACATAGGTACGTTCATTATACTAAGTTTCTATAAATCCATTTCTTCCTAGTATCTCCTTTACCTGGGCCTCGCTCTGTAAGTACCTACTGTCTCTATTTGGGTATTGATAATTTCAAAGTTATGTCACTTTGAAACGCTGCATTCTGTCTCTCATCTCACCATGCGAACGCGCATCAAAACTTCAATATGAGGTGCTAATAAATAAACCACGACCAAACTTGTGCTGTAGGTACCTCACAAGTCACAACCTATCTATAGCACATACAAAAGTGTCGCATGCAAAGGTGTAATACGTTAGTGAATTTAGGATGATGTCTTAATGATCATCGGTCTGTGAATTAATAGCTATTTAATATCTATATTTTTGTTTGTCACTGAAACTCTATAGTGGTACTATCTATAGGTACTCTGTTTCTATGGCAGGTGAAATTTCTCAGATAGATATACGAAAATATAACTTACTAGCTGATGCCCGCGACTTCGTCCGCGTGGTTTAAGCTTTTTGATTCCCGCGGGAACTCCTTAATTTCCCGGGATAAAAAGTAGCCTATGACACTCTCCAGGTCCTCAACTATACCCATGCCAAAAATCACTTTCGCATTTATAATATTAGTATGACTAGACTCATCCAGTACCTAAGTCACGGGCTGAAGCCGCCGCTCCGCGTTTTTTGATTCCTATTACGAGGTACCACACAGGCAGTAGGTACCTACTAGTACTGACGCATTTAGAAAGCGGTAGTTCGGTTTTCTTCGGGAGCAGCGCGACGGCAATATAATTGTTTAATACCTATATTCAAATTTGCCCGTTCATCCCCATTGCTCTTAATTTTCCGGGATAAAAAGTAACATACCTATGTCCTTCCCCGAGAAACAACTTATTTCTGTACCAAAGGAGACGGTCCAGATTTGTATGGAGCGTCGGTCCGGTCCTTTTACAGGTAGAGAAATGAAAGAAAAAATACCGAAAATTTATCTACCGTTATTTAGCGTTTTTATTTATTTATTTCCTCGGGGAGAAAATTGTCTCGGCCCATGCTAGGGGGGCAGGAAGGTTTGGAGTAGATAGTACCTAGGTAGGTACCTACTACATATTCATAATGTGTAATTTAGAAGGGACGACTCCCAGTCAAATGCCTATATGTAGGTAGGTATGCGCCTGCCCTAAATCAATTGTGCTAACCCTATACCTAGGTATTATTTACCAAAACAATAGAAGCAACGTTCTAATGAATTTGTCAAGACTTATATTATTTTACTAGCAAACAATAGTAGCGTTTATTGAGACAAATATTTAATGTTTAATTCAGTGTAATATGCTCTGGATTGTAACGAAAAATATTGTTTGTCAAATGTTTGTGAACGTTACGCGATTAATATTGACTTGCATAATTCAATGTTATTTTGGAGTAAATATATATTTTGAGTACATATTTAGAGGTATAATAGTACAGTGCAAACGAGCGTGGGATAGTTACTAGTACTACAAGTTATCTGGTACCATGAAGTATAGAACCTATTTAAAAACAAGATCTATACCTACTGCCTATTGCCTGCCTGCTTTGAAACAAAAATAACGTATAACTGCCATGCCCCTAACAGTTAGCCCGCTACCATTTTAGACTGCATCATCACTTACCATCAGGTGAAATCGCAGTCAAGGGCTAACTTGTAGTGAAAAAAAAAAACTAAGTCCCACAAACTTATTCTGACCCGGTGACAGCGTCCCTTGTAAGTATATATTTTAATTAAAATAAAAACAAAAACTGAACATGGGCATAAAATTAGTTCCAATTTTGACCACCGGGCCAGCCCCCCGATTACGTAAGAATTGTCCATCAAACGTTAAAGATTTTCGTCCAAGTAAAATAAACAATGACAGCATTGAATTAGAGCTCAATTTCGTCTGCCCATTCTACGTGGCCCCATGATACGTTTAGGGTATCGTACATACCTAAACGTATAAGAATGGGCAGACGAAATTGAGCTCTAATTCAATGCTGTTATGGTTTATTTACTTCGCCGCAGATTTTTAACGATTTCATCGGTCATCCTTACATGATTGGGGGGCTGATAAGTTGGACGTTGGACTGAGTTCTATCTAGCACTCAAAATGCCTCGGGTTAATTTTCTAGAAAAGGTATTATTAAGTATTTATTTATAAATATCTTACATAAAACACAATTTTTAACGACTTATCAACTACTACCTGATGCCCACGACTTCGTCCGCTTGGAATAAGTTTTTTTAAATTCCCGCGGGAACTCCTCAATTTTCCGGGATAAAAAGTAGCCTATGTCACCACTCTCCAGGTCCTCAACTATAACCACGCAAAAATCTTGTCGATCCGTTGCTCCGTTGCACCGTGATTGAAGGACAAACCAACAAACCAATAAACCAACAAACAAACACCACAGCAAACACACTTTCGCATTTATAATATTAGTATATTAGTATGATTTAGAGCAGCCGTGTAATTAGTGGAAGATTCCACAAAGTGAGTTATCTCTGTTATCGGGTCTCATTATTTATCAAGACATTATGCTTTGTGAATGCTTTGACAGCTGGGTGACACCCCATCTCCTGTGTCTTGTAAATTTTAACGTCACTTTTGAGCCTCGCGATTTCCAGTGTTTGTGAATGTTTGTAACACCCATTGAGGTATTATGTACTAACGTGTAACACCTGATATACTCGTAATTGCAGCCGTTTTTAGGGATTCGTTGTAAAACAAGGAACCCTCTTCATCATCATCGGCGCTACAGCCCTTTATGGGACCGGACCTAGCTCCAGAAGATTTCTCCATCTATACCTATCATTCGCGCTCGCTCTCCAGCGTCTTAAACCAATCCCTAGGAAGGAAGAAAGGAACCCTCTTGCCTGTAAGTAAATGTGAACCTTACCGTTTCCCGTATCTGTTAGAGAATCAAAGCCTTTTTTCAAACAAACTATATGAGTTGTAAAGAAGCAGTTAACACAGTTATTAGAAACCTTTCACTAACCTGCTATACACAGAGGCCTAATATATTTAAATTTTGAAAAAAAATAAACCAGGGTAGATATCTCTTGAATATAAAAAGCAAGAATCGATAATAATTTTGGTTTAGGTACCCCTTCGAATGAATATTGTAATTTTAAAATCACTATGAAACTACAAAGTAGGTACAGTGTACACAGTCGATGGAAAAAAATGGTTTTTAGCAATCAGCCTGCCTACGGAACCTTTCCTTATGCGTGTACTGATATACATAATATTTGACCAGTTTTAGTTTATCACCCAGTCGCATGACAATTGTGATTCACTTGAGTCAATAATGGAAAAAAAACATACGCGCCGAATTGAGAACCTCCTCCTTTTTTGGGAGTCGGTTAAAAAGGTACCTAATCAAAAATGTTGGACGTCATTCCTCGTAAGTAGATGGCTTTATACATTTTATTTAGTGTGTTATCTAGACCGAATCAGACCGAAGATAATTTATATATAAACTAGACGATGCCCGCGGCTACGTCCGCGTGGATTAAGTTTTTTGATTCCCGCGGTACCTCTTTAATAGGTATTATCTGGGATAAAAAGTAAACCTATGTCCTTCCCTGGGAAACAAACTATCCCTTTACCAAATTTCATATAAATCGGTTGAACAGATGGGCCGTGAAAGCGTAGCAGACAGACAGACAGACAGACGGACGGACAGACAGCCAAACAGATAGACAGACACACTTTCGTATTTATAATATTAGTATGGATATGGATTCCCAAATTGGCCCTGAACCCGCCACCACTTAAAAGACCACGGCGCTCTCCACTGCACCAAAGTCCAAATTGCAGTCACTCGCTATCCAACCGACTCTACATCGACGCTATGTAGATGTGTCGGTATAGAATCTATTTCATAACCATTTTTCCATGCAGCACCTACATCAAAGCCATTAGGCACCGGAAGCGGCTAGTTTTGAAGTCAAAGGGGACAGTATTTGGTTAACACTAATTAGTGTGAACTGGCTTTACCTACATCTCGGACTCGCTAAGAAAGTGAAGCTTTCAAAGAACTTCACTCGATTTGAAGCAATGTAGCTTCGTTATATACAGAAATAGTGTTCAAAATTGTATGTCTTCATGATTTTGTGAGGTTTTAAAATCCTAATTGCGTAAATCCAATTTGGGTTCTTTGGTGAAAGTATCTATCTTAAATAATATAGGTAGGCATGTATAAGTATAGCAGCTTTCTGTTGACTTTTTTAATATTAAAAAAAATATTGAAAACCAAATTAGGTAAGTTAAAAACTATATGTAAATCTACCATCAACTATAGGTACGTTCAACTGGTTAGTTCTCGTGCAAAATGGTAAAATAGCTATAACTATTGAAAGATGGACATTGGTAATGTCCCCACCAAGTAGAAACAATATTTTTTGTGGTAGAAACAAAAAAAAAATACAAGCGATGCAATGGGATTTGAACTAACGACCTTATACGTTTGACCTACTGAACCGTGTAGAGATTTAGTTTTACTCGTAACTTTTACCTTTATCTTTGACCAAATCGCAGATATGCATAAAATTCCAAGCTTTTAACAATATACACTACCAAACTTTTTTTTATGTCCTTCCCATATAGTAAATGCGAAAGAACGTCTGTTTGCCTGTCTGCAACGCTTCCAGGGGCCATCTGTTCTATTCTTACAAAATTGGTACAGAAATTGATTGCATCCCGGGAAAGGACATTCCAGAAAATCAAGGATTTCCCACGCGAGGTTCCACTATCTAAATTCAAGTGGACGAAGTCGCGGGCATTATCTAGTTTTCTATATTCCCATAATAATTACTTGAATGTCACAAATTAATCGTCATTTGAGCGTAACGCGAACGTACCTATATAACCATAACGATCAACCCCTGTAATTAGCAAAACCATCAAACATTTAGCCGAGGTATCGCTTCCCTACCTTTTTCATAAATCAATCACATCTCGAACGATTTCACGCACAACTTTTCACAAAAGCTCCAAGTCAAATGGACTATCAAAAAGCGCATTCATTCCTAAACGGGGGCTAACAACATTATACGTGTAATACATATTTCATTATTACTACCTTTATGGTATGTTTGATTTTGTAACTGGCAACCCAGAGCTTTTTTTTTTCGTAAAGGTTACAATAGCAGTTTTTCTATTCAATAGGGGGCGTTGTATTGTTATACAATATTTTACAATCGTTTTGGTTGTTACGGGTAGGGTTAGCATGGAAACATGAGTCAAATGAGTTTCTTTTTAATAGAACATTATTAATAGATTTCTATTCAAATAAAACTAAAACTTGACCTTATTAAAAATTGAATTAACCTTACCCACCTTAGACCTAATACATAATTCATTTATTTATTTTTATTGTAAGGAATTCACTATTAGCTGCCTACATAAAATTACAATAGGTACATAGTAGCCTACACTTAATATTTTTTTTTATGTGCCGTCCTATTTTACTAAGCCTTCTTAAATGTTACTAGCTGATGCCCGCGACTTCGTCCGCGTGGTTTAAGTTTTTTTGATTCCCGCGGGAACTCCTAAATTTTTCGGCCCTAAAATCAGGATAATTTTTTAGCCTATATGTCACTCTCCAGGTCCTCAACTATACCTATGCCAAAAGTCACGTTGATCCGTTGTTCCGTTGTGGAGTAATTGAAGAACAAACCAACAAACAAACACACTTTCACATTTATAATATTATTAGTATAATTGTGCTAAGCCCTCTTAGGATATAATATAATTGCTGCCTGAAAACTGATCAACAGGAATAGTCTTTGCTGTCGGTACTTGTGCGGACGTTCCACAGCGACCTCAATAGTTCCTGAACGCATCAAACCATCTATTCATCAAGAGACACCGGCATATTCACTTCCGCTTGCCCTTTCATTGTGCAATTCGACAAGGCAGATTCGCGCGCCGCCGGCCATCCCCAACAATACCTCAACAAAAATCGAATTCCAAATTCAAAAGCGCATCGTTGAGGTTTATTGGCTTAGCGCTTGATTGATTGTGCGAACGGCATCGCAATTTTTTTCCCCAATCGCATCCGATGTTGCCAGTTCCTAACGTTTTTGCTGGATTTATGACTCGATAATGTATTTTGATTTGGGCGTGGCGAATTCGCGATAGCCTTTGTCGGTACAGGAAGTCTTATTTTCGTAACAGGTACATTGTCAGTGCAGTTTAGGAATGCAAAGGGCTCGCATGATGCACTTGTGTTTGCGTTACGCAAATTAACGACTCTATTTAGTAGAGATGCTCAATTGAATTTAAAGCATAGTAAATCAGCATTAAAATTTAGATTATTTCCATCTTTGGAAATATAAGAACATCAGATGCGTTATTATGCATCTGAATAGATTAGATATCTAATTAAATATTATATTCAACGATATGAATACAGTATTGTGGGGTATTGTATGATAATATATAAATATACCTACTTTAAAAATAATTTTAATTAGGTATATATAAATTTATTAAATAGTTAATATTATTTAGTATTTAACTATTTACCTACATAGTCCGCGCCAGATTATTTTTCATATACTTATCGTACCTACTTTACGGACTTTAATAGATCGAATGTAGACTGGTGTATAATACGTAGATCATATTACATAAAAAACAATTATTCGATTTACTCTTCTACTTCATTGATCGATTAGTGAAGTCTCCTCAAATTTTTGCTAGGAAGACTGGTTTTTCTTTACTTGTAAAATTAATTGGTCTAAGTAATTTAAAGATGTCTGAATAAAAAAATACAAAATTATCCTAAAGAGTTCTGCGAAAAATAAATACTTAGAATGCGTTCGATGTGACTCATTGCGTTTGTTCGCCGAAATTACATTTAGGTATAATTTTTTTAAATTTACACTCATTCATATTTTAAACTTTATCAATGGTGAATAAAGTTTAATTTCAATTGTTCCAAAGTAAGTCTGTTTGTGTGTTAAAAAAATATTAGCATAAGCGCGCATGAAATATTTCTTGGTTTCCACTCACGCGCAGGGTGCTTATTATGTAACCAAAACTCGAGATCCGCCTTTAAAGGAAAACCAAATTAATTTTGCGCTTGATACTGAGAAGCTTTCTTAACGTTAACCTATATTACGTAAGCAGAAAAGCTCTAAATACTATACAGGATTTTAAACTGGTGTTTTTCATTCTCAGGTTTGTCAAAAGACCGTGACACGTTTGTGCCACCGTGAATAAACGGACAGACGGGCGATGCATATACGTACATACAAAATACAGTAGGTATCATAAACGTAGCACTCATCGAAATTTCCGACACAAAAGAATCTATTTACATTACAAACTGTTATTTAGTACAATACGGAAATGATTTGTTGTATTGTTATTCAAATTAGAACCACACGAAGTCCCTATAGCTCAATAGTAAAATAGATCTGACTTCCTAGTCCTTCGGTTTTCAAGTAGAGCTGGGACGAACAAGGTTTTTTAAAGGGTTTATCAACCCAGAAAACCATGGAATTGTATAATTGACCTATAATATTGTCTAGGTAGGTAGGTAAATTCTTAGTTTTGTTGGAACACCTATTTTATAAAGTACCTACCTATAGTAAAAGAATGTTGGCATAGATACACCTAAATTGTTGACAAATTATTCCAAAGGTCGCATCGATCATGCAAGTTAACTACATATTTGCCTAAAAGACGTTCAATTCATCAATAAAACCCATTAAATATCCATTATTGTTTGTCATTTTTCGGATGACAACACTCGACAATAGTATTTACATTCGATGTCAGTTTGTTTTACATCCGAAATAGGTACACATTGAATGGACGCATAACATTTTTCTTCTAACATTCATGATGCGTTTTTGCTATGGACATTATGTCACTTATTATACGTGGCCCATAGTTCCTTGCTTCTTTGTACAATACATGAATGAAGAATAGAATAATAATAACACGTCTGGCCGGTGGGATGAATTGGGAATATAAAAAACCGGCCAATGCGAGTCGGACTCGCGCACCGAGGGTTCCGACTTCCGTACAAACCTGTAGTAGGTAAATTTAAATTATTAAAAAAAAAACTAATTACTAGATCTCGTTTAAACCAATTTTCGGTGGAAGTTTGCATCACATATTTACACATACATTTACGTCATCATTTACATCATATACATTTACATGTACATCATATATTTTTTTTAGTTTTATCATTCTCTTATTTTAGAAATACAGGGGGGGGGACACACATTTTACCACTTTGGAAGTGTCTCTCGGGCAAACTATTCAGTTTAGAAAAAAATGATATTAGAAACCTCAATATCATTTTTGAAGACCTATCCATAGATATCCCACACGTATGGGTTTGATGAAAAAAATTTTTTTGAGTCTCAGTTCTAAGTATGGGGACCCCCAAAATTTATTGTTTTTTTTCTAGTTTTGTGTGAAAATCTTAATGCGGTTCACAGAATACATCTACTTACCAAGTTTCAACAGTATAGTTCTTATAGTTTCGGAAAAAAGTAGCTGTGACATACGGACGGACACACAGACAGATAGACAGACAGACAGACAGACATGACGAATCTATAAGGGTTCCGTTTTTGCCAAATTTGGCTACGGAACCCTAAAAAGGAAAAATGTACGGTGGTATGACAACACCGCCACGTGTTGTTCGCACAATGGATCGCTAGAATAGGAACATTCTAATAAAAGCAGGAACGGACTTTTTTTAAATTTTAGATGCCTAGGCCTAGTGGTTAAGACTACGGCCTACTATTTGTGCTGCCTGGGATTTCACTACGGGCTTCTAACTAATCTTAATTTTTGGGATTCGTTATTTGTAGAGAGACGGCCCCCAATGTGTTGGGATGTGGGACTGGGATGATGATGACGATGTTGATGATTCATAAAAATTAAATTTATAGCATAACAATTAACTACATCGTTCATTCATTAACTTACATAGTCATATTTGTGTGAAAAGAGAAACGGTTGTAGATATTATTGTGTAAAATAAACTATGTAGGTATGTATTGTGTCTGAATTTCTTTTGCCCGGTTCCTATCATTGAAATGCAATAATTGTTTTCCAGTACTTGCTGTTTTAATGTAATGGAAAGCTTGAAAATTACTGAAGTAATATTTATATAAAAGACTTGTAAGTACATAAACAGGGTTGTATTTTTAAACGCAATGCGATAATTTACCACATGTGTTCAGCTGGCTCGTAAATTGTGCGTGATTTATTCGAGGATTATGACGTTATCAGTATTGTTTCTCATAGATATACCAACCTACTGCTTACTTTCGACTCTCGCTGTAGGCAATTTACGTAATAAGGTAGGCAAAAGCAAAATATAGGTATGACGTGCTTTTTATGAATCAGTTGCAATTTTCCAACACTATCTTTAAATGTCACGGTCTCAGATTCAAGTTTATCGCAAAAAGGTCATAATTATTTATCTATACTTTATACTTCAATATAATATTTTAAATGCGAAAGTTTGAATGGATGGATGTATGGATGGATGGATGTTTCTCACTCAAACACGCCAGAATGGCTAAACGGATCTGCATGAAATTTGGTACAGAAATAGATTTTAGTCTGGATTAGCACACAGGCTACTTTTTATCCCAGAAAATTAATGAGTACCTACCCGCGGGAACCAAACAACCTCTATCCATGCGGACAAATTCGCGGGCATCAGCTAGCATGTTCATAATTAAGACACAAACTTAACAACTCAGAAACTCTGAGCGCATCAAGTGGAGTCGAGGCACGGCGAGTGGAGTTGAGGTGCGTCGAGTGGCGTGAAGGCGCGTCGAATGGAGTTGAGGCGCGTCGAGTGGAGTCGAGGCAAGACGAGTGGATTCGAGGCACGGTAAATAGAACCGAGGTAATCGATGATGGTAACCAGCAGACTTACCATTCATTTGCCTCTACGCATGGCGTGCCTTTGCGATTCGCACTCGCATTTGAATTAGAATGAATTTAAAAATAATTTTATTTCAAAGAAAGTCAAGACGTGAGTTTAAGTAAATTATAGCAGCCGCGCCTCGGGGTCTCTTTATTTTCAAGTGGGCCTGTAAGTGGGCCCGGTAGTGTAAGTGTAACAAAATTAAAAGAGATAATAATATATACCTAAGTACCTACTTCAGCTACCAAAAGGCATCAGGAAACGCGGGCGTCCCAACGACGAAACGTTGGTCAGACGAGATAGTGGGCATTGTTGGAAAAAGCTGGATCAGCACAGCACAGAACCGCAAAGCATGACACAAAATGGAGGAGGCCTTTACCCGCAAGTTTAAATTCAAACAACATTACTGAATTATTCTACTATAATTATTTAAATCAATATTACTTAATTCAATTCTACTACATTAACTAGTTTTGTTTTTTATTAATTTATACTTATACTCTTTTTATGCTCTATTTTTGTATGTACGCTATGATCTATCCCTGTATAAGTTAAGCTCAAACTAAGGAATAATAAAGGCTTTTTTTATTTTTTTTATTATATACTTCAGCTACCTCAACAGGTTGTCAATTTCTGTGTAGGTAATGCGATGTCCTTATAACTTGTTCGGAAATTGTGCGTGATTTATACGAGGATTACTTATAATAGGTAGATATCGTTACGTTATCAGTAGGTAAGTATTGTTTCTCGGCTGTTTGCTCTCGTTGTAGACATTTTACGTAATCGTATAGGCGAGAGCAAATTTTACTTCTAATTTGTGTTAGCGTGCATGTTACTTATACTTACATAACATACACAACAACTTTGCAAGTTTGCATTAATTTCTATTTTTTTCATGCGTTAGATCTAAAAATCAGTGGCATCACAAATCACAAGTAAATCTCAGTACTAGCCAGGAGTTAGGAAGTTGGCGGTGAGTCACCCCCGTGCCTCGGAGAGCATGTTAAGCCATCGGTCCCGGTTATTATCACTAACATGATATTATAGTCGTTAAAGCCCGCCAACCCGCATTATAGCAGCGTGGTGGGTCTAAGTTCTAATTACCTCTCTCCTATGAGAGTGGAGGCCTGTTCCCAGCAGTGGGACGTAAATGGGTTGTAGTGGTAGTGGTGGAAAGATAGATAAGTAGCTACTCGAACGTGTATGTTTAGACAATATACTAGGTAAGTACGTATTCGTAAAGATACTTACTTTCATAATATTTTGATTCCGTGATATTTTTGGCGTAATCCACTGTAATAAAAGAAAATACAACAATCGCGCTTGCAAGAGACGTGTCAAAAACATTCCACAAAATATAATGATACAAAAGCTCGTTTTCGTATCCCAGAACCTCTTGATGTCTTTTGCGTGACGTACGCTGGCAACATCGAGGGCCCTTCAAAATGGCGTGCAAAGTGACAGCTATAGCTAAAATAATAATATTACACTCTATTACAATGCAGTAAATAATATTATGGCAAAAGTAAAAATCAATGTGATTTAATAAAGTCCTGTGGATTTTTTGGCCTCTCAAAATGGGATTAGGCCATGTGACGTTAATCTTTGCACAATCTGTTAAACCCATGCAGCTTTTCTTCGGATTATCTATACTACATAATATAATAAAATCATACAGTACAATACTTAAGTATAGCTACGCACGTTGAGAATATGTAAGCTGTAGATAGGTATGTAGACGTAAGTACATGATAGGTATCTATTACTTACTATTAAAGCTCGAAGCTTTGATATATTTCAGCCGTTATTAATAACATTAACTTTTTATTGTTCTAAGTCAAGAGCTATTCAATTCATTATTTCATGATGATTTTAAAAACTGGTGGATGCCGGCATTTCAAAACTTCACAAAAATTCTAGACGCAGCTGTAGGTAGGTACATAGCCTATAGGTACTTTTTATATTAAATACTATATCGAATAAAATACTAATATTATGAATGCGAAAGTGTGTTTGTTTGTTGGTTTGTTGGTTTACTTATTGGTTTGTTGGTTTGTCCTTCAATCACGCCGCAACGGAGCAACGGATTGACGTAATTTTTGGCATGGGTATCATAGACTTATTATATTACTAGCGTATACATCAATGCATGGGTATAGTTGAGCACATGGAGAGTGACATAGGCTACTTTTTATTGCGGAAAATTGAGGAGTTCCCGTGGGAATTAAAAAAAACTTATTCCACGCGGACGAAGTCGCGGGCATCAGCTAGTATCGAATAAATATTCATTCTTCTATCAAACAAAACAAAGTTTGAAATACTTTAGTAAGATTTAAACAACAGCTTATCTGCGTCATTAGGTATTGCGACTATTCCAACATACTCATCAATCATCATATATACCTACTCGTATTATAATATTATTGGGCCTAGAATCTGGATTCATTTAAATTTAACAAGATCAATGTAGAGTTTTCTAAGAACCGTTACTTAATCTTTTTTATAATAAGTAATTAATTAAAAGTTTGTAAATTGGGAATTAAGTTACTACAATTTATCTTGCAATTTTCCTAGTGATCGATTGAATTAATTAGCGTCTATAAAGTTCCACTGGGGTTCAGGAAATGTTCGGTAATCTTGGAACTGGTGAAAAATTCATATAAACTTTAAGCTTGGCATAAGCTACGAGTTTCTTAAGCACACTTGTAATAGGTTTAAGTTTCGCATAGTCTATTACCTCCCTCGGATACCTACCTAAGGCTTTTAGTCACTTTGTATATTTTATTTTATTTTAGAAAGTAGGTAGGTATAATTCGCGCGCGAGTTGAATGCAGAGCATAATATGTATGTGCAAATTTCCTCATTTAGGTACCTACTTACCTACTTAATCGTTGATCAAACGTTCCTAACAAAGTTTAAGCTACGAGTAGGTTTAATAGGCCGATAGGGTTTGACTGGAGTTGAATTGGGGCCTTGAGAATTTGGAAAAAATTATGAAACGATATTTCTTACTATAATTAAGCATATCCCTGTTTAAATAGGGTTAATTATATTATTTCCTGCATGTAATTACTTCAAAGTAATACGCGTCACGCAGTTATATGTACCGAAGTCGATTTGGCAGCAATGGAAATGGGGAAAAAGGCAATATTTTGTTTGAAACACCCCTGTTTGGCGAAAACTCTATCGATGTAAACATTTTTTAATCTACAATACTTGAAACGGTGTCGGTTACACTTAGCTCACCTCCGAGTAAAAATGGTCTACACGAGTTTACACACAACATGGCAACAATTGGCAAGTTTACACCTCACGATGACGACACACGACACGACTCTCGGCTGGACCATTTTAGCTTTAGTTTTAAGTTGACGTTAATACATATTTTTATTGCCATCAACTAAATACTTATATTTAAAGTACTTAAATCATATATTCATATTTTATACTTATCGAAAAGAGCTTAGATTAGACCCATCTGTTGGGTACAGATGGGTCTAATCTAAGCGAATAATGATATTTCACTTTTTTCAAGATTTCCGGAACACTTAATTTTTGTTTGTTGGAAAGATTGCTTACCTACGAATTATAATTATTCAGGTAATTGATATAATATTATTATTTAGTTATTTTTAGTATCTTGGACCTACGTTTGAGCAATTGGATGGTAACTTCCTGTTTTTTTTTGTATTAGATAAAGGTAAAAAAATGAATAGGTATAAAAATTAGATCGAGAAACTAGGAGCATAGGTACGAGTACTTTAGGTACTATTTACACAATAATGGATCTCGTGTTTTGGATTATTTGTGTCAATGTGTCGGCCGGTCTAAAAAGGTTCAAATGAGTCAATATTTTCTTGAGCATTCTTCAGAGTGTCAAAATATTTATAATACTTACTTACGAAAAATAGTAAAATAATAAAATCAATATATACGGGTGTTAAACGGTCAAAATTTATTTAGCATAGTATTTTATTAAAGTAGATAGGTAATATGAATTATTTTTCGAGAAATAGTAAAATAATAAAATCAGTAGGGATACAAAACGGTCAAAATATATTTAGAAATAGGTTACATTTTAATTGAGTTTGTACTTATTAGACATTCTGTAATATAAAACCAGTAGGTCTTGACAATTATTATTGTTTCCGATGAAAAATACGCTATCTAGGTTATTGTAGGGAGATAAGTTTTATAACTAGGTAGTAGATAGATTCTAATGAAGGGTTAAGTATTTAGGTTAAGGATGTAAAGTTATTGATATTAAATTTTATAGATTAGTATAGCTAATGCCCGCGACTTCGTCCGCGTGGTTTAAGTTTTTTTCCCCACAGGCATTTATTAATTTTCTGGTTTAAAAAGTAGCCTGTCACTCTCCAGGTCCTCAACTATACTCATGCAATCACGTTGATCCGTTGCTCTGTTGCGGCTTGATTGAAGGACAAACTCTATATTTCATCCCTTTGGGGGTTGAATTTTCAAAAATGGTGAAACAAGTACTCTGGCATATCTAACTGAAAGCCCAAATGCTAAGTTTCATGGCTATAACTTGAGAAATGAAGGACTTTCATACAAACCTTCAACCCTACCCTTTTTTACCCCGTGGGGGTGGAATTTTGAAAAACTGTGACACACATACTTCTTTATTTATTACTTTAGTTTCGTTGATATAACTTGAGAAATATTTTGAGAAATGAAGGACTTTCATACAAACTTTCATCCCCTATTTCACTCCTTCGGGGGTGGAAATTTCAAAAACTGTTGAAACACATAATTCTTAGTTTTTACCCGTAGCTTGTAAACCAAGTTTCATGGATATAACTTGAGAAATGACGGAGTTCCATATAAACTTTCAACCCCTATTTCACCCTCTTAGGGGTGAAATACTCCTCTCAGTCAGTCAGTCAGTCACCTTTGCCTTTTATATATTAGAAACTTAATATAACCTTGGAAGGACATGCACAAGGACAACTTATCTATTGAAGATTAGATTAAGTTTTAAATTCGGTATTAAAATGGTACACACTATACACAGTACATACCTATATATAGACTTGTCCTTAAAAAAATGGATTTAGGAATTTACTTATTATAAATTAATATGAAGCACATAAAAATATTATAAAAATGTCCCAGAATCTTCAGAAAAATTACAAAGATATAAATATTTTATTTTAATAAATCTACGTTTAAACTACGAGTATACAATTCAAACACTTCCAAAACAAACTAAACAGCTCGAATCTTAGACGTTTGCACAGTGTTTTAATTAAAATAATTTAAAATATAATCGCTTTAGAGCCGAGAGTTTCGAACGAGGGAAGTTGAAAATTTCTGGAATGGAGGTAGGTATATAAGACAAAATAATAAAATATTAATAAAGGCCCCGGAGACGGTGGAAAAGTTTCATTTGAGACAAATATTTGTGTTTTAAATAAGGCGCGGAACGATACGATGGGGTTACTAACTCGGACTAGGACCCGTCGCCTAGCTACATGGAAACTTTTAATTTTCATGTTAAAACGGGATATTATTAACTAACTTTGAGTAGGAGTTTCATTATTTTACTTTTACATCTCTCATATTCGGGAAGTAGGTCCTTATTACCCCCAAATGGAGCTTGTAGGTGACCAATTAGCGCTCTAGGGTAATAATGTAGCTAGAAAAGCCCTAGGGCGGTAAGTAATTAAAAAAAGTATGATGGTTAGATGTACGCGAACTTTTTGAAAGAGTGAAGAGTTTTTTTTTTAAATTACTTACCGCCCTTGGGCTTTTCTAGCTACATTATTACCCTCGAGCGCTAATTGGTCACCTACAAGCTCCATTTGGGGGAAATAAGGACCTACTTTACCTCACAATCGAGATGTAAAGCAGAGTAGTTAGCTCGGGTGTAAGCATCAATTGCACCCTCGAACTATAGGCGCCCTCCCTGCGCTCGTGCGCCTAAATATCTCGGGCTGCAATTGATGCCTTACAGCCCTTGGCTACTAATCTACTATTAGTTCTGCTTTATAATTTTCTGAACAGTAAAATTATTAGTCGTTTTAACTTTGCAAAGAGACTACAGTTTTCTAGAATGAAAATCGGCGGTTTTTTGCTATCAGCCGATTTTTTTAGAGTTCCGTGGTCAACAAGGACAACAACAACGGACATGGAGAATCTAAGGTAGGTAAACCTTAGTTTCGCCATGTCCGTCCGTCCATCCGTCTGCCATCCGCGGCTTAATTCAGCCTGTTACTAGAAAAAAAAAAGTTTAAAAAAAAATGTGTGTGCAATTCACACACGGCAGAAGTGAAACTTCAGAAAACTAGCCTACGAGAGAATGAAATAAATATAACTTAGATTCTATCTCTATGTGTTATGAATATTATGTTTGTCTCTTTTTAGAATCGCTTTTTCGTTACATCGAATTTTCAAATCACAAACGAGTCTAAAGAAGTTTCACTTCAAAAATTTAGGATACATACACGTAAAGTGGGGATGTTTTTAGGGTTCCGTACCCAAAGGGTAAAAACGGGACCCTATTACTAAGACTCCGCTGTCTGTCTGTCTGTCTGTCTCCAGGCTGTATCTCATAAACCGTGATAGCTAGAAAGCTGAAATTTTCACAAATGATGTATTTCCGTTGCCGCTATAACAACAAATACTAAAAATTAAAAAAATATATATATTAAGGGGGGTCCCCATACAATAAACGTGTTTTTTTCGTATTTTTTTGCTCAATATTAAAAACGGTAACAGGTAGACGGTTCAAATTTTCACAGAATATTAATTTGTATATTACCTTTCAAAATAAATAATTAAATATCAATAAAGTAAATATTAAAGGGGGGCTCCCATACAACAAACGTAATTTTAATTTTTAATACGTCATAAATCGTAAAACTTACTACAGGTTTGTACGGAACCCTCGGTGCGCGAGTCCGACTCGCACTTGGCCGGTTTTTTTATTTTTTCTCGTCTATCCCATGGTGTGAGATGTCATTGTATAGGTCATTGTTCGCTTATTGCAACGGGCTACTACGGAACTGCTATCCCTTTCAGAATACTTCCTGCGAAAAGGGGTAGCATTCGATTTAGAGCTTTCATTTTAGTTTAGCTTAGGCTCGCTCGCAGAGATATACAGTATACACCCTCGCCTGGGTACGTTTAACCCAGAAATAAATTTGAAATTTCGACAGATGTTTTATACTTTTTATAATTGTTTTATAATTTTAGTGTAGAAAATTTAATTGCTAAAATATAAGAATAAAAAGGTAGTAAAAAATAGAAATGAATCTTCAATCATGCAGAGAACTGATCCTTCAGCTTTAATACAGAATCGTCTAAGCTGCTGGCTCAATCCATTTTTATACGAGATACCTACTACTGAGGACTATGACCTTGTACAATGCTGTTTTGGAAATTTTGTGTATTTAAAATTGGTAATTGTATTATGAATCTTTTGGAATAAATGAATCTTTATTATTATCATTTATTATTATACGAATTCTGTCAAAGCAGCAGCTAACTCTGAATTAATAGGATAACTCGGCATTTCTGCAAGCGGGCCTTAGAGATTGTATTAAATTGGCCACATTGTGGTCAATTTAGTACACAACATGGTGTAGGTAATTGGCCTGATTGCCTGTCACAAAAAAATAATCCTAAAGCTCCACATAAAAACAATTATAGATCTTTTTGGACATATTCTATTTATACCTATTCTAGGTTGGTATAACCCATCATAACACAGGAACTTACATCTCCCAAACAGGACCAAATGGTTTTAAACCACAACTCAAATCTCCCAGCGAGAAAACCGACTAACTTCAATAAAAACCTAACATTGAAAGCTATTAAAACCGAGTGCCTAGTGTAATGAAATATTAAAATAGTTGGTAGACGGTTTTCACAAGCCCCTGGCGGCTGAAAACAAATCAAATAGAGAGGGCCAACTTGTTAAAATTCTCTCACTACGCTTTCCACTCGATTGTTACAGTTTTTTTCCGCTAGTGTAAACCTGTTCGACACATGACTGCATAGAAAAATAGAATTAATGTTGAATAACATGGATTTTTTGTTGATTTTATCTAATTTGTCGATGCAGCAGCCTACGACAATGTTTATAATATTATGTGTATATGAAACTAGGTTATGATTTTTAAACTAATCGCCTTCTGAAATTCGCTAGCTAGCAGATTTTTGATTTGACCCTTTTTTAGAGGGAAAAATCCGCCACGGATGTTGGATACTACTGGTAAGTGGTAACCAGAGAGTACGATAGTTTTGTTGGACTTTTACCAACATAAAATTTCCACGTCACTTTCTCTATACCTCATTTATATTAGGAATATCTACATTAGGGTTTGTGAAGACATCAACGGAGTTTTAATTACCTATAGCCACAGAATTTTATGACAGTGCTTCATACACGAGGAAAGTTTCTAAACTTACTTAAATACGTCATATCAAAAATAAATAAATTAAGTAAGTTTAGAGACTATTATTTACCATACTCTGCTATTAGGTACGCTATAACTTTAGTATATAGACAATACTCTAGTCTAGAATCAGACTAATTAAAATATTTGTTAGCACTGGTTTAGCGAAATAAAAACTACAATTAGCATTTGTCATTGTCCGTTAAAATCACAAATTAACACTGTGAAGACAAACGAACAGACAGCGTTTACTAAAGATAATTCGATGGAGGGACTCCACTGGGTAGGGTTGCCAATAAGCATGAAAGTATATTCCGCGCACGAGCTCCGAGGAATCCTATGGAATGTTAAAGTAATGACCTAGAGTTGTTTAAAGTACAAAACAATACTGCTATCGCAAAATTATAAGCGTCAAGCTCGAAACTAGTGCTGGGAGCGAGCTGGATATGGAGTGACGATCGGGGGTGGTGTAACTAATCTGACGAGGTCCCTAAGAATCTATACCTTACTCTACCTATAAAATTCAATATCTCTCTAAAATGGCACGTGAATCATCCAGCAGTAAGACCCTCATAATGTTGAGTCCATAATAAACCAAGATCTTTTAGAGTTTCGGAAGCCTCGAGTTCAACCATCCCAACGACTTGCTTATATACCGATCTAGATGTAATAGTGACGTGTTCAAGTTTTAAATAATTTATAAACGCTTTCAAGTATTGATTTAATGTAAAGTAAATGGCGATTGGTAGCTCCACCCCGCTCACCAATGATAGGCTTCGTCCCTCTCTTGGTATCCCAAGAGTTATTAGTCATCGACTAATAGGTCTCATAAGTATACCAAAAGGCAGCAGCCTCCCCTCCTTAAACCACTAGGTCACCATTTGGGGAAATAGCGCGGACGTATGCAAGCATACTTTAATTTAGTTATATAACGCGGAGACCACCATGGGTAGTAGGACGTCGTTTGTACGTTACATAGGTTGTGAGCCAATGTGACGCAGCATAAGGTCGTGAATCTATGCATTTACAAGTAACATAGGTTGTGAATCTATGGAACCGTAAATAGTATAGTAGCACAGGTTGTGAATCCATGCAACTATGAATAAGTGTCGAGGCCGAGTCAGGCGTAGTGCAAAACATAGTTAGATATCCGGTATCTCACGTGTGATCCAACCTTCGGTAATAATAAACAGCGTCCTATCAACCATGGTTAGTTGTTCGAATGTAACGATAGTTACGGGTTTACATAATGTAAGCATAGGTAATCATCTACAAGCAGATCGCATGGCAGAGTCAGGTATACTGCAGAACATAGTAATGCACATGAAGTACATTGCGCACAGAGAGCAAGCTCTCTGGTTCAACAACGAACCAATCCCATCCAGACGTCCAACTAGGTAGACATCAAGACAGAACCAGCCGTGCTGAGGCATCGCCGAAGCGATATAACCTACATTCCGCAGCCCCAACTCAACCAGCGATGATTATATGTAGGTAATATACGTGTAAATATATTGTATTAAAATATGTATATAAATCCACCATAGGCGGATCAAATATCGTTGGAAGCCTCCAACGACATTATGCGTTCGAACGAGCGACGGACATCGTGACACATACTGCACGCACCATTACACGAACAGCGAATCCACTTTGCTCAGCATCAGCCCGAGAACGACGGTGGACATCGTGACACATACTGCACGCATCAAGCAAACACCACAGCATCGCTGTGCACCATCATATTATAGTAACACAAGCTACCAGACTATACTTTCGCATCGTCGTCGCTAGTTCGGCGACCAGTCCGTTTGTCGGAAATCCTTCTAGCATGGACCGAGATCGCTCCTCCACTATATATACTATATTTTATTCTCTAATATTGTTTTAAATATATATATTTTGACTGAGAGGTACGAATCGTCACAGTGGGGTACAGCCGTCGCTTCTTCAGACCCCGATTCCTCAGAGCACGTGCGCGGACTGTACATGGTAAACTATTAGGAAAAAACGGAAGTAAGTACCTAAGTGGTTCAAAAGTAAGTTTCAGTGGCATAATTTATTTGAGCGGCTAGTTCAATGAAATCTCTGCTCTATCTTTACTTTTAGCCGACAACGGCATAGCCATAAGGAAGCGTTATTATTTTAGCAGTCTATGTGTGTATGTATTAAATATTAATGTATATTCTATCGTAGTGTCTAAACTTTTGAGCCGATTGTGATGAATAAAGTATCAATCGATTCTTTATTATGGTTTGGGTGACATAGGCTACATTTTACACGAAAAAATTCGATAATGACGGATGTTACATCCAAATAAATGGCGACGCTGAAATTTTTCAGTTGTCGGGTTAACCCGACAGCTGCGAAGTGTCAACCCTATTCCTGCCCCTAGTATTTGCTCTAAAACTATCGCGGGCAGATTGATACGGGCCGCAACAATGCGTGTTTACTTTCAATTACAGCCCAACTCCATGCTGGATCGAGGTGAGGAAAAACACGCATTCGCCCCTAAAACTTAAGTTCCTTACTACTTTGTCATCGGTCGCATCATCAGAGTGCCTAGTGGGAGATTTTCTTCCCATTCGATCAACGTTAATAACCATTTGTATGGAATTGTCAAGCGTTTGCCAGCTGGCGCTCGATCTATTCCATATAATTATGGTAGTTAACTTTAACGCGATCGAATACATACGTAAAAAATCTCTAACTTGGCCTGGAGTTATTCGAACTGCAAGTTGCGGCACTGCCATTGTTGCTGCCGTAGCGACACCAACGTATGAGGAATTCAGCCCAAATAAGTCTTTATAAATGCTTCTGAAATACTGAAAGCTATACCATTTACTTGCCATAGATTTCGAAATTGGTCAAATATATTGCAAAACTAGCTGATGCCCCAACTTCGTCCGCGGGGTTTGAGGCTTTTTGGTTTACGCGGGAACACCTATGTGCTGTTCCAGACTATAATCTATCTCTGTGCCAAATTTCATCCAGACCCGATCAGCCGTTCTGGCGTGATTGAGTAAAAAACATCCATCCATCTATACGAGTACATCCATCCATCCAAACTTTCGCATTTATAATATTAGTATAGATTCATAATACGTTAATAATTACATGTACTGAACGTAATATTGTAGCCAGTCAAATAAGTTTACCTACTCCATTGAAAAAAATACGGCTGACGATACTGTACGACCATTCAATCATTTCCTATCCGAAAAGGGTAAAAATTGAAACATCGACATAATAATGCACCATTCGCCATTGTTTTCAAATAAAACAGCGCCGCAACAACGAAATGAGCAAATTATTTTAAATTTGGAACGCATCCACCCTCATTATCGTGCAGTTCCCGATGAAATTAGTGACGGAGGTGTGGCCCTCGAAGGCCCGCGTGGCGCGCGCGTGGCGTAAACACGGCCGCGTGCGAACGCACTGTGCCACGATATTAAAAGAATATGGTAATAACGTGGCGCGGTGGCCTGGCGTGTGGCATACGTGCCATATTGTTGGACGCGAGAGATTGAAGCACTTAATGTCACTGATACGTAGATTTGTTTTGTTGAGCGAAAAATAATAAGTTGCGACTTGCCACGTTGTTTTAGCAGACACTGAGTAGCCCTCGATATCACACAATCGTTTGTCAAACGTATAATTCGTCTTTGGGTGCGTTCCGAAATACACTGCGAGCACTGTTCAGTGCTCTTACTGTGGAGAAATTCGTTCCGTTATAGACTGACAGTACCTAAACTGCCGCAGTATCCTAGGGAAATGTATGACGTCATAATCGTCGTCATTTTTGTACTGTCGTTTTCGAGGTAAGGTGCTCTCAGTGCTGACTGCGTTCCGTTTTAAGCAGTAACCAGTATACCTTACTATAAAGGAACGCCTTCGCAGTGTACTAAATTGACGTCACACCTTACAGTGCTCGCAGTGTATTTCGGAACATACCCTTTATGGAGTTCTTAGATGCCTGCACGTCAAAAAGCAATGTATGAACCTCTATCACAGTCCGTACACTCTATCAGTATGGATATGGATATTGTAGCCGTTCTGGCGTGATTGAGTACAGTGAACATCCTCCCATCCATCCAAACTTTCGCATTTATAATTATTATTAGTTTAGAAGTTTAGATAAGTACCTAATATACCTATATACTTAGACTAGAAGAGTGATATACCTACATATTATTATGATATTCTAATGTATCTACCTAGTTATTTTTCAGGTAGGTATTAAAGTAATACTTAAATATTTAGTTATAACCTTAGCAAAACTAGATTTAAAAAAATTGCCAATCATAGGGACTGCCGATAGAAGTGAAAACGAATCCTACTTATTTAAAATAATTAATTCAAATTCAAATTCAAATTCATTTATTTAAAACATGTAGGACATACAGGTGTATGTTACGTCATGTTTTGACTCTACCACCGGTTCGGAAAGCAGATTCTGCTGAGAAGAGCCGGCAAGAAACTCAGCAGTTGCTCTTTTTTTTTTTTTTTGTAAACAATATATTATATTACATTACGTAGGTACTTAGTTAAGTATGTAAATTAAATACAATAGTGTGCAATTAAAAAAAATACAATTAAAAAAAAATATTAAAATATAAACCTTATACAAGTTACAACTGAGGCGTTAAAGTTTAATTACGAATGTTGTATATTAATTATATTTAATATATTTTGTCTTCGTAACAACGCGAGCATGTCGTTGACGCGGAGCATGTCGGTGACACGAATCCACAAGTTTACCCCCTTACGAAAAAGTGTCTAACGCGGTTAAAGAAGTTTTAACTTCAAAAATCTATTTTGATACATAAGTATATAATATAGATTTTTCCGAACATTGTGTTGAACTTAAATGAGAGTAATCAGACATATTTTAGCAGTTTAATTGTAATCGGCGCATCGGGTTGTAAAGTTGGTTTCTTGGTAAGTTTAGGGTCGTTCTAATCCTGCGGGGATAAGGGCCGGCACGGGCCCGCTATCGCGCCCCGGCAGACGCGCTCCGTCTTCGCATTTACCATTTACCTACTTCCGAACACATAATATATCAAATGTTAAGATATAGAGGGGAATGTGAAGGGAAATCTACGGACGTCCCTTTAGTTTTGTGGATTGCCTGGTATGTAGGGAATACCTAATCATGTAGATCAGCGTTCGTGCCACCATTCCACGCGGGCATGATATTTTGTACAAGCGATTTAGCGTTCCGGTACGATGCCGTTTAGAAACCGAATAGGGGTATGGGTTTAATATAACTGCCATGCCCCTAACAGATGAGCCCGCTACCATCTTAGACTGCACCATCACTTACCATCAGGTGAGACCTTTTGTCTTCGTTAAAATGCGAGCATGTCGGTGTTCGCGAGCATGTCGCTGTTCGCGAGCATGTCGGAGCGAGGTGTCGGTGACGTGAACGGTGAATCCACAAGTTTACCCCCTACCAAAAAGTGCTCAACGCGGCTAAAGAATTTTTCACTTCAATAAGTAACACACAAATTCTATACAGACTGTGGGCAACAGCTTATAGTGCAGCTAAACTTTGTGATATAAAAGCGCGATTGTCAATTAGTTGTTAAGTATAACTATTAATCATTAAACATGTGTTGCGTTTATGTGCGGGATTGAGCCCCAACACCAATTTGTGTGGAGCTGTGAATCGCCCACGTCACGACTCACGAGGGCATGTCAGCGGTGCGAACGTTTCAATTCTATTCTATGTTTATTGCTCATTGTGATTATCGGAACCCCTGGTCCGGTCAAGCCTTAATCACCAACTGCAATTTGTTTAAGTGACGAATTTATTATCCATACTAATATTATAAATGCGAAAGTGTCTGTCTGTCTGTCTGTCTGTCTGTCTATCTGTCTGTCTGCTACGCTTTCACGGCCCATCTTTTCAACCGATTTGGATGAAATTCGGTTTAGTGGGAGGTTACATCTCGGGGAAGGACATAGGCTACTTTTATCCCGGAAAATTAAAGAGTTCCCGCGGGAATTAAAAAACCTCAATCCACGCGGACGAAGTCGCGGGCATCATCTAGTAGTGTTATATTTGACGGTTGACCTTTGTTTCAAAACTAGATAATGCCCGTGACTTCGTACGCGTGGATTACCTTTTTAATTCCCGCGGTATCTCTTTACTTTTGCGGGATTCAAAGCAACTTAGATCTGATCAAAATTCGTCGAAATCGGTTGGACAGAGGGACCGTTAAAGACAGACAGACAAACATACAAACAGACAGACTCACTTTCGCATTTGACTGATATAAACTATATATTATGTAGTATCTAGTGATATACCTAATTTTAAGTGAAATTTTCATAAAAAATAGAATCAATAACAATGGATAAGATATACTTACCTAGCAAGTAGCAACAAATACCTACCTAAATTACGAGGCTGGGAAGTAGGATTGAGAGACACACTTTCGCATTTGACTGATATAAATTATCTAGTATGTTTAGTGAACTTTTCATAAAAAATAGAATCGATTACAATGGCTAACATATAGGTACTTAAAGAGCAAATACCTACCTAAACGAGGCTGGGAGATAGGAGGCCTACCCTTATTATTTATGTATCCCCTTGCTCAGTAAAAACGGGTTACTTAATTTGTGTAATAAAACAGGGCAGAGCGAAATTAAACGCTATCTTCGCCCACGGATGTCGCGATGCTGCTATGTAAATACTTGAACTTTAATGAAATTTTCCTTTTGTTAATATCGCCTTCCATTTCATTAAATGTTTGTTGATTTTTATTATGAAACATCGAGCTCCAGGTCAAATTGCGAATATGGACTATTATTTGCCAGAGTAACAGAGTAGATATAGAAAAGGTAAGCAAATCGCAGAAACCTTTTTAACGAAACGCGTACAAGCGACGCGCAAGGCCCGGCGCGGCGCTATATTGTACTCGAGTTAGGTTTTCAATTTTATCACCATTGCAGCGGCAACAATGCCCGTCAAGCAAATCACCATTCCGCGTTTTAGCATAAAACACACACACAGTTGTTTTAGTGACAATCTACGTCCTGTGTAGGTACTAGGTATTATGTAATAGAGGTTGCCCGCGACTACGGTTTTTTGATTCCCGCGTGATCCGGGATAATTTTCCGGGATAAAAAGTAGCCTATGTCCTTTCCTGGGATACAAATTACCCCTATACTTACCAAATTTCATCAAAATCGGTTGAACAGATGGGCAGTGAAAGCGTAACAGACAGACAGACACACTTTCGCATTTATAAAATTAGTATGGAAGTATGGATTATGTGGTCCTGTCTACCATTTAAAGCTAAGTACATAGTACATAGTGCGTATGACGTACCTATGTATGGGTAGATACTTCCCGTATCAAAATATATAGGTACAGGTCTACATTTGGAATTAGAATGCACCGAAATCAAATTTCACGCTTCACAAATCAAAGGCGACCGCCCGCTTCATGAATCAGATACGAGACGGAGATACATAATATTAGGTAGGTACCGTAACTTATATACTTACTAGATGATTACCGCGACTTCGTCTGCGTGGACTAAGTTTTTTCGATTCCCGCGGGAACTCCTTAATTTTCCGGGATAAAAAGTAGCCTATGTCCTTCCCCGGGATATAACCTACCTCTATACCAAATTTCAGCAAAATCGGTTGAAAAGATGGGCCGGGAAAGCGTAGCAGACAGACAGACAGACAGACAGACAGACAGACACACTTTCGCATTTATAATATTAGTATGGATTAGGTACCGTAACTTGTATATTAGGTACCGTAACTTGTATATTAGATAGCACAGTGTACTAACAACAGAGTAAGCTTTAGCTCTAGGTTAGTGTAGATTGTAGAAGACTGCGGTGCGGCGGTAAGTAATTGGTGGAATATAGTGCTCCTTACCTTCTCATTATATTAATTATTGCTCTCTGTAGGCAAGTAGGTACTTCAATTTAATAACGACACAGTAAGGACTAAGGAACTACCTGTTCCACAGATTACATAAACCACCTCCTCTATGGAGGTTGTTGTTACCAACGTACCGGAACGCTAAATCGCTTGGCGGCACGTCTTTGCCGGTAAGGTGGTAACTCGCCACGGCCGAAGCCTCCCACCAGGCCAGACTAGGGAAAATTCAGAAATTATGAATTCCCAAATTGACCCTGCCGGGAATCGAACACGGGACCTCCGCACGTTAGGACAACAGCGCTCCACACTGCGCCACGGAGGTCGTTCAAATATGTAATTAATGATTATTAAATAGAGGGTCTTTCGAAAGACAAAAGTCACATCCTCGGTTAGTTTTAAGTTTGATTTGATTTTAAACTATAAATTAAAGAAAAAAAAAACGTTTGATGACGTCACAACTCTAACTATTTATTTCATACAAACTTCCATAATAGAAGCGCGTTTAAAGAGTTGCTGATTTGATTGAGTTGTCATCATCCCGATTGTCTTCTAAATGATGTAGATTCAGCAGTGCAGTGGTAGGTAGATCATACTAATATTATAAATGCGAAAGTGTGTTTGTTTGTTGGTTTGTTGGTTTGTCCTTCAATCACGCTGCAACAGAGCAACGGATCGACGTGATTTTTTGCATAGGTATAGTTGAGGACCTGGAGAGTGACATAGGCTTTTAGACTTTTTATCCCGGAAAATTGCGGAGTTCCCGTGGGAATTAAAAAAACTTATTCCACGCGGACGAAGTTGCGGCATCAGCTAGTACCTATTATTCATAAGCACTTGTAAAAAGTCTATTTGAATAAAAAACTTTTGGATTTTAATTTGATGCCTGCGACTTCGCACTCGACTTCGAAAAGGTAACAGACAGGCAGGCACAGCGTATGTGGATGTAATTAATAGAAATATATTAAGGAGGCCACAATAGCACTTCAAATTATTGTCGCATAAGGTAGCGCCACACCAGCCGGTATTTAGGCCAGGCACACACCTGCATAAACATTCCTGGTGAATAATTAAAAAATTTCCTCCCGACAGACATTGTACCCGGCTTGTATGCCCAAACTGTTTTGATAACGAGCGAGGCGCGTATTGTTTGTTTTGAATAGAAATCTTCATGATGCATATTTAGTGCAGTTGTTTGATAGTATTTGCTGTGGTATTTGTGTATTGAGGCAGTCGTATACTTATTTGAATAAAGGCACATAATAAAAAAGAAATAAAGTTGTAAAAAAACTAAGATTTCTGGAATGGATATAAGACGACCGTTCGGAGGCAAGTAGGAATACTGATATCATTTGAAAATATACCTAAGATCTCCACTTGGGAGTTTGTGAATTTTTATAGTTGTTTCAAACGTGCATATCTATAGAATTCCTTACGATGTTATCCATAACCAATAAATCATTGGATATACCTATATTACCTAATAGGAGAAACTAAAATCTACAGATTAGAAATCAGTTTATAAACTTGAGATTTAGATTAATCTAGGTTAGATACATTAACGTAAACTTACAGCAAGAGTGCAACCCAAGTAAAGCCAGGGCTTTACTTGGGTTAGCAATATAGCAAAATTCTCTTTACAAAAGAAGAACTTGCAGATTCTCCAATTTTACTGGTAAAGCTTTGAAAAAAAAACGATCAGATGAAATATCAGGAAAATTCTCTCAGTGTTTATGTCTATGAATGAGAAGAACATAAAGATATCAAAACATAGCAACCTAAAACAACGCTCGACGTCACTCACCCCTTACTGCTAACAAATTGCAATAAACTTGCGCTCTCGACAAATACCCGCGTCGAATCAAAAAACACCCAAAGACCGGGATCTCCCCAAGGAGTGAGGGGGTGTTTACACCGCATCTCATTAAGTACACCCCACTTCTGCGAATTTGGTGGACCATAAAAAATAAATAAACCTCTATCAATTCTGTATGATTGTTGCGATTTAGAAATGCCAAATAGTTTTCGGACCTACACCACCCTACACACACATAAAATAAGTAGTGCGGGAATCATAATGGGATTCGTCCGCGGCAAAGGTTTCTTACCTTTGTCCAGCAGTGACAACAACGCAATGATAGCTGTAATAATTTAATAATAATATCTTCCAAGAAGGAAATCAGGGCCGACGATGCTTTTGTGCCGCCTCCGTACTTCCTACGACATAACCTTTCCAACTTCCGTTGTATTTATTTTCTTTGAAAACTGGGAAGGAGGCTATGGTATATTCAAGGGTTAGACTTCATTTGAGGAACATTTTCAGGATCCTATCCTGTGAAATACCATAAGTGTCAAATGTAAGCACGTGTATGAACAAACTGCCTCGTTGGTCTTGTGGTTAGCACTCAATACCATAGCCCGGAGTTAGGAAGTTGGCGGTGTTACAACCCCGTGCCTCTGAGAGCTCGTTAAGCCGTCGTCTATCCCGGTTATTATCACTAACATGATAATAGTCGTTAAAGGCCGCCAGCCCGCATTATAGGAGCAGCGTGCATAGGGTCTGAGCTCTAATCCCTTCTCTCCTATGAGAGAGGAGGCATGTGCCCAGACCCCCTAGCATGGGCCGAGACAATTTTCTCCCCGAGGAAAGGATATTTTTTTTATTCCTAAATAAATAAATAAAAACGCTAAATAACGGTGGTTAAATAGTCCCCCGAGTCCCCGTGAAATGTCAAACGGGGATAAACTTCTCCTCACCCCTGTTGCCGTGCTCTGAGAAGTGGTTAAGTTAATTTTATCTCTTGTCAGTGGATAAAATCGGGGGATAAAATTTTTATCTCCGGCCCATGCTAGCCCTGCAGCATTGGAACGTTAATGGGCTGTAGTGGTGGTGGTGGTGGTATGAACAAAAGTCCATCATATTTTGGTGGGCCAATGCTAATTTATGCATCTGGCATAACGACGTGGCGCGGTGCTTAATAGCGAACTTGCTCTCCCGCACGCTTGCCCGCGATCGTATTTGCTCGCTAGAGCAAGCGTGCCAGCGCTACATGCAAATTCCTTCGTAACATCGCGTTAAATATAATGTGTGCTGAACATAATTAGATATTTATGAGTAGACCGTTAGGTATTAATATTTACACCACAGTTGTAAGTGGCATTCAACATAATATTAAGTTGAGCCTTCAGACTTCGGCTTCATAGCTGGGGGTCCGATGTTCAAATCCCAAGTTGGAAACCCTTAATTTATCGGAATTATGTGCATTTTCAGCAATTAAATACTCGTAGTATCAATTGCTTTAACGGATGAAAGAAAAAAGCTTTTCAATACTCCGATGATATTTAAGATTTTTCTTACGTCCATTTGAATTTAATTTTGAGTTTTTTGGTGGAGTTGGAGGGTACGGGTTGCTCTAAGGCTCTAAGCCCCTCTGCTAGATATTATCTCATGCGGTAGCCTCAAGCTCTGATTTAGGCAAAAACACGCTACGGAAAAAAATTGTCTGGCGAACCAAAAGTGCTTACGCGTCTTTTCAAAAATTCATCTATTTTTTTTTCATTCGTCTTTTCAAATATTCCGCATCCTGGTGAACGTTTTGCTCGGTAGTTTTGTTCTGCCCAATCCATAGTGTGCTTTCCCTCTTAGTTCAAAGTAAAGTCTTGTATTTTATATCTAACAGTTTTGATATAGGAGACAAGCAGGCCGACATCCAACATTGGTATCAGCTATGAACACGTTCTCAGCATGTTCTCAAATATCGTTCATTCTATCCTTAGACCGGTAACTTATAGAGCATACTTGCAACTATAACTTTAAGCATACTTGAGAACGGGTTCTTAGCTGATGTCGGTTTATTAATACGGACTTTCGATGGCATCAGACACGAAACTAGCGACGGCCGAGCGACGGCGACAGCGGGGCGACCAGCATATTAACATTTGCAAAAGAAATCTGAAAATTCTCTTTTTTGGCAACTTGATTTTTTTATCTTTAAATTTTATACTTATAGAATTCGAAAAAAAAAACCCAGACGTTTTTGTCGGTTATAAAGTATTACCAGACCTATTTCAAATTGTTCCCGAAATTCGTCACCAGCTCGCCGACTAATCGCATCGCCCCGCTACCGCCGTCGCCCCGCTACCGCTAGTTTCATGCCCGTACACATAGTCAGTTATATACTTATCGCTATAGCTAATGCAGAGTGTATTCACAACACGACCCGGTCCGCGCCGGTGTTTGTACGCGAATGTCGGCTGTCGGGCACACGCAACCCGGAAAGGCAAACATGCATCGGATTTTCCACACATAAATACGATTCACTGCTCTAGTTTTCAATAGCTCAAAATGTCTACCAATTCTGTGCCTGCATTGTACGACATGTACAGGCTCAATGTATAATATGAAGAGAGTACTTACAGTCCGTCAAACATAACTGATCCGGTGGGCAAAATTGGAACTAATTTTTATGTCTGTTAAGTTTTTTTTTTTTTTCATATCTATTTATTAGCGACGCTGTCACCGGGTCAGATCAGTTTGTGGGACTTATAACTGATTGACTGTCATTAAAACGGACAGCTCAAACCGAAGCAATATATAGAAACTTGCGATTTTTCATGCGGAATTTCATTATAAGGATTATGAGAAACTCGATGAAGCCCGCGACTTCATATTGATTTTTGAAAAATCCCGTTGAAGCTTACAAGTTACCACCTTAGACTGCATCGTCACTTACCATCAGGTGAGATCGCAGTTAAGAGCTAGCTTGTAGTGGAATAAAAAAAAGCTCTTTAATTTTCCGGAATAAAAGTAGGTATAGCCTATGTCCTTCTCCAGGATGCACGCAGCCTATCTCTGTACCAAATTTCATCTAAATCAGTTGAACAGATGGGCCGTGAAATCGTAGCAGACAAACACAGAGATACACTTGCATCTATTTTATATTATTAATTATTAATATAATATAAGTAAGTATATATTCCAAATTTTGTAAAAAAGTTTATATTTATTGTGAATTTTTCGATTTCAATCATTCATTTGAAGCTAAGTATAATATTATGGCAACTTCATATATGTAAGTACGAGTACCTAGACATGATGAAAGTGCTTGCTAATGTATTTCTAATGTTAGTCGTAATAATGCACTATGTTTGTAAATACATTTGGTGCGATTCGATTATATCAGTAGGTTTATCAATGAAAATGACTTGGAATTATGTCAATAGCATTGATTTATTATATCGCCCTAGTTTCTGTACACGTAGCGTTAAGCTTACCTAGTATTAATGGCTTGATGGAAAACTCTCTAGGCAGAAGAAATGTGCTTGAAGAAGTTTTGTGCTTGTAAACTAATATTATACCTCATAAATCGTATGAATTGCAAGCTCAGTCGTATCAAAGTACTATTCCCTATTTTGTGGTCGTATGGCCGGATGGGACGTGTGGGTCCTTTACGTCCTTTAAGTTGTTTAGTTAGGTACCTACCTGCGTGCAATCATATCCCAAATGCCTATCTGATTTATTGAGCACTTCTAAAATTCAGATCAAGTTGACAACTTTTCGGTTCGCAGTTGCAATCGAAAAAGAATACTTACGTTATATTATGTTGATCTTGAAGCGATGTGAAAAATTGTTTCAATAGAGTAATGACCTTTGGCCTCCTAGTATAGGCCAAAACTTATTAGATCAAATTCTTAGAGACTTGTCTTTTAGAATTTTTTTCCATAATTTGACTCTTTATCTATTCTAGTAGTAGTTGCTTTGCTAACTTGAGGTACCAAAGTCTACCTACTTACGAGTACTTACTTTTATTACTTTATTTCGTCCGTCGAGTCTAGACATCCCGTAGCATCGCCTCAGTAGACTTTTTTCATTAAACTTGATGGCGTATCGTGGAGCTCTCCTTTATAAGACGCTCGTTTCATCTCGTGAAATTAAGTTTCAAATATTAAATTCACTTTATGGAGGAGATACCCTTCTAAGACGCTCCTTTTATAAAATATACATAGTGAAGTAAATGTCCAGGATATGATTTAATTTGTAAGGATTTCCTTAAGTAGAAAAGAATAGTTTTATATTTTCCTTTAGTCACTTGTAACAGACCTGAAAAGAGCGCGTTTTTCCTATATAATATTATAGTACCTAATATCAGGGTAGTCGTCATCGTCTTCAACCAGTAGACGTCCATTGCTAGACATAGGCATCTTGTTATTCCACAGTCTGGATCCAGAAGCGCCTCGCTACTTGCTTGATGTCGTTTACCTTTCCACCAAGTGGGGCCTCTACTAACGCCGCTTTCCAGTGCGAGGTTCCAGCAGGTTGCGAACTCAACGTCTCATCGGATCTTCGAACAACATTCCCCCTTCAGTCAGTTCAGTCAAGGCAGTGGCCAGTTTTATTTCATATTTTATATTATTATTTATTTATAGTTTTACTTAATAAAATATATAAATAAAATATATATATTTTTCAATAAATAAATAAATATATTTTGGTAAATATACTATTTTGGTATTTGGTAAATAACTATTTAGTTTGGACTGCCTCGTTGGTCTAGTGGTTTGCATGTTCGACTGCGGTCGACGAGTTCCCGGGTTCCAGTCCCGGGTCAGGCCATACCTAATTGAGTATTGGGTTTTTCTGACTAGAAATTCTCAGTACTAGCCCGGAGTTAGGAAGTTGGCGGTGTTTCACCCCCGTGCCTCGGAGAGCACGTTAAGCCGTCGGTCCTGGTTATTATCACTAACATGTAATAGTCGTTAAAGCCCGCCAACCCGCATTGGAGCAGCGCGGTGGGTCTAAGCTCTAATTCCTTCTCTCCATGTGAGAGTGGAGGCCTGTGCCCAGCAGTGGGACGTTAATTAATGGGCTGTTGTAGTGGTGGATAGTGTCAACTTTCAAATTAAGAAATCAGTGCAATAAAACAATAAACAATTAGGAGGCTGAAACCACCCTCGCATTGTGCCGACGCAACGAAATCACCAGCTCGCGAAATAGCAGGGGGGATTATCTTCTATTAGCAGGCGTAGCGTGCGTGACTGGAGGGGCGTAGGAATGCTGTATGAATTAATCTTTGCTTTTTGTATAGAATAGGGAACGAATGATAAGACATAATATACCTACTGGTAAATGTGGGAACTTATAAGATCCGCCTAAAGGCTGAAAAGGATCTAAAGATCTCATTTATACTACTCGTTATTACTCGTTTATCGTACTGCTTTTGAAATTACTTAGATCATTTGCAAACGGCGCGGCGTCTACGCAGCATGCAGATCTATAAAATGCAACTCTTACACTCTTTCTATGGGCTATATGGACTAAATAAGTACTTCTAAACCCTTGGCGGATTTTATTATGTACGGGACGGGAGTCGGGACAGTGCTTACTGTAAGTCTAATACTCCATCCAGGAAAGGCCACACACCGTCTAAAAATGCCATCAAAGTGTATAGGTACGCACATATTATTTCACATACCAATTGAGAATCAAACCTGGAATGCTATGCTTCTTGACATATCACTTTTATTTGCAGCAGCAACTTCATCGAAAAATGTTTTTTTTTTCACAGGATCTCGCATCATATTTACGTTGACAGCAGAGAAAAGGTCGCCATCACATTTCGTAGTGTAAAATATAAAAATTTAACTTTTATAGCACTAGTATAGGTACACATCAGTTAAGGCCTCAGCAATAACATTTATCGTCGGCTTATTCCTGTAAGCGCACACTTGCGCTCGCTATGGGCGCTCACAATATTTCGCTAATCGCTCAACAAAAGAACGGTTTAGATATAAATACAAATCGTGTTGTTTTCGGTCGCGCCCCTTCGCTTTGCAAGCCCTCCTTGTAAAGAGCCTCGTACACTGTATAGGAAAAAAATGTGCGTTTAATTTGTTCGCATCAATAGCTGTGAATGATTTGACAGGCAAAAATTGCTCATAAACAATCACTCGTGATTGCACGTGCAAGCTTTCTCGCGTTCAATCTTGCACATTCCAGATCGCGAGCGAAAGAGCGTGTGGTGGAAAGCCAGCTGTTGACAATTTTATTTCGATGGGTAGGACCTTAACTTACCTTTTTCTTATTAACTAAAACACCTAACCGCTTCCTTATTTTGCATAGGCTGAAATGATAATGACTTACTTATTTATTGTCATAATACTTGTACTAGTAAACGTTAACAGTAAGTTTGTTATGATAGTGTGAATAAAATAAACCATACAATCATACCTACTAGGTAGGTACTTAGGTACTACTAGGATTTCCAACCCCGGCTTTGCTGAGGTAGAATTTTTGGAAATAGACATCTTTTAGGTAAGCGCACTCCAACATAAACCTGGCCATTGATTTTTGTAGACATGATGACGTCAAGCGCAAACCTATCCTGCAATAAAGAAAACCTTTCTTTATGGAATTTTTTAAATAGAAAACCTATGCAAAAAAAAAATTTAAATATAATATCTGAGCCCGACTGTTTCAAGTTGTCACTGATATGTTATTCATTAAATTTTGTTCTTTTATCTCAATAGATGCCTGTTTTTGTAAACCGGCAAGTCTGCAAACCTCTTTACAATATACACCCTCGCATAGAGCAGAGGGCGTACGAGTAAGTGCAGAGATTTTTATTGTTCGCATCTGATCGCGTACGGATCACGAGCCGCGCCGGATTATTGCGACGGCCGAATAAATTATCGCTCTTTTATTGGGGACTATTGGGGACGAGGCCATGCGGGGACTAGTGTAAAACCGCCCTTTGATGCTGATAATTGTTTTATTCAATTACAGTTTTAGCTAAAAAAACAATGACATCTGTTTAAATAGTGTTACTTTTTTTCTCAAAATTGGATAAAGTAGTTCTCATCTAATTCTGAGTTTATTTTATTTTCAACGCAATTGCAATGTGTGGGGATAGATGTGGGGATACGAGGTCCAAGTGGGGTTATTCAGGGAAATTACATTATTATTATGTATTTTCTATATTTGCTGAGGTCTGGCGAAATGTCAGTAGTATGTTATTCGCCGGTTCTGCCCCACTCGCCTGCCCTCCCCCACCCACACGTCCCCCCGCTGCCGTTTGCGTACTGCTTGCCGCTTAAAAAAAAAAAAAAAAAAAAAAAAAAAAAAAAAAAAAAAAAAAAAAAAAAAAAAAAAAAGGTTTAGCCCCCCATTTGAATCGTTTGCGCGCACTCTCGTACTCGTATCTAGCATAGTTTCGGAGATAGCTTTTTGCAGCGGTGCTCGTTGTTCGTTAATGACATGGGTAATTAGATAACGAACTCGGACGCTACGCTTAATCACCTGTCCATTCACAATGGCCTCGAAGTAACTCCAACTTGCTGATCCATACTGATATTATAAATGCGAAAGTGTGTCTGTCTGTCTGACTGTCTGTCTGTCTGCTACGCTTTCCCGGCCTATCTTTTTAACCGATTTTGCTGAAATTTGGTATAGAGGTAGGTTATATCCCGGGGAAAGACATAGGCTACTTTTTATCCCGGAAAATTAAAGAGTTCCCGCGGGAATAAAACAATCTTAATCCACGCGGACGGAGTCGCGGGAATCATCTAGTGACTAATATGCAAGGTTCAATGAAAGGAAACATTCTTTTACGGTTTTATTTCATACTAGCGATCCACCCCGGCTTCGCACGGGCAGCACTAATAATCCTAATCTATATATTTTATAAAATTCAAAGTCCTGACTGACTGACTGACTGACTGACGTCTGACTGACTGACTTATATATCAACGCATAGCCTAAACCGCTGGGGTTAGAAATACGTGTTTCACAGTTTTTGAAAATTCTACCCCCCAAGGGTTGAAATAGGGGGTGAAAGTCCTTCATTTCTCAAGATATTTGTCAAGTTATATCAACGAAACTTGGTATTTTGGCTTTCAGTAATAATTAAAGAAGAATGTATGGCACAGTTTTTCAAAATTTAACCCCCAAACGGGAATAATAGGGGTTGAAAATTGATACGTAAGTCCTTCATTTCTCAAGTTATAGCCATAAAACTTAGCATTTGGGCTTCTGGTTAAATATAAAGAAGTACGTGCTACACCATTTTTGAAAATTCGATCCCCAACGACGTTAAATAGAGAGTTTGTCCTTCAATCACGCCGCAAAAGAGCAACGGATCACGTGATTTTTTGCATGAGTATAGTTGAGGACCTGGAGAGTGACATAGACTACTTTTAAAACCGGAAAACTAAGGAGTGCCTGTGGGGAAAAAACTTAAACCACACGGACGAAGTCGCGGGCTTAGTGAGCTAATCACTGACTCACTGACTAATCCCGATATCTCAGGAACTATAAAACATACAGACTTGAAATTTGGAAGGTAGGTTCCTTCTATAGTGTACACGTCAGCAAAGAAACGGTTTTGAGAAAATTCACCACTAAGGGGTTGAAATGGGGGTTGGAAGTTTGTATGAAAGTCCTTTGTTTTTGAAGTAAGACACATGAAAATTGACATTTAAGTTACTAGTTTAAAATAATAAAAATCTGTATAAGCAATTTTTCGAAAATCTACCCCAAAGAGGGTGAAATGTTGGTTGGAAGTTTGTATGAAATTTCTATGTTTTTGAAGTTAGAGACTTGCAAATCGGGATTTAGGTTATAAGTTTTAAGTAATAATAAACACCTGCGCTATATAAAGCCTCTTTAGATAGACTTTTTGCAACAGGAAAATTTCATAATCTCATAGGAAATCAAAAATTGTACGCGGACGAAGTCGCGGGCGACCTCTAGTAGTCTATACCTATTATACCCAGTGGGCAGGTTTTACATTTCAATATTACATTGTAAGAGTACGCCCTTTCCTCACCACAGCCGCCAGCCCTCAGATTATTATATTCCATTTTCCCTTACACGTTACATTATTTCTATGATATCTCATAAGATATTCATCTAAATTAAATGATGTAAAGGACAATTTTTATCTTAATTAGATACTTGAGATGAATAACATATTTATTTTGATAAGGATTCATACTATGTCGGTAAAAACACCTTCGCAAGTAAAGCATTGGTTTAGACCAAATTTGAAAATCACAGAAATGGTTATTGTGAGTCAACATTAAAAGATAGATACATGCTGTCGCGGACTTTTTTTTTAGAACTTTTTGAGAGGAACAATTTCCCTATACATTGTTCTCGTGTAACTTTAACTATTTACGCAGCGCACGCCACGTAAGCTCTCAAAAGAGACGATTTTTTCAGACTTGGTTCACATTATTGCAATTCTCGTAAGGATCTCTAATTTTTTTAAAATAAAATATAGCCTATGTTACTCGCTGATAATGTAGCTGTCTATAGGTGAAAGAATTTTTAAAATCGGTTGAATAGTTTTTGAGTTTATCCATTACAAACAAACAAATCTTTCCTCTTTATAATATTAGTTTATATCTATTTCTCTTTAAATAGTTTTTTAAATAATCTATCCACTAACATATCATTCTCTAGCGTGTTATTATTGAATACATTTAAAAAATCCTGAGTGCTATAACCCAAATACATGTAATACAAATAGGTAATACAATATTGACCACATACTAAAGTGAAGTCGTTTTGTATTCTTCTCGTACTGTACCGCCACCTCCTGGAATTTCTTTTCAGAAACTGTCAATGATATTTAGTCGGTGCTCGCCCATATGAATCAAAATACTGACCAAGAATCAAAATGCTTATTATATATAACTCGGGGTTGAAACATAAATTGGTAATCGGTTCGCAGCATATGCATTGTGTTCAATACTTGGATGGATTTTGCTTAGATACGACTTTATCTCTAAGGTATTCATGTTACCTACGTGACAGATACAGATATCTTAACGCTGCAATGGATCATACATGAATGTGGATATAGAATGTACTTTACCTTATAACTTAATATAAAAATAAAAGATATATTCATTTTACAAGTGTTTTATTACATATAAATCTTATAATTTAAAAAAAATACAAGTTTTGACTTAACCTATTTGCAATATAGTGTTACTTAACTGATATTGTCAACTGTTACATTACGATTTCTATCAATTTCAATGACATTATCAAACTCTGCATGAACTATACAGTTGATAGCCTTTTGCATATTGTTCCCTAGATATTCCGTTCCCTTCATTAAAAAAATGGATTCCCGTTCCTGAGAAATATGTATGATAGGCTGAACTGAAAGTATTAAATTACTGAATGATGGTTGCAAAGCTTTTGAAGGTATTTGTTGACCATCAATATACAAACTAAATGTATTCATCTGATAATTTTCAAAGTTGAATGGATTTTTTGTAAGAGTTCCATTAAATGCTGCATTACTAACAAATCCGACATTACATCTTTTAGGAACTTGACCAAGAAAAATATTATCGAGTGTTTTACCCTGAAGGAATTGTTAAAACTTTAACTTCCGCTCGAGTTATTGGATATTTTGCAGTAGCAGATGCTAAAACTTTTTGATGTGCAAGCAATACAGTTGGATTTATCCGCGCGCGCCTAACTATAAGTCACATCGACGGTTACAAACAGCATTTCGTAAAAACGTTCCTTGAATGATTAATTAATTGCTCTTTGTTAAGCTACTCGCTGCTGTATTGGAGTGCATGGAAACTTCTTATGCGTTATAAATACAATTTATTATTTTTCAAATATTGACCGTGATAGTACTCACCATACTACTAATTTTTTCTAAAATTGAGAAATTAGAAAACCACCAACAAAATGATTGCAGTCTTGTTATTACAGAATTACCAAACAATGAACTTACTAAAATATTCTTGTATTGAATTACCACATTCTTTACAGAAACTACTTTTGAAACTTCGTATCTCTCATGGGTACAATTTATTCTCTTTCAAATGCTGACTTCAATAAACTACTCAGCAACAATCATCCTCTGCTGTATTACTATTCAATTAATAAAAAAAAAATCACAACTTCTGTAACCTCTAAACTTTATATTATATTGTCCACAAACTGAAGTATAAAAATTTTGTATCCTTCTTCTATTGAAATACCACATTATTTACAGAAACTGCTTTTGAAACTTCGTATCTCTCATGGCTACAATTTACTTTCTTTTAAATGTTGACTTAAATAAACTACTCAACAACATATCATTCTCTACTGTATTACTATTAAATGAATCAAAAAATCACAACTTCTGTAACCTCTAAACATAAAATACATTATACTATATTGTCCACAAACTGAAGTGTAATAATTTTGTATCATTCTTCTATTGAGATACCACATTCTTATCTGAAACTGCTTATGAAACTTTGTATCTATCAAATCAATTTGTCTCTTTCAAATGTTGACTTCAATAAACTTCTCAACAGCAATCATTCTCTACTGTATTACTATTCAATTAATAAAAAAATCACAACTTCTCTAACCTCTAAACATTATACTATATTGTCCACAAACTGAAGTGTAATAATTTTGAATCCTTCTTCTATTAAAATACCACATTCTTATCAGAAACTGACAAACTCGTTTGACTTTCAAACATCAAATTATATTGTTTTCCGTGGAAACGATCTAAATATTTTCCTGAATTCAATATGTGATACTTTTACAAATAAAATTAGTTCTTTTGAGACAAAATATTGTGGTTGGAGCTTAACAACATAAAATGCTTATTAAATTTCGCGATAGTACTCACCATACTACTACATTTTTCTAAAATTGAGAAATAAGAAAACCACCAACAAAATGATTGCATTCATGTTATTACAGAATTACCAAAACAATGAACTCACTAAAAAAATTTGTTCAGGCCGCCATCAAACGATAAAATAAAATTTGATAAGTTTAATAAAAAGTTGAGAATACCATTTGTAATATATGCCGATTTCGAAGCCTTTTTAAAACCAATAAATTCATGTTCAAATGATTCTAAACCTTTTACTGAGAATATTCAGAAACATGAAGTATATCGTTTCGGATATTATATTAAATGTTCATATGATAGCCTTTCAAAATATGAAACGTACACCGGTCCGGATTGTACTAAAGTATTTATGGAACGACTCCATAAAGACATGAAACTAATATGATTTACAGAAACTGCTTTTGAAACTTCGTATCTCTCATGGCTACAATTTACTTTCTTTTAAATGTTGACTTAAATAAACTACTCAACAACAATCATTCTCTACTGTATTACTATTAAATTAATCAAAACGTTGTTCATTCATTGAATTTTATGGAAGGTGAAATCGAAGTATTAGGCTCACTAATGTTTCATAAAAAACGTTTAACAAATGATCATTTCACAAAAAACGTTTCAAAAACTATTCAGGTGACAATCAACATATTTCGAAAAATATCATTTTACTTATAAAAAGTCATTTGGCAAATACTCAATTCACAAATATTTTACATTGCAAATTTGTTGAATGTTAAAATTATCATTTACAAAGGTATTATTTCAACAAGTTAAAACTTATCAAAAAAAAGTATTGTCAAAAAAAATAATTATAGAACCAATTGTTTGTTTAAAGATGAATTTTTGATTCATAATTTTGCCAAACGTTGGTTGTGAAATGAAAATTTGTTATTTGTTTTGTAGGAAATGATAGATAGGATACCCGAAGTATTACCTCAAAATAAGGAAAGATATATTTCGTTTTCAAAAATTGACAAATACTCAATTCACAAAATAAGGTTTTACGTTGCAAATTGCGTTGAATGTTAAATTATCATTTACAAATGTATTATTTCAACAAATTAAAACGTGTAAAAAATATAAAATAATTTATAGAACCAATTGTTTGTTTTAAGATGAATTTTTGATTTATATTTTGCCAAACGTTGGTTGTGAAATGAAAATTTGTTATTTGTTTTGTAGGGTTCTATAAATTATTTTATAATTTTTTTTTTTTTTTGTTTTTTACATTTTTTTTTTTTTTTTACACGTTTTAATTTGTTGAAATAATACATTTGTAAATGATAATTTAACATTCAACGCAATTTGCAACGTAAAACCTTATTTTGTGAATTGAGTATTTGTCAATTTTTGAAAACGAAATATATCTTTCCTTATTTTGAGGTAATACTTCGGGTATCCTATCTATCATTTCCTACAAAACAAATAACAAATTTTCATTTCACAACCAACGTTTGGCAAAATTATGAATCAAAAATTCATCTTTAAACAAACAATTGGTTCTATAATTATTTTTTTGACAATACTTTTTTTTGATAAGTTTTAACTTGTTGAAATAATACCTTTGTAAATGATAATTTTAACATTCAACAAATTTGCAATGTAAAATATTTGTGAATTGAGTATTTGCCAAATGACTTTTTATAAGTAAAATGATATTTTTCGAAATATGTTGATTGTCACCTGAATAGTTTTTGAAACGTTTTTTGTGAAATGATCATTTGTTAAACGTTTTTTATGAAACATTAGTGAGCCTAATACTTCGATTTCACCTTCCATAAAATTCAATGAATGAACAACGTTTTGATTAATTTAATAGTAATACAGTAGAGAATGATTGTTGTTGAGTAGTTTATTTAAGTCAACATTTAAAAGAAAGTAAATTGTAGCCATGAGAGATACGAAGTTTCAAAAGCAGTTTCTGTAAATAATGTGGTATTTCAATAGAAGAAGGATACAAAATTTTTATACTTCAGTTTGTGGACAATATAATATAAAGTTTAGAGGTTACAGAAGTTGTGATTTTTTTTTTTTATTAATTGAATAGAGAACAGCAGAGGATGATTGTTGCTGAGTAGTTTATTGAAGTCAGCATTTGAAAGAGAATAAATTGTACCCATGAGAGATACGAAGTTTCAAAAGTAGTTTCTGTAAAGAATGTGGTAATTCAATACAAGAATATTTTAGTAAGTTCATTGTTTGGTAATTCTGTAATAACAAGACTGCAATCATTTTGTTGGTGGTTTTCTAATTTCTCAATTTTAGAAAAAATTAGTAGTATGGTGAGTACTATCACGGTCAATATTTGAAAAATAATAAATTGTATTTATAACGCATAAGAAGTTTCCATGCACTCCAATACAGCAGCGAGTAGCTTAACAAAGAGCAATTAATTAATCATTCAAGGAACGTTTTTACGAAATGCTGTTTGTAACCGTCGATGTGACTTATAGTTAGGCGCGCGCGGATAAATCCAACTGTATTGCTTGCACATCAAAAAGTTTTAGCATCTGCTACTGCAAAATATCCAATAACTCGAGCGGAAGTTAAAGTTTTAACAATTCCTTCAGGGTAAAACACTCGATAATATTTTTCTTGGTCAAGTTCCTAAAAGATGTAATGTCGGATTTGTTAGTAATGCAGCATTTAATGGAACTCTTACAAAAAATCCATTCAACTTTGAAAATTATCAGATGAATACATTTAGTTTGTATATTGATGGTCAACAAATACCTTCAAAAGCTTTGCAACCATCATTCAGTAATTTAATACTTTCAGTTCAGCCTATCATACATATTTCTCAGGAACGGGAATCCATTTTTTTAATGAAGGGAACGGAATATCTAGGGAACAATATGCAAAAGGCTATCAACTGTATAGTTCATGCAGAGTTTGATAATGTCATTGAAATTGATAGAAATCGTAATGTAACAGTTGACAATATCAGTTAAGTAACACTATATTGCAAATAGGTTAAGTCAAAACTTGTATTTTTTTTAAATTATAAGATTTATATGTAATAAAACACTTGTAAAATGAATATATCTTTTATTTTTATATTAAGTTATAAGGTAAAGTACATTCTATATCCACATTCATGTATGATCCATTGCAGCGTTAAGATATCTGTATCTGTCACGTAGGTAACATGAATACCTTAGAGATAAAGTCGTATCTAAGCAAAATCCATCCAAGTATTGAACACAATGCATATGCTGCGAACCGATTACCAATTTATGTTTCAACCCCGAGTTATATATAATAAGCATTTTGATTCTTGGTCAGTATTTTGATTCATATGGGCGAGCACCGACTAAATATCATTGACAGTTTCTGAAAAGAAATTCCAGGAGGTGGCGGTACAGTACGAGAAGAATACAAAACGACTTCACTTTAGTATGTGGTCAATATTGTATTACCTATTTGTATTACATGTATTTGGGTTATAGCACTCAGGATTTTTTAAATGTATTCAATAATAACACGCTAGAGAATGATATGTTAGTGGATAGATTATTTAAAAAACTATTTAAAGAGAAATAGATATAAACTAATATTATAAAGAGGAAAGATTTGTTTGTTTGTAATGGATAAACTCAAAAACTATTCAACCGATTTTAAAAATTCTTTCACCTATAGACAGCTACATTATCAGCGAGTAACATAGGCTATATTTTATTTAAAAAAAATTAGAGATCCTTACGAGAATTGCAATAATGTGAACCAAGTCTGAAAAAATCGTCTCTTTTGAGAGCTTACGTGGCGTGCGCTGCGTAAATAGTTAAAGTTACACGAGAACAATGTATAGGGAAATTGTTCCTCTCAAAAAGTTCTAAAAAAAAAGTCCGCGACAGCATGTATCTATCTTTTAATGTTGACTCACAATAACCATTTCTGTGATTTTCAAATTTGGTCTAAACCAATGCTTTACTTGCGAAGGTGTTTTTACCGACATAGTATGAATCCTTATCAAAATAAATATGTTATTCATCTCAAGTATCTAATTAAGATAAAAATTGTCCTTTACATCATTTAATTTAGATGAATATCTTATGAGATATCATAGAAATAATGTAACGTGTAAGGGAAAATGGAATATAATAATCTGAGGGCTGGCGGCTGTGGTGAGGAAAGGGCGTACTCTTACAATGTAATATTGAAATGTAAAACCTGCCCACTGGGTATAATAGGTATAGACTACTAGAGGTCGCCCGCGACTTCGTCCGCGTACAATTTTTGATTTCCTATGAGATTATGAAATTTTCCTGTTGCAAAAAGTCTATCTAAAGAGGCTTTATATAGCGCAGGTGTTTATTATTACTTAAAACTTATAACCTAAATCCCGATTTGCAAGTCTCTAACTTCAAAAACATAGAAATTTCATACAAACTTCCAACCAACATTTCACCCTCTTTGGGGTAGATTTTCGAAAAATTGCTTATACAGATTTTTATTATTTTAAACTAGTAACTTAAATGTCAATTTTCATGTGTCTTACTTCAAAAACAAAGGACTTTCATACAAACTTCCAACCCCCATTTCAACCCCTTAGTGGTGAATTTTCTCAAAACCGTTTCTTTGCTGACGTGTACACTATAGAAGGAACCTACCTTCCAAATTTCAAGTCTGTATGTTTTATAGTTCCTGAGATATCGGGATTAGTCAGTGAGTCAGTGATTAGCTCACTAAGCCCGCGACTTCGTCCGTGTGGTTTAAGTTTTTTCCCCACAGGCACTCCTTAGTTTTCCGGTTTTAAAAGTAGTCTATGTCACTCTCCAGGTCCTCAACTATACTCATGCAAAAAATCACGTGATCCGTTGCTCTTTTGCGGCGTGATTGAAGGACAAACTCTCTATTTAACGTCGTTGGGGATCGAATTTTCAAAAATGGTGTAGCACGTACTTCTTTATATTTAACCAGAAGCCCAAATGCTAAGTTTTATGGCTATAACTTGAGAAATGAAGGACTTACGTATCAATTTTCAACCCCTATTATTCCCGTTTGGGGGTTAAATTTTGAAAAACTGTGCCATACATTCTTCTTTAATTATTACTGAAAGCCAAAATACCAAGTTTCGTTGATATAACTTGACAAATATCTTGAGAAATGAAGGACTTTCACCCCCTATTTCAACCCTTGGGGGGTAGAATTTTCAAAAACTGTGAAACACGTATTTCTAACCCCAGCGGTTTAGGCTATGCGTTGATATATAAGTCAGTCAGTCAGACGTCAGTCAGTCAGTCAGTCAGTCAGGACTTTGAATTTTATAAAATATATAGATTAGGATTATTAGTGCTGCCCGTGCGAAGCCGGGGTGGATCGCTAGTATGAAATAAAACCGTAAAAGAATGTTTCCTTTCATTGAACCTTGCATATTAGTCACTAGATGATTCCCGCGACTCCGTCCGCGTGGATTAAGATTGTTTTATTCCCGCGGGAACTCTTTAATTTTCCGGGATAAAAAGTAGCCTATGTCTTTCCCCGGGATATAACCTACCTCTATACCAAATTTCAGCAAAATCGGTTAAAAAGATAGGCCGGGAAAGCGTAGCAGACAGACAGACAGTCAGACAGACAGACACACTTTCGCATTTATAATATCAGTATGGATCAGCAAGTTGGAGTTACTTCGAGGCCATTGTGAATGGACAGGTGATTAAGCGTAGCGTCCGAGTTCGTTATCTAATTACCCATGTCATTAACGAACAACGAGCACCGCTGCAAAAAGCTATCTCCGAAACTATGCTAGATACGAGTACGAGAGTGCGCGCAAACGATTCAAATGGGGGGCTAAACCTTTTTTTTTTTTTTTTTTTTTTTTTTTTTTTTTTTTTTTTTTTTTTTTTTTTAAGCGGCAAGCAGTACGCAAACGGCAGCGGGGGGACGTGTGGGTGGGGGAGGGCAGGCGAGTGGGGCAGAACCGGCGAATAACATACTACTAATGTCCAATGTAGCTAGAACCTAGGCCAACCACGCTACGGCCCATTGCTACGGTTGAAAGACATGATGAAAAGCTCTAGTACGAGATCGAATCTGGGATTTCTACTGCTCTTAACCAAACCGTACACAGCTTAAGTGCTGTCATTAAATAAGATAAGTTTATTATGGACTGCTAATTGTTTTAACTCTTCAAAAGTCCGATCTAAATTTAACGTGCATTAACTCCCTTGAAACGTTCCTACCCTTTCGAAATCATACTCTCCTCAGTAGGTCATGCATTTGTCAATCTTCGTGGGTTTATTTTGGTTGCAATCATGCCTTTTGGAAAGCAATAATTCGTTTTAAGTAAGAGCGCGTTTGCCTTGAAGATAACTTTTCACTCTTGGCATAAATACGTACCTATTGTTAAATGTGGCAGAAAACACAGATCTCAAGCGTTCCAACGGCGTTTCGTACCAGAAATGTTGAAAAAAAAAATATCAACATGCGGCGACGAGACGTTGAGGTCTGATCCTAAAACCGTGGTTTCACACCGATAACATTATAATAAAAGTAGAAGGGTGGGTACCAACTGAAGGAAAATATTTATCATCATTATTGCTTACTAATTGCTCATACTACCATAAACCATTGTCATTACCAAAAATATTTCCTCCGCAGTTCACAGGCCACATTATTAAAAGTAACCGGAGCGTATGAATAAAACTGCAGAATTTCACGCGCAACTAAATCAATTATGATGTGTATCACAACATGCGCGGGAGTCGAGCCGGGGGCGGGACAATGCTTGTCAGCCAAACGCCTGCGGTATCGGCTTATTTGTGATACAGAATGCTCTGTTTATGACAAACTAGATGTTGCCCGCGACTTTGTCAGCGTAAACCTTTGGATTTATTTAATCACTAGCTGATGCCCGCGACTTCGTCCGCGTGGATATACCAAGTTTCATCGAAATAACTTGAGAAATGACGGACTTTTATACAAACTTTCAACCCCTATTTCACCCCTTTGGGGATGGAATTTTGAAAAACTGTGAAACACGTATGTTTTCATTTTTAACCCGCAGCTCATATACCAATTTTATGGATATAACTTGAGAAATGAAGGACTTTCATACAAACTTTCAACCCCCATTTCACCCCTTCGGGGGTAAAATTTACGAAAACTGTGAAACACGTATTTCTTCATTTTTAACCGGAAGCTTGTATCCCAAGTTTCATCGATATAACTTGAGAAATGAAGGACTTTCATACTAACTTTCAACCCCTATTTCACCCCTTTGAGGGTGAAATTTTGAAAAACTGTGAAACACGTATGTCTTCATTTTTAACCCGCAGCTCATATACCAAGGTTCATGGCTATAACTTGAGAAATGACGGACTTTCGTACAAACTTTCAACCCCTATTTCACCCCTTCGGGGGTAAAATTTGCAAAAACTGTGAAACATTTATTTCTTCATTTTCAACCGGTAGCTTGTATACCAAGTTTAATCGATATAACTTGAGAAATGACAGACTTTCATACAAACTTTCACCCCCTATTTTACCCCCTTAGGGGTGGAATTTTGAAAAACTGTGACACACGTACTTCTTTATTTTTTACCGTAAGCCAAAATAAAAAAAAGTCAGACAGACAGACAGACAGACAGACAGACAGACAGACAGACAAAAATGAAAAAAATTACAGATTTGGCTTCAGTATCGAATAATGAGTGCCCTCCATAAAAAATTTTCAAAATATCTTCAATGTACAGAATTGGACATGTTACAGTTTTATTATATTAAGTATAGAAGATATTAAAATTAAAATCTGAATCTGAATCTGAATCTTCTCAACGTTCTCTATACTTAACTTAATTATTTGTGTGGGTATACCATAAAAAAATCAAGCTGATCCATTGCTCTGTTGAAGTGTGATTGAATGACAAAATAACACAAGAAAAACATACATAATTTAAAATATTAAAAGTTACATGTCAATGCTAAATTTTCAAAAGCTGAAACATATTTTCTTTACTCGAAGAGAAAAGTAATGGAAAGGGTTTAAAAAACATTTCACTGTGAAGTTTTTGTTAGTCAACAGTTCAACACTCAACACGCGTTCGAAGCTAAAATAATCAAGTGAAACATCCTGTACATGCACGCATAAGCTTGCCCCGGAGCTATGCGTACGCTAATACGACGAATTGACTGACAGACAGTTAATAAAAGCTGTAATATCGGCCATATGTCGGCACCCTTTACACGAAATTTATTAATGTTTTGCACTGATTTACCGAATAATAATTTAGAAACCTATTGTTTGAGGAATTTTAGTTCCTTATGAGGCAAAAATCTATATATTATTTTCTTTGTTTTTCTGAATGTCACCCTAAGTTGTTATAATTTTCAACAACCTCCAGGAAAAGATTAAAATAATTAGGTATCTCTTAGACTATAGATGCATACTTATACAATACACAGAAATATTACAATTTATAACAATCTTACTTCAGTACCTATTTGAACGGTTTGATGGAATCCTAGATAGTCTAAAAACTACGAAAGGTTTCTTATGGGACAAATAATCTAAGAATAATATACCAATAATAATACTGAAATAGTACCTATATTTTTAATTTTATGTCGATTTTCGATTTTGATTTTAAATTCAAAATGGTTAGTTAATATAAAAAAAAACTATGAGACAATATTGATAGTGGGTATTATTTCACAGCAGTTTAATTTAAAGGAACTATGTTGCGGGCAAAGCAATAAACAGGGTATTCTCCAGGGCCTTAGGGTCCCAAAGCACCCCCGTTATCACGCTATGGGGCGCACGCTACCCCGCGGGGACCACTTGAGCCCTAAAGCTAGACATGGGTTATTTACATTGCCACTAATTATTTTTATCGTGGAAGTCCCCTCTATTTTATTGCATCTCTTACTAATAAAAGGTTATATTTACACACTTTTAATTATTTGGGATATAAAACTATCATCAAATCAAGATGATGTTTCCTTTAAGGTACGAGTAGTAGATACTTAAACGTAGCTTCACAGCCATTAGCTCCGTTTAAGAATTACACAACCTGAAAGTTGTACAGGTAGGTAGGGATCTTTATATAATATTTCTTTTATCTACACTAATGTTATAACATTCTACTTATGTTTCCAATACTTGACTTATAATTACTAGTGGTTCGCCCCGAACTGAGACCTCGCGGTATTCATAAACTTGTACAGAGCGCCATCTGTTGACATGATTGTGACGTTCTGTTAAAAATTCCGAAGTTCATTCAAAATTAAATAATTTCGTTTCCTTATAATATTTATCTAATTTTAGTATTTGTTGTTCAAGTACAGGATATAATTCAAATAATTGATAAGTTTCAGGCTCAGCCTTTCAGAAAATTGAGAGTTCTGAGGTCAGCTTTGGACGTTAGAAAATCGCCACTTTGAAAGCCCCCCATTTCGTCAATTTGAGGGGAAAAATTAAAAAATATATATTTTTGGACTCTATTCCTAATTATCTTTAAAATAATATACCGCAACCCTATGTAACGCTATAAAAAATATTTTACTTCGCATTCGCTTCTATGAGAGCCCCCCCGAAATAAAAAAATTTATAACTTTTTAAGCCATATTCGGCGGGAGGCCATCGGTTTACATATTATATTTATATTTGAAGTAATTACGTTCAGCAATTCAGAAGTTATAAGGCTCTGACAGACGGACGGACGGACGGACGGACGGACGGACGGACGGACAAGTGCAAATTCACCCAAGTAGACTCAGAGACCTTCGCTTCGCTCGGTCAACTACTGTTAAAGCGCAGATAACAAAACACTCAATTTAAGCAATTTCACATGATGGTATAATATCCACATCGATATCGTAAAATCTCATTATAACATCAATAAAACGCGACCAATTAACCTGGCGAGCCTTATGTCAAAATCCTCATACAAGTTGTATAAAATTTTGATATTAGGCTGGCTTTTGAAAACAGTTGGGTTATACGTGAAAACTTCGTCGAAACTACTAAACTTACATACACAAAACTCTTTGGTAAGATCTTGTGCCAATTAAATAAAAAACGAACAGCGCGCGCTCGCTTCTGATTGGCCCTGCGCGCGCAGCTGCGCTCTCATTGGTTAGATTTTAATGGCGGCAAGTTCACTGTGACAATACACGTATATACATAAACTATTGTCAGCTTTTACTCTTGTTGTTTGATAAATTGCATTAGTGAAGATAAAGTAGTGTATGCAACTGCATATAACACGGGTATTAAAACACGAGTGTGAGTTTATGAAACGAGCGCAGCGAGTTTCATAATAGTAACGAGTGTAATAGTAACGAGTAGAACTTCATTATATGACAGTTGCATAAACTACTATTATATACAAACTTCTATATTTCTATTAGATATAATAGGTATACAGAGATGATACAAGTGAAAACTGCAGTCTGTTTTTTTTAATTTGTTAACCCAGACTATCAAATAGTCCACACAGGATTTTAAAGCACCTTAAGAATTGCCGTTCAGCAGCTATTAAAATAAAATTAGGTACTTATTTGTGTATATTTTTAAGCGTGCTCAATACTAAATGTACCTACTAAATAGGTACATTAGTAAAAGACGCATTTAATTTTCGATTACCATTTACCAATATCAATAGCGCACATGTGGCTTGACAGCAATGAAAATTCGCCATGTTTTTGCACCCGGCACTCTTCGAAGCTGTCAATTATTGCCCTCCTGTAAGACTACGCACGCACGTTTAATTATTGTAGGCATTACTAATTTATGTAAGTACAAAACTTTAATACATAGTTTGTCACACGATCGTTATAACAATGAGTGAAAAAATTTAAAAAAATTATAAAAATTGGCAGTCCTATGGCTGCCGATAGAAGTGAAAACTTATAACTTATAATTTTAGTATTAAAATTTGAAAATAATGTAAAATTTTCAATCGCCAATATAAATACGAATAATTAAAAAAAAAATACGTCACAGCATGACGGTCGCGGTGTCGCGAACCTATAAGATTTTCCCTTACCAAAAAGTTCTCAACGCGGCTAAAAAGTTTTCACTTCAATAATGATATTATTATTTTAAATAACAAATACCTATTCTTAACTTTATAAAAAAATCCCGAAAAACATGAATCCATACTTCCATACTTATATTATAAATGCGAAAGTGTGTCTGTCTGTCTGTCTGCTACGCTTTTACGGCCCATCTATTCCACCGATTTTGATGAAATTTGGTATAGCGGTAGGTTACATCCCGGGGAAGGACATAGGCTACTTTTTATCCAGGAAACTTAAATAGTTCCCCCGGGAATGACAAAAACGTAATCCACGCAGACGAAGTCGCGGGCGTCATCTAGTACCTAAATATCTAAGAAAGAAGAATAAGTAGGTACTCAAACATTTTTTTCCTAGCTTCTTTAAATAGTTCTTGTAGCTAATAGCGTGTAAGTACTTTGTCATCATACCTATTCGAAAGACGCATATTGGCTTCAGAGGATAGCGGGAGCAAAGTGTAACTTGTATAGGATCCCATAGGACTTTTCATTTCTCTCTTCTGATTGGTCCGAAGTCACGTCATCAATTTGTTGATCGAATATACGACTTTGCCTTTCTTTGTTCTGATTGGTCCGAAGTCACGTGATCAATTTGTTGATCGGATATACGTCTTTACATTTTATTTAAACTTTAAATATTCTAAATAATGTCTATACATACATACATAGAAGGTTGATAGGAGTATCTTCTGATTGGTGCTTAAACGTATAGGTAATGTCCATACATAGTAGGTTGATAGTGATACTCCTAGCTTTTTCTCATACGTAATGATGAAAAATAGTGTGTGTCACTCGGGGCCAAATTTTTTGTTCTCGGGCGGCGTATATTGAATTCCTCGCTACGCTCAGGATTCTACTTTAGAACCCCTCGCTACGCTCGGGATTCTACTATAGAATCCTTCACTTCGCTCTGAATTCAAAATAGCGCCCTCGGGGAACAAAAATTTTCTTTGGCCCCATGTAACACAAATAACTATTTTATATTTCTTGGATTTTGTATTCGATTTCTAAATAAAATACCTTCTTATTACCTACTAGGTAAACTACTTAGCCCCAACTATAACACTTGAATTGAGAAAAAACAAAACAATAATTATCGACAGTCAAGCTTTCTAACTAAAATAGACCGTAACGCAAGGCAAGCGTGAATAGATAATAGGCATTTTCTAGGCTAGCGCGCTACATATCTACTAGAGTCCTCATCGTGGCTTTCCTTTGAGGTTGGTCGTCGTCAAGCATAAAGACTATATTCTGCAATAACAAAAAGCTTTCGAAAGCTTGTTTTTGTCTCCTTATAACGGAATCTTAAAGAACTTATCTGGACGTTTACTTAGATAATATCATTCCTTACTTAATAACCAGTCGTATTAACATAATTTAGTCCATGGCACAGGGTAGGTACGGCCTGGGTATGGCGTATTGAACAAACGTCGCCAGATGGCGTAGTGTTTGCTCGACCTGTTTGAGTACAACTTTGAATTTTGAACTATTAGCCGCGTCTCCCCCACCAAGCACCTGTCGCTGTTTACCGAATTATTGCGGGGAAGTTGTGTCGAGTAAACCGAATAATTGTGACTAATCGGGAATATTTTGTGTCTACTCCATGGTATGGTGAAATACCCACTTTTATTATAGGTATAATAATATTTTCGTCCCTTCGGAAAACAGCCAGTCTTCTAAGCTTTTCCAAGTTCATTAATTTTCTTATTCTTTTTATTTTCCACTAGCTGATGCCCGCAACTTCGTCCGCGTGGTTTAAGTTTTTTTTGATTCCCGCGGGAAATCCTTAATTTTCCGGGATAAAACGTAGCCTATGTCACTCTACAGGTCCTTAACTATATCCATGCCAAAAATCACGTCGATCCGTTGCTCCGTTGCGGCGTGATTGAAGGACAAACCAACAAACAAACACACTATAATATTAGTATGATTCGTCATTCGAGAATATCCTTTATAATCCTTTATAAAAGTGTACACTGTTTCAATTAGGTACCTACATCTAAAAAGAACTGTGCTAAGAAATCTCAGAAAAAGTAGGAAGATATATTTTCAGACATAATCCTTATTTTTCATGACCATGATTTTTTTCTTTTATAATCCCCATTTTTGTCTGTAATTTCCCATCATAATTTCGTAATTAATAATCATAAATTGCAGCATAAAATAGCAGTTTGACCATACTCCTTATTCTTTTTCTATAATTATTATTTTCATCATGTACGAGTAGGTACCTACAACAAATATCCAACTGGAAATTTAAGTGCGGAAATCTGCCCAGTAGGTAGCAGAAACAAATTATTTTCTTATACTAGCTGATGCCCGCGACTTCGTCCGCGTGGTTTATATTTTCTCGATTCCCGCGCGAACTCCTTAATTTTCCGGGATAAAAAGGAGCCTATGTCACTCTCCAGGTCCTCAACGATACCTATTCCAAAAATCACGTCGATCCGTTGCTCCGGTGCGGCGTGATTGAAGGACAAACCAACAAACCAACAAACAAACACACTTTCGCCCTTATAATATTAGTAGATATGATTAAAAACAAAATGTACCTATCTTACATATCTGTGCATGAATTTTTATTCAATTATTATTTAGCCCGAGCCATAATTATGATATTAGTGCTTTCGTCATGCAGGTTTATAAACACTATAATGAGCCTCAAAAGTGACAATTAAAATTATCCATAGCATAAATCATCGTAAAACACGACATTAGCCCCTATTAAACTTTACACAACCTTTATAATTGCCTGCTCTATCCACTGTCCATTAGATAACACTTAGAGTGTGCCTCAATATGTAGCCTTAAGCGATCAACATAGGTTATTAATCTTTGCCTACTTGAATATTGTTCACTTAAGAATATATTAGAGATTCATGTTTATCATAATCTTAAAACTAAAAAGATGAAGAACTAACGTTTGAATTTAAATATGTTTCCTAAGTCCTATTTCAATAGGAGATAGTAAAAAGTCAGTTTTGAAATTCCTTTAGCAAATTTTAACACTTATTTATGTCCTCCCGACCGAATTTCGGTCACGACGTCCAGTCTCCACGGCCAGAGGTTAACCATCTGAGCGGGAGATATTGCAGTGCACAATTAACCAACACAATAATACACTCTATTGACTTACACTCATAGCCCGCTGGGACAGAAAATCCAACATAATAAGAGAGAGATCAGGCGCAGGACTGATGGTTTTGCGTGCTCTCCGAGGTAACAGCGTGAAATACCTAAAAATCCTAACTCCGGGCTAGTACTGAGAATTTCTTATCAGATAAGCCCAATACTTCAGTATGGGAAATCGAACCCCGAAAATCGAAACAGGACAATATAGTTCCGCATCCGCAGTCGAACATGCTAGCCACTTTTTAATCAGTCAGCCGTCGACTTATTAACAAAACTACAACAAATCATCTTACCAGTTTCCGATATATGAAATTTTCTAAATTTACGCGTGTTCAACACTGTAAATACTAACATTATTTGCATCTTTTAATGCATTTGATAACAACATTAAACTATTAACACCAATTAAATCGCTGATGGCTTATGCTTTACGCGGTGAGCCAAAGAGGCCGCACGCGATATTCGAAATTGCCGACATAAGCTAGATAAGGATCGGGACACATGGAAAGCTTGTAGAGGCCTCATTTATGTGCCTCACATACGTAGCGTCGCATATGTAGCATGTAGCCTGTAGGTATGGCGCAAGGGCGGATGTTTACCTAACAAGCTGTGGGAATTTTCACCGCATAAGTAGGTTTCCTTTCTGAAGTCTAACGTATACTATTATAGTAGTTTAAGGGATGGTTTATTTCGCCTACACAAATAAGCTTGACATACTGGTGGGAGGCCGTGGCTAGTTACCACCCTACCGGCAAAGCATTCCGGTTCGATGCCGTGTAGAAACCGACTAGGGGTAGGTATAGGTTTAATATAAATGCCATATCTACCCTTATCAGGTTAGCCCGCTACCATCTTAGACTGCATCGTCACTTACCATCAGGTGAGATCGCAGTCTTAAGGGCTAACTTGTACTGGAATAAAAAAAAAATTTAAAAAATTAAAGACTAGCGACCACCCGCAGCTTCGCATGCTAAGAATTTCGTATAGTCTATTTATTCCTTGTCTAAATTGTAAAGAAAACCTCTGTGCAAAATTTCAGCTTTCTAGGTCCAAGGGTTTGGGCTCGGCATTCATGAGTTTCCTGAATCGCTCACTCACTTCATCAGTGAATCACCATTTTACCACAGAACTGTGAGAAAACGTTAGCGTTAGCATCCTTACGTTGTGGATGTTCAATCAAGTCGTATGAAACGTTTTTGTTCCACATTTCTGATACGAACCCCTTAGGTTTGAAACGCCCTTCCGGCGACTTTGTTTCCTACCAAGTATGACTTGAGTCTTGAGTACCTTCCAGGGAAGAGTGAATTAGTATTTTCTAGACAAACGCGCTCCGAACTAGACCTCATCATTGCTTTTCATAAACATGATTGGCGTCTAGCTTCTTCTCATCTTGCAATAAAAAAAGTGAGTGAGTCAGGAATTTTCTCTTCATACAGAGAGATTTTCAAATACATACAAAAGAAACCACAGTTTTTGAGATTTGTCACAGATATACGTGCAAAGTATTGGCGATTGAAAATAAGCTCTTAAGTCTAAACGAATTGTGTTCAAGGAGATATTATTAGAGACTGTAGGTACATAATAAGTATACAATATACATAGTATACCGGCAAAATCTCCATCAATCAGATTTAGAGATCGTAATTAGAAACAACGAATCGACATACGAAAGAGCCTCCTTTATAAATAAGTCTAAACTGTTTCAATTACATCAAAAACGTACTGTGTTAAGAAATCTCTGAAATACTAGTAGGAAGATATATTTTCAGTCATAATTAAAATACAAATAGGTTAGGCAAACGATAAAAGCAGGCAAAAGTTCATACCTACCTGTTTAAGCTTTCGTTTGACGGTAAAATAAAGTCGCCCATAGCGTTAAATCCCAGGCCCGCATATAAAAGTAGGCAGTCTATACATAATTCATTATTATTGTTTCAGCCATCTCCAGGATTATGAAGACATGATGAAGAGGGCCTCGTCTGAATCTCAATAACGCTGTAAAGGGCTCTTCAGTAGACTGCGCGCTACCACTGGAACGCAGAGCAATGAACGCTTTCAGAGACAATGGAATTAGTAAAAATAAAAATAATTTATTCATACTAAATGATATTGATAGAATTATGATTTTTTACTATTTTCTTATTAAATTTACCTGTATACTTATTATTTTTCAAGTAAAAATAATTATTATTTAAGACGTCTTAATTATGACGTAGCTAAGTTTGACGACAATATAGAACAGCTCACTTATGATATTTTTGGTTATGTAATTACCTACCCTTATTTTATTTTTTATGTGTATTTTTGACTTTGTTAATTTATCTAAATTGAAAAACTTGTAGTTGTAGGTAAGATTGTGGTTTCATTGTATTTATTTGCAATTTGAAATATATAATATAAAATAGAATAATTCAACAGATTCGTAATATTAATAAATTAAAATATTGTTTCCTCATGGATCAATGACACACAACTAATACACAACAGTAGGTACTAAATACTAATATCTACTTTGGTACCTATTTTGTTGACTAACTAACAGCAGAAAAGTATAGATATATCGAAATACTTTTTACTGTTTTACAAATAATATGATTAAATACCTCTGTTTCCATAGCTGCTCTGTGTCGAACAGCGATCGCCGGGGGGTTTAATATTAAAAATAAAATATAAAAGAGGCGATCCCAGTGTAGTGGGCCAGCATTGTGTGCTTTTTAATAAATGCCAAAACCATCGCATCGCTTTCGCTCCTCTCTAGGTATTTGCTGTTCTTACCATATGACGGATTTTTGCGTGAAGCTCTTTCTTTGTTCTTTTTTAATGGGTGCTCTAGGCTACGAGTGGTTACTGGTATGATTAGGTACTCCTGATCTGAGTTCTAGGTTGAAAACAGCTTTTTCTAAATTTCCTCTAGTTTCTTGATGAAGATTCTACGGTGTTGATGATCTAAAGGCTTGGAAAAGTGTATAAAAAAGCGGGCATTCTTTCTTGGTTATTTAAAATGGTTTTGTGTTCATATAACTACTTATTCACTGTTATGAAATAATTGTAAAAAATCGTCAATCACCATCATCATCGCATTCAGTGAGTGTCAAATCCTACCTAGTATTAAAAGATAAAAATACTTTACTAATAATTTTAGTTAGGTACAAAACCCAACCCATTTTACATTTTCAATCAACAAAAGCCAATTTTGTTCAGTTTCAGGAGCAAAATTTCGTGGCGATCCTCAAGACACGGCACGTCAATGTAACCAGTAACCACAGTGCAATTGTGCATACGTGCAATCAATATTCCCTCTCTGCGGTAACCTGTAGAGAGCTGGAGAGGCGCAAACACGGCGGCGACCTTTGATGCGCCTCGCAGACAACGTCAAAGGCTGCTCTGACGGAATTGTCGAGCGCGCGCTGATTTTACACGAATGCTATGTATTATTCATGGACGCTTCAAACGGCATTATGTATCGATGCTCTTCGGGATATTATAAACGGTTAAAGGAAAATGTGATACAAGCAATAATTTAGTGCTTTGTAAAAGACTGTGCTTTGAAAATGTGGCCTATAACAGGGGAGGTCAAAAGGTTAGGTGGAGCCTACATGATCGGAAGGTACTTACAGGTTTAAATTTTTTGCCCACAAAGCTATTCCTTTTCTTTTGCAAACCAGTTTAGATCTTTATTCATACCTACTTACTTTATATTACAAAATAGCAACAGAGCAACGTATAGTTGACCTGAAGAGGTATTGGCTACCTTTTTTCCGAAAATGGAAGATTTCTCTCAACATTTTCAAAACCTAAATCCACGCGAATGAAGTCGCGGAGTTCATCTAGAGTTATTAATAATTACATCGTTGTAACTGTAGCTATTTTATTCAAAATCTTATTCACCTAGTTTCGTCTAAATAACTAAATCGACTACCCATTTTTAAGCCGACAAAAGTGCAACACATAAAACCTTTTCTTTTAATAACATGCTAATTTTTCCAGAATGTAAATTTAATAAAAGAAGTGGTTTTAGTTTAAAGCACTATCTTAGTGAGCTAGTTCAAAGGCTCTTCCCTTGCGATTCATTAGCATCCTCATTGCTGCAAGTGGATTAGCACCTCTTTCCACTGATTGGCGAAGCGTGAGCTCGTCATTGCAACTAAAAAGGACCAGGGCCATCGACGAGAATACTTGCCTATACCTACCTACAAGTAATATCATTATTTTCATGACTATGTGAATAACTTGAGTAAAGAGCCTAAGAGGCAAAGAGTCATTTTATTATGTAAAAATCACATCCACAATCACAGGCTTGGCTGAAGTTATTGAGAGTACAGCTGGAAAATTAAAGATTAAAATGAATCCAACATAGAAACGCCCCTTATTGAGCTGTATGTAAGGTATCCCTAGTCTATGTCATAAGTTGACCTTTGCATTATATTTCATCACACCTTCAGTTATTTTTACAACCAAGGTAGGTACGTAGTACCTATAAATATTTAATCAAAATCAGTCCAGTTGTTCCGAAGCAAAGTACTATTAAGTGCTTAGCGATAAGACCGCCTTATTGTACCTATATTTTAAGTTTCCTTGTATCTTGTTTGTTTGTGTTTTTGTGGTGTACAATAAAGTACTCGTATATACATATATATACTACTTATCTGCTATTCGAGGGTTTTTCTCGAGAAGTACCTCTTCTGCCATTGCCTATCCAAAACCGAGAATGATTAGCATGCTCATTACTGTAAGTAGATTAGCACCTCGTAGCACTTGCTGGTAAGCGTGAGAGCGTCGTTAAGCTGTAAGGACGACCAAGTGTGTCAAGGGACAACAGCGTCTTGTTTGAAATTAAGTATTTTCCAATATTTTTCAGTAACCAGTTTTTTTATCCACTACAAGTTAGCCCTTGAATGCAATCTCACCTGATGGTAAGTTATGATGCAGTCTAAGATGGTAGCGGGCTAACCTGTTAGGGGTATGACAGTTATATTAAACCCATTCCCCTAGTCGGTTTCTACACGGCATCGTACCGGAACGCTAAATCGCGTGGCGGTACGTCTTTGCCAGTAGGGTGGTAACTAGCCACGGCCGAAGCCTCCCACCAGACCAGACCAGAGAAAATTTTGAAATTATATATTCCCAAATTGACCCTGCCGGGAATCGAACCCGGGAACCCCCACGTTAAGACAACAGCGCTCAACACTGCGCCAGGGGGGTCGTCACCATGGTCAGTATTATTCCTCACGATACAATATAAAAGGTATTCCTATCTAAAAATAGTCGTAGCATTTCAATAAGCCAGTGTAACAATGTCGAAAGGTAACAGGTCGCGCCCAAACAAACATAGATTACAAGCTACAAGCGAGCGTGCAAACATACAAACAGCTCGGACCTTCATTCCGAATTCTCAAAAACGCCGTTGTCTTGCTTACACCAATATTTACCCTGTACAGTTATTGGCGAGTACGCTCACGTTGGGAAGTGTAACGAAACATTGTATTAATTTATTGGAGCTTTTGCCTCATTTAATTGCAGTTTTTTTAATCCATACTAATATTATAAATGCGAAAGAGTGTTTGACTGTCTTGTGTCTGTGTGTCTGTTCACGGCCCATTTATTCAACCGATTTGGATGAAATTAGGTACAGGGATAGGTTGTATCCCGGGAAACGACATAGGCTACTTTTTATCCCGGAAAATTAAAGAGTTCCCGTGGAAATCAAAAAACCTTAATCCACGCGGACGAAGTCGCGGGCATCATCTAGTAGTGCAATATGTTTAAAAAGTCCGGTGTTAAGTATTGTCTTGAACCAGTAGAATCGAAGCTACTGAGTTACTGACGCGTTGCACATTAAATCTTGGATTCTGTCTCACTCATCTCATATTATGGAAAACAATACGATCTGCTCACCAATGAGGTTGGTTTTATCGCCGCGTTAGTTAGAAAAGGTCCCTCTGTTTAATTTAAATCCCCTTAACATTTGCCACGTCTTCGTCCTTATGGATTCAAATTATTTAAAAAATCCATAGGAAACCGTATTTTCCATGATTAAAAAGATACAATCTCTTTGTCTCTGCGCTAAGTCGGTTGTGAATTTGAGGCGTAAAAAAGTACCAAAAGACCACTACAGTCTTACTTACTACTTACTTAGTACTTTAAGCCACTTTTGTCTCTAAATGTACATCGTTGCTAGAAGTTATTCACTTTGAAACAGAGTCCGCGGATGGCCACGATTGTACAGAGACAGAGCATTCAATTTTCCAAGAACGTTTACATTTGGTGCATGCAAAAGTGAACTACGTTCTCCTAGTCACAAATTGTGACAGCCAGTCTGTAGTCTAGTGGTCAAAGTTTTCCAAATACGCGACGTTTTCTTCTTATTCCTGGAAAAACGATTTTTGCCGTAGATATACGGTCTATCAAAATATGTTTTTCTATGTTTTATAATTATTTTTTTTTTATTACAACTTTCACTGTTTACACATGAAAACGATTAGGTAAAAAGTTTAGGTGATGAAACAAAATTCTTAGCTCAGAAATTTATTAAAAAACATAGGTAGGTAGGTTCCTATATATTACCCCCCCTATTCGTTTTCACAATTTCTTTTACTTTTTTAGCTATTTAATATTCTGTATGAACTGAGCAGTTTAACAAGTACAAGATAGATACTTCATTTGTTTTTGTATACATACCTATACGAAAGCAAGAGTTGGGCGGAAACGGCTAAGGTAGGCGTAGTATAGGGCGTATAAGAGAAAGCGAGGAGACTATAATTAGCTTTCCTTTCAAGCTTATATTAAACGAGGGATCGCATTTTAATTGATAATTTTCGTTTATCAATACCTATCTTAAAATATGAAAGTCATAAATAGGAATGTATTTACACCGTAATTTTCCTAGCCAGCTTTGTTTCACAGATAAAAACACGAAAAAAACTTAGGAAAATAATATTACCTACTTACTTTCCTTAACTTAGTATTCATGATCCAAAAAATTTAAGGATTACGAAGTACCTACCTATCACAGTATGTAGAAACATAATTGCCTTTTTTCAGGCATCAGAGTAAAATGTAAAAAGTATTTATCATATCATATCATACCTACTAATATTAGAAATGCGAAAGTATGTTTGTTTGTCCTTCAATCACGCCGCAACGGAGCAACGGATTAACGTGATTTTTGGCACGGGTTTAGTTAAGGACCTGGAGAGTGACATAGACTACTTTTTATCCCGGAAAATTAAGGAATTCCCGCGGGAATAAAAAAAACTTAAACCACACTTACGAAGTCGCGGGCATCAGCTAGTATTTTATGTTTTTGCACTTTATCCCCGCTTTCTCTTATACACCTTAGCCCGATCTTAACTAGACCCTAGTATGAAAACCAGGGACGGAACATAGGGAATACAAAATGAGTCAATTCGCCATAATCTCTGATGAAACGTTTGAAGCGATAAATTAGCCGCGGCCGGCTTCAGAAGCTAAGATTGGATCCCTTGTGTCGTGATGGAGTAACGGGGTTGAGGTAGTTCCACTCCCTTTGATACGTGCGTTGCTTTGTGTGTGACCGTGAAAATGGGGGTCAGGTCATTTAAAAAAAAAGCATTCTTAAGGCTAACTATTAGCCCTTGAATGTCCTCATATAAACTCATATGACGTAACAATGAGGAAGGTAGTTACTATCTTGGAAGAGATGGCCTGAGATGACATGGAAGTTAACTTACTTCATTAGGTATATTATTATCGGTAAATGATTCCTAACAGATCTTCGTGCCCTTTTCCCCATTTCAATTGTAATCGGGGGACATAGCGAGCGAAAACTTTACATCCTGATCGTCTATACCAAGACGATATAAGCCTTGTAGTCGAGGCTCGCCTCTTTTTCGTGACTTGATACTGATAGGAATAAATTTCTTTAAAGTGCCTGGCTTCCGAAACCGTGGTTTAGTCTTGTTATCGAAAGTATGATTTTAGTTAGGGCTTAACTTACTTTAACCAAGAATCTAACTTGACACTTTATTGCTGGATGAGAAACCATCACATCTATCCTATATACAGACCTATATACAGACCGATTAATTATCACATATTTTTCTCGACGGAATATGAATGTGGCTAAGCGCCAAACAATTCAGGATAGATATAGAAGTACTGAAGGACCATGAGATTGTCGATACGTAGGTGGCTTTATATAGATCCACCACCACCACCACCACCACAGCCCATTAACGTCCCACTGCTGGGCACAGGCGTCCACTCTCATAGGAGAGAGGGAATTAGAGTTCCACCACGTCGCGCTGCTACAATGCGGGTTGGCGGGCTATATAGAGCAGATTTTACAGGTTTAGGACCTTTAAATTATTATTTATGTTATTATTGTACTTACATGGAGGTTTTGACATTACGAAATTCTGCTGAACAAAAGTCTTTGTTCGATGCAAGAAACTCACCCAGCATCAACCAATTAATTCTGGGCAAATTATTACAGCTAGTAGCTTTGGTAAATCCTTGTTCTATGGCTAACGTTTTTTAATTTCTTGATTTTGGTTTCGGAACAAAACTAGAATATGGAAATTATCCTAAAACATCTGTAGAGATTGTCGATTGTCAAAGTTCGAAAATAAATGTGACGTCATTCGCTTCATTAATGTTTTATCCAATATGACGGATTGTAGTTTTATTTTATCAAAAATAACAATCTCACTCGAAATAGAAAAATAAATACGTTTTTTATAATCCATGAATCCTATTTCATTAGATAAATTTATAGTTTCATTGATTCTTGGTTACTGTCATCATGCCTATTAGCATTATATACCATTTCTATCATTACCAGTTTTAGAATTCTGAGGGTTGGTTATTTTTTACCTTGACGTCTCGACTAGCGTTTATGCTTGCTAGATACGATGTCAAACATCATAAACTCGTGCAAGTTTCCCCGAAGTAACATATCGTTAGCACTTACCCGCGAAATGGCCGACTTGTGACAACCTCAGGGCTTTACTCAAAATTCTTAGACTTTTCATAGAAATAAAGATTAGTGAAGTGTCACCACCTAAAATAACCCAAGATTACTTTGAAGAACACAACACTTTGGATATACTAGGTATAGGTCATGACAAACGTCCTGTACCTACTGCGAGAAACGTCCACGGAGGGAAAGACGTTACGCCCTGTCGCGCTAGTGTGCGTGCTCCATATAAAAGCGCAAAACTTGGACTTTTTGCACGCCAGAAATAAAGTATTGTTCGTTGTTCGCCTTTACGCTCTAAAGAAACTTTCGGTCTAAAGAAAGTACTTAAGTTTATACGAGTATTTAAGGAATAGCACAAAAAAAAACATGGTAATCAAGAAATTTTGAGCTGAAAAACAGTGATGTTTGTTTTACAAAATCTCCCTTTGAAGCCTCTCTATAAAATCGCAGCAATTAAAGTCTACTAACAACGACTCGTTTAAATTTTTGTACATTTGTTTTTCCTAGAAGTTGTCGTATTTAGTTTACACGTCTTTATATCATGGGTTTTTATTTATTTTTATCTTTAGTACAAACCAGTGGTAGCCCAGTAGGTATTGAAATCAAATCCGCGTTACTAATGTTTATATGGAGCCTTACACACTAGCATCCACCACCACCACCACTACAGCCCATTAACGTCCCACAGCTGGGCACAGGCCTCCACTCTCATAGGAGAGAGGGACACACTAGCATGCCAGGATAAAATGATCCTCTCTGACGTGGACGTGTCACAGAAATGTCCCTAGTGCGTTTTTGTTCTCGCTCAGTAAATAAATTACTAAAGATGTCATACAGTGTATAGTACGAGCAGCAGCATCCTTGAAAAGGATTGTGACCAACAAGGTTTTGAGGATTTTTGAATAGGATAAAGACATTTTCGACTAGAAAAAGGATTTTCAAAATTTTCTAAGAAGCCGGCAAACAGTACAGTTGCTTGTAATCCTCTGTAATTACAAGCGACTGTACTTGTACATAACGTAAGTCTTCAACATTATCAAAAAAGCGCTACCGCCTTGGGTGGGCTTTGGCTTGTTCATGCAAAGTTCTCTATCCGAGGCGTTCAGAAGCAGTTTAACCTTCCAGTTCCAAACTCCCAAAATTTACTCCCGTGCATTCCACTCCCTCAATCCACGGTTTCTACGGCCCCTAGTTTGCTGTCCAGCAACTTGTATCGTCAATAGTCAATACGTTGCACATGTTTTATCCATTGCATTCTTGTCAGTGTACCTATGCCAAGGTCCTTGTTGTATGCCGAATAGTTCAAATTCAAATTCAAATTCAAATGTTTTTTATTCAAATAAGCTTTTACAAGCGCTTTTGAATCGTTATAATATGAATCTACCGTTCTATCGTTATAATAGTTTTGACTACATTTGGTTCTTAACATTAAAAAAAAATAATTGACAGTCCTAGGGACTGCCGATAGAAGTGAAAACGAATATTTAAAATAAATGTTTTTTTTTAAATTATTTTATTTTTCTTCTTTAAATTACAAAAATAATAATTAAAATACAAACCTTTAAACTAAGAGATTAAAGTTTAATTACGAATGTAGTATATTTATATTTAAGACCTTTTGTCTTCGTAACAACGCGAGCATGTCGGCGCGGAGCATATCGTATGTCGGTGACGCGAATCCACAAGTTTACCCCCTTCCAAAAAGTGCTCAACGCGGCTAAAGAAGTGTTCACTTCAAAAGTTCGATGAGTGATTGTAAAGTAACACACAACATTGTAATTCACAAAAAAAAAAGAATTGTAATAAACATGAAGATTATACCTAGTTTAAGATTAGATTAAGATTTAGATTTTAATTTATTTCTTAGTTTTAATTAAAATAAAAGGACAAATTATTACAAATTTAAGAAAAAAAAACACGATGGTATCAAATACGTGAACCACCGAGCTTTCAGTGTCAGCACTATCGGGCACCGAACCCGCTATCGAGTCTACAATCAAGTCGACTATCAAGTTGACTATCAAGGTACTGCACTACTGTTATCGGCTATCGATTTGCCATCTCTATGTTTACTTTTGTGTTATGTCTGGAAGATTATGACAGGTATATCGTTATAAGCAGTGGTGTTACTCAATATGTTTGATACATACTTAATTTTTTGTTTATGCCTACTTTTTACAGGATGAACTTTAAAAAAAGTTAAACTAACTATTATGTAGTTTCGCTACTTATTTAATTTTTTATGAAGTATTTAGGTAGGTAAATACGAACCGCCTGAGTGAGACTTGCTTAGGTACCAAAATATACAAACCGATATCATCATACTAATATTATAAATGCGAAAGTGTGTTTGTTTGTTGGTTTGTCCTTCAATCACGCCGCAACGGAGCAACGGATCGACGTGATTTTTGGCATGGGTATAGTTGAGGACCTAGAGAGTGATATAGGCTACTTTTTATCCCCGAAAATTAAGGAGTTTCTGTGGTATAGCTGTTCCTGAAGATGTTTTGAATATTGTTTTGGTTATTGTGGTTCACCTTGTAATGTAATGTGCGATGTCTTTCATGTCAGTATTCGTCATCATCATCATCGCATTCCATCACTGTCCCACTGGACAGGTTACGGGTTTCCTATCAATGAGAAGGTGACCCTGATGATGATAATACTGACAAAGTGCGGATTGGCAGACTTCATACCTTTGAAAACATTATGCAGAACTTTCATACAGGTTTCCTTCAACCGTCGAAGAAACCGATATTTTATTTCGTTTAGGTGTTCGCGTGCCTGGCATTCGATAGAAGAATAAGTCACCATCATACGTAGGTATACTCGTAATGTGCAGCCCGAGTGGGAGTTTTTTTACTTGTTCGATCGCGAAAAGGTTAACTAGGTACCATTAATAATAGGTAATCGTTGTCGGTAAAGGTAATTGTAAAACGTTGTCGCGATCGAATGGGAAGAAAATCTTCCACTATATAACACACTGATGCATAGACGTATAGAAATAACTCTTTTGATATTCAGAGTCGATGCTCATGAAACTGGCACCAGGTAACCTTTCCATATTATGACATATTATGTAGGTATATGAATGTAATGTGTGTGCTATATACTTGTATGGAGCACGTCGCAATGCTGAGGTTGGGCCTCATCGCGAGGCGTTCCGCGCCATTGCGTGCCGCCATCTTGTGCCGAGAGGTACCGTTAGAAGAAAAAATAACACCAACTCATTATTACTTTAAAAACCGGAGCGAGTTAGTGTTATCTATATTAATACTAATATAGATACTTAGTAACTAGCTGATCCTACTACATAATATACGATTTCAGGTGGATGAATTAATGAAATACTTTATTGTATACGAAAACAGGTGTTAGAGAGTCAACAGGGGTCAACACTCAACCGTCTAGGTAGGTATCTAGATAGGTATATTAAAATTTTAAGGTCTCTATTTCATTTTAAATATTTTGCCGGCTGTTTAGAACGAATCGGATATCGTGAATTGCAAAATGCCTTAAAAACACTTTAAAAAGTATAACATTACATTCATGGGGTTTTCTTAGCTTTTTCGATAATTTTGCGTTACCATCACTAGAGTGTCCGCGGACAAAGTTATTTATACATATTCTTATTTCCAAAATTAACTAAGTGATGATGTATCATTAGACTGCAGTCTAAGATGGTAGCGGGCTAGCCTGTTGGGGGCATGGCAAGTTATATTAAACCCATACCCCTAATCGGTTTCTAGTTTCTACACAGCATTATACCGGAACGCTAAATCGCTTGGTCTTTGCCGGTAGGGTGGTAACTAGGCACGGCCGCAGCCTACCACCTGGCAACTTCAGAATGGCCAGGCAAAAAATTAACTTCATGTTCAACTGGTCGGATTTATTTTCCATCAGTACATCGCTTATCAGGCCAAATATTTTCGAAATCATCCACGAGCCGGTTTTGGAGTTTTTTCGTTTCGTCGCTCGCCATCTCAGTTGAACAAACAAAGACAAGTGTACCTACGCTTCAAGGAAACACCGATTCAGAAAATGCCATTTTTCGGTAGCTAAGTAGGTATCCGATGGTTATCCGCGATAAATTCATTGCATTGACTTCTTTTATACATTGATTTGACATAACCCAAAAGGCTAAAAAACAAAGGCAAAAGGACAGATATACAAGCATAAAAAGTACCCTAGTACCCACATGACAATATGTTGAAATCCCTGTTGACTTTTAAATTTTTGTGTAAATATTATAATGCTCGAAGAAATATATCATAGTCTTATATATTAAAGGATATAAATATATAGACAAAATGAAACTGTAAATTTGTAATTTATTTACGTATAATATAGTCTATGTATATAAAATTTCTTGTTGTTGTAGGATATGAATCGGAACCACCACGAATCGGACTTGAGAAAATTCCGATTCCGAAACCCTCCTTTTTATTTTCTCTAAGCAATGTGTTATTGCCGAAGCAAATTGTGATGAGGTGGCACTCTGCATAAAATAAAATCTGCTGGCATACAAATCAAACAAAGAAGATGAACGTTAACCTGTAGAGAGCCTCTATGGGCTCAGGAGGCTGGATCCGTCAGATCTGTTTGGAACTATAAGGCTAAGAATACTTATTTCTTGCTTTAATACATATTTTTAAAGGAATAGTTTGTATCTGTGTATATATGTTTGTATGTTTGTTGCTCCATATAACGCGACAACGAGGACATAATCGATTTGGCTGATGGAGATAGGCGGAAAATTAATCAGTTCCTACACGGATCATAAAATAGTTTTAATATAAAACAATTCACCCAAAACAACATCAGACGTCCCCAATACACGGCGGCATTTTCCTCCAGATAAGCGTGTTTGCCCGCCGGTTCCGGGATGTCGCGGCGGTTATCTAATGAGAACTGATAACGACAGCAACCCTCGCTCGTTTCTTGTATCAGGTGATGTTTATGTGCTGTTTATTACATACTAAGTAGATGATTTTTTGATTTCCGAAGTTTTTACTATTCTCGATTCCCGCGGGAACTTCCTAATTTTCCGGGATAAAAAGTAGCCTATGTCCTTCCCCGGGATATAAACTATCCCTGTACTAAATCTCATCACAATCGTTTGGGCCGTGAAAGCGTAGCAGACAGACAGACAGACACACTTTCGCATTTATAATCTATATATATAAAATTCAAAGTCCTGACTGACTGACTGACTGACTGACTGACTTATATATCAACGCACAGCCTAAACCGCTGGGGTTAGAATCTTGAAATTTTGACAGTAGGTTCCTTTTGTGACGTAGGCGCACACTAAGGAACGATTTTTCAAAATTCCACCCCTAAGGGGGTGAAATAGAGGGTTAAAGTTTGTATGAAAGTCCGTCATTTCTCAAGTTATATCCATGAAACTTGGTATTTTGGCTTAAAGTAAAAAATAAAGAAGTACGTGTGTCACAGTTTTTCAAAATTCTACCCCCGAAGGGGTAAAATAGGGGTTGAAAGTTTGTACGAAAGTCATTCATTTCTCAAGTTATAGCCATGAAACTTAACATTTGGGCTTTCAGTTAGAAATGAAGAAGTATGTATTTCACCATTTTTGAAAATTCTACACCCAAAGGGGTGGAATAGTGAATGAAAGTTTGTAAAAAAATCCTTCATTTCTCAAAACATTTTTCAAGTTATATCAACGAACCTTGGTATTTTGGCTTTCAGTAAAAAATAAAGAAGTACGTGTGTCACAATTTTTCAAAATTCCACCCCCAAAGGGGTAAAATAGGGGTTGAAACTTTGTATGAAAGTCCTTCATTTCTCAAGTTATAGCCATGAAACTTAGCATTTGGGCTTTTGGTAAAATAAGAATAAGTGTGCGTTAACATTTTTCAAAATTCCACCCCCAATGGAGTAAAATAGGGGTAGAAAGTTTGTATGAGTCCTTTATTTCTCAAGTTATTTATTTCTCAAGTTATAGCCGTGAAACTCAGCATTTGGGCTAGCGTACGTGTTTCAACATTTTTGAAAAATCCCAAAGGGGTGAAATAGGGGTTGAAAGTTTGTATGAGTCCTTTATTTCTCAACTTATAGCCGTGAAACTTAGCATTTGGGCTAGCGTACGTGTTTCAACATTTTTGAAAATTTCACCCCTGGGTGAAATAGGGGATGAAAGTTTGTATGAACGTTTTTCAAATTATATCAACGAAACTTGGTATTTTGGCTTTCGTTAAAAAATAAAGAAGATCATGTGTCACAGTTTTTCAAAATTCTACCCCGAAAGGGTTCAAATAAGGGTCGAAAGTTTGTATGAAAGTTCTTCATTTTTCAAGTTATAGCCGTGAAACCTAGCGCTTGGTTTTCCAGTTAAATATGAAGAAGTATGTAATTCACCATTTTTAAAAATTCGATCCCCAAAGGGGTGAATTAAGGGATGAAAGTTTGTATGAAAGTCCCGCATTTCTCACGATATTTTTCAAGTTATATATAACGAAACTTTGTATTTTGGCTTTCCGTAATACGTGTCCCAGTTTTTCAAAATTTCACCCCTGAAGGAGTAAAATAGGGGTTGAAACTTTGCATGAAAGTCATTCATTTTTCAAGTAAAAGCCATGAAACTTGATATTTGAGCTGACGGTTAAATATGAAGAAGTACCTACGTGTTTCACCATTTTTGAAAATTCGATCGCCAAGGCCGTTCAATAGAGTTTTTCCTTCAATCACACTGCAGCAACGGACCAACGTGATTTTTTGCATGGGTATAGTTGAGGTACGAGAGTGACAAAGGCTCCTTTTTATCCCGGAAAATTAAGGAGTGCCTATGGGGAAAAAAACTTAAACGCTATATAAAATTCAAAGTCCTGACTGACTGACTTATATATCAACGCACAGCCTCAACCGCTGGGGTTAGAAACTTGAAATTTTGACAGTAGGTTCCTTTTGTGACGTAGGCGCTCACTAAGGAAGGATTTTTTTTTGGAAGGAACGGATCGACGCGACGCGATTTTTTGCACGGGTATAGTTGAGTAGGCTGGAGAGTGATGTAGGCTTCTTTTTATCCCGGAAAACTAAGGAGTGCCTGTGGGAAATAAAAAACTTATGCCACGCGAACGAAGTCGCGGGCGTCCGCTAGTATTAGTATGGATTATTATACGAACATACATTTAAATGCCTCTTATGGTCAATTGGTTAGCATGTTCGACAAAAAATTACAAGATCCTGGATATGATTGTTAGGTCGGATGAAAAATATTTAGGTAAGTAGGTATTAGGTTTTCCTGTCAAGAAATTCTCAATATACTTTCGACTTATTGTGTTTTCATCTTTCTCTCTCTGCGTCGTATTCCTCATTACTGAGGTTCGTGACCCCTTTTCATTTATCAAAAATGGTAGGAGTCTTCTTGGGATAAAAATGTGGTGGGTTCCCACGTCCATCCACATACGACTCGACTAAGAGTATTTAAACTCTTAGGTTTTTGTAACGATTATTATCAGATGTTAGTGATAATAACCGGGACCGACGGCTCGTGCTCTCCGAGGCACAGGGGAAACGAAAAGGCCACATTTGAACCTCCAAATTCGGTCACCCATCCAGTTACCGACTTGGGTCAACGTTGCTTAACATTCGCAATCTACTGATATGCGTTGTCACAACTCACAACTAATAGGCCACTCGTCCCCCATCCTTGTGTTTTCATACAAACATCAAAATATATTGCCTCGTTTCTGAAACAGCGTTTACAGTTACACACTGGCCGGCACTTATCGAACGCATGGTGCCATTACGTATCTACTAAAGCCTTAAAACTGTTATCTAAAACATTCACAATCTCATTATCTACAAGTGTTACACGGATTATCTATTGCAGTTTTTATATAAGGGTCATTCTCAAACGGCTCAAAAAAGCGTGTCCGGGTCGAAAACCTGTATGAAATAGATTGCTAGCCACTTGATAATTTTATGTATGGTAGATATGATCAAAATATTAGGGGGGGCCTATGTCCTTTCTATAAAATATGCCACTATTTTGCAGGTGCTTACAAGAAACTAGTTAGTTACTAGCTCAAATTATAATATTTATAATCAACTAGAGGATGCTCGCGACTTCGTTCGCGTGGCACAAGTTTTTTTAACTCCCACAGGCATTCCTTAATTTTTCGGGATAAAAAGAAGCCTATGTCACTCTCCAAGTCCTCAACTAAGTATACCCATGTAAAAAATCACGTTGATCCGTTGCTCTATTTCGGCGTGATTAAAGGATAAACTCTCTATTTGACGTCCTTGGGGATAGAATTTTCAAAAACTGTGAATCACATATTTTTTCATTTCAGACCGAAATCCCAAACACCAAGTTTCATGGCTACAGCTTGAAAAATGACGGACTTTCCTACAAACTTTCAACCCCTGTTTCAGCCCTATGGGGGTAGAATTTTCAAAAATGGCGATACACGTATTTCTTTATTTTGAACCGATAGCTCAAATACCAAGTTTCATGAATATAACTTGAAAAATGACGGACTTTCATACAAACTTTCAACCCCTATTTTACCCCTTTGGGGGTGGAATTTCGAAAAATCCATTCTTAGTGGATACCTACTCTTCACAAAGAACACACCTTCCAAATTTCATGTCTCTAGGACCAGCGGTTTGGGCTGTGCGTTGATATATAAGTCAGTCAGTCAGGACTTTGAATTTTATATATATAGATAAGATAATAGGCCTTAGTTGACAACTTACAACAAATTGTTTTCGCGTCCGACGTTTAGAATTGATACCGGTGGCGCGCTCCAATTCTCTTATAACTTCTGTACTTTAATAACTGCGAGAATAGTAGTAAGAGTAAGACAAACTATCCGTCGCGCCGCATCGGTGGTTAAAGGCAACACGTCTGTGCCTCTCTGTGCGCCCCTTTTATTAAGGTAAGTAATCGCTTTCGGTGGCTTGGTATACCCATAAACTTGATTTCGGCGGAACTGTTCTATCCATATCTATTTAAACTACTATTATTTAATTTATACAAACGTATATCGTATGAGTGCTAGATTGCAATTAAGGAGGTTATTATTATAAATTTAGGATACTTTTGTAAAAATCTGGGATATTGCTCATTATTTTGATTTCAGTGGGATTGATCTCAGTGTTTTCGGTGGAAAAAGTTAATCTATTTAGTAAAAAAAAGATGGTTGCAAAATTCATTTTTTGATTTTTCCAATTTTTGAGCATGTTTCTAAATGGGGGCTGTATTTTTTTATTAGTTCACAAGAAAGTGTAACTCAAAACGAAAAAATTGCGACCTGAAAGAAGTCTCTACGACAATTTTCCAAAAGGGAATTTTAATTTGAAAAATATTTTTTTGGGCCGAAAAACGTGATTATCTCGGAAGTCTCTTAACATTTTTATCTGATAAAATTTGTGAATATTTTAAATACAAAAATGTATACTTTCACCAAGTTTCGTCAAAATTAAATTATTTTTGTGTAAATGAAAAATAAAAAACGATAAAAGCGGTTTTTTGCATTTTACTCGGAGATTAGGTTATGTGAAAAAACCATTCATATAAAAGTGGTAGATCTTTTTATGATCTACAACTTTTCTATTGTACACTTTTCTCTCCGAAGTCAACTTACGCCGGAAATCACAATAATCCAAAATTCCACCCCTTATCATCCCCCAAATATATCTGGAAAAACCCCTGCTCACGCATTTTTTTTTAACGTTTATTATATGCCACTTTATCATTATCATATATTATTTCCAACTGTTCCCATCCTAATAACAATTTTGTTTTTTTTCGCTTCAAAATGAGCGACTGGACTATGTGTGTTATGATAGATCTAAATAGAGACTGTTTTAAGTTCCTACTTTGTTATGGTTACTATTTTTAATTTCATTTAGTATGTCATTTATTTAAAATACATACATCCAAACAAAGTTGATTTTCGTAAATTTTCCTAAATCTAAGATAAGTAATTAAAGTAGGTACTAGGTATGTTATGTTGTAAGTAAATATGTTGATAAAATAAAATATTTTATGTAAAATTAACCTGAAATTCTTTACGTTTAGTCTTCAAAATATTAAATACCTCCATAAATAATTTTATTTTGATTTCGGTGACTAAAATATTGATTTCGGTGGACACCATTTTTTGAAAATCGAATTACGATGTAACCGCTGGGCCTATAAAGTTCCCTTTACTACCAATATTAACTAAATTAAATCTAGATTTGATATTTCCAGCTAGTATGTCTCAAATACAAAAAAAAAATTGTGCCACCGAAGTCAATCAAATAATGAGGAGCCTGAGAAGTACCCATAAGCACTTATATTGGGCAATATACTCGTACCTAGCAGTGGCGATTCCTCTAAGATTGCGCAGCTTGCGCCGCAATACCAATAATTATGAATAAGTTTCTTACCAATTATACTAGATTTATGTAATATATACTAATATTTTATAACATGAAATAGGTACCATTCACAAAACATATAAGTTTATCAATTAAATGATTGCGTTAATCGATAATTATTTAAAATCACGCACGCTCCATGACCACCTCGCACCTTGGTTGTGAGTTGTGACTTGTGACGTGCGCCGCATCGCCACGTGGCTCGTACTGCGCGAATCTTCGAACTCCATCGGCCCGCTCACTACGGGCCGAAGGCGTGCACTATGAGTTGAGCATAGCTCTGCATTTGCCGTGTAGAAACTCAAAAATTACTCAACCGATTTTAAAAATTCTTTCTCCTATAGAATGCTACATTATCAGCAAGTAACATAGGCTGTATTTTATTTTCAAAAACATTAAAGATCCCTACGAATATTGCAATAATGTGAATGAATTCGGAAAAATTGTCTCATCTGAGAGCTTCCGTGGTGTGCGCTGCGTAAATGGTAAAAGTTACACCAAAACCAATGTATGATGGAATTGTTCGTCTCAAAAAGTTCTAAAAAAAAGTCCGCGACAGCATATAGCTATCTTTTAAGGTCGTCTCACAATAACCGTCATTATGATTTTCAAATTTGGTCTAAAACAATGCTTTACTCGCGAAGGTGTTTTTACCAACATAGTATTAATCCACAAAATAAAATGGTTGTTCATCTCAAGTATTTAATATAGATCAAATTCGCCCTTACACCATTGAATTCAGATGAATATCTTAGAAGATATCATAGTAATAATGTAACGCGCACTATAGGTACTAATATTATAAAGAGGTAAAGTTTGTGAGTTTGTAGGGGGTAATCTCTGGATCTACTGAACCGATTTTGAAAATTCTGGTAATCTGGTAAATCCACATTATTTGTGAGTGTCATAGGCTTGGTACGAGAACCGAGATTAACCCGAAAAATTAGGGAGGTCCCGTGGGAATTTAAAAAACTTATTTCACGCGGACGAAGTCGCGGAAATCTGATAATGTAAAATAAATAAAAATAGTATTCTGTATTCTAGTAAGTACAAGATGGTACAAGTTATCCCTTGACTGCAATGTCACCAGGTTGTGGGTGGGTGATGATGTAAGTACCTACTCTAAGACGGCGGGCAAACCTGTTAGGGATATATCAGTTATATTAAACCTATACCCCTAATCAGTGATATATCAGGTAAATGTATTTTATTGAGAAAATACCTAACCATCAGCTAGCGCAAACCCAAGATTGACTACCAGGAATCGCCACTGGTACCTAGGTACTTGAAGACAAAATAAAATGCTTTATTGCCTCTCCGAGCAACAAGTTATCTTAATGCTCAGAGGGAAAAAGTTTATCCGACTTAGTAATCAGTTTTTAATATACACTTTTGATTTATAAAAAAATATTTCATTAAGTGCAAATTAATATTCTCCACATTTTTCTATAATTTTATGAAGGATGATTTTCATAGTAGGTATTAACTTTTTTAAATGTTTATATTGTGCACGCGTTTTAAACAACCACAGTTCTTATTTAAAATGTAATTGTACCTGTTTAGTGTGTAAAATGGTTGACCGTTGACCTGTAAATGGTGACCCTAGGCAACACCTAAAATTATTCGAGCAAGTCTCAGAAACTTTTGTTGAAAGCTGGATAAAAATTCATCCATTATGAAAACAGAATTGGACGTAATCTGATTTTCTAACAATTCAATCACAAAGTCAGAATAAACATAAGGCAGGATCATTGGAGTACTCCATTAAACGAACATCGCGGAAATTTTTAAAGAAAATTTGCACAAATTACCGATCTCCGAAGAAACGTCCTTCTTGGAGAAAAAAAAAACAACTTTTTTTAATTCAACCTTAATTGCTGGACCGACGGTTTATGCAATAGAGTACCAAGAGGTGAAAAATAAGTCACTGAAATAAATATTATTATATTTACTAGGTAGGTATACAATAGAACATAATCAATCGGGTAGCCTATTTTTGCTTAGCTTGTATGTATTGTGAATTGTCGAGCTCCTTGTTGGGATGATAATAAGCCGCATTTACTACCTAGTTGCGACTTTCCACCGGATTAACCTTTACTGAGCCAGTTTACTTTGACCCAATAGGAAACATATCACACAGATGCATCATGAATAATAGATACACACCTCATAGCCAGCCTGGCTGCTGCACCGTGGAAGCTACATTGCATCGCACCGTTGCAAAAAGACTCGATTTAAAGGTCAGGTTAAACTCAAATAAACAAATCTCGGCTGCGGTGTATAGGTATTATCAATGAGAGGGTATAATATTATAATACGTACTAATGCTATGAATGCGAAAGTGTGTCTGTCTGTTTGTCAGTCCGTCTCTCTGCTGTCCTGTCTAAAACGTAGCAGAACGTTTTCACGACCCATTTGTTGTATCTATTTTGACGAAATTTGCTACAGAGATAGGTTGCATCCTGGGAAACGACGTAAGCTACTCTTTATCACTTTTCGACCCAAATCTACTACTATATAGTTACTATGATATACAAGGTTCTATTGTATCATAATTTTCACTCTATCTATACTTATAATAAAACTGTAACAGGTCCAATTTTGTACCTACATTGAATATATTTTGAAAATTTTTTTTGGAGGGCACTCATTATTCGATACTGAAGCCAAATCTGTAATTTTTTTCATTTTTGTCTGTCTGTCTGTCTGTCTGTCTGTCTGTCTGTCTGTATCTTGGCCGCGCATCACGCCGAAACTACTGAATGAATTCAAACGAAACTTGGCACGATTTGAGCCTATACTACGAGGTTGGACATAGGATACTTTTTATCCCGAAATTCTACCCCCGAAGGGGTGAAATAGGGGTTGAAAGTTTGTATGAAAGTCCTTAATTTCTCAAGTTATAGCCATGAAACTTGATATATGAGCTGCGGGTTGAAAATGGAGACATACGTGTTTCACAGTTTTTGAAAATTCGACCCCCAAAAGGGTGAAATAGGGGATGAAAATTGGTATGAAAGTCCTTCGTTTCTCAAAATGTTTTACAAGTTATATCAACGAAACTTTTTATTTTGGCTTACGGTAAAATATAAAGAAGTACGTGTGTCACAGTTTTTCAAAATTCCACCCCTAAGGGGGTGAAATAGGGGGTGAAAGTTTGTATGAAAGTCCGTCATTTCTCAAGTTATATCGATTAAACTTGGTATACAAGCTACTGGTTGAAAATGAAGAAATACGTGTTTCACAGTTTTGCAAATTTTACCCCCGAAGGGGTGAAATAGGGGTTGAAAGTTTGTATGAAAGTCCTTCATTTCTCAAGTTATAGCCATGAAACTTGGTATATGAGCTGCGGGTTAAAAATGAAGACATACGTGTTTCACAGTTTTTCAAAATTTCACCCTCAAAGGGGTGAAATAGGGGTTGAAAATTTGTATGAAAGTCCTTCATTTCTCAAGTTATATCGATGAAACTTGGTATACAACCTACCGGTTAAAAATGAAGAAATACGTGTTTCACACGTTTTCGTAAATTTTACCCCCGAAGGGGTGAAATAGGGGTTGAAAGTTTGTATGAAAGTCCTTCATTTCTCAAGTTATATCCATGAAACTTGGTATATGAGCAGCGGGTTACAAATGAAAACATACGTGTTTCACAATTTTTCAAATTTCCACCCCCAAAGGGGTGAAATAGAGGTTGAAAATTTGTATAAAAGTCCGTCATTTCTCAAGTTATTTCGATGAAACTTGGTATATCCACGCGGACGAAGTCGCGGGCATCAGCTAGTTTATAATAATAATATATCGCATGATAAAGCGTAGTATTACTATTCACTTCGTGATACACAATATCGATCTAAATTTCGGCAATCGAGGTACGTACTAATTCTAAGACGACGATGGTGATGAATAAGCTCTATTTAAATAAAAGTTTAAAAGCTTGGAACAGTTCTCTGTTTTCTGAGTGAATACGTACTGCATAAAGCGGTCCAGTTCGCGTCGTGATTAGTCCGAGCGATTTTTTCCATTCAATTGAACTTATGAAAAGTCCAACGACTGTAATCATTGTTTGATCTCATTACACAACCAAATCTAATAAATGAGTAATGAAGTTGCTTGTACTTTCCCGAAAAATATTTGAGTTCATATTTTTACAGGAAAATTTAAGTGGAATGTTTTAGTTAGGATTTGTAACACCGGACTTTTGCAATCCTTTTTTTATTTTAAACTTTTGGTTTTTGTTGCTTTTTGTACCCAAGAACAAGGAATCGGTAGACTACAAGCACATTTCTTATGTGTTATAGTATTCTCTTGTTCTGTGGTTGTACGTTAAGTACGTACGTAGTGAGTTTAAAAATACACGTATGGCTATGTTCACGCGTTAGTTAACGTTAAGTTAGTATAAATTCAAATTTCGAAATTCATTCTAAAAAAATAAAAACTCACAGTTTATAATATGTTATGTTTACCCAAGAGCGCTTTATTTTAAAAGCTTTCAAAACTTCTATAAAAAAACAAAATAAAATGCTATTGTACTTCGTCAAAGCGTCCTCGTTCCATCACACTCAATAGCCCGAGTTGGGTATATGGTAAGTATATATAAACTACGTTTTATTACAAATAGTAATAATTTCAATGATGTAAACTACGTAGGTACTTACTAGTTTATAGGAACTGTGAAATCAAAAGGAGTAGGTATTAGGTAAATCTGAGTGCAAAACGGAGTACGGACGCTCTCCGACAATAATGAGCCAACAATCTCTGTTAGCTTAGCGTCGTCCTACTCAGGTCTAGTTGCATGACAAACTGTTAAAGTTACGTTACGGTTAGCATTAAACTCTGATCAGTCACTAGATTTTTGAAGTGAAACTTCTATAGGATCGTTGTGATTTGAAAATTCGATGAAACGCAAAAGCGAATTAAAAAGAGACATATTCATAATAGGATTTAGCCTGCGAGAGAATGAGATAGAATACATTATACAAGTTACATTTATCTCATTCTCTCGTAGGCTACTTTTCTGAAGTTTCACTTCTGTCGTGTGTGAATTGTACACACACACTTTTTTTTACTTTTTTCTGGCGGCTTTTGCGATAAAGAGCCCTTGGGAACACTGATTTTGCGGGATGAAAGTAGCCTATGTCCGTTTAGGAACTACATGCTATCTCTGATAGACAGACAGTAGACACACTATTGACTCTATAACTTTTTTAGAGTCACCTGTGTCTACCTACAGGCTACAGTTTTAATTTATAAATTCCTCTATTAGATGCAAGTGCACTTAATCTTCAGTCGACAAACATCTTGAAGGAAAACTTGATGCTATGTAATTAAATAGCGCTTACCTATAGTCTCTGGTAAAGCTTAATTATTTTTAAAGCTTCTTACAAGGTAGTGCACGGAACCAGCTTTGAAAAAAACTAAAAGTTTAATTCGCTATAATCCACCACAGAAGGTAAATCTATGTGCGATGTAGAGTCAACATCTCCTGAGGATGCTCCGGTGTCGGAGTGAAACGTACGTTGAGGGTATTTTGGAAAATTTATGTGGTGTGGAGAATATCGCGGCCCGCAAGTTCAAGATACGCACTGTACCACATAGATTTAGCTTCTGTGGCGGATTATAGCGAATTAAACTTCTAGTTTGTTCAATGTCATGGACTTAGACCGCAAAGTAACGCCTGCTTCTATCCAATACGGAACCAGCTGACATGCCCCGGTATCACATGAGCAGCTTTATATGTATAACTTCTCCTTCCTCTATATCTATTGGAGCTTCAATCAAATTTGTTCAGAACTTTTGGGATTACTTTTTAGCAGACGCGACTAGCTTTCTAAATATTTTCACATATTGACCTCCTGTACGGGGTCGCGGATTCGATTCCCGGGCACCTTCAAATTTCGGGGTCATGTGCGTTTAAGAAATTAAATAAGTACATAACTTCAAGCTTCAAGCTTCAAACGGTGAATTAAATCATCATGAGGAAACCTGCACGCCCGAGAGTTCTTCACAATGTTGTCGAAGGTGTGTGAAGCCTGCCAATCCGCACTTGGCTAACGTGGTGGACTTTGGCTAAATCATTATCATTCCTAGAGGAGATTCGTGCTCAGTACTTAGTGAGTCGGTAGTTAAAATTTTTTCAATAGAATCATACGATTCTATTCTTATTAACTACTCTTAATTTTCATAAAATAGTTTATCTACTAATATTTTATCAATCGAAAGTGTGTCTGTCTATCTATCTGCAATGATTTTACGTCCTACCTGTTCAACCGATCTGACGATATTTGGCACAGATATATATGTTGCAGTTGCATCCCAGGGAATATCATCAAAGAGTGAAACCATATTATTATGATTTTCAAAAAACCTAAATCTACGCGTACAAAGTAGCGGGTATCATCTAGTATTTTAATGAAATCAAGTCGACAAATGTTGCGTAATTTTCAGAGCATTATGATCACAGATCCAGGTTCATCGTCACGACTCACGGACACGCACTTGGAGTATTGACTGTGTCCATTGCGCATGCCTCGCAAGTCGGCCGCCACACCGACGTAGATACACTGGAAACGCGCAGTTAATCCTGGCATCAGCCATTGTTTCTTGGAAGGAAACCTTTTTACCTGAATACGGCGAAACTAAAAGGAGGGTTATGATTTTCACCGGTATGTATGTATGTTCATCTGTTGCCTCATAATTTCTAAAATACAACTTATCATAATTTGACAATAATTAATGAGGTATCGTTAGAAGAGTCTTGATCGTCCGCTGGTTATAGGCTATGTGACGTAACATTAAATTGAATATGGCGCAATCTAGAGGACATATCACATAGCTAAAAATATCCCAGCGCACGTGTTTCCTGCCACATAATATAACTTAGGTGTCTACAAGGCAAGAGTGAAGAGTGAATAGGCATCTTCTATAAGGCAAGCGCGTTCCAACCTAGACCTCATCATTGCTTTGCACTAAGCATGATTGTCGTCAAGCGCAAGCCTACCTCACAGTAAAAATTAAAAAAAAAAACAATTTAATGGCTATCAAATGAAAGGGCTTATTTACAATAATTAAACTCGCATAAGGTTCGGGTAAATTTGACCATGGAATGAGGAATCTGCTTATTACTATACTAAAGTCCTAACAAAGGCCTGTTGTCTCTTCTAGTAATTAGTATCATGGCTACAGTGTAACGGCACGCTAAGTCATACCAAGTTGTTATGGATGCAATTACGTACTGGGTCAGCGAGGATAATATTATGGCGACTTAGAATATTTACCCTTCCTTTATAATGATATATATTTTATCTATACTCAATGATATTTTATTATAACATCATTGTCTATACTAATATTATATGGATGGATGGATGGATGGATGGATGTTTGTTACCCAATCACGCCAGAACGGCTGAACGGATTGAATTTAGAATTATTTGATTGGAATTCTTATTAGAGCATTAAAAGAAACTAAATGTTCTTATCAGAAAATATCTTAAGTCTACTAACTTTTACTATGTTAGTAGAAACACCGAAACGTCTAGACCAAGGTTCGATTTCCTGATTGATAAAATTTACGATAGATTTAAAAAATTGCTTGGTCTGGTCTTTTATGGTACGAGTATTATTTAAATTCGGCCTCGTTACAATCTTAAGGGACCGGCGACCGCCGCTCGCAACTTCTACTCGAACCGCAAATATAAATTTGCCGGTACATTGCTATCCCTATTTGGCTGAAGACACATGATCGCGTGCAAGCGCGATAGCAATATGAGCGTACAGAATTTGTTATACATTTAGTCTTGTTCCGTGAATACCAAAAATGATGAATGAAAAATTGTTGTGTTTTTAACTTCGTGTTGTTATTCTGTAACTTGACAATATAGGCTATGTTCCTGATCAATTAGTACGTGATATATCGTTGGTTTTAATATGAAACAAATAAGGAGAAAACATGTCGTTTATGTCGCAAAAACATGCAAAACGCAATGTGCTTACATTTAATTTTGGGAAAGTATTTTGGAAAAATAATTATCCAGGGACCTAGATAAATACAAGTTCAATCTTAATAATCGCATAATATGGAGGAAATATGCTCGAATTACTAATTATTTTGGTATTACGTTTGTATGAGCAATTAGCCCTCCGCTGGCGCCTTAAAGTCATTCTCTAATTTATTTAATTATTAGAAGCAAATAGAATTTTCATCAAACAATTAGTTAAATAGATACGGCCCAAGTCCACCAACATACCTTGCATTAGATAAATACAAGACATTTTATCATCAAAGGTTATAAAAAAAGTTAACGAGTATCATTATAATGCCATCGGCAGCTGCTCAAAAACAACGAAACAAAAACCAAACAATAAATCAAAATGAAGAAACAATCCATTAACTCGATCTACAATAAAAAAAAACCCAAGGCCGCTATTGGTCTGGCGGGCAGAAGTAAAATGTAGCTCGAATTTGATTGGCCGAGCGCCGACGCGCTTCGTTCGGAAACTCGATACTTTTTAATAATGGCTCCTTTAGCTAATGCGATCGCCTTTTATATCGCCGTTAGTATTTTATTACATAGCCCAAATGCGTTCTGGAGTGCCGGCTGTGGGAAGAAGCCGGTTGCTTCGGATTTTTGCGGTTGGATTTAGGATACGGGAAGTTGGGTTTCGGGAAGATAATCTCGCGGTTACCGTATGTGTATTACGGCAATTTATTGGAATAGGGTCAGCGATTTAATGGAATAAGAGGGTGGAATTATATTGGAAACTGATATTAAGTAGGTACTAGGTACGTACTACGTATGTTGTATCTTGTTTCGGCTGTGTTATTGATTTATCGTGCGTTTATTACAGTTTGTAATAAACGCAATGATGACTGCGACTTCGTTTGCGTGGACTAAGTTTTTTCGATTCCCGCAGGAACTCCTTAATTATCCGGAAAAAAGCCTATGTGCTTCCCCGGTATACAACCTGTCCCTGTACCAAATTTCATCAAAATCGCATAAACAGGTGGGCCGTGAAAGCGTAGCAGACAGACAGACACACTTTCGCATTTATAGTATAATATGAGTATGGATAGTATGAACTATACTTAGGCCCGTATTAAGCTGGGTAGGGACCGCTATATAATTTTGTCACACTCTTTTATGAAAATATAATAGTTATTTGTTATACAAGAGTGAAAAGTTGTTTTTTAACCGCGTGCTCAATTTTGATGACCGAGCAAGCGAAGGATTCTAAAATTGAATCACGAGCGGAGCGAGTGATGCAAAAATTAGAATCCTGAGCGTCAGCGAGGGAATCAAAAGAGCACGAGGTGAAAAATCTTTTCACTCGAGTGCAACACGTAACTTTTCATCCCACCTCAGCGAGGAAATGACTAAATGCAAAAAAAAACACAAGGTAACTTTTCATCCCACCTCAGCGAGGAAATGACTAAATGCAAAAAAAATCACAAGATTAAATTCAATTCTGTTAATTTCTTCGTCACTAGAATCACTCATTTTAGGTTTTTCACTTATTTTCAATTTTCTTGTTTATAATCGGTTTTAATTTTAAACAATATGACGTGAAAGAAAATGGTGCGCGCGAAGCAAATTAAAAAAGTACACCAAGAAGTTTACGAGTGTGAGTTTTTAACAAATTAAAAACGATTGTATGGAAATTCGGCACCATAGAGGTACAAGTAAATAGGTTTTAATGATGTTTTGAATTCACAAACTTCATAGACGAGTGATATTTACTAACGTGCACACGATGTTCTAAATTCAATTTACTTTATCCTCTAGAGGATAATAACGGCTTTTACCATCAGATATCGAAGAATAAAAATACTCTTTCCGAGATGGTGGGATGAAAATATTATTCTTATTCTTATTCTTATCTTTAAACCTAACCACAATACTAGAGAATCATAGATAAGTATTGTATACCATTATCCTTTTTACGGTACGTTTTAAATATGAAAGTCGTGGGCACAGAATAGGGAATAGTAGTAACAGAAGAGTTACTCCGCGAAGACCTTTTAACCATCAGCGACTCAGGTTACGTCGTAATAAAGCGCAATTCAGCTCGCACAGCGCTGCGAGTGAAAATAATTAAATACCTACCTCTATATATCTCTTTCTATCGCGTAACTCTTATCCCTTCAGATGCGGCGCGTGTAGCCTTAGGGTTGACTACTTCTAAATTCTTACTATCGGTATCATTACTATGGGTCGGTAATCGGTTGCAATGATGACGACAATTACTTTAAAAATAGATAAAAGATATATTATTATTATTCATAGATTTTGTAGAAACCAAATAGGGATATGGGTTTAACATGCTGCCATGCCCCTAACTGGTTAGCCCGCTACCATCTTACACTGCATCATCACTTACCATCAGGTGAGATTGCAGTCAAGGGCTAACTTGTAGTGGATAAAAAAAAGTCGTTATATATTCCACATGTAGTGAAATATCAATGAATATTTTACACTTATATGGGGTGGAAGGGGGCCCATGCCAGAGTTTACGAGACAAAATAATATACCCACATTATGGATTAATCATCATCGACTCATCGGCGGCCCACTAGTCCCACTACTAAGCACGACTCACGAGGCTCTTCTCAGAATGAGAAGGGTTTAAGCCATATATTCCTCCACACTGGCCAATTTCTTGTTGGCAGACATATTAGAGTGTTTTATAATGATTATAGAACTTCAGGCATGTTTTCAGCTTTACACACGATTTTTGTTCACCGTAAATGATATATTTTAATTAATTAAGTTGGAGGTGCGTTCCCAGGATCGAACCCCAGACTTGGAGGCTGAAGTCTACCCATTAGGCTATCACTATAATATTGGATACTACCTGGTTTATATTTACTTTTGTTTAAAACTGTATCTTGTGTGGATATAAAAATAAAACTACCCACATTATGTATTAATATTAGTTTTGTTTAGAACTCTAAGTAGGTCCGTATGTACTATGTACCTAGATAGGCAAATAATACAAACTTACCTTTCAGGGTCCTTAGGAAGTGCAAAGAGCGATAAGTTAGGTCTTAATAATTAGATTTTAAACGACCTAATGTGATACGATATCGTTTACTGATCTTTCTTTGTTTATCCATAACGAGAACTTGAGTAAAAGTCAAACGTATAACTACGGTCCGCGCGCAACACTCGACTGATACGAGTGCCGTCGAGCGTCCACGCAGCAGTAATTAAATATCTCAGGTCACGTGACAAGTGAGCCAGGCCTGTCGTGGGTAGGAATTTTTCCGCACACATTAATTGTGGGTCGTTTGCAATAGGCGTTATTTCTCAGTAGGTACATAACAGTATTTCAAAATTAATTGAGTAAGTAAGTGCCGTCTATCATAAGCCAATAAAATACTTGTAAATAAGCAAAATAAACACAATATCATCGCATATAAAAGTAATCGCAATCGGATTCAAGATAAAACGAAATAAATCTGAAAGCGTATATCTGAAGGATGGTTGTAATCATACCACAAGCACTGTGCATCATTAGGTTTGCTAAACTAAGAAATTCCCTTATCTTTGTCTGTTAACTTGTTTGACAGATTATATCCCTATGCTTTTTTTTTTTTATGTACCTACTAGGTACAAGTTAGCCCTTGACTGCGATCCTACCTGATGGTGATGATGCAGTCTAAGATGGTAGCGGGCTAATCTGTTAGGGGCATGGCAGTTATATTAAACCCATACCCCTATTCGGTTTCTACACGGCATCGTACCGGAACGCTAAATCGCTTGGCGGCACGTCTTTACCGGTAGGGTGGTGACTAGCCACGGCCGAAGCCTCCCACCAGGCAAATATACCTACCTACTATATACTAGCTAGGCTATATACTAGTCAGTGGTTCCTATTAGGTTTAGAATACGTCTCTGTTATGATGATAAAATTATATAATATGCTAAGGGTAAAATCTGAGAAGTTAACTTTGTACTTAACCCAATAAAACGTAGTTTTTTGTAGAAATGTAACAGACCTAAAAATAAACAATATATCTACGTGATAAGTAAAATAAGTATAGGTGCGTTCAGTTTCACATGTATACATGTTTTACATGGTATACCTTCATAAAGTTTCGGTCCATCATTGGAAAAAATGTTAAGTACGTAGGTAATTGTGAAAACAGTCAACTGTATTTTTATTAACTAACTATAAAATGCCCGCAATTTCGTCCGCGTGGCTTAAGGTTTTGATTCCCGAGGGAACTCTTGAATTTTCCGGGTTAAAAAATTGTCCTTCCCCGGGATACAACCTACCTCTGTAATTACCAAATTTCAACAAAATCGGTTGAACGGATGAGCCGTGAAAGCTTAGCAGACAGACAGACAGGCACACTTTCGCATTTATAATATTAGTATGGATATGGATAATATTAGTATGGATGATTAAATACACAGACAAAACGAATCCTAATTTTACCTATAGATAGAGTATAAAATACGCAAGATACTCGACACTCATTGATGGTGGTGTGCAAACAGAAATATCGACTATTCGATAACGGCGAGAATCGATACTGACCCCGCGATATGGCACTGGGCAAATAGTAGGTACGTAAGACGATTAAAAGTGAACGCGCCTCGACGAGCAAAACCATTATTTTGTATTTCTCTGGACAGTTTTGAAAGCTTATGAAAAGCTCTTCAATCTATGACTACAAATAAATATGTACTTAGTTTGTTTATCCGAAAGAAACAGCTGACTGAAAACACATTAAAAATACCTATTTTTGTCATACTTTAATGGTAACATTTGACTGATTTTTCTTCTCGGATTTGAAATACAGGACACTAACTGAAATTTAGAGGCAAAACCAGCGCTTTCCGTGAAAATTCCTTTCTCACTGCCAAGGGTCACTGGTAGAGATCTCTTACAGAGTTAAGTGCTTCCCTGTCCACTATGTTTCTGTGTTTCGAACATATGTTATAACTTTTTTTTACAAAAAAAAAAATTTAAAAAAAAATTGCATCACGGAAGTTGGTAGTTCATCACGTTTTGTGGGCCAGCATACAATAGATTGGATACCGTGGCGATATTATACTACATATAAGGTACTATTAAGTACCTATTCTGTGATACGTCTACTACATTTTTTTGCATATTGGTACATTTGGTAAATTGTGAAATAGATGCTCGTAGCATTTTCCAAAGGTTATTGAAAATCCTGAAAGAAATATTTCCGTTTCCAGTTTGCAACAGTAGACTTTTGTGCCTAATTTTATCAAGAATCAAGATCGATTCAGCCGCGAAGAAACCACAGAAAGACGCAATTTTGCAACAGTTAGAATATTAGATATACTTAGTTTGGATACGCCTGAAAATTTCTACACTCTGGCATGTTGGTCTCACCATAAATAATTTTTTCTAACGAAGAAATGTCTACATTTTATACGAGATATTTAACAAGTCTGTGTTTAAATATACAAGTGTACCTATTGTTTAACAATACTTATTTAGACAGGTGATTTTGATACTTTTCCTTAATTTATAGCCACCTTATCATAAAATAATCAATATAATGTCATTTTAAACCTTGACCAATTGTGAGAACATCCACATTTCCTTCTTCATACGGAATTATTTTTATCTGATGCGACAATTATTACTATCCCAATAGTCATTTGGGCTATCCGGGCTTGAAAATAGATCAATGAGCCGAACATTGCTTAATTTTAAAACCATATAAAACATTTAGTACATAATACCTCAATGATATAAAAATAATAATTTGGTTATCAATGTCAAAAGAATGTGATGTCGGGCCCACATGTCTCGTAATCGCCTTCATTTATATCTATTCATATCTTTACAATGAATGTTGCTATAGGAAGGCATGTCTACAATGACTCTTCATACAAATATGTCACTCTTCCAGTACAATAATGTCACATGTACCTATAATATAGTAATAGTTTAACTATACAAATATTAACAGCCGGTTTAACAGTATTCCAATAATTCAAGAAATTGGTTGGAATGGAACGCTAGTGTTGTTTATGTAATTCCAGGCACTTGTAAAGGTCGTGCCGTTCTGTGAATTTTAACAGATTTATAAATAGGTAATTTCATTTCTCATTATTCAATAGCTACCTTGAATTTATGTAATCCAGTGCATGATTGGCTCGCAGAATCGGAATGATGTCGGAAACTGGACCAATGTTAACCCTGTATTGTATCTGAAATAGGTACGGTTCCTGAGGAATAAAGCTGAAAGCTACTTATGTAAGACCTTATTTTTTGTCTCTAAAGATAATTATTGTGATACTTTTATACAAAACACAAAATCAAATTCCCAATTCTGTGTAAAGTATGGTTATTAGGTTATTGTATAAATTTTTCAAAAACGATTGGTTTAAACTAAAGACAAACAAGATCTATACTAATATAGTAAATGCGAAAGTGTCCGTCTGTCTATCTGTCTATCTGCCCATCTTAACAACCGATTTTGATGCAATTTGGTATAGAAATAGGTTGCGTCCCGGGGAAGGACACAGGCTAGGCTTTTTATCCCGGAAAATTAAGGAGTTCCCGCGGGAATAAAATCTTAGTCAACGTGGACGAAGTCGCGGGCATGATCTGGTATTTAAATATTAATATTATTAGGCTATTATTACATAATAACGTTAACCTGAAATATGCTGTAATACCTAATCGTGACTATATTGCCCTGAAAAGTCAATATTTTTAGAAACACTATCTTGATAGTAGAGCGGCGTTATCGATACAAATTTTAATGTTTGTCTGTCAATAGCAAATTCAGCTTTGTTTTGATGATTTGCTACATTTCGAGTAGAAGTTTAATCAACAATAATCAATATAGCAAATAGACGGTGGTTTGAGGTGCCGAAATTGATGTTTTAATTGTCACTTGCGACTATAACGTACCTAATCAATTATCTACCGTATAACAGTTCAAATATTCTCAAATATTTGCGTTTCGCTTGCTTACTTTTGCTTTGTTTATAAATTACTTACCACTGGGTGAGTATCATTGAAGTTTGTTTACTGGATATGTTTATTTGGACATTGTTGCTTTTGTATGATAGTTTTCTTAGTGAGTAATAGTTTACCTCTTAACTCTTTAATTCAACACTTCCTATCATAGTTATGGTAATACGTTAACTTCTGTAGCGTTTTAACTATAAGAACTTATTATTCCATTCCATGAGTGCTTTAGGAACATTTTGCATGCTGTGGGCATATCGAGAAGGTGCAATCGCATGTTTTTTACTTACGCCTAATAATTTTAAGTTAAGTTAAATGATTGCCACCAGTTTTATGGCCCAAATAAAAAAAATTAAAAAAAACATTGATGTAGAGTACTCATTCTATTTCGATGTTTAGGAAATTGTTATTTTTTCATTGTTCACACACACTGAGCACACTGTGCTCATATGAAAAGAGAAATTTCCACGTACAGTAGCAATACTTAAATAAATAGGTAATAATATACAAGTATATGTTTATGTGCAGTAAGGTAGAAGGTAGTTATTTTAGCTTTACCTTAGGAGCTTACCTCTTTAAGTTTTCGAGGTCTGATTGAAGAGATGTTCAAGCTTTAGATATATGATTTCCTAACTAGGTATGATTTGATAAATTAAAACAAGCTGTATTACCTCAATTTAAGCAAAGCACTGTAAACTGTCTATACTTTGGAGCTAATACTCGAAGGCAGAGTGAGTCTCTACCAACTTTTATTGAAATAATTTTTAAAGTTTTGTTTTCCTTAATGAAACTTTAAAAACTGTTGTAACGATTTTTTAAGTTTCTTTAGTTTTGTTTAGTCATTTTTAGTCAATTATTCATTTATTAATAGCTTTTCATGTCTTACTTAGGTACTATGTAAGTACCTACTAATACATAATATTACTCAAAAATATAATAAGTATACGTAATGACTAACATGCATAGACATGAGGCCCTGCAGTCAGGGCATGGCTAACTTAATAATATTATTATATCTAGTAATCTTAGTTGTACCTACACATTTGATGTAGGTAATATACAATATAGTATTACCTAGTAAAGAACAAAAATATTACATGGATATTAATTAACATATTAAACTTGTTGATCATATTATTGGGGTCTATTCATCCATATCTACTAATATCCATACTAATATTATAAATGCGAAAGTGTGTCTGCCTGCCTGTCCGTCTGTCTGTCTGTCTGCTACGCTTTCACGGCCCATCTGTTCAACCAATTTTGATGAAATTTGGTATAGGGATAGTTTGTATCCCGGGGAAGGACATAGGCTACTTTTTATTTCGGAAAATTAAGGAGTTCCCGCGGGAATACAAAAAACTAAAATCAGATATTCCACACGAGTGTTTCGATTTACACTGTTGCACTGGATAGTGAAGTTATAATTAGAAAAATTCAAGATGGCCGCCGTCTCGGTCAACGCACTGCGTAGTGAGGAGGGTCATATTCTTAAGTGGTTATGAAACAGTAAAGCAAACAGCATTGTGCAGTTATCAGAATTGCTTTTGATTAGCACTGAAAAAGTTATTCTAAGAACGTGTAAAATATATCTAGAACTTGGAGCATACAACTAGAAGTTCTAGAACGAAGCAATGCCAGCGACTCAGTCCGCTTAGATTAACGTTTTTCTTTAAGTTCTCGTCTAAACCCTTTGATTTTAAGGAAAATTAATGTGTGAAAAGCGTCCCTTTTGTATGGTGAATAAGATATTAAACAAAATTTCCAAATACTTATCTAATATAATTTCATCTTAATAACGTATTATTATTAATGATGTCTTCCCGACCGAAATAAGCCATTTACGTGAGAAATACTTAATATCGTGCATATGTGTGTGCACAAACAGAGGTAGTAATATTCTTTTCATCCCACCATCTCGGAAAGAGTATTTTTACTCTTCGATATCTGAAGGTAAAAGCCGTTAATATCCTCTTGAGGATAAAGTAAATTGAATTTAGAACATCGTGTGTAGTAAATATCACTCGTCTATGAAGTTTGTGAATTCAAAACATCATTAAAACCTATTTACTTCTACCTCTATGGTGCCGAATTTCCATACAATCATTTTTAATTTGTTAAAAACTCACACTCGTAACCTTCTTGGTGTACTTTTTTAATTTGCTTTGCGCGCACCATTTTCTTTCACGTCATATTGTTTAAAATTAAAACCGATTAAAAACAAGAAAATTGAAAATAAGTGAAAAACCTAAAATGAGTGATTCTAGTGACGAAGAAATTAACAGAATTGAATTTAATCTTGTGATTTTTTTTGCATTTAGTCATTTCCTCGCTGAGGTGGGATGAAAAGTTACGTGTTGCACTCGAGTGAAAAGATTTTTCACCTCGTGCTCTTTTGATTCCCTCTTAGGATTCTAATTTTAGACTCCTTCGCTTGCACCGGCAAAGACGTGCCGCCAAGCGATTTAGCGTTCCGGTACGATGCCGTGTAGAAACCGAATAGGGGTATGGGTTTAATATAACTGCCATGCCCTTAACAGGTTAGCCCGCTATCATCTTAGACTACATCATCACTTACCATCAGGTGAGATCGCAGTCAAGGGTAACTTGTAGTGGATAAAAAAAAACTTCTGTGAATTTTTTGTCAAAAAAAACGAAATGGAACCCTTTACCATCGTCATCTGCAGTCGATCATGCTGCCCACTAGTATAGTCAACATACCAATGTATCAAGTAGCTACAAATAGCATAAGACAGTTATGGATGGGCACTCACCTTCATGAAAATAGAAGCAATTTATCGAATCCTCCAAGTTTTTCCGCCGGCGAAGTCCCATAAATCATAGTCGCGGGCAAGCCGCTTGACCGCGGGATAGCGCCCGAATGAATTATGGAATAACTGAAATTTGTTGGGGGTGCTTACTGCTTACAATGACGTAGGTAGGTTCTATACTCTATCGGTAGTAGGTATTATGAATCTTATGTAATTAGGTTATATGTAACCTAATTACATAAGATTAGGTGTATGTTGATGAAACGTATTTTGGCCCACATAAAACTGAGATTAAGATCCCCACAACAAATCATCTCAGAAGTCACAACTGCTTCTTTATGTTACTCTCAAGTCAGGTAAGCTTGCTCATATTGAAGTGAAAAAAGAAGAGAATATTCTAGTACCTACAGATTTTATTGTATCCGTAGGGTTAGGTACTTATTCCTATTATTTTAGAAATTTTACCAGTAATAAAAAACCATTCATAATTTTATTTGTATATTGTTTTTATTTTTTAGATATTAGATATTGTATTTTAAAATATGGGACTTGATGCCTGAAAAAAATAAAATAATATAAGTACCTAGAACAATGCCTGATTGGCATGTCGGAGGAAAAAAGCAAGGAACACATAAAAAGATACTACCTACCTACCAGTAGGTAGTACCTACCTACTTATCACGGATGTTGTAAATCCATATCAACTTGCCTATAATATCTACTAGCTTATGCCCGCAACTTCGTCAGCGTGGATTCAGTTTTTTAATTCCCGCGGGAACTACCTGATTTTCCGGAATAAACAGCCTATGTGTAATTCCAGACTATACTTAATCTATCTCCGTGCCAAATTTCATCCCGTTCTGGCGTGGTTCACAACCAAACATCCAAACTTTGGTATTAGTAATATTAGTAAGATAAGATACCTACCATATTTATAGGCCAAAACCCGTCTTCTCATAGCATCATACGCAGCGACGTCCCCCTTAAAGTATGTAAAATACAGGGTCTGTGTTCCGGCAATACAGCTAAGTGCCGCCTGCTGATGGATGATGTTTGCCGTACAAATAGTTTTCAATTCCGTGCCGCTGCCCGCCCGCACCGCGCCGCACCGCACGCCGAAGATTTCACTTACCAAAATTGATCTAAGGGACGCGGGTAGGGATGTACTTAATCTCGAAAATTGTAAAGCCTCAAATAACGGCTAATGGTGTCATATTATACTACTACTACATACTAAGTATATTTCGTTTTAGATCGTTATCATTGTCAATGTCGCATGCCTGTTTGGACAATAATATTAAGTACGTACCTACTAGCTGATGCCCGCGACTTTGCCCGCGTGGATTGAAATTTTTTGTTTTCCGCGGGAACTCCTTAATTTTCTGGAATAAAAAGTAGTCTATGTGCTAATCCAGACTATAATCTATCGTTGTGCCAAATTTCTTGCAGATCTGTTCAGCAGTTCTGGTTATGGTTCCATCCATACATCCATCCATCCAAACTTTCGCATTTATAATATTAGTATAGATTCATTGCGTTGTGGCTAAAAGATTGCATGATACGTAACATACCTAACAGTAAGAGAATTTAATTTTAAAAAAATTATTGTGTTCGCAATGCATGATAGTAAGTAAATAGTACCTACCTACCTAATCACAGAATAGGTAATGTAGTACCTATCTTTCAAAATGTAATCCTATGTAGTTAATAGTTATTACTGAGGAAGGTGTAAAACACTGAAAAATCATGAAAATTCTATACCTACTACGTTTTAAACACACCTATAATACGGATAATAAAAAGAAAAAAAAAGAAAAAAAAAACCCAAAAAGAATGGATCACCAAAAAAAAAATAGTTTTAGAGGTAGGCATAAATAATAAAATAATACCGATAGCCGAACTTCCATTTGTATGGAATTGATCATGGAAGAAGGAATTACGACTGATTGTCATCATTTCAAGCGCTTGACATTTCCATACAAATCGTAGTTAGCTTTGAAGCGATAGAATAGGTAAAAATACACTCGGTCACCTGAAATATCCAAATGGGAAGATAATGGTGCCAATTCTCTGTTAGTTTCTCTAAATTAGAATCGCTTATATTAGACTTAGCGACGTCTGCTATTCTGAAAACACACTTAATTGACAGGTCTAACCTAAAATTTAATCTGACAGCTCTAACTACTCAATTTAGCGATGATTTAACGAAATGCTATTCTAGTCGACGTTTTGAACGCCAAAATTAAGAAACGTCAAACTAAAATTCGATATTTTTCTCCAATTTTAGACAGGACCTCGGAAGGTGGCCGCTAAGTCTAGAGAAGCGGATTTAAGCAAAATAAACACGAATTTTCACAAAAAGTTAAATAGTTCAAGTGTAATTTCTATGCATTATTAGGTGCATTTGGGATTGAACTTAGTGTTTAAAATGATAACAGCTAAAATTAACAGTTAAAATGGAAGAAAAACTTCTTTTTCTGGTCGGTGGAAGAAAACGTTGTTGCAGCTCTGGTTGTTTCGAGAGAAAGGTAATTTTAGGGTCAAATCTTAGTTAATATTCATAGGGCAAATAACATATGCAAATTGTGACTGGACGGACATACTTAGTTGCACTTCAAGGGTTGCTTTCGTACCATTTAGGTACGCACACCCAATGGTCTGTAGCTCTGGAGTTTCCTAAGAAAACCAAAATAAACTAGGGAAGACGCCATACAGGGAATCACCTCATGCCGTTTGCCTCTTCTATGGTAGGTACTAGGTAGTTAGAACAAAGAATAGAAAAGAATAAAATTCACAAGCTAATTCCTTTTGTATTAGGTACCTAGTTACTTAGCTATACCTATCTACCCAAACCTATCAAGAACCTATAAATCAGGACCCTACCCACTGCAACATAATATTATGTAGTATAAATTACTCAGAATATTGTAAAACTAGCAAATGCCCGCGACTTCGTCCGCGTGAAATAAGGTTTTTAAATTCCCACGGCAACTCCCTAATTTTTCGGGTTAATTTAAAGCCTATGACACTCACAAATAATTGTGGCTTTCTATTGGTACCAGAATTTTCAAATACGGGTCAGTAGATCCAGATTTACCTCTTTATAATATTAGTAAGTATAGATATGTTAATCAAGTAGGTAGCACATAGTATTTCAGTTATATCTAAAGAGCAAGACGTGCAAATTCACTTATGTAGACTTGGAGACTGCTTCGCTCGGTCAAATATGCATGTTTTCTCTAAACTGACAAAATATACCTCTGGTTGTTCCAAAAGAAAGCTAATTTTGTAATATTCATAATCTTAGGTAAATAACTTAATGCAAATTGTGACCAGACAGACAGTTATACCATAAGAGTTGCTTTCCTACTGTTTAGGTACGCAAACCCAATGGTCAGTAGCTCCGTAGTAATAACTAGTGAATACACCATACAGGGAATCAGCTCATGCTTTTTGCTTCTTCTGTGGTATATCTAGTACCTAGTAGTAGCTGGAACCCATACAATAAAAGAATTCAATCATTAGCTGATTCTGTTTTGTATTAGGTACTTAGCTATACATACCCAATCTACCCAAACCTATACCTAAGTGTACCTAACTAGTTTGAAATAACCTAATGAATTATTTAAGAAAAGAGAGAAGAGCAACCACCGAGTTTCTTGTTAGTTCTTCTTGGTAGAAATGGCATTCCGAACCAGTGGTAGATCCACTTGACGATTCAAAAGTAGGTACTTGTAAAAGTTTAGTTTAATAAAAAACATTTGAATTTTGAAATTTTTTAGTTTAAGTTTAGGGACATCTACCACTGTAGTATGGGTTAGGCAGAAGAGTAATTTTAAAAATTATTTAGATTGCCTTGATTTATCAAGACCACATCCACTACATCATAATATTATGTATAAATTACTTAGAATGTTGTAAAAAATGTTAATTAAGTAGGTATATTTAAGTATGCAGTCAGTAGGCAACACAGAGTATTTCAGTTATATCTAAAGAACAAGTGCAAATTAACTCAAGTAGACTTGGAAGACTTAGCTTCGTTCAGTAATATGCATGATAATAATATCACTGAACTGACAAAATATACAAGTTCAAGCTTTTTCAAGTAACCCTTATACCTTCCATAAAATACCAAATACAAAAATTCTGTGTATTTTGCAGATAGTGCTGATGAAAACCAAGTAATTCACAGAACAAATTGATCCAAGTCTAACGGGGCTTTTTTTGGTTGAACCGACATGTATCCAATCTCAAGCTCCAGAACACAGCTGCAGAGGCTCTGCTGAGGCGACAGAAACACATTTACACATCATCTGTTACTACTGCCCTGCGCTAATGCACTAACATAGCCTTTTCTACCCGGATAAGGCTAATAATTAAGGATATCCCAGCAAAGACTCTGCTACTATTCTTGGCTGCAAAGTGGTTGTGGATCAAAGGCCTTGCATAGCTGTCTCTCCAAGAAGAAGAGAATAAGATGTGGATTTCCTTGCATAAGCAAGAATAATTAGACAAGGATTTATTAATATACTTTAATTAATAAAAATAAAATTAATTAAATCTTTTTATTTTTGTGTTATTCTTTTATAACAATCTACTAGGTACCTAAATAAAATTGAATAAATATCAATATAATATAATTTTATTAACATTAGATACATAACAATGTTATGTATACATATTTCTTCAATATACATTCTTTTTCAACATATTGGTATAATAAGATGATGCTTGTGAACCCTTGGATTCTCCAAGATAAAAAATAGAAATAGTAGGTATATTTCGGATGTAAGCCTACCTAGCTATGTACTAAAATTTATCAAAATTGGTTAATTCGATGGTCCAATCATACAAACACATCCCCTATAACCTAAACATCAACTATAAATAGCTATTACATGTAAAATCAACTTATTTATACTTATTGTAACAGAGTGCCTGGGTCTAGGTAGACTAGACTTCAAGCACTTCGTTGTACATTCTCTGTGCAACCTAATCAGATAGGTTACGCAGGGTTTACCTACTTAACGGGTCCTAGCATAGACTAGGACCCCTTTATATAGCAGGGGGTTTTCAAATAAAACTAATATGATTCTAAGCCACACAGGTGGTTTATTATTAATAAGTCTTACACTGATAAAAGGTTCTTAAACTGTATTTGAGACGCTAGATACTAAACGAGACAGATTCGCGCAGGTTAGGTTAGTCACTCTCTATTTATATAAATCTACTTTTATGTTCGACCCGACTGGCCTAGACTTGAAGAGATTCAGGCATCAGTTAGGATATTAAACGGTACGTGGTTCACAAAAACTGGACTTCGTTTATACACTGTAGTCTGTGCTGGACTTCGTTTTATTTCGGAATCAGAGGATGATAGGCGAACGATACCTAGTGATCCAACTCCTAGATGTCTGTCGTTGCAGCAGCGATAATTTCCGATGCAGTACCAATTGCTTCCTTTTGTAGCCTTTTACTTTCATAGGCTTGCCACCAAGATATTCACCAGGGTGACCGAGGATGTCCATGGAGACTTGACGTTCTACGCTCTTGGTGCAAAGGTTATAACTTAATTTTTAGGATGGAATTTCTCTACTAGAAGATACATTTGCTTTTAATTTGCTCTTTTACTCGCTTCATTCACAGTTTTTTGTGAAATCTCGAAAATCGAAATGAAAAGTGAAAACAAACAAGTTATGTACCAAAGACAACGGAATAGCATATAATTTATTTTACGGCCCTGGATACAAGTCCTTTAAGGGAATAGCAAGTGACAACTGACCGCCACAGACGAATAAACATAGAGGTAGTATGTGGTAGCATCATGGAACTAGGAATCTGCCTAAGTAGCATTGACAAAATGTCTCTTTTTGGCAGTTTATTACGAAGTTGGTGCAAGGAACATCCATTTTATTAAAATAAAATATTTTTTTTTCGTATGAAATGCCATTTAATTCGATTTTAGTCGCAAAAAGTATTATTACGATTATTGTGCAAAAAACAAAGACAAATTGTGCAATTTTTGTTTCTGTATATGGTAACACTCGCAATTCAATTTAGACATTAGCCTAGCGAGGATTTTACACATCCTAAATTTAGATGGAGGCATATACAGAATAGCAAATGGAAATAGAAAAGCTAAATTTGGCGATTCTTAATTTTAGTTTAGTTTAGAGAGTTGCATTCTAGAATCGCCACCAATATCAAGCTGAAAGATTTAAAACTTACCAGTAACATGTAGGTAGGTACTTTCACTTCGTAGTTTCGACAGTGCCGGGTTCGATCCCCGGCAGGGTTTGGAAATTTATAATTTCTGAATTTTCCCTGGTCTGGCCTGGTGGGAGGCTTCGGCCGTGGCTAGTTCTACCACCCTACCGGCAAAGGCGTAGGTACCTACCGCCAAGCGATTTAGCGTTCCGGTACAATGTCGTGTAGAAACCGACTAGGGGTATGGGTTTAATGTAACTGCCATACCCTAACAGGTTAGCCCGCTACCATCTTAGACTGCATCATCACTTACCATCAGGTGAGATCGCAGTCAAGGGCTAAGTTGTAGTGGATAAAAAAAAAGTATTATTTTATCATCATTTCAACCCAGCATCGCAGGCCCATTAATGAGTATCAACTATCAATCTCTCTCAGAAGGATGGTTTGGCCATAGTCCACCATACTTCGAATTGGCAGACTTCGCCACACCCTTGACGAACTCTTGGGAATGCAGGTTTCATCACGATGTTTTCCTTCAACGATATATTACATATACGAGAGCATAATATGATATCCATATCCATACTAATATTATAAATGTGAAAGTGTGTCTGTCTGTCTGTCTGCTACGCTTTCACGGTCTATCTCAACCGATTTTGATGAAATTTGGTATAGCGGTATGTTAGGTTACATCCCGGGGAAGGACATTAATTTTATCCCAGAAATTAAGGAGTTCCCCCGGGAATCAAAGAAAACTTAAACCACTCGGACGAAGTCGCGGGCATCAGCTGGTTTACAATAATTGCTTATACCGCACGTAGAGCCCATGCCATGAAAGAAATTACAGCAATTAGTAAAACTATACATTTTAATTACCTATTGCACAAACATGCGCTTGCTCCTAGCTACAGCTCTGCCTTTAGGCGACATCTTTCGTGACTATAGTTGGTACTACTCACTCAGTTTTTTTTTAAATAATTGGGTTCCCGAGGATCAAATCCACGGCCACCTGAACAGAAGGTCGTACGTCTAAACCACTATGCTGTCAACGCTAACCAGACTTCGTTGTTATATAATATGCTAAATACACATAACGTAGAAGTCTCTGCCACAAATTCTCGTTTCCACACACGAAATTTCCAAGAACGCCCAATAGGTAGGTACCTACGCCAGAGCGAGCAAACATGGATAACGCCGACACAAGCATCAACTAAAAAGGTTCACCCTCCGCACAAACTTTAACATATTTTACACCTATGTGAAATGTTGCCTCGGCAGTTGGCTACGTGAGGCTTCTTTATTCGCTTTACAAAAACCTTCATAGTTTTGTAAAAATAATTTGAATTTGCTCTACCTATTAGGTACCTACTGTGCTATTATTGCAATCTGTGTAGGTACCTATAGTTCCACCAATATATCTGGACCGGTGGCCAAAATTGGAACTATGACTGTATAGTTTTGTATTTATTTTATTTGTAATAGATAACAGCGACGCTGTCATAATAAGTTTGTGGGACTATACAAAATCGGACTACAGAATGATTGAAGCAATAATATTGTACTTAATGGCCTTGAAGAATAGATTTCTTCAAGTTCTCTGCAATAGCCCTCGCACATTGTCAAATCGTTGCAAAAGCCGCAAGAGTGTTATCTTATGTGTCCGCACGACTTTGTGTGTAAAGTAGGTGGTAGGTGTGTATGTGTATCTTTCAGATTAATTGGTATGTAGGTAAGACAACGCTAGCCGCGTCGAAGCTATTTTCCCAATTTTCTTGTTTAAAAATAGAAAGAAAGAAGAGGAAAAGAGTTTGTGACAAATAGGCCCTTCAACCACGTATCAAGTGCTTTCTATCCACATCCATAAGCAAAATTATGAGTGCGACAACGTTCGCGGGTTTTGCAAGATTTGTCGATGCAAGACCACGGGTGGCAATGATTGTACCTACCTACTTACTTGGGCATCTGCTGTAATATTAGTCCATAGGTAAAAAGAACCTGCCAAGAGTGTAAATTTTGCTCGATATATTGAGCTTTAATAATATAGGTACAGCTCTACTCTATGATAGAGTCTCTATCATAATATTTTATGAGCACGGCAGTGCCTCCTCCAAGACTTGAATAGAATTCACCAACACCTCTCCGACAATAGTTAAGTAGATTTTTGTGATATTTTCTGGCAACTTTATTTTCGTATGGCATCGCCAAACCTAACAATTACGGTGAAATACCTACTCATAAATGAAAGGTAAAGTTTAATAATGTGCACGTGATGTGATTATACAAGATCTACACATTTAGCTGTTAAATTATTGCATAACATCACATTGATATCTACTTCAATGTGTAGGCTTACCAAACTTGAAGTAATGAAATAGAGACATACCTAGGTACCTACTACATATAAATTACACTAATGCCTATCCCATCCCAGGTCGGATAGGCCGCTTGTAGCGCATAAAAAAACAAGTAATATTTACTTGCTTAAAACGCACATAACTCTAAACGGCTTCGGCCGTGGCTAGTTCTACCACCCTACCGGCAAAGGCGTAGGTACCTACCGCCAAGCGATTTAGCGTTCCGGTACAATGTCGTGTAGAAACCGACTAGGGGTATGGGTTTAATGTAACTGCCATACCCTAACAGGTTAGCCCGCTACCATCTTAGACTGCATCATCACTTACCATCAGGTGAGATCGCAGTCAAGGGCTAAGTTGTAGTGGATAAAAAAAAAGTATTATTTTATCATCATTTCAACCCAGCATCGCAGGCCCATTAATGAGTATCAACTATCAATCTCTCTCAGAAGGATGGTTTGGCCATAGTCCACCATACTTCGAATTGGCAGACTTCGCCACACCCTTGACGAACTCTTGGGAATGCAGGTTTCATCACGATGTTTTCCTTCAACGATATATTACATATACGAGAGCATAATATGATATCCATATCCATACTAATATTATAAATGTGAAAGTGTGTCTGTCTGTCTGTCTGCTACGCTTTCACGGTCTATCTCAACCGATTTTGATGAAATTTGGTATAGCGGTATGTTAGGTTACATCCCGGGGAAGGACATTAATTTTATCCCAGAAATTAAGGAGTTCCCCCGGGAATCAAAGAAAACTTAAACCACTCGGACGAAGTCGCGGGCATCAGCTGGTTTACAATAATTGCTTATACCGCACGTAGAGCCCATGCCATGAAAGAAATTACAGCAATTAGTAAAACTATACATTTTAATTACCTATTGCACAAACATGCGCTTGCTCCTAGCTACAGCTCTGCCTTTAGGCGACATCTTTCGTGACTATAGTTGGTACTACTCACTCAGTTTTTTTTTAAATAATTGGGTTCCCGAGGATCAAATCCACGGCCACCTGAACAGAAGGTCGTACGTCTAAACCACTATGCTGTCAACGCTAACCAGACTTCGTTGTTATATAATATGCTAAATACACATAACGTAGAAGTCTCTGCCACAAATTCTCGTTTCCACACACGAAATTTCCAAGAACGCCCAATAGGTAGGTACCTACGCCAGAGCGAGCAAACATGGATAACGCCGACACAAGCATCAACTAAAAAGGTTCACCCTCCGCACAAACTTTAACATATTTTACACCTATGTGAAATGTTGCCTCGGCAGTTGGCTACGTGAGGCTTCTTTATTCGCTTTACAAAAACCTTCATAGTTTTGTAAAAATAATTTGAATTTGCTCTACCTATTAGGTACCTACTGTGCTATTATTGCAATCTGTGTAGGTACCTATAGTTCCACCAATATATCTGGACCGGTGGCCAAAATTGGAACTATGACTGTATAGTTTTGTATTTATTTTATTTGTAATAGATAACAGCGACGCTGTCATAATAAGTTTGTGGGACTATACAAAATCGGACTACAGAATGATTGAAGCAATAATATTGTACTTAATGGCCTTGAAGAATAGATTTCTTCAAGTTCTCTGCAATAGCCCTCGCACATTGTCAAATCGTTGCAAAAGCCGCAAGAGTGTTATCTTATGTGTCCGCACGACTTTGTGTGTAAAGTAGGTGGTAGGTGTGTATGTGTATCTTTCAGATTAATTGGTATGTAGGTAAGACAACGCTAGCCGCGTCGAAGCTATTTTCCCAATTTTCTTGTTTAAAAATAGAAAGAAAGAAGAGGAAAAGAGTTTGTGACAAATAGGCCCTTCAACCACGTATCAAGTGCTTTCTATCCACATCCATAAGCAAAATTATGAGTGCGACAACGTTCGCGGGTTTTGCAAGATTTGTCGATGCAAGACCACGGGTGGCAATGATTGTACCTACCTACTTACTTGGGCATCTGCTGTAATATTAGTCCATAGGTAAAAAGAACCTGCCAAGAGTGTAAATTTTGCTCGATATATTGAGCTTTAATAATATAGGTACAGCTCTACTCTATGATAGAGTCTCTATCATAATATTTTATGAGCACGGCAGTGCCTCCTCCAAGACTTGAATAGAATTCACCAACACCTCTCCGACAATAGTTAAGTAGATTTTTGTGATATTTTCTGGCAACTTTATTTTCGTATGGCATCGCCAAACCTAACAATTACGGTGAAATACCTACTCATAAATGAAAGGTAAAGTTTAATAATGTGCACGTGATGTGATTATACAAGATCTACACATTTAGCTGTTAAATTATTGCATAACATCACATTGATATCTACTTCAATGTGTAGGCTTACCAAACTTGAAGTAATGAAATAGAGACATACCTAGGTACCTACTACATATAAATTACACTAATGCCTATCCCATCCCAGGTCGGATAGGCCGCTTGTAGCGCATAAAAAAACAAGTAATATTTACTTGCTTAAAACGCACATAACTCTAAAAAAATAGAAGCATAAGTATTTATTTATATAATTATGCGGTCATACCACCAGTTATTCATAGAACCGCGCGTACCTACTAGCGTTCTGTGAATATTATGGATTAATAGATTGGTCAACAATGTTAAGTGCCATAAGAAATGCCGACCGGGCATTTTATCCGACATGATGTTTTAGAGACTCAATCAAGAATTACAGCGCCATATTTTCAGTGACCATACAAGGCTTATAAAGGACATGACGCGACCGGTGTATTATTTTTAAAGGACATGACGCGAGTCGCGACCGGTGTATTATTTTATGATGCTAAAATTAAAAAAGACCTATAATTAAGGGTTTTTAGGATTGCCTTTTCTTATTTTGTAAATTTTTATATTTATTTTGTAGTAATAATAATAAAGATTTTACATACAGTAGGTAGAGGTACGTAGGTAACTAGGTAGATATATATAGGTAGGTATATCACTCGAAACCTTCTACCGTTGTCCGTTACAACGAACAAAGAGATTTTTATTATCATCGTACAGAACACACAAAAGGTCGACACGAGGCCTCGCTGACATAATATCACACGGATTCGAATAATAAAAAACGCTACAACAGAAACTGACATGAAAAAAACCTTAAAGTCTCAAGCGATTCACTATAAAACATACAAATGAACAGAGTTATTATTACCGTCGAAAAAAGGAACGTTTGTTTTATAATAACCCTTATTAATTATGGTGTAAAGACTTTGTTATGGCATATAATAGATACGCAAAAGTCAATATTAATTGTAAACAAGGAGGTTTGATGACTTGTAAAGATTTAGAATGGTCGTTATCGAAGTGTTTGGACGTGGCGAAGCCCGGTAGCCTGGAAGGTAACAAGATGAATGGAGTGACACATTAAATCAATAAATGAATAAATAAAATGATGCGCCCACACATGGGGTTGGTTTCCATTGAACGGTACCTACAAAATGTTTCATACAAATCCAAGCATTTTTTAAAGTTTTTAAGTATCTTGGCTGTTCTGATTTTATTTTCTTTGTTTCGTCTTTACGTTACCTACTGAGTCATTTATTAACAGGTTTAGATGAGGTTCTCTTTAAAGCAAGTTTTAAGTGTTTTTTAATGTCGATAGGCAAACAAAGAGTTTATGCACGTTTATGCCAGTTACCTATTCACACACGAAAGACTTAGTTCAGCTAGACTTAGTTTTTTTCCGTATCTTTCTATGATATTGGTATTTGGTACCAATTGAATTTAGTAATTGTAATTATTTTCAAATGCTGGCCGGAAAAAAATGGTCGAAAAGATTTATAATGGCATCTAAGCTCCATGACTTGACGAATAAAGAGTCTGTACCTATGATTAAGATATTTATTTCGCAAAAATGATACCTAAACCATGGCATCCCACCATAGACTTATTATATTTACCTACTACCGCATCCCACAAGAGGAAAGCTCTACAGTTATATTGTTCCAATTTGTTATTCATAAAATTCTTTTATGCCTCTCGCTATCCTCGTATTCCTCATTGCTGAGGGTCGTGGTCCTTTAGCCACATAATAGTAGGGATATTACTGGAATATGCGGTGGGTCCCAGATCAATCCACATCTAGGTACGATACCTACAATAGGTACCTGAGCTCCCGTGGAAATTAAAAAAAGACGTGGAAAAAAGAAATTATAGAAAGAATTCTCTTCCCTATTTGCCGGGATATAGCTTAAGCCCGTAAACGAAATGCAAGTATCTCTGTACCTACCAAATATAGTCATACATAATCAATGAAATGGGTGGACTTTTTTAAGGTAGCAGACAAACTCAAACTATGAGTAGGTATGGATTTAGTTTGTCCTAATATAATATTTTTGAGTAATTCTGTATGTTTTGAGGAAGTGACGTGTGTCAATGGGTCCGAGCCACCGGTTCTCAGTAGAAATGGACAGTGCAGCCAGTCGAGTGGTTAGCTTTATGGAGGCTGTAAACCACCCGCGGCGCTGCCTTCGGCTCTATGACATTACACACGGGATAAGCCAATGAGACGTCGGGACAACTTAATTTATTAAAAAAAGTAAGACTAATAGAAATAAACTACAATATCTATAAAATTTATTAATTTTTTGTTATTTCTTTATAAATAAAAATAAATTGCCATTGTAAATTTAGGCAATACTAGATACTGTATAGATTGTTCAACAAAAAAAAAATTGCCGTGGTAAATTTGGGTAATACTGCCTTTAAAGATGCTGCCTGCGATTTTGTCCGCGTCGGTTATGGTTTTTTAAAGATGCCGTAGGAACTTTTCTGTCCAGCTATATAGAGCCCGGATACAAGCTGAATACAGATCTAAATAAGCATTTGGTACAAACCAAATTTCGTAAAAATAATTTAAAAGTATGGGCCTGAAAAATTATCAAGTAATGAAACTGAAAAGTTATCAAGTAGACCGATAGACAGACTGAATGGGATAGCAATCTAATTTGATCGAAAATAAATCAGTTTCAATACCAACGACTTTTCGGCCTGGCCCAGGTCATAATCTAAGGACTTGCAGTATAGAATAAGCTAGGCACTTGAAAAAAAAAAGGCACTTGACCATTGTCTACTGATAGAGACATATTTATTATTTACGTCCTTGCACCACAGTCTATTTTAGGTTTGCCTAAGTCACATTAAAAGTTACATCACCTTTTTACCACCCAAGTTAACCAGTAAAGCATTTATCACCAACAAAATTCATTTATAACATTAGCACTTGTGTAAAAAAATGTTTTTATAATAAGTAATATGGAAATGACCAACAGGCACTTCCCTACACGCGACATTGTGGTTCATTAACATTAGTTTCGCAGTTTCGCCGATACCTTTAAACAAATTAACACCAACCGTGTTAACCCTTTTGTTGCTTTATGGTTTTATGAATGTCATTGTGGGTTAAGGTAACCCAGCGACTATCGGCAAGATAAAGTCTTGCGCAACGCCGACAAAAGTGAAAATATTCGATAGTAAAAGTTAAATGATAAGTATTTTTATTGTTTCTGGTTTTTTTTCGCTACTAAATTGACTAAGTAGCGCCGGTGCTTGCAGGTATTTTCGTCTAAGAGTCGTTTCGGTACTATTGTTTGGACCGGAAGGGTTAACACTGTTTTTATTTTAAGCTCTTTTGTATTCATGGGAATTTTTATGACAACGCGTTAGTTTTATTTTTGTTTTGAGTTAATTCCATAGTGCGAAAATTTTAAAAATAGCTGGGTGATAATTACTTATGTTATAACACGATGAAAAGAGTTCAGTGTCCACTGATTTTGCTGTCTTGTAAGAATATAATTCCTAGGTTCATAAAAAATAGGAGCAGATACTGATCCTATTTTTTATGATAGATAGATAGATAACGGGTAGATAACACCTTTAGACAGAAAAAGTTAAATTCAATTTCCGTTAAAAATGGTTAGTTAATTCAATATTCATTGAACCCTTAATAAAAAAACGTTGTTTTTGTAAACTTAATTTTATTAACTCTGGAACTAACAGATGATATTATTAAGTGACCTATCTAGGTTTGAGTAATACATTAATATGTATTTATAGCTACAAGAATGAATTTAGCATACCTAACTGTTAATATAATAGAAAAACAAGCATTCGGCAAACGTAGGTGCGTGTAAAACTTATACCTAATATATTTTAAAGACACAGCTTTATCTCTCATGCATGCATAATTAACTTACCAATGAATATAGAGTAATGTGTACATTTTTAATTGTGCATATTATGCGTGTCCCGCGCAAACATCTTTAACCTATATGCCACACAATCAGTGCAGCGATGCTTGTGCGATGGCGATTCTTCGCGACTGTCGAAACGCAGTCCGTGTAAAAGCCGCGAAAAACTGCGTAAATCGCAGTGACACTAGTTGTGCTAGTCGACAATTCTTTGTACTTTGCTTTTTGCTCAAATTGCTTTCCATGCTATTTGAACATTTCATGGAGACATGCGAGAATTGAAGTAATCAAGAATATCATTTGAAATACGATACCTATACCTACCTACCTACCGCAAAATGACTTGGTCAGAATCTTAATTTGATTGTTTTATATCTATACTGAAAGTTTCGTTTTTATAACCTCAGCCATTTAAGAGTTAGAGTTAGAGTGCCTTCTTGCACTTTTGTTCTTCATGACTTTTTTTTCTATCGAGAAAATTACGTCATATCATGTTTTCCGCTGAAAATCCAATACTTGAAAAATTAAACTTTTTTCATCCACGCGTTACATAGGTACTTATATCGATTTTAAAATCGATGAAAACGGAGAGCCCCCTGTTAACCAATTGAGACTAAATTTTTAGGCCCGATTGCACAGGACAGTTATTAACGTGTTTAAGTTCAATTTTCTATACCAGTCCTCTTATCAAAAAGTGACAGCATAAAAATATCAACTAAATCAGTTCAGGCAGTGCTGTGCAAGTCGGCCTTTGATAATATATAAAAGTTATACCTACCTACATTTAATTAAATTTAATATTACAACTTAAATCAAAATCTGTTCAATAGAACTCAAAATACAACTTGATCCTTTTGTCCGAGTGAAACGGAAGACATAGACAAACAAATAAAATTGTTAATCTCTGTCCAAATCTGACATAACAACTAGTTTTAAGACGAAAGGTCTGCCATATTATGCGGATGAACCAGTAGCTGCAATATCAATATTACAACGTCCTTGAGCTGGACAAAGACTGAAACCCTTACTTACACAATTTATGAAAATTATAAACTTTAATTAAAATACTCAAAGAGTATAAGCAAACAATAATGTCTGTCCAATAATTATATTATATTAATTGATGCGGGCCATGTATAGATTGTAGAGACCATGACATTCTAAAAAGCTTAAAAAATTGGGGCATCGGGGACTTGGAATTCACGAAAACGAAACGATTCACGAAAATTGGTTCAGAAATCTGTGAGAAACATTAATTAAAATGTACTTAAAAAATACGATATTAAGAAGTCATCATTTTGAAGTCAGTTAAATTTGAATTAAATATTAAGTAGGTATATGGTCGGTTTCCCTTTTTGTTATGTAGTTAACTTGGTTACTAATGGGAGGATAGACCACGGTATAAAGAGAAAAAAAGATCAGTTAAATGATTGTTTGATGGCATCTTCAACGACTACTTTATTAACAACTGACGACTAATCCCCATTTACTGCACAGCCTTGAATAGTATTTCGTTAAACTGTGATTTACTGAGTCTACTCTACATGCATTGTAAACATAACTACAGTATAGCCAACAAGGATCAACAATCAAATAAATATTATAAATGCGAAAGTTTGGATGTATGGATGTATGTTTGTTACTCAATCACGCTCCAACGGATGAACGGATCTGGATGAAATTTGGCACAGAGATAGATTATAGTCTGGAATAGCACATAGGCTACTTTTTATCCCGGAAAATTAAAGAGTTCCCGCGGGAACCGAATAACCTCAATCCACGCGGACGAAGTCGCGGGCATCAGCTAGTTTTCTATATCTCAGGGTAATTATGGAGTTTTGATATCCTACCGATACTCCTTGGAGTCCCAAGCAGCTAGAATGGCAACCTTACATTGGAAAGTGCATTTGAAATAAGACAAGACTATAGACCTAGGTATTTCATGGAAAATATCATTAGTTGATAGGATGACGAGGAATTAAAAGCTATCGCAAATAAATTGCTAAGAGACTTCAGCTTAGTTCATCAAATGCCAAACCTTCTTCTTTATCTGTTTAAAAACTCTTACGACTGCATGACCATGCTTGTGCACATAAAGGAGTTGAAAATTCATCCCTTACCTATGGGTATAATATCGGTATAGATTCGCTCCCAATGTAGTCAAAAACTTAATTAAGTATTATTAAAGGACCTGCCAAAAGACGAAATATCCATGTCCCCTGTTAATTTTGTTTGATTACCTATCGATTAATGTAAAAATGTGCGTAGACTTTTGATGGCGTCTTTGTAAGTAAAGCGCGCTTAGTAATGGGATTTAATATGAAAGTAATTTCATACAAAATTCTATAGAACTAGGAATCAATCTGCTTGATGCAAAATCCCATATGCGCGCATTTTGACGATTGTAAAAAAAATTGCTGATTTGAAATCAAAACCAAATTGAACCTAGGTCTAAAATGTGAATTAAAGGAAACACCACTGGGCACGTGGCTACTAGGTATTATATCAATAAAAATTCAAATCTGAAAGATATGATGCAATATTATGATTGATAAATCCACATTACACTAGCGCGATCTAACCAGGACGTCACATGTCACCAAGGTTGGATAATAAGTAGGTATAACCTACCTACCTAACTCAAGGCGATCCACATTACATATATACTGACTAGTGAACTAGGCAGAGTTTATCATTTTTAACCGACTTCCAAAAAAAGGAGGAGGTTCTCAATTCGGCGCGTATTTTTTTTTGCACTATCCTGCGAATCATTTCACTAACCGAATATTATTGAACTATATAAAAATTAAAATAGATAGTACAGGGTATATAAAAATGAGTTTTAGAAATTCTGAATTTTTGTATTTTAAATATTACCAAGGTATCTTTACTTTACATTTCAAATGGACATAGAAACTGCTATTTAGTTAGTAAGGTAGATAATTTTTCTCAAAGTGATTTGCAACCCCTAGAATATAATTTATAGTTTCTTGATACACATCAGATTAAATATGAAAATAATAGTTCATAATTACTTCTATTTGCATTACTTTTTAATTAATTTAAACAATAAAAAATCGTCTATATATTATTAAATATTTTCCCAAATCAAACTTAAATTTAATAATATCATGTCATATTATTCGCGTGAGTTTACCTTTCCAAGTAAAAAAATATTATATGCATCGAATATTTTATGAATTACGATAAATTTAAATATTTAGATGGACTTTTTGTAAATAAAATAACAAAAAAATTACTGGATAAATAAATATTTATAATCTTTCTCATTTTATAATTACACCCTAAAGACGCACATACGTTTGCCAAATATATAATATCATAATATTAAAGATGCTAAATTGACACTTGCATATAAATATATATTCGAATGGAATGTGCAGAAGCATAGATAGGTACCCTCTTTACACCAAACACCATTATTTAGAAGATATCTTAATATATATATTATATATCTATATGTACAAACTTAAACGAACTCCTAAATGCGATGGTCATAGGATAATTCCGTTTTTTCCTATCTATTTATTATAATTATTATATTTATTTATACACATTTGTTACACAGACATTGCACTGTTCAATTCGATATGAAATCACCTCTAGCGCATTCTTATACCAAATCTTTGTACATCATAATGACATATCCCTATTTACAAAAAAAAAACTAAATATTTAAAATGCAGACTTTTGTTATTAATTTGTTAGAAAGAATGAAAAAATCCTATCGATATTCAAATTTTTACCCTATGTGATATGATATTCTGAAGTTTTCCTGAATTGTTTATTATAGAAGGTAGCTAGATATGCGTTTTATAATATAAACAAATAAAACAATATTTAAAAAGACATACTAAATTTAAAGAAAATAATGACAATATAATATGGTCAAAAATCTGAAGAAGTAAATCATATTTTATTTATGTTTAAGCAAAAGATTTCAACGCGCGCACATTCATTTTATCGATCGATAGGGAAAACGATAAGGGTGATATCGATCGTATTATCGCTACAATTACTACAAGCATTATGTCACATTGTTTTGAGCGGAAATTCTCTTTTTGTATTATGGTTAACTTTTAGACAAAAATGCTGCCAAGACAACGTACTTGAAGACAAGACTGCGTATTAGACAAAGAACCGCGTTTTAACGCAACTTTTCCTCTTTTTGGTATAAACTTTAAAAGTAAATTTACTTATTTTAAAACCGAGTATTTCAACAATAATTCTAACAAGATTTGGTATACGAATGGTTATCAGTTCAAAGGACTCACAAGAGCACTTTCGCGAGAGTCCCACAGTTCGAGTTAGGCCTAAGTTAGCCGCCGCCCGCGGGCCGTGCATCGAACAACTACCTACCAACTATTGCGCACAACGGACCAAAATTATCGAAAATATGTACACAATTTACAAACGGGCCCCGGGCGGCTTATCACAAGAACACAACACGCTCACATAGAGTCCAGGTTGTCGTGAGGTTAGGGCGTCGGGAAGGCAAGCCTCGCACTTACCCGCGGCGCGGCCAGAGAACGCTCGGGCGGCGCGGCGCCTACGCCAGCGGGTACTGTCACAAGGGCGGCTGCGAGTGATGCGCGTGGTGGTGGTACAGCGGCGACTGGTAGTAGTTGTCGGCGGGCGCGTGCCCGTAGCCGTAGTTGACGTCGTACATCTTGAGGTCGGACTTGGTGTCGGCGCCCGGCAGCAGGCGCGTGATGCTGAAGGGGTGCGTGGCGGGCGCGTAGCCCGTGGGCTCCTGCTTCAGGTGCGCGTAGTGCTCCAGCGCCAGCGGCGTGTGCTCGGGCAGGCACAGCTCGGGCGCCGCGTGCAGCTGCGCGAGCAGCTCGTCGCGCATCTCCTTGTCCTCGCCCGCGCCGCCGCCCGCCTTGTCGTGCCCGTGCTCGCGCTTGTCGTGCCCGCCGTGGTGCCCGTGCGTCGAGGCCGCTTTCTGCGCTTGCCTTATAGTCTCCTTCTTCTCGTCCTTGAAGCGCTTCTGCCGCCGCAGGAAACACCCGTTCTCGAACATGTTTCCGCTGTCCGGGTGTAGAGTCCAGAACGATCCCTTGCCCGGCTTGTCGGGCGTTCGCGGCACTTTGACGAAGCAATCGTTGAAGGAGAGCGAGTGTCGGATCGAGTTCTGCCAGCGCTGCTGGTTCTGGCGGTAAAACGGGAACAGGTCCATGATGAACTGGTAGATCTCGGAGAGCGTGAGCATGCGCGAGGGGTTGTTCTGGATGGCCATGGTGATGAGCGAGATGTAGGAGTAGGGCGGCTTGGCGTGCGTGTAGGAGCGGCGGTAGGTCTTGTCGTTGCGCGCGCGCTGCAGCGCCGACGTGGGCGAGGCGGCCTCCTGCTCGCGCGGCAGGGCGCCGTACGGCACGGCGCCGCCGCCGCCCATGCAGGACGGCATGCTGCTGGGCGGCGAGTAGCCCACGCCGGGCGAGCCCATGCACGAGCCGCCCGCCACCATGTTGTTCGCGTACAGGTTCGGGTAGGGCTGCGCGGGCATGCAGCCCATGCCGTTCACGTAGGGCGGCGCGAGGCCCGGCGACAGGGACGACAGCGACGCGGACGTCGGCACGTCGCCGTACGACAGCTTCTGCGAGATCATGGCTAGCGCATCACCCGCGCGTGCACGCCGGCCAGGGGCAAACACTCGCACTGATTGAAAGAGTAAATAGAAGCCGGGGGCCCGCGCTCCCCTCCACGCCGCCGTGGGGCCGCGGGGCGTGGCCGCGCGCCGCCGGCCCCCCGTGCGCGCGCAGCCCCGCCCGCCCCGCGCCCGCCGCGCCCGCCGCGTCCACCGCCCGCCCGCTAATAATACCGCAGCTCGGAGAGATAAAAACATGGAATAATCATAAGTGCGTTAGCGGCAATGTGTAGTTGTGTGGAGCTTTGGATATCGTTGACGGGTAGCGCTCTGGTCTCAAGTTCTTTGAATGTCGCGGCCTCTACACGATTTCCTACTGCAGCATACAATTAGCTTTAATTGACATTTTTGTGTAGGAATAAGTGCTCGAGATAGGTACCTACCTATTTACCTAACAAGAGGTTTATTTATGTTGTTTATAATTTTCTTATCTTTCGGAAGATAGGTTTCAATAAAGGTGTCTAATAAATTTATCTTTTAGGAAAATATTTTGTGATTTAAAAAAAAAAAACTAGATGATGCTCCGTGCCTTCCTCCGCGTCGATTTACGTTTCAAAAAAATCACGTAGCAACTTGTGTGAATTTTCGGTAGGTATAAAAAGTTGGTAGGACCTATGTCCGCAGTCCGTCTCCGGGATGCAGCCTGCGGTATGCAGGGATCTCTGATCTGAGTGACAAAAATTAGTTAAAATCTTTAAAAATTTATTTAGTAAGTAGGTAATAGGCTGTGATAATGTAGCATACAGACAGATACACATATAGACACGCTTTTGCACACTCTACATACATATTTATTTACCTCAGATACATAATATAATACTATACCTACTTAGGTAGGTATAGGCCTAGAACCTACTCTAGGCTTCCTTTTATCCAATTTCATTATTTTTCCATTTGTTTCCATTTGTATCCATTTATTGTGCTTAGAGACTTTTTTAACTATACGTAAGCGTTGTCTAGGCAGTTAGTAACTTAAAATTATACCCTATCTAGATTATATCTAGGTATCTACTTACCAAACTTAATTGTTAACTTTTTTGGAATTTATAAATAGGTATAACTAAATACCTAGGCCTACTTTTATAGTAGGTATCTATTTATTTCCCTCTATATTTTTTTGCAAAATCTTAGCTATTTAATGTCTGTATTATATTTTAATCTTATAAATAAATATTAAATCAATTGCCACGTCGCGTCGCGTTGTATGACAGAGCATCACTTGAGAACTCCACCGATTTGGCTGCAGATGTCTTTGTCGTTGTGTTCGAGAACAAGGTTTGTAATTTTGTATATGAATAAAATTTTTTGGAAAAGTGTGCAGTGAAATTAGGACCATATATTATCAGGGAAGGTCATCCGTCATAGGCTAGGTACCTATTTGGCCTTCGCGGACAAAGTTGGGGTCATCAGCTAGTAAGAAAAACTTGCAAAATAGGAATCAAAATTCAAAATGGGTAGGTACCTATACCTAGGTATGTACCTACTATGCCTGCATAGATACAGCATAATACGGATTATCAGAACAGAACAGACAGGAGACGCTTAGGTAGGTAGATTAGATACATATACCTACCTAGTTTGGTATATATGTCAAACTAGGTATAGGTACCTATCATGTACTATGTAGGTGTAGTGAAGTCTACCTATATGATTGGTAGATTCGAATCTACTTTTAATTACTCTATAGTTCTATATTATCTATATTATCTATACTTCTATAGGTACCTACTAATGTTATAAATGCGAAAGTTTGGATGAATGGATGGATGTTTGTTACTCAATCATACCAGAACATCTGAGCTGATTTGGATGAAAGGCTCAGGTATAGATTACTAGATGATGCCCGCGACTTCGTCCGCGTGGATTAAGTTTTTTCAATTCCCGCAGGAACTCCTTAATTTTCCGGGAGGTCCTTCCCCGGGATACAAACCATATCCCTGTACCATATTTCATCAAAATCGGTTGAACAGGTGGGCCGTGAAAGCGTAGCAGACAGACAGACGGACAGACAGACAGACAGACAGACACACTTTCGCCCTACCTATCCTAGACAATTTTTATTCCGGAAAATCAAAGAGTTCCGCGGGAACCAAAAAACCTCAATCCATGCGGACGAATTCGCGGGCATCAGCTAGTCATCTTACAAGTTCAGCTAAGTATACCTACCTACTAAGATTATAATGGTAGGTAGGTACCTACTTAGTCAGATACAAATTAAATATCGCTCAATAATAGGTTCATTAACTGAATAATGTTGTTTACGAAAAGCAACGGAGATCGTTATAATTAAGCTCATAACAAACAAGTTAATTTGTTTACAGTAACTTGCAGATATCAAAATATAATGAGCTAAGCAGCTCTAATCACTTTGTACGTTTCTTACACACACATATAGGTTCCTATCTAGGTACCTCTAACCTAATATAATATTAGGTAGGTACTTGCTTCTAAATCCCGTGGCAGGGACTTGACAACACACACAACTGTTTGATTTTCTGGGATTAAAAGAAGCCTACGTAGGTATAACGCATATCTACTGTAATATGGGTAGGTCTCTTGATAAAATATTAGGTAGCTATTCTTTAATTTACCTATTGATCTGTTGCAAATAGAGTCACAAGCTATACCTACTCGTATATTGTTACAAAAAGTTTTTGTCAACTTTGGGAAAAAATAGTCCACGATATAGATAAATAGCTATAAGGAAAATTGTAATGTACCCAATCGTACCCACTGTATCAGATTCCGATCAGGGGACATACTACCATCGCTCAAAACAGTATTATTTTAATACTGTTGACACTCCTGTTTCAGAAATTATTATCATTTCAGGGACGTAAAAGCATGTGGAAAAAGTAAGTCAAATAAAACTGTTAACTAATCAACGCACAGCCTAAACCGCTGGGGTTAGAAACTTGAAATTTTGATAGTAGGTTCCTTTTGTGAAGTAGGCGCACAGTGCACACTAAGGAAGGATTTTTTAAAATTCCACCCCTAAGGGGCTGAAATAGGGGGTGAAAGTTTGTATGAAAGTCCGTCATTTCTCAAGTTATACTTACCCATGGAACTTGGTATACGAGCTACCTTGAAAATGAAGGAATACCTACTTGTTTTAAATAATGCTGCATTGAGTGACGGTTGTAAGCCCACAGAGAGGAAAACCCTCGTAACCCGACACCGGATCCGAGCTAATGGGCGATGCATGTACCCTCGTGTAACGCGATGCATTGCCTCCATACTTAGTCCATACATGCACCCAACGTACTTATATCCAATCCAATGTATTGAATATCCATTTACTATTCGATGCATTTAAGAGATTGAAAGCATATATCTATATCTGTGTGATAGACTGACCATTGTTAGTAGCTGTATGAAATGAAGCGTTATACCTACTTATACTAGCTGATGTCCGCGACTGCGTCCGCGTGGTTTAAGTTTTTTTGATTCCCGCGGGAACTCCTTAATTGTCCGGTATAAAAAGTAGCCTAAGTGACTCTGCACTCTGCAGGTCCTCAACTATATCTATGTCAAAAATCATTTGCAATTAATTTCTACTTGATACCTCCACGCGTTCCCGAGAAAAAGGTGGTTGACAGACAGACAACGAAGTGATTCTATAAGGGTTCCTTTTTTCCTCTTAAGGTACGGTAGGTACCCTAAAAACAATAGGAAAATGTGATACTCAGACATTAAAATAAATGTACTTAGTTGCTGATTACTTGGAGGCTAATTAGCATTGTTTGAGTCTCAAGACGTGGCTCGCTGGCAGTTTGCCTCATTAACTGTTTTGTTTACTTCTGATAAGTCTTACTTTGCTCCCTCTATCACAAACAGTCAGAATATGAATGCTGAAGATAAAGTAACTTAAATTAGATTCTGCTTTTCCAATCGAGCTCAGCACCATTATTTTTTATTAGCTAATGCCTGCGACTTCATCCGCGTGGAACTGTTTTTTTTTTACTAGAAGTTAGCCCTTGATTGCAATCTCACCTGATGGTAAGTGATTATGCAGTCTAAGATGGTAGCAGGCTTCAGGTAAGCCTGCTACCATCTTAGACTGCATAATCTAGGGGCATGGCAGTAAACCCATACCTCTATTCGGTTTCTACACGGCATCGTACCGGAACGCTAAATCGCTTGGCGGCACGTCTTTGCCGGTAGGGTGGTAACTAGCCGCGGTCGAAGCCTCCCACCAGGCCAGACCAGACAAAATTCAGAAATTATTTATTTTCCAATTGACCCTGCCGGGGATCGAACCCGGGACCTCCGCACGTCTCAACAACAGCGCTCAACACTGCGCCACGGAGGTCGTCGAAAACTCTTTAATTTCTCGGAATAAAATGTAAGTTGCCTTCTCTAAACGAAAAAAAAACCTTATCTTTAATCACATTAAAACCATAGTATATTGTGATACAAGGGTGGAAAGTAGGTTATTGCAAACGAGCTGTCATTAATAAGCCCGAACCGAAGGTGAGGGTTTTTAATGTCACGAGTTTGCAATAACCTTCACACCCGTGTATCACACGGCGTTTTTCAATACAGTTGTGGGAAATAGTAATAAACAAATCAAAGAATTACAAGTTTATTTCAACATACATACGTACATAGTAATTAATTCTGAAAATTGAGATAGTTTTTAACATGGAATAACTTGACCACAATGTAGATGGTTTATATTTTCCACTCAATTCATGAAAATAAGCTAACAAAACATTTTCTGAGAATGACTTACTTAGTTTTTTTATGTTTTTTCCATGAAATAAAATTATTGTAAGCCGTCATATATCTTTCTCGAGATTTTGGGGGCAAAATTCCATCTTGCGCAGTTTTCGCCTCAGATTAAATATCTGGTGGAGTTAATTCCATTTCATCATAAGTACTAGAACTCATATTAACAAAAATATAATCAATTTATCACATAAAAATAAAAAATTTCAGCAAATGGCGCGTATTTACACCTGGACATATTTTTTTTTTCAACGAAACTAGGCTACGGGTTCGTACCTACGCGTATACAGCCTATTCGATTTTTGTCAAATGTTGAAAATAATTAAATTAAAACTGGTAATTAAATATAATCAACAACCATTTAAAAGAATTTTGGAAATACAATGCTAAAACGTACGGATTCATTCATTTTTCCTCGTAAAAAGCCTATCCGATTATATTCTATGTATGAAAACTCCTTGCTACTAAACTTTTTTAATTGACTTGGAAAATTTAAAAATAAACTGCAAAAGTAAGTGTCGAGCTTGTAAAAGTAAGTCACGACCGTGTAAAAGTAAGATGCCTATGCGAAAGATTCAATTTTCGAATAATAACTACAGCCTCTGAAAGTGCGCCATGTTTGACAACTGTATTGAAAAAAACTTAACACATTACTACAGATCTACAGACTTTACAAAGTCAAATATAACAATGGGATGAACCTGACCACGGATAAGCTAAGATAACACAAAGCCCAGGTAAAGTAAGCCGACCAACAACAATAACATCACGTAAGGCCGCCCATTCACTCTTGCTGTCACCTCTGTTGTGATCGAGCTGAAATTGACGTGAGAACTTGCGCATGACGGTGCAGTGCAAAAAGTGATGAAAAGGCTGACCGATGACTCTACGATAAGCCACAGAACGAATTAGGTGAAAAAACTTTCCGATACAAGTTAGGTCTTGAATAGGAAGTGGGATAACACTATACTATGTCTTTTGACGATCTCCGTGGTGCAGTGTTGAGCGCTGTTGTCTTAACGTGCGGAGGTCCCGGTTTCGATTCCCGGCAGGATCAGTTTGGGAATCGATTCTGCCGGGATTCAAACTTTTTGGCGTCTCAGAAGTTAGCCGCGAGTGTAGGTTCGCGTAGGTACAGTCAACTGAAACCGTCGCGCTGATACCTACCTATTAAGTAGGTACCTATTGTATTCTGGGCATCGAAACGCACGATGTTCCGAGAATTCATAAAGTTTGAATCGGACTGTACAAACCGTACAAACGTAATAATCACTAGGACTAGGCTATCTCAATTCTCAACCAGTCGCTGGCCCGAATGAGAACGGATAAGGCCTTTAAAGTCCACCAAAATGTTGCTTTAGAGCGCAATGTCAGGCTTTACACGCTTTATAGAGAACTTTAAAGCATGCAAGTTTCTTCTCACTACGATAACTTTAACTTTAATTGCTTTAGCAAGTGATATTATTTAATAATTGCTAAATGCACAAAAGTCTAAAAAAATCCAGATGCGTGCCTAATGAGATTCGATTAGGGCATGAAAGCGTAGCTGACGGACAGACACTCGCATACCTATGCTCGCTATTAGTATGCTTTGGGGCTTACTACCATCACTTGTTAGCAGTGTTATTTTAATATAATTGACGCTGATGTTTCAGAAACAAAAAATCAAAATTCAAATGTTTATTTATTCAAATAAACTTTTGCAAGTACTTTTGAATCGTCGAGTGATTCTACCACTGGTTCGGAATGACATTCCTACCGAGAAGAGCCCGCAAGAAATTCGGTGGTTGCTCTTTTGGAAAAAATAATAATTTACAATTTCATTAATGTGTAGATAAATAAGTACCTACCTAACCGCTGTCCTTAGCATTGCTGGAGCGTGTCAAATCCATGCTCTTTTATCATTTACCTAATCTTCAACAGTATTTAATAAGCTTTTTTCAGAAGCATAATTTTAATGGATAATATAATAATTCATATCTATTCTTATAATTCTTATTTTAGGGACGTCATATACAAGGTCAATTATTTTAAAATAATACTGTTTTTAGCGATGATAGTAGCCCCCCTGTATGATTGTGTTCGACGCCCACGACTACACAAACAGTCCCTCAGTTCGCATGCGTCAAAGCAAGTGTTTAAAATGCTTCCACCGACCACACAGAGCCTTACCAGTTTCCGTTTATGGCTTGATCCAAAAAAGAGTTGTAAATTCTGACAAACGATATTAACACTACCGCTCGCTCCATTAAGAAAAGTGTTGACTCAGTGGTGGAGATCAGCTAAATTCTACACTTCAGTAGTAGGTACGAGTACATGATTTCCCAGACTTCGTCACGAGAATTAAAGTGTTTATATCCCCGCAGAAAATCTTTAATTTTCCAGGATAAAAAGTAACTTGTCTTTCGCCCTGATTCAACCTATCAGCTGTGTACCAATTTCGTCAGAATCGGTTGAAAAGGTGTCACAATTTGAAATATTGTTTCTTACCAATTTTAAAAAAATGCACTAACTCAAACTTGGTTAAGTTTTTTTAGTTACCGACGGGCCCGTAGGTATTACGGTCGTTTAGACGAAATGTTATTTCATTATCGTCAGAAAAGGTAAAGGAAACAAGCTCTTAACTCTGAGGTCGAGGTGTGCAGGGGAGGGGGAGGAGAAGGCTTTCATCGTACCTGTGCGCAGGCGCACCGTACCTGACCTAGGAAAACATTGTGCATCGTTGGGAATAGGAAGGATGGACCGAAACGCTTACAGTCGTTCTAGTGTTTTTTAAGAATATTTTTATTATATTAATTTTTTATTTATATTATTTTAAATTTAATCTTCATAAACATTTATTTAATTATTATTATTGTATTTACTAGCATAGTTATAATAAAAAAAAGTCCTGACTTACTTGACAGTCACTCACTGGCAGACTCTTCAATGCCCAGCTCAAACCCTTGGACTTAGAAAGCTGATGCATGATAGACAAGGAATAAGGTCTGGTTTTTTTTAATATTCCAACGGGAGCCAAGCCGCGGGCGTCCACTGCTTGTCATTATTATCTAATACATAGGTAATTAAACCTCCACGTTACTTACTTTAAGATATTTCTAAAACAGGTGGTGGCACTTTAACAATTTGAATTATGACCTTTAATACTTCCACCCACTACGTAAAACACAATTTTTTACACCTAACAATTACTTATACGACATTCAACTATGACATTAACGATGTTATAAATATGATAAAACAGAGGAATAGTTTTTATTTAAGTACTAGGTACATATAAGTCTACGTTATAAAATAAAGCAAAAAATAGTATAATATTAGGTATATTATGCTAAATATTCCTAATGACATATTATCATAAGAAGTTTAAGTAAATATCTCACAAAGTGCTATTAACCTTGAGCTGTACCCAAGTAGAATAAAACTGAAGCAAAGGTAATAAAAAAGTAACACACAAAGGCAAAGGAATGTCCACGCTAATCTTTACCTGTTATGAGTCTGATATTTTCATATTTTGGTGGTATTTTTTGTGACACGCTAAGTGGTACGATGGGGACCACCCACTGTGATGGTGGAAAACCAGGATTTTTTCTATCCCGACTTTTACGGAGCTGATGAAAATATAGCGCATCTAATTAAGATAGGTAGATAACTCTTGTCTGGCAACTTCTTAGTTGCACAAGTTTTTTTTGAGTAGGTAAAGTTAATAGGTACATTAAATAGGTATTAAATATTTAACATTTGCCTGCTTAGTATAATATTTATTAGGTACATAGTTTATGCATCTTCCGAACTCTCTGAGGCTATAAAATTGTAAAAAAATATTTAAGAATATAATATTTTATAACAAGTTTAGCCCGCCAACATGTGAGATCGGAGTCAAGGGCTAACTTGTAGTGAGATAAGAAAATCATATTAAGTAAGCAGGTACAAGTATCATGCTTTCCGCTAAATATTTATATCGAACATTTTCTAGCCTGGAAATTTTGCAAAAAGTTCGATTTCCCACACTCCTATAACGCACGCTATAATTGAATGGTGCATTTACAATAAGTAATTGCCGTTACCCATAGTGGCCCTCTCTACCACTGTAATACTCAACACGAGCACCACTTGCTAGGTACCATATTATATGAATATTCACATGCTTTCCGCAAAGTATCTAAAGTTTTTTAACGAACATTTTCAAGCCTGGAAATTTTGCAAAAAGTCCAATTTTCCACAATCCCGTAACACGCGTATAATTGAATGGTCATTACATTTTGTACAAATAATTGCCGTTACCCATAGTGGCCCACTCTGCCACTGTAGGTAGGTACATACTTCACATGAGCACCACTCGCTACTATATGAATATACACAACACAACAATGTTTAAATTAAAATGTCATTAGTTTTTCGGTGAACGATAGCAATTTACCCATAGCTCTCGCTTCGCTCAGATTAATTATATACAGATAGTTAATGTCATTGCATTAAAAAAAATTATAGAACTAGATGATTCCCGTGACTTCGTCCGCGTGGATTGAGTTTTTTCGATTCCTGCGGAAACTCCTTAATTTTCCGGGATAAAAACTAGCCTATGTCCTTCCCCGGGATACAACCTATCCCTGTAGGTACCAAATTTCATCAAAATAGGTAAACAGGACCCTAACAAATTAAAACAAAAGGCAAATTCTTCAACACCCAAAATTACGAAGCATGAAACGTAGGTATGTTCAAAATACCATTTAAATTATTGTTCGCTTCTTTAGAGCCAAGCACTACTTAGCTATTGAAGCCAAGCACCATTATAGAGTTTTGGCTATAGTCAATTTTTGCGTATCAGTGTCCCACACTCGTAAAGCCCTCTCTAAACGCGAAGGCGAACCGCGTGTGCTTACTTTAAAAACAATTAAAGTTGTGTTATGGACCTCCGAATCGGGGTGTGGTTACATGGTGTTTCCAATTGACAAAACATTATTTAAATTTTGATACTTATTGGTACGGCATTTGTAATAAAAACTCACGTATTAGTAGGTAGGTCCACCTACCCCAAAGAATTTTCATAATTATGTTTATAATAAAATAATTATTAAGATTTTTTAAAACTTTTTGTACTATGATTTTCGTCTTCTAACTCCGATTCAAATGACGACGAAGAGGACGAATCTTCCCGCTCGGCGTCGGCACCTTCACCCTATCCGAATCATATCTTCGCGTCCTGAAAAACATAGTAATAATGTACCTAACTAATATTACAATTATAATGTAACTAATAAAAAAATATTATCACGATACTACACGATACATAATGGTTTGTCCTCCAATCACGCCGCAACAGAGCTACGGACCGACGTGATTTTTTGCATGGGTATAGTTGAGGACCCGGAGAAGTGACATAGTGAGTTCCCGTGGGATTTAAAAAAAACCGGCCAAGTGCGAGTCGGACTCGCGCACCGAGGGTTCCGTACAAACCTGTAGTAAGTTTTACGATTTATGACGTATTAAAAACAAGACGAAATGAACCGCAAAACTAACTTTGTTTGTAGAGGTTTATTGTTAATATCAAAAAATTACGTTTGTTGTATGGGAGCCCCCCTTTAATATTTACTTTATTGATATTTAATTATTTATTTTGAAAGGTAATATACAAGTTAATATTCTGTGAAAATTTGAACCGTCTACCTGTTACCGTTTTTAATATTGAGCAAAAAAATACGAAAAAAACACGTTTATTGTATGGGGACCCCCCTTAATATATATATTTTTTTAATTTTTAGTATTTGTTGTTATAGCGGCAACGGAAATACATCATTTGTGAAAATTTCAGCTTTCTAGCTATCACGGTTTATGAGATACAGCCTGGAGACAGACAGACAGACAGACAGACAGACAGACAGACAGACAGACAGACAGACAGACAGACAGACAGACAGACAGACAGACAGCGGAGTCTTAGTAATAGGGTCCCGTTTTTACCCTTTGGGTACGGAACCCTAAAAAACTTTTTCCACGCGGACCAAGTCGCGGTCATCAGCTAGTTATATTTACAGTTTTAAAATACTCTGTTCAAATATCGCCATGTAACCCTGACTAAACTCCCGATTCGCGACCAGCAAACCGAGCACGACATAATCCGGTACAAGTGGCCGCCTCAAGGGATGCCTGGGAACCCTGCGACCCACGCGGACCCCGCGGACGGAGGCTTAAGGTACCAGCACCGGGAGGGTTCACTGTGGGATACTGGACCATTGATATTCGAACCAAAGATACACTTTCTTAACAAATGCCACCACTTGTAGGCGACGCAACTATAATCAATATCCATACTAATATTATAAATGCGAAAGTGGGTCTGTCTGTCCGTGTCTGCTACGGTTTCACGGCCCAACTACTCATCCGATTTTGATGAAATTTGGTGCAGAGATAGTTTACATCCCGGGGACGGACATAGGCATACATACTTTTTGTCCCGGAAAATTGAAGAGTTCCTGCAGGAATTAAAAAACATCAATCCACGCGGACGAAGTTGCGGGTATCATCTAGATATTTTAAATACTATTTTTAGGGTTCCGTACCCAAAGGGTAAAAACGGGACCCTATTACTAAGACTCCGCTGTCTGTCTGTCTGTCTGTCTGTCTGTCTGTCTGTCTCCAGGCTGTAGGTATCTCATAAACCGTGATAGCTAGAAAGCTGAAATTTTCACAAATGATGTATTTCCGTTGCCGCTATAACAACAAATACTAAAAATTAAAAAAATATATATATTAAGGGGGGTCCCCATACAATAAACGTGTTTTTTTCGTATTTTTTTGCTCAATATTAAAAACGGTAACAGGTAGACGGTTCAAATTTTCACAGAATATTAACTTGTATATTACCTTTCAAAATAAATAATTAAATATCAATAAAGTAAATATTAAAGGGGGGCTCCCATACAACAAACGTAATTTTTTGATATTAACAATAAACCTCTACAAACAAAGTTAGTTTTGCGGTTCATTTCGTCTTGTTTTTAATACGTCATAAATCGTAAAACTTACTACAGGTTTGTACGGAACCCTCGGTGCGCGAGTCCGACTCGCACTTGGCCGGTTTTTTCTATTAACGACGAAGATTCCAGAATGCGCGCAGCGGCTGGACTTTGACCAGTCTTTAGGCCTATTTCAATCACGCATAGCCACATAGGTACTTTGAGGCCACAGCCTATAGTGCGCATATTCCGGAGTCTTTTTACCAAATCATCCCGTGTTTTTATTTCTATCATCTACCTACCTGTAAATTATATAAATACGACATACAACAGCAGGCACACTTGTGTCTGTATATCTGTTCGATTGCATGCTACGTTTTCACGGTTCTGTCTGTCCAATCGATTTTGACAAAGAAAGGTTGCATCTCAGGGCTAGACAGGCTATACTTTTTACCTCGGAAAATCAAAGGGCAGAGTACCTATGTATCTTCGGATGTAATATCATTGGCACGGGACTCTCAGATTGGAATATTTATCAGCCGTAATGCGGAATTAATTTGCGATCGCCCCAGGAAAGTAACGCTAATCCGCAGTGTTTTGTGGTTATGAGGTATGATTGTATGGGACGCAGTTTTTGGCTTAGGGGATGTAAACGACTGCTGATCTCATGAATTGCTTTTTAGTTACTGCTTTACTGTACTGCCTACAGCAAAATGACTGGAAATACTTAAAAGCGACGCGTGTAAATAGACAGCCTTGGCCTGGATGACTGTAGGACATCTTAGATTCAAGGTAAATATTTTTTTCATCCCACCATCTCGGAAAGAGTAGATATTTTTATTCTTCGATATCTGATGGTAAAAGCCGTTATTATCCTCTAGAGGATAAAGTAAATTGAATTTAGAACATCGTGTGCACGTTAGTAAATATCACTCGTCTATGAAGTTTGTGAATTCAAAACATCATTAAAACCTATTTACTTGTACCTCTATGGTGCCGAATTTCCATACAATCGTTTTTAATTTGTTAAAAACTCACACTCGTAACCTTCTTGGTGTACTTTTTTAATTTGCTTTGCGCGCACCATTTTCTTTCACGTCATATTGTTTAAAATTAAAACCGATTAAAAACAAGAAAAATGAAAATAAGTGAAAAACCTAAAATGAGTGATTCTAGTGACGAAGAAATTAACAGAATTGAATTTAATCTTGTGATTTTTTTTGCATTTAGTAATTTCCTCGCTGAGGTGGGATGAAAAGTTACCTTGTGATTTTTTTGTGTTTAGTCATTTCCTCGCTGAGGTGGGATGAAAAGTTACGTGTTGCACTCGAGTGAAAAGATTTTTCACCTCGTGCTCTTTTGATTCCCTCGCTGACGCTCAGGATTCTAATTTTTGAATCACTCGCTCCGCTCGTGATTCAATTTTAGAATCCTTCGCTTGCTCGGTCATCAAAATTGAGCACGCGGTTAAAAAACAACTTTTCACTCTTGTATAACAAATAACTATTCTACATTAGTAAGTCTTAGGGTAAAGCTAGCCAGCTTCACAATCAATCACATACCATACTCGGTGGTTTCAATAAAAATAAAAATGTCTGCCTACAGGCATTTAATGTCTGCAAAATATTATTCAGGACCTTCTTTACGAGCTTCTAGCTTCGCGCTTTACGATGGAAAACTGTTAACAAGAAAGAGGTACCTACTTAGGCCGTGAGACAAAATATGTGTACCTACTAGGTACCTACTTTAGATATTAAAATGGTATAATAGTACGTACTTAGATACTAAAATTATTATACTCTTGGATGAATAAAAGGGTATATATACTATACTAGACGATGTAATGATGATGTTTTTGAAAAATCCCATAGGAGTCCTTTGATTTTCCATGCTTTGTAGGTACTGCACCCTCATATTATTACCTATATAATAGAACATCATTGACTGTACCTACCTATACAAATCGGTTAAACGCACGGGCTGCGAAAAAGGAGCAGACGAACGGACAGAAGAAACAAAAGACTATAATTGACGCCAAACTTATAGACGCCGACTTAAACGTCGACTAGGTACAAAGACGCCAAAATATGGCGCTTATAATTACATATTATTACTGAACTAGCTGATGCCCGCGACTTCGCCCGCTTGGATTAAAGTGTTTTGATTCCCGCTGGAACACTTTAATTTTCCGGGATAAAAGTAGCCTATGTGTTATTCCAGACTAAGTATAATCATTCTCCAGATCCGATCAGCCTTTCTGGCGTGATTGAATAACAAACATCCATCCATCCATCCATCCATACATCCATCCATCCAAACTTTAGCATTTATAATATTATTAGTATAGAAGTATAGAATATGTATTGTATTGAATCCAGTCAGGTTGCCTATAGATGGAAAGGTCTTCAAAAGTAGAGCCTGAATATTCACACCTTGTTTAAAAATAACATGAAGTCGTGAATGATACGTGTAGAGTGTAGAGGTAAGGGTGGCTGTGTAGGTGGAGGGGAGGTGTAGGGGGGGGGGGGGAGGTAGGGCAAGTACACGGTAGCCGTGGCGGGCGTTAAGTGGCTCTCGCAGTAAAATCATCATAAACTTGTGTCTTGCTATAAGGCGTACAGGTACAAAGGCTATTGGATGTGTCAGTGTTTCAAATTAAAGAAACTGTTTTGATGACCTCCCTGGCGCAGTGTTGAGCGCTGTTGCCTTAATGCGGGAGGTCCCGGGTTCGATTCCCGGGTCAATTTGGGAATTTATAATTTCTGAATTTTCTCTGGTCTAGTCTGGTGGGAGGCTTCGGCCGTGGCTAGTTACCTACCACCCTACCGGCAAGCGATTTAGCGTTCCGGTACGATGCCATGTAGAAACCGATCAGGGGTATGGATTTAATTTACCTGCCATACCTACCTCTAACAGGTTAGCCCGCTACCATCTTAGTCTGCATCATCACTTTCCATCAGGTGAGATCGCAGTCAAGGGCTAACTTGTAGTGGAATTAAAAAAAACTGTTTTTGAAATTAAATTACATGTTCGAATATGCGTCTGCTTACTAAATTTTAAGGAATACAGAAGTCAAGTTTAAAAAACAACATTGAAGACAGTAATATAGTAACAGGATAGATTTAAGAATTCCCACATTTCACTCACACCCCCACAACGTAAACCCATGGATACTAATTACTCTGGCAGTAAATCAGCTTACGTACCTACAGGAGCATAACCTAAGCACTATCATAATTTATTTTGTCTAAATCTAAAAAAGGAAAAGGTGATTGCCTCTCTGTCTCACAACGCACAGCTCAAACCATTCGACGGATCGGGCTGAAAGGCATACTGATACTCGTAGCTATTATCACGTAGGCTAAAGGATTTTTGAAAATTCAATTCCAAAAGGGGTAAAATAAGTTTAAACTTTGTAAGTTAATCGAATTTAAGTGAGCCAAGCCGCGGGCAAAAGCAAATTTTCTCTACTAATATTATAATTGCGAAAGATTAAGTTAAGTAGGTACCTACATAATATTAAAAATAAGTACTTAAAGTTGATCGTTTCCAAGTTTTGTCACAGAGCAAAGAAACTGTTCTCTGTCTATTTATTCTAAAGGTTACAAAGTGACCTGCGTCTGTACTGGACCACCCGAGCTCAAGTGTTCTTATTCTCTTCACTAGGTCTTTTCCTGGATACTTCGAGTTATATTAAAAAATGTTATGGTTTTAACAGAAAAAAAATGAAATGACTTATCACCTGATGAGAAGACTTTATTTTATGGCTACGATCTATATGTATGCTGACGGCTTCATTTTGACTGCATGAGCCTAAATTGGAATGTAGTTTTACATCGACATTTGTGGCCGATTCTGTATAACACAATCTCTAAACTAAACTAAAGTTTCATAATTTATATCCCTAAATGTTATAAATGCGAAAGTGTGTATATCTGTCTGTCGCTTATGGCACCGAAAATTATTTAGGTAGTTAGAGTTCTATGTTGCCTAGAAATTCCCAAATTTCTAGACCCACTTTTTTAAGTTGCAGGTTCGTTGATGTCAGATAAACAGTTTACATGTAGAAGAATTAAGAAAAAAGGGTTCAAAAGTGTTTAGTAAGCTTCCATCGTAATAAAAATAGCATTTTAGTAAAAGATCTCCAATTTTATCACAGTCACACCACATTACAAATCACAATAATTTACTTAAAACTTCACTCGTCAATCGCACAAAAACGGGTTGTTTGTTTTGGCTGACCATATAATCAACCCTTGATATGTGAGGCTAAGAAAAGTATGGATGTTTGTGTTGGCAATTAAACGGGGGCAGAACAAACAGTTCGTGGGTGGTCCATACTCCATGGAGATTGTACCGGTCCAGGTTTGGACGGTGTGAATGAAATGACTTACCTATGCGAAGAGTTGGGCTTTTTTTTTAAAGATTAGTACCTACTACCTAGGCATGTTAAAATATTGTTACTAAGGTTCCTCTTTATATTAATCATTGCTAATATTCCATTCCTCTAAATCTGCAAATGTTTTTTTTTTCGGGTTTTGATTTTAGTTGAAATCAGATAATGCGTAGGTATTTACCTAAGTACATGTAGGTATATATCTACTACTGCATATTACCGAGGTTCTGAAATCGTTAGTTTCGATATTTTCCGATGTATTTTATGGAGAATAGAGTAGGAGTCTTTAAGTTTTTCTCATTTCTTAGATTTACCTACAAAGATTTTTTACAAAATAAAGATAATATAGTAAAAGGGAATTATTACACTAATTGAGTTAAAAAAAGCAATTCGTCACAGCCTTATTAATGAAATTAAAATCAAATAAAAATATATAAAAGAAACGCGTGGCGAACGCTACGCACCCTCTCTAGCGGTCACGTATGACCGCCAGAGAGGGTGCGTAGGGCACGTATGATCCTCAATGGAAAGCACACTTCGAATTACTCACAATATTCTTTTATAACACAAAAAATTGCATATAATTATTTTTAAAGCAATAGAGCTCAATTTGGCGCAACATTTGGCACATTTTATGGGAATATTGCGGTCCTGGCTACATTATCGGTAAAAAGGGTCAGGCGTAATTGAACTGCAATTTGTTTATACTAGGGACTAAGAAGATAATGGACAATGCTTTGATTAAAATTGAAGAGCCAATGAGACTACAGACTTGATTGATTTTCCCATGGAAAAATAATATGACGTTAGTATTTACACAACAACAATTATTTATTTCGAACCAAAGGCTTATTAATCCTAATTTTTTTTTTTAATCTTAACTCTATTAGCTAGGTAATCTATAGATAACGGTATCTATTACTATAAAGCTATAGGTAAGTATACCCAGTAGCCACTAGGTATACAATATACATACCTATACCTGCTTAGGTACTTACGATAAGCCTTAGACCTACCTATACGTACTTAAATCAATTTTGATATTTTCAAAAGATTTGTTTACTTTTATGCATGCTCTACTTTGACACGACCTTATCATTTTAACAAATGTTTGAGAAAAATAGAACATTTTCTTCAAATAAATATAAATCATTAGGTATTAAGTAGGAACATAAATCGACTCAATAATCACATTACAATGTTCATTTTCCAACCATTACGAATCTCTTGAAGTCAAACACCTAGCAAACGCTAAGCACATTATACTGCCATCATGCTCATCCCTCATTCAACGATACCTGGACCCTCTCGATCCCACACAACCCTAACATGCTCGTAAAAATATTATTATAATTACATGCGCACGGTCCGACTTCCGCAGTTTTTTTTTGAGGGTAGACTACCTATCGGCCGAAACTAAAACCGGGCAAGCGTCAAAATAAGTTTTCCCGATAATTGGGGCTGATTCTGTAGTGCACAATCTCTAAACTAAACTAAAATTAGAGCATTACAAACATTGCTAACCCTTTCATAATACTCCCTACGGAAAGGGGCAGAACTTGATTCAAAGCTGCCATTTTAGTTTAGTTTAGAGATTGTGTTATACAGAATCAGCCTCATTATGAGCGAAAATCGAAATACATGGGGTTCTCTAAAAAAATTAAGATAGTAGTGGTAACGAGGTAACGACTCCGCGCCAAATAAAAAACAGCAGCTTACAAAATAAGAGTTTTAAATTATTGCTCTTATTTAGTAGGAAAATATTTGTGCTCAAATGAGTTTTTAAATATACTTTCTAGAGAAAAAACGTAGAAATAGTGCTAATAAATATCACTCTGTTAGTGTACCCGTATACCTAATACTTAGATTTAAAAAAAAAAAAACCGGCCAAGTGCGAGTCGGACTCGCGCACCGAGGGTTCCGTACAAACCTGTAGTAAGTTTTACGATTTATGACGTATTAAAAATAAAAATTACGTTTGTTGTATGGGAGCCCCCCTTTAATATTTACTTTATTGATATTTAATTATTTATTTTGAAAGGTAAGTAATATACAAGTTAATATTCTGTGAAAATTTGAACCGTCTACCTGTTACCGTTTTTAATATTGAGCAAAAAAATACGAAAAAAACACGTTTATTGTATGGGGACCCCCCTTAATATATATATGTTTTTAATTTTTAGTATTTGTTGTTATAGCGGCAACGGAAATACATCATTTATGAAAATTTCAGCTTTCTAGCTATCACGGTTTATGAGATACAGCCTGGAGACAGACAGACAGACAGACAGACAGACAGACAGACAGCGGAGTCTTAGTAATAGGGTCCCGTTTTTACCCTTTGGGTACGGAACCCTAAAAACGAGCTCACTTACATTTAATTGGAAGCTTTAAATCCGCAGACAACCAGAACAGATATAATTATTATGTAGGTATATTACTTTGGAAACTTACTTTTTGGAGTTACCAGTTTTTTAGTGAACGGACGTCAGAATAACTGTCAGTTTGACGTGATCTTTTTAGTGTTGCCAGTATTAATATGTAATTTGCCGGGATGGGTGCTCTGATAAGCGAGGGTGTTCGGGACACTGCGTGTAACCGAACACCGCGTAATCAGCAGTTTACGCAACTGCCTCACGTTAAGGAGGACAGTGCGGTAAACTCAGTACGGTTCGATCGTCCGCGCGGAAAGTACTCCAAATCAATCAATCAATTATCATTTAATATCAATTATCATTATCATTTATCATCATATAATTTATCAGTGAAATACAGTCCATATAAATATCATAATATTTATCATTTATATCAACCACAAAGATCAGCATCCCACATCTTTTGGTCCATCGAGCCTACCGTTATTGAACGGGACCTCGGACTTTGTCTCGGGGTGAATCAGTGAACTCAGTGAAGTGTTTGTTCATTTGTGACAATCATCAATAAACATTTTTGAACATTACCTTTTGTGACCTCAATATCGGAAGAAGACCATCAAATATCAGCACAAGTATCAAGTATCAGTAAGCCGTCAGATCAAGTAAGGTGTTTTTATTTATTATTTCATAACGCATTTATATCAGCATAAACAATGGCATACTTCTACGAGTCGCAAGTTGAGCTGTATGCAGCTATGGAGACGCTGCATACCAACATGAAAAAGGATGGAAAGGAGCGAAAAGCTGTCCTGAACTATTTTACTCGCAAGCTCGAAATTCTCGAAAGCTATTGGTCGGAATATCAGGGAAATCATAAACAACTTATATCATTGGGAGATCAAACTTTACCTTATTTTCAAGAAAATCAATACGAAAAAGCAGAGACTTTATATAAAAAAATTAAAGAATACATTAAACAGTTAATGGAAGCTCAGCCCAGTAAAACCCCATCAAATCAAGATCTTCAAACTCCAGGAACAAGCAAAGAATATCAAGCGCCAAGCTTTGTGGAACAGCCACGTGAGACTGAGCAGCGAGCAGAGACCAGCATAACAGGAGATAAAAACCAGGGTCAGGAATCAAAATCAAGTAAAAAATCGCAAGGGTCGGACAGCAAAACCGATGAAATGCTGCATATGCAAAATGTCAATTTTAAAGCATTTATGCGAACGATTACGGGTATCAATTTGGAGGAAATTTCCGAAAAGTGGGAGTTGGAGGATGTGTTGTCTCAGTTACAAGACAGGTGGAAAGTTATCGACACTCAGCATTGGAAGATCCAGGCTGAAATAGATGGAGAAAATGAAGAATATGAAAACTCATTTACTTATCATGAAAATATTTATAAACGTTTTAAAAAGAATATAAATTCAAAGCTCTGGTCTGTAAGCCATCGGGAGAAATCAACACCGAAGGTAGATATTCCTATATTCACAGGCAATTATCATCAATGGGTCTCCTTCAAAGACTTATTCAACGAAGCAATCAACCTAAATCCTTCTTTGTCAAAAGCACAAAAGATGCAGTTTTTGAAAGGTAAAGTCAAGGGCGAGGCCGAGAGACTTATCCAACATTTGCCCATAAGCTCAGATAACTACGATGCATGCTGGGAGATTTTGACGCACCGATATGATAACAAGAAACTTATTTTTACATCTCATCTTAACATGCTTATGAGCCTGCCAACGTCGAATTATCAATCTCTCGTCCATATCAGAAAAATGCATGACGTCACATTGGAAACCTTAAACGCCATCAAAAATCTGGGAGTGGATATCAGCACGTGGGATCCGATCATAGTACATATTTTATCGCAAAAATTAGACGCCGAATCCTACTCGGAGTATCTCGACACATTGAAGAACTCTCGGGAACTGCCAATATTGCAAGATTTTATGAATTATCTGGAAAGTAAATTTACAGCACTAGAACAAGGACGAAAATCACAAAACATACAGCAAAAACCTAACTACTCTTATCAAAACGACCAAAACGCAAACCCCAGGAGATCAACATATTATAATTACAACCAACATCAAAATAGCCCATCAAAGCCTATCATGAGATCACTCCATGTATCATCGCCCAACAATGTACCAACATCGGCGGCAAAAAGGTGCCCTCTATGCAACCTAGAACACGGATTATTTTGTTGTAAAAAGTTTTTGAGCATGTCAAATGATGAGAAGCTAAAGATGATCACGAAAAACAGTATTTGCATCCGTTGCTTGTATCCTCATTTTGGAAAATCGTGCTTTTCGCAGAAAAAGTGCAAAAAGTGCTTCGTCGGCGACCACAATTCAATTTTACATGAAGCCTGCACACAACAGCAATTACCTACTTACAATAAATCAAAACAATTTAATGGCAATAAACCTGAATCACAAAACGTAACAAATGTGTCACACGTGTCTCGAAATGATGTGTCGCAAGTATTACTATCAACTGCAATTGTAAAGGTGAGAGCACACGATGGAAGTTTTATTAAAATGAGAGCCTTAATTGATCAAGGCTCCCAGATATCACTTATCACGGAACATGGAGCGCAAACTTTAGGTATCAAAAGACAACATTTTCAAGGAATTTTCTTTGGAGTCGGAGAAAATGAAAATAATTGTAAGGGAATGCTTAACATCAATTGCCTATCAATGTACAACGAATTTTCATTTAATACAGAAGTCTTTATCATGAACAAATTGATCACGAATTTGCCAAATATATCATTTAAAAAACCTACATGGGATTACATACAGAATATCAATTTAGCAGACCCGGAATTTTATAGCAGTAGACCGATAGACTTGCTATTTGGAGCGGACGTTTACTCAAATATCATGTTAGGAGGTATCATACGAGGAGCAAATCAATCACAACCCCTGGCCCAGCAAACTCAACTAGGATGGTTACTGTGTGGAAATATGAGATCATATCATTGTAATGTAGTTTTATCAAACATAGAGAATATTCAGAAGTTTTGGGAAGTGGAAGATATCAATGAGTCATCAGTTTTATCAGAAGAAGATCAAGAATGTATCAATCGTTATATCAAGACAACAAAGCGAAGAGATGATGGAAGATATCAAGTAGAGTTACCGTTTAAAGAGAATTTTGAACAAGACCTAGGAAAATCAAAAGAAACTGCAATGGCTCAGTTTAGAAATATGGAAAGAAAAATGAGCAAAGATCCTTCATTATCAGCTGATTGCAAAGAATTTATCAACGAAAACATATCATTAGATCACATGATCTTAGCAAAACGTTCAAATGAATCAGACTGTTATCTCCCTCATCACGATGTACACCGCCGTGCCTCACCAAAAACATCGTCATACGCCAGTCCGGATGACGTCATATCACAAAAAACAAAAAGAGAATGCATGAAAATCAGAGCTGACTTGGAAAACATCAATCAAATTGAAATTCAGCAGTGGATAGGTAGTACTCGAAATAATGTCATAGAATTTCACGGATTTTGCGATTCGTCCATGAAAGCATATGCACCAACTATTTACGTAAGAATCAAAAAAGAATCAGGATATCATGTTACACCGCTAACTGCAAAAAGTAAATTAGTACCAATCAAGAAGATATCATTGCCTAGATTAGATTTATGTGAAGCTCAACTGTTAGCTAAACTAATGAATAAAGTCGTCGGGTGCTATCAAGAAAGCTTCAAGGTTATCAAGGTTTATGGCTGGAGTGATTCAATGGTGGTGCTTGGCTGGCTGCAAGGCGAGGCTACTCGTTACAAACCATTCGTAGCTAACCGAGTAAAGCAAATCAAAGAAATTATATCGTCAGAAAAATGGAGCTATTTAAAAACAGAAGAGAACCCGGTGGACATCGCTAGTCGTGGTACCGACATATCACAGTTAAAGGGTCATAAAATTTGGTGGAGTGGGCCAGAGTGGCTACAATCCTTACCTATGAACGAAATTAGCAAAAATCATATTCAATATATTACCAATCACGAAATTAAAATAGGGCAAGCAGATACGATTCAAAAGGCATCAGACATATCATATTATATCATTACGCAGCTATTAGAAAAATACAATTCATTCATTAAAATATGTCGTATATTAGCATGGATACAGCGAGCATTGACACGTAACAAGAAGCCTACATATATCACGTTATCAGAAATCAAACAATCGAAGTTAAGTGTCATCAAATTTGTTCAACAAAGTGAATTTGCACGCGATATAGAAAATTTAAAGAAATTTAACAAATTAAATAACAAGAGCAGTTTAATAAACTTATCACCATTTATTGATCAAGATGGTATTCTTAGGGTGGGAGGACGCTTACAGAATGCTGACCTAGCATACGAAATGAGACACCCGATTATCATACCCCATAATCATAGATTAACGCAACTATTAATAAGTGAAGCACATCTGTTAACTTATCACGGGGGGCCAAGGCTCACACTATCAATCTTAAGAAGAAAGTATTGGGTGATTGGAGGTAGTAGAGCCACTAAGAAAGAGTTAAGAAATTGCATCGTGTGTAGAAAAAACTGTCCTGAGATCAAATATCAGCTTATGGAAGACTTGCCAGCATCACGTTCTGACCATACAAGCGTGGATTGTACAGGATTTGTAGATGTGAAGGCTAACAACAACAGGATGATCAAAGATGATGATTCACCCGCAGGGCAATGGGCAAAAGAGATTGGTAAAGAAAACAAAAACCTCTTAAACAGAAAGGACCCTGGCGGCATATCAAAATGGAATAAGTTTATATCAATGGCTCTAACATACTTTATTTTGCTTCTGAATATCATATCCCCGGCGAGCGCATCATATCATATTACAAAATTCAATACCAATCAATCTTTGTATTTTGATTCCATTTCCGAATTACAAATAATCCGGGATGAATGGACAATGGTGGTCTATTACAATATGTCACCCTATTGGGAAGGGATGACTACAATCCATAAATTCAATAATTATTTAGAAAAATCATGCGAGAAATTCCAAGAGCAAACACGATGCCATATGATCCTCCAGCAGTTGTATCACGAGAATAATGAACTCGAGTATTATAATAAGCTTTTGCTGCATCAGGTTTTCGATGCGCACGCGAGACAGCGTCGGGGCCTTATCAACGGAATAGGATACGTTGCGAACACTTTGTTCGGCGTATTGGACGAGCGATTCGCAGAAAAGTACGCAAACGATATACAACAGATACGAGTGAATCAAAGACATTTGTCAGATTTATGGAGAAATCAAACTTCAGTAGTGGAAGCTGAGTATAATTTGTTAAAACGAACAGAGGATTTAATTTCGAAACAACATAAAACCATCAACAAACATTTAAATACTTTGGATCAATCTACAGTTTACATTAAAGAACAAATACAGAGACTATCTAACATCGAAGAATTCACATTGTCAGCGATTACGGCTATAAACTTAATAAATAACTTAAAAAGAGCGCAAGACACGTTATTAGATACCTTGACAGATATATATCATGGAAAACTAAATATTCACTTGATAACCCCTGAACAATTGCGATCTGAACTACTCATGATTTCTAATCATTTATCAAAAGATTTAACGATACCCATAAAAAATATTTACGGTGAATTACTAGGAATTTACCACCTGTTGAACGTGAAAGCAAGGATGACCCAGGACTATTTTATTTTTGAAATTAAATTTCCACTTATTACTAGAGATAGTTATCAGCTTTACAACCTTATATCTATTCCACATCAAATAGAGAATAATATTATGATCAGTATAATGCCAATATCAGATTACATCACAATCAATATACAGAAAGATTCATACATACCTACAACTCACCTTGAACTTCAAGAATGTATAAATCATGAACAACGATATTTATGTAAATTAAGAAACCCTGTCCGACATTTATCGGTGAATGAAAAGTTTTGCCACATCGATAAGACAAATAACAGCTGTAAAATCCAAAAGAAAGCTTGCGAGAATAAATTAGCCAAACTTACAAATACTTATAGTTATTTATATTTTTACTGTTATCCCTACACTTGGCGAATAATTTGCGACGATGGAGTAACAAACCAAAAACTTCATGAAGCGGGAATCATCCACCTGAGCGAAAAATGCATGGTGAAGGGAGATGATTTTTCCATTTTTTCACATAAATCATCATCCAGAAATATAATAACTATCAATCCGGAAATCATGCACCCCGAAATACCATCCATAAATTATATTCTAAATTTATCATTTCCGAACATAAAGCCTAATGACTCCACTGAAGAAAACAATATCAAAGAAAATCTTAACCATATCAAGAATCAAATACAGATTATGAAGGAGAATGCCAATTTAGCAGATGCCGACATAACAGGACACGACATACACCAATATATCATTAGCTATGGTTTATTAACATTAGCTGTAGCCCTGGGAGGACTCGCATGGTGGAGGAGGCGGAGGTGCATTCGAGTGTCTCCCTCCCCCGCCCCCGCCCCGTCACACGTGAGCGATATAAGTGATCTATGTGAAGTGAATGTGAACAAGAATAAAGTGAAGGGCAACAATCATAGTGAAAAGTGCGAAAACATAGAAATGAAAGACATGGCTACGTCGCCAATTCCTAAAAAGTACATTCGGTTTTGTCACGAAGAATCAAACGTGTTATAGACTATTTGTAGAGACTAAGTAGCGTAGATTTAGATTAATAATAATCATAAGATAAAATGTATCATCAATTCATGCTTTTTGTTAATTGCTTTTCATCTCCATTATCATATCAGTTTTATATGTTGTATCATTACACCCCTCATCTCGTGGTCGGGAGCATGTTCGGGACACTGCGTGTAACCGAACACCGCGTAATCAGCAGTTTACGCAACTGCCTCACGTTAAGGAGGACAGTGCGGTAAACTCAGTACGGTTCGATCGTCCGCGCGGAAAGTACTCCAAATCAATCAATCAATTATCATTTAATATCAATTATCATTATCATTTATCATCATATAATTTATCAGTGAAATACAGTCCATATAAATATCATAATATTTATCATTTTATATCAACCACAACGAACAACACCCCACAGAGGGTGGGTGATTGATTAAATAAGTGTGCGAGGCAGATAGGTGGTGTTTAATGCGTGAATGTTAATGACGCGATCGTATCATTTAGCAGAATCATGCTTCGTCAGCGATTTATTTGTGGGTCATTTTTTTATTTGCTGCTGCTTAAGTTTTTGTAGATAAAGTACGCCTAATCGCCGGCCCAAAACTGAGCACGAGCACTTTTATCAGAATGGAAAGGGTTTAGGCCACAGTCCACCCCGCTCGCCAGTGTTATTTAAGTAGTTAATTGCTTTAATTTAAACGAAAGCTCCGAAAATATAGAGGTGCGTGTCCAGAATTCGGACTCCCCAAATAGGTGGCTTCGAGCCAAAGTTACTAAGCTATCATTGCTTTTATCCCGGGGATAGACATAGGCTTCGGAAAATCAAAGAGTTCCCACGGGACTCTCAAAAACATCAATCCACGTGGGTGAATTAATACTTACCAAACTAGCTGATGCCCGCGACTTCGTCCGCGTGGAACAAGTGTTTTCCACTGGAACTCGACCTTAATTTTCCGTGATAAAAAAGTAGCCTAGATAATAGATATGTCACACTCCACTGGGGTCTACTCTATTTCTCTCAAACGAAACTTCGCAAACGAACGTAATTAGTCGGTTATTATACCTACTCTATATACCTACCTATACAAAAATCACGTCGATCCATTGCTCGGTAGCGGCGTGATTGATAGACAAACCTACACACTTTCGCATATTTTGTATGACTTTGCATGATGTTGTATGTAGATAAGAATCTAACTAACGAAAGTATGAACTTGAGCTTACTAGGCGCTCGACGCCTTTTATAATCTGTATGGGCCAGGTAATAAAAAAATGAAATAAACCGCATAGTAAACGTTCATTGTTTTCCACTTATAATTTAAATAAGTAAATGTAACGTTACGCAGACAGATCAAATATTCAACGCACCGCAGCACGACAAATTGTGCACAAATCAATGGCGGGCGGCGGGCGCTCGCGGCGAGCTAAAAAGCTCGACCTCATTATTGGACATGAATTAATCACACTTGTCGATTGTCACTAGTGCTGCATAAATTTAGCTAGATATAACTATCGATATATCTAAACTAAAAATGGGAGACCCCGTGAATGCCCCTAGCTCGATTTATTTCTACGTTCACTGCAGTTTTATCAAGATTGCACCTGTAGCTATATGTACCTACACATAATTAATAAGTACCTACCTATTATGTTATAGCCAAGTTAATTTATAAAGCTTTTTATTGACAGATCACAACCACAAAGTGTTTTCACGCGCGTTTCTTTTAACTAAGTACCTTCAAGGCAAGAGTGCAAGCGGCAACAACTTCATCATTGTCACCGACCGTGATTGTCGTCAAGCGTACCTATACGTGAATAGGTAGGTAGATATACAACAAAAAAATTGGCAGTCGATTGAATTGAAAACTTTTTAATATAAATAAAATACAAAACTTAAAACTCAGGCATTAAAGTTTAATTACGAATGCAGTATATTTATATTTAAGACCTTTTGTCTACGTAACAACGCGAGCATGTCGGTGACGCGAATCCACAAGTTTACACCCTACCAAAAAGTGCTCAACGCGGCTAAAGAAGTTTTTACTAAAACGTTTTCAGTGGTGCACAACCAGACACGGTCGTTCGCTTTTCTCATGGAAAGTCCCATGTCCGACGCTGCGTTCTCCGCTACCCCTAAATTATGTAGGGGTGTACCCCGATCTAACTAGCATACCTATTTACCTAATGTGCTAGGTAGCATTCCATTTTCTCCTGTCTTTATCTTACAACCTATTACCAATGCTAGGATTTTGACATTCCTTTTTACTGAAAATTGTATTAGATACACTACTACTAAGACAAGTCGCCTAGAGGTAGGAACTATAGGTTACCTACCTACTTATAAGTAGTTCCTATCTTCAAGCCTATATGGCTTTCCAGTCCCATTAGGTATAGATAGATATGAAGTGTAAAGGACATGCCTGCCATGTCGACAGCCTGCAATCCGCACGACCCTACCCGATGAATATTGTATGTTGCAATTTGTATAATTTGATTAAGCCCACCTGTGCGGTCCGTGCTGCGTCGGCGAGCTCCGTGTGTGTCGTCTGCTCATTATATTATTATAAGCGCTGGTTTCATATTGATTAGTAGGGAGAGCTCGTTGCTGTAGGTAGGTACCACCACCACTACCTACAGCCCATTAACATCCCACTGCTGGGCGCAGGCCCCCACTCTCATAGGAGAGACGGAATTAGAGCTTAGACCCACCATGCTGCTCCAATGCGGGTTGGCGGGCTTTAACGAATATTATCATGTTAGTGATAATAGCCGGGACCGACGGCTTAACGTGCTCTCCGAGGCACGTGGGTGAAACACCGCCAACTTCCTCAACTCCGAGCTAGTACCGAGAATTTCTCGTCAAAAAAAACGCAACACTTATTTAAGGCCCGACCCGGGACTCGAGCCCGGGACCTCGTCGGCCGAAGTCGAAGATGCTAATCACTAGACCAACGAGGCAGTTACATAATGAATGATTTGAATGCCGGTAGCTTAATTAATTAGGTAGTGTTTGAAGTCTATGAGGTCCATCAGGTTACCTATGCATAAATCGACAATTTTAAGTAAGTATTAGATTCCGTTAATGAGTAGACATGATCGAATGACAGTGCTCTTATATCTACGAACTTTGGCTAATCTCCGTTGAAATTGGTACCTATTCATATAATACCATATGAATATAGTATCATATTATGAATACAATTGGTTCGCCCCGAACTGAGATCTCGCGGTATCCATAAACTTGTACAGAGCGCCTTCTATTGACATCATTGTGAAGTTCTGTTAAAAATACGGAAGCTCATTAAAAATTAAATAATTTCGTTTCCTTATAATATTTATCAAATTTTAGTATTTGTTGTTCAAGTAATTCAAATAATTGATACGTTTCAGGCTCAGCCTTTCAGAAAATTGAAAGTTCTGAGGTCAACTTTGGACGTTAGAAAATCTCCACTTTGAAAGCCCCCCATTTCGTCAATTTTAGGAGAAAAAATTAAAAAAAAAAATTTTTGGACTGTATTGATAATTATCTTTAAAATGATATACCGCAACCCTTTGTAACGCTATAAAAATATTTTACTTCGCATTTGCTTTTATGAGAGCCCCCCTGAAACAAAGATTTTTATAACTTTTTAAGCCATATTCGGCGGGAGGCCATCGGTTTACATATTATATTTAAATTTGAAGTAATTACGGTCAGTAATTCAGAAGTTATAAGGCTCTGACAGACGGACGGACAAGTGCCAATTCACTCAAGTAGACTCAGAGACCTTCGCTTCGCTCGGTCAATAATAATATCATATTATGAATGTCTTATAGGAACTTTTTAATTATAAATATTAAATCTAATCATTATCACATTTAGCCCATTTAGTACCTACACTCTCTCGGCTCACTGCGGAGCACGTCTGTCTCCTCTCAGAATGCGGGCTCAGTAGTGAGCACGTTTCTGGGTATGGCCAGCCATTAACTAGTCCACCCTGCCGCTGGTCAATTGCGAGTTGACAGACTCCATACCTATATAACTCTTTTGAGAAAAATAAGAAATCTCAGGCATGAAGGTTTCTTCACTATATTTTTCTTCATCTTAAAACCAAGTGTGATAGGAATTAATTTTTTTTAAACGCACTTAGTTACCTATCTCCAAAAAGATAGAGGTAGGTATAATTGCTTCGTAGCCGGGGCTCGATCTCCGGCCACCCGAAATAAGCGGCAGCCGGGCGTCTAAACCACCAGGCTATCACCAGCTTTATCTATTAGTCATTTAGTCATTGATTAATAGCTTTCATGTCTTACATAGTTACTAACTGTACATGGACATGAGGCCCTGTCAGGGCGTTGCTAAATTTTAACATTATTATTACCTAGCTGTTAGGTATATCTAATTATTATCATTAATTTATTTAGCACATTATAGATGTAATACCTATACAATAAACCTAATTAAGAATATATTAAAACATGTGATAATAATTTACATATGTTTATATTCTATTTAATATTTTATTTAATAGATAGAAATGATTCAAATTAAAAAAAACCGTCCACCTTGTCACATTTTCCCACACGTCCAGCGGACGCGGAAGTTCCCACCCATCACGCAAGACGGCGCGCGTCGTCGCCACGTGCCGCCCGCCCTTGCTCATTTACTCTTGTTTTTATTGAAAACGCTCAAAATAATGGAAACAATGCCCTCGCGCCCACGAATAAATAACAAGGGTTAAAAACCAATTGAACCAGCTCATTATTCACGCACTTTCAATATGTTTGCGTTGCATTCCGTTCTTTTATTGTAACGTAGATTTGTATTAAGTACCTACCTATGTATACCTAGGTACATAATTCCATGTAGGTAGGTGGGAGGCCGCTGCTCTTGTATCAGAGCAGCAGGTGATTTACCTATCTAGTATCTACTAGATGATGACCGCGACTTCGTCCGCGTGGATTTAGTTTTTTTATATTCTCGCGGGAACCCCTTAATTTTCGGAGATAAAAAGTAGCCTATCCCTAAGCACTTCATAGGATCATTTCTATAGTAAGCTCCTTACGATATAAAAACACCTAAGTATAGGTAGGTACCTCTGTACCAAATTTCATCAAAATCGGTTGAAAAGATGGTGGTTAAAGCGTAGCAGACAGACAGACAAACACTTTCGCATTTATAATATTAGTATCTGTATAGTAGCTAGTAGGTATAATACTTAAGTGGTATGACTATGAAGCATAGATAATGGGATAAGTCCATACTCTATGCTTCATACGATGGGGTAGGTACCTACTTACGTAAGTGAGGTGATCAAAATGTGTGAAGTGAGGATTCTCTTTCTACGGCTATCGCCCTCACTTCCAGGTAGGTACCTACTTATTAATTCCATGAGGGTTGACGGCACGACCAAACGGCCATGCATTGATTTGTCCAGACTTCAGACCTCTTACGCCGCAGTTCATAGAGGCATAAAAGTACTGCTTACCCAAATGGATATATATGTCAATTCACATTTTTGTAGTAGCTAGTAAATTCTATTCTAACTAATGCCTACCCTAGCATCAAAACCTGTGCACGCCACTCATCGTAAGGTAATATGATAGGTTTAATTTAAACCTCCATACTCCTTCCAAGTACCTACCTAAGCCTGTTTCGTCACTTAGGTACCAACAGGTGAGAATCGAGATAGTATATGAGGGTTAACTTGTCATTAGCAGAATACAATTCGATGTAATCTTTTTGGCGGGTGAGCGCATAAGTCGCAACGCATTAATATATTATCTTGTAAGCTTAGAATAACTACATAAAGAAGGTGTGTTTCCAAACAACGCCTTCTCAAAACGCAAGCTACAAATTCGCTATTATTGCTTTGTTTACTTGCCTTGTCACGCACACAGACACAAACATAATGTTTCCAGTTTAAATGTTTTCCCCCTAAAAGTTGGGTAAGTAATTGGTTAGTTTGTTTGTAGCATTGTAGCTTCTAAAACTAAGTTAACCAGCTTTTTTCTGACTTGACGATGCCATTTATGGCACCAATTTAACGGCTTACATTTCGCGAGTGTACTTGGTTTCTATAGGTAGTTATTCTAAGCTTGTAAGCATTTATCTAACTAAAAGACGCTCCTTTTTAATTAAAGTTCTTAAGTAATGGGTTGTCTGGAGGAGATCACTTTTAGAGACAAGACCGCCCTTGCGCACGAGTTGTTTTCCGTTTTTTTGTTTATAATTTATTTCTAAGTTATGTGTGGCAATAAAGAATTTATATATCTATCTAAAAGATTAAATCGAATAATAATTGTACCTTGCAATCTTTCTTACCTGGCTGGAAAATATTGCACGTATCGAATAATTCTTAAATTCGACCATACAAGCATGGTGACGATCTCTATGAATCAGTCGTTTTAATATATTTTCGTGATACAGAGGGTAGGGTAAAGGGTTGTTATAAATTAGACACACTAGGTACATTTGTAATGATTTATTAAAACCGTACACCAGTCATTGTTCGTATTTAAGTACAAATTGTGACAATAATTATTGAATAATTAAATAATAATGGTAATAAATGAGTATTATAAAAATGAACCGTGCACATTTATCTATAGGTACATGTGCTTGAACACAAAAACAAACTTAAAATTAGGAGACCTTTCGAAATTTAAGTTTAGTGTGTATTTATATCGATTTTAAGCCAACTACAGAGCAAGTTAACAAATTCTTAAATCCTAACGTTGCTTAAACTGAACTCAAGTTTCCGGCATAATTTTCTATCCAAATAATTAATGAATATCTTTTTCTTGTAGTAGGTATCTAGTTTAAGCAACTACACTAACCAATGACAACCACAATAATCACTATATAAAATAAAATATATACACAAAATGTACCTAATTCTTTCGGTTTAAAACTTTAAATCTAGTAAAAATGAGTAGCAAGCACATTTATTTAAAGCAAATGAAATTATAGCTTAGAATGGCACAAGTACACAACAGCTTTTAACAACTTTACATTATGGGCGGACATGATTACGTATAAGGCACCGTTATTCATTATATTTTACAGTTATTATTAATATGTATAATTAGCATCAAATTATTAATATAAATAAAGTGTAAGTCAATTGCAAATGTTAAAAAAGGACCCATAGGAAAATCGCTCCATAATGGCTCTGTTACACGTTAGGCCAGCACATTAACCTCAACCCGTTGGGGCAACTTAAGGTAGCTGTACACTGAAGTGGTGCGGAGCGGAGATGAGTTATACAGGCCAATAATATCTCTGTTAAAATAGTTATGATAGATACCCCCAAAAATCTGATTGCTCGACTAAACACCTCTCCGCTCCCCTCCGCTGCATATGACAGAAATCTTAAAATACTAAGCCCCTTGTACAAATTAAAATGGAGATAAATTAATTATGCGCACATACTTTTTATATTAACACTGGAATAAAATTAAACATTAGATCCTAAAGTGGTATTAATAATTTAATAAAACTCTACATTTATTATTATAACTACAACCTACAATTAATTTCCATTTGGTATATTCAATATTGGGTAAAGAATAAATTAGTAAAATCAGTCTATTACTATGTGTGACGTCGGTGGTTAGTATACAATTTTATGGGACATTAATTATTAATAATTTTCGCTTGTTAAGAACTATAGGCTACAAATAACAGGTAAGGCAGGCAGGCAGTTTCGCTGATCAAAGTATTTATTGAAATATTTTTTTGCTATGAGTTACGATTTTTTTTCCTAACATCTTCACCACAACACATTTGGCTATAATTTGTGTACCATGATGACCACATCAGGAAATAGCTAACTATGTCGTGTTTAGGCGCCTTTACACTAATAGCATAGGAACTAATTAATATGCGTATTATTATATATTTTGTGTATTTAAGGGCATTCTACGCATCAGTATAAACTTCTGTCTATTAATTTTCTTAGTTAATACTGTAAGGGCTTGGGTAGACATCGCGATGAAGTAACGATGCTCCTTTGTCTCTGTCCGGCTCTTAGGCCTGTTTCCACTAAAGCGGAAACGAGCGAAATATACATCAATCAATAATCTGATTCGTGTCTCAGGTCACTAAACATGATGTCTCCGCTCCGCGCCGCTCTCTTCACTCCAGTGGAAACCCTTAATAGTGCGAAATCAACTTGAAACTAATTCAAATGTAACATATATTGAGAAAAATTCCTTAATATCTAAATGTCACTCATGTCACAAAACCTTTCACGCTGTTGTCTCTATAATATTATGATTAGTCAATATCTGTAAGTAGCTAGACAAACACCAATAACTATAGACGCTATTTGAGTATTGAGACAATATATTAGATAACCAGCGTCGCTGTCTACCGCACATATTCACACTTTAATCGTAAAAGAATAACAATATACTAAGTTAGAGAGCATACAGACATAATTACTGTTTATATAATATATATTGGTATATCAATAATTATCACGGAGGTCATATTCAAACGCAAACCTACTTTCGACATGCTACTGTAAAAGCCTCAAGGATGGTGATTATTTTTCTTTATCTTATGATTCAAAGAAGCGTGCGAGTTTCCACACCTAGTTATGTCGTCGACGTTCCATCCACATGTATACGAAGCGCTTTGCGTCTTCATTCCTTATTCGCATGGCTAGGGTCTGGAACAGTCTACCAAAAACTATTTCCTACCAATTACAATCCGGGTATCTTTAAATCAAGAGTGACTTAGGCATCTTCTAGACAAGCGCGTCCCATCTTAGCCGCATCATCACTTCCCGTCTGGTGTGATTGTGGTCAAGCGTAAGCCTATAAAGAATAAAAAAAAGAGTGAAAAGGCCTGCAGGAGAACCACGATCACTGATAAAGCCCTTCTCAAACACAAGGCGAACAGAACGCGTTACGATGCGTCAACCAAACATGATATGACTACTAAAAACGTGGTAGAAGCAAATTAGGCATTATTTTGTGGTAGGTAATTTGGAAAAGGACCAATATTCTTGGTGTAAAAGTTTTTGTGATAAAACCTTGTCCTATATTATTTATCGTTTTCTAGCATTGTGCTAGATAATGATTTACTTATATACGGTATTTGTAACATTATAATATTATGTTCGTACTTTTTCGGAGTACTGGGACGATGTATCCAGTATCCCGAGCAACGTTCAAAGGGCTACAGGTTTGCGGATTTAATGGATATGCAGCCTATGACGTACCGAGTGAATAAATTGACAAAAGATTTCTCAATTTCATAATAATATTTTATGAACAAACAAAGGACATTGAAGTCTTCGAGTCAAGATAATCCCGATGACCGTAAAACGGAACGACCTCACTCGGTAATAATATAACAAGTATTGGCAAATAAACGCGACCTTTGACAAAATATTGACAGAAGCGTCGTTAAGGTGGAGACACATCGTTAAAATACACACGAGAATTCAATAAAAACTGCGCACCCCACTCTTGAAGGTTACCCTATTAACTATTTACATAACTAAAACAGGCGTATTAAAAATTATCAACCGCTAGACGTCCACAGCTTGATATACCTTCCTTACAAGGATCACCACAGAATTTAACCTTGTATTGCTTGTACCTACTCGGGCGTACATCGACTACCTATGGGAGTCTCCCAAGTCACAGCGTTGTACTTTCCAATACAGGATCATCAAGCACCTTGGTACCTATCCAAATGTCCATTCTCACAAACGAAATTTGAAATATGAGTATTTCTACTCTTTATTCCTCTTACAAGTTAGTATAGATTTTTTCTACGAAGTTTCTCCGTCTAGTTAAGTTAATTCGAATCTAGGTACAAATACTTCAGCCTCAACTAAATCAAACCTGAGTCTGCAGTTTAGTTATAAGCTGCGACATAGATGATATCTGTATCCAACTTAACCATAACACAGAATCACAATATAGGTGTCAAAAGCGAATTGGTTGAAAATTACAAGTACCAATATGGTATAAAGCCTCAAACACACTTAACGTGCGACGGAGACGTTTTTTGGCTATTAAAAATTATTGTAATCAAGGACCTGTATGAAGATATTTATATACCAGTTTACATGACAAAGAGCGAATAGTAAATACCCGTCGGGGCCGTGCGCAAGGGTGAAAATATGCCGAAGATGATTCCCTGCGATAAATTTGGGTCGCGGGTTAGCTCGCTATGTAACACAGACAACGAACGAAAATTTTTGTCTGGTGGCGAAAATGTCCGCGTAACTTTCGCGCGGACGTTTCGCGTATTTTTGTCCTGTTCGGTCACTAGATATTCGGTAGATATTATCGGTCAAATGTATGCAAATACATACGCACGTCATATGCCAAGACATCTTGGTAAACCTCCAAATACTCGTATACTTTGAAATAATACATATTTTTGTTTTACATGGAGGTTAGGTAGCATTTTTGGCATTTCTTTACCCTGTCCCTACCACATGCTCTATACAGATTCTTGCATGACACAGTAATTACTAATTATAGTAATAGTACAAACGTATGCGCGCGTCGCGTTGGTAACTGCCGCGTAGTTTTCGTCGCGCGTCGTTTCCGTCGCGGTGTACGTTTAAGCCTTAACAGCCGGGTCTTTTTGTCGTGAAACCATTATGCGTAAAAATGTATTGGCAAACAGCAAAGAACAAATTATGCAAACGACTTGCCAGAAAAACCTATGTTTTGCAATTTTATAAGCAAATGTAGGTACTCATACGTGATACTGAGAATAATGTGTTCAAACAAGCATTTTATTGCATATTAAATAATAATATTAAAGAGACAACTTATTTTTCTTTTAAAAAAAAAGATTATTTATGGATATATCCATATATCCGTGTTTGGTGGCGCGCTCTTGAAAAGGCCTATGGCCAGCAGTGGATGCATACAGGCTGATGAATGGATGGATGAGATCCATACATGAACCAGAGTAACCAACATACCTCAATAAAACGCAAAATAGAAAAGCGATGAGAAAATGGACGGGGCCGCATATGCATATCTCAAAACACCGATAGGCGATGGGGTCCATAATGTTGGGAGACCCCCTATAGGAGGAGAGACGGCATTAAACAAGCCCAAGCCGCTGAATACAAGCGATATAAAACCGTGGACTAGTTGACGTCAATCTGTTGAGACAACTATGGTTATGGTTTCAAATAAAATAATAAGTAAAGCTTTCATATCAAACATCACCTTATATCATTAGTTAAGATAAATATTGAGTATGTCTGAGCATTAGTGATCTGATTTGTAAGAAAACCTGTACTATACAGTATTGTATAGGAAATCATCACTTATTTCTTAAAATTAATTATAAAGATAATCTTCAAGAAATGCTTCGCAAAAGATCACAGCAACAAAATTCGTTGAATTAAATAATAACATATACATAAGTATACAGTGTCGTTTCGAGTTAAGTATTTACTTACTAATAAATCGAGAATAGATACCCAAAATAAATACAATAATTATATACTACAAAGATATTGTTAAAATACTCAGGTAACAGTTTTAGTTAGTCATTTGAAAATATATTATATTTTTAAAATTACGAGGAGTAAATTGAATTCGTACATATCAAATATTATTTAGATGATAATCTTAAATAGAAGAGCGTGTACGTACTGTACAATTTTATAATAATTATTATTATTGTGTAGCGATTACACGAATTATCAATCAATCAAAATAATTACTTTTGAGATTCAACACACCACTTAAAATCACTGCATGCATTAATCTAAATATTATATTAATTAGTAATTTCACAACAGTTATTAGCACAACTCAATCTTACAACTAAAGTGGCTAAGTCAAATGTATTGCTTAATCAATGAATCAGTTCGATTTGCTGAATCTGTATTGCACAGACTTCAAAAAGTCATAAACGACGTAGCATATAACATGCCCAAATTCCATTCGCTACAAATCCGTAACTGGTCCGAAAACGACCGTCGAGTTCGCAGATGTATTGGTCAAATTATTTGGCAAGTTGTTTGTCAAATTGTTTGTGGAGTTGTTGGTCGAATTGCTGGTGCGTCGGGTGCGCGGATCGGGTTCGTTGTCGCTCGGTATGGAGTCCGGTCCGTTGGTGATTTGGCCGTTGAATTTAGAGCGCAGCTGCGTGACTAGACGTTCGAGTCTGCAAGTGAGGTTAGCCTTAAAATACAGCAAAATTCTTCGATTACACAAAATATAAATATACAGGGAAATACATCTGGCAGGACACCTGAAATTTTTAATTACAGTTCGATTATAACTTTATGACTTAGATATCGGAACATCGTGTGTTTCGATGCGCAGAATACAATATTTAGAAGGTTGACTGTACCTGCGCGAAACTACACTCGCGGCTAACTTCCGAGATGTCAAAAAGTTTATATCGGCCTGTACTTATTTTTCAAAATTGCAATATTTCCGAACATTGTTTGCTCTAGAACTCGTAGTTTAGTAAGAGTGTGATGAAGGGATCAAAAAATATATATTTGAAGAAATTTTGGAAAGATGTCTAGGAAATAACTAAAAAATCAAGGATACAATAAACATTAATACACCTAGATACACTCCTAATAACATGGGAAATGAATTAGGGGACGCAGCGGCGGACTATGATCGTCGAAGGTCCGGGGTGGTATACTGAAACAATATACCAGTTTCTTAACGGGCTTTGCTTTAAAAAAATAAGTGCGAAAGAACCGAGCGCGAAAATGTTTTCATTTAATTTTACCCAAACGATCCTTATGGGTCTCTAACTACAAATTTGATAAATATCGATTCACTAATGAGGATTTGTCAAGGTTTGGGGGCCCTCTAGAGTCTAGACCCGAGGCCCGGAGCGGACCACTGAGGGGACGTAGAATAAACTATACTTAAGATGAATAACCAAGAAAGTATGAGCAGACTTACTTAAGGGCATGCTCTTCCGCGTTTATCTTGGCCCGACGCGCATCTGCAAGATCCTTGCGCATGCGCAGTCTTTCACACTCGGCGTCTTCTACGTTACCATTCAAGCGGCTTTCGTTGGGCTCGAACCTGTCCACAAACCAAAAAATAAAGTAAGCATAGAATTCAAGTTATCCACGATTTTTCTTCAAAAGGAACATCAGAAAACCAATATTTTTTCTGAGAAACGGTGTGACTTTTTCACCAAAGCTGTAACAGTGTCTCATCGTCAGCAGTTGTAAAAAAAATATTCCCCAATGTAAGCGATGATATTTCATATGGTCATATATCCTGAATTTGTGCTTTCAGACATCGGTGTCGCCTGGAAAACGTGTTACGTCCTATCGCACTGGTCTGTGCAGCTCCATATTAGGGCAAAAATACACGAGACAGGACAGTGGCCATAGACATTGCAAAAGAGAAGGTTAATTTTTTGGTGGACTCTTTGTACACTCTGCCATGAATAGAGGAAAATACATAGATTGTATTAAAAATATAATAATTTAGAATAGTAAAGTAAATAACGAGAAAAAAAATTAAAATGTACTTATTTCAAGTTTTCGATACGTTTCCAAGATGGCAACTTTCAGCCATAGAGAAGGTAGTAGGCGCGAAATGTATCAAATGTCATTTCTGACTGTAACTGTCAAAATAACGTGTTTTCTTTTAAAAACGTCAAATATGAAACCGCCATTGTTACCCACTCATGTTTAGTGTTGCCTATCGTGGAAAGAATAAATAATTTCACCACTGAAATTACGATGAATTCGTAGATTTGAACGATCAAAACTGGTCTGGTATTTTTTTTCTTTCATTTCTCTACTTGTAAAAGGACCGGACCCACGCCCCATACAAATCTGAACCGTCTCCTTTGATTGATCGTATTGAACGTTCGATCACGTTAGCATTAAAGTAAAATGAACCCTAATAATATTGCATAAGATATCAATTTCGTGTATACATTCACAGCCAGCGCTCCAAACGATACGTTTTGAAATTAAAATTGGTTAGACTAAATTTTTCTTTAAATCATGTCCCCTTTGGGTCCATTTTACTTTGACGCTAATGTGATCGAACGCTAAATACGATCAATCGAGTTTGCGATGTAAAACCTTAGACCAGGTCTTCAACACGCGGCCCGCGGGGCACCTGCGGCCAGCGAGAGCTTTGCTGGCGGCCCAGTGATTGCTTGCCAAAATTTTTTTTTTCTTTAATATCGTACAACTTTTAGGAAAACATTCAATAATTTAAAACTCTTCGTTGGTAAAACACGTTTTATTCCGTCGCGGTAATCTGTGTAGCCCCATATTAAATGGTGTCAGTAAGACAAATAAAATACTATGGAATGTTCGAACTTACCCAGTAGTGATCCTAAAGACGCGCAGTTCGTCCTCCAGTTTAACAATCCGATCCATCATGCGTCGCTTGTCCGCTTCCGAAGCACGCAGAGAGCTCTGAAACAATAAACTTTTACTCTAGTCTGCCTGAGATTTATCATTATTCATTGACATACAGTTTAAAAACTTTTAAAATCATACTAATATTATATACTAGCTGATGCCCGCGCCTTCGTCCGCGTGGTTTAAGTTTTTTTGATTCCCGCGGGAACTCCTTAATTTTTTTAGGATAAAAAGTAGCCTAGGTCACTCTCCAGGTCCTCAACTATACCCATGCCATATCCATGCGGAAAATTAAGCAGTTCCCGTGGGAATTAAAAAAACTTATGCCAAGTCGGGTAAAAACACGTCGGTACATAATTGGTATTTTACACGCATAATCATCCCAACTGAATGGTCTATTGAGAATTCCTACAGGTAGGTACCTATATAGGTATTTACTCCATTTACAATACACAAAAGTACAGATTACCCAAGAAATTTCTGTATATAAAGATTTCCTAGCACGGTAAATTTATTCCGGGACACGACCGGGATATGCTGACCGCGTGGATCTTTAAAGGTTTCGTAGACTGCGAGGCCTACGATTTGCACAAAATAATATGACTATTAAAATACAAAAGCCCAAATAACTTTGCTGGAATCAGGTATAGATTCCAGCAAATATTGGAGCAGCAGGATATTGGGTCGACTTGATTGATATAACATTTATTGTAATAAATTTAACAAGAGTAGGCAACTGCTAAGTTTCTAGCATCTACTGTATGTTCCCGTGGAAACTCTTTGATTTTCCGGGATAAAAAGCAGCCTTTGTTCTTCTCCGGGATACAAGTTTTCTCTGTAGGTACCATATATTTCGATTAAATCGTTGAAAGCGTAGCAGACGGACAGACATACTTTCGCATTTATAATAAGTATTAGTATGAATTGCGAAAGTGTCTGTCTGATTGTAACGTTTTCACGACCCATCAGTTTAACTGAAAAAATTTCAACAATTTTTTTAATAATACGGGATTTTTAAACACAGAGAACCATTGATCGGTAATTAAGTAAAAGCATAGCCTATAATAAATTTTGTAGATATACCTACTTTATTGTATGTACCTACCTATTTTATTTGTGCAATAATTATTGTTTATGGTAGGTATTATTAGAATGTATAGTTTACTAGCTGATGCCCGCGACTTCGTCCGCGTGGATTGAGGTTTTTCGGTTCCCGTGGGAACTCTTTAATTTTCCGGGATAAAAAGTAGCCTATGTGCTATTCCAGACTATAATCTATCTCTGTGCCAAATTTCATCCAGATCCGTTCATCGGTTGGAGCGTGATTGAGTAACAAACATACATCCATACATCCAAACTTTCGCATTTATAATATTTATTTGATGTAGTAGGTACTAGGTATATTATGTGTATCCGGTTGTTGCACTATCCCGCTTCATTACATTTTCTTATAAAATTAAAGGTTGTCTGGACGAGATCACTTTTAGTGAGACCATAAGACCGCTTTTGCGCACGTGTTATTTTTTTTTGCTTGTTAACTTTACTATAATTTCTTTTAATGATTTGTGTGGCAATAAAGCATTCATTTATCTATCTATCTATCTATCTATCTATCAAAGAAAAGTAGGTAACAACCTGAGTGCAATCCGAATTCCGAAAGCTTTTACGCATATTATTCTACCTTTGTATCGACATCACAGAGAGATAATAAAAGTATTCGCAGATCGGTTGTATGTGAGGGCAAACAGACGGACACTCGTCACACCGCCCGCTAATTCTGTTTGTTCCTTTGCGTTGCCGACCATAGGCGTATAAAACAAACGTGATAGGTGTTGGTACATAAGCTTTTATAAGTTACATACATATTATGAACACAATACGCCGACAATTACTTCTTTTTTTAGTCTATGATGTGTAAAAATAATAGCCCTTATCGAGTAGGTAGTCGCTTTTTAAGTCCTAAGCTTTTAAATGACTTCAATTATCATAATTTTTGATATTTTAACTCTTGTTGAAATATCAAAAATTGATCTTGCAACCGCCGAGTTTCCTGCTAGTTCTTCTCGGTAGGAATGGCGTTCCGAATGAGTGGTAGGTAGATTCATTTGCCGACTCAAAAGCACTTGTAAAAGTTTATTTGAATATAAATTTTTTTTGAACATTGATATGTAACCAAATATTGCTTATCACTTTAGTTAGGACCGACCGGTTGGTTAGAATGAATTCCGTCGATAATTAGGTATCTATTTGAATTCTGAAATTTGTTATCTTACAAATTACAATATTAGTTAGACAGCTAATGGTCTGTCTTGATTACTGCTATCTAACGGACCTATCGCTAAACCGATCTTGACGAAATCGTGCCTTAAGACACACCGATACATCCCGGGAAAAAGGGAAATCGTGTATCCAGAGCCACACCGATTCATCGCGGGTAAAAGGATTCTTAATTGTATGGTGTAACATAATAGTAAGTACTAGACTTATAGCACTCTGCGAGATACGCTTCCTTTATAATATGCTCGATTGTAATTTGTAATTACGCTAATATATTTGTACACCACACTGTGGTAGAATACATGATACCTACCTTCTGTAAAACTAACATCTAACCTACCTACTTACTGTATTCACAAATAAATACCCACCCTATTTGAAAGAGCGATTCACCTTTCTTGGCAGCAAAGACATACAAAAGAGCAACGGCGAAATTTTTATTGACCACATTTATTAAATCTTGATTGTACACAAGTAAGGTAAAGACGAAAGTAATTTGCTTATTTTTTTAAATTTTATCAAGTATTCACCATAATTAATTGAACCTAGGTAAAAAAATAAAATATTTAGGGAATCTTTTTTGATTATTTAGTTCCCGTTTCTCAGTTTAGTGTTACCATTTTATGTATAATCTACCTAGTAGCTAGAATAAATCTAAATTAGTAGATTATTTTGTATCGTTTTAAAAATTGAAATTATTTCGTTTAATCAATGTTTGCATAAATAATAGTATTGCTCTTTTTTTTAGTGTATTTAAGCTAATTTTCTTGCATACATTATTTAATAATCTCTAACAGAATGGTAATAATTGAAAGAATATTAAGGCAGCACTGATGCTGATTGTCTGTGGCTGTGCCTAATGTTTTACTGGTCTGTGGTTGTCATCTGTCTTTGTTTTTGTGGCTTTCTTCCGGTTGTCATTTTTAGAAGTGACATTACCCATAGAGATATATTACCTCTATGGACATTACCACACAACCTACAAAACTTTAGAACGAAATATCATTTTTTTTCTAGCCTCATAAAAAAAAAATCTAGCTGCTGTGAGCTTCATATTCGACACTTAGAAAAATATATTTTTTTCACACGTGTACATAATTATTTTTTCTCAATAATATTGATGTATGGAAGTTCGCCGTTGCTCTTTGCGGTCTAGGGACGACAACAAGTTATAAATACCGTTAAGTCGGACTGAGGTGTATGCAAATTCATTTATGGTAAAGACAGCTAAGTTATGGAATGCACTGCCAAGTGACATTAGACAGTCAAAATGTTTGAGTATTTTTAAGAATCGTTTGAAGGAATTTTATCTTACTAATATGCTATAAATTATTTATGTATTTGTTTACTTTTTGTTATGTAGGTCTAAATTATATATATATATTTATTTATTTATATGTATTGGTATATATTTTAGTATTTTTATTTGTGTAATTGTTTATGTATTTTTAGAATGTATAGTTTATGTAGTATATTATATGTACTAGTGTTGTTGCACTATCCCGCTTCATTGCGTTTGTTTCTTTATTTAAAGGTTGTCTGGAGGAGATCACTTTTAGTGATAAGACCGCCTTTGCGCACTTATTTGTTTTTGTTTGTTCACTTTTTTGTTTCTTTTTAATGTTTTGTGTGGCAATAAAGTATTTATCTATCTATTTATCTATCTATAAATAAATGGATTTGAATTTAAATTTGAATAACCAAAATTCATAAATAAAAAAGCTAGTTTTCGTTATAAAAAAAGTATACCTTCTTCCAGTCTTTTCTAATTATCTTGAAATCTATCTGTGCTATGCAACCATGAAAGTTGTGCCGCAAGTCAGCTACATGTTACTGAGATTCTGTAAACACGTTCAGTCACGTATTCCGAGATTTCTCTAGGAAAGCGTTTCCTGTAATAATTGTACGTGCATGGACTGCGGAATATACACTTGTGACTAGAGGTCGGTGGGCATACAGTGAAAGCATTTGGAAAAGGTTTGGACTAGTGTTATGATGAGGTACTAGATGCGGTACCCGTGACCTCCCTGGCGCAGTGTTGAGCGCTGTTGTCTTAAACGTGGGAGGTTCCGGGTTCGATTCCCGGCAGGTCCATTTGGGAATCTATAATTTCTGAATTTTCTCTGGTATGGGTCTGGTGGGAGGTGCAGGTGCAGGTTGTGCGTATAATGTAGGATAACCATGCGGGTGGACAATAACAGAGCTTTTTTGTAAAACAAGTAATGGTTTTGTAAAACGGGAACTTTTACAACACAAGGATTCTTACACATTCAAACCCTCATCATCATGGTCACACAGTAGATGTTCTATGAAACTAATAAAACAGACCTTCACCGCTTTACGTTGAAAAAAAAATTGGCAGTCATAGGGACTGCCGATAGAAGTGAAAACGAATATTTAAAATAATAAAAAATATATTAAAATATAAACCTTAAAACGAAGGCATTGAAGTTTAATAATTACGAATGTAGTATATTTATATTTAAGATCTTCTGTCTTCGTAACAATGCGAGCACGTCGGTGACGCGGTGTCGGTGACGCGAATCCACAAGTTTACCCCCTACCAAAAAGTACTCAACGCGGCTGAAGAAGTTTTCACTTCAAAAATATTTCCGAACCCTCTTGCGATCATCATGGTCACACAGTAGATGCTCTATACAACTAATAAAACCTACCTTTACCGCTTTACGTTGATAAATAGTTATTTGTTATACCTACAAGAGTGATCGAGTGCAACACGTAACTTTTCATCCCACCTCAGCGAGGAAATGACTAAATGCAAAAAAAATCACAAGATTAAATTCAATTCTGTTAATTTCTTCGTCACTAGAATCACTCATTTTAGGTTTTTCACTTATTTTCAATTTTCTTGTTTTTATTCGGTTTTAATTTTAAACAATATGACGTGAAAGAAAATGGTGCGCGCAAAGCAAATTAAAAAAGTACACCAAGAAGGTTACGAGTGTGAGTTTTTAACAAATTAAAAGCGATTGTATGGAAATTCGGCACCATAGAGGTAGAAGTAAATAGGTTTTAATGATGTTTTGAATTCACAAACTTCATAGACGAGTGATATTTACTAACGTGCACACGATGTTCTAAATTCAATTTACTTTATCCTCTAGAGGATAATAACGGCTTTTACCATCAGATATCGAAGAGTAAAAATACTCTTTCCGAGATGGTGGGATGAAAAAAATATTATTTCATGCTAAGTTAAAGGAACCACAGGATACAATTCCCAAGCGCTAACCCGTTTGTTTATCAGTTTAGCACTCGCGCGTAGCAGCATTAGCGAGCGGTGCTAAGCGCATTTTTGCACGTCAATTAACTTATTACTATCCGCGTGTAGGTACGACATGCTAATTACACGAGCAAACGCTATATGGTGCCATACTACCATCGCTTAAAGCAGTATTATAAACAAAAACGACAATCAAATTAATATTATAAATGCGACAGTTTGGATGGATGTATGGATGTTTGTTACTCAATCACGCTTGAACGGCTGAACGGATCTGGATGAAATTTGGCACAGAGATAGATTATAGTTTGGAATAGCACATAGGCTACTTTTTATCCCGGAAAATTAAAGAGTTCCCGCGGTAACCAAAAACCTCAACCCACGCGTGCGAAGTCGCGGGCATCAGCTAGTACCTAAGTTATATATCCCTCCGGGGCATATGGTAATTCATTCAAAGTTAAGGCTGTACTGCTTGTTGGAACGAATTGCCGAGCGACATTAGGCAGTCAAAGTCTTTAAAAACATCTATAAGAGTCGTATAAAGGAATATTACCTTTCTAATATGCTACAGAGTATTTAAGTAGGTATTTTCTTTTGTATGTATGGTTATGTACTGCTATATATGTATATGAGTTTATATTTATTTATATTTATTTATTTATGTATTATTAGTATGTATAATTTAGGTATTTATTATTGCATGTTTATTATTATTGTTGCACTCTCCCGCTCTGGAGTTGTCTGGAGGAGATCACTTTTAATGATAAGACCGCCCTTGCGCACGCGTTGTTTTCTGTTTTCTGTTTATAATTAAGTTATTGTGGCAATAAAGAATTAGGGTATCTGTCTATGTATTATTTTAAAATGACAGATTTATCTGACTTTACTAACTTAATATCCCTAAAATAAGGATTTTATTTCTGAAACAGGCGCTTCAACAATATTAAAATAATACTGCTTTATGCGATGGTAGTAACCTCCCTGCTCCTACGTCCGCCCGTATTTGGTTAACGCGTGATTATCGCGGGAGACTTCACTTCTCAGGCCAAAATTGCTGAGTGAAGAAAGAGCTAATTTCAATTTCTGTAGCCTAGCTAAGAGAGGCCTAAGTAGCTATGTACCTACTGAATAGCCAAACAGTACAAGAAAGCAATTTTATAAAATACTAAATGACGCCCGCGACTTCGTCCGCGTGAAAGTTTTTTCTTTCCTGTCGGAACTCTTTGATTTTCCGGGATAAAAAGTGTATGTCCATCCCCGAGATACAAACTGTATTCCCTGTACTAAATTTCATCAAAATCGGTTCAACAGATGAGCCGTGAAAGCGTAGCAGACAGACAGACACACTTTCGCATTTTTTTTAATCCACTACAAGTTAGCCCTTGACTGCAATCTCACCTGATGGTAAGTGATGATGCAGTCTAAGATGGTGGTGGGCTAACCTGTTAGGGGCATGGCAGCTATATTAAACCCACACCCTTATTCGGTTTCTACACGGCATCGTACCGGAACGCTAAATCGCTTGGCGGCACGTCTTTTGCCGGTATAGGGTGGTAACTACACTAGCGGCACGCTATGATGGCCGGTTGACACATTACAATAGGTCAATTTATTCTCGAACAAAAAACAATTAAGTTTTTTTAAATTTATGAATCTCTGCACATCACTATCGTCATAGCTATCGTCAATAAAGTAATACAATTATTTCCTTCAAAGTCGTTATCAATTAATACGGAACGTTTGTCCAACCGGCCATCATAGCGTGCCGCTAGTGTAGCCACGGCCGAAGCCTCCCACCAGGCAAAATTAGTATGAATTAGTATGAATACCTACTGTACGTGGTAGCATCAGTAATTCCAATGCTAATATGTAGTACTAAGTAATATAGATACAGTCACGAGCCTTGTAATATTACTATACCATTGTGATTGCGTACGCGATCGTCACACTGTACCTATATTTTGTACTTTATCAAACTACGGTATTAATTCCGCTGACTTCCTCCTACATATTGTATGCTTAGCCAATTCCGCAGCCAATCAATCCTACATTTATACCTACAAATATAATCCATATCTATAGCGATGTGAAACGATCGCATCGTCAGTTGCGATTCGAAATCCCAGGTTCGCGGGCGGGCGGCATCGGCGGCGTGACGTCACGCAGGGGTGGCGCCTGCACGCTGCCATCCACTCACATCTGCCAATATTTACCCAGCGCCCCTCCCTACGCACCCGTTCATATTTCAAATGCTAGCAGGGGGACGGTAAAGACTACAAAACACCGGGTAACTCGGCTGACTGTTACACCGATGCGTATCACAAGGCTGAAATACAAATAAATTAAGCGGCGTGCAATTTACTAAAAGAACACGTGAAAAAAGTGTCTAAGTTTGTCAAGAAAGACTAAGATGCGTCAATGGACCATTTCTTGTACATAAGATAAATTATAAGTTTAGGCTAAAATAAAACTACTCATTAGCCAATTAGTTAGGCTATAATCTAGCCACATGTCGAGTACCTCGCTGGTACTCAATAATAGGAAAAAAAAGCTGCGTGCAGTAAGAAGTGACATTACAGGTATTCATCTGATAAAAATTAGGGAGTTCCGTATTCAAAAACACAAAACGGAACATTAAATATGAAATCATTTTGGCAGCGGCGCGGCGTCTATCTATCCCAAAATGTAATCACTGAAATAACGTGACTCACTGTGTAGTCAAACAAACAGCTATTTAAATTATAAGAGTATCCGATTTTTTTTTTGTATTAATTGTACACCTCAAACTATAATTAGCCTCATGTATAGATTGAATTTAGGATTTGGAGATAGGCAATTTTGAGAGTCAAAAAGTGAAGTCTTTTAATAAGACAAAGATTAATGTTAATCTCCTCAACTTCTCCTAGTCCTAAGGTTACCTGGCAGAGATCGCTACTAAGCGATAGGGCCCCTTTTTGTATTCTACTTCATTCTTTGTGTTTTCTGTGTATTTGTTTATATTTTTGTGATGGTGTACAAAATAAAGAGAAAAAAAAATGCTCAATGAAACCTAGTAAAATTAATAAGTATACGATTTAAAAAGAAGATAGTAAAAGACAATATCAACATTTCAAATAGGTAGGGTGACGCAACGGTGTAACAGGCGGCCCCGTCAAACTATTGGATCGTACGAATGCCCTCGTATTCGAATGAATCGATGCGTTTCGCTCTTCACCGACTCACGGTGATTTTATAATCCGCAGTGCGAGCGGGTGCGCCGACCGGCATACCCCTCGCGGCATAATCGAATAAATTGAATACAATTATTGTATTATTCAATAAAGACCTTCACAAAATAAAACAAGCAACACTGATGTAGAAATACCTCTGTTACACGCTTAACTTAACTAAACTAACGTTGTATGGACTAATTTTGGAACGGAGTATACTGAGATACGGCTAGCAAAACGTCCTTCATCTGTCTATTTTTTATTTTGTGTTGTTATGACAGGTTTTAAGTCCACATATTCCGTTCCGATCCGAAGCGTTGTAGCTTCATTTGAGTTTTATGTCAGCATCTTCCCAGAAAATTTACCCTTTGATCTTGACAAACGCCATGAAATATTTACACAAATAATTTTGACTTGTCATTTTTTATTCAGTCCTTGACTGCGAACACGTCTGGTGGTAAGTGATGTATGATAGTGTAGTCCACGATGTAAGCGCTAAGCTAGCTTGGAGATGGGGCAGTTTTATTAAACCAGTACCCCTAATTGGATTTTTCACGGCATCGTACCTACTAGAGTCCGGAACACTATATCGCCGGAACTTTGCCGATAGGGTGGTAACTGGTAACTAAGTCTCACCAGACCAGACCAGAATTTACAAACAGATCAGAATTCTTCAAAAAGTTCCCTGACGAGAATTTAATTTAGCACCTCCCACTTGTTAAAATATTTTTTGACTTTTCGCGAAATGAGCAATACCTAAGCTTAAACAAAATTGGTCCTGGATGAATTGGGAAAATAGAAAATTATATCTTTTGGACCGATTTTCGTCTAAGTTTACGTTACTTTTTTTTTTTTTTTATTCACTACAAGTTAGCCCTTGACTGCGATCTCACCTGATGTAAAGTGACGATGCAGTCTAAGATGGTAGCGGGCTAACCTGTTAGGGGCATGGCAGTTATATTAAACCCATACCCCTATTCGGTTTCTACACTGAGAAAAAAGACCTTCCGAAATACGGAAGGTATTACCGTTCCTTTTGACTCAGTAGGAAATTTACCTTTCAACTTGGAAGGATATTATTACCGTCCAAATTTTCCTTCCAAACAATGTCTGCATTCTATTTTGGTGGGTAATACGTACCTTCCAAATTTCGGTCGGAAATTCCTACTGAGTCAAAAGGGAAGGTAATTTTTGGAAGGAAAATAAAGGACGGTAAATTTTGGAAGGGTAATGGGGTTAATTTTAGCAATTTAGAAGTATTTACCTTCTGCGAATCTCAGTAATCCCCCCAATCTAGAAAGTAAATACCGAAGGTAATCGGATATAATAGGAAGGTAATTTCAAAATTTTCCTTCTAATTTAGCAATGTTGTCGTATATTATAAATTTTAGGCTTTCAAAACGCCCTGTCCCAGCAAGGGTGGAAGCAGGGGTCCGTATACCACCTATGATTTATGCTCTGCTATGTGCTTTCTATGAATGTCCCAACTAGGTAGAAACACCATTTGCCACGATGCAGGTATGGAATACCGATACAAGCGGACTTGGCGATATATATGTGTTTGACCGGCGCCACTCTATACCGCGAGCCAATATACGCGTAGCGACATCTAGTGGTAGGGTCGGGTTACAATTTCTGTTTAATAAAACTTAGGAAGATTAATAATAGTTTTCCTTCCGATACCGAAATATTCCAATTTGTTTGGAGAGATATTGGGGCTGATTCTGTATAACACAACTTCTAAACTAAACTAAAATGGCAGCTTTAAATCTAGTTCTGTCCCTTTCCGTAGGGAGTATTATGAAAGGGTTAGCAATATTTGTAATGCTCTTATTTTAGTTTGGTTTAGAGATTGTGCACTACAGAATCAGCCTCATTATCATCTTTAGAAAGATGTTCCTTGTGTTATTCCCTCCAAGTGTGATCCATCTAATTTGGATGGTAATTCCTTCCAGCGAGCCTTTCTAATCCTTTCGGTTTTGATGGAATAGTAATGTCACATTATTTCCCACTAGATAAGAGGGTAAATATCCTTCAATATCGAAGGGTAAATATGCGTTTTCCTTCTGACACTGTTCCCACTGAAAAATTATAATTGATTAAGAAGGATACTATCATCTAATTTAGAAGGATGTTCCTTGTGTTATTCCCTCCAAGTGTGATCCATCTAATTTGGATGGTAATTCCTTCCAGCGAGCCTTTCTAATCCTTTAGTTTTTGATGGAATAGTAATGTCACTTTATTTCCCACTAGTTAAGAGGGTAAATATACTTCAATATCGGGAGGTTAGCTGCGTTTTCCTTCCGACAACTTTGGATTTGAATTCAGAAGGACATTAACATCTAATTTGGAAGGATAAATTTAGGAGAAATTATTATAATGCATCCTTATTTAGTAGGAATATTTAGCTGGAAGGAAATTCCTTCTTGGTTAATTCCTTCCAACAAATTTCCTTCCTTTAAGTTCTTCCGTATTAGACGGATAAAATTCATTACCTTCTAAATATCGGTAGGAATTTGGCAGTTTCCCGATTCAGAAGGTAATCGGTGGAAGGAAAAGACCCAATTTTGGAAGGAATCGGTTTTAGAAGGTAAAAATCGGAAGGTAAACAAGGAATTTTTTCTCAGTGTACACGGCATCGTACCGGAACGCTAAATCGCTTGGCGGCACGTCTTTGCCGGTAGGGTGGTAACTAGCCACGGCCAAAGCCTCCCACCAGGCCAGACCAGGGAAAATTCAGAAATTATAAATTTCCAAATTGACCCTGCCGGGGATCGAACCCGGGACCTCCGCACGTTAAGGCAACAGCGCTGCACACTGCGCCACGGAGGTCGTCAAACGTTACGTTATCGACGTGGACGTAATGATAACAATCAACAGACAGACCAAAACCCCATTGTAGCTCACGTCACTTGCACTTTTCCCCACCCGCAGTACAAACAACGCATAGCAACACATCAACACGTATTTTTTTGCGTTTTTTCGATTCGGCGCTATTAAGGTTTATTTACACGCGCGCTGGGTGGTCGTCGAGTGCACTCCACGCTCTTTGACGTCACACCTTACATCTTGCGGCCGAGTGTTTGCCCGCGAAACTACCGACGCACTCTGATGATGCGTACCTCAAAAATTTATGGCTCTGAGGATATATTGAAACGTGTAAATTGCATTCCGTTTAGCGCTTGGTTGCTTGCGAGTCCGAGGCGTGTACCTATAGCGGATTCGGTAATTAGAGTTTCTAGTTTCTACCTACTATTCTATTGAACATAACATAAACGAAAATAATAGGTCTTATTGATATTTTGCTATCCGATATTCTGCTATCCCTTACGAAGTAGGAATATTATGAAAGGAATAACAATATATTTAGAGGTGTCATTTTAATTTTGAATGTTTATGTTGTGTCACAAGCTCTACAATAAAACGAAAACTGCAAATATCCCTTTCCGCAGGAAGTATTATGAAAGTAATGGCAATATTTATAGAGGTGCACTAAAAACTTTGCTCCTAAAGACTAACTACAATTCACAAAAATTGAAGAGTTCCCACGGAAATAGTTTTGAATTAGGTATCTGCCTTATACTACGAAGTCGCTAGCTGGTTGCTGGCTGGCTAGGCTGGTGTTTTTTCTAATTGGATTTTGCAGCTTGTTTACCTTTACATATATCTATCTATAAGTGAAATATTTTGAATAGAAATATTTAAAAATTTGCCATTAAATACTTAGGCCCACTTGGCCTACAAGGCTCGTTAAATTAATTATCTATACTTGTCATGTTTATGTCAACCCCGGAATAAACTTCAAAAAGTGGCAGCATTAAAAACTAAGTAAATCAATTTGAAGGCAGTGTTGTGCAAGTCGGCCTTAAAATTAAAAACAAATTAAAATAATAAATAAACTATAGGTCTTAAAATCAATTAACTACACAGGCGCCAACTTTTTATCATTAAAATAATTAAATAAACCGAAGCACAGTGCTATCTACCGGCGAGTCAAAAAACTAAAACAACAATTACACAACATTCCACTAGATGTCACTACATATCGTAGTATCTGGTGTTGTTTTAATTGGTAACAGCGCCATCTATCTGAAAGTGACTATTTGTTATGTAGATGGCGTTGTTAGACTGAGACAGACAACGACGCGAGCTTGTAAGGGGATTACACCACTAATCGCGGATCGCCGGAACACATAGTCCCACAGACATATCTGACTCGGTGGCCAAAATTGGAACAATTTTGTATGCCTGTTTAGTTTTTGTTTTATTTTTCACTAGCTGATTCCCGCGACTTCGTCCGATTGGTTTAAGTTTTTTAGTTATTCCCGCGGGAACTCTTCAATTTTTCGGGATAAAAATTTGGCGGCGTGATTGAAGTACAAACCAACAAACCAACAAACAAAGACACTTTCGCATTTATAATATTATAATATGATAGTATGATAGACACTAGAGACGCTGTCACCGGATCAGATAAGTTTGTCGGACTATACATTAATTTGTCTAGCTAGTAAAGGGACGCTTTACGCTACGGCTAAGCCATGCCATGCCATACGGCGTTTAGTCTCCCTAGTTAGCTGAGCGCAGTGGGACAAATGATTTCTTACCTTGATTTCTTCTAGCGTTCTCTCAGCTTGTTTGGACTCCGCTGAAGCTAAGCCACTCTGAAAGGAAAAATGGCCTTTAAGTTTTGACACACTCTCTTTGCGTTGGAATCCTCACAGCTGAGGATCTTGTCCCTTCCATTGATCACGTAATGGTGGGGATTTCTTAATGTTGCAGTGCTCTCCAGTAAATAATTGCTACTTTCCATTTACCAATTTCAGAGTACCGACCTACAACTCGTAAACATTCTGTTAGACTCGCAAAAATTAAGCATGCGTGGTTGGCATGTTCGACTGCAGCCGACGAGGTCCCGGGTTCGAGTCCCGGGTGGGGCCATAATTGAGTGTTGGGTTATTCCGACTAGAAATTCTCAGTACTAGCCCGGAGTTAGGAAGTTGGCGGTGTTTCACCCCCGTGGTCCCGGTTATTCTCACTAACATGATAATAGTCGTTAATGCCCGCCAATCCGCATTGGAGCAGCGTGGTGGGTCTAAGCTCTAATTCCCTCTCTCCTATGAGAGTGGAGGCCTTTGCCCAGCAGTGGGACGTTAATGGGCAAAGCGCAAGTTTGGTATACCTCCACTAGGTAGGCAAACAGCATCCTCACTGGACACGCAAGACGGTTATCTTATTATCAGGCCAGGCAATTCGTCCGCTTGGATTGAGGTTTTTTTTATAAATTCTGTAGAAATCCTCTTATTTTCTAGGATAAAAAAGTAGGTATGCCCATCTCCAAGATGCAAGCTACCTCTGTGCCTGTCAATAATCAATATTGATTCAGCTCTGAAAAATTAACAAATTAACAAAAATTTAAAACACTCTTGAAATGATTTATTTCATGTAGGACACTTGTGTCACTTATAATAAGTCGTAAGAATCTACCACCGGTTCGGAAAGCTGATTCTACTGAGAAGAACCGGCAAGAAACTCAGCAGTTGCTCTTTTCAAAAACAGAAAAACAATTTGTATATACCTAATATAAAACGCATACGCTACGTAACAAGTATTTAGTCTTTGCATTTTTATAATATATTAGTTTGGAAATAAAGACGATCATTATTGCTAGTACTTTCTTAATGCGACATTACCAAGTTGCAAGAAGGCATCCGCTATCGATTCTTCCAAGTTCAGCACGACAAGGTTGCACCGAAGGCCTTGATACCCAAAGATAAGACGTATTATCGCATACAAACGTAATTATTTATCTGCATCAGATTAAGTAGAACGCGAAGTGCCAGATCGAATCTGTTTCTTCCAAATGGCTTAAAATACCGTATCAAATAAATATTATAAATGCGAAAGTTTGGATGTATGGATGTATGTTTATTACTCAATCACGCTCCAACGGATGAACGGATCTGGATGAAATTTGGCACAGAGATAGATTATAGTCTGGAATAGCACATAGGCTACTTTTTATCCCGGAAAATTAAAGAGTTCCCGCGGGAACCGAAAAACCTCAATCCACGCGGACGAAGTCGCGGGCATCAGCTAGTGTTTTATAAAAAAACTTTTTTATTGAGCATAACAATTCTTCAGAATCCTACAAAAATTTCTACTGAGGGTCAAGTATCTACACATAATTGGCTTTGTAAAACCACCATAAAATTACAGTATAAAGAGACGGAAAAGAAATTAATGTTATGAATTAGATAGATAGACTATCTCTCAATTGCCACACATTTAAAAATCTTTTATACTATTAATTATTTTCCTAAAAAATCCTAGCATAGGCATGGATTTCTAGAACTCAATCGAATCAATCGGTAATCAACAATAACCAAGTGATATACCTGTCAGTAAATATATAAATAGTTCATAGTACACTCTCTTTGAGTTTGGGAAGCGCCACATGTTAGTGAAATGAAAAGGCAACAGTTGACATTCTTGGACCGATGCCAAAGTATTTTCAAAAGGACAGACGGTCATGTCTAATATTTAAATTCTGTATATTTTCGCATAGTGCTTTAGCGAATAATTCGGGAAAGTGCATCATCACACATATTTTTCAACTGATTGACTGGAGGTTATTCGGCGGTGTATGATTCTTTAGAAAATCGCTCTCAAGCAAGGACTAACGAGTAAAGGAGCACTTGGTAATGTTGTGGAAAATTAAATGATAATTTAATATTTAAATTAAAACAGTAAAATTGTATCCCTTATGGTGGCGCGCTAACCAGACCTTTCCTCTCTCTCTCGCACATTCTAACATTTTCAATGATTTTAGCAAAAGTCTCGGTATACTTTGGACAAATATGGACAAGTCTTGACAGTAAAATTACGAACATTTGTAATATACCTAATTTTCGATAGAGGAAAATGGCGAAAACTACTAGTATTTTTCCTCGCCATTTTTCTCTATCAAAATCTCCCGAATTCCTACCGATGAAACAGAGTTACCACGGGATTCTGAAAAACGTACATCAACGCGGAAGAAAAAACGGGCATCGAATTGTTTCAAACAAACTAACTTTAAACGCTACACTGCGTACTGTCATGTGTGTGCAAGCCCTAACTGGAAATTACTTAACGAAAATAAATACGGAAGTATTTGTTCCACTTTCGCGAGCTATCTGCGTGAACGATCTTCATGAACTTTAGCCGTTAGCACACATGCCAGCAACAATACTGCGCTATTGTTCTGCTTGTAATAACCTTATTTTAGTGCAAACTAACTTACACACGCAATTCTGTCTAGTACATTAAATGCCTAACGACACTATTAAAGCACTTAGTTGTTAGTATTCATATTGGATAGAAGCAGTCGTTACTTTGCGGATTTGATACTTTGTCCATGATAATGAAGGAACTATAGAAGTTTAATTCGATATAAGTATTAGTTAGTATTAAGTCGTCAATATCTGTACTATCAGGAAAAGCTGAATGGCCTTGAGAGAAAGAAGAAAATTTAGTGATTGAACAAGCATCGCGCTCCGTCGTCATTTCATCCAAAACCACTCATTTTGAAAGCTACGATCGCTGGAATCAAATGGCGATATCGAAACCTTCATGGTACCTTTGGACAGCGTTTTTTCAGAAAAACTGAAGGAAATGCAAACTTTTGTATAGTCAAAGCCCTATACATTACGTACATCGGTTCTCTCCAGCACCATAGCCCGAAGCCTCGCGTACATTGCGTCTTCACGCATGCGCGCCCCGTCTCGTATCTCACGCACCAAGTCCGTTAGGAATCCTGGAGAGTACTGCAAGCCGATACCTGATGAATACAATAAAAACGTGACACATTAAAAAAACGCCCCCTGCTGACATATACATAATATTTTATGCATAATCAATACTGATTATCATACATGCAGAAGTGTGTCTGTCTGAACAGCGGTTTAGAACAGTGTCAAGAGGTCTGTGAAGGTTCAGTCAAGATATTAAAAGCTCTGCTAATTGGCTGATACCTTCGAATATAATACCATTGCGACTCTAGTAGTGTGGTGTTCCACCTTTCCAAGCTTCCAAAAATATTGTATCGAACTGTTAGTTAATACTAAGTTGTTAATAAAAAGTGCAAATCTTGGACGAAGAAACATAGTTTCTATTGTATGGACGTTATAGGCGATTTAACTTGGTGGAAGTGGTTAGTGAACCTTAACGTAGCCTGATTAGCGTGAGTTTTTCATTAAAGAAACAGTTATGATTTTATAGCAAACTGTATAACTATAAAATCGATCAAAATTAACGAAGCGTGAGAACTTTTCTCTTGCTCTGTAATTATTGCTAACGGACTATGCTGCATTATATGCTTGCTAATGGTATACAATTATTATGCCTAGAATTATTGTTTGTTTACAGAAAACTACTTTTCTACCGTTCTATCTTTTTAACAAACTAAAAGGCCTAACAGCTGAAGTTAACTAACAATACTTAAATAAAATATTTTTTTTTTCTATTATTGAGTACCTACCAATGTCAATCTATGTAAGTATTTAAAGCGAACTTAGGAACATTCATATTATGTAATAAAAAAAATTCAAAATAAAGTTTTGCCAAGTCACTTATCGACAGAGATACGAGTAGATTGATTTTATTAAGTGTGTAAGCATAATATTATATTAATTCTTGCCTATTTCTACCCTTCCGTTTTTGTTAGCAAGTTTCGTCGATGATCACGCATAAGTTTTTTTTTGTAAACCAAGGTTACCTACCTAATGATTTTTTTGTTCTCATACTTCGGTGTAAAGTACCTAAATCTTCAGATTTACCTAGAGGTCACGGAATTCTTCAAACGCGTCAACGGATAAACAGCGAATCACTCATAGTTCTTAGAATTTAACTCGTTCATTCCAACGACCTCAATTTACATAGACGGGCCCTGTCAAACAAAGAATGTGGGCGTATTTAACTAACGCCATCTAGTCAGAAAAGCGGGACAGCGCTATGGCGGGGACAAGGACAGGCTTATACAGGTGTGGAGCGCGCTCCACAGGTCGGACGCTCAATTTTTAGGGTTCCGTACCAAAATGGTAAAAATGGAGCCCTTATGGTGCGACTTTCTCCGTCCGTCCGTCCGTCCGTCTGTCACAGTCGATTATTTCAGTAACTATTAAAGCTATCGACATGACATTTGGAATAGTTGTGTATAATAGTGGCCTAACATCATTAAAATTAAAAAAAATCGAAAATTATTTTTAGTTTAATTAAAAAAGGGGGAAAATAGGGGGTTTGAAATTTCAAAGTATGGTAACTATACTAAGTGGGATATCATATAAAAGGGCTATACTTCGACATTCTAAAACAGATTTTTATTTATTTTTGTGCATAATAGTTTTTGATTTATCGGGCAAAATGTCGAAAAAAATACCGTTCCCTCCCCTTATCTCCGAAGTTTACCAATTGAAAAATCTGAAATAATTATGGTCAATAGAAGCATAAGTATATTTTACAGGAAAAATAAAACCAACGCTTTAACTAGCATAGTTTTTTTGATATTAACAATAAACCTCTACAAACAAAGTTAGTTTTGCGGTTCATTTCGTCTTGTTTTTAATACGTCATAAATCGTAAAACTTACTACAGGTTTGTACGGAACCCTCGGTGCGCGAGTCCGACTCGCACTTGGCCGGTTATATTTTCTATGAAAGGGCCCATCTAGTACCTACATAAATATCGATGGTTCATACTGAGGTTCACGAAACAGTATACATTTCAGCGATAAAAAGTTATATTAGTTTTTGTTTAAATAAAGCTTCTTTTGAGTCAATTATTATTTAAGTATATTTCAATTGTATTTTTTTTAATTTCAAATGAAAAAATATGCACGACGATGCCTTCAAGTATTGAAAATGATCAGCACGAACCTATTGGCTGAACACGCACATTTTCAGCTGATGTACAGTTGACCTTTGCGACTATTTGGTTATGAGATTTTGGCCTTAAATAAAGAATAAATAGAGGCTTGAATGGCAAGAACAGTTTAAATCAGACATCATTACTTATTGCTAAGTACTATTACGTAGTGTCGAGGTTATCTGACTGGGTCGGACGAGACGCACGCAACTTACTTAGGAGACGATAACAGATTTATAGGGATACTAGGTATGTACTATGTAGTATATGTACCTAGTATAAGGTAACTAAACAAAGCTAGAAACTACTACTTCTACTGCTAACAATCACGACGATCCGTTACGACGTGATTAGGACAAACCAATAAACAAACACACTTTCACATTTAAATACTAGTAGGAATTTCGTTTTTCGAAAGTATAACTCGTGCTAAGGGCAATTGTAGCTATTGTGGCTAATATTCTCTTGTACTTTAAGCTTAACTAGAATGGCGGATCTAAATGTATTACTATCCCTTTCTTATTGGTCCCTGCTAAGAAGTACCTACTTATAGCATTAGATATTTAGATTAGCACCTAGAGATTACTTGCAAGAGAATAAGGCCACATTAATTCCCAAATAGCAGAAATACGTAATCAAATCTTATAATTACTTAGGTAACTATAATAAATAATAGATGTTCCGTATGCGTTGACGTATAAAAAAGTTATTAATACGAAGTAGCTGTACATGCCTACTAAGTATTGTTTTGATGTATGTAGGTATTACATAGTGAATACCTAATGAGTGATGTAGAAAAATGAATGAGAAAAGATAATTATAGCGCGTTGGCGTAAGCAAGGTGCATAGAGCCAAACAAGGAAATCAATGATGATTCCAATATAACAATACCTAGAGAGCACCTTACAACTTACCACCATAATGGTACATATGGGTAGGTACCATAGAAAAACGAGAAACTTATAATTTCGTCCAGTCTGAATATCCACTTATTTTTATTGCCTTACTAGCTGATGCCCGCGACTTCGTCCGCGTGGTTTACCTAAGTTTTTTTGATTCCCGCGGGAACTCCTTAATTTTCCGGGATAAAAAGTAGCCTATGTCACTCTCCAGGTCCTCAACTATACCCATCCCAAAAATCACGTCAATCCGTTGCTCCGTTCCGGCGTGATTGAAGGACAAAACCAACAAACCAACAAACAAACACACTTTCGCATTTATAATATTAGTATGATGTTTAGCTTTTTACCAAATAGAGTAAAAAGTTACATCTAAAAAAAAATTGTAACTCAAAATAGGTTGTCAAATTTTGGTGTTGTTTTACCATGTTCACCAAAATTTGACACTATGTGAAATAATAATCTAATATTTTACAACTTGCTATCCTATTAAAGCCAAAGACAAAAAAAGTTAATGGCCACCAAAATTAGTATATGACCATAGCTACATTTTAATGCAGCCGGGCACATGAATATATATTTTCTTAGAAAGCTCAAATTATATTTTTTGGTGTTCGATATATATATTTAATCCCATTTTAATTTAAGTTAGCCTGACTTAAAACCTGATTATAGTAAATATAGTCATATCCATACTAATATTTTAAATGCGAAAGTGTGTCTGTCTGCTACGCTTTCACGACCCATCTGTTTAACCAATTTTTATGAAATTTGGTTCAAGGAATCGGTTCGGGAATCAAAAAATCTTAATCTACGCGGACGAAGTCGCAGGCATCATCTAGTTATGTATGGTGGTGATACGCTTAATCTACGCTTTTGCGGCTCGTTTTTGAACCGATGAAGCGATTTTGACGAAATTTGGTTCAAAGGTAGGTCGCAACTCGCATCCCACTTTTCCAAAATAGAGTTACTTTTTTGGGGATTTTTCAAAAACTTAAATCCACGCGGATGAAGTCCAGTTCCATCATCCAGTTATAATCATACTAATATTATAAATGCGAAAGTGTGTTTGTTTGTTGGTTTGTTGGTTTATTGGTTTATTGGTTTGTTGGTTTGTCCTTCAATCACGCCGCAACGGAGCAACGGATCGACGTGATTTTTGGCATGGGTATAGTTGAGTACCTGGAGAGTGACATAGGCTACTTTTTATCCCGGAAAATTAAGGAGTTCCCGGGGGAATCAAAAAAACTTAAACCACGCGGACGAAGTCGCGGGCATCAGCTAGTCAAACATAATAGCAATATAAAATAGTCATCAATATAAGATAACCATTGTATGTTATTAATTATTGTGGTTGGTATTGTTAATTATCATTACCGTTGAGATTTGATGCAACGCCCATACTGTTCGGTCCTTTGGGGTAATAGCTGGTCTGATGTCGTACCGCTTCAAGCTCCGCTGAAAATAAACAATTTTGTATATTTAGTTCGAACCAATCGTCTAGTCGTGGATCGTTTCGACGACCTCCGTGGCGCAGTGTGCAAGCGCTGTTGTCTTAACGTGCGGAGGTCCCGGGTTCGATCCCCGGCAGGGTCAATTTGGGAATTTATAATTTCTGAATTTTCCCTGGTCTGGCCTGGTGGGAGGCTTCGGCCGTGGCTAGTTACCACCCTACCGGCAAAGACGTGCCGCCAAGCGATTTAGCGTTACGGTACGATGCCGTGTAGAAACCGAATAGGAGTATGGGTTTAATATAACTGCCCTGCCCCTAACAGGTTAGCCCGCTACCATCTTAGACTGCATCATCACTTACCATCAGGTGAGATCGCAGTCAAGGGCTAACTTGTAGTGGATAAAAAATAAAATAAAAAAGTCGATATTCAAATACGTATCCGCGAAAAATGTTCGCGTCATTTGCAGACTGCGCTGGTCCTAATCATGCTAATACATATTATAAAGAGAAAGAGGTAAAGTTTGTGAGCTTGTGAGGTTGTAGGGGGTAATCTCTAGATCTACTGAACCGATTTTGAAAATTCTGGTACCAATAGAAAGCCACATTATTTGTGAGTGTCATATATTATACCGAAAAATTAGGGAGTTCTCGTGGGAATTTAAAAAACTTATTTCACGCGGACGAAGTCGCGGGCATCTGCTAGTCTGAAATGAATCGCCTTTTGCCAACCAACAGTGTTTAAAAGACAATTGCTATTTTTAACCGACTTCCAAAAAAGGAGGAGGTTCTCAATTCGGCGCGTATCTTTTTTTTAAATAATCAGTTTTTCTCGATAGTCCGTGCGACGTTGCGGCGTGATTTAAGGACAAACCAACAAACAAACACATAGGAATAACACATAGGCTACTTTTTATCCCGGAAATTTCCCGCAGGAACCGAAAAACCTCAATCCACGCGGACGAAGTCGCGGGCATTAGCTAGTGTCTCATATTCGGAAGGTCGGGGATCGAATTCCAAGCAATAAGCGTGCAATGTCTAACTTTTCGTAAATAAGTATGTGCATTTTAAGGGTATTATATCACTTGCTTTTTTTAACTGTGAAGAAACACATCGCGGAGAAGTCTGCATTCGTGTCTCTTATTCGGGAGGTCGGGGATCGAATCCCAAGCAATAAGCGTGCATTGTTTAACTTTACGTAAATAAGTATAGGTACATACTTATTTACGAAAACTATTAACTATCACTTGCTTTTTTTAACTGTGAAGAAACACATCGTGGAGGAACCTGCATGCCTAAGCGTTCTTCTTAATTGGCTCAAAGGTGTTAAGTAAGTCCACCAATCCACACTTGGCCAGCATGGTGTCCTAAACCCTTCTGTGAGGAAACCCATGCCCAGAAGTGGGCCGGCGATGGATGCGACGATGAAAGAGAAACTACAAAAAATCTTTCCAAAAAACCGACTTCCAAAGCCACTGTAAAGTAAAAAATAATTTTGATTTCTACACACTATGTTGAAGTCGGGCGAGTACCTATAACAAATATAAGCAAAGTTGACGCGTCAGGCTCGCCCGACTTCAACATAGTATGTAGAAATCAAAATTATTTTTTTCTCACCTCCGGGCGGAAAGCGTCAATTTTCCTCCCGCTGCGCTAAACGAAAATGCCGCTTTCCGCCTCCGTCGAGGAGAAAAATAGTATACACACCACGGGCAGTAAATAAGAAAGCCTCAGATCACATGTTTATTGACCTCGGCTTCGCCTCGGACAACAATTACATGTGATCTGAGACATTTCTTATTTTACTGCCCTAGATGTGTAATGTACTATTACTTTACAGTGGCTTTGGAAGTCGGTTTTTTGGAAAGAATTTTTATTTTTAACTTTTTAGTGGAGGTACTCTAAATCCGCACGGCTTAGGAGTGCAGTACCCTGCAGCATCAGAGTAGAGGAGTTGGGACTTGGGTTTAAGTATGAAATCGGTGCTTGACACCTACAATATGAATTCAACATAAAAAATCCTAAATCGCTATTTTTCAGCAGTTCTGTACCCTGAAGCATCAGGGTTGAGGTGTTAGGACTCAGAGTTGAATCGTATACACGTGACTTGATACCTACTATATGAATTCACCATCGAAATTTCCTAACTGCCCAGTTTTGAGGATTTAATGTAGTATGGTACAACTACAGCATCAGGATTGAGGATTTGGAGTCAGAATTTTTTATGGGACCCCCTCGGGAGCTTCCTCTAACCAATGAAAAAAAAATTTTTCAAATCGGTTAAGAAACCACGGAGATATGCACCGACATACATTAAAAAAAAAAAAAAAACATACGCGCCGAATTGAGAACCTCCTCCTTTTTTGGAAGTCGGTTAAAAATTAAGTGTCCTTTATTACTGCAAGCCATAGCTGGTCGTAATATTGTAAGTGCGATATTAAATTGCATTTTGCATATCGAGAGTCACTTTCGCCGATCTCAAACATTGCGTCGTTAGAGATAATATGCATTATTGAGTTTTATAATTTTTTTTTATTACAGTGCTTCACACACGAGGAAAGTTTCTAAACTTAATTATATTCATATCAAAAATTTGCGGAACCGGCAGGATTTGAACCTGCGTCTCTCTGGGAATCGCGCCCTGAGCGCCTTAGACCACTCGGCCACGGTTCACTTACCTTCGGCTACCTGCCAGTACCGAAATTTGAGATATTGGGACTGATTCTGTAGAGCACAATCTCTAAACTAAACTAAAATTAGAGCATTACAAATATTGCTAATCCTTTCATAATACTCGCTACGGAAAGGAACAGAACTAGATTTGAAGCTGCCATTTTAGTTTAGAGATTGTGTTATACAGAATCAGCTCCGAATCTTATAATCCAGTCTTCCATCGAAGAGCTCCATCGAATATGGGCCTTTGAAAGTAGTTTCGGTACTGTAATATGTCGCTACTGGATGGCATAAACAGCCGAAGGTAAGTGAACCGTGGCCGAGTGATCTAAGGCGCTCAGGGCGCGATTCCCAGAGAGACGCAGGTTCAAATCCTGTCGGTTCCGCAAATTTTTGATATGTATACAAGTAAGTTTACATTAATGAGTATTTTGGATTTGCAACTTGATGAGATATGTCTCCTTGAGTCATTCAACGTGTAGGTGATATGATATTTGAATAATAATATGACCTTATTGTTGGTGTGGGTTGCAAGGTTGACACCTGATCACCAATAGCTTTGTTTGAAAAAATATATAAGACCAACTACTTATAGCTATTTTTATTTTTATGAACTCTGGTGAATTGATTGCCTAATAAAAAAGTGGTGGTAGCCTGTACTTCCTTAAACAAATCTGGTTCAATTTCTAGCTGGGTCAATACTCAATCAATCAATTAGGAAATTAATCATACTTTAAATACTAATATTATAAATGCGAAAGTGTGGTTATTTGTTGGTTTTTTGTTATGGGACGTGATTTTTGGTATGGGTATAGTTTAGGACCTGGAGAGTGACCTAGGCTACTTTTTATCCCAGAAAATTAAGGAATTCCCGCAGGAATCAAAAAAACTTAAACCACGCGGACAAAGTCGCGGGCATCAGTTAGTATTTCATAAACAGCTGTGGCAGGCTGTGGCAGGTTTTCCTCATATCACACTACCAGCCAAACGCATAGTAAAAAGCAATTTAGCATTCCTATATTCGATTAGGATTATTTACAAAGGATAAATTAAGTACATACTAACTTAATAGTATGATTTTGGTTCAATCACTACCACTTCAGGCTAGCATAGACTGCATCATCAAACCAAGTGCATTTCATAGAAAAAAACAAATTGCAAAGTTTATAGCAGTTCTATTCATCAAATGTAACTAGCCTTGCATTTAAGGTTAATACTTTAGCAAACAGCATTTGATAGACTAATCTGATGTTAACAATCTACTTACCTAGTTACTATTGTAAGTAGTGCTTCTTAATCCTACTACTACCAGACACAGACAGTACCATACAGATAGTTAATATGAGAAAGTTTGTTTTCTCACAATTACACATAAGAATAGGGATGATGACAACTCAATCAAATCAGCAACTCTTTATCAAACTCAAAAACACACTTCTAGTAGGGGGAGGTGTATGAAATTCACAGTTGTGACATCATCACATTTCAACACACTTTTTTTCTTTAATCTGTATTTTAAAATGGTTATCAAACTTAAAACTAACCGAGGGTGTGAAAGCCCTCGGTGCACAAGTCCGACTGAGACTGGGCCAGTTTTTTATTATGATCTCAGTTATTTCTTAAATTAAGTATGTAGTTAGTCGTGTGAAGGTTATACAGGTCTAAAAAATAGTATCTTAAGTAATAAAAAATATAGTGGTAATTAAGAACTTACCTAAATGCCTACCATTAATCCTGTGCATGCCATTGACTTACTTAATACCTATTTATTTAGAAGTATGAAGCTTATTTCTCATCAAAATGTGCCAGATAATATCACTTTAATGAAATACCTACTCAATATACTGAAAATACACTAAATACAGAAAGACGCATTTCACTAGCCAAGTGTAAGTAGTCAGAACAATTACTTAATTGAAATGTTGCTAAGGCATTCCAATCTGTCATGTTTTAATTGACACAATCATAATATTATCACTCATCCATAGATTAATAAACATTGGATCCACTATTATAATACTTACTTACCAATTAATTTCTACTTTTACAATTACAGAAATCTACTTACTAAAAAACTATTAAACACTCCTATAAATTATAAAAACAAAGATTTTTGTTTGTCAGCCCTCCTTACATAGATCAATGGACAACTTATCAGATCACAATAGTGTAACAAAACAGGACAGTAGTTTTTCCCTCTTGCAATCTAGAGGTCTCCATCAGATTACACTTAAGTATTAAGTAATGTAAAGCTATTACTTACCAATATAATTTTAATAAAATAGAAAGTATTTTACCTCTTGTTTCTTGTAAATCCTTATTCAGTCTTTCATTCGCCATTTTGAGCGTTGCTATTTGATCCAAGAGGCATGCCAGCAAACGACTGCCGACCTGACTCCCAGATAAGCCAGAGCCTGACTCTGACCCTGAATCTACATCTCCATTGGCAGGCCTTGCCACATCAGGCAAGCCTCTCACACAAGGGTCACTAAATCGCCGAGCGTTGCTTGCAGAGTTAGCATCTTCTTTATCATTTTGCATGTCACTGTTAGAGTTTGTATCACCCATCGACGTAACTATCGGCGGGAGACTAGTAAAATCCTGACTGTCTGTGAAGTTCTTTGGCTGCAGGTAATTATTTTGGCTCATAGAGGGGGCGTCTGCGGGCGTGCTAGACACCTCCTCGGCTTTGTTCTCGCTCTTACGTCGAGGCCGCGGCCTCTGCACCTGTATTCCCTTATTTTCATTCTGCACGAACCTAAACTCGGAATAAGGAGGCGGAACCATCGGATTGTAATATGTAGGCAGCGAGGGCAACGATAAAGGCTCCGTACTGTACATATTGTATTTAAAAGGGTCGAAACCCGGGGCAAACTGTGAACCACCCGGCCAGTTCGTCGAGGGACTCATAAATGTATCGTACATTTCAGAACTCGGTGTCGACTCTTGTATGTGGTTCATTGTCCTGTCAAGCCATTTTGATAAGTAGGACCCTCGGCTGCCGCGAGACTTCTTTCGCTTTCCACCGGAACCGTTGTTATTTGATGGCAATTTGCCATTCGCTTGTTTTGGTGTCGATGCCATGAACATGTAGGAATTATGACGACTTACAGACAAATATTCCACAAAACTCTCATCACAGCGAATAGTTTTATTTGTAATTATTACAGAATACAGAAGACTAACACTTAATTCAGAGTTTGCATAAATTAATTTATTTTTACAAAGTTCCACAGTTCACTGCACCACCGCACCAACTCGACAGCTTCCTTCAATGATCAATGAATGATCAATTTGAAGCAGTGTGAAGTGTCAAATGTCAATGTCACGTGACAACACTCAACTGTCAAATTTAAAACGGTGTGAACAGCAGCAGAGCGATCGGCTATAAATTGTCGCAATCATTAAAGGACTGCATCAATGTCAAAACATGGTTTTGGCTTCACGTATCACTGAGGCTGTCCGTAAAGGATCGTTGAGGACAAAAAAATGTTTTGACATTGATGCAGTTAACTATCGATAGAATTAATTGCTGAAAATTGGTATCACGTAAGACTTTTGAAGTAAGATGTCGTTTACGGACCATGACAAACGTCACGTCAAACTAGGCTTTCATTGATACATGGTGGGAGGTGTTTTTAGCGGTGACATAAGGTGTCCATTAATCGTTTTACGACTCTTTAATAGCTGAAATAAATATAATATAAGGATTAAAAGGCTCGAATAGATTGTTTGTTAGGTAAAAATAGATATGAGATTGCTAAGAATTGTTTCTCTAAATAAACTTTTTATCTACTAAATAAAATTATTTTTTAGTATTATTTTCTTCACAAGTGTGTTGAAAAACGTCGTATGATACACGTGTGTATTGATGATTACCGTCCTCGGCTATCTTAAGACCCTCACCTAACGGCTCGTGTCTCAATGGCGCCTCAGCGGCAATCACCAACATTACACACTTGTACCATAATGTACTATAACAACGTTAAAAAGTACTTACCTGAGAGTATGTTCTGTTCTTTCCATTGCTCGCCACCGCCCACCTACTTAACCTATTTGATGTAAGTAGGTACAGAAATACGTAGCCAGCGAAGCGTTAAAGGGTTCGTTTTATCCCGACAAAATCAATAAGGCATTTAAAAACCCAAATCCACGCAGATGAAGTTGCGGGATTCATCAAAAGTAGACTAATAATATAAATGCACAAGTTTGGATTGATAGGTATTTTATATCTATCTTATAGGTATATACCTACCTAAGTACCTACTTACCTATAATAAAACTGTAACAGGTCCAATTCTGTACATTGAAGATATTTTGAAAAATTTTTGGAGGGCACTCATTATTCGATACTGAAGCCAAATCTGTAATTTTTTCATTTTTGTCTGTCTGTCTGTATCTTGGCCGCGCATCACACCGAATCTACCTACTGAATGAATTCAAACGAAACTTCGCACGATTTGAGCCCATACTACGAGGTACCTAGGACATAGGATACTTTTTATCCCGAAATTCTACCCCCGAAGGGGTGAAATAGGGGTTGAAAGTTTGTATGAAAGTCCTTAATTTCTCAAGTTATAGCCATGAAACTTAGTTGATATATGAGCTGCGGGTTAAAAATGAAAACATATTATGTGTTTCACAGTTTTTCAAAATTCCACCCCCGAAGGGGTGAAATAGGGGTTGAGAGTTTGTATGAAAATCATTAATTTCTCAAGTTATAGCCATCAAACAGCATTTGGGCTTTCGTTAAAATATGAAGAAGTACGTGTTTCACCATTATAGGGGGATTAGGTATAATGGTGGCTTTCGTTGCTCAATCACGTCAGAACAGCTGAACGGATCTGGATGAAAGGCAGATAGGTACCTAGATAGTCAACACTAACTAATAACACATACCTACTTGGGCTCTGGTTACCTTTTGTCCACGCGGACGAAGTCGCGGGCATCAGCTAGTGTATAATATGTAATATTACTACTTAGTGGTTCGCCCCGAACTGAGACCTCGCGGTATCACAGAGCGCCATCTATTGACATCATTGTGAAGTTCTGTTAAAAATATCATCATCATTAAAAATTAAATAAGTAATTTCGTTTCATTATAATATTTATCTAATTTTAGTACCTATTTGTTGTTCAAGTACAGGATATAATTCAAGTAATTGATCAACTTTCAGGCGCAGCCTTTCAGAAAATTGAGAGTTCTGAGGTCAACTTTGGACGTTAGAAAATCTCCACTTTGAAAGGCCCCCATTTCGTCAATTTTAAAGGAAAAATGAATAAAAAATATATTTGGACTCTATTTTAATCGGCGAGTACACAAAGCTTAAATTAAAAATAGTACCTACCTACATATTTATTTATGGTCTTTATCCTTGTGGCACGCCACTTATAAGGTACTAGGTATACACAACTATTGAAAAATAAGATATTATTCTCGTAAAAAAGAAACAACCGATCACAAATTATTATGTGTACGAGTTACGATACGTCTCAGATTTGTAGATTAATTTTATATAAGGTAAGACTTATGATATTTACTAACCTAACCTATAGTTAGTACCTACTTAAATAAATATACGTAAGTAATATATATTATACCTACCATAGTTATTTAGTTGTAATACCAAAACTGATATAGGTATCCATTCCAGCCATAGGGTTAGGATACGCCTTACTCACGAGACTAGTAACCGCCTTACTGATGATCCCAGCGCCTGTAACTCCTGTCAGACCTCCTGCCCACTGTCATTTTAGTAGATAATACAAGATAATATGAAACTCAATTTCGTTAAATCAGTTTTAGTAAATCAGTTTTTCAGTAAATCTGTAGTGATGCCCATGCACCTACTTTTTATCCCGGAAAATTAAAGAGTTCCCGCGGGAACCAAAAACCTCAATCCACGCGGACGAAGTCGCGGGCATCAGCTAGTATTTATATATACTTATACAACCTTCTTCTCTCAGAAGTTTTAGTACCTACACCTGAATTAGACGTTATTGAAATAAAACAAGAATAAATAAATAATTATATTTATAGACAGAATTTAAATCTCAAAATATTTAAAATAATCTGATTTATTATGTTCAAACATAGTAATTTCGTCCAAATAAAGAATATGATATATACACGTACATTCAAAGAAATAATATCAGAGTAAATAATATGTTCATGGAAATATTATTAAGATTAGAACATAGACGTATTCTATGGCACAGCGACTCATGAATCAAGACTCGAAACATTTTTACTTTCAATAGGAGTGTCAGTAGGTATGAAAATTTTTAACTAAAACAAAACATTGAATTAACTATAATAATTATTCTTAAAAAGATGTCAACTTTACCACTTAATTAGGTATAGGTAATGCATTTTGGCGGTACTCCAATATTATTTGAGACCGCCATATTTTATTGTCAGATTAAAAATAAAACTGACTCAAATCTTGTACACTATCTATGGCCCATGAATTAACCTACACAAAAGGTATTTGTAGTTCCTTCATGGCATTTTCGCTATAAGCACCGTTGCTACGTTTCTGAGAACTTACAATCAAGTCTCAAAAATGTAGCAACGGCACAGTATAATTTATTTTGTTTAGTATTTCAAATGAGATGTCCTGTCGTAGAGTTACCATAACGCCATGCTGCCTTGCCCGATAGTTTTCTATGCTTTACTAAGTAAAAGTCAATCGCAATAATTCGCAAATTCATTTGTTACCGATAAACTGAAGTGTACAAGAATTGAAATATATGACTAATTAAATCCAACAATATGGTTAATTAATAAAAACTTATTTTACGTGTACGTAATAAACTATCGAGATTTTAATTATTAAACAATTGCATTAAGACATTATTTTTAATGACGTTTTCTTTTTTTAGTGTACATACATTGTACTTGAAATTTAAATGAGATAAATTAATTATTTATTTTAATTATCACTAATGGTACAGTTCTCATGGGCAGGTCATAGGCTTCCTTGAAAATTATATGGGGGCCTAATTTAAATCTGATCGAATACCTAGTACTTACTATAAATCGTAGATTTTCCAATATTCTTAAGACCTTGATACTTATTGTCAATTTGTAAAGAGAAATTGGCGAAATTCTGCGCAATGTCTTTCCGAAAATTTATTACCCGAAAGATGTAGGTACATTTTCCCTTGTCCTGAATTATTATAGACCGAAGATACTGAATAGTTACTAAATAATCCATACTTAGGTATATCAATACTTATATTATAAATGCGAAAGTGTGTCTGTCTGTCTGTCTGCTACGCTTTCACGGCCCATCCGTTCAACCGATTTTGATGAAATTTGGTACAGGGATGGATTGTATCCCGGAAAATTAAGAAGTTCCCGAGGGAACCAAAAAACAAATCACGCGGACAAAGTCGTGGGCATCAGCTTGTTGAATATAAGTATAAAAATCACCATAAGGTTCATCAATTTAGCTATGTTAATACCTAGTACTTAGTAGGTAGGTACTAGTTAGAAGATACAATGCTTTCTACCTATACCTCCATAACCAGGAGAGGAGGAACCGTCTGGCTTCACGCAGTTATCGCGTGGCTCTGCGAGGCTCATGAATAAGGACCCTGGATGGGTTCGAAACTAGTCGAAATTTTTTCTGACAAAAACATTAACAACCAATTACATTACATATTTGTTTGTAGGTAATGCCTCGTCTGAACTAACGTCCAAAATCCGCAAACGTAACACACTTAACTAAGTTCTGGATCAATTAGCTTTCTAATTTTATAGTCTCTTATTACGTCACACAGGGCGTAGCTTGGTAAACAAAACAGAATATTACAAGGAAACTTGTAATATTCCGTTGTTATACTTTATTCGAGTTTATAACAAAAAGTACTTCTATACATAAACCCCACAAGAAAAAGATTGATTGATAGTAATTGGTAATAGTGCCGATTTGGCCTTTCGGTAAATTATAGAGTAAGCATTTGCATCTTATTCTTACCAATCCAGTATTAAAGAAAAAGTACCTATTACTTACTTTAAACTAATATTTTAAGTTCTTCTGCCTTCTAGCACACCGACGCATTTAAATTATCGTGGTAGAGAAATATATTATTTAAACGCCTTTATGTCAAAGGCATAAAAGTTGTTCAAAGTTTCGCTATATCATTTAAATGCGTCTGCTTAAGGTGTTAATGCAATATTATTTTTAATGTTTAAAAGATAAAGATGCAAATCTGACTCTGTATTACAAAGCGCACACGCGCATGCGTTTTGTGTCACGCCCTGGGTTTATTCCATAACAAAAACCATGGACTTATTATATTATAATAAGTCCATGACAAAAACCTTTACAAAAACAATGGCGACAAGTTTCATAACAATCGCTATTATTTGTCAAAAAACAACATTCAATTTTTGACAAATTACAACGTATAGTTCGAGCGCGGGTTGAATGCAGAGCTAATGTATGTGTTACCATACATAAGCTCTGCATTCAACTCGCGCGCGAACTATATGTAGTTAGATAAGGTTAAAAACACACGCGAAATTTTCACTTTTGTCTGCCGTGAGTGTTTTCGATATAACTTATCGACAGATTACTCGACTGATTAATAATTACGGCCGTTAGCCCGCCAAATTTTTGAAAACTCCACCGTTGTCTTATTTCTAGCTGAGTATATAAATTTTGATCTTAATGCAATAAATTAAACTAGGATAGGTATTGGACACCTAAAATCTTCATCGTAAGACAACTTTCAAATATAACATTTCAATAATCTTAAAGCATAATAAAACGAAACAAGACCATTTGATTCATTATTAATTTCAAATATTATTTTTTAAATAAAATATGGTCTAATGTATGGAAATAATATATTTTTTCGTATGTCGTCGTTTATTACCTATAAATTGCAACCAATTGGGCCCAAAGTATAGATTTCCATCGATTTTGCTTTACTTACACTTAATACACCCAAACCTACATTTTAAAATATTAATTGTTAATATGTACTATGTAAATCTATCGTATATACTTGTATACTTATTCTAAAATCATTTTCACACTAAGTCACATCATTGTATCACCGAGGATTCCACTCGAAAATATAAAAATCTACACGTATGTACCTATACTAATAAGTCAGGATCCACATTTATATCATTTTTGGGATTATCTCCTTTTTTGAAATTGATGTAGAATGTTCATGTATGATGTTGACGGAGATGACAAACGACCCTCCAAATTATACAAATGTGTACCCTGCATTATACTGTATACATATATTCTATATAATTCGTCAGTAAAGTTAACATCGACTATTTTAAAAAAATTGTTTACGCGTTGCGCTCATAAAACACGTTGGCTTAAAAGGTAACTAACTATGAGAACTTTGCGTGGAATCCTTTTGGATTTCTGTTTTTTGTTTTGACCCTGCATTCGTTTGAGTGATTCCTTGTTGGACAGAAATATTTTAACCATTTATTAATATATTTCTAGATCCACGTCTATTGGAATGTTTGTGTGAAGTTGTGAATCACGTGAAACAATTGTTGTTGCTTAGAATATCAACTACGGAAACGGTTTCAAAAGAACACACAAACTAACACAGTATTCTATCCTCGCACAATCATCCAACGGAAACGAGAAATCACTCTCCAATCACTCATCCATTCGAAATGCTTATACTAATTTAACATCATCAAATGCTGTTAACAAGTCGCTTGTGCCTTGTAACATTTCCGAGTCAGGCCAAAAGTCCGTCGAAGCCAGAGGCATGTTGGTATCGAGAAGGATGTCCGTCGATTGGAGCGGAAAGCCTGGACTTGTTTGCATCTTGTTGTTCAGATATGGATCGTAGCCTTGCATCACGCCAGACGGTGAAAGAAGTTTATTATTTGGGCTGTACATGTAACTTTCAGCGGGCGATAAGGATTGGGGAGTGGAATACGGGCTTAGCACGCGATCTTTCTGGGCCGGACTCATAACGGGGCTATAATTTGGAGTGTTAGGGCTCGATGGTAAAGAATACATTGGACTGCCCACGTTCAAGGTTAGTGGAGACATCGCGTTCGCTATACTTGTGCGTAAATTAGGAGCATTAGGTATAGGCGTAGTGGAACGCATCAATTGTTCATTCGGCCCCGATCGCATGATGTTTATGACGGGAATCGGGATGTTTTTATTAACAGGACTCTGCGGCGAGGTTCTCGGCGGATTCACAAACATTTGATAATTGGAGCGAAGCTGCTGACGGATCTGCTGCTTTGCTTGCGGGTTGATGTCCTGTAACACACATAAAATAAATGTTAGTATGTTGTTTCAAACTTTATATAACCCTGAAATGAAACAATTTAATTATGAAACTACGAACGATGCACATTGACATGGTTGTCTACAAAGATTCTTTAAAGATAATGAAGTATTCGCTTTAACCTTGATGTTCATTTTACTGTGACAATGTTGGCTACTTAGTTGGTTATTATTTTGTATTCATTTGCATACCCATTTATATATTTCTTTCAACTAAAATTAGAATCATGTAGTATAATATCTACCTAAGTAGCAGTCCTCGTTTGTCTATGTAGTCGATTAAAGCTTTTAATGTTTCATGTGAATTTATGTGTCGAGATATTTGTGATTACTTTTTAATTTCTTTAACTCTCGGGGCCTCGAGTCATTGAGGATGCTAGATAGCGGCAGTTGGAGTGACTTGAGCAGAAAAAGGGACCGGGACGTGCGCCAGGATAAACGCTATGATGATTGATGAAGTATTATAGGCCGGATGCCGATTGATTGCTACAGTACGAGAGATCGCTTCTTTCACTTCTCTTCACTAGCTATAAGGGACGAAATAGAATTATGTGGTCTTATTGATACGCTGGGGGGCGCCTGAGTCGTCCGAACATACGTGACTGCAGCAGCGCGGTTCGTTCGCTCCGCAGTGTGACCATTCGCATTCGCTCCGGAAGCATAGTATAAAAATCCTGAAAATACCTTGGATTTTTGTAAAAATCTATCTTTGATTCAAAATATTCGGTCTTTTGAATCATCCTAGACTTTTGCAAGAATAGATCTGCCATGGTCGGGTAACAATATTTAATCTACCTGAGCTGATATATTATGTCGATAAGTTACTTAGCTTTGGCAACGTTGTTATTTGCCCTTTGTTGCATGCCTGTAGTAGCGCCCTTTAAAGAAATAGCATTTTCCCTTGCCACGCTTTATCAAAGCGTGTCATCATATCAACCGATCGCTGCAGGCCCACTATAACTGAGCACGGCTCTCCTCTCAGAATGAGATGGCTATATTCTATATCACATTTGAGCACGTTATGGAGAACTCTATTATGCAGGTTTCCTTATGCTGTTTTCCTTTCCCGTTAAACGCAAGTAATAATTGTTTAAAATATAGCTTTTAAGAGATTCGAACCACGGCCCTCCCGCATTCGAGGCAAGTCTTAACCACTAGACTATCACCGCTTCTGAGTTTAATCTACGGTTACTACTGTACTTAAACTTTTATATTCATTCAACTATATTTTGTCGCAATGGTTAAGACACTCACTTGGGTGCCATTTTCGTGTAACTTGTAAGTATCTCGGTTGGTTTCTTAATTAATGTTTCGTATGTCACCGACCTCTGTAAGATATGTATCGTGGAATTGTAAAGTCTGAATATACCCTTGTCGAATCCTTAACATTCGCTCACGCAATAAAATAGATAAGGAGAACTATCCTGTTTTTATTGGGCTTTTAATAAAATAAAATAGGGTGCCAACGTGGATGCTTGAAGCTTGTATCCAAGTTGGTAGGTTTTCTTTTAGGTCGGCATATTATCAATATCACTTTTGCCTTTTCTACGAGAGATTTTCATTTCATCTTAGCTATAGGCATGGTCAATACGGGTTCAATGATCTAGTTCTAGGCTATGAAAAAAAAAGTAATTTATTTATGTGATTTTTATATTATATATCCCTGAGCGATGATAGTACGACTTCAGCCTGCAAATCGGAGGGTCCGGGGTTCAATCTGGTCACGCACCTATAACTTTTTGGAGTTATGTGCGCTATCCATACTAATATTATAAATGCGAAAGTGTGTCTGTCTGTCTGTCTGCTACGCTTTCCCGGCCCATATTTTCAACCGATTTTGCTGAAATTTGGTATAGAGGTAGGTTATTTATCCCGGAAAATTAAGGAGTTCCCGCGGGAATCAAAAAACCTTAATCCACGCGAACTAACGCGGATAAGTCGCGGGCATCATCTAGTAACATATATTTTCTTTAACGATGAACGATGCCTGATGATAATGTTCTCAATGGTATGTAGGTACATCAGTCTTCTAATCCACTCTTGGCCAGCATAGAGGACTATGTTGCGACTCTTTTTGTAAGGAGAACCGTTTTCAGCAGAGGACCCGCGATGGGTCAAGGTGATAATTGTATAATGCATAATAATATATCCCTCACTGGTCGCTACGCATTCCGATGCGGAATCGGAGTTCCGGAGCCCACCTCCATTGCGGTTCAAGATTACGGGTGGATATTCATGTTATACCAACTTTATTTGGTCGTTGACTTTCCCCCTGCGCCTCAGAGAGCAAATTAAGCCTTCAGGCTTGGTTATTATCAAGAGAATCTGATAATAATCCTTGACCTTAAGTGGAAATTATTTGAAACCTGTTATCGTCAACCGGTTGCAGAGTTCAGAAGGCAATTGTCAATGTATAAAAACTGATAACCTGTCAAATACGAGTATAATAATTAAGAATAACAAGCGAACCCTGATTTGATAATAAATACAGGTAGGTAAAGCATTCTCGGTTTAAAGAAAAGATAACTATAAATGTTAACAGTATCCTATTGGTAAAATATCGACGGACAGGCCTTATTCAGAATTTCAGAAGAGTTCGTTATAGCAAATTATCAGATTTGAAAAGCATACTTTGAATATTATTAAAGCAGTCGATTTTAATGATCAGATTCTCTATGGAAGTCGCTCTCTAATCATATTTCATTGATTCTAATGAACTAACTTTCTAGTAAAATTGTTCTTATCATGATCAGTAGGTTAATTTAACATACGAATCGAAAACCTGTAGTGCATATAAAAGATTTATAAATACAATATGGAATTTGAGGTGGCATTACAGGTCTTGCTGGATTCGGGTATAAAGGTGATCAAACATGACGACCGCCCTAGCGCAGTGGTGAGCGCTGAGGTCTTATTGTTGAAGGTCCCGGGTTCGATTCCCGGCAGGGTCAATTTGGGAATTTATAATTTCTGAATTTTCTTTGGTCTGGTCTGGTGGGAAGGCTTCGGCGCTTGTTACCACCCTACCGGCAAAAAAGTACCGCCAAGCGATTTAGCGAAGAAGAAACCGCCAGGTAGAAACCGATAAGTATGGTTTAATAAACTGCCCCCTATCAAGTTAGTCCGCCTCCGCTGCCATCTTAGACTGCATCATCACTTACCATCAGGTGAGATCGCAGTCAAGAGCTACTTATGTTGGAAATAAAAAAAAGCCGAAGTGTCCTGTCCACCGATTTCATGATTGAAATAACATGGTAAGCTACAGCAAATTGACCCATTTCGATCCAGTATCCAGCCAGTATCCACGTAAATAAAAGTAGTATTAGGTAGGTACCTACTAAAATACGATACCCGCTCTCAAGGGTGTCATATTCGTTTATTCATGTTAAGTAAAAGTATGTTCTGATTTTAAATACTTATTAGGTATACCTAGTCGCTGATCTTAATGATTCTGTGGCAGTTCCTCTTATTATAGGTATTTCATGGATTTTTAATCATTTCTTTTGGACTCGTTATAATCAGTGTGATATACGATTACATCATCATTATCCTACGATGTTCGTAAATATTATCTTATCAAACAAATCATACATCGTCCAGCCAAGAACTAGTAAAACAAGGAAAAATCGTTTTGAAATCTTGTAGCTTAGGTACTATTACTTTAGTTCACTAGTACTACAATAACTTCTTTAGACTATTCGGTACATCATACATTGGGCATCGTTCTTATAGCATCGGAATTGCAAACAATTTTTATCTACTAGGTAGGTACTACACCTATATATTATTTATATGTTTTGTTTTAACTTTTCTTATTGTTTTACCAAAAAATGTGGAATTTAAATCATTGCATTGTCTTCGTTAGCAATTTTTCTAAATATTTAATCTCATGATTAATGCTGAATACTTCATTAGGAGCCAGGAAGGGGGTGTGGTGGTAGGGTAAATGAAATCAATGTGCACCATTTCACCTACGTTCATAACTGTTTTAATTTTTGAACATTTCTTCGTATGAAGTTAGGCTATTGCATCCAAGAAAAATACATCGTCCACCTTAGACTATAAATCTGAATAACAACGATACCATTTCTACATACATAATATACTTGTACGTCTTTTACTTAAATTATTTTTATAATGTGTATATTTATGTAAAAACCACTGACATTTATTACAAAGCACATCTGGGTAATTTATTCGAGTATTTTGTAGCTGCATCACCAATTAACGGTAAAATAAAAAAATCAATACATAAAAAAATACTAAAACAGTTCGATCGTTACGAATACATACTATGTGTATGTGTGTATGTACAGAACACGGCGAACGAAATTCTCAACAAAACAACATCTATATTATTTCGTCTTCTAAATTGTACTTTATTTGTTTTGGCAGTGACAACAGTAAAATTGAAATATCTAGCAAACCGTGTATACTGACTGCCTAAACACTATCCCTCTTTTTCTAATATAAACTCTGAACAAATTTACACAACGACCGGTATACTATAATATTTAAACCGCCGCTAGCAGTCTTATCTATTTAAACATAAAAAAATAACAAAAGAAAAATAACTTTCCACGCTTAACTAAACGCTTAAGCGTCACAACGTCACGTTCCACTAACGTTGGTGCTTAATTAAACTACAACGAATAAATAGCGATGATCTTCAAAAATTTATAATTGTAATAAATAGGTTAATCTAATAAACTAACGACTTTAGAAACATACTTAAAACTTGAGTGCGCGGAGAACACTTTGCGAAAGAGAATTAGTACACCTACAAATAGTTAAATAGTTCATAACCACATCGATATGCGCACGTTAAACTTAACACTAGAATACGACTAAAATTATTGCTTAGAAGTGTAACGTGAGGTGTGCACTCCTATTTAAATAAAACATCAAGTCTGAATGCACCGGCCGTGAGTCCGCTAAAGTTCACCTACACTAACAGAGTCCTCGTCAACACCCTACTTCGATATTTGCCTCAATTCTGACTGTATCAATACAGATATTTATTGTCATAGGACTTTTGCTTAAAAGAAAATATGACTTAGGTATTGAAAAAGTATAAACGGTAGTAATATCACAAGTATTGGCGGCACTGGTAATAAAATTCGTATTCGATCTAGAATGTTCTGTGGGGAGGGCACCGGTAAATTGCCATGACGCAAATTCTCAATCGCAATTGGACGTGCATTATCACAGATATCACTTAAGACAGTCGAAGATATCTTAGGCTTTCGCTTTCTGGCGGGGCCGGCACTGCACCATGCATATGTAACCGGCGTCCACGTCACAGCCGCTCACCAGGAGGTTCATGAGGACGCTTGAGGACGGCGATCTCGCAGTCGGCACTGTCGGGGATGGACTACGCTTTACACGTTTTGCAGTCCGCTCCTCTTCTGGCTTCATCACCCTCTTTACACCTGTGTCCCACGAAGATATACTTCTGCTTGGCATTAGACCTAAAAAGTAATTATAAATTAGAATCTCAATACGATATAAAAATGAAAATTCAGTACTGATATTTGAATAGTTTCTGACCTGGATCTGAATAAATATTTGTTATAATATCCTGTGGAGGCGGCCCGGTCGGGGGCGCTGCCAGTAAACGTTGAAGTGCAGGTGCTGAAGTTTGCACCTCTGATGGCTGTGGTTTAGCTTGGCTAACACTATCTGGAAGAACCCCCCACATAACTGCAGGTTCCAATAGCGGAAGCTCATCGGTGGTAGGGATAAAAGGCGAATTTCCATCGTCAATGTCATTATCTGACCTATTATCGAATGCATCCAATGAAAGCTCCGTCAAAAGCGACGACTGCTCACATGATGATTCGGTTTCCTGGAAGTAAGAATAATAATAATTTAGTACTTACTGATACTGAGAGAAGAAATTAGATAATTCAATAAAATACTAAATGGAAATAACAAACCTGTGGTTCAGGCGACGACAGTAAGGAATCAGCAATCAAAGAGTCTACAGGAGATCCGTTTGCTAGATCGTCGCCAAGTAGGCTACAATAATTGTCGTTTAACATAAAATCGTCAAACATATCGAAAGGGCTATTGTTCTCCAGGGAAATGCAGGCATCACCAGCCGTAGGTGCCAAATGCGTCAGATCTTCCGGCTCGTCTTTAAGCACTGAAAAAAGAATAATTTGAAGAGAAATTCTTGTCTTGGTAATTTAATTAAATAAAGCAAGCAACGGATACCTAAGCTTTTGCTGTTCAAGTGCCACTCACTTGTAAGTCCCTCGTTTTGAGAAAACATGAGAAATCCTTTGTTCATTTCTTTCTTTCGGGGCACAAATATTTGCTCCGTAACGGGTATAGGACGCTCCTCTTCTGGGACAACTATGCCCACAATAGCGCCGTTAGCAGGCGGTTCAGCGCTCACGCAGATTTGTGGAGCAGGTGCAGCTGGGGCTATCGGTGCCACTACCGGCTTCAGGTCCGCGTGCTGCACTTGATGTGCAGCAAACACCTCATCTTTGCACTCGATACCGCTGTAACCAAACAAGAACATAGTACCTCCTAGTGATTCAATTAAAATACATAATAATTCTAAATTCATGGTCTACCGTTGCAGTCGTAATAGTAAGTTGAAAAGTGAAATAGTCGTTGTAGTGTTAATTGTGTTTGCAAAGGTACGAAATACGAATGCTAATAGAAAAACATAGATGAGTCGTAAGTCGTAACTAAATATCGGTGTCGCTATGTTAGATAATTTATGAAGACGCGACTAATATGCCAACAATGCCACAAGGCCGATCTTCATCTAGAACATAATACAGGCAATACCGCACACAAAATATATGATCGTATTTATACGTCAGAGCGAGTATCAAATCAATAATTTCTGAGGTATTATAACAATGGAAAGATATTAAACGGAGCTAAATGCCTATCAACGAATACATACCAGATAAATAAGTGAAAGCACTACTAAGTACTATGCCGCCATAGAACTGAATCTTTAGTCAACGTCGTAAACAAGATAAACGATGGCTATAAATTTCGATTAGTTGGTGGCAAGGGAAAAATTACATTCTCACGTATACTAAGCTGTTCCTATATTTCAATAGCAATTATATTTACTTTTAGATACGTAGATGAAAACTAAAATGGACTAGGACCACGGGCGGGTAATAAGTACCACTATGAGTGTTAAGTTTTATATCGTAAACTATGTATGTTTATAGCCAAAATTTAAAACTCGTACCTACTACTACGAAAAGTAACGTGTGAACTGTAGCGCTGCCAGCAATTTTTTGAATAAACATAAATTAATCGATAATAACGTGGTCCTCAACATAAGTTTAATGCAGAAAATTACGGGATTAATTAAAGTCAAGCAACCCAGATAACCCACGAATGGTTCCTCAGGGATATATATTTGCGTCAGTGCGATTTCAAAACTAAGTACAAATCTAAAGATAATAATGATGTTGACAGTATACTAGGGTTCAAGTTTTCATTAACCCAATAGATTAATTATAACTTTACTAACGGAATTATTTCCTTGATCGTAGATAACTTATTACGTAAGGAACATCATAGCAGTTATCTATTATTTGTGTAGTCCCTGCAGAAAATACTTAACATAATATGTATTTCCCGGAGGAAGATCTGAGTTTTTAGTTTTTAGTTTTGAAACTTTTATCGTAGCTGTTCCTGAACTGCCAGAAAGTAATCTGTTAAATCAATCCCAAGACGTTAAAAAGCAGTTTCAAGGATAAGCTAACTGATTATAAAGAACCCATATTCAAGATTAATATCGGGTGATCAAAATAAACAAAAGTAAAACGCATCAAAAACTATATGCGGAAGTCAGTACCACTTGCCAGTTTTAAATATTATTGTTATGACGTAACATAAAAGATAACCGGTGCCAAAAAGCCGATTCACCCTAGGCCAGACATAGATATAGCCAGATAGAGGGTGTGTTTTGGTCGTTGCATTTACGCCGTATTTCGAAAGTGAATCTGTTAGAGAAGGATAGTTTAATTGGAGGCTAAAAGTAAGAAGGAGATGTACAGACGGTAGTAAGCCCGACCTTGCCTCTCACATCCTCCATGTTTTCTTTGAACCGGCCATTCACAAGGATGGCAGTGAAACTTGGTGCGCGCGCAGTTCACCACGCGGTGTAACCCGTATCGATTGCCGGCAAGATTATGATCCGACGTCCTGTCTAACCGGCCTATAGAGAAATGCCACTCCGTCTGCCTTTGCCTCATAAAAACAGAACTACTATTCTAAAAAACTTAAGCTGCTTATTTTTAAGACGGAATTTATGATCATCTTTTCATTATAATAGCCAAAATAACTCTTCGATATAAATGAAAAAGTTGTTAATTACTAGAAGAAATTGTACGGGTAAGTTAACGAAACAAGACAGAAAAATGAAAGCACTTGAAGGATCTTAATAAGATAAAAACAGCTGATAAGCCTCTGACCTTGGCCGTGATTCCGATGAACGGGCAACTCAATTCAACAATTATATCTACACGGTCGAGGGCATTTGTTTGACGTCACCTCATTATGTCAAAATGTGTTACTACTTACTAATACGTAATTTATACTGTTTTTGAATTACGTTCTAATTTGACTTTTTTTTAAGTAACTCTGCATACTGCAAATGTGAAAATCTTTGGTTTATAGTCCTGCATGCCGTCTAAATTCAATATAATATAAATGTAATAAAAAGTACATTAACTTGTTTTGATAAATAATATTGTCAGTTTACACCTACTGTACCTACCGTTTATTTAGGACCAAGAAAATGTATCAATTTGTTATATTAATATTGGTGAGTTTTATTAAGTATTTAATTAGCAAATGCCTCTTCGACCCAAACTTTTATTTTCCTATGGTTTCACGACACTCAACTTCAGGGACTTTATAGGATTTAAGACTAATTGACACAGAACGTTGTTTGTATATCTCATCGAAAAACAATTTGCGATAAGCATTTGGTAATTTAAGTTGTCGTTACGTTGATAATATAGATTATAGTAATCTCAGATTCTTATCAAAGGACTTTTTTTGCTGGTAAAAACTGTACCTACGACTAGAGCGCTTACGTCTAGATAGACTATCAAGGTATTCGTAGCACACCAGACGCTATCACGATAAATATTTACGCATCAGCTCAAGGTCACACTGATAAGAATTACCATTACATAGCAGAAGAATCTGATCACGTAAGAAAGGTAAATATTTTGATCTAATTAAAGTTCAGGCAAAAGTGAGACTTAAACCGACCGCAAATAGTAAGAAACAAAGAACGCTGATTCATTTTAACTTATTTTATTATAACAGTATTTACCGGTTGTTTTGTAGTGTTATTTGTTACTTTTACCTGCTTTAAATAATTATATATATATGTAGTATGATCGACTTTACCGATGCCACTACCCCGCCCCACCAATATATTTTTCCGTTCTTTAATTTGTATTTGAACAGAACAACCATTTATATGGATGCAGCTCAGATGAAGACTATTTCCCACAGATTGTATTTAATTTGAGTGATTAGAGTCAAAGAATCGGTCTGGTAGTGGCGTGGCGGTGCGAACGGCGCGGGAGTCAAGGCCGGTTCGGTGGCGCGGTTATGTAATGGCTGCCTGAGGACAGCGGGGGACGCAGACCCGCTAATATTAGCACATCTCAAAAACAAGACAACTCAGCCATCTCAGTGTACCAGTTTATCGCACAGATGTAACTCGTGCTAATATCCGCGACTACCATGGCATACAACTTGCCAGTTTGGCCACTGGCATATCCACGAATAAACTTTAAATGATTAGCATTATATGTATTTGTTGTATCGTAAATAAATATAAACACTCCGCCTTTACAATTATTATGTGCAGTACGATTGACATCGGTATGCAAATTTAACACCTCGATAAATCGAGGAAAATAACGCATTTTCGAACAAATATTTCCAACGCTCACAAACATTATTTTGAAGTGCAGGAAATTCCATTCTGTTTAAATTTAATGGCGAATGTTAAAATAATCTACCCTACCACCTATGCTTACTACCGTCACTACGTTACTATTTATGTTGTTGTTATTTGCACTCTGACGACACACTCACGGTATCACTATTCACTGTCACAAATATATTCCAGCGATTCTTACCATTGTGCGAAATGTTGAATTCTTCACAGGTAAATTAAAAGTTTATGCGAAAACTGTGCGTACGGACTACGGAGGTTGTAAAGCGAACAGCTGATCGAGATCGTGAGTTTCAGCGGATGGGCCGGCAGGTTGGCCGCATAGGGTGTACGCTTGGTATGGAGTCCGTGGCGCGAATGATACGCGCGGCGATTGGCGGCGACGGCGCACTCGAAAGACTCGTGGTTGTGACGCGACAAACTAAACACACATTGTACACTCCGACGACGTAACCCGATGATAAATCGAGGGTTGCCGCTTCGTTCATTCGGCAGCCACGCGGCGAGATAACAGAGTTATCCACCGGTGATCCAGTATCACGAACAGGTTAGGTAAACAGACATCATTTGCCAACGAGTGATAGTCACATGGTTTTATGGAAGACACTATTATTGTAGTGGGCAGATAAGCGCTGCAACCATTTACCGTAACGACCTCGATAAATGATGATTAAGCCATTATTCTGATAGTAATTTTACTTGGCAACAGCGATATTCTTATGAAATAATAATTGTTATGTGTTTGCGATGCTTGAGTTTAAACTCGGTCATCACTCATCAGACACGAAAACTTTGAATATTAACAAATTAAGGTGGACCAAAAATTTCTGTTGGAGAGCTGGCGCTTGTTACTTTAAGAGTTTAGCCTAATGGCAAAGTGAATCCAGCGCCATGGTAGTAAAAATTCTATCTAATCGATGGTGCTATTCTTAGTTTATGGTAGCGCCAGTGTCAACTGCAATTGCAACGAACACATTTTGTTACGTATAGGATGAATAAATGAATCTATTTCGGTAACGGCGACTCCTGGAAGGGTCGATGAACTACTTTAAAATAAGCGAGTTGCGAGCGAAACTTAAAATAAAAGAAAATTTTCCTATTTATTTTAGGGAAAATAAGCCTAGAACCTCAATAATTGTCGCCACTAGCCAGTCACAGTTTTTTGGAAAAATGTGGATAACTGGATAAACTCATTAAAAAGAAATAACACGAGAAAACGTAATGCGAATTAGTTTCCAATTAGCATGACAATAAAGTTCTTCTCACTCTTACAATCTCTCTCTGCGTCGTATTTCTCATTACTGAGGGTCGTGAGTTTGTGACCCCTTTCCATTAATTAAATAATGTTAGGAGTTTTCTTGGGATAATAATGCGGTGGGTTCCCACGTCCTTCCGCATAAATACGAGTATATAAAGAATAACAATATAAACGCTAACAATGAAAAAAGGACGGAAAAACTTTACTGATATTCGTAGTTAAACTTACATCACAGGTACAATACATCTTTATCAATCTATCAAGTAGGTATAGACGGGGTTATACGATATTGTTACATAGAACCGTTGTTCCACAATTCAGCCGCGAAATGCGATCCGGTGCGCTAATGGACCCTGCTGTACCTACTCACTCAGAGTGAAAACGAATCTAGATCTTGCGAATTGTGATCTACGATAGAGCTCTGCATTGAATATACTGAACCTTGGTGATATGCTTAGATATTAGAATATCAAGAAACCAATTTTAAAGGTAAATAGTACCTACTTAAATACTCAGAAAAAAAAAAGTATATTTCGATTCTTTAAAACTCAGGAAATATATTAGTTAGTACTTGTAGTAATTAATAAAAAGTTTTCTCAGTTATCACTTCAGACCCCACTGTTAGACTCGCAGTACAATGTAAAACTGATGGTCCATTTAAATCCTCAATCCCAAATATGCGCGATGTGGTCATATATCTTAAAATGATGAAAGTGGTTGTAAATTGACTATGACGAAATATTTAGGAAATCAAATTAAAAAAATATCCCATGTAGTTACACATACTACTACTAGTAGTTAGAAGACAAATTTTAAAGCATTTGATAATAATTGAAAATTTCAAATCATTACGTTAAACGGTTAGATTAAAATTGTATTTCATCACGAATCTTACGTTTGGTATCCTGCATAGTTTCCAATTGGTCATTCAATGCTCGATTTAATCCAGAATTTCTTTTCCTATCATAGACATTAATTGGTATTACTACTTACTTTTTCAGATGACAACTTTCTATTTTTTTTTCATAGACATAAAAAGATTGTAGTTCCCTTAATAACTACATTTTTTAAAAGTTAACGAACCATTCTTGATTTCATAAATCAAACATGTTCTGGCCTCTGGGGTACAAAGTAATAAGATTTCAATATCTTTAAGAAGTAGGTACATATTATTATATCATAAGAAAATTACATGACGGAGCGAGTATATTTTTAGCATGTCCCTCAGATTAATTCTGTAGTCAATTCGGTTGTAAAATCTAGAAAATCTCAAAATTTTTGACCAGTGTATAGTTGTATACCTACATTGGATATTTTTGAAACAAAATTTTTTGACTGAATCAAAAAACTATCATTATGTGAAGGCAACAAGGAAGCATGTAACAAAGTTTTAAATTATCTCCGTAGCAAGTTAAAGATCTTTCCTCTACTGTTCAGAGTTGCATAATACAAGATTCACTTTGCGAATTGCGAATCATTATACCATTAGGGCCGCGGGTCCGTACATTGACCCACAGCTCCACCCCCATTTTGGTCCTGCTCCGAACTGAGTACGTGACTTGAACAACGTTGAACAATCTTGAATTGCATCACCTGTACAGTTTGTAGCAAGTCCGTCACGTTGTAGTGAAAATGCGGTTTCATTAACAGACTACAAGGCGTAAGTCGTTGCTGCTGATGAGTTAGAATTAGACTCAGGAGTGCTAAATTTAACAGTTATTAATGTTACCTATGGAGCTTAAGTAATCCATAAGTACTAATATTATAAATGGGAAAGTGTGTCTGTTTGTCTGATACGCTTTCAAGGCCTACCTGTTCAACTGTTTTTGATGAAATTTGGTACAGGGATAGGTTGTATCGCGGGGAAGGACATTTATCCCGGCAAATTAAGGAGTTCCCGCGCGAATCGAAAAATCGGGCATCATCTAGTAATTACTTATTAATTGTAAATCCGAATAAGAATAGGTTGCTTACTTTTTAGCCTTTTATGAATTAATCAATTTCAACGAAATAAACAAATAGGAATATCTGGGGAAGGACTTACGGATATTTTTATGAAAGTAAAACGAAGGGATATAAAAAAATCCTAACACCACGAAGTCACGGGAAAGTGATATTTTCATAATTTTTTCAAGTTCAAAGTAAACAAGTGGCCGATATTGGAAATATGTCAACCTCTTTAACTGGAACAAAAATAATGTACCTACTTTATAACGATAAAAATAAAGTTAAGTACTTGGATAATAAATATAGGTAAAGAAATAACATGTCATTATTGTAGATTACATAATGGTAATTTGCTCTTTAATAAATTATTTCGCTAGAAGCAGCATGTAATGCAAGAGTCAATAAAAATACTAAACAAGATAATTATTTATTTAACTTTTAGCAGCTTGAGTTAATGATGTTCTAAATTCTAATTCGTTACCGATTTGATTATTGATGACAATCGATTTTATTTTCTAAGAAATAATCGATTTGACACATTGATATTTTATTTTTGCTCAACAATTTGTATTGTTTTATAAAAATACCCAGACGTTTAAATGCAAGCTAACCTATTACACATTATAACAGCGTAATGCGATAAGACATCATATCATTGACAAATTGAGCCAAAAGTGTGGAAAATGGAGTAAAGAAATTTGGTCTAACGTCAATGACAAAAAGCACGGCTGGTCCCCCTATCCGGTTAGGGATATTTTGCAGTACATCAGTGACTCGTAGTATTCCTAGTAATTAGACAACTCTGTGTGTTTGGCTTTTGTTTCGATCCCTAGAACTAAAACAGACAAATAGAGACTATGTAGTTGCATTAACAAATAGAGTCTACGTGACCGTATACACGAATTTGTAGGCAAAGAGGAATGGAGGTTTGTGTTATAAACACGTCAGTTGTCCAAAAAAACTATCGCATCAGCCCACACGCATTACGATCAGTCACGAGACAAGACAACGGTACATAAAAGCGCAGTGTTTAATCAAGTTATAAAAAACATGTTTAAATTAAAGTGAGGTAATACATAATATACCGGGATAGCAGTCTTGCGGGAGCAACCGGTTACTGGAATGTATTTAAATACGAGATGATGTCCGCTACATCTTCATCCGCGCGGAATAATTTTTTTGTTAATTCCCGTGAAAAGTCTTTGATTTTACGGGATAGAAAGTAGCCTCTATTAATATCGCGATGGCGCGATGATAGTACCAAGAAATCAACAGGGAAAAACTAGATTCAAATAAACAGGAACAGTCGCGACTGGCGTGCTAACTGCTAACGAAGAGGCCTGAGGTCTGCAGAGAAACCAGACTGCACAATATGATGAAATATCTGGTAATAATCAGGTAAATGAAATTGATCTTCTAGGTTAAGCAACTATTCTCACTCTCCATGAGCGTTTAAGCGGCATTAAACTAGGGAATTATGGTAATGCGATACCCATATTCCATTGGCTTGTAGTCGTAAAGCGGTCTCCACACGCTCATGCATGTCAAGGATGAAAAAATGCGGCTAGTTTCGAGTGCATTTATTTCTAAATTATAATAATTTAGAAGTTAATCAGACGGAGTTTAGATTACAAACTTTGAATGTTTGAACGACGCTTTGCATGAGAGACTTGCGGTGAGACGTTAGCCGGAGGACTCACAAGACTGCTTAGTGATTGATAAAAATGTATAACTTGTTGTAATCAGTCGATAAATCCGGTGTCAACGAACTCATACTGTAGGTATTTAGCAGTCGCCGGTCGTATTTTATTAATGACGTGCTGTAAACTTATATCACGCCATGATCGCCCGAGGCTCTATTATTTCATTGCAGGTGCAATATGTAGGCCTTGCTTCTGGGTCGATATTTTACCCGAGGTCGATTGTACCACGGCTCAGTTGAATGAATATAAATTACAAACGTATCTACTACATATTATCTACTACATTAAAAGATTCCAACGCCTAACTCTTTTAATTGTCAAAATTAAAGTCATCCGTATCTAAGCCTCTAAAGGAATTAATTATTAAGGACTTAGTACACTTCATTTAACCATGTAAAATAAACTTTAAGGTTACAGCTGCCAACTTCGTAAAGTTGAATGAAAGAAAAACTGAACTATGTACCATCATAAGTAAATATTATCGAATCAAGCGCATGATCAAAATATCCCTAGGTAATAAGCTTTCAAGGCTCCCGAAGACAATTATTGGGAGTCCAACATGGCACGCTGACGTCACAGCCATTGACCCTCTTCCCGACCCATTAATACCACATCTCTCATAGATATTAATCAATTGTCAATGTCAATAATGGAATGAAAATAGATGTGACAAGAGTGTTTAGAATTTTTGTTTCAATTAATGATTTGTTAGTATTATTGAGCCTTTACAACTTTTCTACGACGTTGTTAAAAGGCTTGCTAAATAGAGAGCGTGTTTTGACACTGAGACGTCAATGTCACAAACGCTTTCACTAGCGACTAGTCGTGCCTTCACAGGACATAAAATGTTCACGACATTGATCACATGACACATGAACCAGAATTTAAGAACGTTTATAAATCTCGTCTAAATATATCAGAAAATTAAGATGACTCTTAAGACTTAGCAGTATTAAAACTTCAAAAGCTAATAAAAATAAATTAACAAGAGGAATAGAAAACTGAACGACTGTTTTAAAAATGAATAATTCATACACGAGGGTAGACTACCAATGCTAAGAAAGATGTAATGGATTGCATGGAAGATTTCAAGAATAATTTCAGCGGTACACCGCTCTAGCCGCAAGCGGGACAATAACCGGAGCACGCCCACACTACCCATTCAGTTTGAAACGAAAACTGCAATGCTCTACTTGGAGTAGGTAGTAGGAAGAAGGGATCAACGACCGAGGGGGGAGGGTGTTGTAGACTCAACTTGCATAAACCGACAGCTCCTTTGGTTCAATTTAGATGGCGGACAAGAATTTCGATTTCTTTACATAAGTAAACAGCGACTACATAGAGACAGGCAAAGCTGATAGTAAAAGTTTGATAGCAAAACACTTAATTTTAAATTATTTTTAGACTGGAAATTTAATATTTGACAAGGTTGTTATTGAAAGTTTAAGGGACAATGCAGATGGAAAATTTTCTACCTTACGCAACTTTAACAACCCCCTTATTTTCAACTAGAAAAACCTATCAATTTCACCTTATTGTGGAGATTGTTTAAAACGAATCCATTACTTTCCTTTTGACTGTGAGATGTAGTTAAAAGGAACAACATAGTCTTTATTATTTTTAGATTAGGTACCTTGAGAGCTTTTTATTCAGAGTTACCATACAAATCACCTAAGTGTTATTAAATGTATTATTTATCAGAGCATTGCAAAATCGCGCTATAGTAAGACTAAGTAGATCTGGCACCGAGAGGAATGGCTTGAAATTTATTCATTCGGGCAATGAATACTGATTCGTACGTTTTGTGACCTGTTCTGTCCTTTTCTTCTATTTATATTTGAATATATCTTATATATATATAGCAAAGACACTAGACATTTTTGAGGAAATATTTATAGTCTTTGTTTTTACTGAAGACTGTTTTTTTTGTGTTTTATAAAAATCTATATTTATTAAAGAGGCTTCGTTCAATACGATAATCAAGTCTTAAAATCTATTTCTGATACAGAAATAGATTTTATTGAGGAAGTAATAAAATATATTTGAGTTCGCCAAAGTTCCCTTCGCTACCCTACCTAAGCTACCTTTACTATGTAGCTGATGCCCGGGACGTCGCGTCGTCCGCGTGGATCGAGGATTTTTGGTTCCCGCGAACTTTGATTTTTCGGGATAAAAAGTAGCTTATGTGTTATTCCAGACTATAATCTATCTCTTTGCCAAAATTCATCTAGATCCGTTCAGCCGTTCTAGCGTGATTGAGTAACAACGTTGAAAAGAACCAAGCGATACAAGATATGGATATTCAAATTCAAATGTTTTTTATTCAAATAAACTTTTACAAGTACTTTTGAATCGTCAAGTGAATCTACCACTGGTTCGGAATGCCATTCCTACCGAGAAGAACCAGCAAGAAACTCGGTGGTTGCTCTTTTTAGATAATTCATTTACAATTTATCATTATAACTTATATCAATGTGTAGGTACATAATTAACCGCTGTCCTTAGCATTGCTGGAGCGATCAAATCCAGGCTCCTCTATCATTTACATAATCTTCAATAGTATAATAAGCTTTTTTCAGGAGCATACTTTTAATGGATTTCATAAACTTGTGTATAGGCAAGTTTAAAATAGGTTGTGGAATTTTGTTATAGAAAAGAATGCTCATTCCCACGAATGACTTGCTGACTTTTTTGAGGCGGAGCGATGGAGTCACGAGCCTATTACGGCCTCTAGTTTGCCTATCGTGCAGATCGCATATTTTTTTGTAATTATGGATGTGCTGTTTTACAAAAATTATATTACTGTAAATATATTGCGAGGCTACTGTTAGAATACCAATTTCTTTAAATTTCTCTCTAAGGGAATCACGCGGTTTTAAATTATAAATTGCACGTATTGCCCTTTTTTGTAGTACAAAAATTTTTTGAATATCCGCCGCTTTACCCCACAGTAAGATTCCGTAAGACATAATGCTATGAAAATAAGCAAAATATACAATCCTGGCAGTTTCGATGTCAGTTAACTGTCGAATCTTTCTGACAGCGTAAGCAGCAGAACTAAGCTTGCCAGCAAGTGTTGATATATGGGTGCCCCATTGAAGCTTTGCGTCTAAGGTCACCCCCAGGAACACAGTAGTATCTTCTATTTTCAACATATCATTATTCACCATTAGTTTTATATCGCTTGTGGATCTGGTATTCGGCAATGCGAACTGAACACATTTAGTTTTTTTTGTATTTAAAAGTAGATTGTTTACCGTAAACCAGTTCGTGACTTGAGAAATTGCAGTATTTACATCGTCAAAGTTGTCCTTATGTCTATCGACTTTAAAAATCAAGGACGTATCATCAGCAAATAGTACAATATCGCAAGTGTTACGGACAAAATATGGTAAATCATTGATGTACACCAGGAACATGAAGGGACCCAAAATGGAGCCTTGAGGAACACCCATTATCGAGGCTGATCCGGATGACTTCACATCGTTAACACATACTGTTTGAATGCGATTACTGAGGTAGGATGCAATGAGGCCAAGCGCAGTGTCTTTGACTCCATAGTAGCTCAACTTAACTAAAAGCGTCGCGTGCTCAACGCAATCGAATGCCTTAGACAAATCACAGAAAATACCAATAGCATTCTGTGATTTCTCCCACGCATCGAATATATGTTTTAACAGCATTGCGCCCGCATCAATTGTTGATCGACCTTTAGTAAAACCATACTGCTCAGAGTGAAGAAGTTTATTTGAATTAAAGTGCTGAAGCAGTTGGTTGAGCATAATTTTTTCAAATATCTTGCTGAGTGTTGGCAAAATTGAAATTGGTCTGTAATTATTTGGATCGCTTTTGCTACCCGATTTAAAAAGTGGAATCAATTTACTACATTTCATAAGGTCTGGAAAGGATCCTGAATCTACAGACTCATTAAAGATTAGAGCAAGATATGGTGCAATAACATCAATAATATTGCTGATTATTTTTACGGATATCCCCCATAGGTCTCCGGTTTTTTTAAGTTCCAAAGATTTAAATACTTTAATAATTTCATATGGAGTCACATGTCTAAACTTAAACAGCACACTGCACTCGGTGACATTATCCTTGAGAAGTTTATGGGCTTCTGTTGGCGAGGAATTAAGGGAACTAGTAGTGGTGACTGGAATATTTCGAAAAAAATTCTCAAATGTGTTTGCGATTTCCGTTTTGCAGTCAATAATACGGTCGTTAATTTTTAGCTCCAGTTTATTGTCGTCCACTTTATGTTTCCCAATTTCATCCGTGATTATTTCCCAAACTGCTTTAATTTTGTTATCTGAATTAATAATTTTTTGCTTTATATGAAGTGACTTTGCTTGTATGCAGACATTTCTAAATAATTTTGAATAATTTCTGACGTATTTAACAAATGTGGGGGTGTAATTATATTGCTTTTCGGCATACAAATCAAACAACTTGTTTCTACTTTTATAAATGCCAACAGTAGCCCAGTCACTAAATTTAAGGTTCTTAAACAATTTTTTTTCAACTATTTTAAAGATGGAATTAAATTGAGAATTTAGCAGATCAAACAAGGTGTTATAGAGTTCATCCGGACCACCCTGTGTAAAATTGAGCATAGGTAAAGTATTTAAAATTTCTTGTTTAAATTTCTGTACTTTTTTAGTGGTAACTGGCCTATACTTTATTATTTTAGTTGTACTTTGTTTAGGGCTAGGAATAGATATCATTTGCCCGCAGTGATCAGATCTTAGATGAGTAATGACAGATTTGTTGACAATTTTACAGTCACTGAAAATATTGTCAATACAAGTAGCTGAAGTTGCAGTTATGGGCGATGGAATGCCTTCCTCTTTGACACCTCTATCATACTCGTAAATGATGAATGATAAATGAGAACTTGCAAAGTAGTCGACCAGTAGAACAAAACCCAAAAGGAATTTGAAACACTCTATGGGGAAAACCAACCAAGCGAATGACGTGTACAAAATATCTTTGGGCGATGAAATACTTTCCCCTTTGGCACCTCTATCATAAATGAAAACGGGCAAAGATGACTGGCATCTATTTTTGATCGATAAACAGAAATTTATTCTCATAAATTTTTTTAAACGCTAGACGACTTGAGCATGACGACAGCCATCTCTGATGGTAAGGTTAGGTTTAAACGCGCTTGCTTTAAAGGTACTGAAGGTTCACGTGGTAAATTACAGGTTTTACAGTTGGTTTAAATCGATTTCTGATAAAAACTACTTCGTATCAACCCAGACGCGATCGGGTTCTTATAATAGACGCCGAGCTAGTAGCCTTTCGAATGCAATGTATAGTCACACATATACAATTGCATTGACCCACATATGAGAAAATAAACATGTGTAACTGTAATGCACGATTTCGTTCAGGTGTTATCCAGTATGTTGTCTCATGTACACACATGAGAAAACACGGGTCATGGGCATTTTATATCCGGAAAAGGTTCTTATAACAAAAAGTGTGTAATTTAATTATTAAATTCAATGATATCAAAGTCAGCCGTTATTGGTTTACTCGTTAATTACTTTATCTACACTAATATTATAACATTCTACTTATGTTTCCAATACTTGACTTATAATTACTACTGTTATAGCGCAGATAACAAAACACTCAATTTAAGCAATTTCACATGATGGTATAATATCCACATCGATATCGTAAAATCTCATTATAACATCAATAAAACGCGACCAATTAACCTGGCGAGCCTTATGTCAAAATCCTCATACAAGTTGTATAAAATTTTGATATGCTGGCTTTTGAAAACAGTTGGGTTATACGTGAAAACTTCGTCGAAACTACTAAACTTACATACACAAAACTCTTTGGTAAGATCTTGTGCCAATTAAATAAAAAACGAACAGCGCGCGCTCGCTCCTGATTGGCCCTGCGCGCGCAGCTGCGCTCTCATTGGTTAGATTTTAATGGCGGCAAGTTCACTGTGACAATACACGTATATACATAAACTATTGTCAGCTTTACTCTTGTTGTTTGATAAATTGCATTAGTGAAGATAAAGTAGTGTATGCAACTGCATATAACACGGGTATTAAAACACTCGTTACTATTATGAAACTCGCTGCGCTCGTTTCATAAACTCACACTCGTGTTTTAATACCCTTCATTATATGACAGTTGCATAAACTACTATTTTAATTCCGGATAAAATCCTCTCGGTGTAACTCAATTCGATCGGTGTTTCTTTTCCTAGATAAAACAAAAAACTAGGTGAGATAAGGATAAAATGACTAGTGAAATAATCTGACACGAGAGAGAGCTAATTATATCCAGAGAAACATATAAACAGTATTCATCTTTCATAATTTTTTTAAAGTATTGATTTATTTACGAGGCATTTCTTTAGGAAAAGTAATTTAACGATCAATGCTTACGATACAGAAATACTTAAGTACTGGTAAACCTCCGAAGGTCGCCTCGGTGCTCATTAGCATAATAATACAATCGTTATCATCTAGGGCGGTAAGGTATTTATTATGTTATCCGACCCCAAAGGCAGTTGTGATTTATATCTTTATTTATTACTTTCTAACGCATCTCATTCGGGGTAGGTATCCTGCAATCAAAAGTACTTTGTAACTTTATAAAAACGTTGTTTGTTTGTTGTGTAAGTGTTACAGTAACTTATCTGTCGTATGATGATAACAAAAATTAGAATTGCTTCGTAAAACTGTATTGGCTTTATAATATTTTTTTCCTACCAACTGGATAGGAAAATTACTGGTTGTTATCTTAAAAATGAGTGCTCTGAATGATGGACAATCATAAATATTGATCGTCATCACCATACATACCAGCCTAGGGCGTGAAAATAAGCCTGCTCTAGTCAGCATCACACCATATACCTAGTCTTTCTCCTGGCTCTTGATGATATAGTACTCTAGGGTAGAACTTGGGAGGAGCATGATTTACGATTAAAATGGTTACTAGAAAGAGCACGGAAAATAAGTATGAGATTGAATACGTCAAGTACAAATTCGGAGCAAGAGAAATAACCGTAGGTACACTCATCTCACAGTGGGAATTTAGATCCACCTTGTATAGCTAATGTGGATTTTGCCCTATCTTTTTAGCTGGAGCTACTAACAAATTTCTTCATTAAAATACTTAGCTAAAGACCTGAAAAGTGACAGGCCGAAAAATAGAAGTTTCCTAGGGATTTATGACCCTAAACACAAGCGGAGCGAAGTTGCGAGAATCATATGGTATTCATTAGATTACAATACTGTCTAATACTGATTCCAGTCTGCTAATAACCTCCAGGCGGTTGACGTGCCTAGACGCACGCGGCGCAAAGGAAGGTGGAAGGAATTCTTCAGGGATTAGTTATTGTATCACTGGATTGTCGACGTGATTTAACTCATGCTCTACGGTTAACTGTGTAGCTACATCAGTTTATAAATTTTATGTAACGAAAAAGCCGTTTCTATTTCAGAAGATTTTTTTAAATATTTACGTTAATTTTTCACGCAATCATGGAAAATTCTCATTTGAGTTTACGGCTTTTAAAACCAAAAGGTCAATGCAAAGCAAAATGGTCGACGTATGTATATTTTTTAACTTTGAACATACTGTAACGCTAACAAATCATGGAATATCCATGATTTGTTAGAGTAACATAATTATTACATATATTTGTACATTGTATGCAACATAATTATTACATATATGTAACAAGTGAATTACATTGACATAGTAGTTCACGGTCTAAACATAGCAAGGTTACCAACATTTTACTGAGCACTAGATGATAGCGACGCCCTCACGACTTTGTTCACTATTTAGTTAGTTTAGTTATTAGCCTATTTGCATGTGCTAAAAATTACTAAGTATATCATTACAATGCGGTCTTGCAGTATGGATTACGTTGAAAACCACAACATGACAGAATGTCGTGTTCTAATGTAGGTATACGTCTACCTCACTCAGGTTATAGGAACGTCATGATAGAGAAATTTCAAGTCTTAAAAATGAGACAAGCAATTAAGGGTGATGATAGGCAGATTAGCAGTTAGCACCATACTCTTTGAATTTAAAGCTCGAAAAAGCCACATATAACTTTTCTTTACCGAGGTGCTTCAATAGCGACTCCATATTAGAAAACGGAGACGGACGGACGGGTGTCCAACGTTTGGACTAGGGCTTCCAATACCGGGATCCCGGTATTGGCCAATACCGGGATCCCGGACTTTTTTCGCCGGTTTTCAATACCGGTATTGAAATGTCTAATACCGGGATACCGGTATTGGTGACACTATAAACGAAACAGTGACTATTGCATATATTTCTTGGTAGATGCCACTGTTTTTTATTCGGCTAAGTTTAAAACTTGTATCTTAAGCATATTAGCTCAAAAAGAGCGCCTTTATTGCTTAAAACCAGTGAAGAAAAGTCGTTTTTGTTCACTCAGAGGGAAAAATTAGTGTTTGAATTTAGATCCCTGTGGCTTGGCATTTCTATTTCTCTCAAAACATTCAGAAATCTGATTTATAAAGTCTAATGCATATTTTAATATGATATATTATTTTCTTTTAAATAATAACTATTGGATTTTAGATTAATTTGTGTTTTGACAAAATTATCGTTTTCTTCGACTTCGATCGACTTCTTACGAAAATATCGTTTATCTACACTAATGTTATAACATTCTACTTATGTTTCCAATACTTGACTTATAATTACTACTGTTATAGCGCAGATAACAAAACACTCAATTTAAGCAATTTCACATGATGGTATAATATCCACATCGATATCGTAAAATCTCATTATAACATCAATAAAACGCGACCAATTAACCTGGCGAGCCTTATGTCAAAATCCTCATACAAGTTGTATAAAATTTTGATATTAGGCTGGCTTTTGAAAACAGTTGGGTTATACGTGAAAACTTCGTCGAAACTACTAAACTTACATACACAAAACTCTTTGGTAAGATCTTGTGCCAATTAAATAAAAAACGAACAGCGCGCGCTCGCTCCTGATTGGCCCTGCGCGCGCAGCTGCGCTCTCATTGGTTAGATTTTAATGGCGGCAAGTTCACTGTGACAATACACGTACGCGATAAACTATTGTCAGCTTTTACTCTTGTTGTTTGATAAATTGCATTAGTGAAGATAAAGTAGTGTATGCAACTGCATATAACACGGGTATTAAAACACTCGTTACTATTATGAAACTCGCTGCGCTCGTTTCATAAACTCACACTCGTGTTTTAATACCCTTCATTATATGACAGTTGCATAAACTACTATTATTACTCATTTAGTAGTTCCTCAACAGGTGGGCCTAAAAATGAATATGAGCAAGATAAAGATCATTTCTAATGCACACGTTCAGCCCCAACCTGTGTTAGTTGAGAATTCTGCACTCGAAATTGTTGATGAGTACATATACCTAGGACCCCCCACTAGGTGGACGGACAATCTCAATCAAGCGTGTGGCTGGGAGCCGCTGGAAACAAGGGGCACAAGACCGTGCTCTGTGGCGATCTATGCAGGAGACCTACGTCCAGGATGTCTATAGGTTGAGACGACGACGACGATAGTAGTTTAAATTACATACAATCTTAGACACTTCGAGTAATTTCACTAATTATTTAAAATTCCCCGCCATATTTATTTAATTTTGTGTGTACGTTGCGTCGCGGTCGCAAATATACTTTATATTAAAAGTTCAAAATGAAGGGAGGTTAAAAATATATATTTTCGTAAGAATTCATCCAAAAATAGTACTATTTTAAAAATCATATAGTTGATATTCTGATTGATATGAATAAGAAATTGATTATATGATAATAATATAAGTATTACTTAATAAGATTGTATTTAAAATGATGTGATGGAGTTTCAGAACATTACGTGGTCCGTAATTTTCACCTTATACATACATGAAACAAACGATATAGTTTCGTAAGAATTAAGTCAACGCGTAAATAACTATCTCAATACTCAAAATACAAATAAATCTAAAAATCAATACTTGGTGATTGGTGATTTTTTTTAAAGAAAGTACAATTTCATAAAATATTGTATGATATAAAATAGAGTGAAGGAGTTACTTAACGGCTTTTCTTCACTGAATTTATGCAGAAAAGGCACTTTTTTGAGTTAATTTGGTGAAAAATTTTTTTTATGAAAAAAACTGTTTTTTATGGTGCCGTTTGCTTCAGAAAAGACTAATTTTAAGTTTAAAAACATCAACCATATTTTAAATTTTTTCCAATACCGGGATCCCGGGATCCCGGTATTGAAAAAAATCATTCCGGTATTAATACCGGTATTGAGAAAAACCGGTATTCGAAAGCCCTAGTTTGGACGTCTATCGGTTGAAATGACTGTAAAATATTATCCTCATGTAGTTTATGCTTTAACTCACCAAAATAAAGAACTCTCATATTATGAAGCCATATTTAGATAAGAAGACCTAAGGGTGCAAGTAAGAAGCAACCAACCGAAATTAAACCAAAATAAACTGAGCAGAGAATGAGTTTATAATTCCACTAAGCCGACTGGTTTAAGGCTAAGCGGGCAATTCCTTTTCAGTACCGACATCGGAAGTTTGTTAACTCTTTGGTAAATTGTTAACTCGAGTAGGTATTGAGAAAATTTCTCTGAAAATAGCATGAAAATAGCGTTCTTGTAAGGCCCAACCAAAAAACGATTATAAGTATTTAGGAACTGGAACAACCCATTTGGAGCAAAATCAACTGGCAAGTCAAAAATAGATTGCGGTATTTCCATTAAATGGGTGAATCTCAAAAAGAGCTTGTACCTTCACTATATCAACTCGTTCCAAGGTAGAATCCATTTTGCAATAAATACAACATTTAGAATAAGCTTTTGATCCTTAAACTGGTGATTTGTAAATATCAACAAAAAAAATCAAACAAAATAGAGAACAGAACACCTTAACGTGGATAAGTAGTGTTGTGTGATATCATCGCGTTGAGTTTCTGGCTAACCAACGGGTGAGTAGTTATAGGATTAAAATAGAAATATCTATATTGTCACTGGAATAGCTACGACGCCTTTGGTTGAACCGTCAATACCAATCATTAATCTCAGTCATCATCATTAATATAACATTCCGGTGTTGGGGAAAATGTACGAGAATTCCGATAAATTTAACTAGAGAACTTTGTTTTGAGTTCGAGGACACAAAAAGGATTTTCGTTTACATGGAAAACTTCGAAATAAATCCCGTTTTAGTAACTCGTTCCAAGGTAGAATCCATTTTGCAATAAATACAACATTTAGAATAAGCTTTTGATCCTTAAACTGGTGATTTGTAAATATCGACAAAAAAAAATCAAACAAAATAGAGAACACCTTAACGTGGATAAGTAGTGTTGTGTGATATCATCGCGTTGAGTTTCTGGCTAACCAACGGGTGAGTAGTTATAGGATAAAAATAGAAATATCTATATTGTCACTGGAATAGCTACGACGCCTTTGGTTGAACCGTCAATACCAATCATCAATCTCAGTCATCATCATTAATATAACATTCCGGTGTTGGGGAAAATGTACGAGAATTCCGATAAATTTAACTAGAGAACTTTGTTTTGAGTTCGAGGACACAAAAAGGATTTTCGTTTACATGGAAAACTTCGAAATAAATCCCGTTTTAGTAACTCGTTCCAAGGTAGAATCCATTTTGCAATAAATACAACATTTAGAATAAGCTTTTGATCCTTAAACTGGTGATTTGTAAATATCAACAAAAAAAAATCAAACAAAATAGAGAACACCTTAACGTGGATAAGTAGTGTTGTGTGATATCATCGCGTTGAGTTTCTGGCTAACCAACGGGTGAGTAGTTATAGGATTAAAATAGAAATATCTATATTGTCACTGGAATAGCTACGACGCCTTTGGTTGAACCGTCAATACCAATCATCAATCTCAGTCATCATCATTAATATAACATTCCGGTGTTGGGGAAAATGTACGAGAATTCCGATAAATTTAACTAGAGAACTTTGTTTTGAGTTCGAGGACACAAAAAGGATTTTCGTTTACATGGAAAACGTCGAAATAAATCCCGTTTTAGTTCGAAGACTTCCAAAGGCCAAATTCATCACGATAACAATCGCTCCCCTAACGTATTTTCTCAAAATTTTAAGTAAATAACGAAATCACGCTGCAATGTATAGGAGAGCCATTTCTACGCTTGAAAATACCCCTGTAGGAAAAACAATGCCCGCGTTTTTCTGTTCGCGAGATTCCAATAGTTTCGTCGATGGCCTAGCTTAGGGGATGTTCATCTATAGAACAGATGTGACAAAGTGTAACATCTTATAGCGCTTTTACAACTCGGTTGCTTTCCTGCAACACGAGTCCAAACGTGAGTTTTATAGTCTTCAGGTACGTCATACTTTGCTATTAACATCAACTATAAACGGTAATCAACATATCGCGGCCGCGGCGCCCTACCTTTCAAGTCACTTTGATAACAAAATTTTAAACGTTACTTTTTCATTAGCGTCAGAACTCCAGACACCCTATAATATAAACTCAGTACCCTAGTCTAGCGAATTCAGTTTTTATGGTTGAAACTATAGAGGATTGTTGCGAACGTATCCAAAGTGAAAATACCAGTCCAAATTTGAAAAACATGTTATAGTATATCTGTTCATAGTTGCAAACTAGGTATAGCCAAACTGGCTGACCTTGACAATACATAATTCAGAGGAAGTAGTGGAAAAAAGTCATAATTAGCTTTAGTATTTACTATTTGGTTACTTCAGTATATTTCCATTAAGTAAATCTTTCTGCGATTTAATATTATGTTCCTTCCACCTTTAAAGTAGTTTTGTGGCGTAGTTCATGACTTAACTTTTGCCTTAAAGTCCACCTTCGTGCAGTAGCAAGACAATTATGTAGTTCTTAACGCTATACGTTACTTTTTAGCTAGTCAATCAACAAGGGGAGTGGACTCGACATAAGTATGCAGGAGTAAAGAAAATAGCACGTGACCGCAAAAGTTTTCTCTGACTGACCGCCGAGCTTCAATTTGAAAATGGCACCACATGATGATGATGATGATGAATCAACAAGTTCTTAGTAAAGTCAATTTTACGCCTCGTTTGTCTAAAATATCTGTAGCAGATAACGCTGAAGCCTACCCATATAATAGAGAACGCTCCACTGGCAATTGGCATCCAAGAGAGACGGATCAAATGTACGAGAGGGAACTGCGCAAAATCTTAAATTGCCTAACCCACACAGAGTAATAACAATAATGTACGAATTATGTAAGATAGAAGTGCGGATACGCGTAAGAATTCGCGAGCAAATGGCATGTTATCTAGGACACTGCGAAATTCAATCTAAAAAAGATTCAGACTAAGATTCACTCATGTAAGTATATTATAATCTATTTTATCAACTTTTAATCGAGAGGTCCTTATTTAATTATTGTTCAATTATATCGGCTTTATCATCATTATCACAACCAATCGCTGGCTCACTATTGAGCACGAGCTTTCTCTCAGAATTAGAAGGGCATAGCCACCACGCGCGATGGCCATGTAATGTTTAAAATACTTCATGGAGACTTCACCTTTAAGAACATTAGTGACATAGGCATCCCGGAAAATTAAGGAGTTCCCGCGGGAATCAAAAAAATTTAAACCACGCGAACTTAGTCGCGGGCATCAGCTAGTGTGATATAAGTAATTAAAATTATGCTAGTATGCATGATAGCAATCATGATGTTATGTAAGGAGATATTGATTTCCTACTCCGTAAAATGAATTTAATAATATGGCCTAGTAACTATGTCAGTCCGAGATAACCCGTGGCTGCTGCAACAAATGTCATTATCATTATGCATTAGCTGTTATCTGCAGTCAACAAAACAAAAGATAAGATAAATTTTCCTCCGGCTGAATCGTAAATAAGTAGATTTCGATAAGGCGTTTATCGTTCTAACGTTTACGATATTGCCAATATCACAATAATTATTTATGTATAATATGGTTTTTACTTATTTATTTCTCTAGTCTAGACTATTAGACGGTGAAATGGATCAAACATCTACCAAAACATGAGTATAAAAGCGGAACAATACTTGACTGACTTATCACGTAATGTCGGGACTATAAAAAGCCTAATATACGATCTTTATAACCAACTATAAGGTAAGGTATCTTGTAGGGTAGGAGGTTGTCTGTACGCGTTTTCAGTGGAATAAATTCGTAAAAACTCATCGTTACGGGAGTAACAGGAGTTGTGGACATGTGAGTCCCAAGTTTTTGAACCGTGGGAAATTTCTCAGTGGAATGGGTGGACTTAGTAGCCGACAGCCTTTGGAAAATGTCTCCAAGATCATAATGCTTTAATATTCTGAAAAAGCTGATTTTATCATTTGAAACCAAAAATAAGGTAAGGTATTTTGTGTAGGTAACCTATGGTGACATTATTACTATTGACTTCTCTGACAAACAGGAAAATATTGATGTATCCATAATTACAAAAGATAATGACAAAAATCTGTCTGTTACCTATACCTATTATTAGGAATTTAAAAAAAATATGATTCAAAATTTCACTAGGTTTTTCAAAACTCTTCAATAGGTATGACGATGGTCAGGCGACTTTGAAAGTGGCTAACCGTGGCTACATGACGATGAAAGATAACTTGTAGTAACACACTCCTGTCACCACTATCAATGCCTTTTAACAGTATCTGCAACTAGGATACTTACTGCCACTACTTACCTACTATAAATTTCTTACTACCACTACGAAGTAAAACTTAGGATTCATAACAACTACGATGTGTATTTATTTATGCAATTTTCGTGCCGTCAGTATGTCTTCCTTTAAATAAATAAACAAACAAGAAGGAAGTGCTGGCATCCACATGGCCTGTTACTCGTGTCTATTTGTTGCTGCCAAGTACATATTGTCTTTTAGTTTAGTTACTTACATAAGCTTTATAATATTAGATACAATCGGCTTATATCAATTTGTGAAACAGTAGGTAATAGAGATCCTACGTTATGAATACGAAAAGTGCGTAAGTGATTGTTTGCCCTTCAGCTAACTGCAACCGAGCAATGGATCGACTTGATTTTATGCACAGATTTAACTACTTTTACTTTACTAACTATTTTTTACCTCCGTGAATGAAAAAAATCTTACGGGAGTTTAATAAACTATATCCACACGGACGAAATCGTGGGCGTCGTCTAGTTTTATCATATTTAATAAACACTTTACTTTTCTTGACTGGAGACAATATTTACCAACTTTTGGTAATAATAAGGACATCTGTCACTTTTCCTTAAGCTTTTGTGCCAAGTATTTCCTTATTCCCCTCCTGTGCGTATTCCGCATGGCGTAAGCACGTTCATTCCGAATACGCATAGCATGGAATTAAGGGAATTTTTCTTTTATTGTTTCACATATTGTATGTAATTCTATCCTTCTTCTTTTTTACTAGATTTTCCTGCTACTTTATCGGCGTGGTTTTAGGTTTTCTAAGATCATGTTTAGTTTGATTTTCTCAAAACCTTTTCTGTAGATGCTAGATCTAAACCCAGCTATTTAAGCTGTACAGTCATAATATGTAAGTCAGTCAGTAGTCATTTTGCACTATTTAACATAACATAGGCATAAAACTCACTCTTGAGACGAATAGCGCTTCACAACACAAAAATTTTGCAAAGATCAAAATTTTAATGCAATTCCATAAAATTTTTATAGCGCTCGCTGCTTAGCCACAGACTGTTTATACTACATTAAAATGGCCTATTAAAGAATAATTTAGAGAGAATAAATCTAATCAGACTTATTCTTTACATCAACAGAACAATTTTCAATTGGTATCTCTAGAATGTATATAGGTATTATGGTAATGACAGAGTCTCCTTCAGCTCTGTTTGACATCGATGATCGATCACAAGTGCTCATACTGGTAAATTAGGTCAGTTGTCACGATATACTATTGATCGTACCATCACCGGATGATTATTAAGACATGATTAGGTATACATATTATATTTTAATTCATAACAAAACAACAAATATGTAGGTACTTGTACCTAAGTACTTGACGATAAAGTTTTGGGTACAAAAAATACCTTGTATGTATTATTGTATACAACACGACTCCCATAAAAATGTTAGCAGCTCAAAATAATAAGGTATGGAACTCGTTCATTTTAATTCGGCTTATCTCTAAGCATACACATTCGCATCTATTTTTACTTTCAACATAATATTTAACTCACATAATATTTAACCCATGTTATATTTACGCTTTTACGTAAATATATGAATTAATGAAATGGCATATCGTCATAAACAACGTTTGCAAAGAGGTTTCATATAAACGAGTTTTTACGACATTGACGCCAAATCTTTTCGCGGAATTTGTTTTGGCGAACACTGTTAAACTGTCGGCACAGATGATAAAAAAATTGGCGGCAAAGCTGAAAATTCGTCTTGATTTGTTATTTATATACTTAATAAATATAAATTTAATAATAATTAAAATGGTTTCCAACGGTTCAGAGAGTGAAATGGAGATTGATTCTACTCCACCAGATTTAAGATAAGAAGCCAAATTGGCAATGGAAAACCTGCTTCCAGCGAAGTCAAAAAAAAAATACTTACATGAAAGTATATGAACATTTTATGATAATATAAAAAGTATGTTTTATTTCCCTGCATTCTTTTGAGAAAAGCACTATATATGCCTCGGCGGATCTGTCTCGTATTAGTGAAGTCCTCGCCTACGGCTCGGCCTTCAAACTCATACTCGACCTCCAGTTGCCTATTTCCCGGCGTTTGCAATAATGTACTAAGTATTATATTTTATAACAAAGGTATTTATATATATAACTAAGGTACTGTACTGTTAATTTCCAAACACTAAGCAACAAAATAAAAATAAAATATTGGCAGTCATAGGGACTGCCGATAGAAGTGAAAACTTATAACTTAGAATTTTAGTATTAAAATTTGAAATTTCATAATGTTTAAATTAAAACTAGTGGTTCGCCCCGAACCGAGATCTAGCGGTATCACAGAGCGCCATCTATTGACATCATTGTGAAGTTCTGTTAAAAATACTGAAGCTCATTAAAAATTAAATAATTTCGTTTCCTTATAATATTTATTTAAGTTTAGTATTTGTTGTTCAAGTACAGGATATAATTCAAATAATTCATCAAGTTTCAGGCTCAGCCTTTCAGAAAATTGAGAGTTCTGAGGTCAACTTTGGACGTTAGAAAATCTCCACTTTGAAAGCCCCCCATTCCGTCAATTTTAGGGGTAAAGATATGTACACAGCACTAATGTTGCACAATACGTCACAGCATGTCGGTGAGGCGAAGCCATAAGATTCCCCTACCAAAAAGAGCTCAACGCGGCTACAGAAAATTTCACTTCAATAATTAAAAAACTTTAGCTAAACAGGCGGTATGAGGCCGAGCGGTTGCATATATTCTACATAAGAAGAGCCTTTCTGACTTTGCAAGTGTTTATTTAACGACAAATCATAAGCTCTGCGACAGCATTTCGTCATAAGAAAAAACACAAGAAAAGCTTTTTACATCTCTCATATTCGGTAAGTAGGTCCTTATTACCCCCAAATGGAGCTTGTAGGTGACCAATTAGCGCTCTGGGGTAATAATGTAGCTAGAAAAGCCCTAGGGCGGTAAGTAATTAAAAAAAGTATGATGGTTAGATGTACGCGAACTTTTTGAAAGAGTGAAGAGTTTTTTTTTTAATTACTTACCGCCCTAGGGCTTTTCTAGCTACATTATTACCCTAGAGCGCTAATTGGTCACCTACAAGCTCCATTTGGGGGTAATAAGGACCTACTTTACCTCACAATCGAGATGTAAAGCAGAGTAGTAATAGCTCGGGTGTAAGCATCAATTGCACCCTCGAACTATAGGCGCCCTCCCTGCGCTCGTGCGCCTAAATATCTCGGGCTGCAATTGATGCCTTACAACCCTTGGCTACTAATCTACTATTATAACAACAGTAAAAGGTAGGCAGCTGTACAAAATATCAACCTTCTATGTAATTGTAAAGACATTATTTAGACGTATATTTAAAGTTTAAATAAAATGTAAAGACGTATATCCGATCAACAAATTGATCACGTGACTTCGGACCAATCAGAACAGAGAAATGCAATGTCGTATATTCGATCAACAAATTGATGACGTGACTTCGGACCAATCAGAAGAGAGAAATGAAAAGTCCCATGGGCCTACAAGTGACACTTTGCTCCCGCTATCCTCTGAAGGCAATATGCGTTTTTCGAATAGGTATGATGAAAATATCTTTGTGTTTTCGACATCAGGGAGTTAAAAGCGTGACAAGTAGGTAAATGATGTCGTAAAATTATCATGAAATGTCAACTTCAGTAAGAAGCCCAAAAATATGTGGTTTAGGGTAAAAATAGTCCTATAAATAAATTATGACGTCAGATGAATTTATCAAAGCCAAACCGTAGCCGTTAGGTAGGTATATATATGTATCTACTCGAATGTTTAAGAATAGATTGTAAAATATAACCTTTAGCTTAAAGGAAACTTTGGTGACTTGATTTAACAAAAGGCAAAAGAACGAAGGCCATTGTTTGATATTCAATCCTCAACGAGGTGGTAGCGGTTCATTTGACCCTTGCATTCCAATTTCTGAATATTCGAAGGAAAATTTGAAAACTTCAAATATCTTAGTAGTCGTAAGAGGATATAGTATTTCTTTAAGAGTACTCGCAATATGAAACAAATGGAAGCTGGAAACGATTTACAGATTACAGATGCGGTTCATTTTTTTATCCACTACAAGTTAGCCCTTGACTACGGTCTCACCTGATGGAAAGTGATGATGTAGCCTAAAATGGTAGCGGTCTAAGACAACAGCTCTCAACACTGAGGAGGTCGTCAAAATTATTTTACATAAGTACTACAAAAATTCATTAATTATTTAATTTATTATTCAGAACTTTAACTTAATTATACACATGTACTTGAGTTATGCAACATAAATTAGAACATTACACTTGCTCGAAAGCTAAATAACAAGTACTTTTTATAGTACTCACAAAAAAAGATTGAGTCCGCAAGAGGTTGTCGCAGAAAATTAAAGTAATAAAAGTAGGCAAAAAGGCTTAGCGGCGGTCTCGAATCACTCCAATGACCAACCGTAGTAGGGCAAATTGTTACATAAGAAGCCGCAGTGTGAGATCAAAAGGATTACTCCACCTCGCTTTATTGCCGCAGGGGTCTAAGACTATTACGAGATCACGAGTTTAACTGATAAGGATATCGATTTAAAAAGAAAAATTAAATGAGCCTACCGTTTTTGTATAAAATCTTATCTTTGTGTAACTTGATTTCCTCTTAAGGGTTGAAGATAATAAAAATAAAAATAAGTAACATTGAATTTTACGGCATCTTCATTAACTTGTAAAGTTTACCGCCAGAAATAGCTTATCGCAGACATATTATGAGGTGTTAGTTCTCTTTTACTCATAGAATTTAAAAATTGTGCGACAATCTCGTTCACGATAATTACTTTTCATAATTAAAAGAGTCGACTTTGCGTCTACAATTTTTATGACTCCATCTTTTTTTCAATGTCATAATTTACAATCTTCTACCCGATTGGCACTTATGTAATAAACTTGATTAAAAAACTCCAAACGAAGTTGCGGAGTGCTTCAGCGTGTATATCAAGATAAAATTATGTGTGACAGTGAATTAAATGTTTGTAGTTTACAAGGTAGGAGAGCTACAAACGGTAGACCAAGCTACATGGTAATATATAGATTAATTATCATTCAAGTAATAAATGAAACATTACTCACCATTTTACTTATCCTTAATTTTTTTCAACGGATAGTTTAATTTAAAATTCGATTGTAATAGGACCTGAAATGCACACAAATTATAATAGGTTCCACCTTAGTCTAATCCTACCTGATGACGTAGTTGACGCATATGACGCTGATCGGTTTTTGCTGCTTGTCGGTGATGACAGTAGCCTGAGTTTGGACCCAGGCGTAGCCGCCGGTCTTGGCGAGGAAGCGGTACTGTCCAGTCTCGCATTGTCCTTTTGAGAATACTGTAAAAGAAAATACCTTGTTTTTGATTCTAAGCAAAATACTAGTTCATTTCTAATCATAAAGTTTAATTAACCTCTCAAAGAAAATAAAAATAAATTATTTTCATGAAATCGCTGATTGTACAGTGTAGTATAGGCAATAAAGCTAGTGGATTTCAACAATAATTCCTCAGGCGACGAAAATTTACAGTATGATAAAGTATGATGAGTTAAACGTATATCAAATAAATATTATAAATGCGAAAGTTTGGATGTATGGATGTATGTTTGTTCTCAATCACGCTCCAACGGATGAACGGATCTGGATGAAATTTGGAACAGAGATAGATTATAGTCTGGAATAGCACATAGGCTACTTTTTATCCCGGAAAATTAAAGAGTTCCCGCGGGAACCGAAAAACCTCAATCCACGCGGACGAAGTCGCGGGCATCAGCTAGTTATAAATATCCAATAAAAAATCAGAAAGGAAGTAAGGTTTTTTATGCTATACCCAATTGTTAAAGAAGGAAGGGAAGGTACACTATCGCGTAAACGCAGTTTATGTTTGAAAATAAAATCGGTTTAAATATCGATGTTCTGCATGATTATTTCGTTTGATATTTCGGTTTTGTGTGTAAATATACTACTTACTATTATTTTAAAAAGAAATTGAGAAAATATTCAGTCATAAATATTAAGTACAAGATGATTCCCACGACTTCGTCCGCGTGGATTAAGGTTTTTTGATTCCCGCGGGAACTCTTTAATTTTCCGGGATAAAAAGTAGCCTATGTCCTTCCCCGGGATATAAACTACCTTTATAATTTCAGCAAAATCGGTTGAAAAGATGGGCCAGGAAAGCGTAGCAGACAGACAGACCGACAGACAGACAGACAGACAGACAGACACACTTTCGCATTTATAATATTAGTATGGAAGTATGGATTAGCTATAAAAACCTAACTTCCGCATGGATTTTTTATTGGATATTTTTGTATAAGTTTTGGTGCATACCACAACCCTGCCAAATTTTAACGACTGAGGATTTAATGCGGGGGTCCCCATACAACGAACCGCCCCGTTGCCTAGACGTGACAACTTTCTTATGATGGAAAACTTGAGAGAAATTGAAAGACCTAGATAACATCAGTTTCGGTGAACGCAAGGAATGACGAAAATTGAGATGAAAATATTATGACCCAACGTGGAACAAAATGGCCAACATTCAATCATTTTGCAACTCAATGAAGGAAGAATCAGAAACTTGTCGTCCAAAAATTAAACTCAAGAATACCTGTGAAAAACAGCCAGCCTTGCATAGGAATTCTATAAATCCAACCCAAAGAAACCGAGACCTAGCTTTCGTTAGGTTACACTTAGTACTACTAATAAATGGCATGGCGTGACCAAGTTTTCTTAATATAGTGGTTCAATATTATATTACATTGGCGAGTTTGCTTTGGCTTTTATATTTCTGGCTTCTCCAGCACTTACATTTAGCCAGTAAGCAGCGTTAATGAGCCGTATAATATTCTGTAATGGCGCAAGTATTTCACTAAAGAGCTTTTATTCAAAGTATGTTGCTTAATGCTTTCCCTAGATTAAAAATATATCCCAAAGCGTATATTTTTAATGAAAAGCCCTTAGTCTCGAAGTATGACCGTACCAAACAAAGTGTTAATTACTTGCGAACTCTTGATTAAGTTTTAGAATTTCTTAAGTTTTTCAGTCGTTTAGGTGACTAAAGGGGTTTCGTCTCAACCTTAAATAATTCGAATTGTTCGCGTTAATTTTAGACCACTTTTAAATCAAACCACTTCTAACGTGAGAGTAAAGAAAATGCAACTGCAAATAAAATTAGTATAAACAAGCATACAGGTAGGTAGTCCTTTTAAAAAATCGTGTCAATTGTTGTTGGTATAAAAAGTGTATGTGGTATTAATAATGACATAAAGTATAGTAAAGCCATAAACAATAAACACACAGCTCAGGAACTATTGCCGTGAGACAATTAATCTATTGATGAACACTTGGCTAAAATTCAAGACATAACCAGAAATCATAGTAATCCTTAATCTAAACAATTTTGATCATGGCAGGAATAGATTTCAACGAACTCATCAACGTAGCAATAGTAGAAAATTTCGCGTGACTCAGTTCTAGAAGTAGTTCTGAGTACAATATAAAGGCAATCAAATTAGGTTAAGTGGCCATCGGTTTCCTTCATTCAAACTTCAAAGTGCAATGGCGTCTTTATTGAAGGCTTTTTCGAATTATGTTAAGCTACCAGTAGGAAAAGCACCAACCTTCCAACAATTTCGAGAAAGAATACAGAGTAAAAGTCCTGATTATTGGACCAGTATACATAATAAATATCAAGAAAGTTAGTAAGGTAAATATTGTCCACACAGGTTTATGATTTTATGTAGTTTATAGTAAGTTTTTCTTTTATTTGTTGGAATTCATATTAAGTATCTATATTACTTATTATCATTGAGGTATTATGTCTTATTATAACTTTTGTAAGATTTCTGAGAATTCTTCTTTTGAAGAGAGCAAATTTAAAATAATTTGTAGAATTACAATAATTAGTTTATATTATGTTGCTATTGGCGAAAAGCCATCTCTCTCAATGCAATTCACTTCATCGCTAGTATTAAGTTTTGAAAGATTCTGTTCTTATTAACGCAGGTATGTACGTACGGTATACGTACATTAAACCGAATAATTTATTAATTTGTTTTTTGTTTGTGATGTTACTAACCAGAGCGTTGGCATAGGACCAAACAATTTAAGGTCAACATTAGTGCTTTAATGTAATTATTCAGGGAGGTATAAGATTCCCTTTCTTTCTTGTACGCTTTTGGGAAGTAATTTGGCTGTATATTAATATGTGCACAAATTGAGTGTGTGGGCTTGGCCCCTTTACGAGCTGCAGCTCTTGCATTTTTGCTGGTATACTGTAAAAGTGCTTAGTACTGCGATAATACATAATATCTGCAATGTATGTTAATGTACATAGAATAATTTACTATAAAACTGCTAAAATCTAATTTAAGTTTATCTCTACGATTTTTTATGTGTGCATTTGTAAGTTTAGTAGTTAGCAAAAAATAATCAAGATTTTTTCAGAATGTTGTTGAATAGCGAAATACTCGTATATATGCGAAAATAAATTCAATTTCAAGTGTTATCTTATTCGCTGGTGGATTTTATCTATTCTGATCTCAGTACCTAAAATGAAAGATATATTGCGACGAATGCAAAAACAAAAAACATTTCTATAATATCATTATCTTGTTTTTTCTTATAATATTAAGAATTTAGGAGGCGACTAGAAGACGTTCTACCTACCTACTTACGCCTAGAATTTGATCATTAAATAGGAATATATTCCAAGTGGTCAGATTTAATCTATATAAAAACTACAACATGTAATCGGTTATATATTGATGCGTAACGATGATATTATATCCACTCACAAGTAACCGTTAGATAAAAATCAAGTGTTTTATATCTGTCACTTCAAAGGGAATAATTTGTATAATAACAATTTATCTAGTATTTATATCTATAGGGTAATCTGCGTAATATCTAAATTGTAATCCTACCTGAATGGCCATAATCACTTATCTTTATTATACGTATAGGCAACTTTACCCAGTGTAGTTATATATAAATTTTACAGGTGTAATAATTAGAAATTGGTCGATAAGGGGCAAGCATTCCCAAGGATTTTTTTAAATGTAAATAACATTGGAAACAGATTAGTAATTCGACCTGGAACTCTACATTTAGGATATAGACGTACAATGTCACATATGGTAAGCATTATAGTATGAAAATTGTGATCGAATGGGGGCTATCGCGTATGAATTTGCCGCTAGGGGCGCTGGTGTCGCGTGAGGTCCAATATCATTCACTTTTCACTGGTTTTGGCGGGCTTCGTGACATAAATTATAATTTCTTTAATTTACCTGTTGAAAAGTGATCTCCTTCGTGAAATTATCGCAAATATGGATTATTTGGCGATGAATGTGAACGCTTTGAAAGCGGAATTAAGAAAAAGAGGCGCAAAAATAGGCGGCCTCAAAGAGCAGCTAATTCAGAGGTTAGTTTGTTTACTGTTTCCAAACTTATTTTTTGCCAAAAGTATGCTTGTTTGCCGAGGTAACAGCTATGTTTTTTCTTTTTACATATATTTACCTAATATAGGTATTATATATATTTACTTACTAAGACTTCTGCATGAAAGGTTATGGGTTTCATGCATATCAAGGACACACTTACTACATGATATTGAAATATACCTATGTCTCTGGTTATGTACCCACAGTAGGTATCACTAACGAGAACACACCTATCTTGGGATCAGATTACTATGTGTGAGATGACCAGAATTTAATAATAGTAGGTATTTCTCTTGATTAATATTAGATGTTTCATTTCAGGTTTCTCCAGAAGGATTAATTGGAGAACTAACTAACAGTATTGGAAGTGAAATGTACTTTCTCTTTATAAGATGAGTTTATCAGTGTGATAATTATTATAAGCACATAAAAATGATCAATAATGAATACTTATTGCTTGAAAGAAAGTAGCCCCTACTATCATACATACATGATACCTGCTATTGCTAGAAAATTTTCCAGCTTAATCTAGTATCTACCATTGTTTAGTAGTTTCAACTAACAACTCAACCATCTTTCAGTATCATATCCATTGTATGGATTTAAGTACAATGTTTAATATTTTTTTGTATAGCAGTGTGTTTTAAAGGGAAAGGGAAGGATAAATATAAGTTTAATAAGTAATTAATTTATTTTTATTCTATTTATTAAGTGCCTATATAATTAATTCCTCAGAATCCTGCGAATTCCTGCGAAACGCCACTAGCCACTGTTTTAGAACAGTTTTATCTTTTGGAAACATGTGTTCTCCTTTTTTTCCGAACAAAACGGAACTGCACAACATTGCGGAACTAGCTACTCGATATTATGATGATAGTTATAAATTATTAAACATAATGAGATTCAAGATTTAAAACTTTGTTTCGGCGCCGATCTTTTAAAGTCGCCTTTGACAGCTATACCTCTGGGCCTTAGTCAACAGTGGCGCCAACTGGTGAGCAAATAAACGATAGTCCCCATTATAACAGTAATTGGCTGTTTTTATGCAATTCTTGCAGCAACTGCATTTGAACTAATAGGCCCGCCATATACGGCTCGAGCAGTCAGCCAGTGATCAACATACACGGATCGCTCAAGCAGTCATAGTCAACAGCTTGAAGCTACCATTGGTAAATGCTGCCAACCGCCCGAAGCAGTCGCAACTGCTCGAGCGGTTCCATGTATGTGTGCACATAGAAAACTGTAGTTCACTATGCAGTCGCAGCTTGAAGCTGGCGGTGTGAAGAAACTCCTAGCCAAAAGGTGATTACGATTTATCACATTGTAGTGTTATTAAACTTCAGTGTTTGATCTACAGGTGAGGAATGTAGTCATACTTATGCTAGTAATAAGTACAAGATTTATGTACAAGATTTATTTTAGTTACACATTGCTAAAGAGTGATAAAGTGACTTTAAGTCACTCAATTTTTATTAACAGTAATACTGTTTATGATAATTTAATAATTGAGCGAATTCGTCAATAAAGCTTTTTGAATAGCATCGTTGAAGGCCTACAAATTGTAAAGCCCGCCATTTATTACATGATCAAATGAAGCGTTTAAGCGTTATAGAAATGTTTATCAAAAGGCAAGGCCTGTGTCATCGTAACGCTAACACAAAATTAGGTCAAACACTAAAATACTGTGCGAAATGGCTTCTTGGAGTTTATTGACACTATGCGAAAATAACCCTGGATTTCGTCTAAGAACTGTGCACTATTATACTTACTTATATTTTATATTTATAACCACGTGGAATGGTCCAAATGGTTTCTTCGAGCCGGATAGGAAATCAAGTTTTGGCGTTTTATGCTGAATATGTCATTATATTTATATTGAATATATACTTTATACTGGCATTGGCTGGATCTTGATAGTTACTTTTTTAATATACTAACAGCGATATATCCAGAACAAACATTATTACCAGAATAAGCCATTAGATGTTGATAAAACATGTCAGTATGGCATGTTGGGAATGAATGAGTCAAGTTGAGAAATGACGTAAGTACATGAAATTGTTGGCCGCAAAAAAGTGTTATGGCACGTTTTGGCGCCATTGTTTTAATATACATTACGTAAGATTTCAGTGATATTTAAAATAGAAAAACGACAGTTTTCTACTGGTGTGGACTAATTTGAAATTAACAAAAAAGAAATACCTACGTTTGATCATCTTGGTAAACATTTCGATACCAATTTTGTTAATGTTATCGATAAGGCAGAACCTTAAATTTAATAAATTACTACTAACTAATTTAAAACTTTAGGAGTGAACTCATTTGTGTAAAATTTTCAGAGTCAATAAATAGAAGTAATCAGTATCAACTTATCAAGCATGTACTGTGACGGCACACCTTAGGGCAGACCATAAAATTGTTAAGTAATAACATTATTTATTATGTTCGTTAACAAGCTAAATACAATTGGAACCAATTTTACCATTGAACCGCTACAGTCTACAGCTCAATCGGGTGTGAAAATCTTTTCTTATTGGGGGTCTACGTTATAAAGAAAATCGACTTACAGAATCCAAGTTTCCAGACCCTTTGGTTAGAGTTATACGTATATATACGTTGACAGGAATATTTTAAACATTCCGTGTCGTCCACAGAGTACATTATATAATATACTGGTATAGAGTTGCTACTCGACTTTCCATCTGCAGCGACATCTATCGGGAAGTTGTCCAACTAAAATATGTATATACCTACACACACTACTACAGTCCTATAGTAGGTACTTTATATTATAGTCCTTGTGTATCGTATATTAATTTATCTTAATTATTACAAGATCACCTACTTCTGCAACTATAGAATTATGTGACCTTGTAATAATTAAGATAAATTAATATACGATAAACACAAATTGTAAAAGATGGTGTTCAGATGTTACTAAATGAAACGCATGTTGATTATTTTCTCTTATATTCTCAATTACAAAGAATACACATGAATTATAACAATTATTCCACAGTTTTATGTTTTTCACATCGTACACACATAATACACACTAAATAATATATTGTTTTACATTTCAACGAATTTATAAAACAAAAAAATAATAATTTTGTCCACCCGGCATCCGGCATGCCAGAACACGTCAATGTCAAACTTATCAAACTTTAAAATGGCGGCTGGCCACGTTTAGAAATTAAAACACCAATGTTTCATTAAACTTCTAACTCACTAAAATATGTACAACAGATAAATCTTTATAAATTATCTAAGATAACTCATATTCTGCTCAAAAAAATTGTTTTACATATTATTAGCTATGTGTTTATTTAAATGGCAAAAGCATTAAATTGATCTAAAACATAAACTTCTGAACGAACACTTACTTCAGCGCCATCACAGACCTGATCACAGACTTTTGGTACACACACTTTCAGTACAAGATAAGCGCCATGAGCGCCATCCTTTAGGGAGTTGTGGAACTAACACCCCCATACAACCGAAAAATGTTCTAAGTGCAAAGGCCCTGGTGTCGTCGTTTATGTTCGTTTCGTGCTACTGTGACAGGTTAGCTTAATTTCGAAGTTATGTAAAACAAATAAATTTTGCTTTTAGAATAGGTAATTTCTCAGGCAGATACAGTCAACAAAACGACAAACATTCCTTTTAATTGTTTGGAACTGCTACTTACCCGTTTATGTGCTGAACGTTGATTCGATTTCGTTACGCTGCGGAAATGGAAAATAAAATATTCGAATAGAAAGCGAAAGAGTTCATAAAATTAAATAGCCGAATTTCTTCAATAAAGTTGAGCCAATTAAGGGCGGTAGATACTAATTGTAGACTAAATTTAGAAAGTAAAGGTCAATTTGTTTCGTTGTTTTAGCTACGTCCGTTTACTTTCTTGATAGATTTCCGCGAAATAGCCGGTATATGTACTTAATTAAAATGTACCTTCCTTAGTAATTTATCTAATTAATTGGACAAATATATATTTAGGAGATTCATTGTATCAATTAGGCTGATAACATAAAAACGTAACTCAGCAATTACCTACGTAAGAATTTCCGTATTTTGGCATAATTAAGATGTTAAATTATAGTTACTATAATAGTACATTATGGTACAAGTGTGTAATGTTGGTGATTGCCGCTGAGGCGCCATTGAGACACGAGCCGCTAGGTGAGGGTCTTAAGATAGCCGAGGACGGTAATCATCAATACACACGTGTATCATACGACGTTTTTCAACACACTTGTGAAGAAAATAATACTAAAAAATAATTTTATTTAGTAGATAAAAAGTTTATTTAGAGAAACAATTCTTAGCAATCTCATAGAATGGACCGTGTATAGTGAATGACCTCGGTATTTTATTTTTCGTGTTAGGTATCTTCACTAAAAGCATCGGGCCATGGTTCTCTACGTCTTTTACAGTTATATTTGTTAATTCTTGTATCCTACTAGCACCAGTTACACTAAATATTAAAGCAACCTGGAAAAAAGAAACAATAATTAAGTTCAACACACAACACAGGCTGAAGTCGCGTAGATATTTAAAATTAATTTATCTAACCTTAGTAGCCAGATATTGGTTATCTGGAGCATCTTTTATAAATTTTTCAATATCGTCAGACGATAAAACCTTTGATTTCTTGCTTCTAAATCCATCGGATAATCTCTTTAGATATAAGCTGACAAATTAGAGTATGTTTTTAAGTCCACTCCATTCTTTGTTCGGCCTTTACTTTTTAACATTGAGTATATACACCACAAAGAGCTATTTTGAACTTAGAAGATAATTCTTTAAAGTACGCCATCAACACATTTTCTGAAAAAGACTGCGTTGTTTTGCCATTGTATGAAATTTTGGTACGCTAATAGATATTTTTCCTTGGAGTTTTCAGGTAGTAATCACATCTTATATCGGGCGGTGTACAACTTAAATAATTTTCTTCATAAATAATTAGTATGTACTTGTAGACATTTTAATTAATAAATAACTGTAATTTCAACAGTGAAAACGAGTTGTGAAAAAATTTTCGCAATGGCGGGAATTATTATAAAGTTTTCCTATGCGCGCGCATCTTACAATGGAGATCGGCCATAGACTAAAAGATGAGGTTTCTTTTTTTTGGGTTTTCGCGGATAGCGTTTTAGCCACGTACATTTGCAAAACTTAAAATTTCCGCCACGGGAATTTTAAGTTTTCTTTAGATATTACAGAAAAAACAAAAGTTATATTTGAGTGAAAGTTTTATTTAGTAAACACGTACAAGTTGAAATTATCTATTTAAATACGAAGTTGCATGAAATGAGCAAGCAATAGGTAGGTACTTACATTAATTTATTTGTACTATTGAACGATATTTTTTGTATCGAAACTTTTTTAAGAACAAAGCAACTCAACCAATAAAATAAAAAAAACTCTATAACTCACTCTGTGAAAATAGTAATGAAAAAGTCACAGTTTGATTATAGGTGTCATTATGTGCCTAATTGCGGTGAACTTAGAGCCACTTTATGAGCAAGTGTGTTGAAAAATATATTTTGTTAGTATAAAATGTTGCCTTTATTACCCGGACCATAATAACGCGAATCCATTGACACCTCATTCATCAAAATCGGCCCAGTAGTTTAGACGCTACGGTGGAACATACATAAATAGAAATATACATAAATAGACATTTTGGCTTTACCGTAGTCGGGTAAAAAACCCAGAGAAATCTGGCTAGAGCGCCATCATCATGTGAGCCATCTTAAAACTGACGGCGGTCATTCGGAGAAAACTTTTGCAGTCATGTGTTATTTTCTTTATTTCTGCGTACTCAAGTCGAGTCCACTCCCTAGAGCACTAGCACTGGCTGGAGCAGAGTGTTATAAATCCCCGGGTAACAATTGCTAGTGCTCGTAAAACTCACCGCTTGTTATCTCGGCTGGGACAACATGGAAACTTCTTCCGCATTTTTACACTATTCGATTAGATAATAATCGTATCGGACGCTAATCCTGCCAAGCATAAAACTGCTTTTAGATAAGTAAGTAAAGGTTTTTACTTGTTACAATTATTGATTGAACTCTTGATAGGTACGTGATTGTTTTCTGTTTTGTTATGTATGCCTACATACATAACATATTAATGGTACTGGTAGTACGAGGCAACTCACACCACATTAATAGCGCAAACACATTTTATGCTGCCAGTACAGTCTTCATAGAGGCAGACGTTATTCTACTATATTTACTAATGGATTTCATCCTACACGCCCCAATATTTTTTGTAGAACTAATCGAAATACATTACTATTGAATTATCCGCAAGGATATCGCATCGACTTCTGTAACAATCTACTAATCGTATATCGGATCTGATAACATAAAAGCGCTCTTACGCATACCACCATATTAACATGAAATATGTTACAAGGGATCGTTATATCTTATGGGAACAATGACAAATCCCAAAAGAAAATCCAACCAATCTAATTCCACAAAAATGTACTTATTGGATTTTCTTACAGTTTTTATGCAAACATATGAACATCCTTTATGAATTGACGCTTTAGAGTACATATTGCGATAAAGGAACCCAATATTATTATCGTGCATTATTTAAAAAAAAACTCCTAAAGTTTTGGTTTCTAGAATCGGAATACCATCACATAGCGGCCGACGTATATCGTCGAAAGACTTTTCGTCTACGAGTGTGTATTGAGGCACGCCGCCGGCCGCCGGATCAACGTTTGTTTTTTTAATAAAGTCCTCCCGACCAAATTTCGGCCACGAAGGCCTATCTCCAGAGAGATTAGCCATCTGCGCGGGAGATGACGACCTCCGTGTTGAGCGCTGTTGTCTTAACGTGCGGAGGTTCCGGGTTCGATCCACGGCCGGGTCAATTTGGAAAGGAGAAGGTTCACCTTCGGTGTACTCTTTGTACACTCTACCATGAATAGAGGAAAATACATAGATTGTATTAAAAATATAATAATTTAGAATATTAAAGTAAATACCGAGCATTAAAATAAAATGTAAGTATTTCAAGTTTTCGATACGTTTCCAAGATGGCAACCTTTAGCCATAGAGATGGCAGTAGGCGCGAAATGTATCAAATGTCATTTCTGACAGTCACTGTCAAAATAACGTGTTTTTCCCTACGGTTTTTCCGGTGTTGTATTGACACTTGACAGAAAACGTCAAAAAATATGAATCCGCCATTGTTACCCGCTCCTGTTTAGTGTTGCTTATCGTGGAAAGATTAAATAATTACACCACTGAAATTACGATGAATTCGTAGATTTGAACGATCAAAACTGGTTTAGTATTTTTTTTCTTTCATTTCTCTACTTGTACTCGTAAAAGGACCGGACCGACGCTCCATACAAATCTGGACCGTATCCTTTATAATTTCTGAATTTACCCTGGTCTGGCCTGGTGGGAGGCTTCGGCCGTGGCTAGTTACCACCCTACTGGCAAAGACGTGCCGCCAAGCAATTTAGCGTTCCGGTAGGTACGATGCCATGTAGAAACCGAATAGGGATATGGGTTTAATATAATTGCCATGCCCCTAACAGGTTAGCCCGCTAACATCTTAGTCTGCATCATCACTTACCATCAGGTGAGATCGCAGTCAAGGGAAAAAAAAGTGCACAAGTGTGTGCGCATTCACAGGTGCACTCTCTGTTTCCTTTACTCTCATAGCCCGATGGGACGGAAAATCCGGCGCAGGACCGACGGCTTTACCAGAAAAAACCCGGCGGCTTCGGCTTTACCGAAAATAATTAGTGTCCAAGTGTAATATAATAATTATATAGCTAATGCCTAATTATAACTTTAGTATCCTGCTCCAAACTGAATCTAAATACCTCATACAATGAGGAAAAACAGTGTTCAATATTCTAATAAGGTCATATTCTTTAAAACAAGTACTTAAGTAAGTATTTTATGTATTATTTTATTCTAAAGTGCTTTAAGTTAGCCCTCGACTGCGATTTTACCTTGATGATAATTCATTAGGCAGTCTAAAAAGAATGGTATAACTATTCGGTTCTACACGGCATCGCATCGGACCGCTGAATCGCTAACCGCTAAGTTAGGTACTCGTAAAATACACAGTTCTGAACGAGACGATAATCTTTTATCGTCCGTCGTATCGAAGTTAGTCGTCGTTTTTTTTTTTTTTAAATTTTTTAATCCACTACAAGTTAGCCCTTTACTGCGATCTCACCTGATGGTAAGAGATGATGCAGTCTAAGATGGTAGCGGGCTAACCTGTTAGGGGCGTCGCGTCGTAGACGTTATTTTATTTTTCGTATTCTTCTCAGCAAACTATTTTAATTGATACCCGCGTATCATGGTGGTGGATAAAAAATAACTAAGTAATCGAGATCGATTCGAAACTTCGGTTGCTTAGCCAATTACATTACTGAAAAAGTTTTAGTAACATCTTTTAACGAACACAACACATAAGAACAAAACGTTTTTGTAAATTGGAATGTGCTCGGAAAGTATACTGTGATTTGGATTGTTCTACCATTGCCGAAAACACTTTGTATCGAAACATTTTATCCTTTTCGACCTTTTGCGAGACAATTTGCAAACCAAAACCTCTTTGCCTTTTTACCCGAGTATACTAGCCCTACAATAGAGATAGGCAGCATTTTTTCTTCGATACCCATAAATCAATTTGCCACAATATATGAGATGTCGTTGGCTTCCCCTAGCGATCCGATAGGCGTAACATGGTCACGGTGGATATATGACAAAAAAAACTTGTGATAGCATCATCATAGTGTTCTTCGAAATGAAGTTGTTCTTCAAATTGAAGTTTGGCGGTCATCGTGTGAAAAATCATAGTAATATTATACCTAAATGCGAAAGTGTGTTTGTTTGTTGGTTTACTGGTTTGTCCTTCAATCACGCCGCAACGGATCGCCGTGATTTTTGGCATGGGTATAGTTGAGGACCTGGAGGACTTTTTATACTGGAAAATTAAGGAGTTCCCGCGGGAATCAAAAAAAAACTTGAACCACGCGGTCAAAGTCGCGGGCATCAGCTAGTTCTATATAAAGCTGTCTTTTTAAATGAGTAACTAAAACCTGTGCGGTGTGCACGTTTATTTATTATCGTCCAACCACTTGTCTTTTGTGGTCTGGAGCTTTCTTGCCTGCAATCCTTCCTTCGGTGTTGAGATATGGATCCAGTTTTATCCAAATCACAGACAAAATTTTAAACTATGAATTAGTATGAACCGATCGTATAGTAGGTAGATAGTATCTATTAATAGGAAGCGTACTCAGGATTTATATTTTAGTTTTAGAACTTAGTTTTGTATATGCATTATGCATGGATATACCATAAACGGATAACTTAGGTGGTTTTAAAAGTTACCATACCGCATTAATGTGTATAAACAAACTCCAATACAAGATATATGATGAGCAAATTCACAGCTTTTAGGGCACCCAAAATTCAATATCGCCTCGTCCATACGAGATGGTATCCCCAGAAAGGTTCAGATTAATTTGAATAAACCCTGTTGGGATAGGAATGTGGATAATGCGAGCTCAATACGGGTGGGCGCGTTTTGTATTATCCAGCAATTCTAACACCCATTTAAAATAATACCAATAGCAGAAAAACAGTGAGAGCGAACTGTCCCTTTTTTGCGTGTTAACTGGTATGTCACTACCGACCTATTTATAATAATCACATATTATTTGGTAGAGAGTTAAGGTACGAGTATTTATAAGTTGCTTACTGATGAGGGTGAGAGACTGAGGCTGAGAGGGTGTAGAAGACCGTATTAAGGATCTAATAACTCTTACTATACCTTTTATTAGTTCATTTTAAAGATCCGTCAATTAGACAACTTGTGTCTGCCGTGAATCTGAGGTCCGAACAGAAGCCGCAAAAAGGAGGATGATTATATTATATGCACCAACTGCATGTCACTTTTATCCAATACAACAAACTTACTTAATATTAGGTCCTTACATATGAAATTGGCGTTTTGTAAGGGAGGAACATAAAGTAGATTTTTTTAAAATATAATATATTTATTTAATCATGTACCATTGCTATCTATGCACTTTTGCCATCTCATAGGTAGTTCATTGACCCCTTTACTAAAAAAACCATTCGGACGGGAATTAATAAAATCTTTGAAGGCGCTTTGGAGTTGAACTTTTTCCCTTGCAAGAAGTTATCCAAATTTCGAAAAAAAATGGTAATCTGTTGGAGCAAGGTCCGGGGAGTACGGTGGATGTCTTAGACATTCCAATTGAAGCTCCTCTAATTTGGTAGCCGTCTGTTGTGCAGTGTGTGGTCTAGCGTTGTCCTGAATTGCCTAGAGCGATTGACCAGCCTCGGTTGTTTAGCAGCTAGCTTTTCCGTCATGGTTTGCAGTTGCTGACAAAAGACATCCGCCGTAATCGTCTGGCCAGATTTAAAAAAGCTGTAGTGAACGACACCGGTACTAGTCCACAATACGATCACAAGTAATTTTTTAATCAACTTTGGTCTCAGGCCGTCCACGGGGCTTGTTCTGCAGGTCGAAATTTCCAGAACGAAAACGTTGGAATCAAAAACGCACTGTGTTTTCTTTTGCGACACCGCCGCCATACACATTATTAATCCTTCGAGCAGTTTCTGCAGCACTGGTGCCACGATGGAACTCGTACTCGTAAATAACGCGATATTTCAAGATTTCCATTTTGACGCAAAGAAAAAACCAAAAGAGGAAAAAACAAATGAATTAGGGTTTTCAAAACACAAAAGCATGAGTAAATAGATGTATAAAATTTGAAATTGGAATTCCTAACCAAAGAGGAGATATTTGAGATCAAAGTGGCCAGTACGACAAAACGCCAATTTCATAATATGTATGGACCTAATATTATATTTTAAATACAATGTAAATAAATACTATGATATGATATCTATTGCATGGAATTCTCGGAAACATGTCGATGTCAGTAAAGAGATCACGAGATCTTACGAGCAAGCGGCTCGGAAACGTTCATTTCCGCAGTGGCCATTATGGCGTCCGACTGCGAATATATATTGTGCTATTTGTTCGTGTAACTTGCTCTGTAGTTAATGTATGTACCTACTTATTTGTAATTTATGCAATATGACGAAACGCATGGATGAAGGAACTCAGAAGCGCTTGGAAACACAACACGCTCTGGTATCGTGGTATAATAATATGTTTTGATGTCCTTAATTTTTTTCACATGTTGGTAGACCTGCACCACTCCAGGAGGAACTTCTTGAATAAATAAAATATCCTTTATTACGTTATGTACCTACATTGTTGCATTTTAAATTATACTTAAAAATAAAATAAATAAAAAAAACTACGTAAAGGACTAGCAACAACACAATAGGTTGCAAACTCAGCCTAGTGCTGGGCATTGGTTACCAATACCCAGCGCTGATTTTCAGTTTGCTCCTGACGAAAGTATTAAAAAATTAAGTGCGCCGCCCGACACGCTATAAAACTTTTAATATCAAACTTAAAGAAAAAAAAACTTGAAAATGATACAAAAAAAAAACAAAAAAAAAGCTAGTGACATGACATGTTCCCTCCTGAATGGTGAAATATGCAATTATTTGCCCTTGGAACAAAAATCGTACACGTGTATGTGCGCTTTCAGTTTCCTTACAATCGATCAATCAATCAAATCATTTATTTGCATAGATTGGTGTTACATTATTAATAATATTAATATGAACTACAATCTGCCGGGTATTGGCATTGTTACAGTTAGCAACGTCGCACCGCGCTGTACCCCGCATTGTGGTTTTTTATTGGCCTCCATTAAATTCCAACCGGGACCACAATAGATGGTTCAGAGCATTTCGCAAAAGAAAGTTCGCGACGGAAAATAGCCCAGCACATTCGTAGAATGCTTATAAATGAATCAAGAGATAATGTGAATCTATTTATACTGCATCCATTTCTCGTTCAAGTTCAAGGCATCGTGCTGGAAAAATACGATCGGCATTTGAATAGATAAATGAAAATTCGTACATTTTATCATACGTACCTATACGTACCTTACCTACGTAAGAGAAAAGAAAGATACCTTTATCCCTTGGTAAGATGGTTCAGAAAAGGTAATTGCGACTCTGAATTCTGATCAAGTAGGTACCTACTTACCTAAGTACATAAATAATGAACAACTTTGGGAGATAAATTTTACGACCCAGCCGGTTAGATCAATGCAACTCTGTTTGCCTCTACAGAAATAAAGGGTGACCAACTGTCCTAAAACTAGCTACGTAAAGTCAAAATAAAAAAATTGTGTGTGTCAGCTCCGACGCACGATTGGAGTTTACTCTTTACGAACGATTATAAAATATACAGTAGTATAAGTAAATGAGGGTAAATTAACGCATTTTTTATATTAATGAAAGCATGCTTGATACATTTTTTTATATTAATTGACCGAGCGGAGCGAAGGTCTCTGAGTCTACTTGAGTGAATTGGCACTTGTCCGTCCGTCCGTCTGTCCGATAATTTATATTCATCAAAATACATTACATAGTCATGGAAACATAAACAAGTGTTATTTACCATGGAAACATAAAGTCAATAAAGTAACGGAGAAAGATTGATTTTACTCCCCATAAATTTTCATACCCCGGGTTTATATTATATGCAAATCGATTCTAAAGGAGGTAAACTCCAAAAATACATGTTTAATAAAAAGTATTCAATTTTAAAAATGAAGCAGAAAAAAAAAGTATGGAAAAAGTATTATTAAGTAGCTCAAAAGTTCTTCGCAGTCAGTGGACTAAGTTTGTGTTGACTAAGTTTTGGGTTCAGCACTGATATAGAAAAACAACTAAGAACCGACTACTAACAGGATAGCGATAGAGCAAATACTCGTCAAGAAAACCAAATATTTGTACCCAATGCCCTAGACAGAAGCTTTGTCGTCGAAGCCAGATTCCTTTTCTCGATCCTCATCAAATATTTACTCTACGAAAAAATCCTCGGTTCTTATGTACCTACCTAATGCCTGTAGTGCAAAAAACCGCTGCCCATAAACAACCAGTAGCTAACCTACTATCGAAAAACATGAACAGAGAATAGCGATGCCGGTTCTCGAGGAATATGTTTTAATTCACTTGCTTTCAAAACTAAAATAAAGATTCTGTCTTTATTTTAATATTGAGGGAGCTAGGTATGTCGATTATTTTACATCTACAGATCTCATGCCTGAGTTGATCACGGAGAGGAAAGTGTTAGGAATTTAAGAAGTAAGGTAAAAGTGGTTGATAATACTAGGCAATCTGGTCGTGAGGATAAATTCCTTGAGCGACTTGTGCTAGGTCGCATTACATGGTTCAGAATTAATGACAACTGCAAAGTGATGTGAAATATTTTTCAAATACATACTTTCATTTGGTAGTAAGCATGGGTAAATATCCCCCGGTGATACACAAATGAAAAATTTGGCAAGTCAGCTGGATTCCCAGATAGCCGGCCGTCACGCAAGTTTTATTTAGCCGACAATGTCACTACAACTTGTTATCAGCTGTTACGCACGTGATACGATGTAAATTACGTTCTCTGAAAGCTATTATCTTTTGCTTTTAACGATTGTAGTAGTTTAATGATATCAGCGTTTCTGTTATTTGCAGAGCCGCAACTACAAACTTAAATTTTGGTAGTCAGTAAAGAAATTGTTTGGTTGAGATTTTGGCCAAGAAAAAAAGCCTGTACTTTTACTTATCAATATGGCAATGATCTTTAACTGACTCTGTGTGAGTGTCCGAAAAAGGACACACCTAAGACCGGCTTTCCCAAACGACAGACCAATAACACAGAATACATACTACAACCACAGCTCCTGCACCTCCACGCGCAGCTCCACCTATGAAACGCGAGGCCGGAAAAGTGGAAAAAATAATGGTGTATAATATTATGATCTCAAGAAATTGATAAAACAGCTGAAGGTTATTATTATTAAGCTTTGGAAAGAGGGAATAAAAACGACTCTGATCCTATGAGATGAGACCATCGAAATAGGATAAGACCGTTTTTATAGTAGTAAGTGGGATACCAACACCAAAGCTCTAGTATTCACACTTTACATTTTCTGGATCGCATTCAGAATCGCAAAACAGTTCTACAAATAGACATTACATAACGCTAACATGGCGTTATTACATGCAACCAGCCCAGCTGTTAGTCGTGCCTTAACGTAGCTACGCCATAATGGCCTCGACCGTGACCTACACATCAACTCTATCAATACATTACCATGGAATTATGATAAACCTTCCTCCAATAAAATTTCGATTTAGAAAATAAAAATGTCGGCTTATTTTCACTTCTTTGCGTAGGTAGGTAGGTAGGTAGTATACGTGTATTGGCATTGAGGTACTTATAATAATATTATGGTTCATAATAAATTGGTAAATACCTAAATATAATCAAGAAAGCATATAAAGTATGATATTTATTTTATTGACAGATTTGGATGAAATTTGGTACAGATCCCGGGGAAGGGCAAAAGTTACTTTGGTAAAAAAAACTTACTACGCGGAAGAAGTCGTGGCCTCGTGGGCATCGACTAGTTGGTTATAATTTTAAGAAGCCCTTTTAAGACAAGGTTAAGGCCTACAGTTCCAAAATCGTAAAAAAATAAGAATATAGGTAATTATACCAAATATCACCCTAAAAAGCTGATGCGTGGGTTGGGATTCGGGGCAAGTATTGAAAAATATGTAGGTAAGTAATCTAAGTAAGTAATTAGGTACTGTGTCATCAAAAAGGCCTGGAAATAATAATATATTTCTCTGTTATGGGTACGAGTAGAGTGGGTGTAACAGACCCCCACTTCTAATTAACGAAAGGTTAGGCTTCGCAGGTTTGGTATGAAACATAATTATACTTAACTAGCTGATGCCCGCGACTTCGTCCGCGTGGATTGAGGTTTTTCGGTTCCCGCGGGAACTCTTTAATTTTCCGGGATAAAAAGTAGCCTATGTGCTATTCCAGACTATAATCTATCTCTGTGCCAAATTTCATCCAGATCCGTTCAGTAGTTACGGCGTGAAAGCGGAACAAACATACAAACAAACTCGCTTTCCCATTTATAATATTAGTAAGGATTACTTTTAAACTTCGTACAGCGATAAAATTAAATGTGATGGAAAATAACTAACTTTATTATTCTTCAGTAAGTATTCAAATCGCACGGACCTCTTATTATTTTTTGAAGTTATGCAAGATTAAAGCAATTAAATATATCAATTGCTTTATCGGTGCAAGAAACCATGGAATAATGGCATGCATGGAAGTTTTCAATAATATTCTCGAACGCGTGGTCTGCCAATACGCACTATGGCCGAAACCTTTCCATTCTGAGAGCTACCTACTCGTGTAAGCAGTGGGCCGGCGATGGGTTGATGACGATATTATATAGATAGCTTGTATCCTTCAGGTTTCAGAGATAGTCACAATGTGGCCGCTATGTAGCGGTACCGGTATCCTATAAAACTGGAGCTTAAGTAACCACTCCGAATTTGTACGAGTAACATTAACCGTTGTGAGCACAGTCAGTATACAGTATACACGTACTATAAAAATTCGTAGCTTTTACAGTAGAGGTCACGGTCCCGAAAACAATTGCTATCCCGCCCGCCCCTGTCTCCTCTGAACGTTATTAAACAAAATGGACTGAGAGTCCGTAGGCAGTTATAAGGAGGAGCTTGTTAATAAACCGGAAAAGTACGAGTCGGACTCGCACATGAAGGGTTCGCACATTTTACAACATTTAACACTATATAGGTAGTTTTTATAAGTTTACTGTGTAGGGTTTATTTTCATTATGATAAAGCAGCTTTAGTATTGCTCACTCTTTGAGCGGAACGGAACACACTTGCGGCCACTTTTTGGGTACCCGACCCGATGACCCGATTATCATAATATGTGAATATTTTGAAGTTCCAATAATCTATACTAATATTATAAAGAGGTAAAGTTTGTGAGGTTGTAGGGGGTAATCTCTGGATCTACTGAACCGATTTTTACCTGACCTGGTACCAATAGAAAGCCACATTATTTGTGAGTGTCATTGGCTATAATATATTAACCCGAAAAATTAGGGAGTTCCCGTGGAAATTTAAAAAACTTATTTCACGCGGACGAAGTCGCGGGCATCTGCTAGTATTACATAAGTACATACGTGTCCAATTGATAGCCTCCTTTTTTTGAAGTCGGTTAAAAAGGCCAATGATCGTGGTACTACTGAAAACTGTTATCTTTTATCAAGCACCTGCTCAAAGCTTCCTGTCGGCTCTCACACCAAAATAGAACGAGTACGAAAGCCCAAAAGATAAATTTAGATCAATGTTGTGTCCTGAGTCCTAACAAATGTAATTGTTTCAAGCGTTGGGTAAAAGTGAATTACAGTAAATGGAGGTACACTGAAATAAAATTTTGTAGCTTATATTCCACACAAATGCTTTGAATAACTTATATAAATAAATAAATAAATCTTTATTTGCCAAAACTGATTACAAAATTTCAATTGTATGAAACCCTGCCTCCTGAGGTAGTAAAAACTGTGTTACAGGAGACAGTGTCTTCCCACTCTATAAACAAACAATAATTCATAGTTGACAAATATATACAGTATGTTTAATAAAATATACGCAATAAACACAAAAATAAAATAAATAGACAGATATAAGTAACTATTAATAAATAATTCAAGAGCAAGTATGTTATGAATTGTTTATTAAAAGTTAAAGTCATAAAAAATCGACCAAGTACGAGCCGGATTCGCACACGAATTGTTCTGTACCATCGAAGAAGATTTAATAACTTCTACCCTAGTAAAGATGGATGTAGATCACAAGAGTAACTAATGATGGGTTTTAAATATTATTCACGTTGATATAAGTAGTTATTTGATGTATGATGTTTGCCTACCTGTGTTATATTATAATGTGCTCGCCAAACATTTATGAACCAGCGCTACATAAATGCAGGACCTTTTTGTATCGCTAGAAACGTAGGTAGGTAAAACAATAAGAGTCAGTCGAGTAGAAAATTACTTGTAAACCTGGGAGATTAGACATCCGTTGCGGACGCTTATATCTACATAAATGCTGCCTCCACATAACCATTTACTAGAATATAATGGAACTAGAATAAATGAAGGTAGAAATTTTATTGAAAAAAAAAACAAATAAATACGCACAAATATTCCTAAATAAATTTTATTTGATACCAAGAAAATACTATGCACATACACGTGGAAATAGGTGTTATTTTCCCGCAGCCAAGTTATTTTGTCTCGGTAGTACGATCAATTTTTTAAAACTTAATAAACTAGAACCCAAAAAAGGCAGGTAATACAATCGAGAAAACCAAAACTCATCAGCGACCTCGAACCAATAGTAATACCTCGCGAGCAGGTCGGCATGCAGGCTAGTTTGTTTAGTTTCGTCGTGGATAAAAGTGAAAATACACTCGACCAAACATTGAGTACCTAACAGATGTTATTTTTATTCACGACTAATACAAAGTTGGGTTTCAGTAAAACCTCTACCTTATTTGTCATGTAATTGGCATTCAAGTAGGTCATAGTCACTTTTCACGACAATTTATTCCCGCGCGTCATGTTTACTCGGCAAGGTAATATCTCGCACGGTGTAAAACGAGCCCTGATGCCCTAGTCTCCCTAAAGGGTATTCTTGATACATGAAATATTTTTTGGGAAAACTTTCAGCTGTAGTTCAAATATTTTTACTCATGTCATATTTTTATTATATTATGAGTTAGAAAATAGGGATATAGTTACGTTTTTATTGCTCATTGATATGACTAATTACATTTAGGTACTTATATAATACTGATTTGTGCAAATAGCCTTATGGGCCGGCTATGGTACTGAAGCATCCTGGATGGAGGAATAAAATCATTAGTATCATTAGTATTAAAAAGTTTTCGATCCCTGACTACAATGTAAGTTCCTGAGTGTACAAAACACAGAAAATATGAATCTGGTGAATATTAGAGTTCATTTACTTAACAGTCCCTCGAAAATTTAAGAGTAATATCGCATACCATGTTATAATATATATATATATATATATATATATATATATATATATATGACACATGTATATGGTATGTATTCCTTTTACTCATATAATAATCATAATAATTCCAAACTAGTGGAGCGTGTATTAAAAATAATACATTCCAGGCTCAGGTTAAACCGAACCATACCATATAATATGTAAAAAAAGTATTAAAAGTTATGTATGCAAAGATACTGCAATTTGTTGAAACTTTACCACTAATGCCGACGACAATTTTATTTATTCCAAATGCGTACATAATCCTAAAAAGCTTATCATGTACGCGACAACACTAAACCACCCATAAAGCTTCCTCTGGTGTACTATTACAGGATTTACAGGTTACGGGGACGCTTGCCGTGCGTGAACGGAATATTAAAATGAGATTAAAATGTGTATAGTCGTAAGAACACCACATTATAGTATTTTTGTATATATTATAATATTTAAGTGATGTTATACGCGAGTATAAATTACTCTTAACTAGGCTTGATTTTGTTGAAGTGCATTAATTATTCTGTTTGCAACGAGTTTTTTATTATTATTTAGCACGTACTTTTACCAGTTAGAATTTCAGATGATATCCCCTTACTATTGAAGTTTGTTTTTTTTTCTAACTTTTGGGCATCCTCATTCCTCGAGTGTCTAGGTCTACGTAGGGAGCAAATCCTAAGAATATAAATTCAAGTTTTTTTTAAAGTTTAAGAATTTGTGAGACAAGGATAAGTTAACACTTAACAACTAGCTTATTACTTAGTCGATAAAAGGTTATAGTGTTCATATTAGCTTAGAAAAACGCATGCTTGGCAACAAATCTATTCGGAGGATATTCTGAGTTCTATTGAATGTGACAGGATCGTTCGCCTAAATCTAGTAATTAGATTACGCTGACGAACGTGTCTATTTTGATTGAACATCTCCGTAAATCCTTGGCAGCTCCAACGTAACTTTTTAGTCACGTATTCAACACGAAAGTTACGCTGTACGCTGTAGTTACATTACATGTAATTAAGTAGAATAGAATAGAAATGATTTATTTCATGTAGGACAACTTGTGCCACTTATGATAAGTCGTAAGAATCTACCACCGGTTCGGAAAGCTGATTCTACTGAGAAGAGCCGGCAAGAAACTCAGCAGTTGCTCTTTTTAAAAACAGAAAAATGTCACAATTTGTATATAATATAAAATACATACGCTACGTAACAAGTAGGTATCACACTGACTTGTGGGTTGCTGGATGCGAAGCCGGTTGCTTCCATGCAACTTTGTCATCGAGAAAATCATCTATGCTATAATACCCTCGACTTAACAGATGCTGTTTAACACAGTCTTTAAATTTATGTAATGGCAACTCCAGAAACTCTTTTGGTACCATGTTATAAAAGCGAATACTCGACCCCACAAAGGATTTCTGCACCTTGCGCACACGATATGACGCTGTTACAAGTTTATGGCGGTTTCTAGTACATCGATTGTGAGTATCACTTATTTGCTTATAAAGATTAATGTTTTTCCTGACAAAGACTATATTATTGTAAATGTATTGTGAAGGCACCGTAAGTATACCAATCTCTTTAAATTTGTCACGAAGTGATTCGCGTGATCCGAGTTTATAAATAGAACGGATAGCTCTTTTCTGTAATATAAAAATTGTTTGGATATCAGCTGCTCTGCCCCACAATAAAATGCCATACGACATGACACTGTGGAAGTAGGCAAAGTAGACAAGCCTAGCCGTTTCAATATTGGTACACTGTCTAATTTTCCTGACAGCAAAAGCAGCCGAGCTAAGTTTTCCCGCTAGTGTCTCTATATGAGCGCCCCATTGAAGCTTATTATCCAAGGTCACCCCCAAGAAAACTGTGGAGTTCTCCATTTTTAGTGTTTCCCCATTTAACATTATTGATTTATCGATATTCTTTACATTAGGTAAAACAAACTCTAAGCACTTGGTTTTCTTTGCATTCAATAACAAATTATTGACAGTAAACCAGTGTGATACGTGTGATATTGCATTGTTTACATCGTCAAAATTGTCCTTACTCCTATCAACTTTAAAAATAAGCGATGTGTCGTCAGCAAACAATACAATATCACAAACATTGTTCACATGGTATGGCAAATCATTTATATACACTAAAAATAGAAAAGGACCCAAGATTGAGCCCTGTGGGACACCCATTAATGCAGACGAGCCCTCCGACCTCACATTGTTTATGCAAACCCTCTGAGTTCTGTCACCAAGATAAGAGGCAATGAGATCAAGTGCAACGCTTCCAATGCCATAGTGGCTTAGTTTAAGCAACAAAGTTTTGTGATCAACACAATCAAATGCCTTAGAAAGGTCACAGAAGACACCAATAGCATTCTGTGATCGCTCCCAGGCATCGTATATATGTTTTAGAAGTTTTGCGCCCGCATCAGTTGTGTTTCGACCTTTAGTGAAACCGTACTGCTCGGGGTGAAGTAAGTTATTGCCGTTAAAATGATTCATTAATTGGCTCAAAATTACTTTTTCAAAGACCTTACTGAGAGTTGGTAAGATAGAAATGGGTCTGTAATTGTTAAGGTCGTTTTTATTGCCCGACTTAAATAGAGGAATGAGTTTACCATGTTTCATTAAGTTTGGAAATGTACCTAGGTCAACACATTCATTAAAAATTATAGCTAGGTAAGGGGCGATATCGCTAATGATGTTTGATATTACTTTAACGGACATACCCCATAGGTCCCCCGTGTTTTTCAATTTTAACAACTTGAAATTTTTAATAATATCTAATGCATTAATGTGTTTAAATTCAAATGAAGCATTGCACTCTTTAACATTGTCCCTTAAAAAACTCTGAGCTGCGGTAGGTGAGGAATTAAGCGAGTCTGTCAACAAGACTGGAACATTCTGGAAAAACTCTTCGAAGGTTTTTGCAACCTCCTTATCAGAGGTTATTTTAGTATTACCAACAACAATCTCGTAGTTGAAATCACGAGATTTAGTTTTACCAGATTCCTCATTTACTACATTCCAAGTAGTTTTTATTTTGTTATCAGACTTCAAAATTTTTTCCTTTATGTGGAGTGCCTTAGCATGAATACAAATATTTTTGAAAATCTTAGAGTAAGTCTTCACGCGTTCAACAAAACTTGGAGACCGGTTGTATTGTTTCTCATCGTACAACTCATACAACTTGTCTCTACTTTTATAAATACCTACAGTAGCCCAATCACAGAACTTTAATTTCGCACTTATTTCTATTTGCTTAAAATTGAATACTTTATTAAATTCATTGTCTATGGTCTTGAAGAGACTACTATAGAGGCTGTCTGGGTGACCCTTTTTAAATGCAAGAGCAGGAAGTTGGGCGGAAATTTGATCCTTAAACCGGGTCAATTTATTTTCTGTTATTGGTCTGCATTTAATTTTTTGTTTGCATTTATCAGTGCTACTTAAAACAGTTATTTGTTGCCCGCAGTGATCCGACCTTAACTTGTTTATAATAGCTTTATCTAAAATTATATCACCACTGTAAAAAATATTATCTAAGCAAGTGGCTGAAGTATCTGTAATGCGAGTAGGTTCGCTAAATGCATGTTTCAAATTAAAACATTTAAATAAATTTAGCAACCTAACAACAATTGCATTTTGTAATAATATATTTACATTAAAATCACCGCATACTATAATCTTTTTTGTGGACACACACAATCGTTTCAGCACATCTTCCATTATGTCCTCAAATTGGCTGAAATCACCTGAGGGGGGCCGGTAAACACAGACAATAATAAAACGCTCCAGCTCTACACAAGACAGTTCAGCAATGCGTTCAACAGAAAGACATACTATGTCTTTTCGTTCTTTACTATTAATTTTTTTATGTACTAAGATTAGCGAACCACCATGAATTGCAGACTTTCTAGAGAACGCACTTGACAATGTAAAGTTATTTATCTTAGTGACTGGCAATTGTTCACTGGTAAGCCAGTGCTCAGTGAGACACAAAATATGTGTGTTGCATTTTTCTATGAACAATTCTATTTCTAAATCTTTGCCGGAGAGACTCTGTATGTTTTGATGTACAATGTTTATTTTACAGAGCTTCTCCATTGTCTTACTGCCTAGTTTAAACAAGCAACAGGGTTGCTGGTTGTACTACCGCTGTTACTTGAATTAGTAACTGACTGGGTAGTACCACCAGTATTGCTCGAGTCAATATTTACATAAATATTAGTACTAGAAGTACAGTTTGTATATGAGTCAAAAGACTTTGTTACAACACTTGTAACTGTATCATTTAAGTTATGTGCTAGTAGAGAAGCTATACGTAGCTTACATTTTTTAGGCAAATGCATAGTGTCGCCTGTTAATCTGAACTTACTTGTAAAATTATTTGTGTCAAAAAACAAAATAGCTTCGCTATGACAGTTTGTCAGATTATACAATTTTAAGTTTAATTCATGTATATAATTATTTTGTTGTTTATTTAATGCACCAGAATAAGGAAAGGCACACACAATAAACTTACATTTGGTTTCCCTATGCAAGCGCAGTAGCTTAGTAATACATTTTACAATGTCCGGTTTTTTAACTTTTAAACCATCCCCAAACATTATAATAACATTTGTACTGGAATCCAAATTTTTTGCCTGTATGTTCTTAATTAGATAGTTAAAACTAGTGCCTGGTGAACATCTATTAATCACTGAATGCTCCAGATAATAGCTAATCGTGGAACCAAAACCACTGCCTAAGCTGTCAGAAATAATTATAGTTTGTTTACTAGACTTAGGTGATTGGTTCTGGTTTACATGGGAAGAAGGAACTTCTACACTGATGCTAGACTGCTCTGAACAAGTATCCAATGGGTCAGGGTTCAGTGCATGACAATCCTGACTAGTTATAGGTACACTTGTAGAGCATTTGCATTTATTAGTTAATGACTCAAAACGAGCCATGTTATAGCTACCTAATTCTAGCAATTCATCAGCAGCCAGTATTTGCTCATTGACCTGTTGTTGTGACAGTTCATACTGCTTTGAAACATTTTCAAGGGAATTTGACAGTTTAAAAATTTCATCTTGTAGGCGTTGAGTGTCATCATCATATTTGTTTCTGATTTCTGTTAAAGATAAGCAATAAGAATCTAACTTGTTTAACAAGTGTGAGCGCTCCTTTCTCAAAGCAATATTTTTAGCTAGTGATTTTTGAGATTTTATAATTTTTTTTTGTTTTCCTAATTAATTTGCCAACTTTAATATATTTTTTTATTTTTTTGTGACTATTTAAATAAATTAAATCTTGTTTAGGTAATAACATAGCTTTAGCAGCACAAGGGCTGTCACATGTCAAATCAATGGTCACCACTGGCGCTGCTGAGGATGAAGTGAGCAGTTCATCGTACAAATTACTATGAATCGCTTCGCAAGAGTATTATTATGAATCGCTTACAATATGGGTATTATCTTTGTACGAGAAGACCTTGACATTAACAAGGTGTTCTATTTTAATGCGGTACTTAAGTACAAAATGACAAACAACTGTTACTCTACATCACACGATGAAAACAATATTTTTGTGTTTATCTTTACAGGGTTTATCAATTGTTATGCATAAAGTAATTAATGTATCTATTGGATTTTTAATAAGGCATGATATTATAATTACAACAACAATTCTTAATTAATTATAACTATACTTCTTTGAACCGTGCCCGTCTGGCCGTTGGCCCATTGTAAGAATCCACCTTTAGTTAGGAAAATATAGAGATATCATAGCTAAGATCCAGTGTTGTTACAGCATTTACAGATTTAAATTTTTCTAGGATATTCAGGGTTTCTTTAAGCTTATTAAAGGTACAATCATACTAATATTATAAAAGCGAAAGTGTGTTTATTTGTTGGTTTGTCCTTTAATCACGCCGCAACGGAGTAACGGATCGACGTGATTTTTGGCATGGGTATAGTCGAGGACCGAGAGTGACATACTTTTTATCCCAGAATATTAAGGAGTTCCCGCGGGGGAACAACCGCTACAACAGCTAGTTAAAGATAAAAAAACATGCATTTGACTCGCACCCATAAATGCGCAAGAAGGTACATTAGTACAAATGGCTACGCAAATCAGTGGAAACTGGAAATCAACCGGGGCAGATTAACCTATTTGTCAAATCCAAAACACTTTTATAAGTTACTTTAAAAAGTTCCTAATCTCTTCTATAAATCGATTACAAGAATGCACAAACATTTACACATAATATAGACTGTTACACAGTTAATAATGCACACAGTTCAAGGTTAAAGCGATCTCAACGAGATTATGGCTATTGGCCAAGTGCAAAAAACTAATGTTGGTCTTCTCTAAAATATATATTTTGTATAATAGGAATGATGCCTAAGATATCAAAAATAAATTATTTCTAACTGATTATTAAATAGAGGGTCTTTCAAAAGACCCAAAAATTCACATCCTCGGTTAGTTTTAAGTATGATAACCATTTTAAAAATAGATTAAAGAAAAAAAGTGCGTTGTAATTTTATGACGTCACAACAGTGAATTTCATACAACTTCCACATTAGAAGTGCGTTTTTAAGTTTGATAAAGAGTTGCTGATTTGATTGAGTTGTCATCATCCACATTGCGTTCAAGTATGGAGTCATCTAGTTAAGAGACTGGATGATGGATCTAATGCCAGGGAATATTTAAACTACACACTACGAAAAGACAAATAAAGAAAAGCTGGTCTTTTATGATAAAACAAAATATTTTACGATACTTTAACAAAATAACAAAAAGGGGGAAAAAAACTTGTGTATTCAACTAAAGTAATCTAGGTATGGCGATATTAGACAAAATTAAAGACAAATTAAATTAATAACCAACCAAGGTACCTACTTAAGTACTTAAAATTCAAGAAAATTTTAAGCCTTAGATGGGAGCTAGCGACAAAATATATTATGCTTTCAGAATTGTTTTCGCCTTCAATAAATAATTAACCTAAGTTCAATAAGCAGTGAAGATTGTTTTCGAGTTTCAACACTGCAAGGTTTATACTTTAAATTATTACTAGCAACCCGCTCCGTCTTTGCACGGGATCATTGCACTAATTGCACACTTCGAGACAAAATTATTGTGCTATTCACTCACTGCATTGTTATTATAATTAACTTTATTATGTACATGAATTTCCTTTTAAGTCTTGATTACAAAGTGGAGTTTTCTCTATATTCTATTTTAAAAAAACGTTTTAGAAGAAGTTCTCTAAATAACAATGAAAACTGTAGCAGCAACCATTGTTTAGAACTTTAGTTTAAAGAACTTAGCGTAAAAACAGAGATAGACGCGGATAGCAAGTTGTTATTTAGGGAAGTGAAGTCATCACAACAATCCAGCAATAACAACATCAACGCGTACTTATTAGATACTTAATATTATAACTATGTACTTCGATACACAGCTTACTGCGTTACAACTGGCTATTGATGACTTGATGAGTTAGTTAAACAAACTGCAATGCATTTACAATGGGAAGAAATAAGTCTTTCGACGACATCCCGCCATACCATTAAATATTGATATTACGTAAAAGAAGACTTTAATAGTTTTCTATACATGTGCTGCCATCTATTAGATCCGCGCGGAATTATTACCATGGTTACTGACGACCACCTGACGACGGCTATAATGTTGAACACGTCATATTTCTCAAGATGGCGCCATACACAATCATGGAAATGACACAATAATTAAAATAATGGTTTCGTGAATAACGTAAGATGTTATTTTCATTAATTAAATGTACAATAAAAGTTAGAGTTTATAATTTATAATAAAAGGCTGTTACCTACCAACAGAGCTAGTGCACTTATATTTTCTATTGTCTAAAGAATGGATAGTAAAATGGTACTTATTAAGGACTGGCCAAACATTATTTGAGTTGATTGCAATAATTATTTGAGTTACGACGCTCATAGAAGTCAATTATTAGGAGCAAATTTCCATCGGTTTACATATGAGTTGAAATCTTTAACTAATAAATAATATCCTTCAAAATTTTTCAATTTACTTAGTTGGAAGATGGTAGGTACTTGTAGGACGCAAAATCAGTTGAAGGTGTAGTTAAGTATGACGAAATTTCTCATCCGTAACAAGTAAAGACAAAATTAATATACTAACTGTTATAGCTTAGCAAGTGACAAACTTATATTAGCGTGAGGTGAAGGTGCCACTGTCTATTAAAAAAATCACAATTTTATCATTAGCACAGAGAAGATTCTATCAGTTCCGAATTTCACCACCCGCACTGATAAGTTTGTCAAGCTATATACCCAGTCTATATAGATAAAAATTAATCCCTATTTCCCTTGGTCACGGCATCACACGTGAATGGCTGGACCAATTTCGCTGTGTTTGTTTGGACCCCGGGATGGTTAAATTCACAAATGGACCACCGGGTCGGGGGCGCTGTAATCGAGTTCAAGGTTCGGGGCTCGACAAAGCCTGCCGGGTCCACTAGTACCTACTTAATAAAATACAACTTACATGATTTGAATTGGTGTGCCAAAGACGCACTGTCTGCTGCATGGTGGTACTCGTACAGGGAGCGCCCCACCATTTCCTCGGATTCGAATCCAAGGCTGTTCAGTAACCTGCAACAAAAGATAAAACGCATTGCAAAAATACAGAAAAATAAACATCCATTCATCTAAATTATACTTACTTATACTTAATCAATTAATTTTGACGACCTCCGTGGCGCAGTGTTGAGCGAGACGAGGCTCGATCGATTCGATCGCTCGCGAGGTTCGATCCCCGGCAGGGTTCGGAAATTTATAATCTCTGAATTTCCCTGGTCTGGCCTGGTGGGAGGCTTCGGCCGTGGCTAGTTACCACCCTACCGGCAAAGACGTGCCGCCAAGCGATTTAGCGTTCCGGCACGATGCCGTGTAGAAACCGAATAGGGGTATGGGTTTAATATAACTGCCATGCCCCTAACAGGTTAGCCCGCTACCATCTTAGACTGCATCATCACTTACCATCAGGTGAGATCGCAGTCAAGGGCTGACTTGTAGTGGATAAAAAAAAAAAAAAAAAACTTAACTAGCTGATGCCCGCGCATTCGTCCGTGCGGAATAAGATTTTTTTGATTCCGAAGGGAACTCATTAATTTTCCGTGAATTGACCCATGCAAAAAGTCACGTCAATCCGTTGCTCTGTTGCGGCGTGATTGAAGGACAAACCAATAAAATCACTGCCGCATTTATAATATTAGTATGATACCTATTTTTTTTAACCTATCAAGGTTATTCTATTAGCATTGCTATATTAAGCATATAGCAGAATGGGGTTCAAAAAAATTGATTATAAAGAAAAAACTTTACAAAGCACGTTCAAAAAGCCTATTTTGAACGTGGGTTTACTGTAAAGTATTTAGGACAGCCATTAAAATTTAAAACAACATGAATTTGGCTTTGCCATGCTATTGGCTATATTGGACACACGTCAGAAAGACTAATGTACTGTGCATGTGGCCAGACAGATTAACCAAGTTTTCCATAAAACATTCAAAATAAATCTCCTTATCCCTGAATGACAATTTAAAAAAAACCGGCCAAGTGCGAGTCGGACTCGCGCACCGAGGGTTCCGTACAAACCTGTAGTAAGTTTTACGATTTATGACGTATTAAAAATAAAAATTACGTTTGTTGTATGGGAGCCCCCCTTTAATATTTACTTTATTGATATTTAATTATTTATTTTGAAAGGTAATATACAAGTTAATATTCTGTGAAAATTTGAACCGTCTACCTGTTACCGTTTTTAATATTGAGCAAAAAAATACGAAAAAACACGTTTATTGTATGGGGACCCCCCTTAATATATATATTTTTTTAATTTTTAGCATTTGTTGTTATAGCGGCAACGGAAATACATCATTTGTGAAAATTTCAGCTTTCTAGCTATCACGGTTTATGAGATACAGCCTGGAGACAGACAGACAGACAGACAGACAGACAGACAGACAGACAGACAGACAGACAGACAGACAGACAGCGGAGTCTTAGTAATAGGGTCCCGTTTTTACCCTTTGGGTACGGAACCCTAAAAATAAACGCAAATTCAAACATTATAAATGCGAGTTTGCTGGTTTGTCCTCCAATCACGCCGCAAAAGAGCAACGGATCGACGTGATTTTTTGCACGGGTACAGTTGAGGACCCGGAGAGTGACGGCTACTTTTTATCCCAGAAAATTAATGAGTTTCCGTGGGAATTTAAGAAAAACTACGCAAAAAAGTAATAATAATTAATTATTACATATACTTAAGCTGAATTTATCAAATAACTCATTAATCGAGCAAAATAGGAACAATTAAAAATAAGCCTAAATGACAAATTGAGGTCATTCCCAATGTGACCTAAAGCCCTTATGTTTAGGTTATGTTTACCGGTTTCTCTGCAGGTAACCTTGAATGACCTATTGCCTTTTCAATCACGCCTTTCACTAACATACCATACGATTTCACAACATAAACACTATCTAAGGAATTCTAGCGATAAATGTATGAATTTCTTTGTTTAATCAAAGATTAAGAAACTTACAGCATTTAAAAACCGCGCCATATCTGCCCCAAATTAGCTCACAGAAAACTAACTCGAATCAATAACTTAAACTTTCATACACCACAAGCACATAACACCCACAGATATTCACAGGAATACAACACTTTCCGAAATAATATTATCCACAAATCCAACATCCGTGTATTGTCGCGTACCGAGTACAAGTACAAAACCGCGAAATCGCATCATGTTTAACCTACAAAATACATTTGAAGGTGATATTTTTGTTGATATAATGCCACCACGTAGAGTAAAGCGTTCCGAAGGTCGCAGAATGGCGATATATAAGCGTTACCTAAATTTTGCCAGGTAATACGAACGCTCCTTTGTTGTTGAGCGCCATCTCGTAACATCTTTAGGAACTGATAAGTGACATTTATGGTTTGTTTACCGTTGTAAGAATGGCAACAGGTAGGACATGGAATTCTCATCTGGCGAATCCTTAAGCTACTTCTAATTCTAATAACATTTTAAGCCAGTATTGAGTGCATTCTTCTGAGGTTTTTAAATTACTGGAGATTTTATTTTACTAAGTAGGTACCTACCTATCGAAAGCAACAAATCTGAATGAACCTTTATGGACCACTTTGATGACTAAAGATTTTTGGGATGGACAGATAAATATTACTGCCACCATAACTACGTAAGCCGCATGCATAGCTTTAGAACTTTTTGTAACTAAACTTTTATCATTCGTTAGTAAATTCATGTATATTTGAGATGAATTTGCTGCGATGGGTTGCTTTACTATTTAACTGACATTGTAAGGATTTCAAATACCAAGTGAGATATTTGACCGACAAAAACGTCGTTATATCTCCTATTCTGTATTATAAAACTTGCAATGACTGGAGTAAATTAATTATTAACTTCATTTCCGAACCGTTTTGTAAGGAAAATCATGCTATTGAGTAGTCTCGATTATCGATGTTGGAAGGTCGGATATTGGTGTTCCTACGGATCCTAATGCTCCTGGTGATGTTATAAGTACTAACTTCTTTCGAAAATCAGAAGTGGGATAATTTACCGTCTTTATTTACGTCACCATACGGTGTCTTTTTTTTAACAGTAGGTACATTACCTACAATATTTGGAAAATTGATAATACGACAAATCACTTACCCTTCATCTGTATAAGTAAACTTCATATCCAAACTGTGTTTAGTAAGGAAAGTCATGCTGTTGAGTGGAGTTTCGATATTGGAAGGATGGGGTATCGGCCTGCCTACAGCTACTAATGCTCCCGTATTGATGTAGCTTTTGACTTCTTTCTTCTCTTCGTCTGACTCAGAGTTGACGTCTTGATCCTTTGTTTTCTCTTCAGTAGGAGTAAGCATATGGCCAGTTACGTGGATGACCTATCAATAAAAAAATATTGTCAGGTTTTGTTTCACAAAGCTATAAATACAACGTATCTAAAACAAAATTAATATTCAACGGTTTTTCAACGCATTGGCGGTTACTCATGTGTGGGTTACTCGGATGCTTGTTTTTTTTTTTTTTGGAATACCATGTGGCTGTTCTGCTCGTTTAGTTTACTTACTTCTGCTCTATTATCTTTTGAGAAACCTTCAGGCAGATAGCGACAGCAACTGTACAAATGTTCGACTCAATCAGATAAACGCATGTTAAAGCATGACGAATAGCATAACATTATTTTTTTATACTTATTTATGAAGATCGCATTAATTTTATAGTTTTCACGATATCTCAGAAACTATAAAGTATACAAATTTGAAATTGGGAAGGTAAAATTTCTTCAAAATTACGCTAAGAACGCTAATTTAATGCAATAAACAAAATTTTACTAAACTTCAAGTTGACCATCTAACTTTAATCCCATAAGGACCAATAAGCTTTATTCGTTACGATCCACCAAAACAGACAAATCGATGTGGTACAACGTTTAGCTTGCACGTGCAGCTTGCGATATGCACTGCCCAATAATCCAGTAATCCGCACTGCCACAACACCACACCACACAAATCTTCCAAATTACTCCATACGCCATAAACGATTACAGAATAAAAATATGGAAAATATTTTAACAGAGTAGATAAGTAGTGCACTTGTAGGAAGAACATAAAAAAATTATATTATATGTATAAGATGTTTGCGGAGGCTCACGCCTACGACATTTGTGGTATAATGAGGAAAAGAGCGGAAACCGTGATGAATAGAGTACGCGGAAGCTCTGTATTCTCGCGGGAGTATTCTGAGAACACTGGCAGGAATGTGGGATAACCCTTTAATGAAGCACTGGGTGTGTTTGCATGTGAAATCCAAGTGTCCAAGGCGGTACATGAATTAAGATAAATATGCAAAACGTATCATAATTTTCTAGTGTTAAAATTGGATTTGGAATGCAAAAAAATCGCTAAATCACTCCACAATATTATATTACTGTTGAATCCTCAGCTGGTTCAAAAATATTTTGAAATATCGGCAGTCCCAAAAGAGGAGGACAAACTATGTACGGTTATTTGGTTAACCTTGAATTGAATGTAATAATTGAAATTTCTAATTAATATTACGTAATTTTCTTTACACTGTACCGTGTCATAATGACGAGTCACTTATATTCTCTTTTTAGGGTTCCGTACCTCAAGAGAGTAAAAGGAACTTTTATTGTTACTTGTACGTGTCTGTCTGTCCGTCAGCCTGTCTGTCAGTCAATCATCTTTTTCTCGGTAACGCGTAGAGGTATAAAGTTGAAATTAATACAAAATACTCAGGTCTACGATCCCTTGGAACTGTAAAAAAATCAAGCTTCTAGTCAACGCAATCAAAAGATACTGCCGTTTATGCTGCATATTTTGACACTCAGCAATAAATCAAACACTATGGGGTAGGTACTTCCCGTTGACCTAGAATCATGAAATTTGGCAAGAAGTAAGGTCTCACAGCACAAGTATAGGAACCAGTGGCGAAGTGTCCATACAACACGATTCCCACCGGCTTCCCTTAAGGAAATGCCATCCATACCCACCTAGTAGGTACCTACTACCTAGTTACTACCTTTATTTTACACACTATTATTTCTTTAAGTATTTTAAATCCTTAAATTATAAGTTAAAATTACTACACGTGAACACACAATAGTACCTACTATAAAAACATTCTCCAATAACTAAAAACAATTGACAAAACGTCATTCGTTCAAAAGATACTGCCGCGGCCGGCTAGATGCCGGTCATTCCCGGGCTTGTTCTAAGATTATTATTTTCATAGAAAAAATTACATACTACGCATCTGTCTCCTTCATTTCCACTCAAATTAGCAAATATGTCCCTCTCTGTCTAGCACGCGCAATTCGGGCCGTCCATATTAAGCCGCTACATATGGGCTTGTATGAAAACTTGGGAATTTTATCTTTCTATTCAACCTGTTACTTAGTTTCGCAAATTCGTAAATGACATGACCAGTAACTGCCCTCCGATTCGGGACAGTGTGCAGGATTTTCGTTTTTACAGTAAGATTTAAAAATGAAAACCGAAATTACTATGGATTTATTATTCCGAATAAGGTCAAGGTTAAAATGTCTATTAAAAACAATAAGTTTATTGTTTAAATTTTGAGCTTCCGGTTTCCTCTTTAGGCACTACTCCATTTTGTCGTTCCGCTTTATCCATGCATAATAATAATCTTGTTACCCTACATGAATACCATTAGTCACTATGTTATGAGTGAAATATTTTTGATCAATTAAATAGTAATGAAAAGCAAAATGTTTGTCTTGTTTATAATTATTTTTGATAGTTGACAAGCCTCAATGAAACGTGTAATTGATCGAACAAAGCATTTTCAAATAACCACTGCGTTTAAAGGAACGTAACGCCCTCTGGCATTGCATCTGTCTGCCATCTGTGGTAGAATACCATAATATAACAAACTAAACTAATAAACTAAACTAATAAACTACTTCACTCTGAGCAGTATGGTTTTACTAAAGGCCGATCAACAACCGATGCGGGCGCAATGCTGCTAAAGCATATATTCGATGCATGGGAGAAATCACAGAATGCTATTGGTATTTTCTGTGATTTGTCTAAGGCATTCGATTGCGTTGAGCACGAGACGCTTTTAGTTAAGTTGAACCACTATGGAGTCAAAGACACTGCACTTGGCCTCATTGCGTCTTATCTCAGTGATCGCATTCAAACGGTATGTGTTAACGATGTGAAGTCATCCGGATCAGCCTCACTAATGGGTGTTCCTCAAGGCTCCATTCTGGGCCCCTTCATGTTCTTGGTGTATATAAATGATTTACCATATTACGTCCAAAACACTTGTGATATTGTGCTATTTGCTGACGATACGTCCTTGATTTTTAAAGTCGATAGAAATAAGGACAATTATGACGACGTAAATAATGCAATTTCTCAAGTCACTAACTGGTTTACTGTAAACAATTTACTTTTAAATGCAAAGAAAACCAAGTGTGTTGAATTCGCATTGCCAAATACCAAGTCCACAGGAAACATGAATTTAACTGTAAATAATGATATTTTAAAAATAGAAGAGACCACTGTGTTCCTGGGGGTGACCTTAGATTCAAAGCTTCAATGGGGCACCCATATATCAACTCTGGCTGGCAAACTCAGCTCTGCTGCTTACGCTGTTAGAAAGATTCGACAATTTACTGACGTAGAAACTGCAAAAATTGTATATTTTGCTTACTTTCATAGTATTATGTCTTACGGAATCTTGCTATGGGGTAAAGCAGCAGATATTCAAAAAATTTTTGTATTACAAAAAAGGGCAATACGTGCAATTTATAATTTAAAACCGCGCGAATCCCTTAGAGAGAAATTCAAGGAAATAGGTATTCTTACAGTAGCCTCGCAATACATTTACAGTAATTTAATCTTTGTGAAACAGCGCCTTCAGAATTACAAAAGAATTTGCGATCTGCACGATAGGCCAACTAGAAACTGCCATAAGCTCGTGACACCATCGCTCCGCCTCAAAAAAGTCCGAAGGTCGTTCGTGGGAATGAGCATTCTATTTTATAACAAAATTCCACAATCTATTTTAAACTTGCCTTTACACAAGTTTAAGAAATCCATTAAAAGTATGCTTTTGAAAAAAGCTTATTATACTGTGGAAGATTACGTAAATGACAAAAGAGCATTTCTATGATAATATATTCATTTAAACGATAAACTAAAACATAAAGATCAATATTTTTTTTTACAATTTTTTCCGACTAGCTGTTGCCCGCGGCTCCGCTCGCGTGAATTTTGGTTTTCACAAATTGTGTAAAGTTAATGATCCATGGATTTTTCCACGATAAAGAGTAGCCTATGTGTTAATCTAGGGTATAATCTACATCCATTCCAAATTTCAGCCAAATCGGTTAAGTAGTTGCCGCGTGAAGGAGTAACAAACATACACACATACAAACTTTAATATTATTATTGCCGATAGGTGGCGATTTGCACCCTTAAACAGTATTCAATTCTATGCCTTGATATGGGTAGTCGGGTATGTCACACTCTCTTTAACGTTTCTGTGGTGGTGTCGTGTGGTGCGGGTTGTTACGTTCCCTCAAATATGGTTGAGCGAAGCAATGGCTGGATCATGCGTCATGCTCGTGAACGGGTGCCACCGTCGGAAATGGGGCTGCCTCTGTCTGCCAGTCTTGGCGTGTATTGAGTATTGTAGGTATGCTCGTGAAAAAAGCTTACTATACAATCGAAGATTACGTAAATGATAAAAAAAAACAGCGTGGATTTGATTCGCTCCAGCTATGCGTGGGACTGCAGTTACTTGTATCATTATGATGATTGTAAGTTTTGATGGAAAAGAGCAACCACCGAGTTTCTTGCTGGCTCTTCTCGGTAGGAATGGCATTCCGAACCAGCGGTAGATTCATATTATAACGATTCAAAAGCGCTTGTAAAAGCTTATTTGAATAAAAAACATTTTGAATTTTGAATAGTTGAAAAAACTTGCTACCAAAACGTTTAGCGCCATCTGTTGTCGAATAGTTGAAAAGACTCGCTAACCCAAAACGTTTAGCGCCATCTAGTGTGGTAGCAGTATAATGCAGCGTGATTTTTAAAGGAATTACATAATTCTTGCAAACATAGTTTTATTATTCTAGTATTATCCTCACCCACGCCCAAATAATGCAAAGCTTAATTATTTTACCGAGAAACGTGGTTAGCAATACTTAAAATATTTTTTTAGACTTGCTCACCACAACAACTAGTGCCATCTAGTATGGGAAAGCAGTTTTTTGGTGAAACTTTGTTTATTTATTTTCTCAGTTTACAGAGCCTTCAGAATCCTGAAACTTTTTTTATCTGAAAACTATAAAATATAAAAATTACAATAATAAAGAGTTAATTGCTGTACATTAATTTTTGATATCTAGGCAAGCTCCCATAGTTGCGCTGGTCAAGTCCTTTACAAAAAGTTCGTTTACCTAATGGCTCGTGTCGCGTTTTTTTTGTTGTTTGATTTGATAATCCATACTAATATAATATTATAAATGCGAAAGTGTGTCTGTCTGACTGCTACACTTTCACGGCCCACCTGTTCAACCGATTTCGATGAAATTTGGTACAGAGATAGGTCGTATCCCGGGAAGGACATAGGCTACTTTTTATCCCGGAAAATTGAGGAGTTCCCGCGGGAATCAAAAATCTTAGTCCACGCGAACGAAGTCGTGGGCATCATCTAGTCACATCGACCACACAACCAATAGACGCCTAATTACTATGCTTTCGTAATGCAAACAATTCAGTCAAATGACTCAAGTAAGCGGGCGCGGGGTACTAAACGCTGATTGGTCTACTCAAGGTCAATAATATCATAAATCAAATGGGATGGGGTCCTAACTCCTAATAATTATTTATCGATAATTAATTATCGATATACTCTAATTAATATTTAAATAACTCGGTAGGTTTTGTTACAAGGGCGTGGAATTATATAAGACCTATTAAGTCTGATGTGTTGTCTGAAAGTGTTCGCCCTATATGAGGAGTCTATTAGTTGTATGGTCGATGTCTAGTCATATAATACTGTGTTATTATTGGAAAATGGTGTATCATATTGGGTTATTTCAAAGTTTTGTGTTATTCATGTATGGCGATGGCACTAATTAATTTAGATTGTTGTCAAACCGACATTCTTTTAAAAACTGAAAATCGTTTTCGATATTGTGGTCATGCCTGTAGCATTTGGTGTGTGAGGCAATTTTTTTAACTAAAATCCGGCTTCCCTTTTTAAAATTTTAACCCTTCGCCACTGATAGGAACAATCCGAAAATCGATAACTAGGATATGTGTAGCCTATTTTTATTTGTATTTAAATATTCTTTGTAAGATATTTTGATAATTATGTATTATATAAGTACCTACCTAATTTGTCCGTTATTGAGTGTAATAATAATTATTCAGAATTTAATTTTGTAAATAATTTAATTAGTAAAATAATAATGTAAAATGTTAGTTAATTCTAAATGTTGTACGCCACAAATTGCAGAATGCATGTTAATATTGTGTTCACAACGAATAAATCAATAAATCAATAGGGTTCCGTACTCATAGGGTGTAGAATTGTTTGTCAGGCGCTACCAGTTTGGCGCCATATTATTATGTAAGCCAGTTATTTCACAGCTGGTGATTGCTTGCTGGTGACGTGTTGCTATTGAATATTTTTTGTTATTTACTAAAATAATTTATATTCAGTGGTAGTACGGAAACCCTTTGTGCGAGAGTCTGACTCGCACTTGACCATTTTTTATACTATACAGTGGAGTTTGATAGACACGTTTACTAGCACAAAAAAATGATGTTAGAAAAAACGTGTGGAAATTTGACACTTACGTCATGATAGTAATTTGATTAGGCATTTGTTTTTTGTTTACTAAAATCTAGCAAATTAGATTTTTATAAACTGCGTCTGTCTTTCTATCTTCTTTTTTCCTTTTGAGGGCTCAACTGCTGAACTGATCTTGACGAAAATTGACAGATAGAATACTAGTTAATTCTACCCGGGGTCACAGCTGAAAATCAGCGCCTTGCTTTGTATGCATTTTAGCATATGACGCAAGGCAAAATGCTGAGCTGTACACCCTTTCTGGGTGGTGTCACAGACTAAAGTGTTACATTAATTGTATCTAGTTTTGTCTGTGACACCACTGTTGAATAAACTGTTTTTCTTTCTTTCTTAATTCTCCTCAGAAGTCAAGTAGTTGCCAGTAGTAAATATGGATTGAAATAGCATAGCACGCACGACACGTGACACCGAAGGGAACGAGATACAAGAGGTTATTAGCTAGATTTATATAATATTTTAAGGCCATTTGCAGTTCGAGTTTGACAAACGATAAGGGCTAATCATGTTGATGCATTCTTAAAATTAGGCGCCATTCCTAGAATCCAGTAAGTAAGGATGGCGTCATCTAAGGATTTTAGCCATTATCTTCAAATTCCATTGCGGATAGCGGGACGTTTCACAATATTGTAAAAGCTTGGGTTTTTAATCACAGAGAAGTCAGTAAGAGATCTCGCAAAAACTTTTTTTTATACTATGTTGGGATATACAATCACCTCAAGGTGGAGTGTATGTGCCTTTCGCTCTTCTTTTCCTACTAATTTTATAAAATTATAGTTGATGGGGAAAACGGATGCCGGTAGTGTCTTTCATATCCGTGAGGTGTGTTTTAGAAAATAATGTAAAAAATAAAGGTTCGAAGCTATAATTACGGTTTTTATTCGCATAACTATGGTCCTAATAGTATATTAAGTCAATAAGTTCAAATAGAGTAATTAGACAACCGCCCTTGCCGATGGCCTGTCGTCCAGTTGAGTATTTGACTACTATTCCACGATAAAGAGTAGCCTATGTGTTAATCTAGGGTATAAGCTACATCCATTCCAAATTTCAGCCAAATCGGTTAAGTAGTTGCCGCGTGAAGGAGTAACAAACATACACACATACAAACTTTAATATTATTATTGCCGATAGGTGGCGATTTGCACCCTTAAACAGTATTCAATTCTATGCCTTGATATGGGTAGTCGGGTATGTTACACTCTCTTTAACGTTTCTGTGGTGGTGTCGTGTGGTGCGGGTTGTTACGTTCCCTCAAATATGGTTGAGCGAAGCAATGGCTGGATCATGCGTCATGCTCGTGAACGGGTGCCACCGTCGGAAATGGGGCTGCCTCTGTCTGCCAGTCTTGGCGTGTATTGAATATTGTAGGTATGCTCGTGAAAAAAGCTTACTATACAATCGAAGATTACGTAAATGATAAAAAAAACAGCGTGGATTTGATTCGCTCCAGCTATGCGTGGGACTGCAGTTACTTGTATCATTATGATGATTGTAAGTTTTGATGGAAAAGAGCAACCACCGAGTTTCTTGCTGGCTCTTCTCGGTAGGAATGGCATTCCGAACCAGCGGTAGATTCATATTATAACGATTCAAAAGCGCTTGTAAAAGCTTATTTGAATAAAAAAACATTTTGAATTTTGAATTTTTGAATTCAAATAAGTAAATTATTTTAGTGATTATAAAATAGAGGTCCCAAAAGTCGAAATATCCACGTCCCCTGTTAGTTTTATGTTGAATTACCATTTTAAACTATCGATTACAGTTAAAAAGTGCATTGAACTTTGATGACGTCGCAATTCAGTATTTCATACAAAATCCCATACTAAGCAGGCGTTTTGACGTTTGAAAAAAGTTGCTGATTTGACTTGTTGTCAAATACCAAGATAAATTGGTTGGATAGAGTAGTTTTTCTATGAATTGCTTCGACCTTGACAACTCCTACGAGCCACGTTGGTAGGCTGTTGTCAATCCGTCACTCATCAGAACTGGAGACGAGTAAGATTTACATAATATCTTACTCTTTTTTTTTAATTGCAAAATAGGCTTGCGCTTGACGACAATCATGCTCAATACAGAGCAATGATGAGGTCTAGGTTGGAGCGCGCTTGCCTACTCGTTATAAAACAGTAACTAAGTACCTTGTAAGAAGCCGATTTGAGATGCACATTCCTCCCCTTGCTGGTGAGAGTACATTTGAGGCGTAGGAGTAGATCGCGCCTCCCGTCGTTGCCCGCGCGTAAAGACTCGCGGATCTCATCGTGGTCGCACGGGTGGCTGAACTCGAACACACTTTGCCCCATTATCTCCATCTGAAACATGTAAATATTAAAAGTCATCAGTATAATGAATCCATAGCTACCTAGTACCAATATTATGAACCAATCTTGACCATGAAGTCTATCTTGTTATTAATCTTGATCTTGAAGTTTAACTTTAATCCACTACAAGTTAGCTGTCAGGCCCTTTATTGCGATCTTACCCTACTCCCTAGTCATAGTGGAAAGTGTGAAATAGCAGTCAAGGGCTAACTTGTAGTGGATAAAAATTAATTTCGTCAAGATTGGACCAACCTGATAGTACGTGATGATGCAAAGATGGTAGTGAGCTATAGTCCTGGCTATATTAGGGGTATGGTAGTTACCTATATTAAACCCATATACCCTTAATCGGTTTCTACCCAATATCGCTTGGCGGCACATCTTTGCCAGTAGGGTGGTAACTAGCTAAGCACCAGACAGACCAGAGAAATTCAGAAGTTATAAATTCCGAAATTGACCCTACCGGGGATCAAACCCGGGACCTACTACTTATAGAAAAACAGCGCTCACCACTGCGCCGGGAAGGTCTTCAAAGGAGTTGGTATAGGGATAGCTTGTATCCAGAAGATGGATCCAATCCAGCATGAGTAGGTATACCTACTTTTTTCCCAGAAAGGCAAAGATTTTCCATGGGATTTTTAAATCCAGGAGGACGTAATCGAGGGCATCGTATAAAACACACAAAGCCCCCTAAATTTTGATAATCCTTACATCTAATTTTTCGTCCCTTTACACCCTTAGATAATATAAATATCTAATGTTATAGTGTTCTGATGTAACAATTGCTCCCCTAATTATATTCTTAATAGTCATCATAAAATATAGGATAGGTATTAGGTAGGTACCTGTAATGGTTTTGAATGTTTTGAAATCATCACAAAGAGGTAAAACTGTGTGGAAAATACAAAGTTGTCTACACATTTGTTTAGTAAATCCTAATTATAACTACGCACGTGAAGTGTAAAACCCTGGTTTCTCGAATATTCTGTCTAGAAAAGGTTCATAGGATTTTAAAGATGACTTTAGGCCGATGAAATCGATGGGCTATGCACAGGAAAATGTTTAAAGACAAATGGTATTCTTATCGGATGTCAAGAAGCACCGTGCAAAATTAATTGACCGAGCGAAGCGAAGGTCTCTGAGTCTACTTGAGTGAATTGGCACTTGTCTGTCCGTCCGTCCGTCTGTCAGAGCCTTATAACTTCTGAATTACTGACCGTAATTACTTTAAATTTAAATATAATATGTAAACCGATGGCCTCCCCCGCCGAATATGGCTTAAAAAGTTATAAAAATCTTTATTTCAGGGGGGCTCTCATAGAAGCGAAAGCGAAGTAAAATATTTTTATAGCGTTACATATAGGGTTGCGTTATATCATTTTCAAGATAATTAGGAATAGAGTCCATATTTTTTTAATTTTTCCCCTAAAATTGACGAAATGGGGAGCTTTCAAAGTGGAGATTTTCTAACGTCCAAAGTTAACCTCAGAACTCTCAATTTTCTGAAAGGCTGAGCCTGAAACTTGATCAATTATTTGAATTACATCCTGTACTTGAACAACAAATACTAAAATTAGACAAATATAATAAGGAAACGAAATTATTTAATTTTTAATGAGCTTCAGTACTTTTAACAGAACTTCACAATAATGTCAATAGATGGCGCTCTGTGATACCGCGAGGTCTCAGTTCGGGGCGAACCACTAGTTAACTACGTTGGATTTCCCAAATCAATACAAATACCCTCTATGACGCAATGCATATTATTGTAATGCACACCATTGATCCGTTTTGAGAATACTAAATTTGCAGACAGATAGCGACGCATAGAAAATTAGTAGTCTGCAAATTTAGTATTCTCGAAACGGATCAATGGTGTGCATTACCTAGTTAGGTGATCCTAATAACTGCTCTTATATGCTCTTTATATGGATATACCAGAGGTGGTCTTCCTCTGAACCTCGAAGGAGCTTGCAAATCATATCAAGAAAATCACCAGACATGGGAGTAGGAAATTAGTTATGCCTAAAGGACTTCTGCTTTCAAGTAGAAAATATATGATCAAGACAAGTTCTAAAGGACTTAGACATAATTATTATCTCCACATGATGCTCTAGTACTCAGCGAAGTAAAATTAGTTTTAAAGGCCCTTCGACTTTTGTGTTATCTTACCTAACAAACACGAATAATTAGATCCTTTAACACCTGAAGACACGAAGCAGGTCACGTATTGTCTTTTAATATTGATAATAATATATAATAATAGTTCTGCCATTAAGACTTCTAGAAGTCTACACGTGTCATGAGTAGGTAGAGTAAATTATGGAAGCAATTTACATATAATCGTTTTCAAAGCCGGACATTAAACAAACCTATTATTTGTTTATCACTATGCATTAGTTAGAAAAGAGTTTTGCTATAAGAGCTTAAGCAAAAATATACTTTGAACTTAGAAAAATAACAATTGTACATCTTCAATCATCAATCACATATATCTATATCTCTTGGAAACAAACACTACATCTGTTATGTGCTGCTCGATGTTTTCGATGCATCAAATGCAATCGCAAATGAGGAAACTATTTGCAGAACGACGAGGGGTGTCGCGGAATTCTTAATACCAGGATATGTTTGTCATCTGTAAATGCGGCAACTTGGTAAGTGTCAGTTCACAGAACGAACTGTGTGACGATATTTTGCGGGACATCGTCGAACATGAAACTTTAGGAGCTCCTTATTGGGCAGATAAACAAAAACTCAGTAGCCGCCATTATGTGCGAAACGAGGCATATTTCATGCCAAACAGGTCACCAACGATACCGCTGACTACAACATTACTAACTAAAGAGAAAAGTCAGGTATAGTAAACAAATGACTGACAATCAATGGAGGAAAAGGCCCTTCTTTCCCTCTATATTGTATTCCTCATTGTTGATGGAACTGATCCTTTTCCAATATTCCGTCTTCGGACAGTTCAAATAGACGTCATCTTAATAAATTGGGGAAATAGTGAACATGGCAATTTTTTTTCGGAATATATTGTAAGGAAATCGAACAAGTGGTTGCGTGCCGTAAAATATGAACAAAACTAAACGTAGTACATATTTTTATGATCATATTATGAGACAAGTATACCTGCGACACGCCGAGGTGATCTGCAATATTTTCGCTGCAGTACACGATGTCGCCTTGCTGTGACAACACCAGGACGAACCCATCCAAAGCGTTCATGTATGAAAGCTCAGACTGCACCTCCTCTAAGCCTTTAGGGCTTTGCAATTTAGGCGCTTCTTTGTCTTCGGGCACTGGAAGAGGAAGTAAAATAATTTTAATGTAAGAAACACGATCATATCAGAATATAGGCAACTAAATGATACCCACGATGTCGTTCCCGTGGTTCAAAGTTTACGTGGTTCTTTGTAACTAGATATACAGACAAGCTTTCGCATTGATGACGTTAGTATTGATACTTAGATAAAACATTGCAATTAGTTAACAGACACGTTGGCGAATGTAAAGTAGAATTAACTATATCTAAATAAAAATAATGAATAAAATTCAATGGAGACTTTCGAGCCTAGTCGAGAAGAAAATATATAAACACAAAGTTCCTTTGATGGTGTGAATATACAATTCCGTCCCATATCCTTTCTATTTTCGACTGTGTATTAGATACCAATACTCGTGAAAGCGTGTTGAGTGTTCAACATATTTTGAACACGTGCATTTGGACATCGCAGTGGTTTTGTAATATTTTATTATTAGGTATGGTTTTATAGGTGCTTTAGTACTACCCAGTGGGATAGTAAATTGATTCGATTTTATACCATTGGAAGTATCCATATCTCTTAGAATAACTACCTATAGAAACCAAGTACACTCGCGAAATGTAAGCCGTTCAAATGGCATCGTACGACGCTCGCGCAGTCCGAAAAAAGCTGGTTAACTTAGTTTTAGAAGCTACATATGCTACAAAAAAAACTAACCAATTACTTACCCAACTTTTAGGGGGAAAACATTTAAACTGGCAACATTTGTTTGCGTTTACGAGGCAAGTAAACACAGCACACATAGCGAATTTGTAGCTTGCGTTTTGAGAAGGCGTTGTTTGGAAACATACCTTCTATAGGTAGTTATTCTAAGCCATATCCATACTAATATTGTAAATGTGAACCCTTGAACCTGTGTCTGTCTGCTACGCTTTTACGGCATATATTTTCAACGAATTCATCAAGAATTGCTCCCCTTGTAGATTAGCCCAAGTTGGAAAACATAGACGGCATCCTCACTTACCAAATAAGATGGCAGTCATGCCCGGGATACACGAGGCTAGTTTTTCAAGCTAGGCTAGCAAGCTAGTACTGTCCTGGCTTGCTGACCTGGCTTGGAACATGCTAGTTCTGTTGACATGAGGCTAGGATTATTTTAAGCTAGTACTATTGCAGTGACTGAGGTGACCACACGTCCAAAATGAGCTGCATGCGAAAAAAAAACACTATTCGACTGAAGGAGTTACTTCGAAAACTGTGCCAATTCGCACTAGACGAACTAGAAGAAGAGTTACAAAAACGGGTATGGACAAGACCGTGGATTTTAAGAAGAGATGATCGCGGATCATCTGCTTTACTATTGGAAGAATTTCGCAATGAAGATTTAGACGAATATAAGACTATTTTGCGAATGACGCCTGATTTGTTTGATATTCTGTTGAGTCTTCTAACGCCAAAAAATAAACAAAACGCATGGTTCCTGCTTACTAGCCAACTGAAAACTAGCTTCGCCGGCTACATGAAGCTAGTACACAAGCCAGGATAGTAAAATCAGTGGTGGGGGGCGCTACTATCCTAAAAAATAGAACTCCATCCTATTAAAAACTATCCTGGCTTGTAAACTAGCTTACTAGCTTACTAGCTCAGAAATGAAGCTAGTTTTGTCTACACGAAGCCAGAAGTACTAGCTTGCTAGCTTATGCCCGGGATACACGAGGCTAGTTTTTCAAGCTAGGATAGCAAGCTAGTACTGTCCTGGCTTGCTGACCTGGCTTGGAACATGCTAGTTCTGTTGACATGAGGCTAGGATTATTTTAAGCTAGTACTATTGCAGTGACTGAGGTGACCACACGTCCAAAATGAGCTGCATGCGAAAAAAAACACTATTTGACTGAAGGAGTTACTTCGAAAACTGTGCCAATTCGCACTAGACGAACTAGAAGAAGAGTTAGGGCGCCTTCAAATTTGCCGCAAAGTGCCGCGCGGCAGCAGCGCGGCAGCAGCGCGGCTGCAGCGCTGCGGTCGCGCTGCTTTGTAAATCCATATAAATAAAAAACACGCGACTGCAGCGCTGCACCCGCGCTGCGGCCGCGCATCAGTTCATCGATCGACTAGTGACGGGTTGAACGAAAATTAGGTAGAAGAATTTATCGATAAGGTTGAGAGTCGTCCAGCAATAGATATGGGATTCGAAGTCCGACAAGTACAGCAATAAATTCGAAAAGAAAAAGGCTTGGGAAGAAATATGCATTAAATTTATTGACAACTAGATGATGCCCGCGACTTCGTCCGCGTGGATTAGGTTTTTTTTATTCCCGCTGGAACTCCTTTATTTTCCGGGATAAAAAGTAGCCTATGTCCTTCCCCGGGATACAAACTATTTCTATACCAAATTTCATCAAAATCGGTTGAACAGATGGGCCGTGAAAGCGTAGCAGACAGACAGACAGACAGACAGACAGACGGACAGACAGACAGACACACTTTCGCATTTATAATAGTAGTATGGATTTCACAAACAAGACTCCAATTGAAAAAAAATGAAGCATCTATACTTATAATAAAACTGTAACAGGTCCAATTCTGTACATTGAAGATATATTGAAAATTTTTTTTGGAGGGCACTCATTATTCGATACTGAAGCCAAATCTGTAATTTTTTTCATTTTTGTCTGTCTGTCTGTCTGTCTGTCTGTCTGTCTGTCTGTCTGTCTGTCTGTCTGTATCTTGGCCGCGCATCACGCCGAAACTACTGAATGAATTCAAACGAAACTTGGCACGATTTGAGCCCATACTACGAGGTAGGACATAGGATACTTTTTATCCCGAAATTCTACCCCCGAAGGGGTGAAATAGGGGTTGAGAGTTTATATGAAAATCCTTAATTTGTCAAGTTATAGCCATGAAACAGCATTTGGGCTTTCGTTAAAATATGAAGAAGTACGTGTTTCACCATTATATATTATACCGTGGGATAGTAATATAGGCTACTTTTTATCCTGGATAATTAACTGAAAAACTTATTCCACGCGGACGAAGTCGCGGGCATCAGCTATAAAGAATATACATAAATACATACATACATACATACATACATACATACATAGGCTACTTTTTATCCCGGAAAATTAATGAGTTCCCGCGGGAATCGAAAAACTTAGTCCACGCGGACGAAGTCGCGGGCATCAGCTAGTGTAAGTATAATATTATGTATTGTTAACACAACTACTTTATATTTTCGTTGTTTCGTATTAATAGTAACACAGAGCAGTGTTTCTTCGTCAGATTCCATCGTGAAAATAAATATAGGTACAACCCTAAGACGTTCGAACCTCGCGACAGGAGCGCGGCCGCAGCGCTGCAGCCGCGCTGCGGCCGCGCTACGCTTTGCGGCAAATTTGAAGGCGCCCTTACAAAAACGGGTGTGGATAAGACCGTGGATTTTAAGAAGAGATGAACGTGGATCATCTGCTTTACTATTGGAAGAATTTTGCAATGAAGATTTAGACGAATATAAGAGTATTTTGCGAATGACGCCTGATTTGTTTGATATTCTGTTGAGTCTTCTAACACCAAAAAATAAACAAAACGCGTGGTTCCTGCTTACTAGCCAACTGAAAACTAGCTTCGCCGGCCACATGAAGCTAGTATACAAGCCAGGATAGTAAAATCAGTGGTGGGGGGCGCTACTATCCTAAAAAATAGAACTCCATCCTATTACAAACTATCCTGGCTTGTAAACTAGCTTACTAGCTTACTAGCTCAGAAATGAAGCTAGTTTTGTCTACACGAAGCCAGAAGTACTAGCTTGCTAGCTTACTGACACTAGCTTGCTATCCTAGCTTGAAAAACTAGCCTCGTGTATCCCGGGCATTACTGACACTAGCTTGCTATCCTAGCTTGAAAAACTAGCCTCGTGTATCCCGGGCATGAAGGATAAAATCAAATTTTGGATAGAAGCAGGCGTTACTTTGAGGAAGTCCATGACAGTGAAATAACTAGAAGTTTAATTCGCTATAATCCGCCACAGAAGGTACACAAATCTATGTGGTACAGTGCGTATCTTGAACTTGCAGCCCGCGATATTCTCCACACCACATTAGTCTTCCAAAATACCCTCAACGTACGTTTCACTCCGATACCGGAGCATCTTCAGGAGATGTTGACTCTACGATGTGCATTGTATAGCGGATTAAACTTCTAGTTATTTCACTGATAAAATCAAAAACAAAAATTGGAATACTCAGATATTATTGAGGCACGGATTCCCAATTATGTGGTGGCAATATTGCTGTTATGTTAATAAAATCTGTATACTGAAGTGAACACCCATCAACCTATCAACTCAGAGAAAGTTTAAACTTATTTAGACAAAGTTAGGTCTTCAGCTGTACGCTGATTATATTACTCGTAACATAACAACTCACAACATAAATCAGAGGAAAACACAAAGAGCTGCAGCAGAAAAGATGTTGTGCTAAATGCTAATGTGTATCGCAATCCTGAAAAGACAATGCTGCAGATGACAAGCAGTTCACAAAGCAGCTGATTATCAGTCCGCACCTTTGACTTCGTGTTTTCTTCTCATTCTCAGTTAATAGTATATACAGGTCTTACTCTTACTGAAGCATGATTTTTTGATAAGTTCTCCGCCTTCTAATAAAAACTCAATTCAAGTGACAGTTGAGTAAACTACCTTTGACCATCAATGCCTTTGACCAATGAATTAAAACTGGCCTAATATAAATCCCATATTTCGAAGCTTTGGGGAAATGTTCTTGCATTTGTTTCCATATCATTATTTTTAACAGCAGACCTAAATTCTTTGACTGTTAAATATTGAGAATGTTAAATCTGTGATGTAAATAACAGTTCCCAATTTAAAACCGGAGTTGATGACGTCAAAGTGCGGTTTCAAAGCTTGCATTTTAAAGTGTGGAGTGACGCGTGCCAAAGTACCAAATAAATCGGATATTGTGGCCGCCAAAGTGGTCGCATGTAGGTACATAAGGAAAACAATTGATTAAGTAATTTAAATGTGCTTGGCGCTAGAGTTGGTTTTGGTTGGAGTTTTAGTTATTAGGTTTAGTTTTTTTTTTGTTTTATGATAGGTACTAACATAGGAAATAAGTTTGGATAACTAACTTAATTAACTTAACTTATTTAAGCTCGTTTCAGGAGTAGATAAGTAAAAGTACCTATAGTTCGCCACGAGTTGAATGCAGAGCAAATGTATGGTGACACATACATTTACTCTGCATTCAACTCGCGCGCGAACTGTAGGTACTAGTTGGGTACTGCAGTTTCGGAACGGTTATCGAAACTGATTGCATTTTTAAAAAGAAAGTCGGAGGGGCACAAATCTACGCTCTGACATGCTACTGATATGATATTGATAAGTTCTAATATTGAAAAGTAAAATACCACCGCCCACCGATCGGAACGTGACAGACGATGGACCCCTGTCCCTTCTCTCCTGTTCTTTCATTGTTTCCAGGCATGCCTGGCGTGAGGGGTGAGGAGAGCCGAACTTTTGATTTGTGTTTGGATTTCGTGCTTTGACAGCGTCTTAAATTCAAACTATAGGATTATTTCCAATAGACAAAACGCGAAACGAAGCGGACAAAATATGTGATTTTATCTAAAAACTAAAATGTTTGCATAACGTTTTCGAAAACAAGTTATAACTAATGTCATGACGTCGCTCTTTTCATTAGATAATGCATTATTCATTACCAACAACGACCTAATATTTCACAAGTAGGAAATACGCACAAATTTCGCAATGGCACGTGTATGTATTCATAACAAAACAATTCCTACCATAATAATATAAATGCAAAAGTTACGCTGTTTCTTACCTTTTACAGCTTAACTACTAACTACTCAAGGCTTAATTTGGCACTGGATAGCTTGCATCCTAAGGACATAAGACTTTTTATCCCGGAAAATCAATAAACAATTTGACAACTAGTGTGACGAGGTCATTGCACCTTAGATTGGCTGACACTCACTAATCACTATTAACAAAATTGCAGTTTCAATAAAAATATCATGAACTCAGCATACGATCATTGTTATTCGCTATTGTAGCAATGTGAATATCACAACTTTCGTTTTAAGTGGTCTGACTAAAAGTGCTAATTGCGAAAACTGACACAATCAGGGAAGCTAAGAAGAACTTACACATAGAGACAACATCTCGCACGCGGAGGTATGAGATAGCGAGCCGCATAACAGAGGCCTTGTCCAGCTGTTCCACCTCCTCCTTCTTGGCCGGTAGCGCGGCGGTCAACTCGGCGAAGATTTGCATCTCTTTGGTTCGACGACATCGCGCCGCGACGCGCGACTTCTCTTTACGTTTCTCATTGTTCCTGAAAATAATGAAACGAGTTATGAGTAATTTTGATATTATGTATATGTCGTGGCAAGTGGCAAGGTTTCAGTACGCTGAAGATCACAGTCTTCGATCAGTGTATGTTGCTAGTACCTACTATAATATTATCTGTATGGTTGCTATATGTGATGAGTGCAGATGACATAAATTGTCACTGGCAAGACGCACAGATTTAAGACAAAGCGGATCCGGAAGCGGTATAGAGCTCACTGTGGAACTCTTAGGACGGAAGTTCACAGTCAGCAGCGGGTGATGGAGAGAGCTATGCTTGGTTTCGTGATCAAATCAAAAATGAGGAGATCATAAAAATTACCGACATAGCTCGCAGGTTGCAATAGCTTAAATGTCATTGTCAGCATAGCATAGTTCGAAGAACCGACAGACGTTGGGGTGAAAAGATATGGCAAATGGCAACCCCACATTGGATAGCTTAGCGTTGGCAGACCCCCACTAGGTAAACGGACGACATCGAATCGCAGGGAGCACTGAATCCAAGCGGCTCAAGACCATGGCGTGTGGACAGTGGAAGTCCCTACAGGGATCCATGTTAAGCAGACACCAGTGGACGTTTATCGGTAGACGAGTGACAAGTGACGACTGTAAGTATGTGACGGTTCACCTAAGTCGCAGATGAGAAAATCATGGAACCTTGTGTTGTGGGCCGCACTCGGTTAGACATTTAGCAATTGATTGGATTGAGTGATAACCATTGAATTAGCCAGTTTGGTATTGATGAGAAACTTATACGAAGATTAACTAATTGAAAAAAGTCCTAACAGATGATGCCGAATATGAATTGTATTATTTCAAAATTATCACCTTCAAGTAAGTATCTACTGCTCAAAATATAATTCAGGCTGAGCTGCAAATGTTCTCCTTTAGTTCTAACACCTATTGAACGAAGTATTAGTTATTTTATGTGCTAAATTAAAATAATTTTGTTTAAATGCCACATTAAAACTATTTCAATAGTTGATATCTCGACCCAGTTCCATGGATCATGGTCACGAATCTCGATGAGACAAACAAAGCACGAACATAAAATTTTAAAATCGTCTAATTCATTGCGTTGATGCTGTTGATCCTATCAATGCTTATGGATGTATCGGTGCAATTGTGACTGCCACTCTCGAATTGGCTAGCATGTAGCTAGGTTGCTAGGACATTATTGTCTAAACTCACAAGTCTCACAAAATGATAAGGTCAATAGGCGAAGCAAACCTTATCATTTTGCCAGACTTTTGTATAATAATATATTACTTACTTACTTTTGTATAATAATATAAAAACATTAGTATAATAATAATTATTATTATTATACAAATGTTTTGATGTAAGTACATATACATGTCCTTGGCAAATATTCTCGTTACTATGACTGGCTTCGTTTATGTCATACACATTAAACGAAGCCTCCACGTTTTGGGAAAAAACTATTCCCGGAGGGGTAACTACAAACTGATAGCTCATAGCACACAATTGCTATAATGCAATTCCTAACGTACCAAAATAAACATTGGTACTTTGACGACGAGGGATCACCACTACGATGGTCTAGTCATGGTTTATTTCTAATAATAATAACAATCCCTAGCATGGAAATTTTATTTTTACTTTTTTTATTTACTTAAACCTAATTCTTTGATTTTTATACCAAAAAGTTATAAAATACATGGACAAAGAGACACAGTCAGGGCTGGGCAAAATACATGCTTTGCTTTAATTGAAATACAAATTACAAAATACTTTATCGCAAGTAATTAAAATACGAAATACAAAATACCTTTAAGTAAGGTATTTGAAATATAAAATACAAAATACAGTATTTGAGCTATTTTTAATTGAAATACGAAATACAAATTACAAAACACAAAATAAGACGTAATCGTAAAACGTATTTCATGTTTTTTGTAACTTGTCTCTAAGGCATGAATGGCAAGATTTTGACGTACAGTCATAGCGTACAACTACAGTATTATACATAACAGGTGCAGTGTTGCCAACTCTTAGCTGCTTTACCATTATTATACTCTCGGCTCGCACTCACACTAACGAAGGTAAAATGTATTTTATTCAAATGTATTTTGAAGCCTCAAGTATTTGAAATACTAATAACAAAATACCTCGGCGTATGGTATTTGAAATACCAATTACAAATTACATTTTAAGTAAGTAATTGAAATACAAATACCAAATACGTATTTGTATTTCAATTACGTATTTTAATTACAAGTAATTCAAATACTGCCCAACCCTGCACATAGTGGACAAGGAAGCATCTCTCTCTACAGTAATCTTATATATACTCGTATTTTATCTGATACGGAGCGTTCCCAATTATACAAAGGTAAGAATATAGTACATAACAACAGCCAAGAAAGACAGTCCCTAATAAATTCCGGTAGCGTACTTAGACCTTTAGGTACCTCCGCAACCCCAAGACATAAATCTTGCCTCTTCTGAAGAAACCTATTGATTAATTGATATTCTAACTTATGGATATAACTAGGCAAGTAAGAAATAATTTGCTTAAAAACTTAAGCAAGTAAGTACCTTTTGGTTACGGAATAAAGATTATTCCTTGAAGCAATAAGCTCCGGCACACCAGGCAAACACATTTTTCAAGCGCACTTTTTAAACCTTTTTTGGTCATTTAATTAATTTATTATATATCCACAACACGGTCACTGACTCGATAAGTTTTTCTTTACACTCTCGTTTTTTGAGTTTTTTGTTTAGGTATAATCCTATAGTTAAACGAAAGCACTGACACTTAAAATTATTTATTTCTGCTCTTAATTTTAATTCAATACACTCAAAATCTTTGTTTTACAAGATCATTAAGAGGAAAGAGACAACCCCCGTCCAAGTCACAGAACTGTGTGGCTTGCAATGGTAATGGTTTAATTGGCTTTTCCATTAATTTGTCATTAGCTCCAAAGCAACAGTACCTTTTATCGGGTGCTCTAAATAGCATAATACATATTATTAACAAGTGACTAATGCGTCAACAAAATACGATTTGTGAATACTTTAGGTAACTTTGCTTTAATTTTCATGTCTACACTGAAGTCCTTTGAAACCATTGAAGTGATAGGTAAATCATAAATGCATAGGTTCTCAGGTTTAGTTGGTCGAAAATGCACTTTACTCAATATTTATGTGTTAATTTCATTTATCTGATGTCCACCGTATCCGAACATCGATATAATTCTGATAATATTATTGGATGATAGCAATTATTAGCACGCATCAATAGCCGTCTCACTGGTTGCGTAAATTGTACTTGCTAAAATTCCCGTTTTTTTTACTACTACCGCGTATTTGAAAGCTATATTTTTCCTCAGTCCGTTTCACTCGAATATATCTGTCCTTATCGTTACACCGTGAGTTTTATCGTTCCCGAAACTAGTTCAATCGACATCTGTAATCTGTTTTTGATACATTTTCTTACTTTTGTTTATACTTATCGAGGGGAAAGCTTGATTATTATCACATGCCATTTGCTGCAACTCTGTACTCAGCCAATCGTAGCTAAATATGACAAAAAATCTGCCAATCAGAGGCGTTCATCACATTGAATCCGTCCAACTTTCTTGCTAGTTTACCAGGTAACAGGTTAATATCATCATCTCTGTTGAACTTTTACTTACAATATAGGTAGTTAGTGTATTGTTCTTGGGGTATATATTATATTAAAGAAATGATAGTGCAAACTAAGATATAATACGGAAAGAGTTTAATTAAAATAGTAAATTATTGAGACTCGACAAGACATGGACCAAGTACAATAATGACAGTGACATTCATAGACACTGACGTTTGATATAACAATTGCCACAGACTGTATACTCATAACATCTCCCTTTTTATTTTTAAAGACTTATTATTAATATGTATTTATGTTATAGACAATTATTATTTAGTTTTGAAGATATTAAAAGCAACAGACCGAGACACTTATTATTTAACATAAGACACTACATAGTTATTTTACATATTACAACTTACATGACAAATTTGAAAATACATACGACACACCTATTGAAATCTAACTGGGGCTTTGACCTGTCTACCACTCATTGTTCTTTTTATTCCCTCATCTTTATTATCTTCCATTCTCACCTCCTTCTTTGGACTAAAATTTTTATTATATACTGGACTTTCTTGTTTTTCTAGAGTTTCTTTCTTAGTTGGAGTTGAACCATGTGAAGATAATATATGCTGTCGATTTCTTCGGTATGTTGACCCATCTGGAGCTTCAACTATAAATGATCTTGGTTGTTCACATTCCTTCACAATCTCTCCAGATTGCCATTTAGACTGCGGTGATTTTTTAAACATAATTTTATCTCCTTTCTTTACATTAGGCAGGCTTTTAGCTTTTTTATCATAATAAAACTTTTGTTTATCATTATTTTGTCGTTTTATTTTCCTATAGATTTTATGACTCATTAATTTAGGTTGAAGATGTTTTACAACTGTAGGTATAAGTGTTCTGAGACGACGGGACATCAGTAACTCAGCAGGAGATGGTAAGTTATTTCTAGGTGTAGTCCTGTACTGCAGTAAAGCAAGACATGGATCATCACCTGACTCTGCACATGTTGTAAGTATACGTTTTACTATTTTCACTCCGGACTCGACTAATCCATTAGAACGAGACAGGTATGGACTAGATGTTGTATGTGATATACTCCAGGATTCAAAGAACTGCTTCACTTCTTGGGAGTTATATGGAGGCCCATTATCTGAATTCACTTCCACAGGAATTCCATGACGACTGAATATAGGTTTCAGGGCATTTATAAGTGCTTTAGCTCCTGTTGAATTGACATTAGCAATTTCAATGTAATTTGAATAATAATCTTCAACAACAAGTATGGTTTGATTTTTGAATTGTAAATAATCTATTCCAACTTTTTCCCAAGGAAAACAACTTATTTTATGCGACATTAATGGTTCTGGTGGATTAGCACTCCTGTGTGACAAACATGTTTCACAATTTTCCACACACTCCTGTATATCATGAGACATCAATGGCCAATACACAACTCCTCTTGCAAAATTCTTGGACTTTTCAATGCCTTGATGACCACTGTGTATAATTTTCAAAATTTCTGACCTTAATTTTGTAGGTATAATAAGACTGTTACCTTTCAATAATAAATTTCCGACAGAATGAATTTCATGACGACAGTTCCAATAAGGTAAGACTAATTTATTGACTTCTGATTTTCTATCTGGCCAACCATCTTGATAATATTTCTTAAGTAGCTGCAGACATTCATCATTTTCCGTAGCCTCTGTAAGCCAATGAAGACGTTCTTTTGAAACAGGTAAGTTTTTAACTAGCATGTTGACATGTATCATGACATCTTCATCCAACTCATCTTCACTAGACTCAGGTAAAGCTGCACGTGATAATGAATCTGCTATGAACATTTTAGTACCAGGTTTGTATTCAACTTTTAAGTCATAGGACTGTATTCTCAACATTAATCTCTGCAGACGTGTTGGGACTTCAGCTAAAGGCTTTTTAAATAAAGTAATTAATGGACGAGGATCTGTTTCAACTGTAACTATTTTTTCCATAAATATATTGATGAAAGCGAATACATCCAAAGACAATGGCATACAGTTCTTTTTCAATCTGTGCCATGCGTTTCTGACTTGACGTTAATGTTTTAGATGCATAACAAATTGGATGTTTATCTTGAAGCAAGACTGCACCGACTGCTGACTGACTTGAATCAACTGACAAAACTACTGACTTTTTGACATTGTAGTGTGACAATACTGGTGCTTGACATATAATATTTTTTAGACGTGTAAATGTAGCTTCATGACTCTCATTCCATGACCATTCGCTTGACTTTTTTAATAACAGACGTAGAGGTTCAGTTTCCTCTGCCAAATTCTTTATAAATCCTCCCAGATAATTTAAAATTCCCAGAAATCTTTGTAGATCTTTGAGACAGACAGGAGACGGCATATCTTTGATAGCCCGGACTTTATCTGGATCAGGTGACACTCCATTTTGTGAAAATATGTGTCCTAAATATTTGACTTGTGTGTGACCAAATTTACACTTACTTTTGTTAAATTTCAGGTTGACTTCTTGAGCTTTCTTGAACACTCTTTGTAGGTTTAGGTCATGTTCTTGACGGTCCTTCCCATAAACTAGGATATCATCAGCATACACCATGACTCCAGGTAGTACGCCAAATGTTTCTGTCATAATTCTATGGAATATTTCGGGGGCACAATTAATACCAAAAGGTAGCCTTTTGAATCGATAGCGGCCAAATGGGGTGTTGAATGTACACAACATTGAACTTTCGAGGTCAAGACGGATAACCCAGAATCCACTGCTGGCATCCAGAGTAGAAAAATATGAGGCACCATGGAGCTTAGATCGCACAATATCTATGGTAGGTATTGGATAATGAGACCTGCATATTGCTTCATTCAAATTTCTTGGGTCAAGACAGACTCTAAGTTGACCATTTTTCTTTTCTACTAATAAAAGTGAACTCACCCATGACGTTGGCTCAGTAACCTTGGTGATGACATCCAGACTTTCCATTTGGTCCAGTTCCTTCTTCAGTCTATCGTGTAATGAGAATGGAATTTTCCGAGGTGGATCAATTTTTGGACGGACATCACTATTGACAGTAATGTGACACTCACCAGGTAGACAACCCAATCCATCGAATACAGATTTATACTTAGACAAAAGACTCTGTAAATTATTATTTTTATTAATATAATATGACTGTGAATGTGACTGAACATGACAATTATTTTCATTTGACTCTGACTGACAATATTTATTTTCATAAGACTGTGACTGAAAATTATTTTCATAACAAGACTGTGACTGACAATTATTGCAATTATTATTATTGACAAGACAATTATTAAACTCTGACCTTTGACTGTGACTTTGACTAGTGACTAAGTTTGACTCATTTAACTGACAATCATTTGAACTTTCTATATTATAGACTCTTTTAATGAGACCTAGCTCTGAACATGTATTTTTGCCTATGACAGTCGGAGAAGACACATTTGCTATAATGAAATTAATAGTTTTTGACTGAGGTTGACTATTTATATAATAAGTACAATGAAGCTTCTGCTGACCTAATATTGGTATACTATTTCCACAGTAAGAAGTGACTTTAGCATGACAAGGTGAAAATTTTTCAATGACATTTAAGGACTGAAATGAACTATATGACATGACATTAGCATCACTTCCTGTATCTAAAATACACTGCACATCAATGTTATTAATTGTAAAATTAACACTCCAATCAGAATTTGTAGATAATGCTGAATTTAAATGTCCGACGAACAAATAGTTTGAATCATTACCTTTATCTGTGTAGTTATCCTCTACTTGTACAAATTTCACTTTTTTAGACTTACAAAAAGCTTCATAGTGACCTATAATATTGCACTTTCTGCACCTTGCATTACGAGCTGGACATTGAAACCGATGAATTTGACCACATCGAGTACAGTTATTCCTGTTTTTCTTATTTTGAGGCTGAGTTGCCCACGACTGTGATGAGAAAAATTATAAATTGTTGGTACCATTTTTTCCAATTCGTTGATAGATTCCCTTCCAGACATAACGGTTTTAAATTGCCGACAATATTAAGCCTTTTTGTTGATGACATAACCTCTTCTTCGCCACGCGGTATCTTTTTTGACTCCGACATATTTTTTGACTTTCACTTCTGACACCATGTATTGTTCTTGGGGTATATATTATATTCAAAATTCAAAATGTTTTTTATTCAAATAAGCTTTTACAAGCGCTTTTGAATCGTTATAATATGAATCTACCGCTGGTTCGGAATGCCATTCCTACCGAGAAGAGCCAGCAAGAAACTCGGTGGTTGCTCTTTTCCATCAAAACTTACAATCATCATAATGATACAAGTAACTGCAGTCCCACGCATAGCTGGAGCGAATCAAATCCACGCTGTTTTTTTTTTATCATTTACGTAATCTTCGATTGTATAGTAAGCTTTTTTCACGAGCATACCTACAATACTCAATACACGCCAAGACTGGCAGACAGAGGCAGCCCATTTCCGACGGTGGCACCCGTTCACGAGCATGACGCATGATCCAGCCATTGCTTCGCTCAACCATATTTGAGGGAACGTAACAACCCGCACCACACGACACCACCACAGAAACGTTAAAGAGAGTGTGACATACCCGACTACCCATATCAAGGCATAAAATTGAATACTGTTTAAGGGTGCAAATCGCCACCTATCGGCAATAATAATATTAAAGTTTGTATGTGTGTATGTTTGTTACTCCTTCACGCGGCAACTACTTAACCGATTTGGCTGAAATTTGGAATGGATGTAGATTATACCCTAGATTAACACATAGGCTACTCTTTATCGTGGAAAAATCCATGGATCATTAACTTTACACAATTTGTGAAAACCAAAATTCACGCGAGCGGAGCCGCGGGCAACAGCTAGTCGGAAAAAATTGTAAAAAAAATATTGATCTTTATGTTTTAGTTTATCGTTTAAATGAATATATTATCATAGAAATGCTCTTTTGTCATTTACGTAATCTTCCACAGTATAATAAGCTTTTTTCAAAAGCATACTTTTAATGGATTTCTTAAACTTGTGTAAAGGCAAGTTTAAAATAGATTGTGGAATTTTGTTATAAAATAGAATGCTCATTCCCACGAACGACCTTCGGACTTTTTTGAGGCGGAGCGATGGTGTCACGAGCTTATGGCAGTTTCTAGTTGGCCTATCGTGCAGATCGCAAATTCTTTTGTAATTCTGAAGGCGCTGTTTCACAAAGATTAAATTACTGTAAATGTATTGCGAGGCTACTGTAAGAATACCTATTTCCTTGAATTTCTCTCTAAGGGATTCGCGCGGTTTTAAATTATAAATTGCACGTATTGCCCTTTTTTGTAATACAAAAATTTTTTGACATACTAAAGAAATGATACATTTAAAGAAATGATAGTGCAAACTAAGATATAATACGGAAAGAGTTTAATTAAAATAGTAAATTATTGAGACTCGACAAGACATGGACCAAGTACAATAATGACAGTGACATTCATAGACACTGACGTTTGATATAACAATTGCCACAGACTGTATACTCATAACAGTTAGTAGTTACCCCTTATACTAAATGGAGTAAATTCATACTTATTGTAAATTCGAAAACTGTTCTGACAAATCGATCAGCGGTCAATCTGTCAGTCTTATAAAAGTCCGTCTTCATGATGCACTTATATTACTCCTAGAGGGTGCAATTTTGTTAAGATAAGATTCATCAGTTAAGTACAAGGTAAACATAGGTACGCGTTCCACCGTCTGCATCACCAGTCACCACTTGCCAGCGATGCCAGCGAGTTTGATAGTTGATTACAATTTGCAGCCAAGCGCTATTAATCTAAATAAAAGCACCTTCGCATTTATAATAAGTGCGGATAATATTATTATTTCTTGAACTAGACCGTATTGACTATTGTATCTCAACAACCAGGTGATCGAACACATTTCATCTAGTACTGAATAACTTATGATAGTCTATGCGTTTCAACTCGAGGTTAAAAAGAAAAAAAAAAGTGTGTGTGCAATTCACACACGGCACAAGCGAAACTTCAGAAAAATAGCCTACGAGAGAATGAGATAAATATAACTTGTATTCTATCTCATTCTCTCACAGGCTAAATCCTATAATATGTTTGTCTCTTTTAGGTGTCGCTTTTTCGTTTCGTTGAATTTTCAAAACACAACGATTATATAGCAGTTTCACTTCAAAACCTTGTTATAGTAGGTACAAAATTGTGCTCCAGCAGAACCTCAAAGTCCCACGGTTCATACAATGCACCGATGCTTAGTAAGTAGCAAAGGCTCATTAGTCAGATCACGTCCGGACTCCGGAGGCCTTTGCGTCAATAGGGAGCGTAACAGACCATTCGATAGACATTACGCTTTCAATGTGGTGATCCATCAATTGAACCTAATCCGTTTTATCGGCCCGCGTTTCGTTCGTATCAATAAATCAATAATAAAGAATAAAGGTCGAAAATGCATTTCTAATCTTGAGAAGATAAGATAGTGCATCATTGGTAAATAAAACTACGATTTGAGACTTCCTTCACACTTTACTGATACTTAGCTAATACTCAAATATTAAATCATATCATTGCCATACAACGCTAGAGATTTAGCTTGAGTTAAGGAGAGTCAATGTAATGTATATGCAATGCAGAAAAGCTTTGTTTTCTCGCAAATTAGAGAAAATTACAATACAAGTAACGGCCGAAATAGCAATTCACGGCCTCGATTACTCTCTGGTCTGTATACTGGTGGGAGTAGTTACCACCCTACCGGCAAAGACGTACCGCCAAGCGATTTAGCGTTCCGGTACGATGCCGCGTAGAAACCGATAGGGGTATGGGTATAAATATACTGCCGTACCCCTAACAAGTTCGCCCGCTACCATCTAAAGACTGCATCACCACTAACCATCAGGTGAGATCTTAGTCAAGGGGTTCCTTGTAATGGAATAAAGAAAAACCGTGACTCGAAGGAATATTACAAGTTTACGACTCGTTTTGAATTTATTATAACCGTTTCGCCTAAAATATACATATAGATTAAAGAGTTACATTTATTATACTATTAAATCCAAACACTGATTAGCTATTTTAATATACTTTATTTCAGCAATTTAAACACAGACACACCGCTGCCATCTTAGATGATAATTCATAGCGTCCCCAGATCAGTGTTGCTACTCTACAAAACCATAGCAGGGATACAATACATAAATTGTTTTTAACTGTCCATCTAACAATACATACCTACTTACTTACTCCAAAAATAATAACAAAAGAATTTGGGCTTTTTTAATGAGCAAAACACAAAACGGCACAAAGGGGCAGAAAATAGTTCTAACAATAGGACACTGTTTAGGATTATTTTATTTAGATACTTCAAAATACATAAAAGAAGAAACGTAGCGAAAGGTGCTTTGTTTTTATAGTTGACCATAGCTGTTATATAACTTATAAGAATATCTGTGAGCTGGAGTTATATTTCAAACTAGATTATTCCCGCGACTTCGTCCGCGTGTGTTTGATTCCCGCGGGAACTCCTTAATTTTCGGTGATAAAAAGTAGCCTAGGTCCTTCCCCGGGATACAATCTACCCCTGTACCAAATTTCATCAAAATCGGTTGAGCAGAGAGCGTAGCAGACAGACAGACACACTTTCGCATTTATAATATTAGTAGGTATGGAAGTATGGATTATTCGCATTCTGACGACACCAGAATATAGGTGGACCGAGGATGTGAATATAAGGTCTTTTGAATTGTTAACCTAAAGATAGTAAATGACCACAAAAATTTTAACCACATTTTAATTTAACTTTAATATTAAACACATTTTGACTTATAAATTACTCAAGCACATGAGTATTTAGGTATGTTCTAATCTAACCTAACCTAACTTTAAGTTTTGGCCAATTTAGTACATATCAAACAAGATTTGGTGAACATTAACTACATTTAGTCTTCAAAGAATATATATAATTTTGGTAAGAAGCTCAGGGGTCTGAAAGTATTTTTGGATCCATTTTCCATCCTATTTCAAAGACAGCCACGAGCACGACGCTATCTACGAAAGTTAGTTTTTTTTTATATACTTAGTTAGTGAAACATTTTTTTACAAAATACAATGACCGAGCGAAGCGAAGGTCTCTGAGTCTACTTGGGTGAATTGGCACTTGTCCGTCCGTCCGTCCGTCTGTCAGAGCCTTATAACTTCTGAATTGCTGGACATAATTACTTCAAATTTAAATATAATATGTAAACCGATGGCCTCCCGCCGAATATGGCTTAAAAAGTTATAAAAATCTTTATTTCAGGGGGGCTCTCATAGAAGCGAATGCGAAGTAAAATATTTTTTATAGCGTTACATAGGGTTGCAGTATATCATTTTAAAGATAATTAGGAGTAGAGTCCAAAAAAATTTTTTTTTGAATTTTTCTCCTAAAATTGACGAAATGGGGGGCTTTCAAAGTGGCGATTTTCTAACGTCCAAAGTTGACCTCAGAACTCTCAATTTTCTGAACTCTCAAGCCTGAAACTTGATCAATTATTTGAATTATATCCTGTACTTGAACAACAAATACTAAAATTAGATAAATATTATAAGGAAACGAAATTATTTAATTTTTAATGATGATGATATTTTTAACAGAACTTCACACTGATGTCAATAGTTGGCGCTCTGTGAAACCGCGAGGTCTCAGTTCGGGGCGAACCACTAGTTATTGTGTTAAGGCACAAAATTTAAGTACTAGGTATTTAGGAAAAATTGGTTTGTTTATTGCTTGACAAATATGAAAAATTATACTCGATTTGAGATGCATTATATCAGATCGGAATTGAGTTACAATCGAAAAAACCAGTCTAGCACGGTCCGTGAAAGCTTAAAGGCCAATGGACTCATCATAAATTTTAAGGACCGACCAGTTTCGATATACTTACACTAACTATAGATAACCACGAATAAATGATAGTAGTTAAGTACCTACAGTAAGAATTATAAAACAAGGAATATTAATATAGATGCATTACCAGTTTAAGAAGATAATACCTATCATGCTGGTGATATAGACAACGTGAAATTCAGATAAAAATATTATAAACTAGATGATGCCCGCGTGCCGCGGGAACTCCTTGATTTTTCGGGATAAAACTATGGCCTTCCCATGGTTGCAACTTGCAACTTACAACCTACCTCTGTACCAAATTTCCTCAAAATTGATTGAAAAGATGGTCCGGGAAAGCGTAGCAAACAGACAAACACACACTTCCGCATTTATAATATTAGTAACTATGGATTTTAGAATTATTTTATGGGCCAAAGCTTTAGCAAGAAAAATGGCTCTTATTAACTGGTCACTTCGAAAAAATCCAGCAGGAAGCTTTTCTCTCTCACGAATTCACATGATGATTGATGAATTAAGTACTACACCATGTCCAGAACCTAAATGTGAAATGAGGTTGCCAAGATCTTTGAATCCAAATTCGCACTTTTCAATTACGGCCACAAGAATAATAATTTTACAAGCGTACGTCAGGGCAGTTCAATTGGCGCGTTCTATTATTTTTGCAATTACCACCAATTGCAGACGGACGTATGGTAACCTCCTTGTATACGAGACTGACATCCCGTCGATTTATTATGTACGTACATATACAATAAATAGACCTCCTGAGTGGATGATTGATCTATGATCCCTCATATTTACTTCGGTTCCCGTAGGAAGCAGGAAAAAAGGCCGTTTTCCTCACCGGACGTCAAATTCTCTTCAAACAAATCACGTCGATTTATTAAGTACATACATGATGCTATTATAAGATATAGGTACAGTAAAAAGTGGGATAAAAGCCGTTAACTGTACAAACTTAATTTTGACGCTTATATTTTATTGTTGCAATTTATATATGCCGGTCAATAGTTTTAAAGGATCAAAATATAACGAAAATAGTCGTGTTTATTTTAATTTTTAATTTGGTTGGATAAATAAAAATAAACCCGGTAATACAATGTAGGTAGTGCTTGGAATTTATCGAAAAATAATTACAGGAAAATTCCTCGTTCATATATCAGACTTAATAAGGTCACAAATGGCAGTGATTGCAAAAATAATAGCGTTCGTTTCCGATCATAGAGCTATGACGTGCATCTGCAAATGTATATGTCCGTTCTTTTGTATCGTGACTAAACGAATCAGACTCTATCATGCCTAATCAGAACAAGGAGGAAATATAGGTGAAAATATCAACATGAAAAATATGTACCTACTTAGTTAAAATAATATTTAATTTCGACGACCATCCTACCGGCAAAGACGTACCGCTAAGCGATTTAGCGTTCTGGTACGATGCCGTGTAGAAACCGACTAGGGGTATGGGTTTGACGTCTGTCACAGCATGACGTTTGACACATTACTTGTACAATGCAACGTTCCGTTACTACAAATATAACTGCAATATCCCAACAGGTTAGCCCGCTACCATCTTAGACTGCATCATCACTTACCATAAGGTGAGATCGCAGTCAAGGGCTAACTTGTAGTGGAATAAAAAAAAATACATGTAAAAACCTGGTGTGTATTTAACATGTAAACTTCTATTGCGTTTTGAGCAGAAATTAAATAAGGTAATGTTAATATTTGCATTGACTAATAATAATAGAGTTTATTAAACTATGGTACGTACACGTACCTACGTACCTACCATAGTTTATTAAACTCTGGGTTTCAAAACGGTACCAAGGTAAAAAGTTATTCTGGGAATATCGATAACTACTTTAATCTCGGACGGATTTTACGTATCGTATGCAACAGATGAAGAGAAATCAACTTCGAGGGAAAGTAATTCCTGTAATTTCATCGTATTTATACTTCTTTCTACGGAAAAAGTATGTGTAAATAGAAATACAGCCGACTCTCGTTAATTCGAAACTCGAGGGACTCTCAAAATACTACGAATTATCGAGTGTTTGAAAATATATCATATGGTTCGAAATTTTTAAGAGAAAATAAATAAAATTTCGAATTATAAAGTGTTGATCAATTATTATTTATTAACTGCTATTCTTTAACAATGACAAAAGCTTAGAGGTACATTCATGTACATATTCATAATGTGTATTAATTAATCTTTCGAAAGAACTCTGATAAACTGGCTTGCTTCAAAGCACATTGCTGCTGCTCAGACTGCTCAATAAGAGAAAAAGTACCTGAAAGTATTCTATAATAAGTACATAATAATAATAATATAATAATAAACCCTTGATTGCTGACAGTTTGTACAACATTTTTCCTTATCATCTACATCTGACTAAATTATTATAAATATTATATTATCGGTTAGTCCAGCTACCAGCGTGTCCTCCCGACACATAGGCCTCTTCCAGCGTCTTCCATTTTTCTCTTTCCTTCGCTATCCTTTTCCATGTTGGTCCTCCTACTTTTCTTATATCATCTTCCCATCTTCTATATTGTTTACCTCTTTTCCTTTGCCCATCCCGAGGTAGCCATTCAGTTATTCTCTGCGTCCATTTCTCA